>OX246756.1:61945807-63260807 GCA_945910035.1 Brachypalpus laphriformis
CCAATATGACAGAACGAGAGTGGTAAGCGGCACATTAATTGCGATGCGATTTCGAACTCAAAGACAAGGAAATGAATGAGCAGGATAACGACGATGACGACGATTTAAACGTCAACAGGCATCACATAATAAATCTATTAATTTCCAGACATCGATGAACATCCATCGAACTGGTGTCAGCGGCAATCGAATGCGAGCAGCAATTACTTTGATTCCGTTTGTCCTGCACCGTAGACGGTCGGGGATGGCGCTCCTTCCTGTTGAACGGGCATAGGGGTCATTAAATCAATCAATATCGGCGTAAATCGATAAATTGCGACTTAAACGCATTCGATACACTTAAGGTCCATTCACAGCTCAGCGACCTGCGAATGCGAATAAGCGAATATTCGCAAATTTTGACATTTCTTTCACAGCTACTTTTTTATCTGGTCGCGCCAATCCGCGAATTTCAGTTGTCTTTCATTTTGTAACTAATTGCCTAAACGTGAAAAATGCATAAATACATAGCGCAGCTTTTATTCAGAAGGTAATATCTTACATTCTTTCAATAAATTCAACCACCATCTTACCCACCAAGAACAATACAAAAGAATTGTGAGGTTAAACTCTCGCGAATATTTTGATCGCGGGAATGTGGATTGCGTCCTACATGTGTGGAATGTGAATAAAAGTTGACAGTTCGCAGAAATCATTCGCTTATTCGCGGAGAAATCGGCGAATTGCTAATTTCTTCGCAGAAACTAATTACAATTCGACTTTTTATATATTAATCGATAGATAAATTAAGCTCCGTTCTTTTGGAATAATAAAATTGCCAAGGGCGTGCGTATAAATGTGCTAAAAACTGTTTGTTCGCAGTTTCGGCATTCGCAGGTCGCTGGGCTGTGAATGGCCCTTTAGGGAGTAATTTGCGCTATTCACCACCACCACCATCACTGCTGCTGGACCCGGGCCGCTTTTACTTGTTGTGTGTCGCTGAGGCTGGTTAGGGTGATTTAGACATGGATTGCAGCCATTTATCGAAGAGAAAGAGAAAGATATCGATGCAAGTGCATGCTTTGAAATCAGATTCGATTGATCCGGCGCTGATGAGGACTGGTGTCACCGATGCGATGGTGGACCGATTTAGAAAAGCACTCACATGCGATTCCACGCACATGACCATGTTGCGCTGCGGAATAATTGGCATAGTTGTGTAAGTGTGCATGCAATTAGCTGGTTATCGAAGTGAAATGTCTCTTTGCGATTCGAATGCGTTTGGACATGTAGTGTGGTCTCAGCGTGAATTCATCGTTGTATCTCGGAATAGAATGCTCATCGATAAAATGTATGCAATGCGCCACCACAGTAAAGAGAATGAATTCAGGCCTTCCAAGCGACTGTAAGCTGTAATTGATTTGTATTTATGCATGTCTATCTAGCATTGGTGGTGTAGAGCAGGGATGCGAATAACAAGTGTGGGAACAATGTCATTTCAAAAATTAACGGCGTGACTTGGAGAAACTAGAGGTCCTTATTAGAAAACAGGTCCCTTCTATATAATCAATGGTGGTCTGAATTTTCACATGGTTATGTGGGTAGTATGTAGACGAATTCTCCATTCGACTTTAAACTATCAGAAGGAATCCTCAGACGAGTCCAAGGCACGTCCTAGAACGCAGTTTGGTCTCATGGGCAATACGTGACGAAATCTTCGCAGCATAGATCGTTCCGTTCGTAGAAGTACTGACTAACGTTGAGTGCCTCGGGTAATCTCGTGTTATACACTCGATCACTGAGAGTTATTCCAGCGACACCATAAAGCAATCTCATTTTGGCAGCTTGTATCCACGATCTTATTCCATGAGTCACTGCTTAGGCTTCATGACCATAGATGAAAGTTGGAACAAATACCGAGTTAAGGACTGATAACTTATCTTTAACACCAAGTTCACCCTTCCTTTTAACAGATCGACCGAGCTCTCTCAAAATTGATCCAGCTTGACCAATTCTATAGGATAACTCAGCATCGATGCACTTACATGCTTTAACTTCTTACCTGCTTCAATGGGATTCCACTGACATGCATAGTGCACTGAACGGCTGTTTTCGAAACGACCAGTACTTCCAATTTATTTGCTACAAATCTTTCGAGTGCGCGCTTAGGGAGGTTTGACCAAATAATCCGCGAAGAGCAAATCTTTAAGTGTCACGTTAAGTGTCGTTCACAGCTGTAGATGGGTTTGGCATACTCCCAGAGTGAACTGGTCGGGTCGGGTAGTGCTTCTGCTAGGACTAAAGCCGTATTGCTTATGCCCAAACCTAGACTCAACCTTTACCATCCTTCTTTAGCTAAAGCATTTCTGGCCATAGAAACAGGTATGCCAGCTTCTTGTGATTCGATCACCAAAGTGATTTCTTCCACCGTACCTAAGGTTAGCTTGAAGAGGCTGCCAGCTAAAGACACATAGCCCAATGAAAGGTCCGTTGTGATACCACATGGATCATGCATCATTCTCCATACACTTCCCTTTAGTAGAATGCTTGTGATTGACATCCCAAGCCGAGACACATGGAACAATGGCGGACCGTTGCTTGATCTAAAGGAAATCGTGTGGTATACGGATGGGTTCAAAATGGATCAAGGAGTTGGTGCCAGTGAGTATGGATCCAATCATAAAGTTTCGAAACCACTTGAAAAAAGTCACAGTGTTTTCCAGACTGAGCTTTACACTATTGAGACGGGTGCTCGTATAATTCCACACTCAAGCATTAAATGTGCCACCTTGCAGATACTCACCGACAGTCAAGTAGTGATCTCCCACATGATTAGTTCAAAATTAGTTTTAAACTGCTTCCATAGCTTAAAAAACTCGGCCCAGTACAATAAAGTAAGATTGTGGTGGGTACCGCGCCATGTAGGCGGATCTATGTCACATCGCCCAACATTTTTGGGCGATTTAACACTATGACAGATCGACCAAGAAATGAAATGTCAAATCACCCAAAGCCGAAATTTTTATTTTTTTTTTTATTTAATTTTTATTACAACTAAGAATTAACATATTAACTTATAATTTATATTTATAAAGAAAATTTTACATATTTTGGAAGCAACCCAATGGTTGATGCCAATATTATAAAGTGCTTATGAGCAATAGATACTTTGGATAGGTGGAAACCTCAAATGAATAAAATGACTTTATGTTAGATTTACTAAATCCTCAGGTGTTAAACGTTGCAGCCTTCTTTGATTTACTGGGTTTTGCATCATCCTTCGTATCTCGCTATTTGTATGTATACGCAGGCACTGAAAATGATCCGTCGCAATCCTTTGAATTTCATCGGATACTAATGGAACTTGTAACCGGAAAATACCAAAGCAAAAGTGGTTTGATAGCGAGTGTTTGAGAGCTAGGGATACGTCATTTGCGTTTCTAAAACTATTAAGAACGAATGATAGTTGCACGTTCAAGTACTCTATGCAACAGCAAATAAAAATTTCAAGCAACTTTGCTATGCAAAAAACCTAGCCTTCGACCAACGAAATGTAGCCTTGATAAACGGATCAAGATCGTCGGCTGATTTTTGGAAGGCGGTCAAGCTTATAAATGGTAAAATAAGTGTAATCGCGTCAGGACTTCAAGCGGAGCAGTTAAGAAACCATTTTATAACTCTCCTCAACGCACCTCAAATATCTCGGTCCCCTCAATATGCAGCTCCTATGATCTCAGACGACTCTCTTGACGCGCCGTTTACAGTGAGTGAAGTAGTGGCGGTCATCCGGAAAACCAAGAGAAACAAAGCGCCAGGAATGGATCGCATCCCGTTCGAGTTCTACCAGCACTGCTCATCAGAATTTCTAACAGCTATTACACAGGAATTTAACCGAATATTTGAATCAGCGGAGGTGCCCGAATGTTTCCAAAAATCAATTATTTTCCCTCTACACAAAAAATGTGACTACGATGACCCAGCAAATTATAGAGGAATTTCGTTCTTAAACACATCCGCCAAATTGTTTGCTAGTTTGCTTTTCGGTAGAATTACGGAGTGGGTGGAAAAAAAAGCGGGGTTTAGGAGAAATCATTCAACTATAGATCAAATCTTCTCGCTTGTGAACATTGCAGAAATTTATAAGAGGAAGCATAAAAAACTTTACGCTTTTTTCGTAGATTTTCGTGCTGCTTTCGACTCGATCCCAAGGCAAACACTCTTCTACAAGCTTTATAGTTATGGAATTTGATCCAAAGTAATAAAAGTGCTGAGAGCAATGTACGAAAACAATAAAGCATGTGTTTGGGATGGCAGCGATCTTTCAGAAGAATTTGAAGCATCGGTGGGTGTTAAGCAAGGTTGCGTCCTGAGTACATTACTCTTTATTTTGTACATAAATGACATAACTGAACATATTAAAGGAGGTATAGAGCTGAGCGGAATTAAAATTCCAGCACTATTGTTTGCCGACGATATCGTTTTGCTTGCTGAGAAAGTAGAGACCATGCAGTTAATGATAAATAGGCTGGATACATATTGAACAACTTGGAACTTATCTGTAAACTAAGCAAAATCTAAGATGATGATTTTCAGAGATGGTGGAGGGAGGTTTGCTAGAAGCGATAAGTGGGTGTTTCAAGGTAAGGAGATTGAAAGGGTAAAAGAATATAAGTACCTAGGAGTGTTGATTACCCCCAACTTAAACATGAAGAAACATCTCGAAATTAAACTTGCTGAAGCCAAACGGGCAATTTGTGCAGTTTGGGGAAGTTGCATTAACAACAAAAACGTCTCGCATATAGCTAAACAAAAAATATTTCGTGCTACCGCTACTTCCGTCCTTCTATATGCATCTCAAGTCTGGGGTTTTTGCTCTTTTGAAATTGTGGAAAAGTTCCTCCGCTACTTTATAAAGCGAGTATTTAAACTCCCAAGTAGTTCGCCCACCTATATAATTCACTTGGAGTCTGGAGTAGCACCTCTGTTCCTGGACACTCTCAAACTACATTTTGATTATGTTGTAAAAGTCATGGCAATGAATCCTGAAAGAATACCTAGGTTAGTGCTCCTGCAAATGCTACGGAGCAGAGTAAAATGTGTTCAAGAGTGGGAAAAGCTAGGAACGGAAAATAGCTTTAATATAAATACTACACCAAATGAGCAGCCAGTTTCACTCCAACAAAAATTCAACATCTTATTGGAAAAAACAGGACACAGATTATACGACAGTTTTGTAAGTGAAGCTCAGTCATCCATACATAGATCTTACTATAGCCAACTCGATCATTGTTTAGAAGATAAGACGTATTTTTCGATCAACAACTCTACAGATAAAATTAGCGCTATCTTTAAAATAAGAGGAGAACTGCTTAGTCTTAACTATATCCCACACCGCCAAGAGTTACCATTTCTATGTGGCCTATGTAACCTGAGGGAACGAGAAGATGTGTTGCACTTCATTGCGAAATGCCCTATTCTTAAGGAATTGCGCCTATATTTTTTCGGAGCACAGGCACTGGAGTTAGATGAAGCAATCCGCATCCTAAATGGTGACAAAGGCTGGGACATACTATACGGCTACACAGTAAATGCACTACGATACAGGAGTCAAATAATAGAAGAAAGGTTTTAAGAAATCACAAACTTCTCACTTTTTAATTTTTTACTTCTTATTATACATACTTATATTCATATAGTAAACTATTATTTAATGTCAATCTGGTAGACGGCCAAGAGGGCCAAACCTTAAAGACTAAGAACTATCCGATGTAAGAAAATTTTATATTTTTTTTTTGAAATAAAGTAGTCAATTAAACTAACTAACTAACTAACTAACTAATGGAACTTGTAGATCTCTATGTAGAATTTTCTTTCGTATGTACCATGGAGCTTTTACTATGGTCCTCAGTACTTTATTTTGGAATGTTTGAATAGCTTTAATGTTAGACATTTTGGCGCAGCCCCATAGCTGTGCACCGTAAAGCCAGATTGGTTTCAGAACGTGGTTATACAAAAGTAATTTATTTTGAATCGATAGTTCTGACTTAACTCCTAGCAGCCAGTTTAGCTTTCGATACTTAATGTTAAGCTCCAAAACTTTTTTGTTTATGTGTTCCTTCCATCTAAGTTTTGCGTCGAGTATCATGCCAAGATATTTTGCTGTATTAGCATATGGTGTATGTTTGCTGTTTGTAGTGAGAGGTATTGGATTTACTTTTAAATAAGTGTAATATATATGGGTCGATTTATTCTCATTTAGCTTGATTCTCCACTTCCTTGTCCACTCTATTATAATATTAGTGCTCCTCTGCAGCTTAGCAGTTGCTTCTTCTATTGTATTTCGTAACGTTAATAGTGCGGTGTCATCAGCAAATGTAGCAGTTTTAGCTTCTGGCGGCGTTGGTAAGTCACTAGTGTAAAGAAGATCCAAAATGGGTCCCAGCACATTGCCCTGGGGTACCCTAGCATTAATTCTCTTCAGAGTCGTGCATTCCCCTTCATGTTTGACGTAGAAGAGTCTTTCAGAGATGTAAGATCTGAAAATTTCCATAAATTGCACCGGCAATTGTTGTTGTAGCTTGTAGACAAGGACCTCGTGCCAAACTTTGTCGAATGTTTGCGCTACATCCAAGAATACAGCACAATATATTTTCTTTTCTTGTATTGCTTTTTCAATGCGGTTTCTTATTCTGTGTGTAAGGCGGTTTTCCTGGTTTGTATACCATGATTATTTCGGCTACTTTCCATTGCCGTGGAACGTATCTTAAGAGTTTTTAGTAGGGGATAGGTTTTTCAAGTACCTGTAAAAGGATTAATTTTTCGCTTGTCTTATTTTTAGCTTCAGTTCATTGCAGAGTTTGTTAAGGATTCTTTTATTTTCAGGAGACCTAAGCAGAAATGGGCGTTTTATCGCAATTTAAAAATACCAACCCATAGGAAGGTTAAGCGATAGGTTAGGTGTCAAATCGTCCAAAACCAAATCGCCCAAAATAGAAAAAACTAAAAAAATGTCAAATCACCCGAAAAAAATGTTGGGCGATTTAACATTTTTATTTTTTGGGCGACTTGACATGATGTCAAAACACCCATAAAAGTGATTTTGGGCGATTTTGTGTTCCGGCTATTTTAAGGCGGATCTGTGTCATATCGCCCAACACCAAATCGCCCAAAGCTGGAAAATGTCACATCGCCCAACATCTTTGGGCGATTTAACACTATGACAGATCGATCAAGAAATAAAATGTCAAATCACCCAAATGGACGTTTTATCGCAATTTGAAAATACCAGCACATAGGAAGGTCAAAAAAAGACGACTATAGACCAAATTGAAAAAGGTTGAAAACTCTATTTTTCCGCAATTTTTGGCGCAGGGACATTCGTCCCCGAGGCATAAGTCCCACCGCATCGGGACGTAAGTCCTAACATAAAATGTTGGGTCTTGCCACCTACAAAATAATGAAAACCTTTCAAGGAAACTTACTTACTTACTTACTTACTAAGATGACGCTACAGCCCGGGGTGGACCTGGGCCTCAACCAACAAACCTCTCCAGCCAGCGCGGTTACGAGCCAGCTGCCTCCAGTTGCGCGCGCCAAGTTGGTTGAGGTCCCCTCCACTTGTCTGCGCCACCTACCGCGAGATCGTCCTCTACTGCGTCGTCCATCCGGGACGGATTCGAAGACTTTCTTAGCGGGAACGTTGGACTCCATCCGCTCTAAATGACCCAGCCATCTTAGTCGCTGTATGTGAACTCTTTTGGCTAAGTCAATGTCCTTACATAGGCCGTATAGTTCGGCATTGTACCTTCTCCTCCACACACCGTCTATGCAGACGGGACCGAAGATCGCTCGAAGAAATTTTCTCTCGAAATAACCAAGGGAATCCTTATCCGGGTTTGTCAAAGCCCATGCCTCTGCGCCATACAGCAGGACTGGGATGATTAGTGTCTTACCTTGGTAGTTCGGGATAGAGCTTTGCTTCTAAATGGCCGTCTTAGCCCATAGAAACAACAACATAGCCTCGATCTCAATATCCGTAAATGCCCCATTGACGGCTCGCTGAGTTCTTTCGATTATGTCAATGTCATCGGCATAAGCGAATAGTTGTACAGACTTCTAAAAGATTGTAGCTCCTGTGTTGGCTTGTTAGTTTCGTACAATCCTCTCAAGTACTATGTTAAAGAGATCGCATGATAGCGCGTCACCTTGTCTAAGACCTTTCCTGACATCGAACGGTTCGGTGATGTTCTTACCGACTTTGATGGAGCAGCGAGAGTTCTCCATCGTCATTCTGCACAAACGGACGAGCTTGGCAACGATACCAGGACTAGACATGACTCTGTATAACTCGTCTCTATACACGCTATCATAGGCAATTTTGTATTCGATGAAGAGGTGGTGTGATTTTATATTCATGGGTTTTTTCCAAGATTGTGTGAATATTTGGTCAATGGTGGACTTTCCCGACCTGAAACCGCACTCATAAGGACCTATCAGGTTATTGACGATCGGTTTTAGACGTTCACATAATACGGCAGACAGGATCTTATATGCGATGTTGAGCGGACTTATATCTCTGTAATTGGCGCAGTTTAGAGGATTTCCTTTCTTCTGGATCGGGCAAACGATGCTGAGGTTCCATTCATCGGGCATACTTTCGACCGACCAGATTTTACAGATGAGCTGGTGCATGCTCCTTACCAACTTATCTCCCCCTGCTTTGAAAAGTTCAGCGGCAAGGCTGTCGGTTCCAGCAAGGAAAACAACGGCCAAATAAAACCGCGCCGCGTCGGCCCGTCGCTGTGACCGTTAATGTAATTGCTAGAATTCGTTTTGAATGCAGTCTTATAACCAATTTAGCGAAAATGTCAATTCGCCCAAAATCAGTTATATTTTTGGGTGATTTGACATTATGCTAAATAGCCCAAAAAATTAAAAATGTTAAATCGCCCAAGAAGATTTTTGGGCGATTTGACATTTTTCTGCATTTTTTCGCATACTGGGCGATTTGGTTTTGGGCGATCCGAAGCAGGGCTATTAACGAATTCTGACAAAACACCTATTTTCTTGGGCGTTTTGCCATTTTTTAATTTTTTGGCGATGTGTCGTATGTCATATCGCCCAACATTTTTGGCCGATGTGGGATTTTTTCTGATTTGGGCGATTTGACACCCAACCTAAGCAATAACCACACGCCCACTTTCTTGCGCGTTTTGTCATTTTTTAATTTTTGGGCGATGTGTCGTAGTGTCATATCGCCCAACATTTTTGGGCGATGTAACATTTTTCTGATTTGAGCGATTTGGTTTTGGGCGATTTGACACCCAACCGAAAAAGTTATATTACAACGTAAATTTCTGTGCGTCTCTCTACGATCTCTAGTTTCCGATTAAGCTGCCTTCAAATGTGGTATAAAGGTGGTATCTGCAATACAAATGTGAAACCCTAAACCCTTGTATTTCAAAACTGTAGGAATGCCACTTAATCCCTTCTTCAACTAAAAGCTTCAATTGTTTTTACTGTAAGCTATATTCCACCTCAAAGTGTAGCCTTAGTTTATGATTTGCATATGAAAAACATAGAGTATGTTATTGATGGCTTATCTAACTATCAATGCCCATGTATTCTTTATGATTATAATATAGGTGATATAAAATGGTCTTACTCATATTATAAATGTTTAATGCCCTATAATTTTAAATCCGAACCTGAATTTATTGTTATAGATTTAATTTAATTCAGTTAAATTCTATTCCAAATACAATGAACAGATTTCTTGATTTAGTCTTTACTTGTAATAGAAGACCTGTCATAAAAGAATTTAATTTTGCAAAGGCTTACTATGTGGGCGCCGTGGCGTAAGTAGTTAGTGTGTCGGATCACTACGTGTTCCAAGTTCGAATCCCAGAAAATACCAAAAAGTTTTTTCACGGTCCCACCTCTCGCGAGTATTGTTGTCACGAAAAGAAGCTAGGCCCTGGCAAAGTAATTTAAAAAATGTTAAAAATAAGGTTTGGTAGTCGTATGCAATGAAAAGACGTTATCTCTTTCATAAAAACGTTAACAAATTCTTTATTTTAAGTGCACTGACTTCCTCAGCACAAAGAAGCAATAAAACTACCAATTATTAATTTAAACTTAATTAAAATATAAAAAAATCAATGTTTTGGGAAAGGCGGTGTTGTTCCTCGGTCGGTCGTTATATTTACCTTTTTTCCATTGGTATCGATCTGATAGTATTTTGAAGTCCTGTTGCATACGAGATAGGGTCCGTCATAGGATGGAGTGAGTGGCATTTTGATAGCGTCGTTACGAAGGAAAACGTATTTGCATTCCCTCAAGTCCTTTGGTATGAAAGGTATTTTTCGGCCGTGATGATTCACCTCTGCTGACTTGAAAGTTGCCATGGTACTCCGGAGGTGTTTTACGAACTCATGTGCGTATGTATCATCTTTTGTTGAGTGGAGAAACTCCCCAGGCACCCTTAAAGTTGTTCCGTAGAGCTGCTCTGCTGTTGTTGTTCCCAGATCTTCTTTGACAGCGTCGCCTTGAGTATACGGTGATACCTCTCGATCATTCCGTTGGCTTCGGGATGGTATGCCGTCATTCTAAGATGCTTGATGCCTAATAACTTCATTAGTTGTTTGAAGAGTTCGCTTTCGAACTGTCGTCCTTGATCAGTTGTTATTCGAAGAGGTACGCCAAACCTTGAAATCCATCCCTCATACAAAGCCCTAGCCACGGTTTCGGCAGTGATGTCTCGAATTGGTATCGCTTCCAACCATCTCGAAAAGCGATCCACGCAAGTGAGAATATACCGGAACTCTCTCGATGGTGGCAGGGAGCCAACTAGGTCAATATTTAGATGTTCAAATCTATTATTTGTGGACGGATACGTGTGAGTAGGAGCGCGAACGTGCCTCCACACTTTCGACCGTTGGCAACGTGTGCAACATCTTGCCCACTGCTGGCAATCCTTTCGAATCGATGGCCATACAAATCGCGCTTTTGCCATTTTGACAGTAGATCGAATGCCAGGATGTGCAAGGTTGTGCACGCTCTCAAAAGCTGCCTGACGAAATGGTTCGGTGATGAAAGGACGAACATTTCGCGTTGACACATCACAGTAGATGAAGCGATTGGGATCTGTAAGAACAGGGAATTTCTTTAGTATCATAGCATTTGACTTACTTTTCTGCAAGAACTGCAAAAGTTCCTCATCGTGTTCCTGGTTGTCGGCCAATTGTTCGTAGTTGATAGTGTTTGCAGATGAGAATTCAGAAATCCGCGAAAGCGTGTCGTCGATAACATTTTCTTCTCCAGCAATGAATTTTATATCGGTACTGAACTGTCCGATGAAGTCTAGGTAACGAACTTGACTTGGAAGGAAGGAGAAGGGAGCGAGTCTTCCTCATCGCTCGTCCCTGATGGCAAGAACGTGAGCCGCAAGCCGTGAGAACTGTGTCCACCAGACCAACACTAGTCTGGTGGACACTGTTCAGGTCTGGTATGGTGAACAGCCACAAAGGCATTCAAGTTCTTTAAAAAAAAACTAATGCCGAGTCTGAAAAACTAGATACTGCCAATTACGTCAGGAATTCGATTTCCTCAATCGATTGTTGTATAAGCAATACACGAGGGCAAGGTGAAAGATCATCGGCCTGACGCAGCGATAACGTTCCAATCAGCAAAAAATTATATTTCCTGCTGGGGTGCACTTCTCATTAGTTCGTATGACAAGTTTCAACTTGTTCTCTCAAGTAGTTTGCTTACACGAAAGGACTCTGCTTACTCGAAATAAGGACTCTACTCCTTCTATGTCAACCGTTAAAAAGTGGGCAGCGGATCCGACCGATTTTGTGCGGCGATTTGGATGAGACATGGGTCCACCACTACACGCCAGAAACGGAACAGCAGTCGAAGCAGTGTGAAGAAGCCGATGGTTCAGCGCCAAAGAAAGCGAAGTCGATCGCATCTGCCGGAAAGGTCATGGCCAGTGTGTTTTGGGATGCGAAAGGGATCCTGTTAATTGATAACCTTGAGAAAGGCAGAACAATTACAGGCGAATATTAGTTCAACCTTCTTGACCAGCTGGATGCCAAAATTCGCGAGAAGAGCCCTGGCTTGAAGAAGAAAAAAAATCATCTTTCACCAGGACAATGCACCTGTACACAACTGTGCGTTGGCGATGAGAAAACTGCGGTATTTGGGGTACGATGTTCGGCCATCCCTCCTATTCACCTGATTTGGCACCCTCAGACTTCGATCTTTTCCCAAACTTGAAGAAATTTGTTTCTGTCTATTGCGTAGTAACACTTTCATTATATACTTATACTATTTCTGCTATAAGTCTTAGTAGACAGTCTGAAGTTAAAGATCTTGGTGTTATTTTTGACACGAGAATGACATTTAATTTTCATGTTGATTAAATTATTGCAAAGGCCAACTCAATGTTGGGATTTCTTGAGAGGACCTGCAAGGATTTCTCGAACCCCGTTGCTATTAAATCTGTCTTTATGTCTCTTGTCCGTCCCTTTTTAGAATATGCCTCAATAATATGGGAATTAGCATATGAAATTCAAAGAAACCATCTTAAAAAGGTTCAAAAACCATTTACTAGATTTTTAAAACGGCAACTCAAATGGAATCTATATGATATCCCTTCGTATTCCACTAGATGTGTTCTTTTTGGTTTAGATATGCTCCAAAAATGACGTATTGCTTATTGTGTAATGTTTGTATATGATATTTTCGCGTACCGTTTTAAATGTTCCGAAATTCTTGAATTACTTACCATTTATGGTCCAGAAGAACAGTTCGATCTCGATATTTGCTATACATTCCAAGACATACATATCTGTAATTATGTAGCAAATGAACCAATCACTAAATGTGTTGAATTGTATTATAACTATGATAATATTGTGGATTTATATTTTGATAGATGTGATTTTAAAAAAACTTTTATTAAAAAATGTAACTAATACGTAAGGTATAAGATAGAAAAGCTCGGTAGATAAATAAATAAATAAATAAAGAAAACATATTGTACACCCTCGGATCTGACCTCCACCGATAAGGCATTCATCCGCCCAAAGCTGGAATATAACACCCACATCTGGTCTGGTGCCCCAAGATCGTTCTGCATATTCTAGAAAGGGGACAGAATCGCACTTATAGGTGATAAAATTCCATAGCCTCACTTAAACATCGTTAAGGGGTCTCGTGTATTTCCCTGTGTTATCGCTTTTTTATAAAAAATGCTCCAGCGAAATAGCTAGTTGCATTCCTCCCCTTCAAAAATTTCACTCCCAATACGCATCATGCTTCGAATGCACGTCAGTTCACTCTCCAGTCCAACTTCGTACGTACTGTCAATACAGGGATTCATTCCTAAGCCAAAAAAACGCGTTTGTGGAATGATCTACCACCTTCAAGCATTCAAAACCAGCACAAACCGACATCTCCCCCTTTTTCACATCCACCCGTGCCCTTACCATCAGTATAAGGATATTAATAATCCCTTCGGCGCGCGCAAATTATAAAAAAAGCGTATACATTTTATCGATCATCAATTAGTTGATAATTTCAGTTCGCAACAGAGTCCAATATTAGATGGCTTTAAATGTTTCCAGAGATGTGCTATGGTATCTAGGTCCTCTTGCATCTATCAGTAATAGTATCTCCACAAGTATCTACAGCACTGAAGGAACATTAAAGAAAAAGAAAATCCCCTCCCACCTAATGTCTGCGGCATGGTATGATTAAATTCCCACATACGCCTCCATTGGCTTCAACCTGTTTGTCAAATGTATCATCTCTGTGCGCGCGGTCCGATCGGTGAATGTCATTACGCTGTGCCATGGATCGTATTCGCATATTTTTTCCTCGTCTTACTTTTCATTCACCAAGGAATTAATTAAATTGCATAAACAAGTATCCCAACAGGACTTGTGGGCAGATCGCCCGACCGAAAGAGAAACAGAATATTCAACCTACCGCCCCGGAATGCGGTATGAATAATGTGTCTTTGGATGCCATTCTGTCTGTCAATGTGAATGCTGCTGCTGCTGGTGCTGTGGCCGCCTCTCTTGGTCTGTTGACCGGAGACCGGATTTTGTTGATCTCTTTGAATTAATTGCAAATCTTATAAATTTACCATGGAGGGTGTATTAGCATGTATGTACAGGGTGGTCGGGAATGGCTGACGCTTTACGCTGAATAAAGACGTTAAAAATGGCTTTAAAATGGCATTGAAATTAAAATTTGTTCCCACTTCTGACACAAACTGCAACAAGCTTCTTAACATCGGTTTGTCATTGTCAAACCTAAGCAATTTGAATCGGTGGATTGTATTTCCAAACATTGGTCTGCAGCATCTCTGCGACAGAATGAAAACGAAACAATAATGTTAGAAAAAATGTTGACACTTCTAACACATCCAATTATATTAACGCCATCTTATGGTCTTTGATCCTGAAGACCTTGCTTCCAGTTCTGCAGATCAAAGTTCCTTGCATAATCTAGGCAGAGGTAGAGATGGCTGTAAGAACGAACTATGTTGAAGCCTAATTAGAGCTTTAGCGCCATTTTAATACGACATCTTATCAAATGTTAACCTCAGAGATAAATGAATTTGGAGCAAAGCACTCTGACATTAAGACAGCTGATTACTTCGCCGATAATTTTTTTCGATATTCTTGTTGTGTTGTCGAAGAAGGTTTTAAAAAGTGGGCTGCTGGGCTATACCTAGAGCCGGACACTTGCTGCCGGAAATAGTAGATTGTTTCTTGTTCGCTAGCAAAACTTGAATTGCAACTGCGACAATCTGCATAGAATGCAACGCCCAGTCTGGCCGCGATCCCAATAGGCCAGTGGCCTTCACTTATCGTCACGATTCCAGAAATATCTGGACTGTTCCTATTTTATGGATCTTGTGTTTTGTGCCAGTTGTAATTGGGTCACATCTGCCTTGAAATAATGCAATTCCGCAACCATTGCCATCTATTGCTGGCCTTTGAAAGAAAGTACGCGTAGATACTTCCCTTGAGATCCCTTAATGGTACAAGAACCGCCTCTGTACGGGACCTATCAAGGACTAATTCTCGTCTTGCAAGTTAATTAGCTCGCTACTTCTCCACTTAGTTGCTGTGTCCCGGCACCCAGCGAAGAGTGATCCTGAACCGATGAACCAGCGAGGCGAGTTCTGTTCCACCAGTTTACAAGATGGCATAGCGAAAACTATTGCCTTGATAGCAGCCTGGCTGTTAGTAAGGATGATGATGGTACTAAATGGTGTACGACTGTATCATACTAGATAGCAAGCCTCGCATACAGCAAGTATTTCCGCCAAAAAACATAAATCCGGTAGCTAGTATAATTTTTATATATTGAGCGCATCAGAGAAAATCTCCACACCTACTCCACAGTTCATTTTCGAGCTATCGATGATTTCGTATTCATTTGTCAATTCACATTTTTCCCACTCCACTCTGGATGGAAAACCGTGACGTAGCTTCTAAAGTTTGAGTATTGTGTAGTTGGTTAGAGTCGCTATGCTCCCTTGGTGGCATATTCAAGATATTGCTATGACTAGACGGGTTGGTATACCAGCACCCCGTTTCCCTTAATTCGCATTACACACTGAGATATAAATACTGAACATGAAGGTCGAGCGGTATGAGGTGAAAGATTACATTTAAGGCTTCGGGTGGACATGTTCGCATGGCCTCGTTGTGCCTAAAGCCGCAGTTCTTTGCGCTTTTTTAATCTGTTTGATGATGGATTCTTTTCTTAGCACATGCCATCAAACTAGTGAACCGTAGGGAAGACCATATTCGGGCGAAGTACCCACTTTTTCCAAAGGTTTTGCTTCAGTCATATAAAGCCACGTAGGCTTTTTTTTTACCAGGTACTCAACACTTCCAGTTGAGTATTGTGCCAAGTACCACACCTAGGTACTTTGCGCTGGAGGATAAATAAAGTATTTGCTTGTTTAGCCCTGGTACTCAATGGTGCCATGTCTGCGCCCTGCGCACTCCGCAAACCTCGAGGTAAAAAGAAACCACCTTGGTGGAACGTAGTACTCTTAGGAAAGAATGTAGGCTCCCTTTTAATATTGCTAAAAGCTCCCGCGAGACGGTCGACGGGAACTCCTTTAAACTGTCTCTCAGGAAATACAAAATTTCACTGAGGAAAGAGCAACGACCATCCTGGAGACTCTTCCACGACAGCACTGAAGAGTCCTCGGAAGATTCCAGGTTGCGGAAAATCCTATCTAAGAGCCTTTCTATACCCAGCTACCTTTTGTATCCGAATGGTCACTGGACCTCCTCTGCTGAGGAATCCATTGACATCTTACTGGATACTCACTTCCCTGGTAGCTCCCCTGTTGCTGTCTCGCAATTGGTAAATACCCCCCTTCAACCTTGCCAACTCCGTAGTTATGGTAACTACCGATGGGCTATGCGCAGTTTCAAATCCTTCAAGTCCCCAGGACCTGGCGGTATTATTCCAGCTGATAATCAGCAATGCGGGGACATTGTGATTCCATGGCTCAAAGTCATCTTGTCGGGCTGTCTAAATCTGGTCTATATTCCCCAGGCAGGAAAGAGCTCGCACGTAGAACCAAAGAATATCCGACCTATCAGTCTATCGTCCTTTCTACTTAAAACTTTAGAAAGATTAATTGATATCCATCTCGGCAGAGTATTAGCCCAGCTTTGAACATGCGTACTGCAAAGGCAAATCGGTTGAGACAGCCTTACATTCATTTGTGCGCATCATTGAAAAGTTTTTGGGCATTAAAGAATGCACCATGGTGGCTTTCCTTGACATTGAGGGAGCATTTAACAATGTCATATCAAAGGCGATTACCGACACACTTGCAAATCTAAAAGTGGATACTTCGCTCGGAGTGTTGATCAATCAATTGCTTGCAGGATTATTAACACACAGCTGGGCGGAGCATCGGCCAGAAGAATTGCTCGCTGCGGTACACCCCAAGGTGGGGTCTTGTCACCTCCTCTGTGGAACCTGATAGTAAATGAGCTACTGATAGACCTGGATACGTCAGGCTGCGGAGTGGTCGCCTATGCTGATGACATTGCTATTGCTGCCTCCGGTAAACACCCAGACACTCTCAGGGAAATCCTCCAATATGCTCTTCTTCGGCTCACCAGATGGGACTCCAAATGTGAACTGGGGGTTAATCCCCATAAAATGGAACTCGTTCTCTTCACGAGGAAAGTTCCCTTCATAGACCCTCCTATGATAAATGGTACCAGTCTCACCTCCACTGATAACGCAAAATATATGGGTTTTATTATGGATAGGAAATTGAACTGGAAAGCCAATCTACTAGAATGCGTCAGAAAAGCCAATGTAGCTCTCTATTCCTGTAAAAAGGCTGTAGGTAGGAGCTGGAGTATGAAACCTGAAGTCACTCATTGGCTATACGTGTCCGCCATCAGGCCTATATTACTCTATGGTGTGATCGTATGGTGGTCTGCTCTTGACAGGGTTGTCTACCTCATTCAACTAGTTAAGGTGCAAAGATCTGCATGCATTTGCATGAGTGGTGCACTGAGAACTACTCCCTTCGCGGCACTGGACATTTTGTTCAACCTGCTACCTTTTGATATTTTCGGCAAATAGATGGCTGCCTGTGCGTAACTTCTGCACGAGCATCTCTAATCGGGATGAATGGGACACTCCCCCCGCTGTAGATGGTAGTTCGGTTCACTTATTTACAGATAGCTCTAAGACCGAGGGTGGGGTGGGTTGTGGTGTTTTATCCGAAAAGCTCAATCTGAGCATCTCCTTCCACCCCCCTGTGATCATTGTAGCGTTTTCTAGGCGGAAATCATTGCGATTAAGGAAGCCCTGGCCTGGCTGAAGTGTAATGTACTATCTGTCAGGGATATTAGCATTTTCATTGACAGTCAAGAGGTAATCAAGTCGCTGGAATCGTGCTCCTTCACTGTCGCCTTAAACTGTCGTTTATCTCTTATGGAGATGACAGAGCAGTTCAACATTCACCTATGCTGAGAGCCGGGCCACAGAGACACTCCAGGAAACTGTAGGGCTGATGACCTCGCCAGGCAGGGTACCACCCTAAGGATTCTGCCTGACAGTCAAGCCCTGGGTATACCCCTTGCTACATGTAAGCATCTACTAAAGCTAAATGCTGTTAGCATGACCAACCTCAGATGGGAAAACGGCTCAACGTGTCACATTTCGAGACAGATCTGGCCTAAGCTGGATCAAAAACGTAGTATCGAGCTGGTCAAGCTAAAGCGAACACAGATCAGCTGCGTTGTCTGTGTTCTCACTGGACACTGTCTTATAGGCCAACACGTCAAAATGCTTGGCCTCTTCTCCAACCATTCTGCAGAAGCTGTAAGGACGTGAAGGAGGAGGAAACCATCCTTCACCTCGTAAGCACTTATACAGCCCTGTCGCATAAAAGAATGCTCCATCTAGGATCCCCCTTCCTTGACGACCGCGGCGATCTGGCGTCCTAATACGTCATGTGCATTCATCGCTTTATCAAAAGCTCTGGTTGCTTTTGAGTGGCCTAATGATTGATCCATGGTATCACAAAGGACCTTCACTGGTCTAAGTGTGTCTGCACTCTCGTGTGGACAGCCAACGTAACCTAACCTAACCTTAGCCCTGGAGGCGTGAAGGTTGGTACTTTGGTTTTCGTGGTAAAGCATCAGTTCAGTTTTGCTTGGTTGTATGCTGACTCCACAACTAGTAGCATGTGTGCTTATCTCATCGCATGGCTCTTTCAAAACCTTACTGATTACTGAAGGAAACATCCCAGATACTCGAATTACCATCTCATCCGCACACGCGACAAACTTGCTTTCATCTCTGTCGAGTCTTGACAATATTTGTTAAGTCGTAGAAGAGCTCATATGTCTCTTCCCTGAAGCGTTCCTCTGTCGACGGATTTGGTGGAACTGCTGTTACCGAGGGTTGACTGAACAATTTCGGCTTTTAGCATAAGCATAAGCTTCTGGCGCCGTCCGTGGGAAAACATTTTCAATCAATCAAAGACCGCAACTCATATTAAGAAACAATTTAGAGAGTCAGAGTTAATACCCAGAAGGCGTTAAGTTCTGTACGAAACCTTTAGAGTCACCCTGTTTTTCATGCAAAATCCCAGCGTGGGTACACTCATGGGGTTCCATGCTCTTGCAAAATAAAGCATATTCTTTCGCATCAAATCAAATTTTCTCCTCTGTCTAATAGCTGACATAAATCTTAGCTCATTCTGAACCATGGGAAAACTATAGGACCGATTCCACCGAGGATGATTAATTGCGAGCGGTTTTCAGTTTATTTTTATTTCTTATTTTTCTTTGCTCCTTTGTTTGTTTAGAGAGCCACAGTTATGAGGTTTCAATTACAATGACCAATGGCCAATCAATTAAGCGTAATCCCATCCGACACTTAATTAAGCCTGCACACCACCATTAAGCTCATATTTAGTTTGGTTGACGTGAAAACGCCTCACCAGAGATAGAGAGCGCACTCATGGTTCATGGAAGGAGACCGATATTGAGATGGTCTCAACGGTGTCAATGGTCATAAATCACAGATGCAATCGCACAGATACACGCTGGGGCGCCACCATTACAGATTTACACATAATTTTGTGCCGTCTCATCTTGTTTCCATTTTTGGATTGTTCGCAGAATTTATCGATAAATTCGATGGAATATGGGTTCACACTCTTGTAATTGGGTGGTATGGCTGTGCTATAGTATGGGAATGATGTACGAAATACGGACACGGAAATGGGAACGTGATACTAATGTGTTAATGGAACTTGATTTATACATCAATTCAGAAGATTAATGAAGATTTTGATTTTATTGAAAATGTGTCTTAAGGATTTCAGAAAAAGTCGCGTTATAAACCGACACAATGCAGTAAAAGTATCAAAGTAAAGCGAATTCAAATGAGATTCATGTCCAGAGGAGAGAATAAATTACTCTACCAGTTCAAAGTGACCTGCTGAGTTGATCAATTGTCATATAAATGCCGAAGGAAATAATGGCACCATGCATTTTTATGGAGCAAAGATTTCAACTAGGCGATGTGACTTTCCATGTAACGCCCAGAAATCTTACAATCTGGAACGGATCATATAATACCACGTCCATTATCACTTAACCCAGTCTGATATTGAAATTAAATAACATGTGCTGGCTTGATAAGGAAAAGAGGAAATAAACCACCGCTCTCCAGTATACTGGTGGAGCGAGTAAATAGCCGAACTGCGCACAAAATGTCAAGCGAGGAGGTTGTACATGCGCTCTAGAATAACACCCACCTGCACCGACCTACATGAGCGATACAAGATAGCACAGAGAGAGCTTAAAATGGCTATTCAACAAAGCAAAAAAAGATGAAAAGAAGATAAAAATCCCTGAAGCATGGTCTACCAAGTCGTAATGAAAAAACTCAGGAGATGGCATTATGATCGTTACAGGACTGTTTCCATGTTCGAAGAAATGTTAAACACCAGCGCCACAACAAATAATGGATCGGGCGAGGCACTTTCGCATCAGCTGATCCAGGTCATAACTACAGCGTGCGACGCAGCAATGCCCAGAAGGTCTGTCAGTAAAAGAGGCGAGCCCTGCTACTGGTGGACCGACGAGATTAAACGGCTCAGGGCGAAGTGCCTACAAGCACGACGCAGATCTCAGAGATCCAGAGGCAGACAAGATTTCCAAGAGCGGCTAACCACATTTAAATTGGCGAGGCGAGAACTGGAAAGTGCCATTAAGGAGAGTAAGTCAAGGAGCTTTAGGCGGCTCTATGACGAGGCTGAATTAGACCCCTGGGGCATGGAATATAGAGTGGTGATGAAGAAGCTTAAAAGCAGCAGGTCTCCACAACTTACATGCCCGGCAATGCTTAAGACTATAGTAGAGCACCTATTCCCCTATAGACCAACTACTATGGTCTCCATCACGAGGGAGATCGGCATGGAGCATATCCCAGCAATCACGTCAGAAGTACTCCTTGGGGCATGCAGAAAAATCGGAGATAGCAAAGCACCTGGACCGGATGGCATCCCGAATAGGGCAATCAAGGCGGCTGTTCAGACGAGACCGGACATCTTTCTAATATCGACGCAAAGGTGCATAGAGGAGGGGGTATTCCCTACACAATGGAAATTGCAATATTTAATGCTGCTTCCAAAGGGCAATAAGCCGCCCGGACAACCATCATCGTATCGCCCAATATGCCTGCTCGATACGCTGGGGAAGATCCTAGAGCGTATCATCTATAACAGACTGCTTGCGGTGGCGGAGGAAAACGGAGCCTTGTCAGACTGCCAGTACGGCTTCAGGAAATCGCGCTCTACCGTCGATGCCATAAAGGCGGTAGTAGATATAGCAACTGAAGCAATACAAGGGAAAAGGTGGAAATGGGGGACGAAGAAATACTGCGCAGTAGTAACGCTCGACGTCAAAAATGTGTTCAACTCGGCAAGCTGGCCATTCATTAGGAGATCCCTGGCCAGGATGGATACACCATACTACCTGCTGAGGATAGTCACGGACTACTTCAGCAATAGGAAGCTAAGATAACATACTGACGATGGCGTTAAGCACTACAGTGTTTCCGTGGGAGTCCCGTAAGGGTCGGTCCTGGGACCTCTCCTATGGAACATTATGTACGACGGAGTTCTGCGACTAACATTGCCCGAGGGAGTCAAAGTAATTGGCTTCGCTGACGATATCGCAGTGGTTACAGTAGCCAAGCACGTACAAAAGGTGGAGTCTGCCACGGATGAGGCAGTTATAAGAATAAAGGAATGGCTGGAGTCTACCGGTCTGGAACTAGCTGCCCACAAGACTGAAGCTGTCCTAATAACCAAAAAGGTGGAATACGCCAGCTTCCGGGTCGGAAACCAAACAATCAGGTCCAAAGAATCCTTGAAGTACCTTGGAGTCATGCTCCAACAGGCTGCGCTTCAAAGCCCACGTCGAGTATTCTAGTAAGCAAACATCGCTGATGCAGGCAGCACTCTCCCGAATGCTCCCGAACATCGGCGGACCTGGATACGCCCGCAGGATCCTGCGGTCCAGAGTGGTCAGTTTGGTACTTCTATACGCTGCCCCGATATGGGCAGGTGCACTGGCGACAAATGAGTGCAGGAAGAAGCTATCATCAGCTCACAGGCTCTGCGCAATCAGAGTGATCAGCGGCTTCCGAACTATCTCCGACGATGCAGCTTGCGTTTTAGCTGGGATGTTCCCAATCGACATCCTCGCTGAAGAGATGCAGAGGGTATACCTTAGACGTCCCTCGAACCGGCAAGAGGCAAAAAGGATTAAGGAGGAGGAAAGGGCAGCATCAGCAACGCTGTGGCAAACCAGGTGGGACAGCTCTACCAAAGGCAGGTGGGCCCACAAGCTCATTCCCACTATAAAATCATGCACAGAGAGAGCGAGGGGGAACTGTAACTACCATCTCACACAGTTCCTGTCCGGACACGGTGGCTACCGGAAATACCTCCATAGATTTGGACACGATAGTTCGCCCCTGTGTCCAATATGTCCAAACGAAGAGGAGGACGTGGAGCATGCAGTGTTCTACTGCAGACGCTTTACAGAAGATAGAGCAAACCTGCCAAGTCCAGAAAATCTTATAAGTCACATGACACGATCAGAGGGCGAGTGGATGGAGATCTGCTCATTCATAGTATGCAGAATGCGCTGCGAAGAGCAGAAGCCCTAAGAAGAGCCCAAGAGGCGGCCTCGGAGACTAGAGCATAATTGCTAACCAGCCCCGCGAAGAAATACCTAACAGCAGTACCGCGGGGAGAGTGGTTGAAGTGTGTGGGGTGTGTGTTTTATTACGTAGGTGTATTTCTGGAATCGATTACTCAGGTTTGCGAATCGTGCATGCTAGTAGCACTCGGGCTATTAGTATCTGTGAAGATTATACATCCTTGGCGCAACCTAAAAAAAAAAAAGGACTGTTTCCACAAACACACTATGGAGAGGAAGAAACTGCACAAGCTTTGAACGTCCCTCTATTCACTGCAAACGAAGTGATCAACATATGTAACAAATTCGGGGACAAGAAGTCAGCGGGACTCGAGGGCACTCGGAATATAGCTCTCAAGACAGATATATCTCCTAGATACTCGTATGTTGGTAGGAATGTACAATGCGTGCTTGAAAGAAGGAATTTTTTCAGTCTAATGGAAAAGGCAGGTTAGGTTAGGTAGATGGGTGCCTTGTGACAAAAAGTCACTGCTCACTCAGATCAACAGTGCGGGTCCCAATCATTTAACGTTGGAAACGCTGTAAAGAAAGTCCGCTGTTAGAACCACCCAGAAAGTGATATGAATCTCAGGTCGTCCATCAGCGCAACGTTACCCAAGGCCTCCAGCTCCGAGAAGAAGTAACTACCAAGAGTCCTCATTCTCTGACGGGATAGGACAGGACAGTCACACAACAGGTGACGAACAGATTCAATTTTTTCTTCGTCCCTGTAACTTCTGCAATAGTCGTTATGCAGCACACCGAGTCACTCCACATGAATACCAATGGGACAATGTCCAGTAATTATATCAGAAATGACCCGTGCGTTATAACGACTAAGTTTTACCAGAGAGGTTGATCTCTTCTTGCTATAGTCCGGCCATAGCGCTCTGGCCGTTGGGCATGTTTCCAGTGTCTGTTTGCTCGACCGGTGGCTTCACCCTCTATTTTCTCCCGTAAGGAACTGATGGGGGTTACTACTGAGGGGAGGACCCGCGATAAGTGCAGCGCCGACCCTTTCCTAGCAAGCTCGTCAGCCCTTTCTTTACCTTCGATATCCATATGCCCTGGTATCCAGCAGAGGGTCACCGCATTGATTTGCAGCTTCTAACAAGCTTTGACCTAATTACAGCAGAGTCCAGAGCCTTAACCGCTGCCTGGCTGTCTATATAGATAGTGATCGTTTTATCAACGATATTACTGTCACGTATAATTTCAGCAGCCTGTATAATGGCTGTAACTTCGGCCTGAAAGACGCTGCAGTCTTCGTTTATTCCTAGGGCTTCACAATAAACTCCGGCTCCCGTGCCAACGTCTATCTTAGAACCATCGGTTCAGAAAGCCAACTTATTTTTCTTCATGGCTCTTCAGTTCCTGCAGTATATTCTGTCAGGAATTCTTGTTGTAAATCTCCTTTCAAAAGCTAGCATCGGGTATATGTGATCAGTTTTCGTCAATCCACTGGTGGTCCCCCATCGGGACAGAATGGAAGCATGGCCATAAAGGCCCGATGACCACAATCGGCCTTCTCTCAGTCTTACAGCGGTTTTAGCCGCCAGACTGCTGCAGTATATGTGTGTCAAGCGGAATGAAACTTAGTATAGTTTCAATTGCCGCTGTTGGTGCTGTTCTCATTGATCCCATGACTCCGATACACGCCGCCCTCTGGACTTTGGTGAGGTTTGAAAGCTGGTATTGCTTCTCAAGTACCGTCCACCATACTAGAGAACCATATGTGAGAATGGATCTTACAACCACCGTGCATATCCAGTACACCACAGCTGGTTTGAAGCCCCACGTATTACTGAATGCCTTTGCAAGTGTAGAAAGCTGAAATGGAAAAGGCAGAGCCTGGTATTACTTCCCAAAGGGGATAAGGTACCAAGAGAACCCTAATAATACCGCCGGCTGTGCATGTTAGATACGATTGGGAAATCACTTGAACGAATTATCTGCGACAGATTGGAAACAGCGGTAGAAACTGCAGGTGGGTTATCGTAACACCAATATAGCACACTCAACAATAGACGCTATGAGCCTAGTGGTTAAAACATCACAAAAGGCGATAGATGGCAAGACGTGGAAATGGGTATCAAGAAATACTGCTTAGGGATAATCCTCGATATCAAAAATACATTTAACACTGCAAACTGGAGCCGTATACTACAGGCACTCAGAGACTTTCGAGTTGCAATGTATCTCATTAAAATCCTGACTAGTTACTTTAGGTGTAAAGTTCTATCTACGACACAGACAATGGACCCAAAGAATACAAGAGCACTGGCGGAGTACCACATGGCTCACCGTCACGCAAAGGGAACTCCTGGATGTATGCAGACGATTCGAGAATACCAAGTCACCTGGATTGGATGGCATACCGAACAAGGCCCTTAAATTAGCCATTAAAACAAATACGCAACCATTTGTGGAACTCTACAACAAGTGTCTAACAGAAGGAGTTTTTCCAGACCAATGGAAAAAGCAACGTCTAGTGCTGCTGTCTAAAGGGAAAAAACCACCAGACGAGCCCTCGTCATACCGTCCCATATGCCTGTTAGACACAATGGGTAAAATACTGGAGCGAATCATATGCAACCGACTAGAAGTAGCAATTGGTGAAGCCGGGGGACTCTCCAACCAGCAGTACGGTTTTAGGAAAGCTCGTTCTACAGTAGACGCAATAAGAAGGGTAACTACAACCTTGGAAGAAGCTATTCAGGGCAGGAGATGGAGAGGCGGTGCAAAGAAATACGGTGCCGTAATAACATTGGACGTCAAAAACGCGTTCAATTCTGCGATTTGGGGACTCATAGTGCAATCGCTTAGATCAATGATGGTGCCATGGTTCTTAATTAAAATAATACTGAGCTACTTCGGGAAACGGTTTCTGCTCTTCGATACCGACGATGGAGTAAAGCAGTACCACATATCTGGCGGAGTTCCACAAGGATCGGTATTAGGCCCTATCCTTTGGAACATTATGTATGATGGGGTTCTAAGGCTTGGAATCCCAAATGAGGGAAAAATCATAGGCTTTGCCGATGATATTGCAATTGTCGTGGTTGCAAAACATCTAGACGAAATAGAGGATATTGCAAATGAATGCATCCGAAAAGTCAAACGGTGGATGGCAGCAGTCGGGTTAAAGCTCGCCGAACATAAAACAGAGGCAGTATTGGTAAGCAGCCGCAAGAAAAGAGAGGAAATCACCATCAGAGTAGGAGATCATAATACGACATCAAAATCGGTTATCAAATACCTAGGTGTGATGATCGACGCGAGGCTCACTTACAAGGAGCACCTTGAAAGAACGTGTGACAAAGCGGTTCGGGTGAGCGGTGCCTTATCAAGAATAATGATAAATATAGGAGGACCTAGGCAACAAAGGAGACTTATTCTATTAAGGGTGGTGCAGTCCATCCTTATGTATGCGGCACCCATATGGGCCAAAGCTATGGCGAAAAAGACCTACGCAAGAAGGATAAACTCTGTCAACAGAATATGTGCGCTGAGAGTATGCTGTGCCTTCCGTACGGTGTCAGACGAGGCAGTATGTGTCATCGCGGGAATGCTACCAGCGGATATCTTGGCTTTCGAGCTACAAAGGACGTACGACGCCAAAATTCAGGAACCTCAAGCGTCAGTCAAAAATATCAAGCTGGAAGAAAGACAGCGAAGCATTAGAGCATGGCAGGAGCGATGGAACCAGTCCTAAAAGGGAAGATGGACCCATCGACTTATACCGGATATCCAAAAATGGATGGACCGGAAACACGGAGAGGTAGATTTCTATCTTAGCCAGTTCCTAACCGGACATGGCTGCTTTTGAGCGTATCTCAACAGGTTTCGGCTCGATGAATCTCCCAACTGTCCAAATTGCGGAGAGGCCTCAGAAGACGCTCAGCACTTATTTTTTCAGTGCCCACGTTTTCATATAGAGCACAGAGAACTGGAGGAAAAAATTGGAGAAATACCAACCCCCGAAAACATTGTGCACCATATGATAGCATCGAATGCAATATGGGACGCGGTGAAACAAGTTGCAGCGATAATCGTGCAGGAACTTAGGCGGCTGGAAAGAGTCAGAAAGAGCAACCAAGTCTAACCGGCAACACTTTTGGAACAAGGAGCGGAAGACAGCGAATGAAGAGCATAAATAGCTAACCAGCCCCGCGAAGTAATACCTAACGGTAGTCCCGCTGGGAGAGTGGTTGAAGTGTGCAGGGTGTGGTTTAGTACGTAGGCGTATTCCTGGCATCGATTATTCAGGTTTGCGAATCGTGCATGCCAGTAGCTCGGGCTACTGGTATCTTTAGAAGATTACACACCCTTTGGTGCAACCATAAAAAAAAAAAAAAAAAAAACATGGCTCAGTGCTAGGTTCAATACTCTGGAATATCATCCACGACGGGGTCTTACGTCTTCCAATACCTGGGCCGACAAAAATTATAGGTTTAGGAAGAGGTGGAACAGATGACTAACCCTCCAATAAGGACCGTACGGAAATAGCTTAACTCGACTGGTCTCACGCTGATGGAACACAAAATAGAAGTGGTTCTTACAAGCAGCAGGAAGAAGACGGCAACAGTCAGCATTACTGTGGGTGATCACACAATAACACTGAAGCCCAACATAAAATACCTCGCAGTCGTACTAGATACAAGCCTCTCTTTCAAGGAACACCTCAATTGCTTGGGTCACAAAGCACCGAACGCCAGCACTGCTCTCGCACGAATCATGGCCAACACAGGAGGGCTACGGTACAGTCGAAGACTATTTTCGGCCAGAGTAATATCATCCATAATCCTCTACGCCACACAAAATCTGGACGAGAACCATGACGATTAGAGCAAACAGGATTATTAATTAATATTGCCTCAGTGTACCGCTTTTGTATAGTAAGAATGTGTTGTGCATACCGTACCGCCTTCAACGGTGCTATCAATAGACATCCTGGCAGAAGAGCAGCGGCGACAATACGGGCTTAAGCACTTAGAAGGAGAGCAAACCGCTCCAGTTGGCGAAATCCAGCAGATGACATTAAGGATGCACAGCATAAGAGAATGGTAAGAACGCTGGAATACCTTTAGATGGGAGCATATGCTTATACTTGTAGTATCCGGCTATGGATAGAGAGACAGCATGGTGAAGTAGGGTTTCTGAACTACTGCAATATCGTCAGAATAGCTGATGATCTCCACTCCGCTGAGTTTCGGTATTCTCAGGATCCCATCATACATTATCTGCCAAAGTACTGACCATTGAGGAACATTATTTTTAGTATGGCTGTGAGATCGGCTCTATACATCTACTCGACAACATTTAGGGACGAGCAGTTCGCTCAATAGAAGATTCCACACTAAGCATCGATCATCGCAATCGGGTAGCAGAGTTATGCCTTTACTACAAGTACTATCATTAAAGATGTTTCGAACAACTCCGAAGAATGATCAGTCTGACTGTCTGCCCTAGCTGTCTACCTACATCTCTCTTCCAAAATTTCATCTGTTACAGAACGACCTTTTTTTGCAACACTATGCCAGAACACACATTTTTGGGGTACTGTCTTCGCATTATGACCTTCTGTATGATAACTAAAGAGGACTTCCAACTTGACTTCTTTCTGCTAATGCGGATTGTAAATCCTTTGGCGGATACTATGCGGCCTCCCGACCCGTTTCTAAGAGTTTCGTTGTCTTTGTTTCCAGATCCTTCGTCCGTGATCATCATCAAGCCACAAGTCATCTTTAGGCAATCGCATCTGTCAAAAGTTTTCTCAAATTACCACCATCGTACTGTGCTAACAAATTGGCGGGCATTCATTTTGCCACAAACGTTGATTATTTGCCACTCTCAGCCCTTCCCGTGAGCGGAACCCCCCCATCCATCAATTCATTCATAACTTGTTGCCTAGTTTGAGCGCTGTTTCCACTCTGCGGCGAAGCGAATCGAAGCTCTATAGTGCAGTGTGGACCTCCGACGCGATGGACAACTCCATAAAGCAACAAAATTTACGATGGGAAAAGTCACAGGTTCCCAAATTGCACACCCGTTCCTCAGAAAAAGAGAAACCACCACCACCAGTACCAGCTCAATAGGCCCAAACGGTACACTACGCAACGCACATGTGGGAACACACTCCGCCGATACTCACACGTCGTTGTTGGTCGTCGCGTCATCCGCCGCGTCATTGTCGTTCCGTCTTCCAATGAAATTTCCGGAATCACAATCGGGAAAGACACCAGAAACTGGTAACATAGACGAGCCTAACCAGAATAGCCGTCGTTTGTAATGACTCCCCAATGATCATTGTACTGCGTGCAATGTTTATGACCAGCACGACGATGACGATGACGATTGCTCCACCACCGACCGGGTGGTGGGTATGGGACACAGACCATGCGTCTTCCATTCGTTATTAGCCGAACTCAGTGCAATGTTTGGCCATAAATATGCATATGACCAAGTCGCA
Organism: Brachypalpus laphriformis; assembly: GCA_945910035.1. Classification (NCBI taxonomy): domain Eukaryota; kingdom Metazoa; phylum Arthropoda; class Insecta; order Diptera; family Syrphidae; genus Brachypalpus; species Brachypalpus laphriformis. Next base: position 61,975,061 of record OX246756.1, read on the forward strand.
CAACCCTAATCGATCTTACGGAATTGGATACCTGTCGCGCAGACTCCATATGCGCGCGCGAGGTGAGATAGGATCCTGCGATCGAGCGGAGTGTGCGCGTGCGCGCTTTGCAGTGTTAACAATGGCACTCAGCAGGGTGCCCTTGGATGATTGGATTTCTCAAGCCGAGCGGCCACAAATTGTCAATATGTGCCGGAGGAGGAGTAGGAAGGTTTCTTATCAGAATGCAATCGGGTGGCTTTATCGACTGACCCAGAGGTGATTCACGGCACTCCCCTAATCGCGAAAATATCGCCGTGCCAGAGAAATCCATCCGGTGTTGAGCGCACATCTTGGAATGCGGCAGTGTTACATCAAAGATGCGCGGCAATTGGCAAAATAGTTCGCTCCTCCACATGTCGTCAGATCCAGAAAGAAATATTCCAGGACTTGGCGTCGTCGGTGACGATGAGCGAGGAAAGGCATCTAGCGGTCACTTTGAGCCGACATCGGTTTGGGAAATAGTTCTGGTGTAGTCACGCACTTTGTCAGCAGCTAGCGGTGTCATTAACTGTTGACTGCAGTTGGAAACGAAGACGAGTTGGAAACTACAAGCAGCCTTGGCGATCATCAGATAATCTCCGTGCAGTCGTAACAGTGACGGTATCTAATAACTTTTAATAGGATGCAATTACAGTCACGCTAGCGTTGGTAAATCAATTTTTTAATCAATCATCGATTTGTGTTCGTGTGTTTATGTTTTAATTAATTCGATTCGTAGACAAGGGCGAGCACATATTCGAAGGGAGCCTCCACCTAAAGCCGATATCACACGTTTTGTCAGCAGGTAGGGTTGACCCATCCTGTGGCCGGATCGTACTGACGAAATCCCTCTAGGTACGGTGCATAACGGAAGGATGTCTAATGACTTTAAAGTCTAAAGTGGGGTGCGACAAGGCTGCATACTTTCACCACGGTTATTTTTGGTCTGACGGTTGCACGGAGTTTGATGTAGACAGCAGAATCGGGAAAGCAAAAGTTGCGTTCGGCAAACGATGGAAAATCTGGAAGAGTAATATTTATATTATAATATACGCTAAGACCAAGCTGCGACTGTTCTGCTTCAACGTTGAGTCAGTACTACTATATGGATGTATTACATAGACAATGGGGCGCCGTGGCGTAAGTGGTTAGTGTGTCGGATCACTACGCATGAGGTTCCAAGTTCGAATCCCAGAAAATACCAAACAGTTTTTTCACGGTCCCACCTCTCGCGAGCATCTGACAAACATCCGAGAGTATTGTTGTCACGAAAAAGCTTCTCAAATCGCCGTTCAGACTCGGCATTAAACTGTAGGTCCCTTCCATTCGTGTGAAAAATATAACGCACACAACATGAGTGGTTGCGAGAAGCTAGGCCCTGGCACTTTAAAAAGCTGTTGCGCCAAATATTTGTATTTTTTATCTACTTGGACAATCAATGCCACTGACATTCGTAAGGCTTTCGTAAATAGATGTCTACGCATCATCCTTAAAATTTTCTGGAATAATCGCATCTTGAAGGAATACCTCCACTCGAGAACAGGTCAAAAACTATTGACATCACAATTATATGAAGAAAATGGATATGGATTGGTTACACATTGTGCCGCGAAGAGAATTCCGTTGCCCAAAATGCCTTGCAATGGAATCCTCTTACTCAATCTGACTGAATTGGGAGTCGCCCTAGGCACACGTCGAGCAAAACGGTCGAAAAGACATCTAGAGCTTTCGTAATGAGTTGGAGAGAGTTGCAGCGTGTTGCAGAAGTCCGAACACGATTGTGCGCAGGCACCCTCGAGGGGTGAGAGGCCTTCAGTAGTAAGTACGCTAGATAAGGATGCATACCAATAACAAAAAAAAAAAAAACACTAAATATCCTAAGGAGTGCTATCTCACTTGAGCGTTTCTTCTTGTTCCAGATGGCAGCGGAAGAATTCCCTAGATGAAGTCAACGGTGCGGTCTACAGTTCCAGTCAACTTTAGCTTAGTCAACTTAGACACCTTGCGCTAGTTGCTTCGAGGTATTCGGATCATAGGACGGTAAGGAAATTTGTAGACTACTGGCACCGGTGTACTTGGCCCGCATTCTAGGGGTATAACAAAAGAAACTTGACCTCCAGGTTGGGGGGTTGTGCCGTCGGGGTTACTTCCCTACCATGTAAAAAACCTTCGGTTACGAAGCAAACAACAGCCTCCGGTACGGATGATTTTACTATTGATGACCCTTGTAAACGTAAAAAGAAATAGGATTTTCGTATCTTCACGTATAATGTTAGGTCCCACTACAAATAACGTGCAGCCGAACAAATTGCGGAGGCCCTAGAGTGCTACAAAGTAGACATTACCGCCATCCAAGAAGTGCGATGGAATGGGCGGGGAAAAGGACGATTGGTTATTAGAGGTGGACCTAGGCAAGAAGTCTTGAGTTTCCGGCATGTGACCGAGCGCCTTATGACTATCCGTATCAAGGCTAAATTAGCCAACATTAGCTTAATATGCGCTCCCACCCCTCGAAAAAAGATTGACAATGCGAAGAAGGATGACTTCTAATAGCTCTTGGACAAGACGTATGGGCAATGCCCTAGCCACGATGTTAAAATGATCCTAGGTGACTTAAACGCAAAGGAAGAGAGGACGTCTTTAGTAGCCCGGTCGAAAAGCACAGCCTGCACGAGATCACATCAAACAACGGACTCAGACTAGTCGTCTTTGCAGCGCGACGAAACTTTGTCGTAGCTAGTACGCGGTTCCCACGTCTCGATATTCACAAGGGCACCTGGCTCTCCTTTGATCGAAAAACTGTCAACCAAATCAGATACATTGCGATCGACACAAGGCAATCTTCCAGTATTCTGGGTGTCCGGACTTTTCGAGGAGCCAACGTGGACTCGGATCACTACCTAGTTGTAGCCAAGGTACGGATGCGGATATCCACAACGGAGCGAAATTAACGAAATACTGTGAGGAAATTTGACGTCGAAAAGCTACAATCGCAAGAGACCGCCAGAACCTTTGCCGATCGTGTTTCTTCTAATCTCAATCTTAGTCCTATGCCGCCAGCAGCAAATGCGGAAGACCAGTGGCAGCGTTGCCAAAAAGCCATCAGAGATGCCGCCTCTGATGTACTGGGTTTCTCTCGCCCACCACAACGAAACCCCTGGTTCGATGAGGAATGCTGGCAAGCACATGCATAGAAGGACTAGAGCTGCTTACGAGCTCTACGTGCGCAGGAGAAAAGAGGAACATCTTCTCAGGAAAAAGAAAAAGGAGCATGAGAAGCGCTCGATCGAGGAGATTGAGAGACTTTATTGTAGGAATGATGTTCGAAAATTGAATCAAAAGGTAAAAAGAACATGCCAGGGTTTCAAAGCCAGAACAAAAACATGCAGGGACGAAAATGGCAACATAGTAGTAGAATCGCAGTCGGTGCTGAGGATATGGAAGGAGCACTCCTGCAGACTGTTAAACGACGATGGTGACCAATATTCCGCTGTCAGGCAAAATGAGCCATTCAACAGTGACGATGACAGTCAAGATTTCCGTCAACCGCATCAGAATGAAGTGAGGATAGCGATATCTAAACTCAAATCCAACAAAGCTGCTGGAGCCGTCCCACGCTGGGGCTCCCTATATGGAGGGAGTGCCCAAAATGCAAAATTGAAATTAACTTTTTTTCATTAAACATTTATATGACTGCAAAGTTAACATAATTGTTTGTCATTATGTAAATCTTTGCAGTACTGGAATGTAGTAAACAAATAGAGAAAAAGCGGTAAGACATCCGGTCGCTGTGAAATGCAAGATCTGCTGTGGACATGTTGGTCATTTAAAAGTTTAATAATTGTTTTTTTCGCAGCGAATAAAATAAAATAAAAATATGTCGGTAATAACTGAAGACCAGTGAATAAGAAAAAGTGTTTTTTTTAATTAAAAAAAAAAAAATTCCCACTAAAAATTTAATAAACGTCCAGACTAACATAAAAAAAAAATATTATTATTTTTCTTAACCCTTTCATGCCCAATGTTGCCTATAGGCAACATTGTATGTCTTAGCTTCTAAGACGCGTAATTTTAATTTATTCTCTAACGACTTTTTTTTTTAGAATAGCTGGATATGTTGTGCAAGTTTGTTGTACAACTTTGTTTTCGAATATCTTATTAAAAGTATTGCTAGTGATAACTTTGTAGCTGATCTTCGTTGAGTGCACATGTACAATTTTTTTTTATGTAAAATATGAGTTTACAAATTATTTAAAAAAAATATATAATGAAATTTTAGTTTATAAAACCAAGTGTGTATAATAATTAAACACATCTTAGAAAATTAGGAAAAACAAAAAAAAAATCGAAAAAAACTTTTAGTTCATGGTCACTAATTTGTTTAAACTTTTAAGGCAACATCTCATAGCTTCTAAACCAGGATACATAGGACTTTCAAATTAATATCACTTCATATTTACGTCTAGACTAGACACCCTAACATCGGCACTAAATGGTGCCATGGCCGAGGCCTGCCCACTCCGCAAACCTCGAGGCAAAATGAAACCTCCCTGGTGGAATGCAAATCTCAGTACTCTTAGGAAAGACAGTAGGCTCCTTTTTAATACTGCTAAAAGCTCCCGTGAGACGGCCGACTGGCACTCCTATAAACCGTCTCTCAGAAAATACAAAATCTCACTGAGGAAGGAGCAACGACGTTCCTGGAGACTTTTCTGCGACAGCACTGAAGAGTCCTCGGAAGCTTCCAGGTTGCGGGAAATCCTCTCTAAAAGCTCTGCTATACCCAGCTTCCTTTTGCATCCGGATGGTTACTGGACCTAATCTGCTGAGAAATCCATTGACATCTTACTGGATACTCACTTTCCTGGTAGCTCCCCTGTTGCGGTATCGCAAGAGGGAAATCCCCCCCTCAACCTTGCAGCAACTCTTTAGTCTTGATAACTACAGAAAAGATCCGATGGGCCATGCGCAGTTTTAAACCCTTCAAGTCCCCAGGACTTGAGGGTGTTATTCCAGCTGAAATTCAGCAATGCGAGGGCATTGTGTTTCCATGGCTCAAAGTCATCTTGTCGGGCTGTCTAAATCTGGTCTATATTCCCAAACTTTGGACCGAGGTTGAAGTCATATTCATACCTAAGGCAGGAAAGAGCTCGCACGTGGAACCAAAGGATCTCCAACCTATCAGTCTATCGTCCTTTCTGCTTAAAACTTTAGAAAGGTTAATTGATATCCATCTTCGGCAAAGTATTAGCCTTACATTCGCTTGTGCGCACCATCGAAAAATCGTTGAGCATCAAAGAATACACCACGGTGGCTTTCCTTGACATTGAGGGAGCTTTTAACAATGTCAAACCAAAGGCGATTACCGACGCACTTCTAAATCTGAAAGAGGATACTTCGCTCGGAGTTTTTTTTTTTTTTTTGTTGCGCCTGGAGGTGCAGGAATCTTCAAAAGATACCAATGGTCCGTACCATTGGTTATGCCCGATTCATATATCTATATATCTGACAATGCCATCAGTGCTAGTCAGTATATGCCTACGGGCTAAACCTCACCCCCTCAGAGAGGCACTATGAGAACTCATAGTAGTAGGAAATTCATTCCTCTCATTTTTTCATTTTTGTGATGACTACGACTAAGTTGCCTTAACGAGTAGTTTACGCTTCTGTAGTGTTAATCGCATTAGGTAGGTAGCCTTCCAGTGAAGGCACCTACTAATACCGTCATTACATGCGGTTTTTCCTTACGGCGCTAGGTCGAAAGGTCTTGTTCTTTGTAGTCGGCGCTCAAGGTTTGTCACGTCCATAGTACGGATTATTTCATTATTGCAATGAAAATGAAGACGGGTACGAAGTTTGCGAGCAAAGTTTGTTACTTCGTCCCTCACGGTAGCAATTCCTAGATCTCTGTGAATATCACTATTTCTTATATACCAAGGAGCATTCACGATTGCTCTTAGTATTTTGTTTTGAAATGCTTGCAGTAGAGCCATATTGCTTGGTTTGGTACAACCCCAAAGTTGTATACCATATGTCCAAGACGGTTTTAGCACTTGCTTATACAGAAGCAGTTTGTTGTATACGCTTAACTTCGAGTATCTTCCGAGTAGCCAATACATTTCTCTAAATCTGATTTCGAGCTCTTCGCGCTTCTTTTTAACGTGTGGTTTCCACTTAAGTTTTGCGTCTAGGGTCATTCCTAAATATTTTGCCTCGTTTGCGTACGGTATTTGCACCGAGTTAATGGATATAGGTAAGTTGTTTATCTTTCTTAACGTAAAATTGACATGCGTTGATTTTGTCTCATTGAGGACTATTCGCCAGGTTTTCGTCCATTCGCATACTTTGTTCAAAGCTCGTTGGAGTTTTCCCGTTGATGATTCGACTGACTCATCCGTTACGAGGATAGCCGTGTCGTCTGCGAACGTTGCTACAACGGTCCCTTCATCTTGTGGTATATCTCTTGTGTAGAGCAGGAACAGGATTGGACCGAGAACACTTCCTTGTGGAACACCGGCGTAGATATCTTTGAAATCCGAATATTCACTCCCGTGTCTAACACGGAAAAGTCTGTTTTCAAGATAAGATTCTAATATTCTGTACAACTTTTCTGGTAAGATTACCCTTAGCTTATACCTTAGGCCTTCGTGCCATACCTTGTCGAAGGCTTGCGATACGTCGAGAAAAGCGCTAGAGCATATTTTTTTCCCTTCAAGAGCTTTTTCAATTTCGTTCGTTATTCGATACACCTGATCGATTGTGGAATGTTTGATCCGAAAGCCGAATTGATGATCCGGGATCAAGTGTCTTTCTTCAAAGACTGGTTGCAATCGTTTCAGCAGAAGTTTCTCGAAGACCTTAGATATTATTGGCAGAAGTGAAATGGTTCTATATGATTTCTTGTCATTTGCACATTTCCCCGGTTTCGGAACCATAATAACTTCGGCGACTTTCCATTGCCTTGGAACATATAACAGTCCTAAAGAAGCATTTATAATGTAGAGCAACTTAACCAGCACTTTTTTCGGTAGCTCTTTCAAAATTTCGCCAGTGATTAAATCATATCCCGGAGCCTTGTTATTTTTAAATTTTTTTATTATCATTCGAAGTTCGGACAGGGATACGGTTTTTACTTTAAAGTTTTCGGGTGCCGTATTTTCATTCGGATCTTCGATCAACGGTTGTCCATCGAACGGCTTGAACGTTTCCTCTAAGTGATCGGCAAATAATTCTGCTTTCTCTTTGTCTTCTTTAGCTCATTCGCCGTTAGCTTTCCTAATTGGCGGCGAGTGCATTACAGGTTTCTTTATGGACTTCAAGGCTTTCCATAGAGAGTAGTTTGAATACTTATCAGCGGTCAGACCCTCGAGGTAAGTAGAAGTCTCGTGATTTTTTAGGTCCTGCAGCACATTTTTTAACTTGTTACAAAGGTGGTTCAGATAAGTTTTATCCGGTGGCGCGCGGGATTGTTGCGATCTCTTGCGCGCTCTCCTCTTTTCTCGTATGAGCTCTTCGATTTCAGGCTGGTATTTGACTTTATTGTTCCGCGCTTCTGTCTTTCGCAAAGGAGTGTTTTTCCACGCGGAGCTCTGAATGGCTTCGACGAGTTTGTCCATTTCTTCTTCTATTTTGAACGGTGTCTTTAGCGGTACATTTAAAGCAACATTTTCCTTGCAGTCTCTTCTGAAAGCGTCCCAGTTAGTTTTGTTACTAGTTAACCTAGGCGGTTCTTCTTTATTTACTAGACTTCCACCTATTTTCAGAGTGACTGCTGAGTGATCTGAGGATAGATTATAGCATTCTTCGACTTGCGTCAAATTTTTAGTTAACCCTTTTGCGATAAAGAAGTCGACGAGGTCAGGGATTTTACTTTTGTCAGTTGGCCAATAAGTTGGCTTTCCTGTCGAAAAAAAGTTCACCCCACGTTTCATGCTGACTTTGTACAATAATCTGCCTTTTGCCGAATTGCATCTTGATCCCCAGAAGGTGTGTTTCGCGTTAAAGTCACCACCTAAGACAAAATTAGGTCCGAGCGAGTCAAAGAGACGAACGAGGTCGTTTTCTACTAGCTTATATCCTGGAGGGAAGTAACTAGATCCGATGTTGAAGTTTAAGTGGTTTATTTTTACGGAAACTGAGCTTATTTGCATAGAATCAAATTCTATTTCTATGTTTTCGGAGTGCTTAATACATTCTTTGATGTAAAGAGAGGACCCGCCTCTCGCATTTTCCGAAGGATGATTCGCATGGTAATCGGTGTAACCTTTTTTTTTGGGTCTAAGTCCCTTTTTTAAGTGCGTTTCCGATACCAAACACATATCAATGTTATTTTTCCATAGAAACACTTCTAATTCGTCGATTTTTTTCAGAAGGCCGTTTGCGTTCCACGTTAGTATCTTAAGTAGCTGTTTCATATTCATGTTTTTTTGATTGTCTTGTGAGTTTTGAACTCAAGCTTGCTCAATTTGTCAAGTATAATTTTATTAACCTTAGTTTGCTCCTCAAATTTTTCCAATATAATGGTAAATATTTGGCTGACTGGATCTGTTGTAGCTGATCTTGATTTGTTTTCGTTTGACGCGACTTGCGCGTACGATCTCGCGTCAACCTGTGGCGGTTTTTCCGGAGTGTTGATCAATCAATTGCTTACATGCAGGATTATTAACACACAGCTGGGCGGAGCATCGGCCAGAAGAATTGCTCGTTGCGGTACACCCCAAGGTGGAGTCTTGTCACCTCTTCTGTGGAACCTGGTAGTTAATGAACTACTGATGGACCTGAATACGTCAGGTTGTAGAGTGACCGCCTATGCTGATGACATTGCTATTGCTGCCTCCGGTAAACACCCGGACACTCTCAGGTATATCCCCCAATATGCTCTCCTTCGGCTCACCAAATGGGCCTCCAAATGTGGACTAGGGGTTAACCCCCATAAAACGGAACTCGTTCTCTTCGCGAGGAAATATAAAGTTCCCCTCATAGACCCTCCTATGATAAATGGCACCCGTCTCACTTTCTCTGAAAACGCAAAATATCTGGGTCTTATTTTGGATAGGAAATTAGACTGGAAAGCCAATCTACTAGAGCGCGTCAAGAAAGCTAATGTAGCTCTTTATTCCTGTAAAAAGGCTGTAGGTAGGAGCTGGGGTATCAAACCTCAAATCACTCATTGGCTATACGTGCCCGTTAACAGGCCTATACTACTATATGGCGTGATCGTATGGTGGCCTGCTCTTAACAGGGCTGTCCACCTCACTCAACTAGCTAAGATGCAAAGATCTGCATGCATCTGCATCAGTGGTGCACTGAGAACTACTCCCTCCGCGGCACTGGACAGTTTGTTCAACCTGCTACCTTTAGATATTTTCGGCAAACAGATGGCTGCCAGTGCGGCGATCCGCCTGAAAGCCTCCTCTTAGTGGTCAAGCTATCGCTTTGGCACCTCCGCGATCCTTGATCTTCTCAACTTCAAACACGAAAATACGGACTACACCCCGACGAAACTGAGATTTTACCGTAACTTCCGTACGAGCATACCTAACCGGGATGTATGGGACACTTCCTCCTCTGTCGATGGTAGTTCAGTTCACTTCTTTACAGATGGATCTAAGACGGAAGGTGGGGTGGGTTGTGGTGTTTTCTCCGAACAGCTCAATCTGAACATCTCTTTCCGCCTCTCTGATCATTGTAGCGTTTTTCAGGCGGAAATCATGGCGATTTAGGAAGCCCTGTCCTGCCGGAAATGTAATGTATTATCTGTCAGGGATATTAGCATTTCACTGACAGCTAGGCGGCAATCAAGTCCCTGGAATCGTTCTCCTCCACTTCAAAGGCTACCTTAAAGTGTCGTCTATCTCTTATGGAGATGACAGAGCAGTTCAACATTTACCTTTGCTGAGTGCCGGGCCATAAAGACATTCCAGGTAACTGCAGGGCTGACGACCTCGCCAGACAGGGTACAACTCTAAGGATTTTTCCTGAAAGGCAAGCCCTGGGTATACCCCTCGCTACATGTAAGTATCTACTAAAGCTGAGCGCTATTAGCACGACCCACCTCAGATGGGGAAACGGCTCAACGTGTCACATTTTGAGACAGATCTGGCCTAAGCTGGATCAAAAACGTAGTGCCGATCTGATCAAGTTAAAGCGTACACAAATCAGCTGCGTTGTCGGTGTTCTCACTGGACACTGTCTTATAGGCCAACACGCCAGAAGACTTGGTCTCTTCTCCAATGACTTCTGCAGAAGCTGTAGGGACGAGGAGGAGGAGGAAACCATCCTTCACCTCCTATGCATATGTCCGGCCCTGTCGCATAAAAGAATGCTCCATCTAGGGTCCCCCTTCCTTGACGACCTCTGCGATCTGGCGTCCTTAGACATCATGAGTATCCATCGCTTTGTCAAAAACTCCGGTTGGTTTTGTTAGTCCCTGAGTGGCCTAATGGTTTGATCCATGGTATCACAAAGGACCTTCACTGGTCTAAGTGTGTCTGCACTCTCGTGTGGACAGCCAATCTCACTTAACCTAACCTAACCTGCGTCTAGACTAACAACTCCATATTCTTAAAAAAATTATTATCCACGCCCCAATAAATTCGGGCATGAAAGGGTTAAATTCGTGCGAGTGGCTTTTGAAACCGAGTATGTCCTCTTCTAGTATAAATATTCCTTTTTAGAAACAGAAGTCAGAAGTGAAAGCCTCAAATTTAAGAAAAATAATATTAAATATTTTATATGTTAGTCTGGACGTTTATCAAATTTTTAGTGCCAATTTTTTTTTTTTTTAATATTTAAAAACAGTTTTCTTATTCACTGGTCTTCAATTATTACCGACATATTTTTTATTTTATTTTATTCGCTGCGAAAAAAAAAAAAATTAAACTTTTAAATGACCAACATGTCCACAGCAGATGTTGCAATTCACAGCGACCGGATGTTTTACCGCTTTTTCTCTGTTTGGTTACTACCTTCCAGCACTGCAAAGATTTACATAATCATAAACAATTATGTTAACTTTGCAGTCATATAAATGTTTAATGAAAAAAAGTTAATTTCAATTTTGCATTTTGGGCACTTCCTCCATATAGGGAGCCCTAGTGTGAGACGGCCTTGCCGCCGAACTTTTCGAAGAAACTAGATGAGTTGGTAAGGAGCATGCACCACCCCATCAGTAAAATCTGGTCGGACGAAAGTATGCCCGATGAATGGAACCTCAGCATCGTTTGCCTGATCTATACGGCCTGTACAAGGACATTGACTTAGCCAGAAGAGTTCACATACAGTGACTAAGATGGCTGGGTCATTTAGTGCGAATGGAGCCCAACGTTCCCGCTAAGAAAGTCTTCGAATCCACCCCGGATAGACCACGCAGTGGAGGACGATCTCGCGGTAGGTGGCGCAAACAAGTGGAGGGGGACCTCAACCAACTTGGCATGCGCAACTGGGGGTAGCTGGCTCCTAACCGTGCTGGCTGGAGAGCTTTGTTGGTTGAGGCCCAGGTCCACCTCGGACTGTAGTGCCATCTAAGTAAGTAAGTAAGGTAACTCTGTATAAGACGCTTATCATCCCAGTCCTACCGTATGGCGCAGAGGCATGGACTTTGTCAAAATCGGATGAAGAAGCCCTTGGTTACTCTGCATAGACGGCGAGTGGAGGAGAAGGTACAATGCCGAACTGTATGGCCTATATAAGGACATCGACTTAGCGTGAAGAGTTTACATTCAGCGATTAAAATGGCTGGGTGATGTAGAGCGGATGCAGCCCGGAAAGTAGGCGGCGCAAACAATTGGGAGGGGATTTTAAACAACTCGGTGTGTGCAACTGGAGGCAGCTGGCTCGTAAGTGGGCTGGCTGGAGAGGTTTGTTGATTGAGGCCGAGGTCCACGTTGGACTCTATTGGCACCTAGGTAAGTAAGTAACTATCCTGAAAGATACTAAGTCAACTGCATACTTTTACGCATGCTGTACAAAGAAATATGTTGCCTTAACGTTGATTTATTAAAAAAAAAAATTAAGAAATACAGTAGTCAGGGGATCTGATCTGCTTCGCCAGGAGCCCCTATCGAGATGTTTGATGGTTAAAGAGGGAGGTATCCTTCGGTTATGAAAGTCCGACGTTGTATAGGTGTATAGGTACCGGTGCTAGCAATTTTTTCAGCCATATGACCAACCTACTACCAGTGTAATGCCTTTGCAATAGCTTTTACACAAGTTTTCGCAATTGATCGGACTGACTTTTTATTTCACACACACCTGATATAATTGCAGCCAGGCAGCCAGGGCTGCCACATAACCGCAGTAATTACCATCTGATTATCGCAGTTAGGGATGCCAAATTACAGCAGTTAGGGTTGCCTTCGCTCTTCTGCGTACTTCGATGGATAATCGAGTACTTTTAAGTATTGTATATTGTGGAAAGACGTTTCCCACAAAACTTGTTTGTTTGCAGAGATAATGGAAGCTGCTATAAATGAAACAAAACTTGAAAAGGCTAGATGCTTAGTGTCTCATGCACACGCCTCAAATCCTTACGGTGATATACATCGGTCCGTTTATCGATCATATCTTCTGATTCCAATGACTTTACATACCCCGATTCTTAGGAATTTCGGGCAAAGTTTAGCGTGTTGCCCTTGACAGCATCACTTAAAATGAAATTGCACCTAAAAACTTCTTCGCCTTCTGCATGCTTATAATTTTTGTATTTAGATATATCGTGGATAAACGTTTCTTACACATTGATCTCCGATACCGATAGTGACGCACTGGGGTACCAAATCATAAGAGGAGTGCCTCAGGGTTTAGTTGCAGGCCCTGTGCTTCTGCTGCTCGTTTCGAAAGATGTAAAGATTACAAGATACTTGACGATACTCATACGTTGGATAGACTCATGGATAGATCGTGTCAACGGAAAAGAAACACCATCCTGCTTAATCGAGAAACTACTTCAAAACAGTACTAAAGCTTTTCGAATTTTTAAAAATTGAATCACTTCTTGGCTTCCAACGTCACTCAAAATTTCAACAAAGTTTATTCAAGATATATCAATATATAGATTTCAAATTAGTATCATTTTTCGTGTACCGTGTTTATTTTGGATAATGGGTGCAAATTTTTATAACTAGCTGACAAATAAAGTAACCATACGTTCCAGCAGGCAGCGATGTCCGGCGATTCGTAAGAGTAATTTCCAAATAAACCCTCAGGTCTATTTAATTTTGCTTTGCATTTACAGCGACTATGATCCGTACGCGCATCGAGTGACGGAGCATCCCTTGACGTAAGTTGTTGCCAGCTAAAAGCTTGATTTTTTTTAAATGCTCATCTTTTTTACAGCAACAGGGAGGCATTCTTTCATTTGATTAAGGGCACACTAGGAGTTGGCATTATAGCCATGCCACTCGCATTCAAATATGCGGGCTATTTAAACGGTGCTTTTCTTTCGTTATTATTTGGTGGTATCCTTCTGGGTGCTATTCATATCCTGGTAGGGCATGGAAGAATCGTCAAATAGAACATCTGATGGATTTAACTTTTTTCTTCTATTTTTTTAGTTCGATTTGATATATGACCTCTGCAAGAGAAAGCACGTTCCTTTTATGTCCTATGCCGAGGCAATGGAGGTGGCTCTTCAAGAAGGTCCACCCAACTTACGGTTGCTAAGTGGATGTGCACAGTAATTGTTGTTAGTCGTTAAATTTTCTGTTTTTACATTGAAGTCCTTTTCAGTTGTTTTGTTTACACAGTCCTTGGGATGTATGCTTTTGGAATGTCTTGCATCTATGTGATTTTTATTGCGGAGATCATGAAAGATATCGCCCAAGGAACTGGCGCAGAAAGCCTAGACATAAGATTTTTCATCCTTGCAACCCTAGTTCCTTTGCTAATAGTCTTCTCGATAAATAACCTGAAACCTTTGTGGCTACTTTCTTTTATAGCGAATATGCTATACATTTTTGGTGAGTTCTCGATACATCCCAGATGGGAGGAGTAGATCTAACAATCTTTACTTATAGGCTTGCTTGCCCTGGTGTATTTTATCTTATCGCATGATGGTTCAAAGACGAGAAGGCATGCTTTTGGGGCTTGGGCTGACTTACCATTATTTTATGGAATAGTCCTATTTGCAATCGAAGCACTAGGAATTGTAAGTAAAATTTGATAAGCCTTCAAGAGTATTTCTCAGCTTTGGTTTTCAGTTCATGTCCATCGAAGAAAATATGGCAAATCCTAAGGACTTTTTGGGACTATTCGGAATCATGAATGCGGGCATTGTATTCGTTTTTTTATTTAATATAGGTATGGGCTTCTTGGGATACTGGAAATATGGTGAGGATGTTGAAGGAAACATTACCCGTAATATGCCTGGGGATAATATGTAGGCATGGCAATATTGTGATCTTGTGCGAAAGCGGTTATATACTTTTTGTCATTTTAGTCTGGCGGTAGTGTCAAAGGCTGGATTTGCACTTTCCATTCTAATTTCGTATGCCTTGCAGGGATTTGTGACTGTCGATCTGATATGGCATCGTATGTTTAAGAGCTATGCTGCTGAACATAACCACAAACGTTATGAATTTACAATGCGAGTGTTCATTGCAGTTGTATCAGGTAACTAAATTTTTCAGTATAGAATAAACCTATCTGCCTAACATAACTTTCGAAAGGAATAAGTGTATAAGCATCTTTTCTTGATTCAATTGCCAACAGGTATCTATAACTGCTATTGCCTTTATGAATAGAGGGAGTATTTACCTGCAAATGCAGATGTTAAGTTCGTTTAGAAAAATAGTCTCCGGAAAGGAGAAAGTTAGGTAAGCCTGGAAACATAGTGAAATCCTGAATGGGTCCTCCACATACTCTGTATCTTTGAATTTTTTAACTCTCCTACGGCTCTGCCCTTCAGGATTTTGTAAATAGGATCCATAATTGGCTGGAGGAGCGGAACTATACGTATTCTTGAAGTCTTTGATAACATAGAGTACGGCCTTGACAATGCTATCTTTGGTCCATCGTAAGATGGGGTGATAAAGTAAAAGCGGAAGCTGAGAGAGGTTACTTGCAAGATGGAGTTCTTTTACCTTTAATGTGATGATGATCACGGAAATGCAATATTTGGGATTTCACATTCGAGCATATGCGGACGATGCTTATGTTATGTTTGAGCTTTCGGTACAACGTGGTTTGAGGCCTACTTTAGTACACTGGGTATACATAGCTTACTTACTTACTTAGGTCCTGTATCGCCTTGTGGGTCCTAGGGCCTCTACTACGCCTACGCGCCATCGTGTACGGTTTCTGGCAATGTGTCTGAGTTCTCCCAAACTTTTCCCTAACTGCCGTGCCTCCTTCTCGACTGTTCTGCGCCATGCTCTCCTCGGACCGCCAGGTCTTCTGCCATCATAAGTTAAAGGGTTCCATTGCATGGCTATAGAACTGTCACCCTTACGAAACGTGTGACCAATCCACTGCCACTTCCGCCTTTGGATGGTTGTGCCTATTGATCCCTGAACCGGTCTCTCGTACTTACTTACTTACTTATGTCCTGTATCCCCTTGTGGGTCGTAGGGCCTCTACTACGCCTACGCGCCATCGTGTACGGTTTCTGCGTTCTCCCCAACTTTTCCCTAACTGCCGTGCCTCCTCCTCGACTGTTCTGCACCATGTTCTCCTCGGACCGCAAGGAGTGAAAGAGTGAAAGGGTTCCATTGCATAGCATGGTTTGCTATGGAACTGTGACCCTTTCGGAACGTGTGACCAATCCACTGCCACTTCCGCCGTTGGCTGGTTGTGCCTATTGGTTCCTGACCCGTTCTCTCGTAAAGGTGTTCGTTAGAGATACGATTGGGCCAGAAAATTCTTAAGATATTGCGCAGGCACCTATTAACAAACGTTTGCAGGACGTGCTGCAACCAATAACAGCACAGATTCAACATTGGAACGGAACAGTCTTATCTCGGTGGTCAAACTGATTACATTGCTCCGCCAACATTAGACAACATCCCGAACGCGGACTTTGCTTTGGCGATCCTGTTGGCTATATCCAGTTCGGTTCCACCATCAGTCGAGACAATACTCCCAAGATACTGGAAATCCTCTACTCTCTCTACCGGTTGTCCAGCAATGTATATTTGAGCCGATGAGTTTGTTCCAAGGCTGATAATTTCAGTTTTTGCCGTATTCATTTTCAGCCCGACGACAGCCCCGCACTCCATTAAATTTCCTTTCTTAGGAACCTCGACGATCATTCCCTTTTTTCACGCGTAGGGAAAGCTCTCTCTATAAGTGGAAGCAGAAGCTGAACCGATATTGTTAGCGCTGCTCGTAAGAATTCTGCTGGAATACCGTCAAGTCCTACCGCCTTGTAGGTTTCGAGTGCCTTGATCGCGGTAATGACCTCATCTTAACTGGGAGTCGTAGTGCGTATTCGGGAACTTCTTACCTCGGGCATCTCAGTTTGATTTGGGAGCATATCGCTAGCGGGTACACGGTTCAAAATCGTAGCAAAATGCTCTTTCCATCTCTCGAGCTGGTCCTCATCCGAAATGACCAAGGAGCCGTCTAGGCTTTGCACTGGGTATTGGCTGGAGCTGCGATCACCTGTCAGCTCTTTGGTGATTCTGTAGATGGTCCTGCTGTAGCACCTCCGTGCAGCTTCTTCTGCTTCTGTAGCCAGCGCGTTTCTTTCATTATCATGCGATATAGTGACTCTAGCTCGCTTCTCTCTGCTGCTTGGGTAGCTGCAACGCGAGCTTTCAGCTGTTTTCGTTCGTCAATCCGTCTCCAGGTATCCTCGGATAGCCACGCCCTATGCCTTCCCTGCGATTGACCTACAATTCTTTCAGCACCAGATGTAAAAACATTTCTCACAGCACACCAATCGTTTTCGATGGTTGCGGGCATTGAGCTGCTGATTGCTTCCACACCTTGCGAAAAGTGCTCCCTTAATTGTTGGCGCACTAAGGGATTACTAAGTCTATCGATGTTGATTGTGTTGTTGTCTGGCATGAAGGACATTCGATGTGCTTTTTCATGACCCCTATCGTCATGTTCCGTGGAAGATACGAAGGGTATTTCCCGGAGAGGATCAAATAAAAAAAAATGAAATGAGCTTCAAGAATTCACTAATTTATTCTACACCGACGGCTCTAACACGACTTGTGGGACTGGAGCTGGCTATTTTTTTCACAATGAGACCAAATTCTGTGCATGTATGACGCGATGCCGAAAGAAGTTCTGAGACTCTTCTTCCCAATCCGCGACCGATAATTGGTCTTAGTTCGGCACAAATCCTGTACTGGATCGACTTTTATATGATATACCATATGTTATATTCAGAGATGGTCTTCTTGAAGAACCCCCGCCTTCGCAAGAAGGTAGGCGCGTATTTTAAGTTCCGATGTCATGGGAATGGGTTTAATCCAAATTCTTTCTCTGGTCGAAAGTCTAGTTTTCACCAAGAACACACAGGAATTTGTTAAGGTGCTTACATAGATTAAAGGAGAGTGGACCGCTCTGTGGCTGAGTGCTTGAGATAAGCTTACCTTTATCCCCACCCCAATTTGTTCATTCATTCATTCATAGTTCAGTAAAATATAAATATGTACAGCCGGGCAGTACTATTTATAGAAAATGTTGAATGGATTCTGTTTTGTGCTCACCTTCTAGACTTCATAGCAGCTTGTTTATCTATCAGTTAGGACGAGTTTTCAAATGAAAAGAAATGAAAAAGTCGCATCTTTGGAGTGAAGCTGTAAATTATGACGAATCCATCCACTTTCCTTAAAATTTCCTCATGTTCTGGGCCGAGCTCCAAACGTGAAAGCAATATTCAAGCCCTGGTCTCACTTGTGTTTTGTGTAAAAGAAGTGGCTGCACCAATGTGTAATACCTGTTGCTCTACTTCATCGACGCTGATTTGACAATGCTGGATATGTGCTCGTGCCATGTTTACCACAGAGTTGACTGTGACACCGTGAAGATGCATGTTCTCTTTGGGTTTGGTTGTTGGATTATCCATTTGCAGTTCTAGTATAGTGGACGCATAAATCTAAGCTTTGCCTTAAGCAATGACGAGAAAACAGCTAATCGGCTGCACGGAAGCTTTCCCGAGAACGCCTGCCTCTACTCTAGATGATTTGATAAATTTATCCCCTCTTGATACTTACATCACGGGCTGTACTATCAAAACTATCCATCGTCTTAAGCAGGATGGTTTTTAGTATAATCCGCACTGGAGTTTCGATGACCATGCGCGACACTTGTCCTACAAGACTGGTTTCATGGATATGCGGTCTTATGCAATGACATCAGAATTTCGGCCGTTCCGTAAATTCAAAGTCGACTTTCCTTGTGTTGAGGACTTACTTCAACCAGAGTCTGAGCCGGAATGGAATGTATAATACTTACTTACTTAGGTGGCGCTACAGTTCGGAACGAACCGGGGCCTCAACCAATAAGCCTCTCCATTTAGCTCGGTCTTTAGCTAATTGCCTCCAGTTACGCACTCCAAGTTGGTCGAGGTCCCCTTGAATTTGTGCGCGCCACCTATGGCGAGGAGGTCCTCTACTGTGTCGTCCCTCGGGTTAGATTCGAAGACTCTGCGGGCCGGAGCATTGGTGTCCATTCGCTCTACATGTCCTAGCCATCTCAGACGTCGAATACGCAGTTTTTTGACTTGGCTGATGTCGCTGTACAGCTCGTATAGTTCGTGATTGAATCTTCTCCTCCAAAACCCGTCAACGCAAACGGGACCGAAGATATTCGAAAAAATGTTCTATCGAAGCGATCACGGATATCTTCATCCTCTTTTAATAAATTTCATGTTTCAGCGCCGTAAAGCAGGACTGGGATGATCAAGGTCTTATATAGAGTCTCCTTAGTTGTTCGAGATAGGGCTTTACTGTTGAATTGCCTTATAAGCCCAAAAAACAGCGATTGGCAAGAGTTATTCTTCGCTTGATTTCTGCGCTTGGTTTGCCCTCGTTTGTCGCTAAACACATTTTGGCCGCCTCTGCTTCAATGCTTGGAAACGCATCGGTGACAGAACGCTGAGTTCTTCCAATTATGTCAATATTGTTGGCGTATGCAAGCAGTTGTACTGACTTGTAATAGATTGTGCCTCTGGTGTTGGCTTGTGAGTTCCGTACAATCCGTTCAAGTAAAATATTAAAGATGTCACATGACAGTGCGTCACCTTGTCTAAAATCTTTTTTGACATCAAAGGTCTCGGTGGGGTCATTACCAACCTTGATGGAGCAACGAGCGTTCTCCATCGTCATTCTGCACAAATGGACAATTTTGGCAGGGATGCCACAACTAGACATGGCTTTACAAATCTCTTCTCTATAGATGCTGTCATAGGCGCCCTTGAAGTCGATAAAGAAATGATGAATATAGATTTGGACTTCCTGGGTTTTCTCCAGGATCTGCCGAAGTGTGAAGATTTGATCGATGGTGGACTTTCCTGGCCTGGAACCGCACTGATAGGGTCCAATCAGGCTGGGGGTAAAAGGTTTCAGGCGTTCACACAATATCCCAGAAAAGATCTTATATGCGATGTTGAGGAGACTGATGCCTCTATAGTTGGCGCAGTTGAGGGGGTCTCCTTTCTTGTGGATCGGGCAAAACATGCTGATAGTCCATTCTTCAGGCATACACTCGTGTGACCAAATCTTAGAGATGAGTTGGTGTATGCACTCTACCAATTCATCCCCAGATGTCTTCAATAGTTCGGCCGGTAAGCGGTCAGGTCCATCAGCCTTGTTGGATTTCAACTTGGATGTTGCTATACTCACTTCATTTTGGTCAGGTGGACGGAAATTTCGACTATCATTGCGTATGTTGAATGGTTCATTCTGCATGACAATGGGATGTGGACCTTCGTCACCGTTATACAGTCTACAGAAGCAGTTTTCCCATATTCTCAGTACCGACTGCGATTCTACTACGAGGTTTCCATTTTCATCTCTACAGGTTTCTGTACGGGTATTACTTCTCTGACACGTTCTTTTTACCTTTTGGTAAAACTTCCGTACATTGTTCCTGGAGTATAAACTCTCGATATTCTCAAACGCGGGTTTCTCATGCTCTTTCTTCTTCTTTTGGAGAAGCCGATGTTCTTCCCGTCTCTTTTGCTCGTAGAGCTCACGAGCAGCTCTCGTCTTCCTTTGCAGTGGCGCTTTGTATGCCTCTTGTTTTACTGCATGCACTCGCCAGCATTCTTCGTCAAACCAGGGATTTCGCGGTGGTGGGTGAGCGAGACCCAGCACATCAGTCGCGGCGTTTCTGATGGCATGTTGGCAGCGATGCAACTGGTCTTCGGCACTTGATGCTGGCGCCATAGGGGTGATTGAGAGATTTGGGGATACGCGTTCGGCGAAGAATCTGGCGGTCTCTTGCGATTGTAGCTTTTCGACGTTACATTTTCTCACAGTGATTCTTCTTTGTTGCTCAGTTTTAGATTCGTACCTTGGCTGCAACAAGGTTACGATCCGAGGCTATGTTGGCCTGTCGGAAGTTGCAGACGTCCAGAACACTGGAGGCATGTCTTACATCGATCGCAAAATGATCAACTTGGTTGATCGTTACATGATTATTGGACCGCCATGTCTGCTTATGAATATTGAGATGCGGAACCCATGTGCTTGCTATGGTGACATTTCGCTCCACAGCGAAATCAATTAGCCTTAGTCCGTTATCAGACGTGATGTCGTGTAGGGTATGCTTACCGACTGCCCTACCAAAGACGTCCTCCTTTCCTAGTTTGGCATTAAAATCGCCCAATACAATTCATAGTTTTTCATCCTGATTTTGTCCGGCCCATCCCATCGCACTTCCTGGATGGCGGTTATATTTGCTTTAAAGCAGTCTAGGCCCTGTACTAATTGTTCGGCTGCACGTGGTCTGTAAAGATACACAACATTCCACGTGTAGATCCGAAGGTCGTTGTTCTTATTTCGTTTGCTGGGGTCGTCATCAGTAGATTCGTCCTTGTCCGAGGCTTTTGGTTGTTTCGGAACCATTCGTTTTTTAAGTGGTAAGGAAGTTATCCCGACGGCACAACCCCCAACCTGGAGGGGCAGTTCCTTTAGTTATACCCCTAGGACGAGGGTTTGGGTACACCGGTACTAGCAGTATGACGGGAGCATGAGCGCTAGCGTTGGCCCATTGAGAGCTCCTCCACCACCATCTCTATTCCGAGGTCCTGACCTGTGATACCAATACGTCGAAGCAGCTCGCGCAATGTATTCACTAAGTTCAACCTAACTGGAACTGTAGACGCCACCGTTGACTCCATCTAGGGAATTCGTCCGCTGCCGCCTGGAACAAGAAGAAGTGCTCTACTGAGAAAGCACTCTTCCCCCCTCTATCATCTGCTGCTGCCAAGAATCCTCCAAACGGGGTTGTTTACCCATTTCTTGGATTACGGTACTAACCACCCAGCTGTCACCGCTGAGTGAAAACGCTTGTGTTTTCATATGATCGCATGTACTACCGTTTGACCAACCAAACCGAACGAAGTATTTGCGTCTATAGTGACAGTTAGGCTGCACTTAAGGGGTTGATTTACCCACTAACCACTTCCAAAATAGTTTCGGTCTCAAGGCTGAATTCTCTATCTCTTTTCTGGGTCCCAGGTCACACTGGGATCTTGGGGAACAAGATTAAACTTTTTTTTTCTTTTTTTTAGATTGGATTTTTATTTTAATTCTTCATGCTAACAATATTTACAATAAAATCAGAAAAAGCATGGCATTACCGTCTGCTAATTGGCAGAATGCCTTGATAGCGGCTAGGATCTCGGTATTACTAGCAGGACCGAAGAGATTTCGGTTATTCATCACTCCGCGTAGCTCATGCGGGTAAGAAGTAGGAAAACTTGTATCCAATGGGATCGAAGTGAAATGCTATTTTCTCCTTGAGCTGATCTTAATCTATGATCAGCAAGGATCCAGATTTTTCACTGGATGTTGTTTGGAACTCTGACCACCTAGCAATTCCTTCGTGAGTCCATTCAAAATTATAATATTGTGTTTACTTGCTGATTACTAATTTTCTGCAGCCAGGGGGTTAAAGCGGTTACGATTCTTGCTCCACAAGCTGCACTTCTCTGCGATACTAGGTCTCTGTAAATACCCCATTCTGTCGTGTGCCACTAAAACTAGGCGATCAATTAATCTTTATTTATTTCCCCATAATTTTGGGAATGAAAAAGTATCTAGAGTATCTAGAGCACAAACATGTCCGCCGGAATTCGACAGGTGACGAACCCCAGCCTTAGGAAGTTAATATCCATAGCCGAGTTGCTATTGAGGCATTGTAAGCCTCGACTTTAACATCCACATGTCGCATTTTACTCTCCTGACCATGTTATAATATTTTTTTTTATCGTAGCACATTGTCTTTTGTATCTACAATATGTATATGTTTTTTTTCTTTTACAGTGTTCTGTGCCATGCTATTACCGAAGTTCTCAGAGTCCGTGATCCTGGTAGGTGTATTCTGTTTGTCAATTCTCGGCTTGATACTTCCCGCTCTAATGGATATTTGTGTCAAGTATCCGGATAATTATGGACGATTTAAAATTTGTATCTTTCGGGATATTATCATTATGTTATTTGGCCTTATAGGCTGTATAATCGGAACCTACAGAAGTGGATATACTATTTTCAGTGACTTATTTAGCAAGAACGATGATACCGATGTATACAAATGATAATAATAAAAAGATGCATATGCCCACGCCAGTTATGAGACTACAATCAGTAACGATCGCCATGTGGTGGTGACCAATTTTTTTGGATTTAATGTGTAATGGGATGTGTAGGGGAACACCACCAAATGGCTGGTCTGGTGTATTATGCAAATCGATTTTTAATAATTTAATCACATTCAGCCGATAACATCGTTTCGGAGATAGCACAGCACTCTCTCTTAGTCTAAGAACATAAAATGTTCTTTTCTCAATTGCCTTGATTTTTAATTCTTTTTTTATCGATTAATGCCACCGGAGGAGCCAGCATAATGTAGAGTGTGGGTATGGCCGGAAAAAATTGGTAACGATTAGGAAGAGCATTGTGTCATTGATTCGACACAGATGCGGGGTACCTCTGAATATCGAACGTGGGAATGACATGGCACAACACAAAATCTGGAAAAGAAGATGCCTGGCGTAATTATGCTAAGTGAATGGTGAATGAATCGAACGAGAGATGAATGAATATTCACGGGAGGAAATTAAGTTGTCGATATATAGGTACATGAGCAGCGCGAGCGCATCTAGATACATCGAGTTGTTAAATGAAAATCGAAATATTTTGTCAGAGACAATTTAAATTGCTTAATCGGTGCGGTGTAGGAGTGTGCAGATGGCAGCGGTAGCCTTTGATGGTTGTCGTCGGCTGTCAGGGAGCGGTGTGTATCAAAGGTATAGGGATCCTTTGTAGGCCGATCGATGCCGGTGGTAATCGGTGCACTGATGGATGAAGAGACAAGCTACTGTACAGATTGGGGGGACTGTATTTTTTTGTTCTTTTTTGTTTAGTTCTCATGTGGAGAAGATGAGTTGGAGATGTTGGGTTTAATGTTCGTCTTAACCTGGAAACTTAATCACATTTAATTGCTAATTTGTTTTCACATGGAACAGAACATATGTCGTGGGTAGTCTCTGGGAGTTGTTACAGGCTCGATACAGAAATAAAGGTTGATGGAAAGAAATCGATTGTGCGGGGAACTTAATGGCTTACTAGAGCCAGAATAAAGCTATTAACTCAATAACATGGTTGTGTTACATGCATTCACAGTGGGTTATTTCTATGAAAGTGGTTTGCTTGATGAACAAGATCTTTACGTCAACCTCATCAGATTGGTCGTGATTAAAGAGGTAGATACATTCTTAGAGATTTACACCGAAAAATGAAGTTAAATACACACAGTATGTACTAGCGCCTAATACTCCCATTTATTTCTAAGTCATTGTTTTTCAACCGCTCAATACAGACTCCAAATTCTACTTGTTAAGCGGAAGACATCTAGAACCCTTATGCAGAATTCTTGACATAATTTTGTGTAACCGTAATGGTTCAGGGAAATATAAGACAAATAAAAGGTTAAGACCATAGGTTACATGGGCTTGTCAGTTGCAGCAAGGCGGACCATCAATGTTCCCACCTAACGACTGATGAATAAAGAGTATCTCAGCAATATCACGACATTTTTCCAACGATTGTAAGTCGATCGGTCTCAGGCGGTGGCAAGTTATAGTAACTAGCCTAAGAAAAACCGCATAAGGCAAGGTGGGTAAATCTGTACTGGGACTTCCCTTGGTATGGTCTTTGTTTGTAGGCGACCATACTTACAAAGACCTTACAAAGGTAATTATTAGGGAACCTGGAGCATAAGACTTCTAGATTTCCTCTGCTTAGCGTTTCGAAAAATGAAGTGCTGAGTTGGTCCGCTTATAAAGCTCACTATCTCATATGGTACCCAAGTTCAGTAATAAATTGACTGAAGGAACAGCCTCGTCACGAATGAAGTAGACTCTGGGAGGTGATGGGAAGCGCTTATGGGCATAATAGAGTTCAATTTGTTGACATTTTATTTCAGCAATTTTTTGGGGCAGTAAGTAGAGAACCTATTCAAGTCGTCCTGCAATGAACAAGAGTAAGCGAAAGATGATATTCATCAGATCAGAGTCCCTGATGACACATTCAGCATCGTTCGTTGCTAGGATAGATATCAATGGTCAAGATGGGGATCGCATAAGTTTCTTTAACAGGATCAAATGCTGAAGATCTGAAACAATAGGGAACACTGTACGAAAGAACAACGCATTATTATTATTAAAACTTTCAATTTATACATACATACATTTTCAATGGCCAATCCTTAATGAAAGACGCGGGGTAGGATGCTCAGGTGGATTATCCATCCTTCTCGATCCTCCGCCATTGACTCCAACTAATTTGGAAGAATCTATAAACGGCTCCAGGAGAGATGTCGAACTTGATCCAACCAACTAGTTCTAGGCCTACTGAGGGATCGCTAACCTGATGGCACGAAAACATACGCGTCTTAACCATCGAAGCATAAATCGTTACGTTTGGAGAAGTAGCTGCTCAACATTGAGCGCCTCCCGCACTCTGTTGTGCGCACTCGATCCCTAAGAGTTATTCCAACAACCTCATTTCGGCAGCCTGCATCCGCGATCTTATTCTATTTTACAAATTGTGTACAAATAGTGTTCATTTTCAGTTGTCGAAGTGTACCAAGATATTTAATCTTTCTCAGCGAGGTATAATGGTAATGGATTTGCAGCTTCACGCACAGAAGATTCAACTTACTCAAGAACTAAAGCCAATAGGAAAGAAGTATTGGATATCACCCTTGTCTCCAATAGTATCGTCCAACGCATCAGGAACTCGAAGGTGTCAGGTGAACTATATTTTTCGGATCACAGGTATCGCCAATTCTCTTTATACTTAGATTCTATTAGTCCGCCAGTTTTTAGAAATTACCGTAAAACTGACTGGCTCAAGTATAGGTCAACTTTAGGTAATTCAGTTGCCTCAAATAACCTTACTCCACCCTGCAACCCTCAAGAACTTCATCGCATGTTTGAAGATTTAACCTCAGCCTTAAATACACCGATGACTTCTTCCTGCCCTTAGATTCAACCCAGGGGCAAGAAGAAGCCGCATTGGTGGATTGCAGGTTTAGGCTTAAGAAAAAATTGTAAAAAAAACTTTAATTATGCCAAAAGTATCCTTAAATATATACAAAAAAGAATTAAGGAAAGCCAATCGTAATTCTTGGAGACGTTTCTGTGGTAAAATAGAAGAAGCCTCTGAAAGCATCTAGGCTGATGAAAATTCTCTCTTCAAATCCAATAACACCCAGTTACCTTAAGAAAACTAATGGGTCTTGGACGACTTCAAGCGAAGATTCGCTAAATTTACTGCCTGACACTCATTTCCCAGGCAGTTCCCAAGTTGTTAGCAACATGGTTTTCAGCAGACCATCTGCACAAATAACCAACTCCTCAAAATTGATTACATAGAGCAAACTCCCGTGGGCACTACATAGCTTCAAACCATATAAGTCCGCGGGACCAGACGGCATAATACCTGCCTGCAGAAGTCATCGGACATAATCTTGCCGGTGCTTGAGGCAATTTTAAAAAGTTGTCTAAATCTGGTATATATCCCAAAGATATGGAGAGAAGTTAAAGTTGTCTTCATACCCAAAGCGGGTAAATGCTATCACATAAATCCAAAAGATTTCAGACCTATTAGTCTATCATCATTCCTCCTAAAAACATTAGAACGGCTGATCGATATCCATTAACGCAACAGTATTGATAAGAAAAAACAGTCGGCGGGCCAACATGCATATTGCAAAGGTAAATCAGTGGCGACGGCATTACACTCACTGGTGCGTAAAATTGAATATTCCCACTTTCATAAGGAGTATACAATGGTTGCTTTTCTGGATATAGAAGGCGCTTTCAAAAACGTCAATGTATCAGCGATAGCAGATGCACTATCAGACCAGAAGGTGGACAGCTCACCTTGCGAATTGATGAAGCTACTGCTTAATGGTCGGAACCAGAAGGTCGGTCAGTAGAGGCACTCGACGACGTGGTGTTCTATCCTCTCTTTTGTGGAATTTGGCGATCAATGAACTATTGATAATCAAGAAATCAGGAAAGCACTTAAATACTCTAAAAGAACTACTACAAAACGCTTTAAACAAGCTCACTAGATGAGCGGTTCGGTGTGGTTTGGGTGTAAACCCCCACAAAACTGAACTAGTACTCTTCTCTAGGAAACATAAAATTCCGTTAGTCGACCCTCCTTCTCTCAATGGCAATTCTCTGCCACACCAAATATTTGGGTCTCATCCTGGATAAGAAACTAAGCTGGAAACCTAATATCAAAGGAAGAGTAAAGGAGGCTACAGTAGCACTTTTCTCCTGCAAAAAAGCTATTGGGAATAGATGGGGTTTACAACCCCGAATCACTCACTGGCTCTAAATCTCGGTCATTAGACCGATACTCACATACGGGGTCATTGTCTGGTGGACGGCCTTGAAAAAAGCTATAAATCGCGAATATCTAAGTAAAGTCCAGTGTACAGCTTGTCTGTGCATAAGCGGAGCACTACGTACAACTCCCTCTGTCGCACTGGACATTTTGTTTCATCTGATACCCCCCGATATATTCAGCAAGCAAATGGCAGCGAATGCCAGCCGTTCGCCTTGAAGCTACCCAACAGTGTTCAAGGAAAGAATTTGGCCACGCTTCCATTCTGAATAAATTCAAAATCTCTCCCGAAAACACGGACTACTACACCATCCCACATCTACATTTTGATAAGAACTTACTCGTCACCAGCCCTTCTAGATCACTCTGGGAGGGTAATGCATTTTTAAAAAATGAGTCAATTCACTTCTACACTGACGGGTCAAAAACCGAAGACGGGGTTGGTGGAGGTGTTTTCTCTAACAGGCTTAATCTTAAGCTTTCCTTCCGTCTTCCAAATGATTGTAGCGTGTTCCAGGCGGAAATAATGGCGATTAAAGAAGTCTTATCTTGGCTTAAGAAAAACTTGATATCTGTTAAATATAGCCTCATCCTTTCAGACAGCCAAGCAGCAATCAAATCCCTGGAATCGACCTCTATAAATTCCTTAGTAGCTCTAGATTGCCGATGGTCTCTTGCGGGGGCATAGAAACATTCCAGAGAATTATAAGGCCGATGAACTCGCCATAATAGGAACAACTATACCCATCCTGCCGAATAAAGGCACCTTAGGTATACCAATCGCTACGCACAAACTTAAATTTAAGCTGGATGCTGTCGAGAGTACAAAACTTAGGTGGACGAATGGATCAACATGTCTAGCGACAAAACAGATTTGGCCGAAGCTCGATCTAAAACGTTTTAAAATTTTTCGCTCAATAGATTGCATATCGGCGCTATATTTAATAGGTGTCATCTAGGCTAGGCCTCTTTGCGAACGACTTTTGGTAAAGCTGCATGGATGAAAAAGAGGAAGAAACTATTCCTCACCTTCTCTGTTTCTGCCCAGCTCTCTCCCGTAGGAGGAAGCTTCACTTAGGAGCCCCCTATTACAACGATTTATGCGGCCTGATAGATAGAGAGATTTTCTCCCATGATCCACGTGGTATCATAATGGACCTATTATTGGTTCAAGTGTGTTGGCGTTTCTTAGCTGGCAGCCACTTTAACCTAACCTAACCTAAGAACTGCTGATCATGTGGAATGTCGTTTTTTTACAGCAATACGAAGTGGATCATAATTTTGGAGAAACAATCAACTTTAGTGACGAGGACCTTTCTCAATCTGACGGAATAAGCATAATTGTCGTATCTGGAGTTTAAAAAATCCTTGTCAGATTCATGAAAGACAAATAAATGCGTGCTTAAAAAGTTATTATTTGTCTCCATATTCTTCGAGTGTGACTCTTACCCACTAAACCCCCCTCCCACGACCGCCCCATTCCCCGCTGTACTGCCGTCAAGCATTTCATCGCGGGGGGGGTTTTAGTCTGATGTATTCGACTAGTGCATGTTTGCATTTTCCTGCTGAGCATTTATTGTATTTCGCCGGTCTGATTCTTTCCTTTCTCTTTCTAGGGTTCTTAGAATCTTCATTATGCGCATTGTGCTCCCAGCGACTGCGTCCCATGCCTCCTGGCTTTTGAGCATTTCGCCAATTATGTTTTCTGGCGTCAGTGGGTGGCCGAGTTCACTCCTTAGTGCATTCCTTTCGTCGAGGAATCTTGGGCATTCAAAAAATATATGTTCTGCGTTTTCTACGCAGTTAGCGCAATGCGGACAGTAAGGGCTATTGTCGTGTTTATACTTATGTAAGTACGAACGAAAGCATCCATGGCCCGTTAGGAACTGCGTTAAGTAGAACTCAAGTTCTCCATGTTGCCTGTCGAACCATGGCTGGATTTGGTGTATGAGCCTATGGGTCCACCTGCCTTTCTCAGAAGCATTCCAGCGTTCTTGCCATTCTCTTAGGCTTTCTGCTCTATAGAGCCGGTTTTCGCTGGCCTCGTTTCTTTCTCTTCTTGCGCAGTATTGCCGTTGCTGTTCTACTGCCAGGATATCTATTGGGAGCATTCTCGCTACCACGCAAGCTGCATCGCTAGAAGTAGTGCGAAATGCGCAGCTAGCTCTCAATGCACATATTGAGATCGGAAATGTGGTTAATATCAATGGTACCAGTATCGAAACATGCGGTAGGGGTTTTTTTTTGCACCAATTGGTAGGTATGGATCCTTGTCAAACGTGGTTTAAATAGGACGGTGCTAGATGTCATACAGCCGCAGAAACAATGACTTTGCTGACAGAGAAGTCTCCACAGCGTTTAATCTCAAGACGATCGGAGGTCAATTTGCAGCTCAGATCTTGCGACTTCTTTTTGTGACGATATCTTAACAACAAGGTCTATGCCAATAAGTTGAACATAACTGCTGAACTGAAAAATTCACTTCAACGTGTCGTCGGCCAAATTGATCAGACTATCTGCACAATGCAGATTTTGCCAAAAGAATCCTGTGACAATTGTATGAGTGGTCATTTGAACGGCATCATTTTGCATATTTAACTGCATAAAACCTGCTTTTTTGTTTGTTGTTCTAGAACTAAATCCGGCATTCAAGTTGGGTCACACTTCTGGCACCAATATGGTTAAGTTGGTATTTGTGGATATGCCCTTAAGGAGTCCTTGTTGTTTGGTAGAAAAGATACGCTTGCAGTGAGAGAACATTGTCAAGAGTAATGCCAAACATTGAAGGGTCTATGGCAAGAGTTCATATTGGCAAGAGTTCCTTAATCTATCATGCTGCGCCAATCTGGGCAAATGCACGTAAAGTAAAATCATATGGGATGAAAAGGAACTCTGTGTACCAGCTTAGTGCACAGTCATGTTCGTCTTTTCTGGTATGATACCTATCGATATTCTTGCAGACGAAATGCAAAGAAATTACGTTAGCAGAGAGGAACGGCTGGAGAGTGCCAAAAACGGGAAAAGGGACTAAAGTTTAACGAAGTGCCAGCGAAAATGGAACCTGCCAGAAAACGATCGATAAACTTTGATTCGTAAGAAATGTAGACATGAGGATAAATCGTCCATATGGAGAAGTGGACTTCTGCTTTTTTTTCCTATATTTTTGTCGGGATAGAAAATGCTCGACTGGAGCACTCACACGGACCTTGTCCATTGTACTACCAGAGAGCAAACCCTGATTTACCTATTTTATTGGAATTAAAATTTATTATTTCTAAATAAATAAATAAAACTAAATAAAATAATGTTCCGCGGTATCGTCGCTCGCTCCACAAGCGTCGCAGATTGTAGTGTCACTCAAGTCCAACACGTTAAGGTGCTTGACAAAAGCAAAGTGGCCTGTCAAGACGCCAATAAGTTGTCTACAGTCTTTTCTGCTGAGATACGGCAAGAATGCCGCTGATTTATTACGGACGTCCGGGAGCATGCGTTTAGTCAACCTACATCCTGCAGAGTCATGCCATACACAATTGTGCTCGTGAGAGACCCAGTCGTCAATGGAAGCCGTAACTGAGGACGCAGGAAGACCTAACGCGGGTTTGGGACCTGAGAAAGCTTCCTCTGGGCCTTGTCTAGCAATCTCATCGGAGATTTCGTTCTCCAAGATCCCAGCGCGACCTGAGACCCAGATAAGGGACAGAGAATTCAACCTTGCGACCGAGTTCTAAGAGTTTTTGGTTTCACGAACTATTTTGGAAGTGGTTAAAGGGTTAAGCAAAGCCTTAAGCGCAGCATGACTGTCACTCCAGACACAAATGCTACGTCCCTTCCACCTGTTCTTCACAACATAGTTCATGGCCATTAGGATTGCATAAGTTTCCGCTTGGAAAACAGACGCATATTTGCCTAACGAGAGAAAAAGTCCAATGTTGTCGACTTCCACAAAGGCACCAGCGCCAGACCCTTGACTGGTTTTGGAACCGTCCGTAAAAATACGACTGCATTCCATTCCCGGCTCAGACTCTGACCGAAGCCAGTACTGGACACAAGGAAAGTCGACTCTGAATTTGCGCATCAGCTGGAGTTCTGCTATCATTACATCAGACGGCATATCCATAAAACAGGAGTAATAAGATAAGTGTCGCGCAAGTTCATCAAAGTTCCAGTGTGGAGTATACCAAAAACCGCCCCGCCCAAGACGATGGATTGCTTTGATAGTGCAACCCATGATATAAGTATCGAGGGGAGGTAAGTTCAGCAAAGCGTCTAGAGCAGAGCCAGGGGCACTCGGAATGGCTTCCGTGCAGCCGAGACAAGCCGTCGTTTGGAGTTTCGCGCAAGAAGCTACCACATACTTACGCGAGAGCCCCTTCCACCAAACAACCGACGCATATGCGAGGAATAGTCTTGTCATAGCCGTGTAGATGTAGCCCCATGTCTTGCCAAAAGCACTGGGCACACACACACACTGCCAGAAGACTGAGAGCGCCTTAGATGTTTTCGACTCGACGTGTTAAGATCAATGAGGTTTCTTATCTAAAATCACTCCCAGATATTTGGCTTCATTGGAAATGCGGATAGTGACGCCTTTTAACACTGGATGAGTCAGACCGGTCAAAATCCTCCTTCTCGTAAAGAGAACAACCTCTGTTTTAAGAGGATTCACCGAAAGCCCATTCATCGACCATGTCCATCGCCGCCTGCGCGTTAGCAGAGACCGTCGCCAAGCATGGCCCGACAGAAAGTATGGCGACATCATTCGCATATGCCTAAGCGTAGACTTTAGAACTATTTAGAGTGTTCAACAGAGAGTCGACCACCATGCATCATAACAATGGAGACAGAACGCCACCTTGCGGACAGCCCCTGTTTACCCCTGTCATAACATATCGGCCACAATCCGCATCAACTACCAAATTTCTATTCATTAGCATTGCTTTAATCCACAACACTAATGTTTCATCAACCCCGTGTTGTCTGGCCGAGTCGCACATGCAGAAGTCCCATTGTCAAAAACACCCTCAATGCCGATGAAGATACCCATCGCATATTCCTTCCTATCAAGCGCCCATTCAATTCTGGTCACTAGATTTTTAAGTGCGGTCTCGCAAGATTTCCCACACTGATAAGCATGCTGCATCTCCGATAGTGGATGCTACTTCAAAGCAACTTTACGCACGTGAAATTCTACCAGTCTCTCTATACTTTTCAGAAAGAAGGAGGTCAAACTTATAGGTCTGAAACTCTGACTGTCCGCCAAGGTGTAGGAATATATGCCAGCGCCAAGCCAGCGGTGAAAATTCTTCTGTCTTAGTAAAATTTTAACTGGACATGGGTGGTTTCAGGTCTATCTATAGCGGTTTATAGGGCGGAACAGTAGCTATGTTCTTATTCTGAAAATATTGCTTCTTTAGACTGTGGATAGCAATTCGCAGCAGCTTTTGCCTTTCCGATTCTGGTGCAGACATTTAGTACGGCGCTACCGCGGTTAGCCGTGACCACACTTCCTACATATAAAAAGTCGACTACTTTCTTGACTTGCTGTCCGGCATTGTTTATTTCAGAGAGAGAGACTGAAGTGTTCAGAGCTTGTGGTTAGGCTATGTTTAATAGGATGTCAAAATCCATTGAATTGCATGGTTTCCTTCCGACAATTCTGCACGGAGAATATCGCTGATGACCACCAAGAGCAAAAACGGTGACATTATGCATCCTTGTCATACTCCAATTTGAGCTTCAAATCTCCCGATATCTTACTATGCGTAAGACGTAACACTCACTACACTCGTATGTAGCCTTGATAAGAGTTATGTGTTTCTCTGGGATGCCTCTCCTGTGCAAGGCCAACCAGGTAGCATCTCGATTCGAGCTGTCGGAGGCCTTATAAGTTGATAAGCAGCTGATCCTCATTCGATATTAGGGGGTTACCGTCTATACTCTTCACTGCGTGTTGTTGAAGTTCCGACCACCAATGAGCTCCTTGCTGATACTATGGATAGTACTACTATCGCACCTGCTTGCTGCTTCTTATGCCATTGAGGCAAGCAAGGTTATGTATTGACGTTTGTCTTGTCTTACGCTACGCTGCACTTACTTTTCTATACGCGACATTGGGCTTCTAGCAATCAGCAGTAGTTATAAAGAAACTCCGCGAATGCTGAATAACGAATATTCTGGTCTTGCACTGGTATTGGATACGAGCTCTGTTTCGTCTTTGAAAGATTCCCACCTCCCAACCCACGCAATTTGGTTTAAAATTGCCATGATTATTCCTGGTATTTGTGTGACTCTTAGCTCATTTTTTAATAGTAAAATTCTCCTTCTCTTTCTGTTCGGCTTTGTATTTAAGGAGATAATAGTCCTAGAGTCTGAACATTTTCCTAAACTCTACCACTCCTCTAGAGAATTAGTTCTCAACAGCTTACCAACTATAATAACGCAGCTTCCTTCCAAGGGCCAACATTTTTTTTTTTTTTTGTTTTCTTGCATATGCCTGCAAAGTTCTTAAGGATTGTCCAGATTACCTAGATCCTAAGCTGCATTTTTATCATGAGTTTGTCTTCAGTGTATGTAGCTACTCGTCATCCCACATATACGTACTGTCCCATCGCCTACATTTCCCCACATCACGATGACGTATCCGAATAAGAACTGACGCGTCCCACATCCTCAAGCTACATGCCATGACCAGCACTGGCTGGTTATTTAAAATGCCATCAGAAGTACCGCTTACCTAGTATGGATCGCACCAAATCGCGTTCTAGTTGAAAATGTATTTCCTTAACCAACCGCAACTGGCTCCCCCACCCGTCTAGGTGAATAACATTGACATTGTGGTCGCCTCTCAAAATGCTGGAAAAACGCGTGCAAGATACCAGCCAGACACGATAAGGCAAACGGCGGCGTGCAAAT
The DNA here is from genome assembly GCA_945910035.1 of Brachypalpus laphriformis. Classification (NCBI taxonomy): domain Eukaryota; kingdom Metazoa; phylum Arthropoda; class Insecta; order Diptera; family Syrphidae; genus Brachypalpus; species Brachypalpus laphriformis. Next base: position 62,009,038 of record OX246756.1, read on the forward strand.
CCTGAGGGAATCCGTCCAACCTAGAGATGCTTACGTTACTTTGCCTCGTCCACCATCCATCTTCGGCTTTCGCGTCGTCGCCACCGCCGCCGCCGTTGTCGTTGCCATTCTCATTAATTTTTGCATCGCGCTGTCTGATGAACAGACGCATTTTGCTTACGGCAGCATGGAATTTGTCTCCATTATGCCGCACTACGGACCAGCGCTGCTTCTGGTTCTGTCCGCCACCATTCCATCAACAAAAAGTCGGCAAATGTCCGGAATATTTTCGCATGTAACTCGCGTAACTAATTAAGCAATTTTTTTTTCGTGTGCGTAGCAGAAAAAAAAAATTCATCGCCCGTCAATGTCCTTTTACGTGCATCTAACTAGTTTTCGACGAGTCAGATGCATCTGGAATGACAGAAATTTGTATCATCGCACGTCACCTGCAGAGAGCGCAACGAGTTCCACCACACGGCAGGAGGTTTCAGATGATGATCTCCCTTTTTGTCGCCGATGAGCGATTGAGCCGAGGCTCAAGTGGTAGATGTGCAGTTAGAGATACCGAGTGGGGTAACCTTTCACCCCTTGGGGCGATGCGATTTACGAGCTGCTGCCCCGTATCCTAATTAGCCACAAGATATGCGCGCGAATCTCAAATCGAGTCTGCGCTGAGTTGCGCTGCACATGCACATGTGAACGTAGGCCTAATGGCGACTATTCGCAAACAATGAATAAATTTTCACCTCCGATAAGATCGCCATCAGGGATGGGACATCAGCATGAAAGTCGTCGCTGAGTCCATTTAGGTGGTGGTGGTGGTGGTGGGCACCTGCCCGTTAGGTGCGTTCCTTGCATTTGTCTCGTTGGGATATATCGCACGTTAACAGGTGTCCCTCCTTCGCCGCCAACAACCTCAGTCGGAGGGCGGCGGCAAATTGATGTGCGCCCGTAGTAGGTGTCCCCCCTCCTTCCCCGCGTGGAGGCTACATGCGCGAGTACCGGTGATTGCGCTTGGTTCGCAGCGCATACTTTCACGGTTCAACGTTTCGGCATTTTAGCACGTTTGAGTGCTTGGCTAGTTAACATGAAGTCGGTCATGGTTTCGCGTTTTCCTTGGGATACGTGTCAGATTGGTTGGTGTATATGTGTTTGCCGGTGAAGAAATGATGTATAAACTTTAAGGAAGTAGGTAGATGCACTTAGAACGGTTTGGATTTAAACATCGACCAGAAAATTGCTAGATATTGTTGAGTGAAACTTAGTCGATTTGCTCGATGACAATACCTGACTTGCAGAAGATATGCAATTTGAAAAATTCAACCAAGGACAAGTCGCTCAATTGATGTTTATGTTGGTAACAGTAACAGTTGTCATATATTCGACGGGGGGAAAAAATTGATTCGGCAGGAATTCTAGCGATAGTGGGATTGGTCGGCACTATCAGCGCGGCTAACGAACAGTCCTGGATAGAATACTACCAATCCATTGAGACCCTCAAAAGCTCTTCAAGACTCAGTAAAATAGATGGACAATGGATGAAATCAACTTCAAAATCCTTAGAGCTTTTATTAAATACCGACTTTCCCGGATGCAAAAATAGCAGAATAGAACATACCGGCTTTCAAAGTCTCCAAGATGGAGCCTGGGAAAACATAACACCCATTATTACCGAAGAACAAATTTCCAGGGCCAAAAACCGTTTCACACCTTACTAAACGCCTGTCCTGGACGGCATTTTATATATTATGTTGCACAAAGTGCAAGACTTTAGAAGCTGCATGCTAAATAATTACGTACCTCAATTATGGAGACTAGTGAGAGTGGTCTTCATTCGAAAGGCGGATAGGCTCGATCATGAAAGCGCGAAAGATTTCAGCTCCTCAAACACGTCCTAGATAACCATCTGCGAAGTACAACAGAAGAAACATTCCCCTCCAAATCTCAGCACGCACACCTCAAAAGAAGATCTACGGAAACAGCTTTTTACGAAGTAGTGCGAACAATAAAAAAAGAAAACATACACTATAAATAATACATCTTAACTGACTCTGTAGCCATAGAAGTAGCCTTTAAGAATGTACACGTTGAAACAATTTTTGAGTCCCTGACGGGCTAGGGATAGAAAACTACCTAAGTGATTGAATTGCTTTCTACGGCTGTAACAAAACTGGGAGCCTGCAACCAAAATTGAACCCATGGATGTTCACAGCCATAGTATGTCATATCCTCATATGCGGTTGATACTATGGTGACCGGCTTTGAGAAAACAGTATAACATAATTAAGCTTAGCAGGGTACAGAGAACAGCATGTATAGGCACCACAAGCCCTATATGGTGAACTCCGTCAGATGCTCTAATCGTCTTCCTGTATATTTGCCCATACACCTGGACATAACAAATATTACAGCATAGCGCGATCGAACTCAGAGAGTCTGTATGCTGGACTGCGAAACCATTCCACCATAGCAATATTCTGGATTCTCTACTGAGAGATCTCGTATCGACTCCAAAATTACATTACCCCCAAAACGATTTTCACAAAGCATGTTCCCCACAAGAACAGAATGGCAAGACGAACAGGTGATTAAGGATTTCGAACTAACAATATACACAGACAGAAGATAGATTAGGGAATCGGTCTAGGTGTGTTTTCTAAATCCTTGAACATCTCAAAATCAAATAGACTTCCGGACACTACCAGTGTTATCCAGGCGGTATTACCCGCCATATAAAAGCCAAGCTGCTATCAAAGCCATCGCCTCGGTTACTATAGCCTCCAAACTAGTTCCTGGGCACATTAAGATTTATGGAAACGAACAGGACGACGAAATTGCCAGGCAAGGCTCAGACCTTCACTGTTCACTTGTAAACAGAATTAGTTCACATCGTGGCTATGCGACTGGGATGGATACGGATGCTTGCAGGTACTGCAATGACCTACATGTTTCGGAGGATATAACACATATACCCTGTGAGTGCCAGAGCATTGCCAGAACAAAGTTAAAGCACATTGGAAGAGCTAGTTTTGGTCTTTCTGCCATTAAGGTTCCCTGGCAAACGCGATGGGGCCAACTTGGTGCCTAGTGTTTCATGATAGATAGATCAACCTAACCTAAGCTAACCTATCTGTACAGCGCTGATAACAGGTTCTAGATCTTCATCACTGAAGTCGAGACAGTCGAGACATGCATCCCTCCAAAATCAGCTATGCTTAGAAGATGGTTTCCCGTTGCAAAAAATCGCAAGGCGACCAAAAGTTGGTTAATACTGGCGATGGAGTTGTTTCTGAGAACGTAAATATACAGTGAAGAGCCGATTAACTGGGATGGTCGGGACCGAGCTCATCACGGATAATCGAAAAACCCGGATAAACGAATTTCTTTCTATAAAACAAAGTCTTTTCCTAGATTGGAATTTTCCAAATGTTTTTTCACTTCGCGTATGTTTTGGTTGAATCACTACAATAAAATTGTTTGCGCTACCCAAGCCCTCTTTTGCCTTATACAGGGTGACCAGATAAGAACGCTAGGAAAAAAAATTGAAATAAAACAACAACGGTGTGAGATAAAAAATTGATTCTGGCTTTATTTTGAAGCTACGTTCATGCCATTATGTGTGGAATAGCGCATCATTTAAATGGCCGCCTCGGCTTCGCTGGCAGTGCTTCGAACGGTCGGTCCAATACGTACGGCGTTATTCTGGCAATAGCGTCTCGAATGTTGGCCTCGAGTTCGTCCAAAGTGGTTGGCTTGTTAGCCTAGACTTATGACTTGACGTAGCCCCAGAGAAAATAATCGAGTGGTGTCAAGTCGCATGATGGTGAGATGACCCAGTCGCCAAATTTCTCCTTCACAACTTTGAGCGTTTCGTCGCTTGTATGGCATGTTCGGCTTCAATTCTTGCGTCAGCACAATCCTATATGAATGTAGGTCCAAATCCAATGGCAAAATAAGCCGGGTTGACTCTCTGGCGATGCCCAATTCAGCTAATCGTCGCTGAATCGACATTTCTGGGTCTTTTTCGTTACTGGCCGCTACGGCGCCTATATTTTCTTCATTTCGCACCAATCTCCCGACGAAATTCACGTTGCGTATTTACGACTGAGCCGGAATTTCGATAATATGTTTTAATAATTTCCGCACGATCGGCAAGCGTGAAACAATACATGATGAAATGGCAAACCTTACAGAATATTTTGACAGCTGGATGTCATTCGTAACTTTGATAGCTGCTGAAACATAACAATTGGAAAAAGTATCATTGCTATCTGGTAACCCTTTATATGTCACGAAGCTCTCTCACATTTTTAAGTGCTCTTGGGCGAAGGCCTTTACCAATTACCATTAACGTGCATTTGTGAGTTCCTGCAGCATTGGAGCAAACTATCGCAGTGAGTTGTTCCTTGGAATCTTTACAGCTCCAACAAGATGCTCTTCTTTACATGCCAAAGTATTTCGTGGTAAGCACCTCCAAAAAAAGCTTACCTCGCCCGCATTGTATATTTGCTCACTTGTAATATATTCGTTTTTTATGAGTTCAGCTAGCTCTTCAACAAAAAAAGTAGCAGGTTCATAATCAGCTGATTCTTTTTCACCTAAACTTTTGAGACTATAGGTCTGTTCGCGTACTTTCTGCACCAAAATTCGCAGTTTGTCAAATTTCCACGAGTGGGGGTAAAATTCTCTCATAGGGAAGTAAAATTACGAAAAAGTAAACGAACGCGTAGAGCCACAAAAGCTGCCCACTTTTTAAACGTCAAACCTCAAACTCAATTGTACACGAAAGGAAGAAAGAGAAGGAACAATCCAACAAAAAATCACATGTACAGCGAATTGTCAGATTTGACAGTTTTACAAACTAGCCCACAGAAATTGCACTAAAATTCGCAGCATGGGGAAATTTCTTACTCCCTCGAGAGCGCTCTTTTCTGCCAAAAACTACGAAAATTCTCATTACTCTAACAGGTTTTCGTAAACATTCGTAACTTTTCGTAAAAATTCGCTGTTTTGGGAGGGTACGCGAACAGAGCTAATGAATTCCATGACGGTTCTTTTGTTAATTTCTTAGCCAGCGAGATGAACACAACCATTCAGAGTCTTGGCCCAACTCAACGTGAAAATATTTTGACTCTTCCACGTTTCTGCAAACCATTGATGGAATCACTTTTGGCAAAAAATTTGAGAATCCTATCTTTATTTTTAAGGAAGTCGTATACAATTTGTGCGACGATTTCATATTTTTGAGCCGAATTTTTCACAGAAATATTTTTTTTTATATGATCGTTAATTAAGTCTACTTTTTTTCGAATAGATCAGTTACAGTTACATTAGGTTAGGTTAGGTTAGGTTGGTTGTCCACACGAGAGTGCAGACACACTTAGACCAGTGAAGGTCCTTTGTGATACCATGGATCAAACCATTAGGCCACTCAGGGACTAACAAAACCAACCGGAGCTTTTGACAAAGCGATGGATGCTAATGACGTCCACGGACGCCAGATCGCAGAGGTCCTCAAGGAAGGGGGGCCCTAGATGGAGCATTCTTTTATCCGACAGGGCTGGACATGTGCATAGGAGGTGAAGGATGGTTTCCTCCTCCTCCTCGTCCCTACAGCTTCTGCAGAAGTCGTTGGAGAAGAGACCAAGTCTTTTGGCGTGTTGGCCTATAAGACAGTGTCCAGTGAGAACACCGACAACGCAGCTGATTTGTGTACGCTTTAACTTGATCAGATCGGCCAGATCTGTCTCGAAATGTGACACGCTGAGCCGTTTACCCATCTGAGGTTGATCGCGCTAATAGCATTCAGCTTTAGTAGATACTTACATGTAGCGAGAGGCATACTCAGGGCTTGTCTTTCAGACAAAATCCTTAGAGTGGTACCTTGTCTGGCGAGGTCGTCGGCCCTGCAGTTACCTGGAATGTCTCTGTGGCCCGGCACCCAGCGTAGGTGAATGTTGAACTGCTCTGTCATCTCCATTAGAGATAGACGACAGTTGAAGGTAGCCTTTGAAGTGAAGGAGAACGATTCCAGGGACTTGATTGCCGCCTGGCTGTCAGTCAAAATGCTAATATCCCTGACAGATAATACATTACATTTCAGCCAGGACAGGGCTTCCTTAATCGCCATGATTTCCGCCTGAAAAACGCTACAATTAACAGCGAGGCGGAAAGAGATGCTCAGATTGAGCTGTTCTGAGAAAACGCCACAACCCACCCCACCCTGCGTCTTAGATCCATCTGTAAAGAAGTGAACCGAACTACCATCGACAGGGGGGAAGTGTCCCGTACATCCCGGTAAGGGCTGCTCGTACGGAAGTTACGGTCAAATCTCAGTTTCGGCGGGGTGTAGTCCGTGTTTCCGTGTTTGAAGTTGAGAAGATCAAGGATCGCGGAGTGGCCAAAGCGATAGCTAGACCACTGAGAGGAGGCTTTCAGGCAGATGGCCGCACAGCCAGCCATCGGTTTGCCGAAAATATCTAAAGGTAGCAGGTTGAACAACATGTCCAGTGCCGCGGAGGGAGTAGTTCTCAGTGCACCACTGATGCAGATGCATGCAGAACTTTGCACCTTAGCTAGTTGAGTGAGATGGACCGCCCTTTCAAGAGCAGACCACCATACGATCACGCCATATAGTATTATAGGCCTGATAACGGATACGTATAGCCAATGAGTGATTTGAGGTTTGATACCCCAGCTCCTACCTATAGCCTTTTTACAGGAATAGAGAGCTACATTAGCTTTCTTGACGCGATCTAGTAGATTGGCCTTCCAGTTTAATTTCCTATCCAAAATAAGACCCAGATATTTTGCGTTTTCAGAGAAGGTGAGACTGGTGCCATTTATCATAGGAGGGTCTATGAGGGGAACTTTATATTTCCTCGTGAAGAGAACGAGTTCCGTTTTATGAGGATTAACCCATAGGCATATTGGAGGATTTCCCTGAGAGTGTCCGGGTGTTTACCGGAGGCAGCAAAAGCAATGTCATCAGCATAATCGATCAATCTACAACCTGACGTATCCAGGTCCATCAGTAGTTCATTAACTACCAGCTTCCACAGAAGAGGTGACAAGACTCCACCTTGAGGTGTACCGCAGCGAGCAATTCTTCTGGCCGATGCTCCGCCCAGCTGTGTGTTAATAATCTTGCATGTAAGCAATTGATTGATCAACACTCCGAGCAAAGTATCCACTTTCAGATTTACAAGTGCGTCGGTAATCGCCTTTGGTTTGACATTGTTAAAAGCTCCCTCAATGTCAAGGAAAGCCACCATGGTATATTCTTTGATGCTCAATGATTTCTCGACGGTGTGCACAAGCGAATGTAAGGTTGTCTCAACCGATTTGCCTTTGCAATTGATTTTGAGAAGGCATTCGATAGTGTCAACAGGGAGTATATTTGGCGTGCCTTACGCAGGAGAGGCATTCCCGATAAACTAATTGCTATTATCAAAGCTACATATGAAGGCTCCAAATGTCACGTTCTGCACAGGGGAAGGTTGTCTGAGGAATTTGAGATCCAAAGTGGGGTAAGACAAGGCTGTATCCTTTCACCAATATTATTCCTATTGGTGATTAGCGATGTGCTTCATGCAGCTTTGTCGACGGGAAACGGAGGAATTCGATGGACTCTTACATCTCAACTGAAACATCTTGACTACGCTGACGATGTATGCTTACTCTCCCACAGAATTATGGACCTCCACCAAATGACAGCAGATGTGGAAAGGAAGGCAGGCGTCGTCGGGCTGAAAATTAATACGGCAAACACTAAAATTATCAGCCTTGGAACAAACTCATCGGTTCAAATATGCATTGCTGGACAACCGGTAGAGAGAGTAGAGGATTTCCAGTATCTTGGGAGTATTGTCTCGACCGATGGTGGAACCGAACTGGATATAGCCAACAGGATCGCCAAAGCAAAGTCCGCGTTCGGTATGTTGTCCAAAATATGGCGAAGCAATGCAATCAGTTTGAGCACCAAAATAAGACTGTTCCGCTCCAACGTTGAATCCGTGCTGCTATATGGTTGCAGCACGTGGAGAGTGACCACTACTATCACCAGAAAGCTGCAAACGTTTGTTAACAGGTGTCCGCGCAATATCTTAAGGATTTTCTGGCCCAATCGTATCTCTAACGAACACCTTTACGAGAGAACGGGTCAGGAACCAATAGGCACAACTATCCAACGGCGGAAGTGGCAGTGGATTGGTCACACGTTCCGAAAGGGTGACAGCTCCATAGCGAACCATGCTATGCAATGGAACCCTTTCACTCAGGATGGCAGAAGACCTGGCGGTCCGAGGAGAACATGGCGCAGAACAGTCGAGAAGGAGGCACGGCAGTTAGGGAAAAGTTGGGGAGAACTCAGACACATTGGCAGAAACCGTACACGATGGCGCGTAGGCGTAGTAGAGGCCCTAGGACCCACAAGGGGATACAGGACATAAGTAAAAAAAAAGTAAGTAAGATAGACTGATAGGTCGGAGATCCTTTGGTTCCACGTGCAAGCTCTTTCCTGCCTTAGGTATGAATATGACTTCAACCTCGGTCCATAGTTTGGGAATATAGACCAGATTTAGACAGCCCGACAAGATGTCTTTGTGCCATGGAAGCACAATGTCCGCATTGCTGAATTTCAGCTGGAATAACACCGCCAGGTCCTGGGGACTTGAAGGGTTTGAAACTGCGCATGGCCCATCGGGTCTTTTCTGTAGATATCAAGACTAAGGAGCTGCTGCAAGGTTGAGGGTGGGATTTCACACTTGCGATACAGCAACAGGGGAGCTACCAGGGAAGTGAGTATCCAGTAAGATGTCAATGGATTCCTCAGCAAAGGAGCTCCAGTGACCATCCGGATGCAGAAGGTAGCTGGGTATAGAAGGGCTTTAAGAGAGGATTTTCCACAACCTACAAGCTTCCGAGGACTATTCAATGCTGTCGCAGAAGAGTCTCCAGGATCGTCGTTGCTCCTTCCTCAGTGAGATTTTGTATTTTCTGAGAGACAGTTTATAGGAGTCCCATTCGGCCGTCTCGCGGGAGCTATAATAAAAGGGAGCCTACTGTCTTTCCTAAGAGTACTGAGATTTGCATTCTACGAGTGAGGTTTCATTTTACCTCGAGGTTTGCGGAGTGGGCAGGCCTCGGACATGGCACCATTTAGTGCCGATGTTAGGGTGTTGACTAAATTGTCAAGGTCTTCAGTGCAAGAAGGTTCAGTAGGCAGATGGGAGGGAATAAGCGTTAATAGACGTTTCCTATAAAGGGGTCAGTTGGTCTTCCTATAATTTCTAAAAACCTTCTGATCAGGCAGATAGTCATCAAGACTAAATTGAAGATGACGGTGGTCTGAAAAAGAGTGCTCTTCAGAGACTCTCCAGTCCTTAACCGAGTTATATAAGTGATCGGAGACAAGAGTGATGTCCAGGACTTCTTGTCGGTTGCGAGTAATGAAGGTCGGTTTGGACCCCCTATTACAGATTAGGAGATTAGTACTAAGGATAAAGCCAAAAAGTTGCTCACCTCTTTCATTTATGTCGGAACTGCCCCAGTTTGAGTGATGGGCATTCAAATCACAGCCAATGATGAGACTAGTGTTTCGGCTCTCCGCTTTAGCAATCAAGCTCCCCAAGATGTCCGAGGGGAGTGGGCCCACAAGATCGTGACCTAAATAAGCTGATACCACCCAGTAATTTCTTGATCGCAATTCCAGGTTGGTAGCGACCATGTCTTGATTGCTGAAATTAGAGAGTAAAAGGACGTTTAGATGGGTCTTCGCAAGGATACAGGATCTCGGTTTACCTTCCTTTCTTGCGTAGATTAATTTGTAGTTTGGAGTCTTGAGTCCACAAACCCGGTTTGCAACAACCCATGGTTCCTGGATCAAGATTAATTCTTCCCCGTTTTTGCTTAGCCGGAGAATAAAGAAGGCCGAAGCCGTGATAGAGTGATGCAGGTTAATCTGAAGGATCCGCAGCATTGGGGCTACTTCTCGCTACAGATACCATTACCACTGTATTGTTGGCTTCATCTGAATCTGATGACAGAAGGTCATCCTCGAGAGAGAGGCCACATGTGTCACTGTCGAGGAGTGATGGTGAGGGAGAGGGGGGACCAGAGAAGTCCAATTTTAGGACAGCGTCAACCATTTCGGTGTCTGTCGACGAGGAGTCAACCCCCGAAAAAGATGGATCGGCGCAAGGGAGCGAGGAAAGGGGCTCGGAAGGAGAGGTGTTCTCAGCTGGTGCAGAAGGGACTGCAACCCGCTTGGGAGGTACTTTCTCGAGCTCCTTTTTGTCACATTTGTAGACTTTCAAAGTGATGGAGCTGAATCCATAATTGACTACCCCTTTAGAAGACACGTTTGAGTGCCCAGGTTAAGGAAGTCTTATGCTTCTGAGTTCTATCCTGCTCAGAAATTTCTTGGATGCGGTGAATTAGCTTATAAGCTAGACGGCGATCTTGGTAGGATTTCTTGGGGGGAGCGACATTCGGCAAGCTCGAAGCCGAGCCGTCCGTCGCCCCTGAAAGGGATTGGAGAAGGGGATGTGGATCTTTCGAAGTGGAGGGCACAGCGTGCTGTAAGCTCGAGGCCGAACAGTTAGCTGACCCTGAAGGTGCAGAGATATTAAGGGGTTTGCCCCCTCGCGTTTCATGATCTGGCTTAACGATGGGACCAGGTGTTGAAACCACTGTCCTATCCGCCATCGTACTAGACGCGCGTTCAGCAATCCTGGGGGCGTCCACCTGCTTACAACTGCTCGCAACGCTAGTGCTAGGCCTCAAGGCCAATGCGCTAAACTGGATTGCCACAGCAGAGCTTGTGGGTATGCTTCTCAGGAGGCTGGAAGACGGTTTTTTAAGAGGACCGTCCTCTTTTTTTAAATTTTTAATATTTTTTTGGTTTTTATATTTATTCATGTTTGGACCCACGAGTGGCGGAGAATGGGAGGTCGACCTGCACAGAGATCCGCATTGTGCAGGCAAGGCAGACTAATCCGGAGGTCGCCAGGTATCCGGATACTCCGTTAGTGACTGGACTATTATTTAAAGTGGGCCCCCAGCCAGGCTGATCCTCGGCACGGGTCGTATTACACCTTGATCCGGCCCACCAGAGAGGAGAGAGGAAAGGATAGGATATGAAGGGGAGGGATTATGACGACTACATCTTGGCTTGGTGTCTCATCTGGGGAAATACCCGAGAGTCCTTGACCATTACTAGGCCCCTACACCACGGCGAGGTGTGTAGTCATGTAGGAGTACAGTTACATTAATAACGCACAAAACCAATGTATGTACTCGTAAGCGCGAAGAATCTGCACGAATGAGCATGTAACACGATTGTGTTCTGTTTTCGTTTTGACTTGATTTACGCTTGCATCCCGGATAATAGAGTCTTTTAGGTTAATCGATTTTCAATGGGGAAGACACTTTTTTTTTTAAATATCCCAGTTGATTGGGTATCCGGGTTACCCCGGTTAATCGGCTCTCCACTGTATATTTAATTTATATATTGTAGTTTAAATCACACTTATCATTGCTGTACCTGTTTAAAGGATATTCTAATAAGCTCTCATTTTTTTCTGATACAACAATTGTAATTTCCCGCGTTAAGCGAAATCTTTTGAAAAAAAGAGAGTTCATCAAACTAAGAAAAATATTCATTTCTCTCGTAAATTTGACAAGGAACTCTTACTTCTAGAATTTCAAGCACTTCTACGTCGTTTTCAAACAAATCCAGAATTTCGAAATCCATTTTTATTTAGGTTTTAAATTAATTTTGTTGTAATCACTTAGAAATAACACACAAAAATTACTATTAATGAATACGTCAGTCGCTTATGTCTTACTTAAATATTTTATGAGACACTTCTTCCCCCACATACATTTTTTTTGATTTAACGAAATTTAAGTTTATCTTCGAGTTTAGTGCAAAGCAATATGTGTCACTTAAGAGTTTATGGTGAACATAAATATTTATGTTACGTTTCAGCAAACGGGCCTTTAGACGCTTAAACGTAAGTTAACAATGAAAAAAATATGCGAAAATTCATCTTTCTAGCTCAAAAGAAGACCGAAAAAGGAAATGATATAAATAGCTGAATCAGTTATTGAATAGCACTATGCAGACACAGCTGATATCACTTTTGATTTTCGAAACAGGGCAATATTGATTAAGACCTTGCCACCCAGTTTTCCGCACGAATATTTCTACATCAGGAGTACCACAGGGTGTGATTCTAGGACCGATTTTGTTCTGTATATTTACGACCCTGTTAAAAAGGCAATATCAATGAACGTTCCAAAGACATCGCGAAGCATGGACACACCTAAAAACTCGTCGATTACACAAATGCAAATGATCCTTTTTTCAGATCATAACCTCGCCGAAATCGCCGAAGGAGTACTTTTGGATCTTAGAACTACCAGCATTTCTTACACATTTACTTGGTTTTGAGTGCATTGATGGCGGAATGAACATCTTCCTTGTTTCGGTGACGTGATTTAATACAGATAATTCTCATTTAATTGTATACGAGTATGATTCGGTGAAGCCGTATAATATGTCCTACTTCCTGTACGAAGACGCATGCACTCTCACTTTAATTAAACCAGTCATCGGGCTCTGTATAGTTCTGTAAATAAATTTAAGTCAAGCCTTAAACACCGTTCCACTCTCAAGAGAAATTACAATCCGTCACAATGACTTACATTCAACTGCAAGGAAAAAACTAACGACTACAGCATTCCAAACAGTTTTAGGCACACTTTTCGGCTACGCCAGCCATCAGGTCAGACAACAGCCAGTCACATCCACTCACATCAGACCCACCGCATTCTGCTGCAACATATAAATCCCATGCAAACCGACAACACTGCTGGAAGCGCTCTCAATTTCTTTTCCAAAGGCATCACCATTATCATCATCATCAACATCAGCAACAGCAGCAACATGGTGTGGCACACATGACCAACCTAACGCCCATCCAATGCGCCACATGGATCTGCTAAAGCAGAAGCAGCAGCAGCCAAGCCGAGGTAGCTATCCGGCATTGCAACTTGGACATGGCGTGTAAATCACGCGATATTTCGTTTCTGAGGCGTTCCTCCGCACCGCACTTGGCACGTAACAAGTAACAAGGTGCACCAAGTGTGAGAATTAAGACTGCAGACTGCTGCAGCATTATTGCACAGCAACACACCATCCAATATCCACCCGCCTTACCTCAATGCACCCTACACCCTCTCTCAGTCAATGTGGTGGCCGATGGTGCAGTGAGTGAAATAATTGCTGGTGCTCTGCCGCCGCTTTCTGAGGGCTTCCAGCGCCATGCAACAGCACAGATTCGTGTCTACGCAATGACACTCTTCAGCCGGTCGGCCGGCAGTGTGATGCAGTAATTAACACTGACGAGGTAATTGAGATTAATCACCTCCGAAGCTAGACGATAAATTTGCCAGGTCAGGACATGGCTTTTGGCCATCGATATGTAAGAGTGTAATCGATGTTCCGTAAAAGTAGCACCACCACCAGAGAGATAATGATCCGCTTCAGGTTGTGGTCGCTCGTTGATGGGGATAAAATGACCTAAGCGCCAACAGGAGCTAACACTCCAACCCTTATGTATTTGGTATTTGCCTTAATCGTGAAAATTTACTGCAAAACCATTTAAGAATGAATTAACCCCCGAAGGCTTTGGCTGAATACTGTCCAAGACACAAGTCTTAGAATGGAAAATGTGCCATAGCCATTGTCTTATGGTTGCCAGAGCATGAACTCGAGTACCAATTAGCATCGTCAATGGCATGGCAGTTCACCTTCGACCGGGTGGTGGTGGGGCAACAATACCAGATAGTGTCAGGCGTCATCCATGAATGCGGTGGCTTGGCCAATTGTTTGCTTGTTATCTCTCGGTGAATGCAAATGAGCACACGAGTCAATTGTTGTGGGTAATTACCATCGAGATGTGTTCTGTATGTATAGCTGGCGGTTATTGATTTCAGTTATTCGAACCAAATGCATACACCGCCGGCCGGGTAATCACTGGAATATAATTGTGCTAAATTACCTCGTGACAAGGACATCCACTTCAGTGGCTCACATTAAAGTGAAATAACATTGAGTGTTCGGTTTGAAGATTTATTTGAACGTAAGGCTTTGAGTTTGGGTATGGACAAAGGAGCTGGGCTTTTATATGTGCTAACGGTTCCAAAATGGACAGGATCTGAGGCTTACTGTGAAATCCTACAAGTCAGTCAGTCTCTAGATTAAATAAAAACTGCGGCGGCCTTCAAGCAAAAATCACAGCCTCCATAGAAACTACAAGAACCATCATTGAAGATCATATCGTCAAAAAGTCAGTTACTGTCTACATTGACTACATCAGCAAAGGACATCTGAATGAGATATCTGTAGCCAATACGGCGACCCTTTGCTGAGTACCAGGCTAGGTACATTGATATCCCCAGGCAATGAAAGAGCAGGCGGATTTGCAAAAAAAGGAGTCGACGTTTGAATATTTGGTAAGATCTCTCCTTTGTGATGATCCCTTTCAGCAGTGTAAGGAAGTTCATTGACGATGTGCTGGATTCATCTAGATACGTGCGCAACAGCTGGAGTTATAAGAGGAAATCCATTTCTCCATTTCAACAGTTGCGCACGGGTCGTCTTTAGTATAATTACCGAGCATTGCGCCATTGATGTCCATGCAGACCATTTTGGGGTGATTCACAACAGCTATTGCAGAAATTTCAAGAACGAGGAAGAAATTGAATCTGTCCGTCACTCGCTGCTCCATTATCCTGCTCTCGGTGCTGAAGAACCTATTAAAACTCATATCCCTATCTATGGGGCTCTTTATTTTTTTGTTTCTCTGTTTTACAGGTTCACGGGGTAACAAAGAGGGCATAATAAACATGACTGTTGGTCATCAGTGCGGTTTCTGGTCAGGAAAGTCCAGGAAAGTCGCTATAAAGCCGCCCGACAAAAGCGCGCGACAAATGCGCGCGATAAAAGCGCATAACCATACAATGAAGGAAATGACAGTGGCTTGGTCACATCACGCGGTGCGAAAAAAATTCCGTTGCCAAACATGTTAATCAATAAAAGCTGCTTAACCACAACGGAGCTCCCAAGACATATGCACTTGTCGCTGAATAGTTGAGACGAAATATAGATCCTTAGGGATGATTTGTGGAAAGTTGAAACGCAATGCGAAATTCACAACATATTTTCTATCATTTTTGGCATCGGTAAGATAAATATCTATTGCGGTCTCACTTTTATGTAATTTTTTTGCTATAGCTCCACCTGAGAGTCCTTGTTCCTTATGAGCATATATTCTACGCTAACCCATCTGCAATTCAACAAATCTCCCATCAAGCCATTCTACCTCTCGATTAAAATATAAAGAAAAGCATCCGTGTATCTATTTAAATAGTTTTTCCTATTTAAATTATAAAATTGATTAAAAAGTGAATGAAACCTTCGTCGGACAATCCACCGCACATTGCCGACCCCTAGATGGTCATAAGAAGCGCCTAACACAAACACAAATAAAGTGCACATACCTGCGAAGGTCCACCACTAAATTTATACATAATATGCAGTGCATCCGCTTCAGCTTCACTCCTCCACCACTACCAGCATCACCACTACGATGATCAAACCCCGGCCAGATCCAAGCGGCTGAATAATTCCGCATGGTAATTGGGATATTGTAATTCGCCGGACACTTGATGCGAACAGCGAACGGCTAGCACCGACTCTGAAAAGCCGTCGCGACAAATATAGAAAATTGCAATTTGTATTATTTTCCCGAAAGATGACGGCACAATAGATGCCCACCACCACCACCACCGCCGCTGAACGCTTCCTGCCTGCATTGGCCAGCCGCCAGCTGAGTGTGCCCAGTTAGCCTCGGTCAAATAGCCTGTCAAATGGAATAGAGGGCGGCAAGGTGTCATCGATTGCCACTATTATACCCATCGATGACTGGGTATGGCATGCATGGCACATGCTGCATACCATGTGCAGCACCAGTAACAGTTCTCCGCGCAGCGCTGCTTGTGCTACAGGTGTGCTCACTCTCGGTGGCACACAGCCCGTCGTCGTCGCCGGCCGAACAAAAGGTGACGATTTTGGCGAATCGCCAAATAAGTACCTCGCTTGCAGTCCTTTATATGGAAAGCGTTTGCTGATTGCATACCCCTCTATGGGTGGGAATCACCCCTTGTCAATGGTTCTCTGGACGGCATTGGGATAGCGCTGAGTTGACGTAGAAGGGAATACAATTTTAAATGCGATTCGATTTGTTTACTGAACAATTTCAATGGTTAACTCCTTGTTCCGTGATAGATAGTCGAGTGGTAGTACATCATGGTGTATTTATGGGCTTAAATGACAGTCATTTTCAGAAAGGTGGGCAAGTGTTTATAGCACTAGTGGAAGAAGTGAGAGCTTTGGAATTTAATCCAAATTGTTTGATGTTTTAATGAATGACAAACTTCTTCTTTTGCATTGCCATTTTCCCTTTATGAGGGGTTGGCTCTGCTGGTTCGTCTGTTCTGGATTCTTGTCTCTAAGTTGTTCGTCCTCAGGTCGTTGTCCACGGTTCTCAGTCAAGTTGTCATAAGCCGTCCTCTTTTCCTAACTGGGTCGAATATATTAAGAGCCTTGCGTGATCTTGGGTCCTTCGAGATACATGTCCGTACCATCAAAACCTGCTTTCTTCAACTTTTTCGGATAATGGGTTCACTTTCAGGCTTCCTCTTATGAAGGTGTTCCGAATTTTATCCCTTTCTGGTGATATTGCATACCCATCTCAGTATTCGCATCTTCGCTAGATGGAGTCTTTGCATATGTTCCTTTTGTGCTGCTCAACATTCCTATTCCGCACGAGTATATTCGCTGGCCTAATTGCTGTTTTTTTTTAAATTTCCCCTTCAGTTTAATGGGCATTTTGCGATTGCATATGACACCTGTAAATGTCCGCCACTTCAACCACACCGAATTTACTCTGCCTTAGGCATCATCATCGATTATACCGTCGGCTTCCATTACTGATTCAAGGTATTTAAAAGAGCTCGTTATCGGCAGCAGTTGTTCGTTTTGGTAAGATTTGTACGCAGTCGATTTTTTCCGCGTCGTTCGTTCCAAAATTAAGACAACGCCCTAGTTCTTACTTCGGTTGTTCTATCAAAGCGATGTCATCAGCGCATAGGAGGTTCCAGGGCGTTTTCTTTTGAATTTTGGAGCTCATAACGTTTTGGACGATATTTAAGAGGAGTGGGCTCAGGACTGACCCCTGATGTTCTCCTAAGCAGAATTAGATCTTTATCTTTATAGATTGATATTGGGCAGCTTTTTCTCCATTCTTTGGGCACGCCGCTAGATCTCATATTTTTGTTGAAGAGTGATGTTAGCCACTTGATAACCTTCTTCCCCAGTGAACTTCCCTACTTTAGTGGGCACTTCATCAGGTCCTGCCGCCTTTCTATTTTTCACTTTGGTCCTTTTTTTTATATAAATTGTGTGCACTCAAGGGGCTATAAACATTGACATACTATATACGGATAGCTAAAGAAACGTGAATTCCTTACAATCTCTGCCCAAAAAATGACGCCAACATAACTAGCCCTTTTGGTTCGAAGCGAAAAAATGTGGACACAAATTGCCAACCATCTTGAATGAAATTCAAATTGTTGTGTCATTGTTTGTAACAGTCGCCTGCAAAATGTGCTAGTTCAAAGAATTACTGATAGATGGAACCAACAAAATTGAAATAAAAAATCGTTATTTATGTATTTTACTGGCCCATAAATTGCGCAATAGAGAGATTTCAAGATTCAAGATTCAAGATTTACTTTATTATAAACAATTTTTGAAATTACAATTCTTGATAAAGATACAAAAAAAATTATAATTATAAGAAAATAAATAGTAAGGCTGTGCCGTTGCCGTCTGCCTGATTGAAGCCATTGAACAATGTTATCAATTTAACGTTTCTACAAATCTATCATAAGAGAAGCATGACTTTCGTAATTTTATCAATATATGGAATTTTATTTGTATTTAGATATGATACAGTCCCGAATACGCGGAAGCCGCTTCCAAATAATTGTAAAGAGCTGACCAGTTTTCTCCATTAAGGACTATTTTTGTTTCTTCCATTGTTAAGGAAAATTTGCCGAAGTGGGTAAATCGAAGCTGTTTATAAATCGGGCAAATAGCTAAGAAATGAAAGCTGTTTTCTTTCGCTTGCAAATTGCATAGAGTGCATTGAGTAGTGGTCGAGTTTTTGTATGGAGAGCCTTTTAAATTTAACATATCACACCTAGCTTTACAAATCAGGGATATCGCTCGCGTGTTGTAATTATCATTAAAATAGTTATTTACCATGTCGTAGGATAATTCAGGATGAATTACCCTGTTAATAGACGAAATCGCTTGCTGAATATTTCCATTGCGTTGATGAATATCTATTGCTTCTAATAATTTATAGAGCTGTTGTTTTAACAGAAAGGGATCCCTGTATTGGATGTTCAGTTCGATACCGCACCGATGCGCCCAAGATCTCCAGTCGCTTATCCATTCCACCTTATTATAAAAAATGTATTTCGTGAAAATCAAGGGTAATCTATTTGGAGTGAAACTAAGAACTTTCAACACATAGTCGATTTGTAGTTTGAAGGTAGATGAAGAGAGTGGGTAAGCCTGTTTCGAGCAGCAGAACGTAATTAGGTGTTGTTGCAGGTAGATGAAATAGATTTTTTAGGAAGAAGCGTTGGAGCTTCTCTACTTCTTCGTATGATCTATATCCCCATGTTTGACAACTATAACACATTACGGAACGCATCACGGCTTGAAATACTTTGAATTTTGCAAAATTTGGTATCTCCTGTTTTTGAATAATACTTTGCCGCATCTAATTTATTCTCGAGGTGATGGGTCCAAATCATGTTGGGTTTCATTAGTATTCCAAGATATTTGTATTCCGAACCTATTTCAACTTCTACACCACCAAAGAACCATTTTTCATTTGAACTTAACTTCGATTGTTTTTTGCATATAATCATGATTTTTAATTTTTCTAGATTTACTGTCAAGTTCCATGTCTTACAGTAGTTATTTAGTGCATTTATCATTAATTGCAAACTATGGGGAGATTCTGCTAGCAAAACAATATCATCTGCATAGAGTAGAGTTTTTATATTCAAACCGGCGAAGCGTTTTCCAGCGGTGAGATACGTTGCTATATCGTCTATGAATACAGCAAAAAGAGTGGCACTCAAAAGGCAACCCTGTTTTACCCCGGACTTTGTCTCAAACCATTCTGACATATTCCTACCATCCCATACTGCTTGACGTGTGTTTCTATACATGTTTTTGAGAATTTGTAGCATTTTTGTTGACATACCATGTTTCGATAGCTTGAAGAATAATGTGTTACGATCTATTGAATCGAATGCAGCTTTAAAATCGACAAAAAATATATAAAGTTTTCTGTTTTGCCTCAGAAAGTATTATGCAATTGATGTTAATATGATTATATTGTCTATTGTCGAATACCCTTTACGAAAACCCGATTGATATTCGCTGAGGAATTTATACGACGTAGGAGAATGGAGGAAAAAATGTTTGCAGTTGAGTTCATAAATGAAATCCCCCTTTAGTTACTGGGTAAGTTGATATCCTCTTTTTTAAATATTGGATACACAATAGCGTCCTTAAATGACTGCGGGGCATCTCCATTATCAAATATATAGTTAAAAGCTTTAAGCATTTGGTTTAAGAAACTTATAGGAGCGTTCTTGTAAAATTCATTTGAAATGCGGTCTGGACCTGGGGCTTCTTTGTTTGATGTGTTACGAAGAGCCAGTTGGAATTCATTCATTGAAATTTCATGATCGAGCATATCATTAACTATTAAAGGTTCTGCGAAATGAATATTGTACGAAGAAGGGTTAGGGTTTAGAAGCTCTTTGAAATACTCGGCTAGCTTTGAAGCATTTAAATGAATTCCGCAGATGAAATCTGATCCTTAAAGCTGCTTTATTTTTCCCCAAAAACATTTACTATTTCTTGATCTCGATAAGTCCTTTGCAACAGCTTTCAAATATTCTTCTCTTTTACTCCTGCATAGTTTTTTGTACGCTTTATTTGCAGCAAAGTAAATTTTTGTAAGAGATTCATTGAGATCATTGGCAACTCTGATTTGTCGTAAGAGGTTAAAAGAACGTTCTCTTGCTTTAAAACACTCCTGTTCAAACCACTTCTGCCGGTAGTTGTGTGATTTTGAGAGCGATTTATTAGACACTGCTCTATTGATACAATTATTTAAAAAACTTATCTTTCCTTCGGCGGTAGTTTGAATAGTGGTGGTTGCACAGGCATTCTGCATCTCGTTATGTATTTCTCGTTATAATTTTCTTTCCACGCGAATTTGGGAGGTAGTTTAAATAAACAGTGTTCAGCAGTGTCGTTGAGGTAAAATTCTAAAACCAAAGGCAAATACTGTTACAACTTTTAACGGTTCCCTACAGCCTCTGGTATTACCCGCACTCTTGTGTTGGCTTGCGTCATTTGTAGTTTTATATTTGATCTGTTCATACGCAAATTTAAATTAAGATACACTAAGTTTTCAACATGGAGTGGAGCGACAAGGAAAGCAGGATTGCGGTTATTGCGCTTCATGTTACATGTTGTATTACTTAATCCTGTAAAATGGAACCATCCGTATATTCGGGCGTATTCGCTGTTATCAAAAGCTCCTTCGATGTCAATGAAGCAGCGCATCGCACACTATTTGTCTCTAAAGCATTTTTTAATTTTAATTGTGAGTTCCTATAATTAATATCGGATGCTTTGTCATAAGGAGACTCTATATAAGATCTTAATCAGCCCAGTCCTGCTTTACGGCGCTGAAACATGGACTTTATTAAAAGAGGATGAAAATATCCTTGGTCGTTTCGACAGAAAAATTCTTCGTAAGATTTTCGGTCCCGTTTGCGTTGACGGGTTTTGGAAGAGAAGATTTAATCACGAACTATACGAGCTGTACAGCGATATCGACCTAGTAAAAAAACTGCGTATTGGACGTCTGAGATAGCTAGAACATGTAGAGCGAATAGCAGAGTCTTCGAATTTAACCCCGAGGGACGACACAGTAGAGGGAATCATCGCCGTAGGTGGCGCGCACAAGTTCAAGGGGACCTCGACCAACTTGGAGTGCACAACTGGAGGCAATTAGCTAAAGAACGAGCTAAATGGAGAGGCTTGTTGGTTGAGGCCCAGGTTCACCCCGAACTGTAGCGCCACCTAAGTAAGTAAGTAAGTTTGTCATAAAACGGGGCTAGCAAGTTTTCAGCCTTCTGGTAGGGGTTAGAATATACCCGAGGTAGGCATGCCTGTCGTAAGAGGCGACTAAAATCCACCCTCCGTATACCAAGTATGGCGTATACAAAATATGCAATGAACAAAAGAAAAGATTTGAATACCTCAGGTGGCAGTCCAGGTACACTGGAAAATCCACCCTCTTCGGAGGTCGGCTTTACGGATTCTTTGGAGAGCCATTTATTGCGTTCATCTGACTCTTTTGAAAAAGCTACTAGAGTAGTTAGATCTCTTCTGCGGAACTAGAAGTCCGGCGACATCGATAGCGTCGGCGCACGAACAACGGACTTCAGCGAAAATTCAAAGCCTTATGGACGAAAATATGGAACTCCGAACCAGGCTAAGTAAAATGAAACTTCTCTGCGAAGACCTAAGAAAAGAACTAAATGTACTTAAAGCGAAAATAAAGCCTTTAAGAATATAGCGAAACTTTGTAATGAGTTTGCTGCCGTCCCCGATAACAAACGTCCCAGATAACACTGATTATCAAACGGGTGAAGAAGAACTAAGTCGGGTTGAAGAAGAACTAAGTTGGTTAACTGGATTCTAAAAAAATGACCAGTTAAGAAACGAAAAGCTGGCTCTTCGTCCGAAATGGTAACGAGGCAAGAAAACACGCAAAATAAGCGAAAGGATAAAGAACAGCGTGACAATATAAACACATGTGCCGAAGAAAATCCACGAACTAAGGTACGACCAAAAAACAAATAATTGGCGCAACAGCTCTTTAAAGTGCCAGGGCCGAGCTTCTCGCAACCACTCATGTTGTGTCGTTACATTTTTCACACGAATGGAAAGGACCTTCAGTTTAATGCCGAATCCGAACGGCGATTTGAGAAGCTTTTTCGTGACAACAATAATCTCGGATGTTTGTCAGACGCTCGCGAGAGGTGGGACCGTGAAAAACTTTTTGGTATTTTCTGGGATTCGAACTTGGAACCTCATGCGTAGTGATCCGACACACTAACCACTTACGCTACGGCGCCCACGGTACGACCACCGCCACTAATAAATGTAATCGGAATTGCAGACTATAATAAACTGCATTCTATTCTTAAATCTCTGTTGCTACCCGATTTTGAAGTAACATCGCTCAACAACAACAAATGGAAAGTAATCGTGAAGGACTCAGGCAGTTACCGCTTAGTATCTAATAAACTGAATACTGAAAATATTCAGTGGTATACTTACGAAAATAAATCTGAAACACCGATACGAGTCGTAGCTAGAGGTCTTCATGCCTCATGCTTAAAGGAAGATATTGTTCACGATTTGAACAACAAAAACTTTAAAATCATCGATGCGGTAAATTTAATTAAACGGAAAAATAAAAATTGGAAGGCGAGGAAACGACGGTAAAGCGCGGACTTCCTCTTTTTATGCTAACCTTTGATAAAACTGAGAGTTTAGATAAGACTTACGAAATAAGAACAATTCTGAATGTCGTAGTCAAAATCGAACCCATGCGCAAGAATACAAGGTATGCGTTGATATCTCAATGCAAACGATGCCAAGGATTCAATCATACGCAAACGTATTGCCGAAAAGAACCGCGATGTGTGAAATGCGCCGGAAATCACCCCTCCTAAGTTTGCGGAGTGAACAAACAAACCTCTGCAACATGTGCTAATTGTAAGGGAAAGCATCCGGAAAATTATAAAGTCTGTGAAGTAGCTAAGGAGTTGCAAGAACGGAGAGATGCGCTCCTTAAGCCCCTAAACGATACAAAAGCAAAACTGCAAACTAAGCCAAAGCGTAAGATCGCGCAAGAGAAAGTAGGCAAACTAAAACTGCCGGGTTCAGAGCCCAAAAAGGTGAGGGAAAAAGTGACAGCAGAGATGTCCTCGACCTCTGTTCTTAAAAGAAACGGTACGGAAAAGCCACCGGGTAATGACCCTCGGACAGCAGGAGTGCAGACTTTCGCTCAGGCCGCGGCATCCGAAAAACAAAAAATCTCGACGGACCCTGTCCCTCATGTTTTCTCAGTAATTCGAAGAAAAAAGCAAAATAAATAAAATTATTCTCGATAAGCTGCTAAGCTTGAAAACAATTCACGGAAACGCGTACTTCAACTAGAATAGGAATGACAAACGAATGTTAAAAATATGTACTTGGAATACAAACGGACTTTTGCAAAAATTTGACGAACTGGAAATATTCATGCGAGAAAAAGATATTGATATTTGACCCCGTGCAGGGACGGGTTAAGAATATCACTGCAGCGCCCCCCCCAACAACCAGCGCTTGTCGTAAAAGGCGACTAAGCGGGACAAATCAGATCTAGGCAATATAACACCCAAGTGAGCCTAGCGACACATATACTACCTTAAAAACCCTCCCACAAGTGTGCATGCGAGTCCGTGGGTTGACACGACTGGAGATCACCGGTGTCATAAAAGAAAGATCAAACAATACTAAAACAGGAGCATGCACGTGTCAAACAACAAACACCATCGCAGTATGGTGCAAAAAATTGTATTGCAAAACTGTATCATTATGGTAATACTTGCAAAAAGGAAAGGCACTACCCCGCCAGGCACTACCACTGCTGTGCATGGTACTGATCCTGGACCGAGCAGAAATGTTCGGGTCAGAGCTATATGGATTCCGGGGGCTAGCAAAATAATGAAACAGTTTGGACGCAATTTGAGGGTCGCGAGTTGAAACGTTGGAAGCATGACCGGTCGAAGTTACGAGCTGGAAGAGATGATGAATAGAAGGCGGGTGGACATCTTGTGTGTCCAAGAGACGAAATGGAAAAACACCGGGAATCGGGCGCGTTTCTTGGACGTTAGGACAAAAGATTACAAGATGTTCTACTACGGAACGGAAAAAGCTAAGAACGGAATCGGTATCATCCTTGCGGCAGAGCTACTTGGAAACGTCTTGAGCATTTCGAAGTCCAGCGACCGTTTGATGTCTCTTAAACTAGTAATACAAGGAGAGGTGTGGAATATTGTCAGTGCATATGCTCCCCACAATGGGTGCAATCAGGGAGATAAAGATGCATTTTGCGTAGAATTCCACAATCTCCTTAAGAAGATCCCAAAGGAAGAGTTTCTGTTTGTTGAAGGAGATTTGAATGGACATGTCGGGAAGTCAAACGAAGACTATGAAGGCTGCCATGGAGGACTAGGATATGGCACCAGGAACCTTCCTGGTGAAGACATCCTAAGCATTTGCAAATCACACGGTCTTATCGTGTTAAATACGATGTTCATCAAACAAAGCCGACACCTGATCACTTACAGCAGTGGTGGAGATGAAACTCAGATTGACTATCATTTGGTAGCCAGTTTCATGAAGCCTCGGGTAAAAGATTGCAAAGTGATCCTGGGAGAGGCAATCGCTCGGCAACACCGCCTCCTGCTTACAGAAATTTTTATGAAAACACCGAAGAAAAGCAAACAAACAAGGGTCTCTGAGAAAATCAAGTGGTACAATCTGGACAAAGAAAAAGGCGAGGCTTTTGTTTTCGTAATGAAAAATTACCTCTCTCACACCATCATCGGAGCTGAGGATGAAGAGTGCAGAGCACAAAATATGTGGGGTTCCCTAAAGCGAACTTGCTTAAAGAAGGCCAAATCACTGCTACAAAAGCCCACCATCAACACACCAAAGAAACATGGTGGTGGAGTGATGAAGCTAAGGTGCTGATAAATGAGAAGAAAGCGGCTTTCAAAGCTTGGTCAAAGTGCCCCTCTAATAATAATGACGAAAAAGTTCGCCTCGAAATGGAATACAGATGTTGCAAGAGAAAAGCGAAGAAGAAGTGCGCCCAGCTTCAAGCAGAGAGTACGGAGGGCCTGTATCGGGAGCTGGAGAAAATATTTTCCCCGGTTGCTGATGCAAACCAGGCTATCCAGGAGCTGCGACGAAACAATATGAACAAGAGCGCCACTATCTTCAAAATAGCCGCCCAAAGAAGGAACAATGCTCAGGAGATTCGTTCGCCAAAGTTCATTAACAATGCTCATGGCCAGCTTTTTGTGGATGACGACAAAATTCTGCAGAGGTGGCGGCAGTATTGTGAAGAGCTTTTAAATGAACAGTTTCCCCGGCTATACTTTCCAAGAGCCACCCCTAACTGTGAAGAAATACCCGACATTACAGTCGAAGAAGTTAGTGAGGCGGTCAAATACTCCAAAAAACGAAAAGCGGTTGGGCCAGACGAGATACCCTCTGAGTTCTGGAAAAAGATGGGAGACATCGGGTTCAGATGGCTCATAATTCTCATCTCCAAATTCGTGAGAGGTGACCCAATGCCGAATCAATGGTGTGAAAGTTACCTTCTCACTGTATACAAAGGGAAGGGTGATACGCGAAACTGTGATAAATACCATTCGATGAAGTTGATGTCACACATCATGAAGATCGTTGAGCGGGTATTAGATGGGCGACTGCGAAAAATAATACGGCTATCTGATGATCAGTGCGGGTTTGTCTCGGGTAAATCAACCACAGATGCAATCCAAAGTATAAGGATCATGATGGAAAAACATCCTGATTCCTTAAGGGATTTGCATATTGTATTGGTTGACTTTGAAAAGGCATTCGACAGACAACCACGAGATCTGATATGGGTGGCGCTAAGACATCGAGGGGTTCCAGAAACCTATGTATAGATGATTATGGACATGTACGAGGGAGCAAAGACAAGAGCAAAATGCCCCGCTGGAGTAACCGAAGATTTCCCAATCAAAGTCGGGGTGCACCAGGGAAGCGTTTTAAGTCCTTTGCTCTTTATTACAGTCCTTGATTATCTGCTTGAAGGTAAAGTGATGGACCCCAAGGTACATCAGTTATTCTTTGCTGACGATGGAGCCATCATAAGTGAGGATCCTGCATCCCTGCAACGAGCATTTGATGTGTGGGTGGACGCTCTGGAAGGAAATGGGTATCGCATTAGTTTAAAAAAGACAGAGTACTTGTGCTGCTCATTCTCTGATCCACTCAGGCTTATTCCAGACATTTATTTGAATGGAGCAGTGCTTCCCAAGTGCGAAAAGTTCAAATATCTGGGATCTATGATCAATAGCAAAGCAACTTGTGATGACGACATCAATCATCGCGTAAGCGTAGGGTGGATGAAGTGTCGAGAAAATTCCGATATCTTCTGTGACAGAAAATGTCCCCTAAGTTGAAAGGAAGGCTCTACACCGCAGTTGTACGTCCGGCGCTCACATACGGTTCACAATGTTGGACTATGTACAAAAAGTATGAGAGTAAATTAACGGCAGCTGAGATGAAGATGCTTCGCATGACAGCAGGAGTGACAAAGCTTGATCGAATAAGAAGTTCGAATATCCGTGGAAGCTTTCACATCAAGGAAACCATCGTACAAAAAATAGAGTGCGACCGGCTCAGTTGGTATTGCCACGTTCAAAGAAGAGATCATTTGAACCCCGTTAAAAAGGCAATATCAATGCACGTTCCAAAGACATCGCGATGTAGGAAAGGCAGGCCTATAAACGCCTGGATGAGACAAATGCGACGACATTGGCATTTCATTGACCTCAGTAACCGAGTGATCCAAAATCGGCAGGCCTGCCGATATTTTCTGATCAGTAGAAATGCGGCGAAGTGGGAGGGTTATGATCTCTTGTTTTCGGATCATAGCCTCGCTGATAAAAGGAAGAAGAAGAAGAAGAAGAAGAAGAAGAAAAAGATATTGATATTTGCTTGATATCTGAAACCTACGTAAAAAACGAATAGCATTTAAAAATAAAAGGCTATTATGACTACCACGCTTGCCACCCTTCAGGAAAAGCGAGAGTCGGATCATCCTTGTTTATTAAAGACTGCATATTGATGATACCAAAGATCAAACAATTTGATGATTTGTTAACGATAACCTTGTAAACTCACACATACGAAGTGTTAATTGGAACACTGTTATGGAAAATTTCAATAATGCAAATGATCTGTATGAAGAATTCAGTAAGGTTTTTAAGATGGCATATAAAAATTCAACACAGAAAGCCAAAATGAAAAAGCGAAATGTGACAAACTTCTGGGTAGATCAAGAAATACGTCAACTGTGCATGCAAAGGGATATTCTATACAAGCGATGGAAAAATAATAGGACGTGCATACAATACGAAGTTGAATACAAAAGGTACCCAAATTCCGTTAACAAAAGAATTGAAAAAACCAAACTACATTTTTACCGGCACAAATTTTCCGAATTCCGAATGGATCCAAAAAAGACGTGAGGTTTAATCAATGAAATAATAGGAAGAACGACTAAAAATCTGGATGAAATTATACAAACTAATTTCGGTATGGAAAGGAGTGTTATCAGGCTAACTAACAAATTCGCCTCTAGTTTCATAAACGAAATAGAAAATGTTGTACATACATGCAGCATAAAGACATATCATACAGAAGTACCGAGTACGGAGCAATCCATCTATGTACAACCGGTCACAAGGGAAGAAATCCTGAAGACTTGCTTTAACCTAAAAACTAACAAATCACCAGGAGTAGATGGAATTCGGGCAAAAGATCTTAAATCAAACGCAGAAACTCTAGCGCCGGTACTAGAACGCGTTGTCACTTTAAGCTTGGAGCAGTCATGTGTTCCTCAAAGACCTCAAAGTAGCAATAGTACGACCAATTTATAAGGCTGGGACGAAATCAGATGTCCTCAATTATAGACCCATCTCAATCCTCCCTGCTATTGATAAAATACTCGAACAAGTAATGGCAGATCGGCTTCAAAATTATACTGACAAATATAAAATCATAAACAAAAACCAATATTGCTTTATAAAAAATAAAAACACAAGTAAACTTCTTGCGGAATTCGCCAACTTAATTAATGTCAATCTCAATAAAAACTACCATAGTCTCGTAATTTTCATCGACTTAAAAAAGGCTTTCGACACTTTAAGGCATGAGAAAATGTTCGAAATACTAGAGAAAATCGGGATCCGAGGGCATATTTTGGAATGGTTCAAAAGCTATTTGAAAAACAGAGGAATGAAAGTTAAAATTTCAAATACGTATAGCCAAGAAAAATATATCAAATACGGGGTTCCCCAAGGCTCTATATTGGGACCTTTACTCTTTATAATATATGTAAATCAAATGCTCACTGTGCTACAAAATAGTGTTGGATTTGCTTTTGCGGATGATACAGCGATAGTAGTCAGCCACAGGGATTTACCAACGGCGACCACCATCATGCAGGTCGAGTTTGACTCTATAGTACGATGGTGTCACGATTTCGGACTAATCATAAACTCATGTATTAAAATCCAAAATTTACATCAAAAGCCGTGAAACAACATGCCTGCATCACAATGCCGACGAGGCAAGTCTAAATTACGACGATAGCTGTAACAACTTTATTGAAAATGTTCAACATTTAAAATATCTCGGTGTGGAAGTTGCTTTTGCTTTTTCAAATGGGATTTACATATAGCGCAGCTATGTAAAAGACTTCGGAAAGCTGTGTATGCTCTTCACCATTTGAGTATCCATACTAGCTACACTGTCCTTAAACAAGTTTATTTTGCATTGGTGGAGTCGATATTAAGGTATGGAACATTAGCGTGGGGAAATACTACGCGAAGTTACTTGCAAGATTTACAAAAAATACGAAACCGAATTGTAAAAATATTAATCAGAGCAAAACATGGAAGAAACTGGCAAGCTAACATCAATCAGCGAAGAACCTATGCAGAGCTTGGCTTATTAAACGTACTTCAACTTTTCGAACTAAACATTCTCGAAGAATACTACTACGACCAACACTACAAGCGTCCAATCGATCACGAAGTCAGCACTAGAAGAAGAGCACACGGTTTCCTGCAGACGCCAAGATTCAGAAACTCATACGGCAGACAACAATTCATCATCGGTCATCGTTCCAAATGTTTTCAACCGACTTCCTAGAGAACTACTAAACATCGCTACAGATGGCTTAAGGAAGAAACTACTAAAGAACTACCTACTACGTCAACCATAAAATCCTAATTAGAAGAAGAAAAAGATAAATGAATTCATTGATATGTGTATACTTTTTGTATTAAGATGTATTAAATTAACTCTTAACTCTCTCTCAAGAATACTTAAGATTAAATAAACAACTATTGTAAAAACAATCTTCTGCAGAAAAGCCTAACAAGGCTTCGCAGATTCTTTTTGTAATTAATGAATTTTTAAAAGCCAAATAAAAATTGAATTGAATTGAATTGATCAATCCGAAGATCTAAAGATAGAACTTGAAACTTTGCAATTGTGCACGATTCGAGTTAAAAACAGTCAGCGTACTCTTAAAATCTCATCTATCTACTGTCCACCGCGTTCCGCGCTTGAAAAAAGTGATTTTACTAATTTCTTTGAATCGCTGAAACCTAATTTTATTATTGGCGCCAATTTGAATGCGAAACATACATTCTGGGGCTAAGGATACAGCTCGAAAAAAGGTAGAATGCTCTATGGGGCAGGTATGGAGTACGGTTGTGATTTCCATTCGATGGGTAAGCCGAATTATTGCCAAACTGATACTTCGAAAATACCTGACCTGATAGATTTTTTCGTTGTGAAAGGAATATCTACCAACCACATAAAAGTCGAAGACAGCTTTGATCTGTCGACTGATCATTCCCCAGTTATTTTGATATTGAGCGAAAAACTAGTCTATAACCTAGAGCCAGCGAGATTAACTTTTCGAACAACTAACTGCTCTAGGCTTTAGGAACGAAATTGAAGTTAATGTTGAACTGAGCGTTTCACTTACGACACCCTATGAACTTAAAGTTGAAGTTGACCGCTTCGTTGAGATCGTACAGCTTGCCTCTTGGAATAATACTCCCAATCCAAGGAAAACGCCGGACAGATACGATTTACGATATCCTCCGGAAATAAAAGAATTGGTCAAGGAAAAAAGAAAAGCGCGAAAAAAATGGCAACAGAGTCGTGCTCAGCAACATAAAGCACACTTGAATCGTCTGTGCAATTCGTTGAAGACGACTATTATGGATTTTAAGAATCGTGCAGTAGGTTCTTACTTTGAAAAGTTAACAGCGAAAAAAGATTCCAATAATTCACTTTGGAAAGCTGTAAAAGGCACCAATGGGCCCAAAGTCCCCACGCCGCCAATCAAATTAAATCAAAATGAATGGGCGAGGGAAGATAAAGAAAAAGCGGACGTCTTTGTGGCGCACCTGGAAGAAACCTTTAAACCGTACGATGGTCAAGTGGTTTACGACAACCTCAATAGGCTGGATTTACCATCTGACGATTTATCGCTCACAAGTGCAACGCTAAGGGAACTCAAACATGAGATCGAGAGTCTAAAACCTAAGAAATCTCCTGGTTATAATTTGATTACCGGAGAAATTCTCAAAGTTTTACCTAGAAAAGCATTGATTAAGCTTCTCCATATTATAAATGCTGCGCTCAGATTAAAAAACACCAAGCCAATGGAAAGTTGCGGAAGTCATTATGGTTTTAAAATCAGGAAAACCGCAAAATGAGATAAAATCGTATAGACCAATTTCGCTCTTTCCAGTCATATCTAAAATTTCCGAGAGGATATTACTAAGGCGTCTCCAACCGGTAATAGACGAAAATAATCTTATCTCTGACCACCAGTTTGTGCTCAGAAACAAGCATTCGACGATTAACCAGGTGCATAGAATTACTGACGTAATCGAGAAAGCACTCGAGAGATTTGCTCAAGTGTATTTCTTGACGTCTCGCAAGCCTTTAATAAGGTGTGGCGTGATGGCTTGAAATGCGAACTACGTCATGTTCTCCATGTATGCTTATACGATATTCTAGAATCATATCTTGAGAAAAGACACTTTCGTGTTAGACATGGAATCGAATACTCCAAGCTCATTTGCCGATGACACCGCTATCCTAGCAGTAGGCAAAACAATCGAAGAAACGACTGCAAAACTCCAAACCGCGCTGAATAATGTAAATGAATGGACGAGGGACTGGCGGATCACCCTCAACGAATTTAAATCTATTCAGGTGAATTTCACTTACAAGAAAAAGCAATTTTTTATTTTTTTTGAGGGTTGGTGAAAAATCTTCCATAGACACTATGAGAATAGCAAGCGCGTGCTCATAGTAGTGTCAGATTCTTACTGACTAAAAAAACACCGCCCTTCGATATAAATTTGTTAGATATCGCAACTAAGTATTAACTTAATGAGCAATTTTTCTATCACGAAATAAAAACGTTGGGCAGGTTACTTTCCACTGAAAGACCCTGTATGTTCCGCAATCTAGACGCGGCTTATCATTATCTCGCCAAGTCGAAGGGTTTCGTCCTTTGTAGTCGGCGCAATAAATTGCTCTCATCCAAAATTTTTAGGACTGTATTGTTGACATGTCCAATTAGTCGGTTGCTATGCTTTCTCGCGAAGCTTCTAGTTTCAGCTTCGATTGTCGGAATTCCGAGATCTCTGTGGATATCGTCGTTTCTAATATACCACGGTAAACTAATGACTTGCCAATTTTCCTAAACTCGGCCCGAATACCTTTTGCAAACGAGGCCAAATACCTGGGAATGACACTCCACGCAAGGCTCAAATGGAATTCACACGTGAAAATGAAACGTAAAGAACTCGAAATCAAGTATAAAGAAATGCTCTGGTTACTCGGAAAACATTCCCAGCTCAGTACTGAGAACAAACTGCTTTTATACAAGCAAGTGCTAAAGCCGGTGTGGACCTACGGTAAACAACTTTGGGGTTGTTCCAAGGAAACAAATGCGAATATTTTACAAACTTTTCAAAATAAAGTGCTAAGAGGAATTGTCCAAGCACCGTGGTATATTAGAAACGACGATATTCACAGGGATCTCGGAATTCCGACAATCGAAGCTGAGACTTAAAGCTTTGCGAGAAAGCATAGAAACCGACTAATCGCACATGCCAACAATGGTTGGTTGGTTTGGATCAGCCCTCGATGAGGATGTACTTAGACCAGAAAGTAGGTCCATTGTACTGCCGATGTGTAAGGCGGGTGGTTCACTCTCTTACTCTTGGAACCATTTGCCTCGTTGAATGAAGGCGTGAATTTTAGCCGTGCAGGCGTTGCCGAGATCATTAAGATCATTGTAGAAGTATTCACCCAGAGTGGCCTTCCTGATGTTGGCGAGCGCAGGACAGGCGCACAGGAGATGACTGATGGTCTCTTCTTCCTCTTCATCTCTGCAGCTTCTGCAGAAGTCATTATGAGGGATACCTAATCTTTGGGCATGTCTTCCTATGACACAGTGTCCAGTGAGGACATTTGTTATTTTTGAGAGGGTTCCTCTCTTGTGCTTCAAGAGTCCGATGGGCCTGGATTTATTGAGTGTCGGCCAGAGCTGTCTGGCGGAATGACATTGGTCTAGATGTTGCCATCGATGATTGGCTACTTTCTCTGCATCAATTTGAATAAGGTACTTAACATAAGACGCTGGCGCTTCGATGTTGGTGATGCTTATGCTATCTGTACCAGAGGAGCCTAGTCGTGCTAGTTCGTCGGTTGCACAATTCCCCGGTATGTCACAGTGACCTGGTACCCAGCAAAGGGTGAAGTTGTACTGACCAGCTATCTCGTTAAGAGATATGCGACAGTCTTTCACTGCCTTAGATCTCGTATTGCTGGATGCGAGGGATTTGATGGCTGCCTGACTGTCGACATAAATAACAATATCAGGTGTTGATAGTGTGCTAGCCGCCAGCCAGTCAGCAGCTTTGCGAACTGCGGTGATTTCGGCTTGAAAAACGCTGCAGTGGTCTGGAAGATTAAAGGAGAGGCGTATGTCCAGATCTTGTGAGGAAATTCGGGCACCGACTCTGTCTTTGATTTTGGACCCGTCCGTGAAAATTGATAGCGATTCGTTGTAAAGGACATTGCGTTGCGTCCACTCACTTCTGTCCGGTATCGAGTGCGCGTAGCCCTTGTTAAAATCATATTCAGTGGGTAGATGGTCAGTGGAATTGGGAAGATGACGGTGCATCGAAAGTATATTGGCATGTCCCGTGTGTTGCTCCTTCCACTGCTTGGAGCCTCTCAGTCTTATTGCCGAGCTGACAGCCAATTGTTTACTGACGATGTCAATCGGAAGCAGGTGAGCATGGTTTGGAGCGCCGCTGCGGGAGAAGTTCTCAGTGCACCGGTAGTGCTGAGACATGCAACTCGCTGAGTTTTTTCCACTATGGATAGGTTGGATTTCTTCTCCAAAGCGGGCCACCATACCAATACTCCATACATGAGAATCTGTTTAATGACCGACGTGTATAGCCAGTGCATGATGCTTGGTTTAAGGCCCCAGGTGGAGCCTACTGCTTTCTTGCAGACGTATAGGGCGGCCAGCGATTTCCTGGCCCGTTCGACGACATTCTCTTTCCAAATTAGCTTGCGGTCAAGCTTTAGGCCTAAATAGCTAGCACTATTTGAAAGCTTGAGGGTGGATCCCCTTATCTTGGGCGGAGTGAGATCAGGGAGCTTGTGTTTTCTTGTGAATAGAACTAGCTCGGTTTTCGTCGAGTTAACGGAGAGGTCGCATTTATCGGTCCATCTGAGCAGTTCATTGAGAGCAGACTGCATGACATCGGCCAGCGTCTGCGGGTATTTGCCTGTTGTTAGAATGGCGACATCGTCTGCATAGGCAATAACATTGCATCCAGTTTCTTCGATCTTTAGAAGGGCCTCGTTGAGCACCAAATTCCACAATAGTGGAGACAGTACACCCCCTTGAGGGGTGCCTCGATGTGCATGTCGCTTGACAATGCTACTTCCGAAGGATGCTGTTATTACCCTATTCTTTAGAATGTGTTCTATGAAACAACAGATGGGTTCGTAGATGTTGAGCCTGCGTAAGGCATTGGTAATCGAATTTGTTTCAACGTTGTTGAAGGCTCCCTCTATGTCTAGAAATGACACTAGGGTGAACTCTTTGGTTGAGAGTGATTTTTCGATAGGGTGAATGATGGAGTGCAAAGCCGTTTCGACAGATTTACCTTTTTGGTAGGCGTGCTGTGACGTGGATAGTAGGGTGCTATCAATAGTGGCCTCGA
Source organism: Brachypalpus laphriformis (assembly GCA_945910035.1). Lineage (NCBI taxonomy): Eukaryota > Metazoa > Arthropoda > Insecta > Diptera > Syrphidae > Brachypalpus > Brachypalpus laphriformis. Next base: position 62,043,451 of record OX246756.1, read on the forward strand.
TGTGTAGGTCCAGGATTCTTTCCAGAATCTTGAGAAGGAAGGACGTTAGACTAATAGGTCTAAGGCCCTTTGGAAGGGTGTGCGATGTCTTGCCTACTTTGGGTATAAAGACCACTCTTACCTCGGTCCAGGCAGTTGGTGTCGTTTTGAGCTCAAGACAAGTCTTCAGAATGCAGGAAAGATACTGCCATACTATGTTGAAAGCCGTCTGAATCTGGGCCGGAAAAATACCATCCGGTCCCGGGGATTTGAATGGTTCGAAACTGTTTACTGCCTATTTCAGCTTATCTTCGCTGATAAAATGAGGAGGTGCCTGTGGGCGTGCAGCATTTACCATGGCGCGATCATCGTTGGGGGTAGGCGTGCAGCCGGGGAAGTGAGTGTCCATGAGCAGGTTGAGCGATGCTTCGTCCGATTCCGCACAGGATCCATTGGGATTCATGAGGACACTAGGTATAGTTGGTGTTTTGGAGAGGACTTTTCGCAGTCTAGAGAATTGAGACGTGTTGTCAATACTCTGACAAAAACCGCGCCAAGATCTGCGTCTAGCTTTCCGAACCTCTTTTTTGAAGTTCTTTAGACTTTCTTTGTAGATCTCCCAGCCATTGCTTCCTGCTTGTGTAGCGAAGACTGTTAAGTTCTGCATTCCACCATGGGGGTCGATTGCCCACCTTTCTTCTTGTGATCGGACAGGATTCGATGAAAGATGTGTTAAGTGAAGAAGTTAGAACGATGTTTAGCTTGTCTAATTCCATCTGTGTAGTTGGTGTAGTGTACTTGATTGGATAGTTTAGCAGAGAGGGATTTATTGTGAAAGCACCAGTCGGTTTTCCGTCGATTGCGGAAGACCAAGGGTACGGTGCTGTGACAAATTTCCAGTTTGTACTCCAGATAGCGGTGATCGGAAAACGAATGACTGTCAGATACAGTCCAGTTGGAAATTGCAGGATAGATGCTTTGGGAAGCAAAGATGACGTCAAGCACCTCTTGCCGGGTCTTAGTAATAAAGGTAGGACTATTTCCCCTGTTACAAACTACTAGGTCGGTGCCTACTAAATACTCGAAAATAGATCTACCTCGAGGGTTAGTGTCGGTACTTCCCTATAGATCATGGTGCTCGTTTGTGTCGCACCCCAATATGATGGCTTCTCTTCTCCTCCTTGCTTCCTCTACCACTTCTTCCATTTCCTTGGATGGAGCAGACTCGGGGTCTTCATAGGGTCAGTATCCTGATGCCAGCCAGATGGTGGTGTTTTTTTATTTAAGCAGTGTTACTGCTAGGTCTCTTGTGCTATGGTGGGGAAGAAAAGTTAAGTTTAAGGAGGTTTTAGCAAGAATGCAAGCTCGGGTTCTACCTACATCCTTCGCGTGGTGTAGCGTATATCCTGGAGCACTCAGTACTATGACGGTGTCATCTCTTATCCAAGGTTCTTGGATCAGGGCAATGTCAAAGCCTCGTTCACTGAGGCGAAGTAGCAGGTTAGCGGATGCTAAGGAAGAATGGTGGAGATTAATCTGTATCAGTTTTAGCATCATTATCAGCTGATACGGACCTCTCCACGACGGTAGCGTTTAGGTCATCGGGGGATGATGGTTCATCATCAGGGATTACAACGCGGGGGAGGGCAGGAGTTGCTGCGATAACAGCTTTGGGGTTGAAGCTTATAGCAATAACATGTCAACAATACAGTCCTACAAATTTTGGATGAGAGCAATTTATTGCGCCGACTACAAAGGACGAAACCTTTCGACTTGGGGAGATAATGATTAACCGCGTCTAGATTGCGGAACATGCAGGGTCTTTCAGTGGAAAGTAACCTGCTAAACGTTTTTATTTCGTGATAGAAAAATTGCTCAGTAAGTTATTACTTAGTTGCGATATCTGACAAATTTATATCGAAGGGTGGTGGATCTGACACTACTATGTGCACGCGCTTGCTATTCTCATAGTGTCTATGGAAGATTTTTCACCTACACTCGGAAACAAAAAAAAAAAAAAAGTTTTCATTTGCATCTGGTCTTAATAGAGGTAGTGCCCCCTCATTTACTGAGCTGAATGGTGTCAAATAATATTTATCCACCAGACTGTGATCGATATCGCAATCTATTAAAGATCTTACCCGTGGGTTTACTTGAGAACTTATTCGCGCCATCTTTTTTAAAAGAAAATCTATTTGGTAGTTCATAAGATGTTTAATCTGCGTTGCGTCGTATAAAGTTTCGTTAGAAAATCATTTGCTTATTCGGCTTTCTAAAAACTCATCTGTCAGAAATGGGTTCGACTATTGAACTACTTATACATAATTAGCCATATTCCTGTATGCTAATTCCATTATCATCTATCAGCATAAACATTTCCGGATTGCGTCTAAATAACCGTGTAAATTTAATCACATTTGATTGGCATACCTCTTTGCAAAGCATATAAGCGAAAGTATCTGAAACCAATTAAAGCGTTCATTTACCACCGGCAATCGCTTAATTAGTCCTGCGAAAAACAATAATTCAATTATTAACTTAATTATCCTCACATAACATATTCCAGATCAGCAACACTCACGAGCATCTATCCACCACAGAAAGTCTATCGCACAATTAAAGGTCTTGAGACTGTTCAACGATATTGGAATGATGTACTCTGTCAACAGGACAGAAGAACTAAACCCGTCTTACATACGAAAGCGAAGTTCTGATCGCAATACTGTTAACCAAGTGGAATGCTGTCAGCCTAATCGAATATTACTACACTTAAATCGGCAGAACGTCGATTAACCATTCAACTATCTCTGTCTGTATCTGTATCTACAAAGTGCGTCAGTAGAGTAAAATTAATTATAGGTCATTTTCTCTGAAGCACAATGACAAAATATTTGATTGATAGGAGTGCGGTGTGAATTTCAATAGATATCTGTACGTTGTGCGATTTTTCAATTTAATGGACATACGCTACAGACTGACTGACTGACTCTATCTCGGATCGCAGTTGAAAGTATCGGGGGAAAACTGTAAAATTTCGAAATCGCCATCGCCATCGTTTGCTATAATTACAGCGCCACTAAAGAAAAACTATTTCGTTCCCCCCCCCATAACCCGGGTTGTCTGTATCTCCATTCCATTCCCCATTGAACATATCTTTGTATATCGAATGCGTTTATCTAAATTTCATATCAAGTGAAAAGAGAAGCATAAATGTACAGCCTCCTTGCGGTGGTACCTACTCTACTCTATCTAATAGTGTTCGCGCAGGCGCGCGCGCGTTCCAGTAATTTTACGACACGTGTAGCCTTAACTCGGTGAGAGTCCCGTCCAATTCGGAATTCCTGTCACACGAACGCCGCAATGATCGTGGATTGAAGTGATCATGAGTGGAGAATCGGTTTATGCCTTGCTGCAGCTAGATAAAGTGTCCTACATGAAATAATTATGAAAAATTAAATATTAATGACCAGCCTCAGGGTTGTTTACTTAGTCCGGGTTTCTTTTTTTTTTTTTTACTTGTTCTCTGTTCAGTGGATGATGGAGAAAACAGGCTTAAGGAGGAAACTGCGGATTTGTTTTTCTATCGTTGTAATGAAATTATACCACACACAAGGTGTTCAAACAGACAGACAAAGATATTGCACAACATTGTTGATTTGCAGATATTTTTTGCTAACGCATGCGGTTAGGATCAATGGAGTGTAACATGAGGCGATCTATTGAAATACAGTCTGAATGGTATTTGTGTTTAATTACCTTCAATTAAATTGACATGTGAGTATGTTTTACTGGTGCTGGCCCTAAGGCGGAGATAGGCAGGCGCCTGCTAATAAGACACTTTGACGTGAGGTACATTTTTCAAAAAATTGGTTTAATGATCGATTTTTAGTGCCATTTTAGTGCTGTTAATTGGTAATATTAGCCAAATCTTGTGGTGATAGCAGGCATTTGTATGCAAGCACTTAAACTTGTGATTGTGAATATGTCTGATTACCGTAGACATTCTGCTTACGGCGATATTTTAATAGTGTTAGCAGTACAGAACACGTGTTGCTGTGGTTAAAATATGTTTTCAATTAGTTCCAACCAGTAGTTACTGCAGGTGTTTTAGGATAATGATAAAGGAAAACAAAGCGCTGCACTTTCAGCAGCTGCTTAATGTCGATGAAATATAGAATACAAATCTGATCAATAAAGAAAGGGTAAAAACTCTACAGTTAGACGAGGTCAGCACAGCATTTGCATCGCACTTTTAGGAACCTTTTGATTTTTATTGAATGGGGACATGCAATACCACACAAATCTAACAGCCGCTAGACTTTTAGAATACTCATATTTACTGATGTACTCCAAGTCATCCTGTTCCAATTTATATTAAAAATCGTCAGTCGACATGGTCCGGTAGCGATTGACTGTCACCATCTTTGAAGAAGAAGCATAGGCCAGTGACAACTCCAGCATGAAAGCCGAACAAAACAGTCACTGTTTTTTTTTTTTTTTTTTCTTATCCATCACAGAGCACACAGAACACTACGTTCTCTGAGTGTATACTCTCAGTATCGCTTTACACAACAGATGTTTGTTGCGCGACTGAGGATCATCTACCGATTTTGCATCTCATAGACTACTTCAAATAAACAAAATAAATATTATTATTGATCAAAAATCAATGAATAAACGCAATTTTTAAATTGTAATCGTGGTAAGCTAAAATCAATTTTATTGCATAGCTCATTAAAAGTACATATACACCTGGTAATAGGCGCATTCCTACCATAATTGGTTCTATGCCTTTTGTCGAAAAATAAATTTCTCACCCGGAGAGATCTCTGGGGAGCATATATATTTATAAGAAAAACCAAATCTGGTGAATTTATGTGATAATTAATAATGTCGCGGATAAATATGACGAAAGATGCCTTACGCCTGAAACTTAAGGTTTGCAAGTGTTCGTCAAACACGTTCAATTTACGGACAGCATATCTCGTGAAATTCTTTTGAACTCTTTCGAATCTAAGCTCTTGAACAACATAAGGTGAATCCCAAATGATGGAAGAGTATTCTAAATAAGGCCTGACCAACGAACAGTAAATAGTTTTAAGACAATAAACATCTCTAAAGTCTTTACTATTTCGTTTAAGAAAGCCTAACAAAGAGTTAGACTTAGCTATGGCGTAATCATAATGTAATGAGAAATTCAATTTAGTGTCAAATATGACCCCGAGATCCTCAACTTCATAAAGACGAAGAAGTTTAATATCGTTAATAAAATAATCATAAAAAAGCGGTGCTGTAATGCGGTATGCTGTAAAGATCTTACATTTGGAAATATTAAGCTCTAAAGCATTATGTTTACACCATTCAGATAACCTGTTTATATCTGACTGAAAACTAATGCAGTCAGATGTATTTTTTATGCGTGCAAATAATTTTAAATCGCCCGCGAATGTTAAAATCTCACAAAAATTAAATATACCGTGAACATCATTTAAAAACAAAATAAACAGCAGCGGGCCCAGATGACTACCTTGTGGAACGCCAAATGTTCTTCTATTACGCGAGATGTAAAGCTATCGACCTTTACCAATTGCCTTCTATTACTTAAATAATTGGAAAACCACATCAGCATTGAAGAGTGGAAACCCAACGAATTAAGTTTAGCCAAAAGTAAAGTGTGATGTACTCTATCAAAAGCTTTAGTGAAATCAGTGTAGAGTACATCAACTTGTAAGCGATTTTCAAAACTGTTAAATATATAATTAGTTAATAAAGTTAAGTTCGTGCTGATTATTGGAAATAACTTCTTTAACCGCGAAAAAAAGCTTATCTTTAACAATACTTTCAAACAATTTAGGTATTGCAGAAAGCTTTGATATAGATCGATAGTTTTCAACTTTATGTCTCAAACTGCTTTTAAAAATTGGGGTAATAAAAGAGTATTTCCATTCGCTAAGAAAATCTCCAGTCATGAGCGACTGGTTAAAAATAATTTTAAGTGGATGAAAGAAGGAGGATATACACTTTTTCAATATTACTGCAGGGACGCCATCAGGGCCAGGGCTGCTGTTTAGTTCCAATTTCTGCAGCGCGTTTATTACGTCTTCATCCGAGAATTGCAACACACCAATATCCAATAATTCGTTAATATTAGAGTAATGGCTCATCGTTGACTGGACTCGAGACTCATTATAAACCGACTCAAAAAAGTTGGCAAATAAGTCACAAGTTCCTTTCAAATCTGTTGAATTTACATTTTCAAATTCCATAACCTTCGGCAAGCCTGAGGTATTTCTTTTTGAGTTAATGTAATTCCAAAATGATTTACCATTACTCTTTACCGAAGACTCGACGGACAAGACGTATTGTCTATATAAAAATCTATTTAAGAACTCATATTCTTTTCGGAATCTCAAAAAAAGTTCACGATTAGAGTTCGTTTTATTCAAAATATAAGCTGAATAAGCTTTTCTTTTTACATTTCGCAGATTAACCAATCTTTTATTTGACCAAGGAATTCTAAACCGATTATTATGACGCGTTTTAGGTACAAATAACTCAAAACCAGAATTGATTTCTCCCATAAATACATCGTAATTACCTTTTATATTGGGGGTGTTCAGCAGTGCATCCCAATCAAAACTGTTTATATAATCCGAAAGTGCAATAAAATTGGTCTTAGCAAATTTGTAAGCTAACGCGGAATCATTATTTATACTTTGGTAAGAGTAGCTTAAAAATGTTATTTCTAAAAATAAGGCTTTATGATGGATTTTATTGGAATCAATAAGATCCAAAGCTTCCGAAATATTAAAATTAATTTCGTTATTCAAAAATATTAAATCTAAAATTCTATTTAAACTATTCCGAATATTGTTTATTTGAAATAAGTTTAGAAATAGAAGACCATTGATAACCAATTGCTCCCATTCATGATTAACATTGAAGGGGATTAAATTTTCATCACCATCCACATTCTTCCAAGTAACATCACCAATATTGAAATCTCCCAATACACAAGGTAATTGAGAGGCACCAAAACGAGTAACGACACTACTAATGTTATCAATGTGCTTTTGATACACACTGGTCACACTATTCGGCGGAACGTAGGAGACAAAAATAAACAATTGATAACGAACGTCATCAGCAAAATCAATACACACACACAACTGTTCAACTTCAACCGTTCGATGCTCTAATATAATTTCCCGGCTGAGAAAGTGAGATGAGACAGCTATTAAAACTCCCCCACCACGCTCCTCAATAGATCTACATCGATCATTCCGGTAAACCACATATGACTGGTCAAAGATTTCAGTCGAGAAGATGTGTGGGTGTAACCATGTTTCGGTTAAAACAACAACATCATATTTGTGGCTGGAGAGTGCAACGAAAATCTCTTTTAATTTACTTCTCATACCACCAATATTCTGATAGTAAACCGAATATTTAACAGAGGTGCTTGGTTGTCGCAGCTGATCAATGTTTATGTTTTGATCACTGCTGCGGGTAAAGCAACTCCGTTTTTTGGAAAACATTTTTTTACGCGAATACCCGACGGCCAATTTGATGGTTCTAAGGCGCGCACGTAAACATCCTCTGGCAGACTAATTTTAAAATTAATGTAGTTTAATTTGGTTAAGTCGGCGGCTGACTTAACCAATTTAAAGCTTTTAATTTTCTCAACCGGTATACTCAATTTCGATGAGATGTAATTACTTATCGCGTCCTCGGTAGTGTCCACACGAAAACCGGCAACATGCAAATCTTTTATGGGGGAAGCAACGAAATTATGAACAGATTTATCATTTCCGATTATAGGCTTATTTTTTTTAGCGCGTTTTTTGTTTTTTTTGGGCTTTTTGCGCGAAACCTCACCCCAACTTTCGGTTCCACCGGTGGCGATATTTGAATTACAACACTTTCTGTTGGTATAATTTCATTCATGAATGGCTTAGGGTTGCTGACTTGTCAAAATTCGACAATTTTGCTTATTAACGAAGTCGTTAAGCCAGTAATTGGGTTCATCGCTGAGAATCAGCCAATTGGAGTTAGCGCACGTAAAATTATTACAACCGAACGTGAACACTTACTTACTTAGGTGCCACTACAGTCCGGGGTGGACCTGGCTCTCAACCAATAAACCTCTCCAGCCAGCCAGGCAACGTACCATCTGCCTCCAGGTGCGCACGCCAAATTGGTTGAGATCCCCCTCCTTTTCTTTGCGCCATCGGCCGCGAGATCGTGCTCTACAGCGCGGTTCATCCGGGTTGGGTTCGAAGACTTTCTTGGCGGGAACGTTGGGCTCCATCCACTTTACATGACCCAGCCATCTTATTCACTATATGTGAACTCTTCTGCCTAAGTCGATGTTCTTGTACAGGCCGTAAAGTTTGGCATTCTACCTTTTTCTCCACTCGCCGTCTATGCAGACGGAATCAAGGATCACTCGAAGTCCATGCATCTGCGCCATACAGCAGGACTAGGATGATAAGTGTCTTATAAAGAGTTACCTTAATAGTTCGAGATAGGGTTTTGTTACTCAATTGCCGTCTTAGCCCATAGAAACAACGATTGGCAAGAGTAATTCTTCGTTTGATCTCCCCACTGATGTCTTTTGGAAAGCTCACCATAGAGCCTAGGTAGACAAAATCCTTTATTATCTCAAAATCATATCTGTCTATTGTGGTGTTCTGTCCAAGACGCCGATGTTGGGTGTCCTTTTTTGTAGACAGCATATATTTTGTTTTGCTTTCCTTGTCCGCTTAATCCATATTTGCTGCTCCCGTCTAAATGTTCGTAAACGCCCCACTGACAGCCCGCTGAGTTTTTTCGACTATGTCAATGCCATCGACGCGGCGTTAGCGAGTAGTTGTACAGACTTGTAAAAGATTGTACCTCCCGTGTTGGCTTGTGAGTTTCGTACAATTCTTTCAAATTTCAAAGAGTTTTCATGAATGTGCGTCGTGTCTAAGACGTTTCCTGGCATCGAACGGATTGGTGGTGTTCTTGCTGACTTAACTCGAACTCGGGTTAACGCCTTCTCTTCGGCTAACTGACCCATATCATTATGGCAGAGTCTTAAGATTATTTATCATACCGCGTGCGGCACAACCCACTTCTCAGCGCCCTCAAAAGTGGCAGCAGTCGCAGTCCTTTGAATCGGAAGTTCTTCCTTAGCTGGTCTTTCCTAACCGTTCATACGGTCGACTGTAGCTCCTTCCTTATGGCCCGCAGCTTACTGCTCTGCCATTACATGCTTGCCAGCCAGTCGTCATCTGTTAGGTGCATGTTGACGACGACAAGGGATGCTAATTTCATTACCTTTTCTACTACCACAGCCAGTTTTGCAACCAGAAGCTTGTGCGGCTGCGCACAGACCAGCTGTGATGTAGATAGTTGAATTTTTAACTCCCCCAATGATGCTTCACCCAACTTTCGGTACGTAGGTAGGTAGGTAGAAGCAGTTGTGTCAGCAAACCATGCCGAAACTTAATTAGCGCAGAAGCGCCGTTTCAATACCACATCTCAAATGACCTATCGGATGTAAAAAGGACGTTAACTTCTAGGGAAAGGGAAAAAAAGGGTAGGGATTATTCAAATCCACCCCGTTACATTGAGGAAACTGATAATATCCCCAATGCTAATCTCCGCTAACTCTATTAGGTTGTTGGAAAAGGGTTTACCTAAGGTGCGCTGTCTGGCCTTGCCTAAAGCCGGACACTTGCAGAGGAAATGTAAGATTGTTTCTATCTCGTTAGCAATATTGCAGCTGCGATAGTGTGTATTAAATGTAATGCCTATTCTGGCAGCATGAACCCCGATGGGCCAGTGGCCAGTACCTATACTAACTACCAGAACTCTTGCGATATCTGCACGGTTTTTGTTTAGTAGATCTTGCGTTCTTTTCCGGGAGTATTTGGGCCACATCTGCCTAGAGACGGCACAGTTCCGCACCCCCTGCCATCTGCTACCATCCTTTAGCAGATAATGCGCGAAGATGCCTCCCTTAAAGACCCCCAATGGGACGTTCACCGCCTTTGCTACGGAAACATCAAGGGCAGATCCCTGCCTCGCGAGTTCATCAGCTCGCTCATTTCGCTCAATGTTGCTGTGACCCGGAACTCAAAAGAGACAGATCCTTAACCGATGACCAAGCGAGGCGAGTTCTTTTTTGCACTATTCTACTAGCCTCGAGGATGTAGTGGTAGATACCATAACCTGGCCTGGCTATCAATGAGGATGGCAATGGTATTTAAGGGTGTAGAAGTTTGCTTAAGTAAGCGGCATGCCTCACGTACAGAAAAACTTCCGCCTGGAAGACACTGCACCAATCAGGAAGCCGGTAAGACCTGGAAATATTGAGGGAATCAGAGAATATCCCCGCCCCTACCCCGCACTACATGATGATCATGATCATGGCACCCGTTGCGCCTATAGCCGTAGTTCTTTGTACCCTGTTGATAAGTTTGATGTTATAAACTTTCCCTAACGCAGGCCACCAGACTAGCGGTCCTTAGGAAAGAATGGGATGCACCACGGCAGTGTACATCCATAAGACCATCTTCGGGCGAAGTCCCCACTTCTTACCAAAGGTCTGGCTGCAGGCGTAGGAAGCCACACAGGCCTTCTTTATCCGTTGCTCAATATTTAGCTTCCAGCTTAGTTTTGGATCAAGTACCACACCTACGTCTTTGGCACTGGAGGATAGGGAGAGTAGATGATTGCTTAGCCGTGGAAGCGTAAATGTCGGTATTTTGGTTTTAATGGTAAAGAGCATCAGTTCAGTTTTGCTTGTGTTGACGCTGAGTCCACATCCAGTGGCCCATGAGCTAATCTTGTCCAAGGTACCTTGTATAATCTCACTGATTACGGATGGAAACATCCTCGATACCAGTATTACCACGTCATCCGCATACGCGACAACCTTAACTACATCCCTATCAAGTCTACACAAGATTTTGTTGATGACCATAAGCCATAGAAGAGGAGATAAGACCCCACCTTGAGAAGTTCCTCTAACAACAGATATGGTGGAGCTGCTGTTGCCGTGAGTCGATTGAATGATTCTAGTTTTTAGCATTGTCAATATCCATTTGCTAATAAACTCTTCCACACCCAGTTGAATCAGAACCTCCTGAATCGATTCCGTACTGTTTAGGAAGGTAGCTAGGGTATACTGTTTGGCTTGAATTGTATTTTCTATCGTTCGCACAACTTTGTGGAGCGCCGTCTCTGCCGATCGCCCCTAAGTGTGCGCATGTTGGGATATAGATAGAAGGGATTTGTCTAGGGTATTTCGAATATGTGTATCTAAGATGCGTTCCAACGTCTTTAAGAGAAAAGTGAATAAGCTGATGGGTTCGAAGTCCTTTGCGGATCCATGACCCCGCTTCCCAGTTTTCGGGATAAACACAGCACGAACACGTCTCCAGCTCAGGGGAACGTGGTTTAGGAGAATACAGCTTTTGTAGATCGGTACCAGCCATGAGACCACCTGGTCCGTCAAAGCCGGCCGATTTATAGGGAGAGAAACTGTTAATAGCCCAAGAGGTATTAACTGCTGTAATTGTTGTCTTAATGTCATTCCAGGAAAAAGATTGCGTGACCGTACATAACCTTAAGATTTTGTAGCCTATATTTGTTTACCTCTCCAATATTCACAATGTTGAGGTCCGTATTCCTTAACCTTGTTGACGACTTCTGGTTGCAGTCTGGCTCTTGCTCCCCCTCGATCATTTGTACCTGTTGAGTCGCATTTGTGTGCTGTCCATAATGGAAAGCTTTCCAAATGACTTCTCCACCTTAACTTGCGGTTGGTTTAATAGTTTTCACCAAATTATCATCACGTATGACTGGCTTTTGTCCGGGACTACCAGGACTTCGCATCACGAAGTTAATTGGTTCACGAAAACCTCCGCGTACGTCCTATAGAGGTGCCCCCCCGCGCAAACAAATCCCTTGGGAGTCGTTTCAAGTAAAGTGTATTCTAGATGTCCATTCACCGCATCCGACTTACACAACGTCACGCAAGGACTGGTGAGATTGATGAACGCCGTTGCCTGATATCCGTTCACCGTTGTCTCCTTTATTTATTCTGAAAATTCGTCCCTTACTAGCAGTTGCGTTTGACGTTGTTGTTTCCTCGGACTTCGCTCTTTATGTGGCAGCGGACAGTCTCTGGCATAGTGGCCCACCGACAGTGGAAATATTTTGCGCTGCCTTTACCAGTGTGCCAATTCGACTCTCCAATAACGCCTTGGCGCTCCACCCCTCGTTGCCGAGAATTTTCTACCATCGGCTAACTTGTGGTTGTCAGTCCAACAATCTGACTATCCCTCTCCAGGATGGCAAGAAGAATGACACCGGCTTTACCGCACAGAATGCCTGCTGACATTTCCTATATGCCAGACCCTGGGTAATATATTTCACCAATGAGGCAGCCTGGATGTACCCTCCTGCACAGACCGATCATGGAGAAATCTTTGTGAGGGACAAATTTAGGTCCAATCGTCGAGGAAATACCGGAACGCTAAAATCAAAACTAGGAGTGTTAAGTATTAATCAACTGTTTGAGTTCATCGTTATCGAAGACTACTATAACGACCAAGAGTATAACTAATCTCTCAATCTTGAAGTAAACACAATACGAAGAGCACAAGGTTTCCTGCAAGACTGAAATACAACAACTCATATAGGAGGCAACAAGGGGGCTTATTACATTTCGGATCCAAAGGCAGGAATTTTATATTTTTACAAAACTGTCAAGACTTTCTTATAATGAAATGGTTTTAAGAACCATGATGGGTGCACTACCTAGATCGCGCCCCTTCTTCTCCCCAATTTTGCCAAAGAAATCTGCGAGTTCTTCTTCAGTAATTCGCAGTTAGATAAACTTCCAGTTGAATTCGAATTAAAGAGCTCCCGAACCTAGAAGAATATTTGCCTGAGACACGGCTGCCTTCCATCTTCTGCACGTTGCTTCCAGTTGTGAAGACCAAGTTTTCTGGCATCCGCGATAGCTTATTGCTTATACCGGAGGTTTGGTCTTTTTCGTCGTCCCGAACCCGTGAGCTAAGATTTTTTTTTCTGAGAGTAGGTGAAAAATCTTCTAAAGATACCATAAGGCCCGACCGCGCGTGCTTATGGTAGTGCGAGATTTTTACTCACTAAAAAAAAAAAAAAACACCTCTCTTCAGAACTAATACTATAACTAAGCCGACGCTTATCCAGAAGCTTTATTTTCGCTTACGATACACGTGATTTTTGGAAAAAGAGGATCGTATGTAATTAAAAAAAAATGTAGAACTTTAGACAGGTTAAATTTCAATGAAAGTTCCTGCGTTTTTCATGACCGGCATATACTATGACGCGAAGTCAAAAGGTTTTGTCATTTGCAAACCACCAATTGAATTGTTCGCGTCAAGTAGTTGAGTGACGGTACGGGCACAATGGCCGTGAACACGATCTTTGTGTTTACGGGAAAATTTTTTACCTCTTCGACGACGCTGGGAATTTCCAGATCTCGATGAATATCTTGGTTACGTACATACCACGGTGCGTTGACCATCGTTCTAAGAACTTTACTTTCAAAAGTTTGTATGATGTTTCTATTGCTTTTCTTGGTACAACCCCATAGTTGTATACCATACGTCCACACAGGCTTTAGCACTTGCTTATAGATAAGCAGCGTGTTAAGTAGGCTCAACTTCAAATGTTTTCCGAGTAGCCAGTACATATGCCGGTATTTGTTTTCGAGCTCTTCGCGTTTCTTTTTTACGTGCGATTTCCATTTAAGCTTAACATCTAGAGTCATTCCTAGATATTTTACTTCGTTCGTGTACGGTATTTGAGCCGAGTTAAGATATGGTATACATGTCATCTATCCACTTTTTTATAGGTAAAGTTGAAGTGAGTAGATTTACTTTCGTTCAGTTCAATACGCCAAGAATTCGTCCAAGCGTGGACTTTATTAACAGCATGTTGAAGCTTTCCAGTTGCTTCTTCAATAGTTTCGCCCGTGGTCAATTTCGCCGTATCGTCCGCAAACATGGCGACGACGCAGTTTCCTTTCTGCGGGATATCACGCGTGTAGAGTACATATCGAAGGGGGCCAAGGACACTTTCTTGTGGAACTCCGGCTGCAATCTCCTTGAAGTCAGAGTAATTATTTCCGTGCTTAACATGAAAGAGTCTCTCGGTGAGGTAGGATCGTAAGATCAGAAAGAGTTGCCGTGGCAGTAGTCGTTGCAATTTGTACTCCAAGCCTTCGTGCAGAACCTTATCAAAAGCTTGTGCGACGTCAAGAAATACACCACAACAAATTTTTTTTTCTTCCAGAGCTTTCTCAATCACGTCAGTTATTTTGTGGACTTAGGTTAGGTTAGGTTAGGTATGTGGGCTGGCAGGGAGCGACGCTCTCTGCCACACTCAGGTCAGCGTTGACCCATTGTGGTACCCATGGGGGAAAAAGTAATCCCTTACCCAATGAAACTAAAAACTACTCAGTCACTTACTTCATTTCTGCATACAAACCACCCTGATGATTTGATGAAGTTCAACATCTTTTCCGTTGAAACGCCGGAGAGTTCCTCGAGATCCTGGAAGAAAAATTTACCAAGGAACTTTTTCCTGGAGTGTTGAAGACTCGGGCAGTGGCACAGGAAGTGGGTCGTGTCCTCAAAAACTTCCTCGTCACCACAGCCTCTGCAGAGTTCCTCCTCCGTCAGGCGTAGTTGTTGTGCCCCGTGATGTTGCCCACGAGGGTGGAAATGGATTTTCTATCTTTACGGATGATTCTCTCGGTCTTTGCTTTGTCGAAAGATGGCCATAGCTTCCTAGTGATGGCGCAAGTTTCCATGAAGTTCCATCTTGTGTTCGCCTCCTCAGTGGGTTTATTCTCTGCAGCGAGCTTGAGTGTGCAAGGCAGGATACAAACAGGGGAGTCAACTTGTTCTGTTGGGGCTGCTGAGCCGATTCTCGCCAGCTCGTCGGTTTTCTCATTGCCTGGGATACCCTCGTGTCCAGGGACCCAACAGAGCGATACCTTGTGCTGTGTTCCAAGAAGCCTGAGCTCTTCTCGACAACACTTCACAAGCTTCGATTTAATTTCTATGGCAGTAATGGCTTTTATAGCTGCCTGGCTGTCGATAAAGATGGTGATACCTTCTGGCGGTATTGCCCTTATCGCAGACTCACGGGCGGCTGTTGCCACTGCCAAGACCTCTGCTTGGAAAACACTGCTGTGGTCTGGAAGTCGTATGGATTTTGATACACCTAGAGGGTCGGAGAAGATACCTGATCCTACACCAGTGCTCATTTTTGAACCATCCGTGTAGATGGCTATAGATTTGGCATTAGGTATATGACCGCTTTTCCAATCTTCCCTGCTAGGGTGGGCGGTAGAGAAAGGCCTTGTAAAGTCTAAATATGGCGTCATGTAATGCGTTATGGGCATGAGGCCAAAATAATCGAGTAGGATCATCGAGTGACCTGTTCTGCTTGGTTTCCAGTTCGCTGACTGACCTATTCTCATAGCATTAATGGCTGGTAATGGCGAGGGGTACCCCTCGAGGCGTATGCTTCTAGCTTTGAACCCTTAAGTTCGGTGGTTACATGTCGTTCCTCGAGCATGCTAACAATCCAGTTAATTAGACTGATGTCGATGTCTAGGTTTCTTAGGGTTCTTTTGACCGCTTCGGTATTTACATTATTGAAGGCTCCTTCAATGTCCAAAAAAGCAGCTAGTGTGAACTCTTTATCCTTAAGTGATTTTTCTATAGAGCCGACAACATGATGTAGGGCAGTTTCCACACATTTACCCTTCGTGTATGCGTGTGGGCTGGGGATAAGTCCCCCGGGCGTATTCTGCTACGTATGTAGATGTCGAGCAATCTTTCAAAAGTTTTCAGGATGAAAGAGGTAAGGCTTATTGGTCTGAAGTCCTTCGCGGTGGTGTGACTAGCCTTGCCCGCCTTGGGTATAAAAACCACCTTTACCTCCCTCCATGTTCTTGGTATGTGACATTGTTTAAGACTACTGGCAAATAGCTTTTTGAGAATTGGGGTAATGATTGGTGCAGTTTTTTGCAGCATGATCGGTATAATCCCATCAGGTCCTGGGGATTTAAAGGGGGAGAACGATCTTATTGCCCACTCTATTCTGTCCTCTGTTACCAAATCCGCAGGGGGTTCCGATTCGCTGTGATTGTTGTTATTAGTACTGCTACATGGTACGGTAGTACACCCCGGGAAGTGCGTTTTAATTAGCAATTCAAGGGATTCCAAACAGGACTCGGTCCAGTTTCCTTCAGTGTTCTTTAGGGAACCTAGAGTCTTCGATTCTCTGGAGAGGATTTTCCTCAATCTGGCCGTTTCTGTTGTACCCTTAATCTCGTCGCAGAAGCGTTGCCACGACTGTCTTCTGGGTTTTTGCGTTGCGCTCTTGAAGTTCCTCTGACTGGCTTTGTATAGCTCCCAGCCAGAGTCAGCTCCCGTTGATTTCGCCAGGTTCAAGAGTTTCCTTGTTTCTCTTCTTATTCTGGCTAGTTCTTTGGTTCACCATGGGGGGGAGACTTTTGTCTTAAGTCTAGATACGGGACATGCCTTCTGGAAAGCCTCTTTGAAGACAGCAGTGATTTCCTCGGCTTTTCGGTCAATGTCCGCTGGCTCATGTAAGTAACATTCTTGTAGTAGATTCGCCTTCCTCCGCACCTTGTAACTGAAGGTAGTCCAGTCGGTCTTCCTTGGGTTTGTATGGGGTTTGGGAAAGTCGCATCTATCAATGAGATTAAATTCAATAAATCTGTGATTGGAATAGGATTCTATCTCCAAAGTATTCCAATTGTCTATAGAGAGGGTATTTGAGTTACTCGTCAATAACCTCCTGCCTGTTTCTAACTACGAAAGTGGGTTCAGAACCCCTATTGGCTACTAAAAGATTATGTTCGATAATAAATTCGAAAATCAACTCACCGCGTGGGTTTGTATCACCACTGCCCCATTGCGCGTGGTGTGCGTTCGCATCGCAGCCTAGTAGTAGGTCCCATCTCTCGATTTCCGCTTTCCTGGTTAAGGCGCGAGTGAGTTCGGATGGCGGTCCATCATTTCCGTCGTAAGGCATGTACACGGCTGAGATAATCAGTGGGGGGAGCCCCGTCCGGTCAAGCCTTACTACCGTCTGGTCTGAGTTGCTGTAGGTAGATAGAAGAAATAAGTTAATGTGTTTCCTAGCTACGATACAAGTTCTGTTCTTACGGTCCGCGTTTAGCGGTTCGCTGCTGTACAGTGCTAAATCTTTATGATTTAGCCCACTAATTTTGCCACGGGAGATCCATGGCTCTTGTACGAGAGCTATGTCTATGTTCCTTTCGCCTAGAAGATATATAAGATTGGCGCTAGCAGATATGCTGTGGTGCAGGTTTATTTGAATGAATTTCATGTTCTTCTTACCTTGTCACCCGCCCCCCTTTCCTTCCTCTCTGTCCTATCCGTAAAGGGTCGGACTTTACACCGGGTGATACCAGTGCGAACTTTATTATTGAACCTTCTTAGCATAGGCATTGATCTATGGTTGAGCAGGACCACGATCTCCGTGCCCTTTTCTGAGTGCTCGCCCATTTCAAGCACCTCCCAGTCGTTGCTAAGGAGCTCCGGGTTAAGGTGCCGTAGGTTCCTTTCAATACGCTCCTTAGGAATATGAGGGCCAGATATCAGGATACGCCCTTTTGGCCTAGTAAATTCTAGCAGGTCCTTCTGTTCGACGAGTCGAATGTCGGCATTAGCCCATGGAGCCTGCGTGTTAGCCACGAAAGTTTGGAGCCACTTAAGTGTGAACTCATTATCGCATGAAAGGAGCTTAAAACCTCTGAAGGTGGTCAGTTGCTCAAAGAAGGGGGATTGTCCCTCCTTCTCGACAATGGTGGAATTGATAGCTTCGAGTATGCGCAACTCGATAAGCCTCCACTAGTCTTTGCTGAGTCTTTTCTCTGGGCTGTTATGATCTACAATCGCCACCTGTAGACCAGCACTAGCAGATGCGGCCAGCCTGGCCTTCTTGCTGGTACTGTTCGTAGGCAGCGAGATCGTATCGTCATGTCTTCCTCGTTTGGAACTGCTCGCAATCGGCTCGGATGAGGTCTAAACGACTGACTCCGGCTCGGTTGACAAGAGCCTCAGCCTGCCCGCGATCGGGGAGGTTGGCAAGAGGATTACCTTCCTTCTCGCGAGTAGGCCTCCGTCCATCCCCCTAGTCTGCCCTGCGCTGCGTTCTCTAGCATCTGTGTATGCCCTAGAACTTCTCGCGATGGATACGGGTTGTATCCCTTTACCTCGAACAGTCGAGAGCGGCGTAGGTCTGTTTGCAGCTGAGGAGGGTGGCAAACGGCATTCCCCCCTCAACGCAATCTGACCCTTGCCCGTTCGTTGTGCTGTGTCGTCGTCCTTTCTGCAGGTTGCCTTTTGGAACAGTCTGTAGCCAGCCCTGCCACAGATGGGTTAGAGTCGGCTGCTGATCGAAGACCAGCTACGGTCGAGATGGGGAGCTGACGCCTTCCCGCTCCCACCGTAGGCGATCTTCTTACCTTCCGGTCCTGCTGATCGGTGCACCTAGTCGACCCTGCGAGCTTGAGCGTGTTGTTGGCCCTGTCCAGAGCCTCCCTTTCCTTGTCCGTGAAGGACTTCGGATCACGCTTTTTAAGCCGCCGAATTAGCCTAATGGCATTACGCTTCCTATTTCTGAGCATTGTTGTCCTCTTCTGTGTCTTAACCTCCCTAGTCTTTTCGGACGTGGATGATGGTCGGGCTAGTCCCAGGCCAAGTCCACCCGCGCTGACTACTGTCGCGAAACTACAGGTAGTAGAGTTTCCATTGTCAGCAGGGCTACATTCACCATCCGGCATGGGCGCTGACCGATTTTCCTCACGAGGCTGGCTGCGGCTTGCCCCGTTCGGATCATCCGTCTTCGCCACCCCGACATCTACATTGCTGCCCTTGGATAGTTTCTGTGGCTCTGCTGCAATGGGAGGCTGCTCCGAGATTGCCAATGTGATCGCCTCAGGTCTAGACTGGCTACGGCTTATCGTAGACTTTGGCGATCCCATCGGTTCTCTCACGCTCGGGATAGCTGCAGGGGTCTTCCCCATCGGTGAGCCCGTCACTGACGAGCGCTCCGATAAGGCCAACTCCTGCAGGTAGGCCCGTGCGTTGTGGAGTCTCTTCCTGTCTGGCTCTGAGAGCTCTTCCTACCTCTTTGTCCCTAATCTCTTGACAGTCAACTTACAGTTTTTTGCTCGTCGGGTGCTAGTTGACGCATTAGAGAGGGATGAGCTAGCGATGGAGCAAGCGTCATCTAGAAGGAGCCTTTCCAGGTTCAAGTCGATTGCTCCAACGCTTTCTTCATCCGAAGTACGAAGCAGAGCTTCCTCCGTATCTCCTATCGTCCGGTCGGTTTTTATAGAGCTAGGAGTGCCCGACCGATTTACACTCTTCGCTTTTTGAGTTATATTTTTGTTTTTTAAATCTGACATGTAGGGTCCCACGAGTAAGGGGGAAGAAGATGTCCGCCTGTACTCACCCCCTATATACAGGTAAGGGGAATTAATTGAAACGTAACGTGGTGCCATTCATCCCATAGGCACGGTAGTTTTCACCTGGGTTTCCGGGTTTTTTCAAGTTTTCCTCTTTAGATCCACCATATTCCGTTAACAACAGCGGCACCTCGTGTAGGGTGTGGCTCTTCACCACGTATGGACGGTCTCAGGGAAGAGAAACAACTTATTCCTAACCCTCTGTCCCCTTTGCCTGGAGACCTTGCCGCCTTGTGGACTTGGTCGATTGTAGAATGTTGGATTCTAAATCCAAACTGATGGTCAGGAATGAGACGTCTTTCGTCGATTATGGGCTGTAGACGTTTGGAAAGTAGTTTTTCAAATATTTTTGAGATAACCGGCAATAGGGAAATAGGCCGATATGATTTCTTCTCATTTAGCGGTTTGCCTGGTTTCGGGACCATTATAATCTCGGCCACTTTCCATTGTCTCGGAACGTAGAGCAATCTGAATGAAGCGTTGATCAAATAGAGCGGTTTGATAAGAGCTTTATTAGGCGATTTCTTGATTACCTGCGCCGTTATCAAGTCGTAACCTGGAGCTTTTTTCGTCTTTAGATTTTTAATCACTTGCATCAGTTCAATCAGTGCAACTTTTTTTACTTTAAAGTTGTCAGATGTCGTGACTGGGGAGTTGGGCGTTAACGAAGGGCCATCGAATGGCTTAAACGTTTCGTCTAAGTACTGAGCAAAGAGTTCTGCCTCTTCTTTGTCACTCTTGGCCCAGTTTCCATCGTTTTTCCGAATTGGTGGTGCTTGCATTTGAGGTTTCTGGATGCATTTTAGCGCTTTCCAAAGCCAATAATTTGATTCTCTTTCACCGGAGAGATTTTCAAGTTAGGTTGCTATCTAATTGCTTTTAAATTCCCGAATGCTATCTCTAAGGCGATTGCATAGTCGGTTAAGGACCGTTTTATGCTGCGGTGCACGAGTAATATGCCATTTCTTTCGTGCTTTTCGTTTCTCCCTCACCAGTTCAATGATTTCTCTGGGATACTTTTCGATGCGGTTGATCTTATAGCCTCTAGAATGAGTGTTTCTCCACGCCGCTTTTTGCATTGCTTCCACAAAACGATGAACTTCGTCCTCTAGTTCACAAGGTGTTTTAAGTGATATGTTTAAGGCGATATTTGTTTTGTAATCATTTCTAAAACCCTCCCAGTTTGTTCTATTGCTAGTAAGTCTTGGAGGTCCTTTTTTCTTGATCAGCGATTCTCCAAGTAGTAAAATTACCGGCGAGGGATCAGAAGAGAGATCAAAACATTCTTATCGAAAATGCCTTTTGTAACGAAAAAATCGATAAGATCGGGAATTTTTCCTGAATCGGTTGGCCAATAGGTCGGTTTTCCTATCGAATAAAAACAACAACCGAATTCATTTGCCACTTCGTAGAGAATTTTTCCTTTAAAAGATGTGCATCTTGAACCCCAGAAGGTGTGCTTCGCATTGAAATCTCCACCAATAAGCAAATTTGAACCAAGGGCATTGAAGACACGAACGTAGTCGTCTTTTTCTAGTGAGCATCGCGGCGGACAGTAAACAGATGCTATATTGTAGCTCATGTGTTTATTTTTAACCCTTACCGCGCACAACTGAAGTTTTTCCAGCTCTATACTAATATCGACTGAGTAATCGATGTTCTATCAGAAGGATGATAGGCGTGATAGCCAGCGTAGCCTCTTATCTTTATTTGCGATGTCCTTTTTAGATGGGTTTCGGAGATTAAACATACGAGTATGTCGATGTTTTCTCTCATTAGAAATATTTCTAATTCGTTAAATTTTTGTAAGAGTCCGTTTGCATTCCATGTTACTATTTTAAGCAAAGAGTCCATATCTACTTAGATTTAGATATAAGGTTAGCCATACAATAGCTTTCGACGTTACTAGGACGTTCGAGAATCCGTTTATTCATTTCACATTGTTCCTCGAACTCAGCATAGATGCAGTTCAAAATTTCTTTCAACGGATCAAAGGGGTGGCCCGTCGTTCCGCTTGGTTGCTTTGACTGCAGCCTGAGAATGCGTCAGATAACTGGGGTTCGCTGGCTTTTCCGATGTTATTTTCCGTTCAGCCTTTTTAGTGGACCACTTTGACGTACTTTTAATCGGTGTAGAAGGCTGATTGACTGTTTCAAGAGTCTGCACTGCTGATTCGAGCGTCCTTTCAGTCGGCTTAGGAGCCTGCTCAGTCTGCTTAGCAACACGTTCTACCGACTTAGGAGCCCAATCGACTGATTTCGTTTCGCATCTGTAATCCCTTTGCGACCTCGCAACCGCGATAATTTGCTGGGTGCCTTCCTTTGCAGTTAACGCAAGTAGCTTTCTCATTTTTGCTAAGATTCAAAGATTCTCTTGGAGCGTTTTTGTCCATTCGCTCGATATGGCCGAGCCAATGCAGTCCTGGTGTCTTGGCTTTATGAACTTTATCCACATCCTGATATAACTTATATAGTTCGCGGTTGTATCTTCTCCTCCATTCGCCCTCCTCGCATATGGGGCCTACTATCCGGCGAAGTATTTTTTGTTCAAAGATACCCAATATTTATTTGGCACTTGGTGCCATAAAGCAAGACTGGTAAAATGAACGGTCTATAGAGCATTCATTGATCCGTCGAGTAAGAATTTTGAACTCAGTTGTTTTGCCAAACCGAAGTCGCAGCGGTTTGCTAGGGCTATTCTTTGTCGGATCTCCACGAAGGTGTCGTCATTATTGCAGCGGTTTGCTAGGGCCATTCTTTGTCGGATCTTCACGAAGGTGTCGTCATTATGGTAGATAAACTCCTTACTACCTTGAAGATGTTGTCATCAGCAGTGACGTTCTGTCCAAGGTTTTGAGCAGATAATAGCGGCCTTTGCACGCAAGCGCTTTGCCACATGATTGGAGTGTACGCGCCGGGGTGTGGTAAAGAATGAGTGAAATACCGCGCGCGAGGAACGTGGTACCAAATTGGTGGTTTCAAAGTCTTTCACTCGCGAAATTACGCGTTCTTGGAGCTTGTATCTAATGGGCAATCGCGCGAAATACAGCGAGAAACTGGAAGGTGCTGGAGTGTACAACAGTTCAACAGTTTTCGCTGGAACGTGCGGTAGAATTTACCAGAGCCAGCCAAGACCTAATCGTTTCGGCTGTTCTTCAATTGCCGTAAATGCCTCTATAACGTCTTGCTGGGATCTTCCGATGATGTCAGTATCATCCACGTATCCCAGCAGTTGGATGATTTTTTTTAAAGATACTACCTTCTGTGTTTACACCTGTCCTACGCACTATCTGCTCCAGTACAATATTAGAAGAAGTCACATGACAGTGTATCTCCTTGCCGGAATCCAGTGCATGTTTGGAAGAATTCGGAAGAGCTGTTTGCAAGGTACACAGAGCATTGCTTGTTTTCCAACGTTACGCGACACATCTGGATAATTTTTGACGGTATCCCGAATTGGGCCATCGCTTGGTAGAGTTCAAGACACTTGTAAAAAAAGACTTGTTGGTCAGTTGGTGCTAAAGAATTTATGGATTAATTATCCACATCCTATAGAGTTTCATATTTGGAGTATTCTGAAGTATTTTGCATTTGAGGTCACAGAGCTCATTTTGAAAAGGATGTACATACTCGTATATCACGATCCAGTTTGCAAGTCAACATTGAATATTAGACAGAGCGATTAGTCCACTATTCTTTCTGATCAACGACCAACAGTCATTCAGATTCAATTATCGTATAAATGAAAATAAATGACCTTGTCTTTGAAGTAACATGCACAAGTACTTCACATACTTACTATCCGACTCCTAATGCCATATTTAACAAGGCCCCCAAACAATACCATACCACTGCACTGGTGGAACTCTCATACATAAATCTCCCGTCTAAAACTCCATTATCGGAGGCAAATTGATATTCGATTTGTTTGGCAAATATACACCAAAACATGAACTGCACTTCTAAGATCCGAGATCCAGTGTAGCAAGAGCACACGGCGGATGGCGGATGGCGCGCCGCACGGATAATCATTTCTCAGCCATCAATAAACAATTCAGGATAATGACGTTACCAATTCTTCGCGGTGACTTCCTCGCAGAGTTAGGAGTCGCATTGAGTCATTGATCTTGTGTCCATTCATAAAACTGGCAGTCGAACTTCCAAACAAGGTGGATCGGAACGCTGGCGGCGGCGCGCACAGATCATGGGACAACGCAAGCACACTGCGCTGCTGCTGCTGCCGCCGCCGCAGACATAAATCCACAAGGATTAGTCCAAGTAGCGCGTTCCTTATTGCAGTGTGCGGCTATGGCAAGTCCAGCATGTTACTTAGTGGCTTACATCTCCGATAAAGAGCCATCATCATCATCATCGTTGCAAGTATCGGATCGGCAGCCAGCCATCGCTAGCGATAGCTAATTAATTCTCCAATTACGTTCCGGAGGCATTTTCAACAAATTGCCTCTCCACCACTGGGCCCAGAGGACTGATGATCGCTCGTTGTTGTTGTGGTGGTGGTGGGCAAGTTCGTAATTTATATCCAAATCGGATTTATTTAGTTATAAATCGGCACTGTGACAAAATGGATGAATCGCTTAGGCGGAACAATGAAGTGGAGTTCTTCGATTTAAATTTCAGAGGCGCGTAGCAGCTAGCTGGACTGCAGAAGGGGGGCACCCCAAAAGGGGCATTTACCGCATCGGACAGGAAGATATTTTCGCGCGGCAGCCAGAGAAGGGCATAGCGTTGTACACCGCAGATGTATGGTGCAATGAAGTGAATAATTCTAAATGTAATTGGCTATGATTAGGGAAGATCGTATAAAGAGCGCAAATATGTTTTTCGCATAACTCGAAAAAGAAGGATGTCCTAGGAAGTTCTGTGTATTTTCTATGATCGTTGGGTAATTCAGGAAGACAAACTAAGCTGGTTTGCATTTGCAAATTGTTTACAATTAAGTTCGATCTCTGAATTAAAGATTAGGCTCATTTCCTCTATTGTTCTTAGAAGGATTGCATAATTTATTTTCTTAGATTAACGGCAGAAATTGTAGTTATCTTCAACCTGCTTTTTCGGGCTTGCTTATATGTGTATTTGAAGTATTGCCCCAAGTAAGTATCCCGTAGCTCAGTTTGGATTCGACTAATCCAAAGAAGACTTGCTTATGTGTACGAAGCGAAGGGAAACTTATCGGTCCCACGTAGAACAGTGCATTTCTTAGATCAGAGCGAAGCTTGTCCCAAATGATATGACTGGCGATGGTGACTCCCAGGTATTTATAGCTTTCGACAACTTCGATGATGTGATTCGAAAGTGAACTTTGAGAGATATTGCTGCGATAATGTCATCCGCGAATATGCACTATCTTGGTGTTGGAGGGATTCAAACAAGCCCGATATCGTAAAACCATTCAGCAGCCTTATCGAACTCATCTTGCGTTATTTACGTAGCAGTACCAAGACGCTTGTGTTGGACGACTACAGCTGTGTCATCAGCGAATGTAAGCAGGCTGTTGTGTTTGAAGGTACGAAATAGCTAGTTGCGAAAAGTGAAATGAACAATACTGGTTCCAGTTTCGATCTTTGTGGTACTCCAAAGAGAACCGCTGTATTATCACTGTAATTGTCTTTAATAGAAGCCACAAGCCGGGAATCAGTACTTCTAGAACAGAATGTCGACTCAATGGACAGCAACTTTGTTGAAAAAATGCAGACAATTTACAAGTGCGCGACAGTAAATAGAAGTTATAAAGGAAATATGACGCATCATCCTTGGATTACGGCTGAGCTACGAGTAAAAGAGAAATGTAAAATGAGCGATCAGCTATACAGAAGGTGGAAAAATAACAGACTTTGTGTCTCGTATGAAGCAGAATATAAACCAGCAGCGTAAAAATTCAACAAAAAGGATCCATCTTAACAGAAGATGGTACTGGAAAACACTAATGCGCACGAGAAACAGTCCCGCTCTGTTTCAAGTAGTGTGAGACTCCTACTCACTAAAAAAACACCTTTAACCACTTTTCAACCTGACACCATCCACTCTGGAACCGCTTTAGCATTACTTCAGAGTGGTGTCGTTTTCTTTCCCCTCTGGGGACCCGCTTTTTCACATTTTTCTCCTGGTGCGGGTTTATAATATCTTGTCGGTAAGGCTTTCATCAATTTAGTAAACTTACTAAGGGTATATTTACTTCCTCCTCTCTCTCTTTCGATCTAAGTACCGTCTTCATGAATAAAGATATTTTATTCCACGTGTCAATACTCGAGACCATCTTGTTTACGGCATTTTCTGGTGTAAAGCTGCCTACCTCTGACTCCAGGCTATTTCTTTCTACTGCCCACCTGTTACAGATGAAAAAGGTGTGATACGCATCGTCTTCCAGATAGTCTCCGTATTGGCAGGCTATGCTCCCTACTTTTCTCATCTTGAGCAGGTACCAATTGAAGTTACCATGTCCGGTAAGGAACTGGGTGATATAATAATTCACTTCACCGTGCTCCCGCTCCGTCCACGCAGCAACGTCTCTGACCAACCGGTAGGTCCACCTTCCCCTCGTTTCGGCGTTCCATCTGTTTTGCCACTTCTGCTTCGAGAGTTGCTTTGCTTCTGTAGCTGCTGTTGCCGAGCCTACTTCCGCCTTCTTGTTGTGGACGTACTTCTTTGCCGCTGCTAGGAGTTCAATGGGCCTCACTCCTGCGAATACTAGGGCTGCTGGCTCCAACACTATTCGGTATGAACTCGTTAGCCGAAGAGTTCCTATACGTTGCACCGCGGCCACTTTCTTCCTGTATATCTTTTTTTTGAGCGCGTCAGCCAAGATCTCAGAACCATACAGGAGTATTGACTGCATAACCGACATCAGGAGTCTTCTTTTACTTGACGTGGGACCTCCTACATATGTTCGCCATCAGTCTGCTTAGCAATAGGCATGTTTCGTGGCACTTTCGGATGCGGACTTAATTTGTTTCCAGAACGTGAGCTTCGTATCTATCCTAACTCCTAGGTATTTTACTGCTTCTTTAATGCATATGACTTCCGGACCCTGCTGCTATCCACTTCTTCGTCAGCAGCACTATCTCTGTTTTCTCCACTTCTAAGCTTAGGCCGTGGTCCTCCATCCATGTATGCATCCGTCTCATGACTTGATTTAGTCTTCTCTTAGCGGCTTCAGTGTCCCGTGCGGTGATCACTGCAGCGATGTCGTCTGCATAACTGACCAGAAAAGTATTTTCGGGCATCTCCATGCGAAGAATTCCATCGTAGGAGATGTTCCAAAAATCTGGTCCCAGAATTGAGCCCTACGCTGCTCCGGCTCCGGCTCGTGTCATATATTAGCTCTCTGTCGCTAAGGTAGTCCCTTATCACTCGCCGAAGATACTGTGGTATCTGGAAATTTATTTCCAGGGCATTCAGCATGTCGCACCATCTGGCCGAGTTGAAGGCATTTCTTACGTTGGGTGTTGCCAACACAACCACTTCTAACCACCTCTTCCACAGCACCTATTGTAGAATGACCTTTTCTAAACCCATGCTGCTCTTCAGATAGGTCACCTGCTCTCTCCACTGCTACAGAGAGTCGAGGCTTCAGCATTCTCTCGAGGAGTTTTCCTGCTGTGTCCAGCATACCAGTGGGCGCCGTGGCGTAAGTGGTTAGTGTGTCGGATCACTACGCATGAGGTTCCAAGTTCGAATCCCAGAAAACACCAAAAAGTTTTTTCACGGTCCCACCTCTCGCGAGCGTCTGACAAACATCCGAGAGTATTGTTGTCACGAAAAAGCTTCTCAAATCGCCGTTCGGATTCGGCATTAAACTGTAGGTCCCTTCCATTCGTGTGAAAAATATAACGCACACAACATGAGTGTTTGCGCGAAGCTAGGCCCTGGCACTTTAAAGAGCTGTTGCGCCAAATATTTGTATTTTATTTTTTTTCTCCAGCATACACAGGGGTCTGTACGCTGACGAGGAGTCTGGGTCCATTTGCTAATCAGAACTAGCCGCTGTATTTTCCAGGCTTTGGGAAAGATTCCGTGTTCTAAGCATCTTTTGTATATGTTTAGTAACAGTTGGGGGCACGTGCGGACGATCACTTTTAACATTTCAGCTGGTATACCATCTGGTCCGGGGGTCTTTTTGTTTTGCATGGCCCTTGCGGCTTGGAGTAGCTCTTCTTCGCTGAACAGCGGAACTTCGCTTTGTTGATGCCATCTCAAGGATTTGTCTTTCCCTTGAATCTGTAGAGTTCATTCCCCACTCTAATGGTTTAGCGTTAAAATCACCGACCCCTTCGAGTTCCCGCATTGTGTCTTCTATGGTGTCCAGCTTTTCTCGGAACTCGCTTACGGTTTCGTTTGGCGTAAAGTAGCAACTTACTAGTGTGAATCCATTGCAATTCACCCACACAAAACCTATTCCTACGCCGGGTGTCTTAACGTTGACTTTCCTAACATTCGGTATCCAGATGGTGGCTGTGCCTAGCGCGTCCGCATACCAGCCTTGCAGAGTAACGTACAATAGAATCAGGCTATATCTTGTGACGCATATTGTTAAGTACATAATACCTACTGTGACTTTTACAAGTACGGCACTCCAGTTTAAGTCGGCTCAGAAGACAGACGTTGTCCTAATTATTCTAGCGTTAAGAATTCATTTGAAATAAATTGATTGCTGAAGATTAAGCGGGTAGTTTTAAGATTTAAGAAAATATAGCAGAGGAGATCCGCGAAAGTCCTGGAATATATCTTCAAACTATAGGCCAACTTCGATGCTACCTATCGTCGAAAATGTTTCCAAGAGATTTTTGTGGGATGGCTCAAGACGTTTTTGGAACGGCATTCTGTAATTGGAGCAAGTCAATAGGGCTTTAAAAAAACTGAAAGCACCAGCAAACTCTTGGGCGAATTTGCGAACCTGGTCAACGAGAGCCGCAAGAAAAATCGTCTTCCCTATGTTCATCGATTTCAGTAAAGCGTTCGATACATTAGACCATCTTCAGCAGTTGTAAGCTGTTTACAGGGTAAGAGTAAGAGGAACACTGGCGAACTGACATTTAGATTAACTCATCAATCGATAATTCTAAGTCAACATTTCTGGAAGTTACGCTGAACCGAAGAGGATAGCATACGGTGTACCACAAGGTTAGGTCAACTACTATTCATAATCTACACGAACGAACTGCTGCCGATAACACAGCGATTGTAGTGAAATATCGATTCGTAGATACCACGAAACAAATAATGCAGACAGAATTGACAACGCTGTAAAATGGTGCCACGACAACGAGCATAATAAATGGGCAGTTGCAAAGAAAGTGGGTAGTATCCTCTAGAACCCCATCGTCACCACAGCCCCTACAAAGGTCTTCGTTCATCACACGTAACTTTTTCATATGGTAGCGCTTAGTCTTATGCCCCGTAATGACTCTTTAAAGAAAATAAATGGATTTTCTGGCACTTTGCATAGATCTATTGGTTATTGTTCGGTCGAATATAGGCCATGGCTTCCTCGTGGTGATACCAGTATCTAAAGAGGACCACCTATAATTCGCATCCGTTAGAGCTTTGTTCCCTGCTTCGAGTGTGAGTGTGCAGGGTAAGAGGGGTCGAATTGGTCCGAGTTTAGTACTGAGCCTTCTCCACCCAGTTCGTCGGCTTTCTCATTCCCTGGTATGCCCTACAACACTTCAAAAGCTCCGATTTTAATTCTGTAGCAGATATTGTTTTCATCGCTTCCTGTCGATGAAAAAGGTAATATCCTCTCGTGGTATTGCCTTCTTCGCAATCTAGCGGGCTGCTATTGCCATTGCTAGGACCTCCGCCTGGAAAACGCTGCTATAGTTTGGAGGCTGAATTGACAAGGAGATACCAAGCAGCTCAGAGAAGCTGCTTGGTATCTCCTATTTCCATTTAGAACCCATCGGTGTACCATCGTTTTTCCCTGCTCCGATAGGTGCTTAGAAATGGTCTCGTGAAGTCTAAGTTTGGCGTAGTGTAGTATTTACTAGATTCATTGCCTAGACATCTCTGTAGGATATTGCATTTGGTGTCCAGCTATCTGTTTGGCTTAATCTTATGGCATTAATAGCCGCCTGACGCTTGTATAAAGATGTCTAACAGAAGCAGGTTGAAAATGGCCTCGAGTCCTGCTGGTGGTGGCAATGCACGCTAGTCTTTGTTCTTACTAGCGTGCACTAGCTCTTCATCCAGAAATCTATGATTTTAAGCGGCCCTTCAAATTACTTGCTCAGGGTCGGGAGAAATTTTCCCGTTGCCAGCAGCACAATGTCGTCCGAATAAGCTATGGTTTCGACACCGCTGCGGAGAGAACGATCCAATTGCCCACTCAATTTTTTCCTCTGTAATAAGATCCGTCGGCGTTTCCGCTTCCATTCTACTGCTAATTCAGATTTTATTGTCTCGATAGGTCGTACAACCCGGAAAGTGCGTTTTTAGCTGAGATCTCAATAATTCTTCACAGAAGTCCACCCTCCGTCCCTTGTCCTTTGTGATACCATAGATCAACCATTAGACCACTCAGGGACTAACAAAGCCAACCGAAGCTTTTGATAAAGCCATTGATGCTCATGACGTCTAAGGGCACCAGATCGCCGAGGTCGTCAGGGAAGGGGGACCCCAGATGGAGCATTCTTTTATGCGACAGGGCTGGACAAGTGCATAGGAGGTGAAGGATGCTTTCCTCCTCCTCCTCGTCCCTACAGCTTCTGCAGAAATCATTGGAGAAGAGGCCAAGTCTTTGAGCCGTTTCCCCATCTGAGGTGGGTCGTGCTAATAGCGTTCAGCTTTAGTAGATACTCACATGTAGCGAGGGGTATACCCAGGACTTGCCTTTCAGGCAAAATCCTTAGAGTTGTACCCTGTCTGGCGAGGTCGTCAGCCCTGCAGTTACCTGGAATGTCTTTATGGCCCGGCACTCAGCAAAGGTGAATGTTGAACTGCTCTGTCATCTCCATAAGAGATAGACGACAGTTTAAGGCAGCCTTTGAAGTGAAGGAGAACGATTCCAGGGACTTGATTGCCGCTTGGATGTCAGTGAAAATGCTAATATCCCTGACAGATAATACATTACATTTCAGGCAGGACAGGGCTTCCTAAATCGCCATGATTTCCGCCTGAAAAACGCTACAATGATCAGGGAGGCGGAAAGAGATGATCAGATAGAGCTGTTCGGAGAAAACACCACAACCCACCCCACCTTCCCTCTTAGATCCATCTGTAAAGAAGTGAACCGAACTACCATCGACAGGGGAGGAAGTGTCCCATACATCCCGGTTAGGGATGCTCATACGGAAGTTACGGTAAAATCTCAGTTTCGGCGGGGTGTATTCCATATTTTCGTGTTTGAAGTTGAGAAGATCAAGGATCGAGGAGTGGCCAAAGCGATAGCTTGACCACTGAGAGGAGGCTTTCAGGCGGATGGCCGCACAGGCAGCCATCTGTTTGCCGAAAATATCTAAAGGTAGCAGGTTGAACAAAATGTCCAGTGCCGCGGAGGGAGTAGTTCTCAGTGCACCACTGATGCAGATGCATGCAGATCTTTGCACCTTAGCTAGTTGAGTGAGGTGGACAGCCCTGTCAAGAGCAGGTCACCATACGATCACGCCATATAGTAGTATATAGTAGCCTCTGCGCCATACGGTAGGACTGGGATGATAAGTGTCTTATACAGAGTTACCTTACTTACTTACTTAGATGGCACTACAGTCCGAGGTGGACCTGGGCCTCAACCAACAAACCTCTCCAGCCAGCTACCACCAGTGCTTGAAGGTAGTAAACAAATAGAGAAAAAGCGGTAAAACATCCGATCGCTGTGAATTGCAACATCTGCTGTGGACATGTTGGTCATTTAAAAGTTTATTTTTTTTTTTTTTCGCAGCGAATAAAATAAAAGAAAAAATATGTCGGTAATAATTGAAGACCAGTGAATAAGAAAAACTGTTTTTAAAAATTAAAAAAAAAAAAATTGGCACTAAAAATTTGGTAAACGTCCAGACTAACATATAAAATATTTAATATTATTTTTCTTAAATTTGAGGCTTTCACTTCTGACTTCTGTTTCTAAAAAGGAATATTTATACTAGAAGAGGACATACTCGGTTTCAAAAGCCACTCGCACGAATTTAACCCTTTCATGCCCGAATTTATTGGGGCGTGGATAATAATTTTTTAAAGAATATGGAGTTGTTAGTCTAGACGTAGGTTAGGTTAGGTTAGGTTAGATTGGCTGTCCACACGAGAGTGCAGACACACTTAGACCAGTGAAGGTCCTTTGTGATACCATGGATCAAACCATTAGGCCACTCAGGGACTAACAAAACCAACCGGAGCTTTTGACAAAGCGATGGATGCTCATGACGTCTAAGGACGGCAGATCGCAGAGGTCGTCAAGGAAGGGGGACCCTAGATGGAGTGTTCTTTTATGCGATAAGGCCGGACATATGCATAGGAGGTGAAGGATGGTTTCCTCCTCCTCCTCGTCCCTACAGCTTCTGCAGAAGTCGTTGGAGAAGAGACCAAGTCTTTTGGCGTGTTGGCCTATAAGACAGTGTCCAGTGAGAACACCGATAACGCAGCTGATTTGTGTACGCTTTAACTTGATCAGATCGGCACTACGTTTTTGATCCAGCTTAGGCCATATCTGTCTCGAAATGTGACACGTTGAGCCGTTTCCCCATCTGAGGTGGGTCGTGCTAATAGCGTTCAGCTTTAGTAGATACTTACAAGTAGCGAGGGGCATACCCAGGGCTTGCCTGTCAGGCAGAATCCTTAGAGTGGTATACTGTCTGGCGAGCTCGTCAGCCCTGCAGTTTCATGGAATGTCCCTATAGCCCGGCACCCAGCATAGATGAATGTTGAACTGCTCTCTCATCTCCATAAAAGATAAACGAAAAACTTCAAACGCGGCCTTTGAAGTGAAGGGGAACGATTCCAGGGACTTGATTTCCGCTTGGCTCTCAGTGAAAATGCTAATATCCCTGACAGATAGTATATTACATTTCAGCCAGGCCAGGGCTTCCTTAATCGCCATGATTTCCGCCTGAAAAACGCTATAATGATCAGGGAGGCGGAAAGAGATGCTCAGATTGAGCTTTTCGGAGAAAACACCACAACCCACTCCACCCTCCGTCTTCATCTGTAAAGAAGTGAACCGACCTACCATCGACAGGGAGGGAAATGTCCCATTCATTCCGATTAGGGATGCTCGTACGGAAGATACGGTCAAATCTAAGTATCAGCGGGGTGTAGTCCGTGTTTTCGTGTTTAGCTTTCTGCGTTTCATTTTTGAAATTTCTCTGACTGGACTTATATTGTTCCCAGTTCACATCCAGTTTTGTTCTATGGCTACTTTCCTAAGGTTAGCTAATTCCTTCGTGATGATTTCTTATCTTTCCTTCTGGTTTCTCGATATACTTGAACATAAGCTTCATTAAAGATAGATTTTATATCCTCAGTCTTGCGATCGGTGTCTGCAGGTCCCTGCCAGTTGCCTTCCTTCAAGAATCTGCCCCTTTTCTCACCTCGTTGCTAAAGTGATCTCAGTTGGTTTTCCTGGGGTTTCTGTATGGTTTATGTGAGTCATAGTTGCTACGTACGAGAAATTCAATAATTTTGTGGTCAGAGTTCCTTCCTCGCCACGTTCCACTTGTCCTCAATTAAAATATTCGAATTGCTGGCTAAAAATATATCTATAGCTTCCCGTCTGTTTTTCCTGAAAACCATACTGCTTTTCGTGATTCCCTTAGAATGCTTTTTCACAAAGGTTAGGAGTCGCCTTGAGCAACTCTTTCATGCACTTTTGAATAGTTAAATGAAAAAAAAAGGTTATCAGTCTTCTATGGTTATTGTCTTCGCGAATTTTTGTGTCTCATTATAAAAAAAATTGGCCGAAACTGTCACAGCATTATAAAAAGTAGCCGATTGTGGCAAATTAGAGAAAACGACGGCCCTGGTAGCCCGATGTGCAGAAAACTGCCCAACTGTGCCTCCGTTATACGAAATAATAGACGAGTAGAGCCTCATCTCTGTTGATTCCTTTTAAAACTACAGCAATCATCAGAATCAGCTGTAAATCACCAAGACGTCAAATCCTCACTTAGTACACACTAGCACTATAATGCAGATTGCATGCTAACTGTGCATCAGCTGTAACTGTGCCATTCCCATCCAGACCGAACATATTCCCAAGAATCTATGACTTCCGTCTGTCAGCTTTCTGGAATCATTATGCTGCCATAACCCATAACCATTTGATGGACCCAGATCACTCTGTCTCTGGGCGTTCGAAGAACGAACGACATCACATATCTTTCTGCCAATGTAGAATTCCCACTGCACATAGTCTCCCATGGAACTGGTATTGCCAAGTGATCCGCGATCGAGCAACACATTTCCCATAGACATAAATAACACTGCAACAAGACACAATGGAACCATTTAATTTATAAGCAATTCATCTGCGGAAGCATAAATTGCCTCGAGAACGATGCCGGACCTAGCAGAACAGCATCAGCGGAATCGAAGAAAAACAGAGATTATACATCTCGACGTCGAGTGTAGGCCTGCTTCATCTAGCATTTCGGTTCTAGACTGGCATCTGCACACACCCACCGGGTTATTATTACTACAGTTCCCCTCACACGCACGCAGTGTGTCGCGCAGGGAACTGTGCAGAAGGAGATTCCTTGCATCCATGTGCCGGGCCCGTAGTGCGTTCGAATCGCCCACCAGTTTTAGCGACACACGGCTCGCTGGCCGAAACGGCGATGTAATGTGGCGGCAGCACAGTGAGCAACTTGTTGCGACGGCCTGCAACAACAAGCTCCCAGCTTCGAGTCCATAAATCATCGACAGAAAATCAATGCAACAGGCAGCTCCTCCGGCCGGCCGCGCATAGACGACAGGCCTTTGTGGGGCTGCCCTGTGGGGGAACTCCTACTGGATCCGGAGGTGGTGGTTGCTTGCTTGTTGTTGTCTTGTAAGTGAGCAGCAGGCATTTTGTGCCTCCTCAGTCTCGGGCAAGTGTGTGTCCTTTTCGCGGGTAACTGCAGTGTAAACGGTTTGAATTTTGACCGCGCGAGGAGGCAGCCCCGGCAGGAAGGGCCTCATGACAGGCGAAAAATAAGCGACGCTCAGCGGCAGTAAATCATCGTTTGGAGGACGAGTGATTTGTGGCATGAATTATTCCTGAATGAATTGTAACTGGTAAATAATAATAATAATAATCAAGGAGTTGTGTTTCTTGTGCCCCCGATGCTTGTACTGCGCGAGATTGACATTTTTGTCGTCGTCGTCCCCTTGGTGTAACTCCGCAAACTCTGCGCGTTTTGAGAGGATAATTTATCCTGATTTATGGACGGGTGTTGGGAGTTTGGTTTGCAGCATTGTCGTGGATAGTGTCGTGGGTGTTGTTGGTGATGCTGCTGAGGCGATGGCAAATTAAGATGTTGCAGTAGAATTTAGAAAAGATGTGATCCTGGGGTGCGTTGGAGTTGTTTATGGCTTCACATGGCATGTACATATTCTGGATATTGGAATAATTGGCATTGTGCAAGTGCAATTGTCTTCTATTGTCCTCCAGTTAGTTAAAGTCCTGCGACAGTAGCATAGTCATCACAGTTCGTAAAAAAAAACTGCCAAGCCGCGTTGCCAGGTATGCTAAGATATAAACGATTATCAATGTCGATATGTACAGATACGACATATCATAAATACTATTGGGACGTTTTTCAAAATATTGTATTTAGAATCCTTCGAATTCGATACTAATTCTCTTTGCACACCATTGAAATGTTTCAATTACAAGCCAATCTCCAAACTGCCTGTTGTTCAAAATTTGTTAGACAAGAGAGTACGGAGAGCCTGTATCGGGATCAGGCTATCCAGAAGCTGCGTCGACACAATATGACTAAGGGCGCAACCATCTTCAAAATAGCCGGCCTAAGGAGAAGGAATGCCTAGGAGAGACCACTAACTGTAGGGAAATACCCGACGTTACGGTCGGAAAAATTAGCGAGGCGGTCAGATACTTAATAAAAAATTAAAAGCGGTTGGGCCAGACGAGATGCCCTCTGAGTTTTGGAAAAAGATGGGAGACATCGGGTTCAGATGGTTCAGAATACTTGTCTCCAAATTATGAGACGTGTTCAAATACCAAATCAATGGAGGGAAAGTTACCTTCTCTCTGTGTACAAAGGGAAGGGTGATACGCGAATCCGTGCGGGCTTATCGCGGGTAAATCAACTACAAATTTTAATTTAATTTATTATTTATTACAAATGCAATCCAAAGTATAAGGACCGTAATGGAAAACATCGTGATTCCTTAAGGGATTTGCATGTATTAGTAGAATTGCTTGACTTTGAAAAAGTATTCGACAGACAACCACGAGACTGATACGGGTGGTGCTAAGATATCAACGGGTTCGAAAAATCGATGTACAGATGACCATGGAAATGTGTGACGGAGCAAAGACGAGATTAGGATACCCCGTTGGAATAACCAAAGAGTTCCCAATCAAAGTCGGGGTGCACCAGGGTCATTTGCTCTTTATTGCTGTCCTTGACTAACTGATCGAAGGTAAAATGACGGACCCCAAGGTACATCAATTATTCTTTGCTGACGATGAAGCCATCATTAGTGAGAATCCTACGTCCCTGCAACGAGCACTTTATGTGTGGGTGGACGTTTTGGAGGGAAATGGGTATCGCATTATTTCAAAAAAGCCAGTGTTCTTGTGCTGCCCATTCTCTGAGACACTCAGGCCTATTCCAGACTAGGTCGACCAGCTCAGCTGGTTTTGTCATGCTCAAAGAAGAGATTATTTTCAATGAACATGCAAAAGTTATCGAGAAAGAAAGGCAGGTCTTAAAATTCCTGGATCATACTCGCACAAATGCAACAAAATTAGCATTTGGTTTGCGAAGTGGTCTAAAATCGAGAGGACAGCTGATAATTTCTGGGGTCAAACAGGCACACCCCACAGGCGGATTAGTGGAAAAGCAGTGAAGTGGGAGGGTTATGATCGCATGCTTTTAGATCATAATCTCCCCGAAATAAGAAGAATAAGAAGTTCGAATTTTGTTTGTTTCAAGTTTGCAAATGAAAAGCCGCAACGAAGTTCACTCTAATTTACTTACTTACTTAGGTGGCGCTACAGTTCAGGGTGAACCTGGGTCTCAACCAACAAGCCTCTCCACTTAGTCCGGTCTTTAGCTAATTGCCTCCAGTTGTGCACTCCAAGTTGGTTGAGGTCCCTTTGAACTTGTGCGCGCCACCTACGGCGAGGAGTCCTAGCCATCTCAAACGTCCAATACGCAGTTTTTCTGACTAGGTCGATGTCGCTGTACAGCTCGTATAGTTCGTTATAGTATCTTCTCCTCCAAAACCCGTCAACGCAAACTGGACCGAATATCTTACAAAGAATTTATCTCTCGAAGCTACCAAGGATATCTTCATCCACTTTCAATAGAGTCCATGTTTCAGCACCGTAAAGCAGGACTGGGATGATCAGGGTCTTATACAGAGTCTCCTTAGTTGTTCGAGATAGGGCTTTACTGTTGAATTGATTTATTAGCGCAAAAAAAAAGCGATTGGCAAGAGTTATTCTTCGCTTGATTTCTGCGCTGATGTTGCTTTTAGAGCTTATAGCACAGCCAAGGTAGACAAAGTCCCTTACTACCTTGAAATTATAGCTACCTACTGTGACGTTTTGTCAAATTCGTCGGTGTTGATTGTCTCTTCTTGTTGATAGCATATACTTGGTTTTGCCCACGTTTATCGTTAAACTCAGTTTGACCGCTTCTGCTTCAATGCTAGCAAACGTATCGGTGACAGCCTGCTGAGTTCATCCAATAATGTCAATATCGTCGGCGTATGCAAGCAGTTGTATAGACTTTTGATAGATTGTGTCTCTGATGTTGGCTTATGAGTTCCGCACAACCCGTTCAAGTACAATATTAAAGATGCCACATGACACAACGTAACTTTGTCTAAAACCTTTTTAGTACCAAAGGTCTCGATGAGGTCATTACCGACCTTGATGGAGCAGCAAGTATTCTCCATAATCATCCTACACAGACGAACAAGTTTGGCAGGGATGTCAAAACTAGACTGACTCTATATAGCTCTTCTCTATAGATGCTGGCATAGGCGGCCTTGAAATCGGTAAAGAGTTGGTGAGTATCGATTTGGACTTCATGTGTTTTCTCAAAGATCATTGATCTTCCCATCACTTGTAAATTCGACCCCGAAGTACTTAAACTAATCCACCTGCTTTACTGGGACTCCACTAACATGCCGAGTGCACTGAATGGGCGATCTGGAAACGACCATTACTTCCAATTTGTTTATATTTACCTTCATTTCAGCATCATCAGAAACAGCAACAAACCTTTCGAGTGTGCGCTAAAGTTCAGTTTGAGAGGGCTCAAGGATGACCAAATAATCCGCAAAGTACGCAAAGACTAATCCTTAAGTCTCCCACTTTGAAACATTCTCCGCAACTTCTGCGCTTCAACATCCCGTCCATATATACACCGTATATCACAGTGAAAATAAGTAAATAAGTGTTACAATTGAGAAATGAAAATGTCTGTCTATCTGTTTTCCAGCTAGAAATATGTATAACGTTTCAAGCTTCTTGCAGCTTAAAAAGCTGCTACACATGCAAAAACCTTCTAATGCACCTTCGTTTAACATGGTTAGGGTAAAACGTGAGGCTATCACATCATAAAATTCTAACTATGAAGGAGTTCTGTAGATCACACGTAATCTAGCTTCCGGTGAGAATGCACATAGTAGACAAACATTTCCCCTAAACTAGGCGCCATGTTATGGGACAGTTGAGTACAATTTTGAGTCAACAAACGAAATTATTAATACTCAACATTTTTAGACCGCAACCCCTTTTGCCAAAGTACATATGTTATAGAACTCCTTGGCAGTAACACATACTCTCCAACAAGATTGACATACTTTCCCACAATATCTAACGCCTTAAGCTTTCTAAATCTCCAGATAATTGAGACTTAAAACTTTTTCATATTTACTCAGGTGCGCAACTATAGGTCCCCATATAAAGAGACTCAAACTTGTATGTCAATTGATCGATGTGAATTGCTGAAAAGAATCCTTCTTTTGTGCAAAAATGAGTTTTCCCACGCTAAATCAACCCTCCTTCTCATTTCTATCGCAACAATAAGATTCATGCTTCACACCTGATCCAAACTATCACCATCGCTCGAACCCACCGATTGAGAGAGATAACCTTTCGCAGTAGCTTCGACCGGCTGGCACCTATCTCTACAACGACGACACAACGCGACGCACTGAAAGACACTCCAATTGTCACTGACAAATGTATCTTCCCCCCCATTGGGAGACTCAATAAAAATATTTTCACACTCCGTGAAGACGGGTTTGCGAAGGAGGCAAGGTGAGGAATGGTTGATGGTAATCTCGGATAACATTCGCGATAAATATTTACTTTGCAACAGTTGGCGACGAGGAGAATAAGTCGCCCTGCCGAAACCGTAAACCGATGATAAATCATACAAATTAGTAATTTCCATGAACATTTGTCAGCGTAGTGTTGCTTTATAGCGCACTCTGACCTGTGACTGAACTTTGATTAACCCAATCCCGTAGCCAATAACAGGTGATGCATGGTATCTGAGTATTCGCAGAGACGAAGGATTATGATGCTGCGTCTTGAAAGTAGTTGAATGAAACTGAAATCTATCGGTGGGTAACAAATTAAACAGGAAGTTTCGGACTAAGCACTTGTACCATGTACGATGCGTCAAACTTAAAGTTGTTACACAAATTAACACCACCCTTCGGATGGGAAAAGCTCCAAGGACATTATGGATGTTCAAAGCAGTTATGACTTTATATCCATTGTCAGTTTCAACATGGCCTCTACTTTCTTGGCGGGAACGTTGGGCTCCATCCGCTCTAAATGATCCAGCCGTCCTAGTGGCTGTATGCGAACTCTTCTGGCTAAGTCGATGCCCTTATATAGACCATATACTCCGGCATTGGAAATTCTCCTCCACTCACCGTCTCCGCAGATGGGACCAAAGATCGCTCGAAGAACTTTTCTCTCAAAATAACCAAGGGCATCCTCATCCGGTTTTGTCAAAGACCATGCCTCTGCGCCATACAGCAGGACTGGGATGATTAGTGTCTTATAAAGAATTACCTTAGTAGTTCGAGATAGGGCTTTGTTACTCGATTGCCTTCTTAGCCCATAAAAACAACGATTGGCAAGACTAATTCTTCGTGTGATCTCCCTACTGATATCATTTGCGGAGCTCACCATAGATCCTAGGTAGACAAAATCCTTTACTACCTCAAAATTATTTCTGTGTATTGTGGCGTTCTGTCCAAGACGCCGATGTTGGGTGTCCTTTTTTGTAGACAGCATATATTTTGTTTTGCTTTCATTGACCGCTAAACCCGCCTTGGCTGCCTCGATCTCAATACTTGCAAATGCCCCATTGACGGCCCACTGAGTTATTCCGACTATGTCAATGCCATCGACGCGGCGTAAGCGAGTAGTTGTACAGACTTGTAAAAGCTTGTACCACTGGTCCTGGCTTGTGAGTTTCGTACAATTTTCTCAAGTACTACGAGTATGCTTAACAGATCGCATGATAGCGCGTCACCTTGTCTAAGACCTTTCCTGACATCGAACGGTTCGGTGATGTTCTTACCGAATTTGATGGAGCACCGGGAGTTCTCCATCGTCATTCTGCACAAACGGATGAGCTTGACAGGGATGCCATAACTAGACATGGCTTTGTATAACACGTCTCTATACACGCTATCATAGGCAACTTTGAAATCGATGAAGAGGTCGTGTGACTTTATATTCATGCGTTTTTTCTTAGATCTGCCGTAGCGTGAATAATTGGTCAATGGTGAACTTTCCCGGCCTGAAACCGCACTGATAAGGGCCTACCAGGATGTCGACGATCGGTTTTAGGGGTTCACATAATACGGCAGACGGGATCTTATATGCGATGTTGAGGAGACTTATAACTCTGCAGTTGGCGCAGTTCAGAGGGTCTCCTTTCTTCAGGATCGGGCAACCGATGCTGAGGTTCCATTCATCGGGCATATTTTCGTCCGACAAGATTTTACAGATGAGTTGGTGCATGCTCCTTACCAACTCATCTCCTCCTGCCTTGAAGAGTTCAGCTGCAAGGCCGTCGGCTCCAGCAGCTTTTTTGGATTTGGATTTGGGTTTAGATATCGCTATCCTCAGTTCATTCTTCATTTTTTTCTTCATTCGCTTGACTGTGAGCGTCACTCTTGAATGGCTCATTCTGCCTAACAGCGGAATATTGGTCATTATCGTCGTTTAACAGTCTGCAGAAGTGTTCCTTCCATATCCTCAGCACCGACTGCGATTCTTCTACTATATTGCCATTTTCGTCCCTGCAGGCTTCTGTTCTGGCTTTGAAACCCTGGCATGTTCTTTTTACCTTTTAGTAAAATTTCCTAACATCATTCCTGCAACAAAGTCTCCCAATCTCCTCGATCGAGCGCTTCTCATGCTTCTTTTTCTTCTTTCTAAAAAGTCGATGATTCTCTTCCCTCCTCCGCTCGTAGAGCTCGCGAGCAGCTCTAGTCCTTCTATGCAGTGCCGCTTTGTGCGCCTCTTATTTAGCTGCATGTACTTGCCGGCATTCCCTATCCAACCAGCGATTTCGTTGTGGTGGCCGAGAGAAACCCAGTACATCAGAGGCGGCATCTCTGATGGCTTGTTGGTAACGCTGCCACTGGTTTACCACATTTGCTGCTGGCGGCATAGGACTTAGATTAAGATTAGAAGAAACTCGATCGGCAAAGGCTTTGGCGGTCTATTACGATTGTAGCCGCCCGACGTCAAATTTCCTCACAGTATTTCATTGATTTCGCTCCGTTCTGGATATACGCATCTATACCTTGGCTGCAACTAGGTAGTGATTCGAGTCCACGATTGCTCTTCGGAAAGTCCGGACACCCAGAATACTGGAAGAGTGCCTTGCGTCGATCGCAATGTGATTGATTTAGGTAGGTAGGTAGAAGTGGTTGTGTCAGCAGCAAACCATGCTCAAACTTAATTAGCGCAGAAGCGCCGTTTTAATACCACAACTCAAGTGATCTATCGAATGCATAAAGGACGTTACCTTCTAGGGAAATGGGGAAAAAATGGTAAGGAATATTCAAATCCACCCCGTTACATTGAGGAAACTGATAATATCCCCAATGCTAATCTTCCCTAACTCTATTAGGTTGTCGAAAAAGGGTTTACCTAAGGTGCGCTGTCTGGCCTTGCCGAAAGCCGGACACTTGCAGAGGAAGTGTAAGATTGTTTCTATCTCGTTAGCAATATTGCAGCTCCGACAGTGTGTATTAAATGTAATGCCTATTCTGGCCGCATGAACTCCGATGGGCCAATGGCCAGTACTATCTGCCAGAACTCTTGCGATATCTGCACGGTTTCTGTTTATATGATCGATTTGATTAACAGTTTTTTTTTCAAAGGAGAGACATGCTCCTTTGTAAATATCAAGATGTGGAAACCGCGTACTAGCTACGACAAAGTTTCGTCCCGCCGCAAAGTCGACTAGCCTGAGTCCGTTGTCGGATGTGATGTCGTGCAGGCTTTGCTTTCCGACCACGCTACTAAAGACGTCCTCTCTTCCTAGCTTTGCGTTAAAATCACCTAGAATAATTTTAACGTCGTGGCTAGGGCATTGCTCATACTTGCTCTTGTCCAAGAGCTGGTACAAGTCATCCTTGGTCGCGTCGTCCATCTTTGCGTGAGGGGCGTGAGCGCATATTAGGCTAATATTGGCAAATGTAGCCTTGATACGGATAGTCATGAGATGCTCGTTCACATGCCGGAAACTCAAGACTTCTTGCCTAAGTCTGCCTCCAATGACAAATCCGCACCAGAATAGACGCTGTCCTTGTTGTCTGTAGCAATCGGCGTAGTAGATGTCGCAGTTTTTCATACTCCTTTTGCCC
Source organism: Brachypalpus laphriformis (assembly GCA_945910035.1). Taxonomy (NCBI): domain Eukaryota; kingdom Metazoa; phylum Arthropoda; class Insecta; order Diptera; family Syrphidae; genus Brachypalpus; species Brachypalpus laphriformis. Next base: position 62,086,051 of record OX246756.1, read on the forward strand.
GGCCCATCCCATCGCACTTCTTGGATGGTGGTAATGTCTGCTTTGAAACACTCTGGAGCCTCCGCAAGTTGTTCGGCTGCACGTGGTTTGTAGAGGGACCTAACATTCCACGTGCAGACACGAAGATCGTTCTCCTTTTTACGTTTGCTTGGGTCGTCAACAGTAAAATTATCCGTATCCGAGGCTGTTGGTTGCTTTGTAACCGAAGGTTTTTTACGTGGTAGGGAAGTTAACCCGACGGCACAGCCCCCAACCTGGAGGACGAGATCCTTTTTTTTACACTTAGGACAAGAGGCTGGATACACCGAGCAAATAAGTACGTACATACATATATGGTTAGCAAATTGAACTTGAAGAAGGACTGAAATGTTTAGCCGTTGTTTCGAATCTTAATTATGGAATGAATGGATATCTTAACTCGCGACATTTGCTTGGATGCGCATTAGAGCTCATCCTATATTCCAAATTGCTTATGGTACATGAACGCTAAGCCAAGCTTATGCTTAAAACTGTCGAGATTATGTCCCTTATAGGGACTAACAAAAGTCCCGTTAGTTGGTTGAATAATAAAACACAAAAAACAAATTTTAACTTTAGATATTTACCATATTTCCCCATAATTGAGATCGAGGCAGCAAAGATGGGTTTAGCGGTCATTGAAAACAAAACAAAATATATTCTGTCTAACAAAAAGTCACCCAACATCGGCGTCTTGGAAAGAATGTCACAAATTTAGATTTTCAAATTTAACTGGGCTGCTAATGGTCACTGAAATTCCATTCAAATTCGCGTTGAATCAATTAATATCACTGCCTACTTTTTGGCTGCTAGTTTTAATTTTGTGATCCAGAAATTTGTGAAACATACCTTAAGGCACTTTGCGATCGCGAATATGTGGTTGCATACTTTTAGGATAAAAATATATAAAAATTTTGCTTTTGGACATAAATACTCCGTGTGATTGAATATTTTTTTCTGTGCGATAAAAAACTAATTTTTAGCAATAACTATGAAAGTGTGCTTTAAATTATGGTGAGATAAAATTAATTTGTTATTTTGTACAGTAATTAAATAAACTATTTTCCTAGTATGTGGGCATTGACTCCAATCTGATATTTTACACAAATCATCTCTCAACCTTCAACCTTCGCTCAGAAACGATATACGGCAGACGGCATGCATGCGTCGAACTACATTCGCAAGCTGATAACACGCAACAAAACCACAAAATCCAATGAACAACTCACGTCCAACGATCGACAGTTTCAACCCAATAACTTATATTTATACGTCGTCAACATCACTTTCAATATCCACAGCAGTTACAGGAGCTTCGTTTGAAGCCAGAAAACTACATTTTTAGTGTGGATTTGATCAGGCAGCATCATACGACTATACGTCTTTCAAAGTGGAAGAGACAAAGCGGTGAATGTCAACGGCAAAACACTTTGAGGGATAACCATTTTTTTTTAGTCAGAATATGGACTGGGCATAGACAGCATGCGATTCCAATTAGATTATGCTATGTGCCACACAGCAAATGAAACCATATTGATGGACAAGTTTCAAGAGGAGATGATGGTACCTGGCTGCCACAAACGTTCGATTAGACCTTAAACTTTTTCTTAGATTTTTTTTTAAAATGGGCAAAACGGACGCCTTGTCTAAGCTTACTTACATTAATATTGCATTAAAATTAGTACCTTTACCTAGATGAAACTTTATATTTTTCCTTGGCGTATAAGCCCACAGACACCAGATATAAAGTTGGAAGTAAATACCTTCAGTTGTTGAGTTGCAGTCCGAGGTCTAGATGGACGGACATATGCAGAACTGCAAAGCTTGGAACAAAAATATTCATGATTTGACATTTGACCCTTGAGCTAATACGGGTGAAAGTGAATATTGGAATATTCTTGCTGGGGTTCGTAATAGTAAAACCGTCTTCTGTGTATTTAAATTATTTATTTACAATCGTTGATAGTCGTTTGTAAATCCACTTTCCACTATCCACTATCTACTTTCATTACGCTTTAAAATAATGGAATCACTTTATTCTTTATTAATCTCTCAGCCTTAGAGAATCTCTCCAGCAGGCAAGCTCACAAATCGGCTACATGAAAACTGTACAAAACTCCAATCTCAGAGAAACAGATTACTTCTTCTCTTCCTTTTTTCAGTGAGGTTATGATCCGAAAATAAGGGATCACAACCCTCCCACTTCACCGCATTTCTACTGATCCGCCTGTGGGGCTCGCCTATTTGACCTCAGAAAATATCGGCAGGCCTGCCGATTTTGGATCACTCTTATTCGATCAAGCTTTGTCACTTCTGCTGTCATGCGAAGCATCTTCATCTCAGCTGCCGTTAATTTACTCTCATACTTTTTGTACATCGTCCAACATTGTGAACCGTATATGAGCGCTGGACGAACAACTACGGTGTAGAGCCTTCCTTTCAACTTAAGCTGAATTTTTCTGTCACAGAAGAAAGAAGATCACAAGTTGCTTTGTTATTGATCATAAATCCCAAATATTTGAACTTTTCGCACTTGGGAAGCAATGTGCCATTCAAATAAATGTCTGGAATAGGCCTGAGTGGATCAGAGAACGGGCAGCACAAGTACTCTGACTTTTTGAATTATCGCGATACCCATTTCCCTCCAAAACGTCGACCCACACATCAAATGCTCGTTGCAGGGATGTAGGATCCTCACTTATGATGACTGCATCGTCAGCAAAGAATAACTCATGTACCTTGGGGTCCATCTTTAGCATCACTTAACAGACTACATATCCCAATTTGTCGATTTCAATATCAAATACAACACTATCATCGCTGACAGATCCGCATGGGATGACGGTATCATTCTAAATGACACCGCAATCGAAATCTATACAGATGGTTTCAAAACATCGGAGGGCACAGGATTGGGTATATTTTCCGAAGTACCTTTGGTGAACGTAGCTTTCCAAATTCCGGACCACTGCAGTATATTTCAAGCGGAAATATCGGCTGTTCGTGAAGCAGCGCGCAGACTCTCTATGCACCCGATAGATGGGAAGTCTATCGTCCTTTACATAGGCAGTCAGTCAGCGATTACAGCTCTGGAAACGCCGACAATAAGATCTAAGTTGGTCAAACATTGCCGCGAATCTCTTAACGAGATTGCGAACAGATGCAATATCACTCTGTGTTGGGTCCCGGGACACAGAGATATTCCATATTGTAAAGTAGATGAACTAGCTAAACAAGGCACCATACTACTTCTACATACATACGCTCTGAATCCTCCTGTGCCGACCATATCAACACCCTGCGGATTATCATCGAACAGTGTGTTGAATATCGATCGCCACTGCACCTGTTGTTCATCGATTTTGAGAAGGCGTTCGATAGTGCCAACAGGGAGTTTACTTGGCGTGCCTTACGCAGGAGAGGTATCCCCGATAAACTAATTGCTATTATCAAAGCTAGATATAGAGGCTCCAAATGTCACGTTCTGCACAGGGGAAGGTTGTCTGAGGAATTTGAGATCCAAAGTGGTGTAAGACAAGGCTGTATCCTTTCACCAATATTATTAGTATTGGTGATTAGATATATGCTTCATGCAGCTTTGTCGACGGGAAACGGAGGAATTCGATGGACTCTTACATCTCAACTGATAAATCTTGACTACGCTGACGATGTATGCTTACTCTCCCACAGAATTATGGACCTCCACCAAATGACAGCAGATGTGGAGAGCGAGGAAGGCGTCGTCGGGTTGAAAATTAATACGGCAAAAACTAAAATGATCAGCCTTGGAACTAACTCATCGGCTCAAATATTAATTGCTGGGCAACTGGTAGAGAGAGTAGAGGATTTCCAGTATCTTGGGAGTATTGTCTCGACCGATGGTGCAACCGAACTGGATATAGCCAACAGGATCGCCAAGGCAAAGTCCGCGTTCGGGATGTTGTCCAAAATATGGCGAAACAATGTTCGGCTCCAACGTTGAATCCGTGCTGTTATATGGTTGCAGCACGTGGAGAGTGACCACTACTATCACCAGAAAGCTGCAAACGTTCGTTAATAGGTGCCTGCGCAATATCTTAAGGATTTTCTGGCCCAATCGTAGCTCTAACGAACACCTTTACGAGAGAACGGGTCAGGAACTAATAGGCACAACCATCCAACGGCGGAAGTGGCAGTGGATTGGTCACACGCTCCGTAAGGGTGACAGTTGCATAGCGAACCATGCTATGCAATGCAACCCTTTAACTCAGGATGGCAGAAGATCTGGCGGTCCAAGGAAAACATGGCGCAGAACAGTCGAGAAGGAGGCGCGGCAGTTAGGGAAAAGTTGGGGAGAACGCAGACACATTGCCAGAAACTGTACACGATGGCGCGTAGGCGTAGTACAGGCCCTAAGACCCACAGGGGATACAGGACATAAGTAAGTAAGTATACTACTTCTAGCTGCCAGTAGAGAGGTACCGGCACCTCCAATACAAACGATAAAACTTCGTATGTTTAACGAAGCGGAAGCTATCGACCAGAAAGATCTGGCCTCTACTAGACGTAAAGAAAACCAAAAACTCCTTTCATTAAGTAGAAGGAACATAAGCTTCACAGTACTAATAAACACAGGACACACCACCACCACCAATGGTGGTGCAAGTCCCAGCAAGTGATTTCTGTAGAAGATGCAGAGATGAAGAGGAGGAGGAGAATAGTCTCCACCTTCTCGACACATGCCCAGCGCTAGCTGCCCTGAGGAAGAAACTATTAGGTGAATACTTCTTTGAAGACCTAAGTGGCAAAAAAAAAAAGAAAAAAATTAAGGGAAAAATATACAAATTATATATCATAATGAGTGATTTTTAATTCATTGCAAATTATGAAGCAGTTTTATATAAATATAAGACACTTAATTCGTGATATAGTCTAATACATTAGAACAAGCAACTTGAAGTTTACATATTTACATCTGAGTTCAACGACTAAATTCAATCCAAGGAATATGTATTATGATTATAATTTTTAATAAATAATGTGCTGTATAAACTTAGATCTCTTTCTTTTATTTTTTATTAATTTTTTTTTTAGTTGTTCAAAACTATCCTCTCAGAGCATTCAATTAGGCTTTCTTGTAAAAATGTAGAGTGAGTACTTCATTTAATTCAGGTTCTGTTAAAAATTGGGATCCATTATGCATAAGATTGAAGGGCGACAAATAATAATGATTATTTGCGCTGTCATTTACATTTGCATCCCACAAACCTTTTATAAGTGGATTGGGGTGATGGACCACAGATTGCAATTTTCTTTTTAGTAGATTAACCATGTAGATCATAAGAGGTTAAATTATACAATGTATGATTTGAAAACCATTTTTTATTTGGTTTTCGAAATTTTCCGCTGCAACATCGCAAAATTGTTCTTTCAAACTTTTCGAGTTCTTTTGCTACCGTTGGTGAGGTGGTAAACCAATAACTAAAACTATATGAAATAATCGGTCTTGTGAGTGTCTTATACATAAGAACTTTCGTGTTTTGAGATAGATGCTTAGATGAAAGGAGTTATTTTAAGATAGCTGCGGCCATTCTCGCTTTATTCAACACACTCCTTCCATGCTTATTGAACTTAATTTTGTTTTGATAATGAATGCCAAGGTATTTGGCTTCTGTTTTTAACGGAAAAGGTATATCTTGGATACTCAGGGAGAGTGCTTTACTTTTTTTTAACCACCTTTCGGTGTCCCCTACCATACACGTCTCTGAAACAGGTAAGCCCACATTTCTCAATTTTGATATTCAAGCCCTAAGACTTTAAATAAGGCATTAATATTGGAATGGCGTTTTTTAGTTTTTCTAGTGCATCATTTGGTCTTATAGCGCTAGCTATAATACATAGCGCTGTCATCTGCATACAAAAGAGATTCAGGCTCTGACTCAGGGTTGCAAAAGGGGAAATCATATAGAAAAATGTTAAATAACTTTGGTCCTAGTAATGTTCCCTGGGCAACTCCTAAGAGGACGGGAAATTCTTCGGAGTTTTCTGATCCAACGGCGATGGATGCTGTCCTTGAATCGAGAAAGCTTATAATCATTCGTGTTAAAGGCGTGGGGAAGTTGAGATCAATTAGCTTAAAGATAAGTCCCTTGTGCCAAATAGAGTCAAACGCTGCCTCCAAATCGATATCCAGAACAACAGTGCATTTCTTTTGTCTCAAGTTTTGTAGAATCTTGTTATTGAGCACTAATAAACAGTGTTCCGTAGAATGCTGTTTTTCAAAGCCAAGTTGGGTGTCTGGAATAACATTTGAGTCGTCGCAAAAGGTGTCTAGGGTTTCGGCTATAACCCTTTTGGAACAGTTTACCCAAGTTTGATAGTAGTGAGATTGGTCGAAAATCATTAATGTTTGTAGCATTATTCTTTTTGGCTATTGGCATTATTTTAGATCGTTTCCATTCCGTAGAAAAGTATCCGTTGTTTATGCAATGGTTGAATAGAGAGGATAGGATAAAATAAAGAGAATTTGGGCATTTTCTTAATATAAAGTTCGAAATACGGCCTAGACCAAAGGATTTTTTGTTGTTCAATTTTGTTCTAAATGTATTAACTTTTTGCTGTGTGGTAAATGGTAATGAAAGTTGATTGGAAGCTTTGTTTGTCTGCGAAAAAATTGTGAGTGTTACATTTGAATGTGTGTTATTGAATTCTTGTACTGTTGAGACGACTTCATTATTCAAATACGTGCCATAAGAAGGCCTTCGATCTGAAAAAAATATTTGAGTATAGAAACCGGAATGCATTAAGCTTGGCTTCAACATCTACTAGTTCTTGTCCATCGACATGTAAAACATCCTTTACTATACCCGCCCCAAATACCTTTCTTCCTGTTATTTTGTGAATCGCCTCCTCTGTGAACGGATAACTCGTCACGTAATTTGTATGTATGTTGTTGCTAGATCTACCAACAACACAATACAAAATACGTTACCAGTCATCCGTTGACGGAGGACGCGATTCGACCCCAGACTTCTCATTGGCCGAACCCGTTAACGAAGCATCTGCGACCTATTTTGTTTATAGCAGCACAGGGGTTATACTTGCAAAGTTGCTATTGCTGCTATTGGTGCTATCGCAGTCGTAGCTGGTTTGTAAGTTTGGTTGGTTGGTGTATAGCAGCACAGGGGTTATACATACATACTTGCTATGTCGCTATTGGTGCTATTGCGCTGCGAATGCTCTCCTAGCGGGTGCTCCAGTACCAGTACAATGAATTTAAAAAAGCGCATTGAAATTAAGCATCCTACTGTGTCTTTAGTTTCAGCAAGTTCATCGGAACCGGATGTGCGAGTAATTTAATTTAATGAAAGGGTATATGTATGTACATACACACGTGTGCATAAACATGTACATAGGTATGAATTTATGAGTTGTAAAATGATTTGGGGCACTTGCACCATAAAATGGAAATTTGCTTATGGAAGAAAATTTCATTATTTCTGACTCGGACAAAATAACCGGACAGGTGTACCTATATACAGTGCCTCACAAAAGTCGTGGGACAGATGGCGTAGCAAATAATTTTAACTCACATCATTAAGAAAGTAAGCAGAACATAAATTCTTGTTTATTTATTTAATACTACTTCTTAAGGCACAGAACTTAACATATCATAATTCGTTAAACAAAAATTATAAAGCAAAATAAAGTAAATTTTGTCATAATAAGACACAAAATCATTCTCACAAAAGTATAACTTTAGCGGTTTGAAAAGCAAAAAAAAAAAGTAAGTACTCTATATTAATATTTTGTGGGATTACCGCTGGCTTCGATTACTTTCTGAAGTCTTCTTGGAATCGATTCGACTAAGTTTGTGGTCTCTTCGGTGGTAATAAGTGCCCATTCGTCCGCCAATATCCTCTTCAATTCGGCCTTTGAATTGATTGTGTGATTCCTTACTTTCTCTTCAAGAATATCCCATAGATGTTCGATGGGGTTAAGGTCCGGGGATTGAGGCGGTGTTTCAATAACTTTGGGACAATTATAAAGCAACCATGACCGAACGGTGTACGATTTGTGTTTAGGGTCGTTATCGTGATAATAATTAAATGTGTTCAGAAGTCCCATTTTTTCTGCGCCTTGGCGCAAATGATGGTGTTAGCCGACATACACCCCCATACCATAACCCCGCCACCTCCATGCTTGACTGTTACAAATACAAATACAAATATTTGGCGCAACAGCTTTTTAAAGTGCCAGGGCCTAGCTTCTCGCAACCACTCATGTTGTGTGCGTTATATTTTTCATACGAATGGAAGGGACCTACAGTTTAATGCCGACTCCGAACAGTGATTTGAGAAGCTTTTTCGTGACAACAATACTCTCGGATGTTTGTAAGACGCTCGCGAGAGGTGGGACCGTGAAAAAACTTGTTGGTATTTTCTGGGATTCGAGCTTGGAACCTCATGCGTAGTGATCTGACACACTAACCACTTACACCACAGCGCCCACATGCTTGACTGTTGGTACCATGTTTTTCTTTTTGAACTCTTCATTTGGTTTTCGCCAGACGGTAATGCGTCCATCACTACCAAAAATATTGAACTTAAATCATCTGCATATATAACGTTCTTCCAATAGGTGAAATCAAAGTTTTTGCATGTTTGAGCGAACTGTAGTCGTTTTTTTCTATTTGCTTCGCTGACATAAAATTTCCTTCTAGGTGTTCTTCCATTATAACCAGCTCTACGTATCGCTCTTCGTATTGTTTCAGGATTCACTACCTTTCCCGTTCTTTCCTCTAAATGAGCTGCCAGTTTTGGTGCACTAACTCTTGGGTTCTGTTTAATTTCTCTTAAAATATTTCTTTCATCGCGAATATCTAATAACTTGGGTCGACCACTCCGCGGTTTGTTTTCCAACCTGTTTTCTTCTTTATACCTTTTTATTATATTAAAAAACTGTCGAATGACTTCTTTTAACTAAATGTGCAATTTCTCTTACAGTCTTTTTTTCCTCATAATTTAAAAAAATTATTTTTCGAATTTCTTCCGAGGTTTCTTTTCGCGACATACTGGGTACTTAAAACTGCAATACCAAATTGACTTTTTAGCGCCGAAGTCTTTTGCATGACTAACTAGAAAACGTCTACTCAAACGAACATGCAGGAACCAGACAAAAAATCCGTTATTTCTTATGCTGTCCCATTCATCTTCTTCGACTACGTACCTTGTCGCGGTGAAGATGCTTAGTAAGGACTCAATGATCCCGAAGGGCGATTGCAGTAGGGCCACCCATGCTGTATGGTCTGCGGGGAAGGGTATCTGAAGCTAAAGTGTAGTCAACCCATTCTAACAGGTGGAGTGAGCGTTTCATGTAAACCGTGCACAGGGATGAAAGGCTGAGGGTTTTTATCAGTCGCTAACGAGCTCCTTCAGGTGCCCTGGCAGGGCCTGTCGTAATAAGCCTTACCGCCAGTAAAACCGGCTATGCTGGCGGTGGACACTTCTCACCGGCTTACTCGTGGGAACATGCATACAATTTCAAAAACAAAACCTAACAAAAAAACATAAACAAACACAACTACAAATTCCGAGGCTTTGCCTCCAAACGTAACGAACAAGGACAATGAACAGACCGACAAACCTATATACAGAGAGACGACGGACAACGACACCTACACGAACCCTTCGGATTCTGATACCAGATCCATTGACAATTCCGCTTCAGATGCGGAGCCCCAGGCAAAAGCCGTATCGGCACGTTGCGGGCGCGCAATCCAGAAGAGGAATTCCCCTAGTGCTAAAAAGTACAGAAACCTTCGCTTGGCAAAGCACCTGCTCGCACGGATTCTCGAAAAACCAGAGGAATCGTGGGAGCAGAAGGACAAGGAGTCACTGCGCTGGGCGAGTAGCGTTATCGCTGAGGAGACAAGTCAACCCGAGTCGGTAGGGCAGGCCCCCTCAACGAGTAAGAGTGTGCCACTTGATAACAAGAGGCCACCCCCAAACCGCGCTCGCCCGACAATACATAACAGGTCTCAGCCTGAGTCGGCGAGACCTGCGAATGGCAATAGGCCCTTCGGCAACACCCCGAACCGTCAACCCGAGTCGGGAGGACGTTCGGGCGTGGTACCAAAAACGGACTCAACGTCCAAAAGTCCTAGATCCCAGGACGATACCTCCAAGACCCCGAAGAAGGCCAAGAATACCGAGTCGGTGCTCAGGCCCTACAACGAGGTGGCGAAGGATCACCTGGTGTTCGGTATCTGCGACAGCGGAAATGAGGAGGGCCGTATCAGTGGTGATAACTGGAGGCTCCTCAAGGCAAGACTTGCGTCAGATGTGCTGGCGCATTGTCTTAAGAACCCAACTGCTACGCCACCGACTTTTTCGGACGCTGGCTGGTACCTCAACGGTGCAAAACTTTTAAAATGCAGTAACAGCAGTTCCATCGTGTTCCTAAAAGAGGCAGTACCCAAGCTTAACCACCTTTGGGCCAAAGCCGATTTATCGGTCTGTCACTGGAGCGACATAAAGGTCCGTCCAAGAGCTCGAACTTGGATTCCACCAGGACCAAGCAGTGAATCGGATATCCTGAAGTTGATCCGTATTCAAAATCCTGACCTTCCAACCTCCAATTGGAGGTCATTAAAGCCGATGAACCGGTAGAGGCAGGAAGGTTAGTCTCATTCCTCCTCAACCAAGAATCCCTGGAGCTTTTAAGCAAGAGGGATTACAAGATCTTCTACGGCATGGAAGAACTGGTGCTGAAGGTCCATGAGAAAGACGAAAGGTTCATCTCAGGTATGGTTTCCTCTTTGAGCAGTCTTGGATTGGATACCGAATCAGATAGCCTCCCGTCGGACTCACTACCGACAGCTGCCACTTCGACCCAGGCCGTAACGCCAGCTGAGGCAGCAGGCGTCAAAGAAATGGGACCGGTCGGTACACCAGCTGAGTCAGCAGGTGAGGTAGAGACAGTTTCGCTGCCAAAGCAAAACAGTGATGAATCTTCCGAGTCGGAGGAAGGTGACACCACAGTAATAGAGGCATCTGTACCAGTCAGGAATGATGCTCCGACTAGTGCAGATTAATCTACACCATTCCATAGCAGCTTCTGCTAACCTTTTGCTCCGCCTGCAGTCAGGAGAAGAGGACATTGCCCTTATCCAGGAACCTTGGGTGACAAGAGACAACCGCATAGCTGGATTAAGGGTAAAGAATTATTCTTTGCTTTATGCCAAAGGATCAGGTAAACCAAGATCCTGCATTCTAGTAAAAAATAACTTAAAAGCCTTCTTCCTACCAAATTTCAGCGATTCGGACTTCGCATGTGTGGAGTTAGACCGCGAGGGGAAAGACAGGCTATGGATATCGTCAGCGTATATGCCCTATGATGACACAGGCCCACTACCAACACCAAATATACGCGAGACGATAAAGTCAGCCCAAGAAAGCAACATCCCCATAGTGATAGGCGCTGACGCCAATGCCCACCACAACCTTTAGGGAAGCAGTGATACAAATAATCGAGGTAAGCGTCTTTTTGATTTCATCATAGAAACTAACCTCGTAGTATGTAATATAGGTTCTGAACCTACTTTTACTAACAAAATTAGACAAGAAGTAATAGATATTACTCTAGCAACCAACTCCACAAAGCTAAACATTAGCAAATGGATGGTGTCGAAAGATATCTCTTTTTCGGACCATAACTATATTCAATTTAGTTTGGAATTTGTCAAACCTCCATCAAAATCCCTTAGGAATCCTAGGAATACTAATTGGCAGGTTTATAACACATTTTTAAATAAATAACTTAGCACCGATATAACTCAACCTTGCTCACCATCCGAAATCGACCAGATGGTGGACAAAGTCTCCGGAACTATGAACAAAGCATTCTTGAAAGCTTGCCCAATTAGCAGGCACAGAAACGGCAATAAACCACCTTGGTGGAATTCTAACATAGCAAAACTCCGAAATAATAGTAGGATACAATTCAATATAGTAAAGTCTTCACGATCCCCAGAAGATTGAGATAACTATAAGAACAGCCTCAGGGTCTTCAAAAAAGAGATAAGGAAAGCTCAGCGAGAATCGTGGAGATTATTCTGTAGCAATATAGAAAGGACAAACGATTCTAGCAGATTGAGGAAAATTCTTTCCACATCTCCTCATATCCCTAGCTTTATCCAGAAACTAACGGAGACTGGACTAAGTCCACAGAAGAAACATTAAACCTTCTTATGGACACGCATTTCCCAGGAAACTCTATAGATACGAACACATCTATACCCCAACACCACTCTACCATGGGCGTTCCGGCAGGAGTAATAAACACCCACACTATTCATTGGGCTGTTAGTAGCTTCCTACCATATAAATCTCCAGGCTTAGATGGTATCTCACCAGTGGAACTGCAGGAGGGCATAAAACCCTTAGCCCCCTGGCTCCACGTGATTTTTAACAGCTGCCTTAAATTCAGCTATATCCCATCCTCGTGGAAACGAGTCAAGGTGGTTTTCATCCCGAAATGCGGTAAGACCTCCCACTATAATCCGAAAGATTTCAGACCAATCAGCCTCTCCTCCTTCCTTCGAAAACATTAGAAAGGCTAGTCGATAACCATATCCGTTCAAAACTCAAGGTGCAAACCTTATCTAGCTCTCAGCATGCTTACCGGAAATGTTTTTCAGTGGAAACAGCTCTACATTCGTTAGTAGGCACCATTGAAAAATCTCTTGCCGTTAAAGAATATACTATGGTGTCTTTCCTTGACATAGAAGGCGCCTTTAATAACGTCAATACAGAATCCATCACAAGAGCGCTCGCTGACCTGAAGGTGGACTGCTGCCTTTGCATCTGGATAGAGCGAATGCTGAACAGCAGGCAGATTCTACCCGAGCTCGGGTGCTGCTCAACCAAAAGGCTAGCGCACAGTGGCACACCCCAGGGGAGTGTTCTCTCTCCGCTACTTTGGATATTAGAAGTGAATGAGCTACTCACTTCACTAGAAAATAAAGGCTACAAGGTCGTAGCATATGCTGACGATATTACCATAGCCATATCAGGTAAATTCCCCCAAACCGTAAGAGATATAATGAACTCGGCGCTAAATTTAGTAGCGAAATGGACGGACAGCGTTGGGCTCAACGTAAACGCGTCCAAAACTGAACTAGTACTTTTTACTAGAAAATACAAAATCCCGTTCGTAGCCCCACCTAAGCTTAGAAACACGGAACTCAGCTTTCCAAACAAAGCAAAATACTTAGGGTTGACCCTCGATAGTAAACTTAACTGGAAACAGAACATTCTAGATCGAACCAAGAAAGCTGAAATCGCCATCTACACCTGTAAAAAGGCTATAGGTCCTAAATGGGCTCTTCAACCTAATATAGTCCACTGGTTGTACCTGGCGGTGGTCAGACCAATCCTGCTTTATGGCGTTCTCGTCTGGTGGCCTGCACTCGAAACAAGGTGTAACACAAACTCTATCGAAAGAGTACAACGATTAGCATGCAAATGCATCACAGGGGCTCTCAGGTCCACTCCCACAGCCGCCTTAGAAACCCTACTTAACATATATCCCATTGATATCTTTGAGAAAATGGTAGCATCTAAAGCAGCCCTGAGACTTAGACAATCTCTCCAGTATTCAAGCTCACAAATTGGCCACATGAAAATCTTACAAAACTCCAATCTCAGAGTAACAGATTACATATCCCCATCTATTGATTTCAGTATCAAATATAACACCACCATCCCTGACAGATCCGCATGGGAGGAAGGTATCATTCTAAATGACGCCGCAATCGAAATCTATACAGATGGTTCCAAAACTTCGGAGGGCACAGGACTAGGTAGGTGGTAAGTCTATCGTCCTTTATATAGACAGTCAGCCAGCGATTAAAGCTCTGGAAACGCCAGCAATAAGATCTAAGTTGGTCAAACATTGCCGCGAATCTCTTAACGAAATTGCGGACAGATGCAACATTACTCTGTGCTGGGTCCCAGGACACAGAGATATTCCAAGCAACTGTAAAGCGGATGAACTAGCTAGACAAGGCACCGTACTTCCTCTCGATGTAAATAGGGAGGCACCGGCACCACCAAAACAATTAATGAAAATCCGTATGTTTAACGAAGCGCAATCTAGTGCAAACAACAGATGGAGTAATCTAGCTACGTGCGCATCGACCAGGAAGATCTGGCCCTTACTTGACGCAAAGAAAACCAAAAATCTCCTTTTATTAAATAGAAGGAACATAAGCCTCACAGTAGAAATAGTCACAGGACATTGCTTGTTAGGTAGACACGCCACTAGAATGGGTGTCCCAGCAAACGATTTCTGCAGAAGCTGCAGAAATGAAGAGGAGGAGGAGAATAGTCTCCACCTCCTTGGCACATGCCCAGCGCTAGCCACACTAAGAAAGAAGCTACTAGGCGAATACTTCTTTGAGGACCTAAGGGACCTGTCTAACATAGACATTAGAAACTTAAATAGATACATAGGTAAATCCAACTGGTTTAGCTGAAATGCCCCCCCTCCACATCACCACCACCCCTCCTCCCACGTTATTGGTTACTATCAATCCCCAAGAGGTACTGCAACAGACACCTCCCAAGATCGATAGCTAACCCTCCCATAGCACTAGACCAGTGTCTGTAAATAACATTACTGCATAGAGGTAACAGAGATTGATTGAGTCAATCAATCCCCCTATTACTCACATGCACACTACCTACACGGTGAACTAGGTATTAAGGGTTTGACTGAAGCAGTCACCCTACCTAGCCAAACCATTCCCTAAAGTTCGACTGCATACTAGTGCAAGATTGACTGCATCAGTCATCTCGCTCTACTTTGCATTCCCCACTATTTCCACGGTCCACCTAGGTACGGGTTCGATTGAAACAATCACCCTACCTAGTTCACACTTTATACACAGCAGTACTTAGAGTTCGATTGAATCAGTCACTCTATGTACGCTTATGCTTCTCTACACCTACACGGTCCACTGAATCAGTCACCCCACCTAGTCAATAGCATGCATAACAGTAATTAGAGTTAGACTGAATCAGTCGCTCTACTATACGTATGCACCTCTACACCTACACGGTTTATGGGACCTGCAAATAATAACTTGCACACACAGTATAGGGGGTTCGATTGAATCAATCACCCCCCATCACTTGCTGCACACTATACCTTCTCGGTACACCTTGACTTCAGGGTTGACTAAGTCAGTCACCCTCTCTAGCCTTTTCAGTCAGCATTCTCAGCCAACATCCTCATGAGAAAGGTTAAGGTTCCCCTGGTTACCGGTGACTCGACCGGTTATTACTCATGTGGTATCACAATGGACCCATGTGGTCTAAGTGCGTCCTGACCCTGTCAGGACAGCCACTTTTACCTAATCTATGCTATCCCATTACTTTTGTGAGATGAGCTTTTGCGCTTGTACGCTTTCAGTGGTCCGAATTTCCCGTTAGTTAGCGCAGCATGCTTTCTCATTGTGCTACTTATTTACCTAGTTTTAAACAATTAAATGGTATTTTTAAACCTTAGCTGTTGCGCGAATTTTTCGTTAGATTTCTATAAATTTATTGCCATTGCTCTTGTCCCATGACTTTTGTGAGGCACTGTAGCTCTATTTCGAATGCACATTAGCAGTTTTAATTCACAGTGAATAAGGAATCGCATTCACAGTTATAACTGTCAATACCAAATTCACGACTTAGTTCATCTCTAGTATGTTGTATCCGGTTAGACGTATGACGCACTGTACATACAAGGTGGCGCAAAATTAGTCATCCAATTTTGTTTTTGAATTACTTTTTTACTAAATAAAAAAAATGATTTTGAGTGATGGAAACCTTTATTTCCCGAGTATAGCGCGCTCCATTGCTTGTCTGTTTGTATACTGCAGCTGTCTAGTTCACAAATGCCATATATGATTGACCTACGACGCCAATTGCAAAAAGGGTAATCTTCCGAAAGGGTGATTAATTTTGCGCCATCTTGTACTATGAAATCGTAAAAACAAAACACAAACTCACTGTCTTTGTAGTTTTATTGCAATAACATGCATATATTTTAAAACAAAAAAAAAAAAAAAACAAATTTTCTTAATTATTTCTTTTTACTTTACAAAATAACATATTAATATCTGGTTGTCAGAAAAAAAAAATATAATGAAATCAAAAAATCGGCAAGAAAAAAAAACAAAATGAATCTTAAAACTTAAAAAAAAAAAAAAATTAATAGCTCATAAAATTAATAAATTCATTAAATTACTATATTTTGGCATAACTTCACAAAGAACTTAAGAAATTAAATAATTTAGCGAATAATTATACTTCCAAAATGTCTGTTCTTATTAAAAACTAATTTGGACAACTTCTCATGTAATAAAATAAAATAAAATTGTTTTGTTAATATTCATAAATAAAATTAAAAACAAAAAATCAGTATAAGTTGCAAATAATTTTGTCTTGCGAGGATAATAGAACTAAAAAACAAAAAGTTGAACAAAAAAAAGGTTAATTATTGTACAAATAATTATTTAAAACAAAAAGCATAATAAACAAATTCCTATTAGGAAATTAAAACATTAATTACAATTTATTTACATATTAAATAAATTATAATAGAAATTGACTTTTTTTTTATGTTCACAGATAGTTGCGTATTTATAATGTTAATACGTATACATATAAAGCATATATACACATATAATTTAAATATATAAATTTCTCTTTTTTTTTCAAAATAAACAGTTTTTTTTTAAATTTTAAGCCTAAAATTTGGTATTTTTTTCGTTTTTTTTTTTTTTGTTATTTAAACTATTTTATCGGTACAGCCATGTTTCGTTTATTAATTATGAAAAGATATTAGATGTAGATTAGAAAGAAAGATTTATTCACAGTGGTTTTTTTTTTGACTAAGTCTATTAGATAGCAAAAATGAATATTAACAAAAACAAAATAAAAATAAGATACAAACAAAATTAATTATAGAAAAAGTTTATATGTATGCATATATTTTTTTTAAGCACATAATATCATTTCTCGTTGTCCATTCAAATAGAAAAAGAAGTATGATAAATTAAAAAATTATTAAGTTTAAGCAAAACAAAAAAAAAAAAAATTATAAATATGAATGAAAGATATTTTAACAAATACTTAGTTCAGAATCGAAGGTACTGTCAAATCTTAAATTCACCTACATGTGTATAAAACAATTTTTTTTTTAGTTTATGGCAGGTGGTACACTTTGGTAGAATATCAATGAAATGCGAGTTTGGTTTTGCTTAAAAAAGGCACATTTTGGATGGTCTGCGATACTTTTTGAAAGACGCGTAGATATTTGTTCCCTGGTAGGATACCGTGAAGGATTTATGGTGGGAGCCTCTTGAGGTAGAATTCGATGAACTGTGCCCAGTTAGCGAAGATACTAGATCCGTAGATAAAAAGAAAAGCTGCCATATCTCAGGCTCAGTAATTAAAAAAAAAAAAAAAGTTTAAGAGATCGACCGGTGAAGTAGTACGCATAGAAGCTTAACCTAGGAGTTGAGCTAAGCATATTAGAATGATTAGAAGGAAGTTCGACCCGCCATTTTTAGCACAAACTGAATAGTATATTTCGGCTTGAATCAGTAAGCCTTGAGCAATTTTAATTAAGATATTATTGTTGCACTTCACTCCTCTTCAACACTTTCAGTGCACCACCTTTCTCATTGTTAACTTGTCTCTTTTCTTTTATAAAATCTTACAAAACTAAAGGTATATATTTATAGCGTGTTTTTTGTTTGTTTAATCTTTTTTTTTTATCCACTTAATCGTATAGTTTCCTCTTTTTTTTTTGTTTTGTTTCTACAACTTAAAATTAATTTTCTTATATAACTTTTTTCTTTTTACTTAAAGTAAAATATCTACTAAAATCTGCATAATATATATATGTATGTATATACTGGCAAAACAAACTTAATTATGGCCACCGACATGGCTGCCATGGAACTCTGCATAAAATTCTTCAATACTGACTAATGTGCCCGTAATGAAACCAATAACACCGAATGTCATCAAAAAGAGATTTTTCCACAGACGCCATTTGAATTTGCCATAGCCTGGCTCTTCGTGATAGACAGCTAATTCGATGATTGATGGCACCATAAGACCAAGTGTACTTAAGCATACAGCACCAATTAGGGATATAAATGGTCCAAGGTTTGGAAGAGCAGCAGCAATAGCACCGCAAACGATCTAGAAAATGAAACGAATGAGGGATGTTAGAAATTGCAGGAAAAGGACAATTAAGCTAATAGATACTTACAACAAGACCAACACGGAGAGCATATTCGCTGGCATTTTGTTTGTCAGCGGATATCTTGTGCTGGATTCCCTTCCAAATAATACTCATTGGTACGTAAAATTGTAGTGTGAAGGTGAAGAAGATAGCAATGGCAATCATTACCTTAACAGATTGAGCCAACCTAGAATTGAAGTAGAGAAATAATAATAAGTAAAGCTTTAGATGCATACTAAGTTTTCATAGTGCTTGATAAATTCGGTCCTTTATTATGAAAGAACTGGATAGAATGAAAGCCAAGCCTACCAACACCTACTCTCCACCTTGATCGGAGATTGGGTAACCAACCTCTTTGGAAGATCGTGGGGGCAGCAGACATTATCACTTCTTCTTGTTCCAGACGGCAGCGGACGAATTCTCTAGATGGGTTGAACAGTGGCGTTTATAGTCCAAGTTAGGTTGAATTTAGTGAAAGCTTTGCGTGGACTGCTTCGATATGTTCAAAGGTTAGCCAGTGCCTTGGAATAGAGATGGTGGCGAAGGAGCCCTTAATGGACCAACGGCAGTGGCTATACTCCCATAGTGGACTACTGGCACCTGTGTACCTGTCCCCAAGCCCTATAAGTAACTGACCCTCTAGGTTGGGGGTTGTGCCGTCGGGTTAACTCTCTTCCACGTAAAAAGACTTTGGTCGGATACAGATGATTTTACTGTTGACGACCGTTGCAAACATGAAAATGATAACGATCTTCGTATCTGCATGCGGAATGTAAGGTCCCTTTACAAACTACGTACAGCCGAACAAATAGCGGAGGCCATAGACTGCTGCAAAGCAGACATTACCAGCATCCAAGAAGTGCGCTGGTATGGACCGGAAAAAAGGAGGATGAAAAATAGCGACATCCACTACCGCTACGGACAAGAAGGACAGCGTCTTTTCGGGTGCGGATTTGTTATTAGAGGTAGACTTAGGCAAGAAGTCATGAGTTGCCGGCATGTGAACGAACGCCTCATGGCAATCCGTATCAAGGCTAGATTCGATAAGATGGATGACGTGACTATCGATGACTTCTACCAGCTCTTGGACAAGACGTATGAGCAATACCCTACACATGACGTTCAAATTGTGCCAGGTGATTTTAACGCAAAGCTAGGAAAAGAGAACGCCTTAAGTAGCGTTGTCGGAAAGCACGACACTACATCCGACAACGGATTCAGGCTTCGAATTTGCGGTGGGACGAACGTTGTCGTAACTAGTACGCAGTTCGCACGTCTTAATATTCTCAAGGGGACATGGCTTTCTTTTGATTGAAAAACCATCAACCAAGCCGATTAAGTTGCAATCGACGAAAGGCACTCTTCCAGTATTCTGGGTGTCCAGACTTTCCGAGTAGCCAACGTGGACTCGGAACACTACCTAGTTGTAGCCAAGGTACGTATGCGGATATCCAGAATAGAGCGAAATCAACGAAATACTGTGAGGAAGTTTGACGTCGGACGGCTACAATCGAAAGAGACCGCTAGAGCCTCTGCCGATTTAGTCTCTTTTAATCTCAATCTAAGTAATATGCCGCCAGAGGCAAATGCGGAAGACCAGTGGCAACGTTGCCAACAAGCCATCAAAAATGCCGCCTCTGAGTACCGGATTCCTCTCGGCCAACACAATCAAACCTCTGGTGTGAGGAAGAATGGCGACAAGCACATGGGACAAAACAAGAGGCGTATATAGCGGCGCTGCATAGGGCTGCTCGCGAAAGGAAGAGAAAAGAGGGACATCCACTTCTCAGAAGGAACAAAAAGGAGCATGAGAAGCGCTTGATCGAGGAGATTGAGAGACTTTATTGCAGGAATGATGTTCGAAAATATTACAAAAAGCTAAAACGAACATGGTAGGGTTTCAAACCCAGAACAGAAGCTTGCAGGGACGAAAATGGTAATATTGTAGTAGAAACGCAGTCGGTGTTGAGGATATGGAACAAACACTTCTGCAGACTAATAAACGGCGACGATGACCAATATTCCGCTGTCAGGCAGAATGAGCCATACAACAGTGACGATGGTAGTCAAGATTTCCTCCAACCCGACCAGAACGAAGTGAGGATAGCGATATCCAAACTTAAATCCAACAAAGCTGCTAAATCCGACAGCCTTGTCGCCGAATTTTTCAATGCAGGAGAAGATGGGCTGGTAAGGAGTATGTAAAATTCGGCCCGATGAAAGTATGTCCAATGAATGGAACCATAGCTTCATTTTCCCGATTCTAGAGAAAGTAAACCCTCTGAACTGCGCCAACTACAGAGGTATAACCCTTCTCAGCATCGCATATAAGGTTCTGCCTGCCGTATTATTTCAACGCCTAAGACAGATCGTCAACAATCTGACAGGTCCTAATCAGTGCGGATTTAGACCAGGAAGTCTACCATTGACCAAATATTCACACTACGGCAGATCTTGGGAAAACCCACTAATATCAAATTGATACGCGCCACCTCTTCATCGGTTTCAAAGTTGCCTATGGCGCAGTAGAGAATGACCTCGCGGTAGGTGGAGCAAACAAGTGGAGCGGGGCCTCAGCCAACTTGACGTGCGCATCGGGGGCAGCTGGCTCATGACCGAGGTGACTGGAGAGATTTGTTGCTTGGGACCCAGGTCCACCCCGGACTGTAACGCAACCTAAGTAAGTATATGTAAGTATAATTAGTTATGCTATGCTTGACATTTATACATTCCAAAGCACTTTTGATTACCTTCCCGTTTACGTTATTGAAAGCGCTCCGTGCTATCTGGTACTGGGGCTATAATAATTAAATTTTTTTTCATCGCAATTTAGAGTGATGAATTTCTTGACAAACACCACGATGTATGGGTCAACTAGAAGGGTAATGAAATCTACAAATATACTCGTATATGGCATGTAGGTAACACAATTACGCCACGATAAATTCAGAACGTCATAAACTAGCGTTATCTCTTCCAGTTTCCATATAAAGAACCAATTTCACAAAATAAAAAAAAAAACATTTCTATAAATTCTCAACTTACTTGTCCTCCACAGGCAAATTCAACGTAATACTGCCTTGCGTTTCGTCGCCATATTTCAAATATCCAAAGAATCCAACCAGCGTATACATAGTGATGACAACACCCATTCCAAGATTCAACACACTAGGACAACCGATGAAATGTGTTGGGTTCTTCATGTCGTTCTCCAGTGACATAACTACACCGATGCCTTCCAAAGCGAAGATCACAGTTCCGAAGAATAACGGCCACTGGATGACGTCGGTCATACCCTCACGTTCCGAAACTGAAGGTGTATCCGTAAACACGTACGTAAACGTAATGATGATTCCAACGAATATCAGAACATTAGCGATCATCGAGAATGGAGTCAGGAACTTAAGATTACGGATCAAGCACATGAAAATCAACGGCACCGTGAATATAGCAATGTAGATCCGGATGTTTAGATCGGTCTCAATGTAATAGTCCATCACTTGTTTGATGTTAGTCGAAACGAACACCAGGTAGATACAGCAGCATCCAATGAGATCGACCACAAGGAACGCGTTCACAATAAATCGTATGAATCTTGACCATTTATTCAGGCTTGGTGGTCCATCGAGGAAGGCTTGTTCAGCAACATCGGCGAAACCCATGGATGGGATCTTCCGCCGCCGGCATAGGATGTGTGCGCATTTAACCAGAATATGTACGCAGTATGTGCAAATTGCACCAACTGCAAAAGTTGCTATTAAACCAAACCACAGGCCAGCGTTCATGAAAGCCAAAGGCATGGCCAATATGCCAGAGCCCAGGGATCCCTTGAGCAAGTGTACGAAGGTTTCGACATCGCTGTAAAGAAAAAGAATAGTAATGTGTTAGTGAAAGAAATCAGTGACGAGAAATAAATACATGACAAAAGGTAGGACCTAGCTATTGGTTACGTTGGAACTAAGGTATGTTTGAGGTCATAATAGGGCATGTTGGTGGTAGGCTGTAGATTCCAATCTGACGCTGACGTTAAATGGTATTATTTAGTAGTAGATATCCTTTAAAATAAAGTGTTTGTTGCTTAAACCTCTTTACTAGAAATGCTAGGTTGGAAGGGCTGACAAACTGGCAAGAGAGGAGTACGGTGGTTTGTAAGCATTTTTGGGTTACTACTTAACTTTTTCTTGTATCTCACGCTTAAGGGGGTTTACAGCTGTATCGATCCCACAATAAAGAAATACGGTCAACATTTGAGTGTTGAGATATCAAACCGCCCGAGAAGGGTACGTTTTAGACCGAAAACAACCGATTGAACAGTTTGACCTTTTTTTTGCCTCAGTGAGAGACGTGCACAAATTCTGGCTTATGCAAGAGATCTCAGACCATTTGTAAAGCATCAAGAAAGCTCTGACCAAGGTACGACGACCAAAACCAACAAACTTCTCCAAGAATAGAGAAGGTGACTGTTAATACTGCTAGAAATGCTCTCCGCTTATAGCCTGCTAAGGGATGACACCCTGAAACACATCTCAATGATGACTACTCGTACGTATGCTGAAAATATGTTGGCAAAAACCATTGCATTCGCCTCTGTCATTTAACAAACAGAACCATTGGGAATATAAATAAAAAATAAATAATTGGCGCAACAGCTCCAAATACGTATATTATATTTCGAAAGAGTTGCCTGATTCTTCTCTCCGAATGGTTATGTTGCCAGAAACTAAAATATGTGTTGGTACTGGGAATGAGCTGGAAGGAGAGAGTCTGAAGCTTGTTGCCAGCTCCCTATTGATTTTGGTGCATACAAAAGACATAGACTGAGGAAATGTAACTAGTGTCACTAGAAATTTAAATGACGGGTATAGGACCCAATTCAGGATGCTGCCGAACTCTATAGTTAAGCAAATCATCAATATGCTTATTGCACAGAATTACTTATTTCCTTAAGTGGCGCTACGGGTCAGGCTGAACCTGAAACTCAACCAATAAGCCTCTTCATTTAGGTCGGTCTTTAGCTAATTGCTTCCACTTGCATACTTGAAGTTGGTTGAGGTCCCTTTAAACTTGTGCGCGCTCAGGCCCTCTACTTTGTCGTATCGCTTGATTAAATTTGAAAGCTCTGTGGCCCGGAGCGTTTGTGTTCATTCGTTCTACATATCCTAGCCATCTCAAACGTCGACTAGGTCGATGTCGCTGTACACTTCTTATGGTTCACCATTGAATCCTCTCCTCCAAAACCCTTCAATGAAGCGGGACCGAATATCTTACTAACAACTTTTCTCTCAAAGTGACCAAGGATATCTTTATCTGCTTTCAATAAAGTCCATGTTTCAGCGCCGCAAAGCAGGACTGGGGTGATCACGGTTTTATATAGAGTCTCCTTAGTTGTTCGAGATAGGGTTTTACTGTTGAATTGCCTTATTAGCCCAAAAAACAGCAATTCGCAATAGTTAATCTTCGCTGGATTTCTGCCCTGGTATCGTTGTTAGAGTTAATAGCAGAGCCGAGGTAGACAAAGTCCCTTACTACCTCGAAGTTATAGCTACCCACGGTGACGTTTTGTCCAATTCGTCAGTGTTGATTGTTTCATTTTGTTGACACCATATACTTGGTTTCGCCTTCGTTTACCACATAACCCAATTTGGTGGCTTCTGCTTCAATGCTTGCAAACGTACCGGTAACAGCCCACAGAATTCTTCCAATACTTTTGATAGATTTTGCCTCTGATGTTGGCTTGTGAGGTCCGCACAATCCGTTCAAGTACAATATTAAAGAAGTCACATGCCAGCGCGTCACCTTGTCTAAAAACCTTTTCTGACATCAAAGGTATCAGTGAGGTCATTACCGACCTTGATGGAGCAGCCAGCGTTCGCTATCATAATCCTGCACAGACGGACAAGTTTGTCAGGGATGTCAAAACTAGACATGGCTCTATATAGCTACTCTCTATAAATGCTGTCATAAGTGGGCTTGAAATTGATAAAGAGATGATGAGTATCGATATGGACTTCTTGGGTTTTCTCCAGAATCTACCCAAGTGTGAAGGTTTAATCTATAGTGGACTTTCCTGGCCTGAAACCGCACTGATGGGGGTCAATCAGGCTGTTGATGAAAAGCTTCAAGTGTTCACATAATATCGCAGAAAAGATCTTGTATGCGATGTTGAGGAGACTAATGTCTCTTTAATTGACGCAGTTGAGGGTATCTTCTTTGTTGTACGAGTACACACGATTGTCCAAGGCCAAAGAAGTAACACATTCGAAGATTAAGAGGAGTTGAACGCCGATGATTCAACAATCGTTAAGGTAAAAAGGTATCTTGACCCTACCATGAACAAGAAAAAGTGACGCTGAGGTAAAGAAACTGGTAAGCGGAGCCTATTGATCCAAACCAATGGCACTTCCAGGGCTTTAAAGACCTACATCAATCTTCATAATGAATCTATAAAGACCGAAGTGTGTGTATCTATGTGTAAATATCTATATTCTCAAGCCCCCAGGGATGAAATCGTCAAGAATTGTGTATCTCTGTATTAAGAACCCACTCAACGAAACTAAGTTCAGGGAATTGAAGCTGATGTATTTTAATCGAAACCGAATAGTCAGGGGTACAGTTGGTAAGTTTTAGGCCTACGCTGGCCTAACTACTTGAACAACACTGCTTCCCAAGGAGGAGAGATCTCAGGGACAGCCGTATAGCAGTGTGCAACCTAAGTCACATATCTGTGTTTGTGCTCCATGGTGTGAAATACTTACGATTGGAAACCTTCCTAAGCCAACTCTAGTTCAGAATGAGCCTTAAATTGCTGTTGGTGGGGTTTCTGACAATTTGCCCAAGTCGTTGAAGAAATATTCTCCGAAGACTCTATTTCTGGTTCCGCTGAAGCTTTCGTATTCACATAGTAGGTGGGCCTAGCATTCGTCTGCATCTACATACATCGCCGCAGCCTCTGCATATGTAGGTCTGCTGTACTGAAATGCATTTTTCTTATGTGAACCAACATCAATTTGTTGTGATGTCTGTCAGAAGTGTTAAGTGCTAAGCGTAATGAAGTCTTTTGTTTTTATTTTATTTTATTGCATCTAAAGTTGTCTTGCAGAGGTCGGCTTAATGTGATAGGGCTCCATCAAGCAAGCTTTTCTATTCGTGTTAGGATTGAATGGTCAATCATAGTTTGTTTCAGTTCTGAACCATTTCTGGTAGCTTATCGGCCTTTTTGTTCCCCTAAACCCCCCTCTTAAAGAGATCGTTTGAATATATTTCTCCTTAAGATCCCTTAGGCACCGTGGCGCAGTGGTAAGTCTGTTGTATCACTGCTTATGAAGTTCAATGTTCGAATTCCAGAAGCAACGAAAATGTTTCTTCACGGTCTCACTTCATTAGAAAGCTTACAAAACAGAAACAAATTAATTGCCCTTCGGATAAGGCATAAAACTGGAGGCCCCTTCCATTCGTGTGAAGAATATAACGCACGAGAAGTTAGACCCCTTATAGCTAAGTACATTCTTTTAAGGCCCGGAAGGTTAGGTTTGGCTCTGCGGCAAAAAGATCACCCAGGAACCTTATAACCTTTTTAAAATTGCTTGATTTGCGATAAACAAGGCAGTGTACTCGCACAAATTAATATTAGCAGATATTTAAGAGAAACTCAGCAAGTGTCCTTAGAACTTTGGACTGTAGAGATTGGTTTGTTTCAAGATAAGCAGTTCTTAACTGCCCCTTTTGCCGAAGAAATTAATGAATGCCTTTGCTTAGCGAAGTGCTTGAATAGAATCAACTTTAGAAGAGGCTTTTGGAGCTCACAACATAAGGGTTCTGTGCAGATAAAAGGCGATCACAAGACTTGCCTGGAATGCTGATTCGCGATTTTGTAGCCTGATATCCGAGAATTCTTTCCACGATTAAATATTTTATAGTCAGCAAACCTAAGCGTCTAGTGACAGTCTCATTGGTTTGAGCTTGGGCTCCAAATAATAGGAATTCGACGTATACAAAGTAGCCCACCCTGCATAAGAATATGGTTAGACTTTATGAGGCTGATGCACTATTTATAAGGTAGTTGTAGAACTTTTAAGAGGCACTTCCAGTTTGAAGATAGGATCGTAAATACAACAGCCATAGCCTATCATTTTCAAGCCATCTGCATATTGCATCGATTGCTAGCTGGGGAATCTACAATAATATGCACTACATTGGAGAGGTTTATAGGGAGAGGATGATTTACTTTGATGGAGCTAGACTGGAGTCAATGAAACGAATTTCTGGATTCATAAGTTAAGTGATCAGATTTAAGATCCGTAGATTATGTTGACTGGTAGCAGACTTTGGAGTTGCGATGGAATTGGGACACTTTGGACGAGAATTTCCAAAAACCTTAACTGGATGAACAAAAACAAGTACTCGTAAGTATTGCTGGACAATAGGTCGAGGGAGTACTTCGATACCTCGGGGATATATTTCGAATACTGAATTGTATGCATGCACCCGAATCAGGGAATCCAACGCTAGCTTTGGTATGCCTATGAAGATCTGCAGGTGGGAGCCATGGCGCAAGTGGTTAGTGCATCGGATCATTGCGCGTGAGGTTCCAAGTTCGATTCCTAGAAAACACAAAAAAGTTTTTTTCACGGTCTCACCTCTCGCGAACGCCTGACCAACATCCGAGAGTATTGTTGTGACGATAAAGCTTCTAAAAAAAATGCCCTTTGGATACGGGCACTAAACTGTAGGTCCATTCCATTCGTGTGAAAAATATAACGCACACAACATGAGTGGTTACGAGAAGATAGGTCCAGGCACTTAAAGTGCTGTTGCGCCAAATATTTTTTTCTTTTGGCGCTGCATCTATTCCACTTTAACGTGGAGTCAGTATTGCTTTATCGGTGTAGTACTCAGAAGGTCTCGACCATCGTGTCGAAAAAAATCGTTTGTTAATCGTTGTGTCAGAAACATATTGCGAGTATTCTGTCCAAGCAGTGCATCAAACCGTAAGCAATGTATATGAAGGAACGGTCCAGTATTGTATATGTAGATGCATATCAGATGCCTCTGAAAAGGAAACGCCTACATAATAAGACAGGCTCCGGCTAACCCAAGAAGAAAGAAAAGCGTGTCGTTTAGAAAAACTTGGAAGAAGACGGTCGAAGAAGAGGCGCGACTGTTTGGGAAACCTGGAGGGGTTTGAGATACATGGCACGTAGGTACGTATGTACGCAGGCCCGAGAAAAATGGTCGTTCAGTTGTGTCTCCTCCGTCGATGATGCATGAAAAGAGGCAAAACGATAACACCGAATCTATAGGTCTATCTATAAAGGTTTCCCAAGCAGTCTTTCACGTACATATGTAGCAGAAGGTAAAGGACATATGTACCTCCTAAAGCAACAAGCCCAGCTAAACAAACGCAATCAAATGAATCAATAAGCTTGTTGTTCACCAGGTCGATCCCCCGCCAAAAGCGTGCACAATATAGTATACGTAGCTAAATTTACCGCCATTTTATGTTTATTTCTGACACGCGATTCTTTTTTAATACAGTCTTTGGAATGCTCTTAAAAAATGCAAAGAAAAACAATCCACATTCGAATATGCGATGTCAATCCTTCTTCAAATAAGAATCTGTATTTTCGTTCATCTTTTTCGTTTATGATTTTTGCCAAAAGAGTCACATATGTAGGATGGAAGTGCGTCACGTTATGAGTTGCCCACGTTCATCTCATGTGTCGCTAGTACACACGGTCTCTTTTTTAAGAGATGTTATTTTAGAAATATATTTTTCAATTAATATTCCAAAAGAAAAAACCAAAACATTTCTTGGTGGCGCGATGTTTTTGTTATTTTTAAGTCTTTGATTTATTTTATGTTCTACGCCAAAATGTTTGTCAACTGAAACCAAAAAATTCTATTTTGTTCCTGTTTTTGCACACATTTTTCGAAAACAATTGAAAAACCAAAGAAAAATGAAAGCTAGATTTTTCAAAATTTTTTAAACTAATTGCAGTTATTAACTTCGCGGGTGGCGTAACTGACACATGGAATGTATAATTTTCCATGGGAATGCATTGTTGTTATTATCACCCACTGTCACGAACAGCTGAATAAATTGTAGGGATGGATAAGTCATTACAGAGAGTTCATGCCAGTACGCAGCAAGTGCTTAACGCTTTGCATATAATTAGTGGCTGTTATAAGTATGTTAAGCTACAAACGAGAACAAGTAACTTAGTTTAGAGCTTAGATTTAGATATGTGCCATAGACGGTTTACTTACGAGTAAGTACTCTCATGCCTAGGCGAACCTCACAGGCGGATCAGTAGAAATGCGGTGAAGTGGGAGGGTTGTAATCCCTTGTTTTCGGATCATAACCTCGCTGATAAAAGGAAGAAGAAGTAGTCTCAAAGGTCTCAAAAGGTCTAAGTGATAAGCAACTACATGCGTTTAACATATGCATCCTGGGGCTATTCAGAATAATCTAATTGATCAAGTAGTAATTTTGAAGAGAAAACGTTTTTAAAATCGATGTCCATTTTCAAACTTCAATAGCTCGGCTAAAAATGGACACAGCACCGCCATCTTGGTCCTCACTACGATTCTACATACCTACGCAAGTGCATAAATTATAAAATTTATAAAGCCAAAGAGACGATTGCGTTGTGATTTATTATGTATGCAGCCTGAACAGTAGAGAAATCACAATCACAATTCCAATCACAACGATGGCTCTTGATATGGCATGTGTCTATCCTGAACAGTCAGATAGTTACACCATAAGGCAATGTCAATCAAAGTCGCAACTATGTCCTGTAATGCTAATGAAACAGTCTAGGTTGTCAGACCAAAATCAATCATCTCTGGGTGCCAGAACATAGCAGCTTAGAGGAGAATGAACAGTCCAACGAGCTGACGAGAAGGGTGTCCGCCCTGAAATAGTGCCCGACATCCAGCACTAAGCAAAATCTTTTTCGACAAACTAATGGAAATTTTAGAGAAAAGTATCACATACATAGTTGATCTTAAATGTCACAGAATGGATTTGAAACCGTTTCCTTTCAACATCCTATTAACACTATCTAACAAACGAAGTCATGTGTTGTGGTATTCAAAATGGCGCTAAAGTACTAATTGAGCTGAAGTGCAGTGCGCAGCAGTACCCACTTCTACCTAGCCTATGTCTTGTATCTCGTTATGTACGAAGATCATTTGAAAAGTTTCAGCGTTATAGAAAAATAGTTATGATCGGATTTAATTCTCGCCATCGTCTGACAGACGGCGTTGATACATGTATCCCATAAAAAATTCAAGTCATTCCGATCAGTACTTTGCTCATGGCACTCTCATGAAGTGCTGACGTTTTCTGTCGACAATTGAGAAAGTCCTAGCCTAGCTTCTCGCAACCACTCATTTTGTCACACGAATGGAAGGGACCTACAGTTAGGCCCGTATCCGAAACGCAATTTTTTTTGAGAAGTTGAAGTTTTTTTCGAGACAACAATACTCTGAAAAATTTTTTGGTGTTTTCTGGGATTCGAACTTGGAACCTCGCGCAATGATAAAGTTCCTTTATTTAAAAGAAAATAAAAACTCAGGGAATAAAGGACGATCCAGCCTCAGTACACGGTGAAGTGTCCCCTTCATACACAACCGTCAAACATTGGGTCGTACCACCATTTTTGATGAACGTTCTGAGCGCCCAAAAACTGTTCAACTGACGAAATTGTCGCTTTAGTGCATGGAACTGTGATGGAACATCGTCGACTGACCGTTCAGGAGATTGCTGAGGCTTGTGGGATATCAAAAGAACGGGTGCGCAAAATTTTACACGAAGATTTGGATATGAGAAAATTATCCGCACGTTTGTTGACAATTTACCAGAAGTGCGTTTTTCAGGTGTACACAAAGAAATTTTTTCTGACAGCTTTAAGGGTTGGGCGAAACGTTTGATCAAATGTATCGAGCAACAAGGATATTACGTTGAGAAATATGTATGCGCTTTTTTTTAGAAAGCCGGAAGCTTTTCAAATGACCCTCGTATCTACCACTGAGCAATTAAAATCGTAACTATGACTGCTCAGAACGATAAAAACAACGTGCAAGTAGTGAAGCAGTAAACCACAGTAAGCATATGAGTAGTTATATATAGAATGATGATGATGAGTAACCACCCAAATCCGAAATCAGGAATATAAATTAAGAAATTAAATTATAAAGTTTTTGTCGCAAGAATGCAGATTTTAAGCAAAACGCAAAAGTTATGCTCAAAGATGTAACGAACTCTAAAATCAATTAAAATGAAATATCGACCCAGACCGGGTATTTCGGACAAGGAGGAGAGCGCCAGTTGACCTTACAGAACTAGGAGATTGACACATAGTCTAATGCCAGTGTCTTTTGGGCACGGTCGCTTTATAGACGCATGCAAACATTAAAGTGAACTACCTTAATTAAGCCATCGCCTCGGTTACAACATCCTCCAAGCTGGTGCTTCAATGCCAAAATAAGCAAGCCTCGCTAGATTGCCAATTCAAGGTAACCCTGATTTGCGTTCTAGGGCACAGTAACGTTTATGGAAACGAGCTTGCTGATGAACTAGCTAGGCAAAGCTCAGCCTTCTACAGGTCATTTGCGGAATCAGTACAGATTCCGCTTGGAGAAGCCAAAGCAGAAATTTCCTTAAAATTCCTCGCTAAAGCCAACCTCAGATGGACTAGGCTATTAAACGGTGTCATATCTAGAAAGATGTTGCCAAACTACAACAAAACAAAAACAAGCCACTTCCTAAACAGAACGCGCAAAGACATCGGCAAAATAACAGCAACCACCACGGGTCACTGGCCTATAGGAGACCATGCAGTCAAACTATGCAACCCACACAACACACACTGTCGCAGTTGCAATGTCGCAACTGAGAAAGAAACCCTTATCCACTTTTCATGCGCCTGTCCAGCACTAGCTATGGCCAGACAACGAGTTTTAGATAAACCCTTTTTCGCTTGAGGAAGTCTCAGAGAGAAACTTTAAAGATTTAATAATCTTCTTAAACTCCACAGGTTGGATCTAGAGACTCCCCAATAACACATAGTGAAACATCCAGGTTACACGAGTTTGTGGTATAAAAACGGCACATAGTGCTTATTGGGTTCTTCTTTTCTAAGAAGAACCACCACACCTACCTGCCTACCTTAATAGTAGTTAATATCTGTGCATTTACGTTTAGAGTGCAGACAGAAAACATTCTCTTCATCTAATAGACAGCCTACACATTACAGGGACAAGGAGTTCGTTTATTAGATGGTCCTAGTGTTCAATATACAACGAAGGCTGATAGAAGACTACTCCTATATTACAATTGCATTTGACATTTCACATTCTATGAATATATATCCCTCTTCTGCAGAAATATCAGTTTTATAAAATAGTAATCAGTCTTCAGCTTTTCAAACTATTTCCAGGATACTCCGCCTGCATTGTGAATTGTCTCTCCAGAGAGAACATTACAACTCCAGTACACGAATAATCCGAAACTCGTTAACATACAATAATAAGAAATAGCGATTGATTTTCGAAATCATTAACAGCAGTTTCAGTACAATGTATCGTTCTGATAAGGTCAAGATCTAGTACGTTGGAAGTAGATAAATTTGTTAACATCATCATCATCAGTAGATAGTTTAATTTAGTTAATTAGTTTTAGAACTTTTATTTCGTTATAAAAATGTCTATACAAGAATAATTAATTTCTTTAAATTTACAATACATATGCAGTTGCAATGCAAATTAGAATACTTAAGTCTAAGGTTTGGCCTTAGACCGTCTACCAGATTGACATTAATTGTTCACTACATTAAAGGTATTTGTTTATTATGTGGATTATACCAAATATAAGCAAGTGTCTTAAAAGTCGCCATCTATAATTCGTTTCCGGTATCGAAGTGCACTTACAGCGTAATTATAGAGTAGATCCCAACCTTCTTTCCCATTTAGTACACCCATTGCTTTGTCTTCGCCAAGATGGTAAGATCCAAAGTATCTGAATCGGAATCAATAGTCATCGAAAACCTGTTAGCAGATCTTTACAGATCAGGCTACACCACCGTCGGTTATGCTGATGATTTGGCGGTTTGTAATAGTAGTAAACACGGCACGACAATCTCTTACGTCATGCAAAGTGCACTCTTACAAGTTGTAGAATGGTGTAACAAAGAAGGACTATCCATCAATCCTAGTAAAACTGTTCTGGTGCCGTTTACAAGGAAGATACATGTCAACCTTGAACCCATCACCATCAAAGGCACCACAATAGTTTATTCCAGCGAGGTCAAATACCTTGGTGTAATTCTTGACAAGCGACTTAACTGGAATTCACATATCAAGTCCGCCACAGAACGTGCTACGAGAGCACTTTGGGCTAGTAAACGCCTATACGGCAGAACTTGGGGTCTCTCTCCTAAAATGATACATTGGTTGTACATAATGATGGTAAGACCCATTATCACATATGCGGCTATCATCTGGTGGCCAAAAACCCTCCAGCAGATAACGGAAAACAAGTTGCAGAAGTTGCAAAGAACTGCCTGTCTCGGTATTACAGGTGCGATGCGCATCTGCTCCACGACAGCTCTTGAAGCTATTGTCGGGCTAACACCCTTACCAATCTTCATTAGGAAGATGGCTGCTAGATATGCCATCAAGCTGCAGCTAGATTATGAGTATAAACCAGGTGACCTAGTGGGGCATCTAAAGATACTCAACTCGATCCCTAAAAGAGACATGTTTTGTACTATACCGGATATTATGGTCAGACAACATTGTCATTCGGAAGGTAAGTCGAGGTAGAAATATTGGACCGCGGAAATTGGTCCAATGGTGTTCCAACACTGGACCCCAAAAGTCTCGTCTGGTTCACCGACGGATCGAAAATGGATTCTGGAGTTGGAGCCGGGGTCTTTGGACCCAACACAAAAATTTCGGTGCCTATGGGTACGACTCCCACTGTGTTTCAGGCTGAAATCCATGCCATTGAGATCTGCGCCAGACACAATCTCCGTAAGGGATTCAAGGGCGCTAGGATTCATACATATATTTTCAGATAGCCAGGCAGCACTTAGGGCATTATCGTCCAACCAAGTGGACTCCATAACTGTAAAATGCTGCTACGATGCTTTACAAGATCTTGCCAAACACACAAGAGTAATGCTCGGTTGGGTCCCTGGACACCAGGGAATTGTGGGTAACGAATCTGCAGATGACGGCTCAGAATCTGCGTTTATAGGTCCCGAACCTTATGGTAGCGTCAACTGGACAACAGCTACAGCGTTGATTAACGAATGGGAGAACAAACTTCGTCTAGATCACTGGACTAATGGGCCAGGTTTAAGACAATCCAAACGTTTAATCAAGCCTTACTCCTATAAGAAAATCCTTAACTTAGATGGGGAAAGCATTAGGAAGCTAATGAACTTTCTAACTGGCCATTGCGGCCTAAGATACCACCTTAACAAGTTGAACCTGTGCCAAGAGAAGGACTGTCGGCTATGCCTAGAGGAGGATGAAATATCCGAACACATTCTCTGTGAATGCCCGGCACTACACTGGTTAAGGAAACGTATTTTCCACAAGGAGACACTCACTTCAGTGGAACTGAAATGCCCCACTACTAAAGACATACACACTTTCATAAAGGAGGTAGTACGTCTGTTAGGTTAACTCCAACGCTCCGATACAATAGATCTTTCAGGTCGCAGTGTCGTTGCCACGCGGGCATGGGTTGTTCAAGATGAAAAAAAAAAATCCCTTAATTTGAAAATCGTGCTAATCATATCTATTTTATATGAATTAAGAAGATATTTATTTTCCTGAAGATTGTAGGCTAATTTACTCTAGATCATTTTATATTGAGATTGTCTCATTTATAAATTGAGCATACATCCTGTGTCCAGTTGCTAATAACAACTCGTTAAACTTCGTCCTTGCAAATGCTGGGTGTTCCTCAGGGTCGATTGTTATATTTAAACAGCAAGAGGTCCCCAAATGGTCCCACTCTTTAACGAAGCCTCCTCTATAGATCAACATTTGCGACAATATAAGCTTTGGAAGTCTTTCATTTCATCAGTATTGGAAGTCAAATCTTTAACAGAAAATGAGACTCTTGTATGTGTCTCACTCAATAGTACGCTTAGAAAGCCAATTCAATTTCTTATTCAACGGAGCAGCAATATTAAAGAAATATTTTGCTACTAATTGTTAAAGAAAATTAAAACTTAACTTTCCAATAGAAAAATGTTCATACCATATTTCCAAGAGTTTGACTGATGTCAAGCAAAAAAAAATATTTATTTAATAGTGTTGCTGAATAGAAAATTGAATTCTCTTTACGACTACTTTTATAAACTATTGTTGTGCCAATGTAAATTCTTTTAACCCCAGAGCCCCTACGGGGTGCGTGAGAACCCTATGCTTAGAGAAACTCTTTCACCGAGTGGCATGAGTTTAATTTTTTTTATTTGGACTTGTGTCAGCCCTGTTTAGTGCAATTCCTTCGCTGAAAGTGTGCAGTACGTCATCATTTGACAAAGCTCATACCTCTACGCCATACAGCAGGACTAGGATGATTAGCGTCTTATGCATAGTTACTTTAGTAGCTCGAAATTTGGTTTTGTTACTCAATTGCCTTCTTAGCCCATACAAACAGCGATTAGCAAGAATAAATATTCGTTTGATCTCCCCACTAATGCCATTTGCGGAGCTCACTATAGAGACTAGGTGGACAAAAACCTTTACATCCTCAAAATCACATCTGTCTTTTGTGGCGTTCTGTCCAAGACGCCGATGTCGGGTGCCCTTTTTTGCATGTGCATAGTTGATTTTGCTTTCATTGACTGCTTAACCCACCTTTGCTGCCTCGGTCTCAATACCCGCAAACGCCCCACTGACTCGGCGGATCGCTGAATTCTTCCGACTATGTTCATGTCATCGGCGTACGCTAGTAGTTGTACAGACTTGTAAAAGATTGTAACTCCAATGTTGGCTTATGAGTTTCGTATAATTCTCTCAACTATTATAATAAAGAGATCGCATGATAGTGCTTCCTTTGTCCAAGAATTTTCCTGACATCGAACGGTTCTGTAGTGTCCTTATTGACTTTGCTAAAGCAGTGAGAGTTATCCATCGTTATCCTGCACAAACGGACAAGCTTGTCAGGGATACCGGGACTACATATGGCGCTGTATAACTCATCTCTAAGCACGGTATCTTGGGTGCATACTTGACCGTAAACTGAGCTGGAGAGATAACACAAATGAAAGAATAAAGAAAGCGTACATTGGGTTCTATGCTTGCAGCTGAATTTTTCATAAAAAATGGGGACCCAAACCTGCCATCATCCATTGGATGTACACAGCTATTGTCTGGTGGCCAATAGCAGAGAAAAACACGCATCTCAAAGAGCTGAGTAAAATCCAGAGACTTCTCTGCATAGCAACCACAGGCGCCATTAAACTACCCCGACTGCAGTACTTGAAACAGTTCTTGCACTGATTCCACTAGAATTATTTGTTAAGAAATCAGCCGCGATGAGTACCCTGCACCGAAAAGAATCCAACCTATGGAGAAAAGGCCACATGGACCATCGTAGCATCTCAAGATGGGCTTATCTAGACGCCACGACAGACTATATTCCGTCATCCCCCGACTTCAGCCTAAACGTCAAAACGGTCATCCCATCAAAGGAGTACTGGGAAGACGATGGGGCCATTACCCCGCATAGTATTTCAGTCTTCACTGACGGGTCCAAAACAAACGAAGGAGTAGGTTCGGGTATCTATTCAGCGGAAGCTGATATTGCAATATCACTATGGCTTCCGAACCACGGCAGTGTGTTCCAGGCAGAAGTCCTAGCGATAGCGGAGGCGGCACGAGAACTATCAACGAAATTTGTTACTAGGAAAGAGCTATAAAGGACATCTCATCCGCGGTTATAACATCAAAGCTAATAAAACGCTGCCACGAGGAGCTTCACATGCTTACCCAAAGACACCATGTAACATT
This sequence comes from Brachypalpus laphriformis, assembly GCA_945910035.1. Taxonomy (NCBI): domain Eukaryota; kingdom Metazoa; phylum Arthropoda; class Insecta; order Diptera; family Syrphidae; genus Brachypalpus; species Brachypalpus laphriformis. Next base: position 62,122,399 of record OX246756.1, read on the forward strand.
CTGCTGGGTCGCAGGGCACAAAGGAATTCCAGGGAACGAGATGGCGGATGAACTGGCAAGAAAGGGATCAGAATAAGACCTGTCAATGGTCCAAAGCTCAGTCCTTCCTCCTCTTATACTTGTTAAATCAAATATAGCACTTGAGTTCAAACGAGAAGCAGAAGAAAGATGGAGAGCGCTCCCTTAATGCCATGTCTCCAGAAGCATCTGGACAAAACATGACAAGATGAAAACCAAGGTCATCCTTACTCAAAATAGACAAAACTTGGCGCTTCTCATAGGTATCATTACCGGCCACAACCTATTGGCGGCCCACCGAAAGAGAATGCGGCTAAATACAGATGAACTCTGCAGAGGTCGTAGGAATACAGACGTAGAGGAGGACACTGAACACTTTCTTTGCAAATGCCCTAGTCTCTGCAGTAGCAGGAAGACGGCCCTTGGAGAGTATTTCTTCAACCATCTGGACGACCTGTCTGAAAAGCAACCAACCACCATCATGAAATTTATAACTTCTTCAGGGTGGTTTAGAGGTGGCCGTTCCACTAGCACACAACTCTAGCTATTTTGTTTTTTCCTATCTTTATAGTTCTTCAGCCAGGAAATTCCACGTCAGGGGAGTACAATGGATCCGTTTGAGACCCGAGTGCAGAATGCGCTCATTCGTTGCAGCTAACCCCTTTAAGCTAACCTAACTCATCTCTATACATGCTATAATAGGCAATTTCGAAATCAATGAAGATGTGGAGCGTATCGATTTAATATTCGCTGGCTTTTTCCAAGATCTGCTGTAGTGTGTATACTTGGTCAATGGTGGATTTTCCCGGCCTTAAACCGCACTGATAAGGACCTATCAGTTTGTTGGGGATCGGTCTTAGGCGTCCAAGATCCAGCCAAGCAGCCAAGTTCCCACATGCGATGTTGAGAAGACGCAGTGCAGAGGGTCTCCTTTCTTCAGAATCAAAAAGTGAAGTAGGATAAAATTAAAATAACATATTGCCGAACGAATACATGCAAACTATGAAGAATAAGACAATAAGGACTATCGCTCGTTATCCTATTTCAAAAAGAATGTCTTTTCAAAAACCACATATGTATGTTTATTTTTATGCATTGTTCTCAAAGAATAAGCATAAACAAATTCTAAAACTTTCTATACATCATAAACCTGTTCAGCTTTTATAATGAATCGCATAATAAATATTTCAAACCAACCGCACCAACAAAATGACGCAATAAATTAGTAGGAAATCATTTTTTGTTGATTTTTTGCCAAAATCATGAAAAGTACATTTCGCCTCGCCTGTCAGCGACATTTCTTTCCGCAGAAAACTGATATTTTCCGAATGAAATTCAAATAAAAGAAATTTGTTTCATGAAGAATTTATATAGTTTGCAATTTTAGGACAAGGTTGCAGTATTTGAGGAGTAATGATGTGATTAGGGTAGGTGTCGGTGGTATTTATGTCATAAAACTTAAAAAAAAAAACAGAGAAATTCAAAAGAAAAGACCTGTAGTTCCAAATGTTTCCTAAAGATATTACAAAAAAAAAAGTACTTCGTCTACTTACGATGTAGGATGATCGACCTTGCGATTCTCAAAGGGATTATAGCTGCAATCCTCCGGATCGTCGGTACCTTTTTTCCTTGCTGTTATCACTAGCGGTAACGTTGATCCTGCCGCTTGTTGGGCTGGTACATCCGCCATATCCGCACGGAATCTATCCGAAGAATTATACATTTCAAACATTTTGTCGTGAGTTTTGAATTTTTTTTTTTTTTGCGCGAACACAAATTGTTTTGTTTTTTTATTTTTATTTTTTTTTTATTTAATTCTTTTGTTTAACTTTTATTTTTATATACGAACGAAAAGACAGGTAATAGAGGAAAAAATGCACATACTTTGTTTGGTCAAAACTCGCGTTATTCCTTGCTCCGTTATGCTTCTCTGTATCATAGCCCGTAATCACTGTGGGGATTTTCTGCGAAAAAAATGAAAAGAGTGGAAAATTTTTAAGAAAATTCGTTTTGTTTTTTTTTTTTTTTAATTCTTTTTTCGGATATGTACAATTTTTTTGCTTTAATTTCTTTTTCACCACACATTCTCTCGCTCGCAAGTTCTTTAGGCCAACACAGTACATATGTGTGCGAGCGAAAATAAAACGCGAAAATCACAACGCTAACTACAATGATTGTCAAAAATAAATCCTCATGAGATATTTGGGGAAATGGGTGGTTGGGTGGGGAGGGATGAAATTTTGCATGAAAATTTCATTCAAGACAAAACAAAACATTACGCACACAGTGTCATGATCAAGAAAAACTTTGATTTTTGTGTCTCATCCTAGCGGTGGCGTAGGGGGGGTGTAGGGGGGATGTATAACATCAACTTGTAGGTGGCATTCTCAGCGAAGCTTTTTGGGAAAGAAAATTTGCTTTCCAACCCACACAGAAGAGGTGGGCGACACGACTTCGGTGTAGATCAATGAGAAGTATCTACGGGGTGGGGTGGTGGATCCATCAAATAGGTATTTTCTGCGCTAAAATTAGATACAATTTTTGTTATTTACGTTTCTCTTATTGTTTTTCATTGCGTCATGGTAACGTAAACACGATCTGAACATGGTCAGACGGAAATTAGAAAACGAATGACAATTTTCACGAGACTTGCTCGGAGAGAACGTTAGTTTTCAATTGAACCTCATAGAAATGAGAAGATGGGTTTTTTGAGAGGCAGTTGCGGATTAAGATGGGATGACTGGATGCAGTTTTGCGAGATAGAACAAGTGCTGGAAGAATCTTATTTCTCGATTAATAGTGAAAGATACTGCTTTTGAAAACATTGATATACAAAAGAAGGAAAAATACAAGCTTACGTCAAACGCCATTGAATTCTGCAAGAAGGTACATCACTACTATCAGGATGTGCCGAGAAGAAGGACAAAAGACCACGATGACTCTAGACAACAGACACAAAAACTATTTTGATTAAAATACAAGTTTTGAAAAACATAGCAATGCATGTTGACAGTTAAGGTGTCCACAAAACTAATATGCCGACGACACAAAGCTAAACGATCATTAATGATTGATTCAACGAGGTCCCCTACAGGATCTAATAATGCCTAAGTTTTTGGGATAAACAAAAATTAGGGGTGACTGCAAAATGCTTAAGATATTGCTTTGTTGTTTTCCATATGTGGAAGAAACGAAACCAAAGAAGTAGTTTTTAATGGTTGCATGCTGCCACATAGTGGCCATTACCTTACCGAATCCATTGCTATCAGCAGTAAGTGAAGAATGTCAGAAAGGGCATTCATCATTAAATTTCAGAGCTCCAAGAACTCTACACCAACTCCAAGTGACTGAAAGTCTACAAGAAGATGTGAAGGCGAAAACATTTAAATCTGATTCTCCTGTATCGACCACATAGACACCCCGCGGATAATCATCGAGCAATGCGTTGAATATCGGTCGTCACTTCACCTGCTGTTCATAGAATTTGAGAAGGTGTTCGATAGCGTCAACGGAGGTTTATTTGGCGTGCCTTACGCAGGAGAGGTATTCCCGCTAAACTAATTGTTATTATCAAAGCTACATACGTACCAAAGATCCAGATGACACGTTCTGGACAGAGGAAGATTGTCGAAAAGTGGAGTAAGACAAGGCTGTATTCTTTTACCAATACTATACCTATTGGTGCTTATCGATGTGCTTCGTATAGCTTTGTCAACGGGAAACGTAGGAATTCCATGGACTCTTACATCCCAACTGAAACATATTGACTACGGTGACGATGTATGCTTACTTTCTAACAGAATTATGATTATGTTCACAAAATGGCGAAGCAATGCAAAAACTGTTCCGCTCCAATGTTGATTCTGTGCTATTATATGGATGCAGCACATGGAAAATGACCATAAATATGACCAGAAAGCTGCAAACGTTCCTTAACAGGTACTTGCGGAATATCTTAAGCATTTTCTGTCCCAACTGCATTTTTAACGAACAACTCTACCAGAGAATGGGCCAAAAACTAATAAGCACAACTGTCCAATGATCGAAGCGGCAGTGGATTGGTCACGCGTCTTGAAACCCTGATAGTTCCATAACTAACCATGCTATGCAATGGAACCCTTTAACTCAGGATGGCAGAAGACCTGGCGGTCCGAGGAAAACATAGCGCAGGACCTTCTAGTATTACCCTATGGAGATTCACCTACCAGAATTTGGAAGTCATTTCTTTTATGATCTTGCAAAGCAAGCTGCAGATCATCGATGAGTTACATCATATTGACGCTCGTACCTTTCAGGTTCCTTTAGCTTCCAACAGATTGGTTATAAGACCTATTCTTAACTATGAATAGTGAGATTAGAAGAAGAAGTCTTATCTTCTAAAACTGTCCAAAATCCAAAGAGCAATATATGGTACATCGAGGAAACAAGATGCAAAGTAACCATTGTTAAACTCGTTCAAACAGATCTAAGATTAAAGAAGTCTGAATCTGGTTATCCACCCATCAATGTTCCGTCACCCTTTTATTATATCTTGATTGTAGAACCAACTAAAGCCACTTCTAAGGGAAAGCAAGTCCTATACAACAGAGATATCCCAAATGAATTGCTGGAAGAAGAAAGGATAATATTGATTTTTATTTGCACTGAATTTGTTTAGGTACCAATCAACAAGAAACAAGAAACAATGACGCCTCAAGAAGTATACAGGTAGCACCCAACCCCAGTAGTGGACGGAATTGCAAATTTAACACTGTACTGACACAACCCGCTGAAATATGATCACTAAAGGCTTGCTATACGAACAAGTGCTTAATTCATATAATAATTCACTACCTCTCAGCAAATATTTATGACGTTTCAATCTGAACATTTGTACTAAATTATGGATATCCTCTGTGAAATAAAAATGCTAATGATTTGCAAACTGCAGCCGAACATGATATCTTTCTCATTATTTGCTTATAACCCTGACCCCCAATGCGCTCTATTTATACTCCAAATGCTAAGGCTGCTCGGCGACATCACCATGAACTACACATGACCCACTCCAAGGATGCGCCATTCACATAATATCACACCCACACTTTTCTTTCGATTTCAATTGTTTCTCAACGAACAAGAAAAAAGTTAAGACGTCATATACCCACCCTCTTGACAATCACTACACACACTATCTAGCGGCCTTGAGATTCTTTTTTAGATATCATTCAGCTACACACATAGAGTTCATCATCAGGAAAACAAACCACCAACACATACCCACACGACGCACAGATACGTCGAACGTTGAACGACATTGGAAAAAATTTCAAGTACCTAATTATAAAAAAAAAAAGAAGATACAACAATTTGGCACGGATTTTCCTTTTTTTCTTTTTCCTTTGCGCTGCGTAACGACCACCGAACTATTATCGGGGAAAAAAGATAAATAAATATCCCACGCACTTATCCGTCTCTCTTTGTATCTATCTTTATACGATTTGAATACGGAAAATAGGCAAAAAATAGATAATTAAAAGCTCTCTCTTCAAGATGAGGGATATTAACCTTATCCTTGTCCTTGGTCGTTGTCGGATGAGATTTTCCGTTTGATTCGAGATTCAAATCACGACTCATTGTAGTAGCGGCAACCGGTGTTTTCGAACGATTTTGGAAAAGCCCCCGTTCGGGCGTTTTCATTTCGAGTGACGAACTCAGTTTGACGAATTCAACACACAAGTACGAGTACAATGGACGAATACAAGAAACAACGGTATCTATCTGGTACCGCTACCACCACCTACCTTCCGGGAATCCTGACCTCAACTGAAACCACTGACTTTGTACAGATTCGGATGTAGCCAGAGCCTAATATGTTCTTAGATACAATTGCAGCCAAGTCCTCCTCCACCCCCTGAGGCAACGAATCACGAGTATATAGTGCAGTTTGCCAAACTGCGCTAGTGGCATAACGAGGCAGCTTCGAGACGCGCGCTAAAATGGATCATAGTGCCAGTCAACTCAATGACGATTAATGTATAGTCTTCCCGACGACGACGAATGCATTTTGGCGCTTATTCGGCGTAGGGGGTGGAAAAATTGGACAGAGGCAGCCAGATCAGAGCATACGACGGCATGTGCGCCGATTGTAGCACTTTGTAAATCTGTGTAAAACCTGGCGCACAGTCAGGTTGTCGTGTCGACCTTAATTGGTCAGTAAAAAAAAAAAAATTAGCAAATCGTTTTATTTGTCTGAATTAGCATGATGCCCAATTGAAAAGATCAGATTAAATTGTTGGAAGTGGGGTGGGAAGGGAGGATCAATTTATCACTAAGTTTCCTGCGCTTAAATACTACATGATGATGCACGATGTGGATGCTTTTTAAAATGACATGGTGACACCATGATCATTGATTGTGCTTATTAGGTCCTTGGTTAGTCATATCATGAAGGGTGATATTTATACGGTGAGGGAGAGATTTGGCAAAAAATCAATATCAGAGTGGAAATTCCCATGATGACTTAGTTTTGTTGTACCTCAGAGGAATTAGACGTACTAATTGGGACGGTTACCTTCGATTTATAATTGGTTCATACCTTTACATGATCTTTTTTCTGAATCACTGCTAAACTGATTCTAGAACTACATTGAACTTATGTATACTGATCCTAGAAATGACACCCAAAGGGCATTCGTTTGTCCTTTAAAAGCTTTCTGAACTAGATTCTATGATGAACTGAAAATACACTCCTTTATGTTCTTCTTGTCCATGAGAAATCAATCAACTTATAACCAGATGGGTTAGGACTATGCTCAATAGCTGCATAATAATATCAACCTCAGCAAAGATTTCTGTTATGGTCTCCGAACCAAAAGGCTGCCACCAAGGCGGTGTTCTCTCGCCAGTCTTATAGTATCTCATACGCTTTAGAGCCATTGGCTATACCAATGATAAAGTGATCATAATCAAGGGAAAACATGAAGATAATGCGTGTCAACTCATGCAACAGGGTAGTCTCGGGCTGGTGGGCTGGCGAAGGGCTATCGATCGACCGCAGCAAGGCAGTCGTTGTACCATTCACAAGAAAAAGAACGCTAAGCCTTGGTTCAGTGGCTCTAAATGCTACAACTACTGGTTTTTCCGACGAAGAAAAATGCCTAAGATTTGTCAAAGATAAAAAAAAAATTAACTGGAACTCTTATATTAAACACGAACTTGCCAAAGCGAGCACTGCCATATAGGCCTGTCACCGAATGTATGGCAAAACATGGGGTCTGTCTCCAAAGGTCACATTCTGATTATACTCGTATACCACAGTGGTAAAACTCATTCCAACGTGTGCGTCCATTGTCTGGTGGACAAAAACAAAAGTAGTCACATGCATACAAAAGCTCAATAGAAAGCTATTATGTCTCAGAAGCGCAAGTACAATGCATACCTGTCCTAAGGCAGCCATAGAGGCTGCATATATTCGTCAAGAAAGTAGCAATTCGCAGTGAAGTTAGTCTTCAAAAGTCGGATGAAAATATTACAAGTTATCGCGTGCATGTCATGGTTTTACTAACTGACTTCCCGAGATAGATATGCACGGCTTCTGACTTTATGCCTCAACACTCTGCTTCGGTAGAATGTTTGAGATTGAGATCACAAACTGTGATTCATGAAATGATGGTGTACCGCTGGCTGCTTTATCCGAAGGGAATCCGAAGGATCGGTATACCCATGGATTAAAAATAGATTCAGGAGTTGATGCCAGTTTGTATGGACCTAATCATAAAGTTTCGAAACCACTTGAAAAGGATCTCAATGTTTTCCAGGCCGAGTTTTACGCTACTAAAATTTGCGCTAGTAAAAACCTGCACCTGAGGCATTTAATGTGCTACCATTCACATGATCACCAACAGCCCCAGCGATGCTGAAACCACCGATCTCCACTGGATCAATCCAAAATCAGTTTCAAACTGTTTCGACAGTTTACAAAAATGTGGTTGGTACCAGGCGACGCGACGAGAGCGTTGACCGCACTGAACCTGAAGAACTTCTCGCCAGAAAAAGCTCATCTTAATTGTTCATTGGACCAGAATTCTTTTGGGGAGTATCTGATTCTGCTTTTAAATATACCCTAAGCAGTTGGGAGAGCAACATGTGCAGAGCAGAGCAATAAATAGCGTGTACCATACATAAGTTCAAGTACATTAAGAGAGTGATTTGAGCAGGAGTAAGGGATACGATTGTGCTACACGTAACTGTGATTTGCTAGCTGTAAGCCCGGTTAACACTACTACAAGCAGTTTTTGTGCATCTTGTGCCTTTCGCGGTGTTAAGAGCAACAAATCACGGTGAGTGGCTAAGCAGTTTAACTATAAATCAATCACTCTTCCTTGTTCAGTGAGAAGAACAGTGAAAGCTAGCGGTGATCGCAATCACTGTCTCAGCCCTATTCAAACCAAAGAAGAAAAGAAAAATGATTTCACACCAAGCATCTTTCTAATTACTAGTGCGAGGGACTTTTTTTCCTTACCATCTCGCTCTAGACAATTGTTGTTATTGCAGCATCATAGGCATATCTAAGAGCTCATTTACTGCAAGACTCAAAATTAAGAAACATCTGACTACCTGGACAACCGTCATGTTAGCTGGGTCTATCTTGCCAATCCCGAATATTAACTTCTTTTATGCTTTATCAAGCATGGACATAAAGAATGCCTTCAGTATAGCAAACTGTAGGCACTCATAAACAAAAAAGTGCCGCAATATGTACAGAAAATATTATTGCTTTTAAAAATAGAGTGCTGCTCTAGCAATACAACGCTAAGAATCCTAAGTCCTCGATATAATAATATAATAATTAATATATATGTAATTAGCTTCGTTGGTAATATAGTAGGTAATATAGAAGATATAGAGTACGATAAAATTGAGTCATCTGTATACATCAACCCCAACGATATACTCAGTCAGGTGGTGCAACATGCTGAATGCCCTCGAAAATACCTTTTGATATTCCCAAATATCTCTTGCGGATGGTGAAAGACTACCTCAAGGACCGGAAGTTACTATAAAACACCACAGAAGGATATCGAAGTAAAGAGATTACTCCTGCAGCAGTGCAGGGCAAGTTCTTACCGAACGGGGTCAGAACCAACCGTCCTCGTAGTCGCGGGAGTAACCCCTATCGATCTTATCACGGCAGAGAAGAAGTACGTCTACGACAAAAAGGCGGAAATTGGTGTGGAAGCGACAACCGAGAAGGCGAAGGAGCTCACAAAATAGCAGTGGCAGGAGAGATGGAGCTCAGAAAATAGAGGACGATGGACCGCGAGGCTGATCAAGAGTATCGCCAAATGGAAGGGACAGGAACACGGTGAAGTACATTTTTACGTCACACAGTGTCTTACGGGACACGGATACTTCAACGCCTACCCACACACAATGGGCAAAACAAGGAGTTCGACTAGTCAGTAGGACGACTCACAAATGGACGACGCAAACCACATGTTCTTTGCCTGCAGCAGATGGGAAGTCGAAAGAAGAGCGCTGGAATCGATGATTGGCCTCAACACCCCGGAAAACATAGTGGCAAAACTGTTAAGGACTGCACAGAACTCGAATCGAGTATGATGAAAGTCTCACCGGCAAGAAAGAATAAGCCCACAGCAGAAGACAGATACGAAAAAGCCAGCCCGGGAAAGGGGAAACAAAACGGCACCACTCTGAAGTAATGCGAAAAACAGTCCCGGAATGGATGGTGTCAAGTTGAGTTGAGTTTTTTTTTTAGTGAGTAGAAAGTTCCACACTCGCGAGCAGTATTGTTTTTCACCAACCCTTAGCCAAAACAAAAAAAAACCCAACGATATGCAGCCTGAAATCGAAGACCTCATACGAGAAAAGAGGAGAGCGCGCAAGAGATGGCAACAATCCCGCGCGCCACCGGATAAAACTTATCTGAACCATCTTTGTAACAAGCTTAAAAAAGTGCTGCAGGACCTAAAAAATCACGAGACTTCTACTTACCTCGAGGGTTTGACCGCTGATAAGTATTCAAACTACTCTCTATGGAAAGCCTTGAAGTCCATAAGGAAACCTGTAATGCACTCGCCGCCAATTAGGAAAGCTAACGGGGAATGGGCAAAAGAAGATAAAGAGAAAGCAGAATTATTTGCCGATCACTTAGAGGAAACGTTCAAGCCGTTCGATGGACAACCGTTGATCGAAGATCCGAATGATAATATGGCACCCGACAACTTTAGAGTAAAAACCGTATCCCTGTCCGAACTTCGAATGACAATACAAGAATTGAAAAATAACAAGGCTCCGGGATATGATTTAATCACTGGCGAAATTTTGAAAGAGCTACCGAAAAAAGTGCTGGTTAAGTTGCTCTACATTATAAATGCTTCCTTAAGACTATTATATGTCCCAAGGCAATGGAAAGTCGCCGAAGTTATTATGGTTCCGAAACCGGGGAAATGTGCAAATGACAAGAAATCATATAGACCCATTTCACTTCTGCCAATAATATCTAAGGTCTTCGAGAAACTTCTGCTGAAACGATTGCAACCAGTAATTGAAGAAAGACACTTGATCCCGGATCATCAATTCGGGTTTCGGGTCAAACATTCCACAATCGATCAGGTGTATCGAATAACGAACGAGATTGAAAAAGCTCTAGAAGGGAAAAAAATATGCTCTAGCGCTTTTCTCGACGTATCGCAAGCCTTCGACAAGGTATGGCACGAAGGCCTAAGGTATAAGCTAAGGGTAATCTTACCGGAAAAGTTGTACAGAATATTGGAATCTTATCTTGAAAACAGACTTTTCCGTGTTAGACACGGGAGTGAATATTCGGATTTCAAAGATATCTACGCCGGTGTTCCACAAGGAAGTGTTCTCGGTCCAATCCTGTTCTTGCTCTACACAAGAGATATACCACAAGATGAAGGGACCGTTGTAGCAACGTTCGCAGACGACACGGCTATCCTCGTAACGGATGAGTCAGTCGAATCATCAACGGGAAAACTCCAACGAGCTTTGAACAATGTATGCGAATGGACAAAAACCTGGCGAATAGTCCTCAATGAGACAAAATCAACGCATGTCAATTTTACGTTGAGAAAGATAAACAACTTACCTATATCCATTAACTCGGTACAAATACCTTACGCAAACGAAGCAAAATATTTAGGAATGACCCTAGACGCAAAACTTAAGTGGAAACCACACGTTAAAAAGAAGCGCGAAGAGCTCGAAATCAGATTTAGAGAAATGTATTGGCTACTCGGAAGATACTCGAAGTTAAGCGTATACAACAAACTGCTTCTGTATAAGCAAGTGCTAAAACCGTCTTGGACATATGGTATACAACTTTGGGGTTGTACCAAACCAAGCAATATGGCTCTACTGCAAGCATTTCAAAATAAAATGCTAAGAGCAATCGTGAATGCTCCTTGGTATATAAGGAATAGTGATATTCACAGAGATCTAGGAATTGCTACCGTGAGGGACGAAGTAACAAACTTTGCTCGCAAACTTCGTACCCGTCTTCGTGTTCATTGCAATAATGAAATAATCCGTACTATGGACGTGACAAGCCTTGAGCGCCGACTACAAAGAACAAGACCTTTCGACCTAGCGCCGTAAGGAAAAACCGCATGTAATGACGGTATTAGTAGGTGCCTTCACTGGAAAGCTACCTACCTAACGCGATTAACACTACAGAAGCGTAAACTACTCATTAAGGCAACTTAGTCGTAGTCATCACAAAAAATGAAAAAATGAGAGGAACGAATTTCCTACTACTATGAGTACGCGCAGCCGGTTCTCATAGTGCCTCTCTGAGGGGGTGAGGTTTAGCCCGTAGGCATATACTGACTAGCACTGATGGCATTGTCAGATATATGAATCGGGCATAACCAATGGTACGGACCATTGGTATCTTTTGAAGATTCCTGCACCTCCAGGCGCAACCAAAAAAAAAAAAAAAAACGATATGCAGGTGAGAAGGCAGCAAAGGCATCGTCATTAGCATGTATAATACCAAAGATCGACATATCAATGAATGACAAGAAAAATGCTCCTGGCGAGAATAGCACATCAAAAATCCTCTATGGATCAGGATCTGGGCCGAGCTCATAAACGTTAGGATGTATAAAAGAAAGGCAGAAGTGATTTACACGACCAATTCACTGAAAATAATCAGCGCCTTTCGCAAGATATCAAAGTTGTTGCAGGCATTTTCTCCGACAAGCTGAAAGTATCAGAATCTTTCCGTTTACCGAATTTTGTCAATGATTTTCAGGAGGAGCTTCTCACGATTCGGGAGTCTTGTCGCACACTCAATATTTTCGCAACGTCTATCCGCAATCTTGCTGCCTTCAGTGAGATCCAAGCTGCTATCAAAGCCATATGTAGGTCAGCTGCCACATCTTTAAAACTGGTACAGCAATGGCAGAAAGAACTGAACAAACTCATCTGGGTCCCAAGATACAGTAAATTTGAGGGAAACTAGCGAGCCGACAAATTGTCCAGGCAAAGATCAACCTTTCTCTGGCAGGAAGGATAACAAACATTTTACTTCTTAAAGCTAGTCAACCTCGAATGGAACACGCTTTCTAGTTGCTCTATATCACGAAGACATTGGCCAACTACACAAACCTAAATCAAATGAGCTACTAAGCAGATCATGACCCGATATAGCCGGAATTGTGTACATAAGAGCAGGGCATTGGGGAATAGGAGACTATGCACCCGTGCTTGGTATCCCCCATAACACATTCTATCATAGCAGCAGAGAAACTAAGGAGAAAGAATCTCTTCTTCACTTTATTTGCAAATGTCCGTCTTTACCAGACAACATAGGTACTCTAGGTAAACCCTTCTTCGACCTGAGAGAAATATTTGACAAAACGATTGGAGTCCTCATCCTTTGCCTGGGCTCGACAAGGTGGGTTTGGTATATCTCTCAATTCAACCGAACCAGGTTATATGAGTTCGTGGTATCAGCATGGCGGCAATAGCGCTAATTAGGTTCTCTTATGAACCATCACCTCTGCTTACCTACCTACCTAAATCTAGTGCTGCCTAGTTACGAGAAAAGTTCGAAAACAAAAACAAATTAAGAATTCATTAGATGAAATATTCAGCCCAACAGCTTCAAACTATTTATTCTGACGAGAGCGCACCAAGCTCAGAATTTGAACGTTGATGGACTGCATTTAATTTTGTTTCCAAAAATTATCTTTTGTTCACTACATGAGCTTATCTCTACTATGCAAAAAAAAGGCGCACCTACATACCGGAAGGCAGATTGTGGACGCGAAACGTGACTACGCAACATATATGCCAGCGCGAAACCCTTAAGTACTGCTCAGCACTTTCCATGGTATCAAGTGTTTTAGTGTAGGCAGTCACGTTTCGCATGGTTTCTCGATAAACGAGCATAACACTGAGTTATGAATGAATGTCATTAATTAATTCATTTGCGTTTCAATTCCCCGACGACGTCACTGAACAAATTACACTGGTACCGATCATAAGGGTAAAAAATGCTTCTGATGATATAGGACTGTCGGAAACATCTTAAAATATTTTACTGACCTTAAGCTTTTTTGCTAAATATATTGCTGAATGAAAATTTATTTCTGTGAATTACTGCTCGCGTTTTTTTAGACCCATGACCTCAAAGCACATTCGGGTCGTTAAAAAATATTAACCAGACGCCAAAATCATCATAAAAATAAATACCGCGAAGAAACCTTGAAACACTTGAAATTGATTTCCCTTCAACATCAATTGCCATTCATTGGCTCTGTTTTGTATTTTATTGAATCTTTCCGTCGAGTAACATTCTGCTCAGGGGCTACTTAGCGTGAAATGATGAATTCTATCGACATGTTCATTGATTGGCACCCGGCAATTCGTAAAAAAGTCAGAGCAGCGGAAAATTTTGTCGAATCCCCGCCTCCCCACAATTAAAATGCATGACTGTGCACAGTAAAAATATCCCCAAATGTACTCGTACACTCTGAGACGTTCTGCAACATCATTCACACAAAGCGTGATCACCAAGAGTACGAGTATATTATATCTCGTGATGAAGCGTCCCAGTTTCCTTCCGTGTACTGCACGGTTGACAAAAAAGTAATTTCGATTTTCCAAAAATAGTTTGCAACAATCTACGCCGAATCATGTTGCCAGCACACGGAGAGCATGCAACAACCACCGAATTTGAATCTAAATTTCTGTGACATCCATGGTCGATATGTGGCGTCTAATGGATGATTCTGTGTGATCGTGCAAAACGTCTTCGTTGTCTAACTCACTCCCGCATACCATTAATCGAAAGGAAACAAAATATATTTGTATTCAGAGATGTTCTACACTTGTTGGATCTTAATTTGCAAAATTTTAAGATCAGATTAGTTTTTAGTGCCGCTTGGCGTTGTCTTTGACATTTAAAATTTGAAATATTTCATCTATTTTTGGGCCAAGATGTAAAGAAATTTAATTTTGAGATATATCATGTTTTCTTGTAGAAAAAAAAAAAACAAAGTTTAATGTGTCTACAAATGTTTGAGTGGGTGGTTCTTAAAAATTACTTAAATTAATTAGTAGATCAAATATATTGCACGGAAAATTTTGGGTTTTAAATATTTTATTGCTGTCTAATGGGGGGTTGTTTAATTTTAAAATTTATTTCCGGACTAGAATATTAAATATTTATTTGTATGAGTGCGGGGGACACCCTATAAGAGTCATGGTTCTTATAATTTAATTTTATAATTTAATACATAGTACCACGCAAGATTTTACGGTGAGACGGTTACACATTATTGTCAAGGTTGTTATATTCCCATTTCCTTCTAAAAATTATATCGAAAAAGTTTGTAGTATGTGACTGTTAGTACCTACTTTATGATAACTAGCACGCTATCCCATCTCACTCAAGTGGAGAAATGAACATGAGAAACGTAGAATAGATCTTCTCACACAAGTGGTAAAAATAGGTATTAGACAAATGCTGTGTATGTACCGCCAATTGCTTTAGAATCGAATCGTTCGATAGTTTTAAGGGCTACATATACAAAGGTATATCAAAAAATCAATTTTTCAAAAATATTATTTCAAACTGTATACCCTGAAAATTTCATTAAAAAAATTCCTGAAATTGTTAAAGTTAAAATTATTCCAGGGGATACGCTCACCGGTAGTTAAAATAGGGCAAAACAAAATTCCCAGTACATCCAAAAGCACATACTTTCAAGTACATATATTGTATAACAGCGTGCATCGGAGTATGGATTCATGGGATTAATGAGAACAACACCAACAGCGGCAATGGAAACCATGCTTATTTTCATTCCGCGTGCTATAAACTGCAGCAGTCTGCCGGTCAAAGCCGCTGTAAGAGTGAGAGAAGGCCGATTGTGGTGATCGATCCTTTACGGTCATGCCTCCATTTTGCCCCGAACCACCTGAACCCGATGCTAGCATTTGAAAGGAGATTAGCTACAAGATTTCCTGACAGAATGCACTGGAAAAACCGAAGAACCATGAAGGAAAAGGAACTGGTGTCCTATGCCGACGATTCTAAGATGGACGTTGGCACGGGAGCCGGAGTTTATTGTGAAGCCTTAGGAATAAACCACTCACCGATCACTGTCTATATAGATAGCCAGGCAGCCGTTAATGCTCTGTATTCTGCTGTAATCAGGTCGAGGCTTATGAGGACCTGCAAATCACTCTTAAACGAAATATCTAGAGCTAATGCGGTGACCCTCTGCTGGGTACCAGGGCATATGGATATCGAAGGAAACAAAAGGGCTGACGAGCTTGTTAGGAAAGGGTCGGCGCTACACGCATCGTAGGCCCTCCTTTTTGTAATGACCCCAATCAGCTCCTTACGGAAAAAAATCGAAAATGAAGCCACCGGTCGAGCAAACAGACGCTGGGTTCATCTGGAAACATATGCAACCGCCAGGGCGCTATGGCCGGCCCTTAGCAAGAAGAGACCAACCTCTCTGGTGAAACTTAGTCGTTATGATGCACGGGTCGTTTATGGCATAATTACTGATCATTGTGCCATTGTGCAGACCGACTATTGCAGAAGTTGCAGGGATGAAGAAGAATTTGAATCTGTTCCTCACTTGCTCTGTGATTGTCCTGCCCTATCCGTCAGAAGATTGAGGACTCTTGGTAGTTAGTTCTTTTTGGAGCTGAAAGTCTTAGGTAATGTTGAGCTGGTAGACCTCCTGAGATTCATATCATTATCTGTGTGGTTCTAACAGCCGACCATCTTTACAGCATTTCCAGGGTTAAATAAGTGGGTACAATGGACCCGAACTGTTGGTCTTAGTGAGCAGTGACTCTTTTCGTCATGAGGTAGCCAATTACCTAACCTAACCATATTGTACAATACAAAAATATTAACAAAAAAATATGAAAAATTGTGGCATGGAGGAAGATTTCACCGGCAGGTGCTGTGTAATTAAATCTTTACTGAAAACTTCAAATGCATTTTTCTCAAAACTACATCGTTTAAAACGGTACTCAATGCATCTCGAAAACTAATGGACTGATTGGCTTCTGAATACACTTATCTATTTTTGGTTGATTTTTAAAAATATAAAAAGAGTTTTTTTATAAATGAATAAGGGTGAAATTTTGAGAACGAAATAATAAATTCGTTTTCAAATGACCGGCATTTTTCGAAAAATTCAAATTTTTCAAATCTAAGTCGGGAGAAACTGCTTTATGCTATCTACTCTAAGAAAATATGTTTATTTTTATAAAAATTACGAAAACTACAATGGGTACCGTAGAAGTCAATATCACACAACGTCTGTCGGGGAAACCTCCCCCACGCCACATTTGTTCATAATATTTTTATACAATATTCTTCAAAGTATACATATATTTTGAAATCTACTCATTGAATTTGAACTTTTGATAAAAGAATTTTGTATATCATCTTGATATAGGGAGAGAGGGCCTATTATAACACCATTGAGCAAAAACATGTCACTAGATTTATTTGTAACAATAATAGGCTAACCAGTAGTTGACCGTTGCTTCATTATCTTCGGGTTTTGCCTTTAATCTTTATGGTCATAATGTATTCAAAATGTTTATCTTGCGCACCGGTTATACCTTTACTATCAGAAGCTCAAACATATATAGTTTGAGGGTGAATACTAAAGCCCTAGTTAATGTACCACCTTCAAATAAAACTCAACATACGAACTTTTTTATAATGCTCCGCACCTAAGCCCTTCAAAAAATTGCCATGCGATGTACGAATTTTAAATGTTCGTAATCTGTTTTTAAATAACGTAAAAATGGCTATTCACAATGGATAGCTCAGAGGTCAACAATTTACAAGTGAATTTAGTTTAGTAAAATGCAAATATTAAATTTGTAACTTTTTACTTCGTCTTGATATTTTTTATAATTTGTTCATTTATTAGTTAAGTTTAAAACCATCAACCTAGCATTATAATACCCAATCTCTTAGCCTCCTTATCCACAAGTAAGCAGTTGAACTCTCCGCGGATCCGAAAATCAGAAGTCTGTAAGTCCAAGTCGATGGAGCATTCTCAGATGCTAAACATTTACGTTGCGAATTTATAGTAGCATTCTTTGCAATATCACAAGATTATTTTTCAAAGTGAACTATTGTCGAAATGGAAAACTTTATATACAAAATGCCCACAAAATTCAGATATTCTTTTCCACAGATGACATCATTTTCCGAGACTATTGGATGATTACTCAGTTCTATGAGGCTTTAAAATTGAATCTTTGCTTTTTAATTGTACACGGCATGGTTCTGGATGATATAATGCATTGGTAGTGTATTTCACTATACATTTCAAACGTCAATTATCACTATTAATCCAACATGCATCTGAAACAAATACCGGAAATCAAAACCGAATGCAAAAATCGCATCAAATTCTTTCTAATGAGTTCAGACATCACCAATGGAGTGGGAATGCTCTAAAACGTAATGCCAAGTGCATTTCAAAGCATACTTTCTTTAGCTTTTCGAGATTCATACATAGGTAGGTAGGTAGGAGTGGTTGTGTCAGCAAACCATGCCGACACTTAATTAGCGCAGAAGCGCCGTTTTATTATCACAACTCAAGTGAGCTGACGGATGTTAACTACTAGGGGAAAGAAGAAGAAAAAGGGGGAAGGATTATTCAAATCCACCCCGTTACATTGAGGAAGCTGATAATATACTTAGTTACTTACTTAGGTGGCGCTACAGTATGGGGTGAACCTGGGCTTCAGCCAACAAGCCTTTCCATTTAGCTCGGTCTTTAGCTAATTGCCTCCCGTTGCGCACTCCAAGTTGGTAGAGGTCCCCTTGAACTTGTGCGCGCCACCTACGGCGATGATTTCCTCTACTGCATCATCCCTCGGGATTAGATTCGAAGACTCTGCGGGCCGGAGCGTTGGTGTCCATTCGCTCTACATGTCCTAGCCATCTCAGACGTCCAATACGCAGTTTTTTGACTAGGTCGATGTCGCTGTACAGCTCGTATAGTTCGTGATTGAATCTTCTCCTCCAAAACCTGTCAACGCAAACGGGACCAAAAATCTTACGAAGAATTTTTCTCTCGAAGTGACCAAGGATATCTTCATCCTCTTTTAATAAAGCCCATGTTTCAGCGCCGTAAAGCAGGACTGGGATGATCAGGGTCTTCTACAGAGTCTCCTTAGTAGTTCGAGATAAGGCTTTACTGTTGAAAAGCTGATAATATCCCCAATGCTAATCTCCGCTAGCTCTATAAGGTTGTCGAAAAAGAATTTACCTAAGGTGCGCTGTCTGGCCTTGCATAAAGCCAGACACTTGCAGAGGAAGTGTAAGATTGTTTCTATTTCATCAGTAGTATTGCAGCTGCGACAGTGTGCATTAAATACAATGCCTATTCTGGCCACATGAACCCCGATGGGCCAGTGGCCAGTACTAACTGCCAGAGTTCTTGCAATATCTGTGCGGTTTCTTTTCAGGGAGTATTTGGGCCACATCTGCCTGGAGATGACACAGTTCCGCACCTCCTGCCATCTAATATCCGCCTTCAGCAGATAGTGCGCGAAGATGCCTCCCTTAAGGACATATACATACATATTTACTATGTTTTAAGATTTCTAGTAAAACTATGAACGGAATAAAAAAAAAATGTATAACCTTCGGACTATTAGAAGTTCATATATGAAAATTCGCTTCCCGAACTCAAAACTTAAGACCCGAAAACGGGTACAATACGGACGGACAGGTGTTGATAAATATCATTTTTGTATGCTACACATAGGTACGCAGTGTGTGTACATTTAGGGTACATCTGGCAGTGGAAATTTTTTTTTTTCCTGAAAGGCTTACAAAATTTAACTTTTATGAATATCAGTCTAATCTAAAGCTCTACTGCAGACAAGCAATTGGAAGACACATGAACTTGCTGACAAGTAAATAAATATGTAATGAGTTCGGAATGTCTATAGCCAAAAGCTCTGGGAATATACATAGTTCTATTATTAAAGTCAAAACATGAACATACTCATTGCATCAGATGGTTAAGACATATATTATATATTGAGCGAATGGACATCAATGCTCCAGTTCGCAGGCTTTCAATGTAACCCGCAGGGGCAATGCAGTAGAAGAAAGCCTCGTTTAAGGTGGGGGAACAAGTAGACGGGGACCTCAAACAACTTGGAAGGCAGAACTAGAGGAAGTTTAGTAAAGACTGGGGTAACTGAAGTGTTTTATTAGTTAGAGCCATGTTCACCTTGAATTAGAGCGCCACCTAAGTAAGTACGAGTAAGTAAGTAAGTTAATAAGTATTCACTGACTGTCATAGTGACGCAAACGTGTACAGTAAAATTAAGAAATTCGAGGGCCAAAAATTTTAGGAAACTCTTCAAAAGGTTCTGTATATATTCAAATGGATGATATCCATGTTGAGCGGAAGAATAAAGCACACTAGTGCTCATAACTCGAGTTTAACTTTAGGGAAGGGTATCTATTCACCTTTCTTCATGTTGCTTATTTTTGAAAGCCTGCTAAATTTTTAAGTAGGCAGGGCATTATATTGGCTGTGCTGAAGGCACAGCAATAATCGTCAGTTTTAGCTCCAAAAGCATAGTCTTGGAGGTGCTACAGTTTACGCTTACCCAACAGCAAGTTGGCGTGCATCCACCTCTATGAACCAAAAAAAAAAAAAAAACTTCCGCGGCAAACTTTTCTCCAATCCAAGATCTTTTGGACCTGATGACATTTGTATGTGCAGAAGTAAGTGGACCACTGGACGCCAAATTATTAATTAATTTTATACTCTGTTAAATAGATAATAATAGATTAAGGCTAACAAAGTCATCATAATAAGGATACAAGAACAAGACTAACGTTTACTTAAGGCCCACCAGAATCACAATTGTTGCATAAGCACGATTAAGTATCATTCTTGTTTCACCAAGACGTTCTCAGTAATCATCCTCACAATAAAGAGTGGAAAAATCTTAAATCCTCTCCATTGCAGAGGGTTTTTGTCTGGTATGGAGATGGATCCAGAATAGAGGCAGAAATTGACTTCATGGTATTCGGAGAATCAACGTGTATGAATCCTTCAGTCACGTGTATGAATCCTTCAGTCACGACGTAGGTTGAAAATGAAGAATCGAGATAGGAAATAGTTATTTTTAATGAAGCGGTTTGAAACTCAGGTAATATAAGGTTCCAGCACAGGGTTACTCCATGGTTGGTGTCCAAACTAGCCGAAGAAAATTTGCTGCGATTTTAAGATTAGGTTCTGATTTCTAGTAATTGCTTCGAGCACGTTGAGTTACTCTACGAATATGTGATCTTAGAAGTGAATATGGTTGATATTTGAACCGACAACCTACCACTTAATAATAGAACACAGTACACTATACAGCAACTTAAGTGTAAGGACTAAAACCATCTTTAACATTCGCCCTAGGTAAGGCAATTCTCAGACAGTGAAGTATTCTTAATCTATGAGGATAACTCTCGTTCTAAAAACTTTTAGTCAAGGACGAGCCGTCAACACTAATCGTAAGCGATAAATCCTTTGGTGGAAGACTAATTCAAAAATCATTTATTACTTCATAATATGTTTATTTATTTAATTAATTTTGTTTATCTAAAGTATAGTAACTTTCTAAGATATAAGTAAGCCTGCACCTATTTCTTGCTTACTTGGGGTGGCAATGGTATAGCAGTAACGTCGTCAATTGCCATGCTAATAGTTCATGGTTCATGCAAGCATTTATTTACTTTTCATGAAATATATGAAGTCAGTTCGATCAGTTGCAAAAGCTTGTGTGAACACTTATGCAAAGGCATAACACTGGCATTAGCTTGGCCATTTGGATGGAAAAATTGTTCGGTCTGTTGGATAATTGATTTGCCTATGACGTCGGTAATCCCGAAAAAAATACTGTGAATCAGAAGCAAAGGCAACAAAATAACAAAGAATCTCTCCCGTTATCTGAACGCCACCCCTGGAGTTTTCTGAAGCATAAACAACTCAGCTTCAAACCACCACACCAAATCGTTCTCTCTCTCTCTATCTATCCTTTCCAACGAACGCAATGTGTAAAAGCATGTTAAGGGTATTTATAACCCCTTGAGTGCGGCGCACGCATTATAAAAAAAAAACTCACACACGGAGTTGCTCCAATTTTGGATTTTATTGCGTCGAAAACTCTAAATTTGCATCCTGTAGTTTCTGTATTCAACACTTCGTTGCCTAAACTTTCAGGAAGAAAAACCAAACAAATAAGCCAATATATGGTGCTGACTTAGTTCATTTACGCTGATATCATTCTGCGTAGGAATCCCCCACTAAGACCTACAAATCGTTTGCAAAAAAAATAAAAAATTATTCAAAATCATTATTAGCTGTAAGTGCGTTTTCAGGTTCACTGGTCCAGCAAACTGTAGCAATTTTTCAATGAAAGAATTGCGTTGTCTATAAAAGTGCTTCAACTAAACCAACTAATTATGGCAAGACACGAAATGTTGTCGCTCATACGCCACGCGGGTCGCAGCGCCGCCGTCAGCACGCTCCGTTCTCGTGAACTGCCACCGACTCGGGCTCGGTTCGGCACACACATACAAAGCAAGTATCTCGTGAATAGTGACGAGGCGTGCGACGATTTGCTCACGTGTCTAATTTATTTCTTTTCAGTTTATGAATTATTAATTCAGAACAAAAAAGTTAACCGCTGACTGGCTAACAGGGTAGGCGTTCGGTCATAGGAAATGCGCACATTAAATCTGATTGAGGTTCTGGTTGTGCAGTAAGAGGGGTTGGGAAAGTTTAAAAAAACATCTATTTGTTATACAAGTGCACTTGAAATTCGCAATAAAAAAACACTTTTCAATTACTGTCAATTACAGCACAAATGTGGAAGTTAATTCTATTTATTGTGGGGGAAACAATGTTCACCCATTCGCAGTCATCTTAAATAATAAAATTCATTTAAGAAAATTATTTACTGCTAAGTATACCATTAATTTTATTCATAATTAAAGTACGCGATATTACAGTGCATTGTATAATTCAGACTGATAATAATGTCGTAGATACTTCTGCCTCTGAGATATGGATCTAAATTTATATTTTCATTATTTTTATTTTTCAGCACTTTGCTGGGACTAATTGCAATCTTACGTAACAATACACAGTGGCTGCTTGCACTTGCGATAGTGGTGATGATTTATCAGATTGTTTGCTTTTAGGTTGACACATGCTGTCAAGGGTGGAGAAATTTAGAAGTTTTCAAACGCCCTGCAAGGTAGCTACCGGCAGGTTGGAAATATAAATAGAATGCACAGCGAAGTTGATTCAGGGGAGTTTTTTTTTAGAACACGTGGTTTTGTATGATTTATAATGACGCCAGAATGATAAGTTTTTAGTTTGCTTAGTGGAATGAAAGCTACAACTTTATACGAGCTGTTTATTTGAAATTATCGGCGAAAATTTAATGAAATTCTCATACATACTGATGTTTGTTAACGTTTCCTCTTAGTATCGTGTTAAAAATAGCTAGTTTGCTTGATGCTTTCCAAATTAAATCATTATACCCTTTAGCACGGCTACAGAATTTGAGAGTATTATTTGCGGTCAATGCATCGAGCCTTCATTTCTAACAACAGAAACCCTCTTACATGAACAAGAACATCTTATTGCAATATTCTTGCTCGAGTTCATATTAGTAAGACCGTCTTCTGTGTATTTGAACTGTATGTCAATAGGCAACTATCAACTTTACTTTCGTTATACTTTAACGTGAATTCACTTTTAATCACCATATCGTTTATTCTCAATACCAATCTGCAAATAATTAGCTCTTACAGTAATCGCATCGCAGTAATCGTGGATTAGATTGGTAACTCGGCCATCGTAATTTACACCGACAGTCAACGAAGCACCCGAATCAATCTAAATCGGTCAATCTAAGTTAGTAATAAATTGGAAAAGCAATTTCACGCATCTCTAAATAGGATATCGAATAATTGCAATCTTACTCTATGCTAGTTACACTAACATTTCAGGTAACTGCAGCGCAGACGAATTAGCCAAAAATTGGGCACCAAACAGAAACTCTCGGCTGCGGAGGAGGGGCTTTACCTTTGGTAACAGCAATATACAAAATCTTCACATTAGCACAGTCTTGACACGTGTATATGGATCTCATTTGGTCTAAGTGAATCCTAACACCTACAGGGGATAACCGCCTAAGCAAATCTAATCTAAAATGTTTTATTGTTTAGTTTTTATAACGTTTTGCACTTA
Organism: Brachypalpus laphriformis; assembly: GCA_945910035.1. NCBI lineage: Eukaryota > Metazoa > Arthropoda > Insecta > Diptera > Syrphidae > Brachypalpus > Brachypalpus laphriformis. The sequence goes on from OX246756.1 coordinate 62,146,227, forward strand.
TACTAGAACTTATGTTGCCAATGTTTTTCGAAAGGGGTTTAAGCTCAGTCTAGAATGTGTGTAATATATAGATACGAAATGTTCCTAACTTGAAGAGTTTAAGTGGTTACGGGTGGCAGCTTTGAAGTATTGCCCACTTTTGATGAGGGATTTGATTGGGTGAGTTTCTAGAGGGATCTACGGACTAGTGTGGCAAGAGCTTCGAGTTCTCTTATGATTTTTTTTTTTTTTGAAAAACGCTAATGCACACGGGAAACAGTCCCGCTCTGTTTCTAGTAGTGTGAGACTCACTACTCACTAAAAAACCACCTTTAACCCATTCTTCTACTTGACACCATCCACTCCGGGACCGCTTATCGCATTACTTCAGAGTGGTGTCGGTTTCTTTCCCCTCTGGGGACTATCTTTTCCATATTCATCTCCTGGTGCGGGCTTATACATTCTTGCCGGTAAGGCTTTTATCTGCTTTATGAAATTTGTAAGGGAATCTTGACGTCTCCCTCTCTTTTTGGATCTGAGTACCGTCTCGAGGAAGGAAGATATTTTACTCCACGTGTCGGTACTCGAGGTCATCTTGTTTATAGCATTTTCCGGGAAAAATTGCATTTTTCCGACTCCATTCTACTCCTTTGCTCTGTCCATCTGCTACAGACGAAAAAGGTGTGGAAGGCGTCATCTTCCGCTGAGTCTCCATATTGGCAGGCTGCGCTCTCTACTTTACCCATCTTTTGGAGGTATCGGTTGAAATACCCATGTTCAGTTAGGAATTGAGTGACAAAGTAGTTCACTTCGCCGTGTCCCCGCTCTGTCCAGGCCGTGACGTGTGTAATCAGCCTCGCTGTCCACATCCCCCTCGTTTCAGAGTTCTTTTATGATAGAAATGTCAAAATTAATCAAAATCTCAAAAAAAAAATCATTACGACAATTCATGTTCTGTGTGGCATGGGTGTAGCTATAAATGCAAAAAATATGAGAATCACATCAAATACTTGTGCTAGATGCTATTGTACATCTACGCAACTCTGATCGCTTAGCTTGAATTCACAGATTCTAAAAAAAAATACTCGTAACATCGACAAGGAAAGTTGCTGCTAACTCAACTCGAATACTCGACTCGAAAGATGCAACTCTTTTCTTGGACTCTCTTGACTCCCTTTGCGTTGCCATTATGTAATTAATTTTCGCAGTTTTTAAAAATGTATTGTATATGTTACGTACCAAGGCCGAAGTTGTACCATCTTAGAATAGTATAGCCGTTTTTGTACAATGTCCGAAACTCTTGTACGAACATTTATGACATTGTTCAAAATTTGGCTGCACCATCGTCGGATGGTACAATTTCGAACTGTGTACATAACATACATATACACGTTGCTCACTTGCAAAATAAAATACTACGGTCCGCCAAAGTAACAATTACATTTTTTGAGTGAGTCCGCAATCACTCACTGCAACTTTTTTCAAATTGAATAAGTGGGAGATGGGACATGAAATGGGAGAAAAGCAACCGGAAGAGTCGTTTGCAGAATTTTACTTGACTCTTTTGGACGGTCCTAATATTCGTAGATCTTCACTTATATTTGCTACATCCTTATTTTTTGCGGCTGCAGTCAATCATATCAATTGTCAGTATATTGTACTAATAAGAAGAGCAAGGTGGTATTTGCATAATAAATTAAAGTAGAACAAAAAATGGTGTATCAAGGTGGTGACTCAAAGAGAGTCAACGTGAGAATGCGAAGAGCTTTTAAAAAACAGCAATTAATATGACAAGTTAATGACAAAAAGAGTCAAATGAAATTCTACTGACGACTGCTATGGCTTCCGTTCCTTAATTTCATCACCCATCTCAATTACATTTATTGAATTTGAAAAGAGTCGCATCTTTAGGATCACTGTGTAGACCCAGGACTGTGTTTCACCAAGATCTACCTGCATGTTTGCCACTACAGCTAACTAAATTCATATCTTATTGCACAAGTGATGGATTAGATGGAATTTTCATAAACACAAATGATTTGGAAGTCAAAGATTGCTTTTATATCATTGCATTAACCGCAGCATATAGCCCTTGAGATCGCAGGGGAGGGACTTTCTATGTTGTATGACTGTCAGCTCGGCACTCAATGGATATGAAAATATTTCTTACTCTACCTCAAAATAGCTGCAATCCCTAAGGATGATGACACTCAGCAGTTGAGCTTTTCTTTTCTAACTGCATAATATGATATGTTATGTCTGAGTTGATGAGTTAGATTGCCGTGACTCTGTGGCTGGACCACTGTAGAAGAGGTTCTAGGACCGAATCTCAGAAAACATTCGCAAAACCTTTTTTTATTCACGGTTCCAACCCTCACGTATGTCTAATCAACCGCCAATAGTATGTCTGTCGTGAGAAATCTCCTGAATTTAACTCCCCGATAAGTGTTAATACTAATCATGCAAGGAATATAGTACACACAATATGAATGACTGCGAGGATCTAGATACTTCATAGGCTACTTACTTCTAGTATTTTATTATAATTTAACGAGAGGCAAGAATCACATACGTGAGTGTACGTAAGCTACACTGATGTGATCTTAGTAACCCAACATCAGGTCCTAAGCATGGCGCCCAACGTAAAACTTTTTCTCGGAAGGTTGATAAAGAGCGTGGAAAGTACGAAGGTAGAAAGATTACTATCAGCATAAATTATGTCTTGAAATTGACGTCAAGCCCGTTTTTTTTCCCGAAATAAGAGCTGAACACTCTTGATGTGATTGCACAACTTGCGGTCACACTCAGGAGATATTACGTTTCAGTACATGCCTACACCTTGGGTGATCAAACTAGTCGACAAGAATTAGCTCCAATTTTTGCATTCACTCCTGATTTCATTTATTTCTTCTAAGTACGTGTTTAGTTACTCTTAATAGTGTAAGGCCACATTATTTAATGTTATCTAGTTCCACCTTTAACCAACAACTTACGACTCAGTTACCAAATACATTACCACTACAAAATACGATCTTTAAGGAAAGTTAAGTTTTTTAATTTTGATTGACTGAAATATTTTGTATAATCATTCTATGACTACTTCTCTGAAAATTGATGCGAAATGGTTCGATGCATACATAAAGCATCATATAGTGCATTGCATCTGTCCGATCATCTCAGCGGCGGAGGAGCGGGTATCTCACTCAGATTCAGAATTTGAATGTTCTAATATGTACATTTCCTGGATTCAAATGCTGCCTGCGACCCTTGGTATGAATTTTAGCAGACAGTGTGCGCATTGGTGGTTAGTGCTTTGATCTACTGTCTGCGGGGTTTGAGGCTCTATTCCAGGGAGAAAAATAATACGCAAACAGAACTTATTTCGGGTCCCCTCCCACAAATAATACTGGGTTTGAAATCGGACCAAACATGGTCAGCGCAGCAGACTCGTGATTCACAACATTTATCCGTATTCCGCTTTCACTCAGAGCTTAATTCATACCACCAAATTTGTTGACTACTCAACTCAGCTGCCAAAAACCTAGGCAATGACTAACTCATCGTCATTACTACCTTTCGTGACATAGACCGCCGTGCATGCTATAGCCCGTATCACGCAGTTTATTGATTAAACGTTTCAATACATTTATTTTTTTCCAAAAGACACAAATTATACTTTCGGATCGTCATCCCGCTGAAAGCGATTAAAAATGTCGTTAGCAAAAAATTGCTCAAATAACTTTGCATTTAATTATTGTAGAGTCATCGCACCAAAGTTTAAGTGTATTGTTTGTTTATTTATTTATTTTTATTTATTTTTTTTTTTTCCAGTAACAATAATTGTTTTGAAGGTAACAATAGTGAGGGTTCCACATGATCGATTGTTTACCGACTCGACTGTACTGTACGCCATATGCCCCCATCGTTGTCGTTGTAATATTGTGCTGAGCATTGTCATGATCAACAGTTCAATTAAAGTTTATTCAAGTGATTTAGTTTATTGCATTTCCGTAGTATAGTGCAGATTGCTAAAAGCAATTACTTGAAAGTCATTTGTGTGATCATGGGAAAGAAATTCTTAATTATTTAACTATTTGCCTTTGTACGGAGTTATGCGGGTTTTGTGGTTTTAGGTTTCCTTTTTTTCTTTTAGACTGCCTGTTTGGATGGGTGTAGGAATTACCTTTGGAGTAACGCGTCCATTGATATTTCAAGGTCCAAAAGACCTCAAAGACTAGCATTATTGTTAATTTCGAATAAGCCACGGTTTTTTTTTTTTTTTTTAATACCGACCTTCTGTATGGAACAACACATCTGATAAATGCATTTCTCTGCTTTAAACGCTATCAGTACTGCTTATGCAAACATTTTCTGACGAATATCACCTTCTACTAAGACAAATATTTTAAGAGAAATGCACTCCTTAATCACATATTGATGCAACTTTATTAAGCACGGTTTCCTTGAGGTTGTAATCATAACTAATAAAATTGTGTTTTCTTGAAAAGATCATCGATTGGCAGTTAGATACGTCGAAAAATAAATTGTTATTACAGCACCACTTGGCGAACGTACAAGTACATAATATCTAAATCATTCTGCATAGCGATACAATCGAACTGAGTGCGGATAAGTCTAAAGATTTTCACATCGTCAGCATAGATTAGAATTTGAGAATTCTTAAGTATTGCCACCACGTCATTGATCGCAATTATAAATAAAAGCGGATCTAAGTGACTAACTTCGGATACACCGGATGTAGTTAAAATTGTATCGGAAGTTATTCCCTGAAATTAAACTTGATAAGTTTGTTCTTCGAGATAATAACCTATCCATTGAATGAAATGACTAGGAATGACTAGATGTCATTCTAAACAGAATTAATCCATGAGAAAATTTGCCACTGCCCTTGCTGGAATCTGTTTAAATACAATCGATCTGATTACCCTCTTCGACAGCTTTGTTTGTAAAAGATGTAAATTCCAATACGTTTTTGACAGTTGATCTTCTATTCATAAACCCATGCTGGTTGAGAGAAATGGCTGGCAAGCAAAACAAAAACTCTTATAGCTTCGAACAATTTTGGGATACGAGCTGCCATGGTGATAGGTCTATAATTAGCTACTTAACCTTGATTTCCCTTTTTGTGAATTGGAATGATAAAAGAGTTTTTCCAAATTTTAGGGAAAATACTTTGAAAATACACACTTTGACGTCCGAAATAAGTGTGCCAAAGGTGATGCCAGGATATTGCAGCAATATTTTAGCACAATCGGAAGTATTCCATCAGGGCCACAGGCAACATCGCTGCTAAGTAATGCTAAATGCTCTCTCACGTCTTCATCAGTTATTGGAATCAGGCCCATTGAGCTGTTGTAGAAGCCTTCAATGCGGGTAAAATTACTCTGGGTAGGTGAATAGTTGTCGGAGCAAAAAATAGGCCAACGAATGAAGAGAACAGACTACAAAAGGACTGCTGCTTGATTCGTAGTTAGTAAGTAAGTAAGACATGTATTTCAGTCTTCACTGACGGGTCCAAAACAAACGAAGGAGTGGGTTCGGGTATCTACTTAGCAGAACCTGATATTGCAATATTACGCTTCCGAACCACGGCAGTGTGTTCCAGGCAGAAGTCCTAGCGATAGCAGAGGCAGCATGAGAACTATCCACGAAACTTGTTAGTAGGAAAGAGTTTGATATTTACATAGATAGTCAAGCTTCTATATAAGCCATCTCATCCTCGGTTATAAAATCAAAGCTAATAAATCGCTGCCGCGAGGAGCTTAGACTGCTGATCCAAGCAACTATGTAATACGCTAGTAGGAGCCAGGATACAAAGGAATTCCATAGATCGAGATGGCAGATGAACTGGAAAGAAAGGGATCAGAACAAGACCTGTCAATGGTCCAAAGTTCAGTCCTTCCTCCCCTTAAACTTGTTAAATCAGACATAGCACTTGACTTCAAACGACAAGCAGAAGAAAGATGGCGAGCGCTCCCTTCATGCTGTGTCTTCAGAAGCATCTGGACAAAACATGACAAGATGAAAACCAAGCTCATCCTCTTTCAAAATAGACAAAACTTGGCGCTCCTCATAGGTATCATTAACAGTCACAACCTATTGGCGCCCCACGGGAAGAGAATGCGGCTAAGCACAGATGAACTCTGCAGAGAATGCTGCAACACAGACATGGAACACTTCCTTTGCAAATACCGTAGTTTCCAAGAAGACGGCCCTTGGAGAGTACTTCTTCAACCATCTTGGCGAGCTGTCTGAAAGCCACCACCTTCATGAAATTCATAACTTCTTCAGTGTGCTTCAGAGGAGGCCGTTCCATTAACACAGAACTCCAGCTATTTTGTTTTTCCATTCTTTTCAGTTCTTCAGCCAGGAAAGTCAGGGGAGCACAATAGATCCGTTTCAGATCCGAGTGCAGGCTGCACTCATTCGTTGCAGCTAACCCTTTAACCCAACCCAAGACATGTTAGCAGGATAACCATCCCTTTTTTTTTAACAAATCAAAAAAAAAAAACTTTTTTCGGGTCGAAAAGAAGTGAGCTACGTATTTTATCAATGTAACTGTCATACATGTAGATTTTTGATATACGTAAGTTTTGAAAATCTGTATAGAGGACCGCGAACTGGTTATATTCGCTCAATCTGTTTGTCGCCTTATTTCTTTTATTTCCTAGGCTTCGTAATAGGTTATTGTACTAAAGAGTAGTTGTAGACAAGGATTTACGTGTGTTTCTTACAGATACGGACGAGATTCTCGTAAACAGTCAAATCTGCTGATGAAAAATTCGCAACCATTTGTTCAACTGGGTCATTCCACGAAAGATCGCCCGACGTTCTGAACGACCCCCCCTCCGATTTGGATCAAAATTAGTAGAATTACTCATTGGAGCGGTACGAATCATAAGGCAAAATAGTTTTGCAGAAATTGATATAGATTGCGTGTAACGGAACTTCAAAAGCTGGAAAAAATTCAAGGCTGTTTTCTATATTTCAAAAAATCATAACTTTGGCTCTGCTTATCAGAATTTGGTAAAATATACCTGGTTGAATTCAGGAGAACATGAAATTTTTCAGATTTCAACATAAGTTTTATTTTAAAAGACGAAGGACATTCCAGAATTTCCTTTTTTCTTATTTTTTGAATAACTCAAAAAATTGTATTTTATTTTTTTATATGTTATAGAGAGATTCGTCCTCTATCATCATCCTTAAGATCTAAATATTTGCATGCTCTTGAGTCGATCAGTATACCTATTTGGCGCAACAGCTCTTTAAAGTGCCAGGGCCTAGCTTCTCGCAACCAGTCATGTTGTGTGCGTTATATTTTTCACACGAATGGAAGGGACCTACAGTTTAATGCCGACTCCGAACGACGATTTGAGAAGCTTTTTCGTGACAACAATACTCTCGGATGTTTGTCAGACGCTCGCGAGAGGTGGGACCGTGAAAAAACTCTTTGGTATTTTCTGGGATTCGAACTTGGAACCTCATGCGTAGTGATCCGACACACTAACCACTTACGCCACGGCGCCCACGATCAGTATACCTGGATCCATCATTATATGAACAATCTGAAGCAAGGTACTCGGCTCTTGATTCGGAACTCAAATTTCACCGTATGATCATGCATAACATCGGCCATCATAGTCAGCTGACTCGCATAAACACCAAAAAATTAAACTCTGACACAATTCCAAGAAAACGTTTCTAATTGCAGAATACAAAAGCATTCCATTCGAAAAGGTTAAGGTTACAATCAAAGGAAAATCTTTCTCTCTTCGCGGTATGAAATAGCCGGCGCCATTCCATTTAGCTCACCACTCATATTAATTAGCAATTCCGATACCAATTGTCACCCGACCTGACATTATAGTGCGGCAGAAGCCGTGTCGTCGCTGACATAAAAGTAAACAAACACCACAACCGTGCTCTATTCACGTCTCTCAACTGGGCACAGAGGATTTTTTTATGATTCGCATTGCGCGCCTGCGGGGGTAAAAGTGCCCACCAAAACGGGTGTGATTTATACACACAGTATAATATTTTCTAACAACTCTGTTCGCGCATGGTGGACCCTATTTAATTTACGGACTGTGCAAACATCAGCGAAAAACCCATAAAATTTGAAATTAAACTTAAATACACGAGAACGTATTCGGTTTTTCATTTTTATTTTTTGCAAGCCATTCCCGGCACAATGCAAACCTCATATGAAGACGGGGCTCAATCGCAAACACGCGAACATAAATGAAACATACACTTGGAAGGAGGCGTGGGGACGTAGGAGCGGGGGTATCAATTGGAGGAGTGTTGGGAATGGGCCAAAGTGGGCTCGCTGAATGGAATTTTCCACTGTTAACTGGGCAATTTCTTTATGCATTCCGTTTTCACTATATTGCGTCGCAAAGAATATTGAAGGTAACGAGACGGCGCGGCGGATTGACGAATGAGCTTGGAACTGCATGTGGATGTGGTGGGTTGAGCAGAGGCACACAAGTGACTGTGACTGGTTTTAGTGATGTGGGCTCATGGTTAGACCGGTAGATTGTTAGGAGACGGAGGTATGGAGTAGATTCTCATATCCGGAAGTAATAGGACCCATTGTGCCACGGAACGGTCAATTTAAACATTTCTAACGGCGTAATCTCTATGAGCAGGACGTTGGTACACGTCACTACGTGGGAATATAGTAGCCAATGCACCTATAGCCATTTAACTATAGTATGCGTTACGGAACAAAATTAGAACAGTTCTACATACATAGAGCATTGGATGAGTGCTCTTTGCCCAGATCTTTGCGGAGGAAGAGGCAGATCAACCAAAATTATCACCCAAGTCCGTAGAGCATGTGATGCTTCCATCGTTTAAGAAATTGCTAATATTCGTCAGCTAGTCTACTGCTGAAATGACGAATTTGGAGTGGTTCACTCAACGAACTTAATCAGCCATATAGAGGGAAGCATAAGGGACTTAAAGATGCAATAGGACTAAACAAGCTCCGGGATATCTCAGAGCTACATGTGATCAGGCGGATCAAAGTCTATAGGGCAATGCATAGTGAGGCCCAAAATCCCATCAAAATACGTACTAATTATGAACGCACAACTGCGTTTCGGCGGAAAATCCTAAACAGATTTTCTACAAAATTTGCGAGAAAAATACACCCAGTGTAGACGGTGTTCTAAACACTATGTTCAAAGCAAAACCTGCCCTGTTGAAGGGCACGTGTAAGATAGAGTGCTTGAAAGATAGAGTGTTCCGAGGTGATAAAAGAAACAGAGATTTTCATATTTAGGTCCCGAAAGGGAATAAGTCTTATACGATCCCTCGTCCTCTGCATTTCTGACACATGGAGGGAATGTCAGGAGTGAATTGGATATAACAGAACGGAGACAGTCATAGAAGAAGCGAAGCGTCATACAGTTAGAAGTATTAATTCAGCAGTTCAAAACCATTAGAACAAAGGAGATGAAGAGGAAGCTTCTAGATGGTACAAGAAGTGGCGCATTTTGGTAACATTGGGTATAAGCCAGAGTATGACGTTTTTCAATGCACTAAGCCAAGAAAGGGCTTCTACTAGGAGTTTAACGGATCATATAGAGTCTTAGTGGTCTGGAAGTTGGACTTCCTTAAAAAATTCATTCAAATCTACAAACTGGAACCATATCTCCGAGTTGTATTACACTGAAGACCGAGCAAAGAAATATAAAATCACGAGCAGAGTTTCACAAGCCAGAACTTTAAATAAATATGCAGGAACTATAGATTTGCCAGACAACAATGCCATAGTGGTAGCTGCAGATCTGACAGTGCTGACATATCATTTTGGAATTTGACGGAGACAATCAAGCTTAGAGCAGGCGACTACAGCAGAATTCTGCAACTAATCTTCAAATATGTTTAAAAAGCATTGACAATAGGAAGGAAGTACAATCAGAGTATGTAGCTCATTCTTAAGCGTGGCTAACGGTACAATACGTATTCCACGCTGCCAAGTGATTGGCGCATAAGAGGCAATGCACACACGAAAAAACCGACAGGATGCCGTGGTGGCCTACAGGGAAAAGCAAACAATTAGAGAAGATACAAAGGTGACAACGACTGTGGAACAAATGCAAAAACAGTGCAAACCGTAGGATACTCTATCCAGCTGACGATGGGACACTGCTGCGAAGACTTTCGAGCAGCTGAAGCGAAGTAAAACGTGAGACAACGTAGTCCAGCGGAGGAGAAGCATTGAAAGCATTGACGTTTTCCACCATCCTACGTGAAAAAAAAAAATACAGGCGCGTCTGCAATGTCACCCACTTTGCAGTTCTGTTGGGCGCCATTTATCTTTACTCTCAATTCACATCTCAAGAGGAGATTATGGAGCTAAATAGTGGCAACACCACCTATCGCAAAAATTTGGTCGATATCCTGCTAAAACTGTTGCTTAACGACCTTACAACAAGCTGACGGTATACAGTCTAGAGCGAAGAAATAAGATCACTATATTGGTACATCTTCATTCACTGCTAACTTTCCATGAATATGTATCTCAATGAAATCAAAGATACAGTATGAAGTATCTAATTTCATTTTGTTATGTAACACCCCCAAGTAGAGTTCCAAGTACATTGATTTTCTTCGATAACAAGTCACACTTTCAAAAGTAAAATTATGTCTGTACTTCAACTTCTTTTCGTTTTTCCTTCAAATTCATATTCCCTCATAACTCTAATGTCAATTTAAGATAGCAAGCACATTCGCATTCTACGCGTTCTCTGGGTGCGATATGCCGTAAAGTTCTACAACCATACAACTAGCTATTTCCGGAATTGTACCAAATTTGCTAATCAAAAAATTACTATCACGCCTACGAATGAAATTTTCCCGAAAAAAAAAAAATAAATAAACAAATGTGCAGATTGCGATACAAACTACGTCACCTTGAACTTCGATATGTATGAATCAGAAAGTGTCTGTGTGATAACATTATGATAATGATAACAAATACAAGTTTCAGAGTATCTGTGGTAGGAATATTTTCCAAATAGGTCGGTATTGTTGGAACCAAAAAGGGAGCCATAATTAATTAGGGGAAAAGATTTTGTTATCGACATCGTAATGTTTGAAGTGGAATTTGCACTGCGTCTTGGAAATGTGGGGAAAACTTGAAATTCTCAGACGATGATGATATATGGTATAGTATGTGCAGTGCGGTACTGAAATCAGAGTAGACGATAGATAAAATAATTGCCCTTTTTTGGGGATTTCTTAACAAACATGCGGTCAGAATTCGATCCACAAGAAAGGAGACCTTTTCAATTGACCCAATTATAGAGGCATCAGTCTCCCCAACATTGCATACAGGATCATTTCTGCTATATTTTGTGAACGCCTGAAACCTCTTATCAGCAGCCTGATTGGCCTCTTTCAGTGTGGTTTCATTCTAGGAAAGTCCACCATCACTCAAATCTTCACACTGCGGCAGATCATGGAGAAAACCCAAGAAGTCCAAATCGATAGTCATCATCTCTTTATCGATTTCAAACCCGCCTATGACATCATGTGTAGAGAAGAGCTATATAGAGCCATGTCTAGTTTTTACAAAATCCCTGCCAAACTTGTCTGTTTGTGCAGGATGACGATGGAGAACAGTCGTTGCTCCATCAACGTCTGTAATGACCTCACTGAGATCTTTAATGTCAAAATGGTTTCAAAACAAGGTGACGCGCTGTCACGTGACTTCTTTAATATCACAGTTGAATGGATTGTGCAAAACTCATAGGCCGACGCCAGAGGCACAATCTACCAAAAGTCTGTACAACTGCTTGCATACGCCGACGATATTGACATTATTCCAAGAACTCAGCGGGCTGTCATCGGTACGTTTGCAACTATTGAAGCAACCAGAAGGAACAGTCAACACCGACGAAGTGGACAATATGTCGCAGTGGGCAGCTACAACTCCGAAGTAGTAAGAGACTTTGTCTACCTTGGCTGTGCTATTGTTTTTGACAATGATATCAGCGCAGAAGTCAAACGAAGAATAACTCTTGCCAATCGGTGTTTTTTGGGCTTATAAGGCAATTCGACAGTAAAGCCCTATCTCGAACAACTAAGGAGACTTCATATAAGACCCTGATCATCCCAATCCTCTTTTACGGTGCTGCAACATGGACTTTATTGAAGTGGGTGAAGATATCCTTGGTCGCATCGAGAGAAAAATTCTTTGCAAGATCTTCGGTCCCGCTTGCGTTGACGGGTTTTTCTAAGAGAAGATTCAATGACGAACTTTACGGGCTGTACAGCGATATCGACCTAGTCAAATACTGCGCATAGGACATGTAAAGCGAACGGGCACCAACAAACAGGCCGGCAGAAGGACAACATATATAAACCCACCTAACGTTGGAATCCGCAGGACCGCCTTTACCACTGCAGCTCATACAAAAATCATTATAAGATGCACCCATTGTTGAAGAATACGTACCAATGACATTGCGTTTGGCGATAACACTGGTTAGCTTGGAGAGGGTTCGTCTCCCAGAACTACGATAGGTCTTCTTTGATCTAGTGTGTGCCATTGTAACCAATGACGGTTACATTGGTCTAGTTGCATTCACCGACAGTTGGTTGTATTTACCGCGCCATGAGTTACTTAGGAAATGAAATTGGCTCATCGATATCGGTTATGTCTGTGGTGTTCGTGGCGGAAGAACCTTGTTAGGCGAGTTCATCAGTTTCACAATTTCTGACAGCCAGTCAGACAGCTAGCAGCTTGATGAACTACGGTGACTTCGGGCTGCAGTTGCACAGAAGATTAAAGAAGCGATAAATGTATAGGTCGTTCTTAAAGAAGACTCTGATGTCGAGGAGGCCTAACCTAACCTAACATATTGCGTGCAACAAGGCGAACCCCACAGGCGGATCAGTAGAAATGCAGTGAAGTGGGAGGGTTATGATCCCTTATTTTCAGATCATAACCTCGCTGATAAAAGGAAGAAGAAGAAGAAGAACATATTGCGTGCAATAATAGACAAAGCCTACCATTCTTATCGACCCATTTAACTAGAAACGTTGTAAGGAATCTTGTTAAATGATAATTCCATCTTAAATAATTAAGATATTGACAGTTTTACCCTACCTCTACATTTTTATTTAAATGGCGCCCGACGCAAGCTCTTGGCGAAGGAAAACTGAATATGTTCTTTTCGAAATTGTCTTAGATTTGCAGTACCTGACATCTATTTTAACTAACTAAGGTACTAGCGGATCTGATTTTAGCCTTTGTTTTTGCTTTTCCATTGTAACTATAATGAGACTGCATTGCATTGTGTGCAAAACTCAAGTACAGAAGCTATTCGGATTAAGTTCAGCTGTGATGCAGTCAATAAGATCAAAAGGTGGATTCATTGTGCGACCCAAGGTTCTTTCGTTCTCATATTCTTTGTCATGTAAATGGCCTACACTGTTAGCCTTGTGTCACTGTAAAGCTTGGATGTTGTGTCGGTTTCCGTCGCAGTATCGATTAGCCATAGGTACAGTGCTCAGTGGGTTCAGAGTTTTCAAAGACTCATAAGGTTGTTCGTCCTGATGGTATTCTGGGGGACATACTCGTATTCGTAATTTATCGTTTTTCTTTCCTTTTAGTCCATACAACTTTAGAACCCCAAGCACTCATAGTTCTAGCCTCATTTAGATTTTAAGCTTCGTGCAAATTAACTCAATGACTGTTGTATGGAACAAACTTCTTGTCACATCGAGCAACGTCAGTGCATTCAGCTGCTGTTCTTAATTAAAAATAGAGCTGATGAAACATGTTTCCCATTATTTCATCATATGTAGGCCTGCCTGCAAAAAGCAAAGGTAAAATGGGGAAAAAACATTTTCCTTTATCTAATCAGTATAATTTTCCCACTGAGAGGTTCGCCTCTGCCTCAACAATAATTAAGTTTTCGCAAAGCTGATACCGCGACCTTCACACCTAATTAGGCAAATGAGCGAAATGGGGAATGTATTATATTTTTTGTATTTCATTCTATTTTATCAGTGAATCACTTTATATTTGCGATTTCTGGTCTTTTACCCCTTTAATGAGATATTTTTAGGCAAGTTCACTGGTACTTAGAGAAGTAGATGTGTGTGACATAGACCAACATACGTACGTAATTTTTTGTTTATTTTTGGAGATTATTTCCTAATTGGCAGTTGAAAGTGTAATGCTTGTTTGACATGTTTAGAAAAACTTCAGATGCTTGTATGTTCACCCCAACTCATGTGAGATTTTAATTGGCAGTGGCGTGTACCGGCACTCTCACGCCACATTGTATCGTGTCGTGTTTGAATCAGCTGGGGTCTAATTTCCTTAATTATTTTTCTAACCAGATGGGAATATCTACAATCAAATCGTAGTGACGTCAATGACATGAGACCTTTTTGGTATCGTTAATTTAAGTTGGATTAGGTTATACCAGACCGTGCAATATTGCGTTAGGTACCACATAGGCATATTGCAGTTGAGCTCCATTTGACACGATTTGTGTTGTCTTTGTGACCTACCTCCTTTTTTTTATAGCAGGGAAGCTGCAGCATTACATTATTCAATTCTACGAAGCATCCTTTCTAGTTGTGTTAGGCTATCTGCAACAAGGTGTAGGTCTTTATGGTATTCTCCAACTTTCAAACCATTTGGCAATTGATATCAGTTAACTTCAAAGTACTTTGGTATAAATGTTCCCCTAAAGCCATGTGACAATTCTTTCCTCTTAAGTACAAAACATTATCTAAACCCTCTTGGACATGCATTACAAATCACAGCTAAGTACCGGCTTACCTTAACTTTAAATGAAAGTGTTTTTCCGTGCTAAATGGGAGTAATACCTCACACATCGTCATGTTAGTACTTTATTTGAATAACGATTTTATTTGTTATCAGTTTGACTGAAATCGAAAATTGAATGACGCAATGTACTTAAAAACTTGCCAGTTGCACACTCAAGAAGGGAAATCCTTAGATTAAGTGAGTTTTTCGGTATGTAGAGGTGGATGGGCCGTAGTTACAAACTTCGTGATCTAAAAACGAATAAAAGCTACCACCTGCCTTGACACATTTTTTCTAAAATCCAATGAATCATTCATATCATTCGCTGCTATTAAAGAAGCCTTAGAGAGGTAGGTAATGTGAGAGAGTAGTAGCACTTAAGTGCTATTTCTTTTTATATGTATCAAATTGTACAATATCACAATTGCCAGTTAGCCCGATGTCCGATGTTCAGCCAAAAATATCTCAAGAACTATAAAGCCCGGTGAGCTGAAATCTTACTGGCAAGTAGGTCTCTCCGAATATAGTGGCAGGAATACTTTAAAAAAGGAATACATCCTCTGGCTTGATCCCTGTACCGTCGAAATGACAGCATAATCGGTATCCAAATTCTCGAAAATGAAATTGTCCTCAGCTTGCACAAATGCACATTGTCTTCAGCATTTGATTCCTTATGAGCATAACCAAGGAACCTACTTTAACGTAAAGAGTGTGAGAAGGAATATCCGAAGGTTTATGCGCATTGAGAGATTGTACTTGGTACGAGTAAGTATTGAAGATTTCTCGTTTCCTGCTTTTAAAGTATTGATGCCTGTATTTGCGAAGTAAACTACCCTGCCCTGCAATTTCAGCTTTCGAGATCTTCTATTTCTTGAAATGGTTTCAACTGGATATCGAACATAAAGTGAAAGTTATTATATAAGTTTGATATAGTTTACTGTTTTGTACCATTGCATTGTACCGCACTGCATTCTACCTATCACATGCACTCTTCCAGTATTCTGGGTGTTCGGACTTTCCGAGGAGCCAACGTGGACTCAGATCACTACCTTCTTGTAGCCAAGGTACAGATGCGGATGTCCATAACTGAAAAGTTAAATTCTCCTCAATTGCACTCCTCCGAATATGTACGAGTATATCTCTTGCAAGGAAAATTTCTTAACCAACTAATGAACGGTCTGCTTGTAACATTCGCCAAATTTTTCAACAATGCCCACGAAGTCATTAGCAGCACACTTTCCCAAAGAGTCTGCACTTATACTGTGCATGTCGCTGTTGCGCAGCAGTGTTTTTTCGTGGCTCTGTAGAGTCACTTTAGGAGTGAATTAAAACTAGATCCTGATCCTGAATTATGTTTCTTAAGAAATTACTTGTGTAGCCGTTGTAAGACAAAAAAAGTAAAGTTGATGCCTGATAGAAACTTAGTTAAGGTCAGGGTGGCTGTCTGTATCGAGATATAGACACACTTAGACCAAAGGAGTTCTATTGTGATACCACGCGATCAAAACCAACAATTAAGTATACTATCGCGTGTGGTCGAAATTCGACCGAGGAAAAAGAAAAACAAACAGCTAGTTTATAATTTGTGCGCACTCAAATTGTTATGAATACCTTTAACATGTTTACACACAGTGCGGGCGTTGGAAAGGATGAATAGAGAAGAGAGAGAGAAAGATTTTGGTGTAGTGGTTCTTCAAACTTAGTTGTTTATGCTTCAGCTATTCTCCGGGTGTGGTGTCCAGATAACTGGGAAGATTTTTGTTATTATTGTCTATTGCTTCTGGTTCACAGTACTTTTTTCCGATAACCGATGTCAAGGGCAAACCATCTTTGACGGCGTTAAAGTGAAGCAACGCTATGTATTTGTTCACATCATTTTTTTTTTTTATGTGATTTCTTTTTTCTGCACATCTATGGCACAGTACCTTTCGAATGATATAAGTTTCATCCCCCTCCTTTTATAAAAAATACTTAAAAAACGTACGATACATTTCGTGTTCATGTATTAATATATAAGATGATGGTCATCCAGATGGAGCAGTCTTTGTTTAAACAGAGCCGGACAGCTGCAAATGAAATGAAGGATCAATTCTTCCTCCTCTTTGCCCATGCTGCTGCTGGTAAACATTTGCCCGTGTTGATCTATCGAACAGTGTCCTGAGAGGGCACGAAAGCATTACTGGTATGTTATCGCTTAAGCAACACCAACTCATTAGAGCATTTCTTATACAGTCTACGGTAGATTTGTCTGAAGACTTTGCACGTCGCACTATGTGCGGTTGTTCTTACTGATCTCGTCAATAGCTGTCAGTTTATCCAGATAAACAACTGCCTTTAGGTGGCCCCTAAGAAAATAGTCGATAGGTGTCGCATGATCTCAGAGGTCAATTGATAGCTCCATTTCGCGAAATCGTCTTCTTGCCAAATTGTGATTTCAATAAATCGATGGTGTCAGTCGCCGTATGACGCGTAGCGCTATCCTGTTGAAACCACATCTCAACTATAATGTCATCCATATTTTGAAAGAAATTTGCCTTTAGCATGGTCCGGTAAAGATCTCGATTGACCGTAAGGCGAGCTCCGGTTTCATTAAAAAAAAATAAATAAATAAAATAAAAACCGATGATGCCACCAACTTGTGCATTTTTCTGGATGTAATAAAGTTTCAAAACCTTCTTCGGAATTCTGCTCACTCGAACCCCAAATGTTAATTTTCGACGGTTCGATAAATAACTTGCTATGCGCACCAAAAAATTGACGAAATGCTCTATTTATTTATTTAGCATATGGCTTAGATATATTTTAATAATATAATAAGTTTGGCAAACAGAACACGAATGTTGAAGATTAATTTCCACGACACGTAAGCGTTATTGAGGCGTGAGTCTTTCCATGGTTGTTTGCCAGGGTATGCTGATAAAAATGTCATATACGTCTGGCAAATTTTATAACTAGTTCTATCACTAAATACAAATAAAAACTGTACAATAGGTCCAGTAATTTAGACCAAGTTTCTATAAACATATCGTGATATTCTTGATGGGGTCGTGATATTAAAACCTTATTTAAACTGCTAATTTATAAACAACTATCAACTTCTTGAAAATAATCAAATCATTTTATTCTTAATCTCAAATTAAACTGCCTTCACAAATTCACCTTTAATCACTATATCGTTTATTCAATTTGCAAATAATTAACTCCCGCAGTAATCGCACTTATTACTCGCTATTTTCACCTCTATCGGCTGTCTTTTCTCTGCTGGTGGTTGGTGTATTTAAATACCAAATACAAGATCCTATAGAATATTTCTGAATATGCTAGATGTCACTAGGAGTGAAGTTTCGAACAAACTGCTGTGTATTATGGCAGTTTTGATAGATGGCATTAGTGTTACCACACCGTGCTCATTGGTAATGCAGTGCGAAAAGTATATTGTATAGAGCTATCTTTTAGTTAGTTGTAGATGTAATATAAAAAAATAGTAAAATAATTGTTTTTAATGCATTTTCATTTGTAATATTATTATTCAATTATTAATTCCCCTCTTTTTATTGCCTATAATTCCGACTATTAAACAGCGGTTGCCTATTTTTTTCACCTCGTAGTACTTTGCATCCCATTAGGGGTTATAGGTGTTTGGGGCAATATGACGTAATAGCTGAAGTCGTAGTTTTTATCATTTTTTGGGAGAGATGTTCACAGTTTTTATTTGTGCGAGAATCGTGTGAAATAACTAAATCGCTTTTTCTGTTCATAACCCGATAGCCATTGAAGATATTAAACTCAGGAGTTAATAGAAAAGTTTATATAATTGCCAATCTTATAGCGTCATAAACACAAATAACGTTAGATATTATGCCTATTCTTATGACACTTCCAAATAGGGTATTACAGTGGAACCTTTTTTGAGCGGACACCAATGGGACTAAGAAATGTGTCCCTTCAAGGGTGGTGTCC
The DNA here is from genome assembly GCA_945910035.1 of Brachypalpus laphriformis. NCBI lineage: Eukaryota > Metazoa > Arthropoda > Insecta > Diptera > Syrphidae > Brachypalpus > Brachypalpus laphriformis. Next base: position 62,164,993 of record OX246756.1, read on the forward strand.
CTTCAAGGGTGGTGTCCGTTTAAGGGAGTCTAGTTTATATATAAATGAGGATCGCTGGTTGTGAATAAATCGTCCACTTATCATAGGTATCCGCTTATGAGAGGTGTCCGTTAAGAGAAGTTTGATTGTACTAGAAAATATAAAATGTAGAATGTAGGGTTCATAAAGTCAATTCACTTTTTCCACAAATTCTACTTCACACATTTTATCCAAACTAACGTGCTTATGACGTAGATGTGTCTATACCACACAAGTACAATGTACCAAAATTTGTACGCATACAGAATTCTTAACAAATCGCTCATCATCGTTAAGGAATTTTGCGAGAACAATATGTCACTATATCAACAATTTTTTATTTTTTTTTTAAATAAAAAGAATAACAACTTGGCGCTAGGCATATTTATGGTGCTAAGTCATTTCTTTCTTTCTTTTTTTGATTATTATCTGCAAATTATGACACTCAAATTTGTAAATTTAATCGATGGCTTGCTAATTATTTTAACCACGCGTTGTTATTCAATACACAACCGTGTCATTGATTGATTTGGGTGAGTAGGAATGGAAAACTACTCGCACTGATTAGTCAGCAAAATTAGTTTTCAAAAAAGTAATATTGGCATGGGGTTCTTCCCCGGGATAAGTAGATTATGGGAGGTATGCTAATAATTTGCTCGAAAAGATTATTTCATTTCGATTTCTCATTGTTATTAGGTACTGTCTGAAATAGTTTGTTGTTATATCAGAAAACGAAGAGAGATTTGAAATTTTACGTTGAATCCATCAACTTCAAGACTAGACTGGACGGACTTTTTCGTATCTGTGGATTTGTACTTTAATCGACTTAGGACAGAACTAAGTTGCTGATACCATTAAGATAAAAATAAAATCTTTCCTATAAAATTTTTCGTTTAATATTTCCCACAGGAATAACTGCGCACGCCTCCCACTGTGACAACCACTGTCTTAAGAAAATTAAATTATAAAATCCTTATATTTTTACAAAATTTGGCAAGAAGGCAGAAGATGTTGGTATTCTTAAAAAGACGTGGAGGTCTTTAAACTGGAAATACTGAAAGGATCAGCTTCATCTTTTAAAAATCTACCTTCTATCTCTCAATATTGCCCACGTAGACTACACATGAATCAATTTCCAGACAGACAGGCAGTAGATTTTAAATTTCAATATTCGCGGGCAATGTTCACAAAAACAATTAACTTTCTGAAGAATCCAAGTGCAGTTCATCAGAGACAATTACAGAAACTAAAGTGTACTGTTTGGAATGGTGTATTGCCCGAAAAAATAATTTTCCCATATTCTGATGCAGAATAAGTTGCTCCTTTAAGCATTTGAAGTAGATATGAATCAATCCCAATATCAGTGAACATCTTTATTTATAAGCAAAAACATCATGTACAAATAGTATTGCATGTATCTTACGTACATATGTTTTCTAATGAAGTTAGGCCTAATAATGCACATCTGCTGTTATTTGATGGTATAAATTCTCCACCCATTTTTTGAGATTATTAAATACGTGAACCGTTTCTGTATCCTTTCGGTTCTGTCAACTGTAACTTTATAAAAGAGATCCCAAATAATAGAGTAATACTCAATAAGGGGTCTGAAGAAAGGAGATCCCCTTAACTGCACCAATTATAGAGACATAGTCTCTTCAACATTGCATACAAGGCCTTTTCTGCGATATTTTGTAATCGTCTGAAACCTTTTATTAAACACTCGATTGCTCCCTATCAGTCCGGCTTCAGGGCAGGAAAGACCACTATCGATCAAATCTTCACACTGTCAAAGAACCTGGAGAAAACCATCCACAAAAAAATAAATATTATAAATATTTGGCGCAACAGCTCTTTAAGTGCCAGGGCGTAGCTTCTCGCAACCGCTCATGTTGTGTGCGGAAGGGACCTACAGTTTAGTGCCGTATCCGAAGGGCAATTTGAGAAGCTTTTTCGTGACAACAATACTCTCGGATGTTTGTCAGATGCTCGCGAGAGGTGGGACCGTGAAAAAACATTTTGGTGATTTCTGGGATTCGAACTCGGAACCTCACGCGCAGTGATCCGACACACTAACCACGTACGCCACGGCGCCCACGAAAAAAACATCCATAGAGATGAATTATCTAAGTATATAGAGCTACGTCTAGTTTTAACATCACTGCCAAACCTGTCCGTCTCTACACGATGACGGTGAAGAACATTCGCTGCTCCAACAAGGTCGGCTATGACCTCACCGAGACATTTGATGTCAAGAAAGATTTTAAACAAGGTAACGCGCTGTCATGTGACTTCTTAAATATCATACTTGAACGAATTCTGGCGAAGCAAGCCAACCCCAGAGGCACAATCTATCAAAGATCCGCACAACTGCAGAAGCGCAAAACCAAGTAGTATAAATATATGCTGTCAACGAGAATTAAGTCTGACGAATTGGACAGAAAATCTCAGTGGGCAGCAGGGTAGTAGGGACTTTGTCTACCTTGGCTTTGCTATAAATTCTGAAAACGACAACAGCGCAGAAATCAAGCGATAATAACTCTTGCCAATCGCTCTTTTTTTTTTTGATAATAAGGCAATTCAACAGTAGGGCCCTATCTCGAACTACTAAGCAGACTCTAAATAAGATCCTGATCATCCCAGTCCTGCTTCGCGGAGCTGAAACATGGACTTTATTGAAGACGGATTAAGATATCTTTAGTCGCTTCGAGAAGAAAATTCTTCGCAAGATATTAGGTCCCGTTAGCGTTGACGGATTTTGGAGGAGAAGATTCAATGGAGAACTATACCTAGTTAAAACATGCGTATTGCACGATTGAGATGGCTAGGATATGTAGAGCGAATTGACACCAACGGACGTACGACGCAGTAGAGGGCCTCCTCGTCATAAGTGGTGCACACAAGTTCAAGGGAACCGCAACCAACTGGGAGTGTGGAACTGGAGGTAATTAGCTAAAGACCAAGCTAAATGGAGAGGCATGTTGGTTGAAGCCCAGCTGCACACAGAACTATAGCGCCACCTAAGTAAATGAGTGACACAAGCTTGCTGTGCTTACACCATGTGACAAATTGATCCTTATCGCTTTGTAGGCTAAAGCAGTAATTCTCAGTCATTTTTAAAAAAAAGTTCAAGATCGTCCGCATACAGCAAACCACGGGAATATACAACAACACTAGTAATTTCGTTTAATATAAAATAAAAACCGTGGTCCAAAATGCCTGCCTTGTGGTACACCTGAGTAACCTTTGTTTGGGCACCCTAATGCATTTGCAAAATTTATTCGTTACGCCTATCATTCGTTATATTAGATCATCTCTGCACATGCATACACTCTTTTTTTTTCAATATGCACGCACTCAAGCTCAAGGAACCCCTTAACATGTTTTTACACAGCGCGGGTGTTGGAAGGACAGATTGAGAGAGAGAGAAAGATTTGCTGTAGTGGTTTAAAGTTCAGTTGTTTATACTTCAGAGAAACTCCGGGGGCGGCGTCCAGATAACTGAGGAGATTTTTGTTATTTTTTATCTTTGCTTCCGATTCACAGTGTTTCTTTTGCGACAACCGGTGTCATAGGCATATCAGTCATCCAACAGAGCGAACAATTTTTCCAGCCATATGAGCAACCTACTGCCAGTGTTATGCCTTTGCAGTAGTGTTCACAGCTTTTGCAATTGATCGGACTAGCTATATATTCCACGTATGTACATACATATGTACACAAGTGTGAAATGCATTTCAGTAATTATTTTGAAAAGCTAGTAATTGGCGCCCAACGCCATACCCTTTATCATCTTTCCTCTATTGATTACTGTAAGGTCTTAGAATGCCGACAGAAGCAATTAAGTCATGCAGTAGCTAGCTCAGCTTCATATCAAATTCTAGTACGTACAACCTGTACGTGGAAATTTTCTTTTTGAGAATTGAGACTTTCCGCGCATTGGTCAACTAATATTGTAAAATCGCATCCTTTTACTTAAATAAAATGTGCACGAACAATTATATACCTTAGTTGCAATGAAAATTATTCATTCATTTTACCTATGCATCTAATATTCCACAATTATGGTACATATTCAAATACTTTCATATTTTCCAATTGCCCAATTTTTACTGGCGTTATACATGCCTAGGGTATGAAGTGCCTAGGGTATCAGAACTCTATACTAATATAGCATGACTGACTACGTTTAAAAAATGTTAATCACCAATTATAATTATAAAACATGCATTATTGCACCTTGCCTACATTTAAAACGACAATGCTGACGCAATACCAAAGGTCATACTCCATCATAATGAATTATTCACAAACTTCATACTATAAAAAGATACAAAACAATTAAGCTCGCTCAACAGAAAGAAAATATTTGCAAATAGCCACCCATCTCCACCTAAATATAGAACAAAAGATCCCTCTTCTTATTGTGCATCTAATGGTGTCTTAATTCATAATTCCAAACAATTTCATCAGCAACTATGTAGCAAACCCATTAGCAACGCAAATATGCAAATTTTCCCTCCCAAGTAGGGAAAGGGGTTTACACAAATACACGCAAAGTAAAGGACTAACCCCTCTTCAAACCAAACAATAGAAAAGAGCAAACAATCGCCCAAAACTCCATATGGAATGAACATGAACATGAACAATAAAAAAAAAAAGGCAAACTAATAAAATCTACTTCAACGCAACCGCAAAACTTCTTTCAATTTGCTTACATAGAACAATTTACTTTTTTTTTTTTTTTTTTTCTTTTTTTGCTGTTCCTACATCAATGGAAAATTCCACTGGCAAAACCCAACGCAAAGTATAATTGTATCCAGAACTACTCGTCGGCTTAAAACCAACTTCACAGTCATCGTCATCGTGCTACCATACAGTGGTATAGGGGTAGTTTTCACCAAACATTTCATCCAAAATTTTGTATCCTAGCAACCAGTGTGACATTAAAATTATGTAATTCTTATAAAAAAAAATTACACAGATCCTTTTGTTTTAAGGACATTCTGACACGCAACAGTGTTTCGGAAATAATTTCAACGCCACACACTATTTTTGAAACTATTAATTAAAAAAAAACGAAAAACCCCCACCGTAAATACTCCTTCACTGCCAATGAATAGACTACAGCAGGCAGAAAGAGAAAGAGAGAAGAAAAAAAAAATGCACACTAAACATATAATTTGTTACTCACTGTGTATTCTGTTGCCGCCAGAGGCGTTCTAGAGTTACTCGTGTGAAAACTCATCCTGCCCAGAGAGATTCAATCCAAATTGGTATAAATATGTGTAAAGGAACTTAAGTATCCAAGCCTATTCAGCTAAAAACTTGTATTTTCTTCTTCAGTTTTAAATTTAAATTTAAATTTAAGTACAAAGGCGCGCGCGCTAGTCGTATCGACTGTTACAAAGAAAATTCCAGAACTTTCCAAACAATCGCACGTTCAAATTAGAAGAATTTAATAAAAAAAAATTCTTACAAAACTTATTTAAAAAAAAAAAAATGCAATATATCTTAAATTCTAATATTCAACAATCTCAATATATTTTTGAGGAAAAAAATTAAGTACAAAATTCTTGTAAATTCAGATAACGATTCGAAAAAAAAACGACGAACAAAATTTTTTGTATCCAAACGTTGCTCTTCTTTAGTGTAACGTGCAACAACCGAACAGTTTGCAGTTCAAAGCAAGAATGCCAACATTGCCGATTTGTTGGAGAAAAAGTATCTCATCCATCCGCATACGAAATCGAGTCGAGTTCGAGTACACATAAGAGCGCATGAAGTACACTCTATACAGTTGGTTTGTATGGTTGGTAAATGAGGTACGAACGAAAGTGCTGCCGCCTATTTGTTGATGGCTGAGTAATCAATTCTCGTGAACAGTGAATAGTCGCAGCAGTAATGACAACACCAATTTAACGTTTATTTAATTTTTTTTTTTATTTATAAACTTTTTTCCTTTAATTTTTGTGAATTGTTTCACTGACTCAGACTGTATGTGTGTTCAGTGTGTGTATATACATTGTTTAGACGCAATGCTTAGATGTATGTGTTTATATACATCCTATGCGCATGTGTTATGCAGTATGCAGAAGAAAATAAAATAAAAAAGTATCTCAACAGCAAAGTTTTTTTTGTATCTATGTATCTAAATATGAATTTGGAATGGAGTATTGGTTTGGAATCGAAGGCAGAGTGTTGGTGGGCAGAGAAATGCTTACTCTATTGCGTCTTATTTTGTTCGGGTGAAGTTCTTATTGGAGTTCAATTACATAACCCCTTTGTTGAGATTCATGCATCGGATACATTTGAGTGCGCGCGCGCTTTATATTTTCTTTCAACTATTCAAAGGTCAGCATCAGTTTGAAGAATTGTGGGCGCTTGTAGCACGTGTAATTGGTGGTTTAAGAAGTATCTCAGCTGACTTGTGTTTACAGTGAATTTACATTTAATGCCGAAACCGGTTGTTGTGGGTTACTTTTTTTTTTCTTTTTTTTTTTTTTGTGAATGAATTCTGTAGATTTTGCTTACAGTCTCTCACTCATTCATCAGAAGGATACCCTTGAGATGCGATTTGTGTATTTAGCACTCTAATCTGGAGTCATATTGTTGTTCGGAATTGGATCTGATAACACTCTCTTCAGAGATGAGTCGTGTGGATTTTTTTATTATCTTGTGTGGAAAATTTGGCCGACTGTCCTCAAATTCTTTTCGCCTTTTGTTATTCATTAGCGTAGGGAGTAGGAAAGTTTTTCAAGAGCGATACTTAAATGAGAATGCATACCAACACGTCGTATCTTTTGTTGGTTACAGGTGTACACATTGCAACCGGTGAACGGAGTTTAGATAATAATTTGCAAGTTGGTGCCCAAGTAACAAAAGTAACAAAGATAAATTCAGTGCATGCATAATCAGAGGCATAGAGTGTGTTGGATACAATGAGGTTGGTTGAGTTTATGTGGTTTTTACTATAACCAACTCTGGTGGCGAAGATTTACTGAATACGAAAATCCACATCACTGGTGTATACAGCGAAATTCTTTTATTTATTCACAACTTTGCAGGGCAATAATGTTTGGACGCAGGGTTATTACTTATGCAAACCTTCACTTTACACTGAAAACTAATAAAGAATAGGCCAGTTGCTTATATTATGCACATAAAATAAGAGTGAGTCTCTTTTAAGGTCGCTCTTAAGCTCCTGCTAAAACAAATTAGGCGGTCCCGCGTTGGGCGCCAATTGTGTTTTTACTCTGAGCACTTTGACATATTTTTTTATACTGTTCAACATAGATTTACATACTGCTATAAAAATTTATAGAAACAGCATAAGTCTGAATCAATTCGAATTGTCCGACGCCAAAAGTTCCAGAATTCACATCTCTCCTCCCAGTAAGGATGACATCGTTGCCGCGATTAACTGGTAGAACACAATGGCGTCGCCGTTGGAGTCCTAGTCACTTTCGTACGTCCTGTCAAAAGCTGAAATACACACAAATGAATAAAAGTGAATACAATCAGTCGCTGCCGTGGTGTAGTCATAGTCGTATAAAGTTTGGTAATTTTTAATATTTGTCACAAGTTAAGCCTGAAAAGTGTGCGCAAACTAAAGTGACATCGATAACGACAGCGACATCATTGCGTTCTAACCACAAAATCGGTCTTCTCGCGGGGCTCTGTAAGGCTTCGTCCGCAGTGACTGCCGACGTACTATTTCCATTAGTAGAAAAGTTTAGGAACAGCGAAACATTTCCTGATAAATGGAGGAAAGGAATGCTTGTCCAGCTCCCAAAGAAAGGTAACCTAACAGCATTGGACAGGCATTTGCATGCTTCCTGCAGTTGCAAAAATCATAGCCAACATAACCCTTGAACTTATTAAAGAATATCTAGAAAGTACTCTCGACAGTGAACAAGAAGGTTTCCTTTTCCTGCGTTGATCATATTAACACTTTTCGAATCATCGACGAACAATACGTCGAGTATAGATCTCCGCTTCGACTGCTGTTTATTAATTTTGAAAAAGCGTTAGACAGTGTAAACAGAGAGTTCATATGGCATGCCTTACGCTGGAGAGAAGCGGCGTTCGACAAGTTTGCATACTGTAAGCTCTATTCCTTTTGGTGGTGATAAGTGATGTTTTGCGGAGCGCTCTATCGACAGGAAGTGACGGAATCCAATGGAGCCTTACAACCTCTCTCAAACACATCGACTATGCTGACGACGTTTGCACAGAATCATTGACCTGCACCAAATGACCACAGGATTGACTCCGCCAAAACTAAAATCCTAGGTCTTTCTTTGAACTCATCAACAATATGCATCAGTATTGTAGGACAAAAGATCGAAATAGTGGAAAACTTTCGTTACCTTGGAAGTGTGGCCTCGATTGACAGTGGTACCGAATTAGACGTCAATAGCCGCATATTTAAATTGAAGGCTGCAATCGGTATGTTGTCTAAAATATGGAGAAGGAGTGCAATCACCTAAAACATCAAGCTGTGATTGTTAACCTGGAATCGGCACCCTTAAATAGCTGCAGTACCCGAAAAGTGATCGTCAATGTCACAAAAAAAGCTGCGAACTTTTGTTAATCGCTGTTTAAGAAACATATTACGAGTGTTCTGGTCAAATCGTATTTAAAACGAACAGCTTTATGAGCTTTATGGGAGAACGTGCCAGGAACATGGAGATATGATTATACAAAAGTGAAAGTGGCAGGGGTTGGTATCACACAAAAAATAAGTATACAATTCATATACACACTTAGAACCGAACTAGAACCATACAATTTCTTTCCTTCCTTCTTCACCACTATAGAGGATTGATCATATTCCGACCAACGAAAGGCATGCCTCCCATATTCTGGATGTTCGAACCTCCCGAGCGGCCAACATAGACTCGTATAATTGCCTTATCGTAGCCAAGGTACGAATGCGGATATCAAGAACGGCACACCAAATAAGGGTGAATATAAGAAAATTGAACGTCGAAAAGCTACAATAGCAAGAAACAGTCAGAGTCTTTGATGAACGCGTATCCCGAAATCTTTCAATTCCATGCCGCCAGCATCAAGTACCAAAGACAGGTGGGTACGTTTCCAACAAGACATCACAGATGCAGCCACCACAAAGAAACCTATGGTTTGATTAAGAATGGCGGCAAAACGAGAGGCGTACAAAGCGGAACTGCATAGAGGGACTTGACCTGCTCGAGAGCACTATGATCGGAGGAGAAAAAATGAGCACCGGCTTCTCAGAAATATGAAAAAAGACCATGAGATGCGCTCGATCGAGGAGATTGAGAGAGTTTATTGCAAGAATGGTGTTCGGAAAGTTTACCAAAAGATAAAAAGAATATGCCAGGGTGTCAAATCCAGAACAGAAGCTTGCAGGGAAGAAAATGGTAATATAGTAGTAGAACCGCAATCAAAGTCGGTAAGAATACCATCGAACCGATTGACGACGTCTTTATCTGCGATGTCTTCAACATTATACTTGAAAGAGTTGTACGAAACTCACAAGCCAACATCGGAGGTACAATCTTTTGCAAGTCTGTACAACTACTCGCTTATGCCGATGACATTGACATAGTTGGAAGAACTCAGTGGGCCGCCAGTGGGGCATTTGCAAGCATTGGTGAGTTCCGCAAATGGCACCAGTGGGGAGATCAAACGAAGAATTACTCTTGTCAATCGGTGTTTCTATGGGCTGAGAAGGCAACTGAGTAACAAAACCCTATCTCGGACTACTAAGGTAACTCTGTAGAAGGCATTAATCGTCCCAGTCCTGCTGTATGGATGAGAATGCACTTGGTAACTTTGACAAAAAAGGTCTTCGAGTGATCTTTGGTCCTGTTTGCATAGACGGCGACTGGAGGAGAATGTACAATGCCGAACTATACGGCCTATACAAGGACATCTACTTAGCCAGAAGAGTTCACATACAGCGACTAAGATGGTTGGGTCATTTAGAGCTTATGGAGCCCAACGTTCCAGCCAAGAAAATCTTCGAATCCACCGCGGATGGACTTCGCAGTAGAGGACGATCTCGCGGTAGATGGCGCAAAGAAATGGAGGGGGACCTTAACCAGTTTGGCGTGCGCCACTGGAGGCAACTGGCTTGCTATCGGACTGGCTGGAGAGGTTTATTGGTTGAGGACGAGGTTCATCCCGGACTGTAGCGCCACCTAAATAAGTAAGTATTTTGACTCCTTATAAATGATTTACTAGGATCAAAAAATAAGAAGATTTTAAATTTCGCCGATTACAACGCCCTAGTAGCATCTTGCTCAAACAACATGCCCGTGAGTACCAATACTTACATAGTCAGAGATGCGAACAAATCCTAACAATTAGCGAATGTCTATAGAAAAACTTGTAATGGGGAAAGCCAAACTCTTGTGGAGTTGAGCGCGAACAAAACACAATCCCCCACTTTTTCTAGGAAGAATATACCTACTGTTCCCCAGCTTCAAATGTGGATTACCAAATAATCCAACCCAAGGAGACCATGCATTTACTGCTTCAAATGTGGATTACCAAATAATCCAACCCAAGGAGACCATGCATTTACTGGGTGTCACAGTAAACTCTGGGGTAACATGGCATCACCACATATCCAACATCGCAAAATCAGCCTGTACGAAGTTGAGTTATCTTTTCAAAGCAAAAAAGTACTTTACACTGCTGCAACTTCTCCTCTTATACGAAGCACGAGTAAGACCGGGGCTTAAGTACTGCTTTCACATTTGAAGCCCGCCCCCAAAATACTATTTAAATCTACTTGGCAGCTTCCAGAGGCGAGCACTTCGCTTAATAGACGATCCAGCACTTACGTTCAACGTTAAATCGTTCATCGGCTCACCGAAGGCAGGTGACAGAGTTATGCCTGTTCTACGGATACTATAATGACAGATGTTCGGACGATCTCGACAGAATGATCCCTAGAAACTCGACCTATGACGTCGTATCAGGCAAGCTACTAAAGCACACAAGCTTCATGTTCACCGGGCAACCGCAAGAATATCATTCTATCAAAGTTCTTTTTTCTACAGGACAAGTAATCTTTCCAAACACTACACAAAAGAAATGTTCCTGCATGATGGTCCAATAGACCGGCGAGTCCCTGGGATTTGGATTTTCTTTTATTAAAAAAGTAAAAAAAGTGCGATACATATAAAGAGTGAGGGTAACCTCACAACTCCTCCACTTGGGACAACTCGGAACAAGGTAAGCTTCTGCACTGCACTGCACTGCACATCCCGTCGCAAATAGGTTCTAATTAATCCTAAACGATAGAAACATTTATTTACAACATTAACCTAAGACATCCTAAGTTCCCTGTATGAAGTAAAATTCTTGTGAGATTATTAAAAGATGTTGCAGACCCGAAGTACATATGTATCTATGTATACATAGTCTGCCTATAACATGAACATGCTTTAGTTAAAGATCTAGATGATTCTCGACATGCTGTAGATATCGGTTTCATAGAAAACAATAACACTGCAATAAACCCTGCTAGACTGTGGAGGTACTATATGTCTGGTATTCAAACAACAGATAAGCAATAATCGTCTGAGTTAACAATGATGACGCTTCAGTCGTCGCGTATCACAGTTGACGCACATATAGTATATCCGGCAGATCTGTACACACTCACTAACGACTTGAAATTTGACAGTAAAACGAAAATAATGCTACTGCTAATTTCTGCCCGAACAGTGCCTAAAATGAATACATTTTCCGAAGAAAGGATTAGGAAACTATAGACATCATTAATCGCCGACGGTTGCAGCTCCATAGGGAAGTGACCAAGGCAATGGAATTTATTAACAAAAGAAGGCAGAATAGCGGGTCGACCGAGAAGTACATGGGCCCGAACAGTGGAGGAAAAGTCATGTCCACTGCGGAACAGTTGAAGACAACTAAAACATATCACCAAAAACTGTACGAGTATGAGATGGCGCGTAGGAGTAGTAGAGGGTATAGAACCCACGGGATACGGGATATAAGTATTCATATTTCCAGCGAAATCATTATTCAATTTTGAAAACGAGTTGCCTGAGATTGGGAATATTAAAAGAGAAACAGTAGTCCTGGTGATCGAATGGAAGCTAGAAGAGTATGGAGAATTGCATGGCGGATGAAAACTATGAATGCATACATTTTACGTTTAAATGGTTCGTTGAATTGAGTTCAACTTAGAGAAGTTGTCAATTCTACTTCCACATGATCTACTGGACATTCTACCTCGATATCTCCTTATCATTTTTCGAAGTCCCGGGGCACAAACTAACCCATATACGTACATATGTACGTATGTATACATATATGTGCTTGTCGAAGATGATACTACCAGTCAGCTACGAAAAGCACCAAGACGCCAAGCCAAAACAACTCACCAGTGATCAATATTCCTGATTTTATTGCATCCAAAGTTTGCCCTTCAGGAAGTCCAGATTTGAATCCTTTGGATTATTCTTTGTAGTCAGTGCTGGAGAATATGGCCTGCCAGAGATCCCAATCAATTTTGGAAACCGTCAAACGTAATTTACCCACAGCAGCGTTGTTCATTCAACTGGAAACTGCGCGTGCCGCTGTAGCCTAGTGGGCATACCGTTTGAGAGTCTGCGTTTCAGCAAAATGCGGTAACTCTGATTAAACCGCATTTTTTTTTTAATGCTTATTATTTAAGCACTTGACATAACCCCACAAGAAATAAGCCAAGATCTTGGTGGTAAATTTTTTTTACCCAAAATTATGCTTGGCTGGAGCGCAGGCCGAGTTCCATGCTCTTGTACTGAGATCCTTCGATGCTATTGCGTCGCTGGGGCTAATGAACAATTTTTCTTTCACTTTTTGATTTAATGAATACCTAAGAAAAAAGAGTGTTCCACCCACTGGCGTCTCTCATGAGGTCACAGAAAGCAAAAATAAAAACAAAAAGGAAGCTACGCACATACCGCACATATCTAAGCGAGTGAAACATAAATGGGATTTAATCCACCCAAAACGCTGGGGGATAAATTCACTCCGAGTGCCCCTTCGTTCATTGTGGTTGTTCCATAACGCTCGTATGTACGAGTATGTGCATTTATGTATGTTGTTACATTTCATAACTAGTGCTGTACCAATTCGAATGGTTTTCGTCTTCTCAGTCTCTTCACTGGGTTTGTGTGGTGCAGAAGTTGGAGGGCCTCAGGGTTCGTGTGATCTCGAAGCCGCTCTTCATGTTTTTTGGCGAGTATTTTGACTTCAGCTTTTACTGGTTCTATGCCCAAGTCTCTAGGAAGGTTCTCATTCAGAACATACTCGTACCAAAGTGCATTGACAGTTATTTCTTACTACTTCGTTTTGGAATCTTTGGATTTTTGTGGCTGTACTAAAAAGAGCAACATGGACATACTCTGTTTAGTACAGCCCCAAAATTGGATCCAATGTGTCCATATGGGTTTGATTACTTGCCTATAAAGTAAGAGTTTATTAAAAAATGTAAAGGCAGGAATGTCTGCCTATGAGGCAGTATATCTTTTTGTATCGGATATCCAGCTCCTCTCTTATTTTTCTTTACATGAGCCTTCCAATGAAGTTTCGCATTCAATCTCATACGAAGATATTTAGCTGAGTTCGCATATGGAATTACTTGGTTATTTATAAATATTGGGTTATGCTTAATCTTTTTGTTTGTAAAACTTACATGTTTTACCATTGCCTTGACGTGGTGAAACGGCTTAAGAGTCAATGACCCTAAGGATCTGAAGAGGCCCCAGGTGAGACATCGAACTGAAGGTTGAAGACGTCTTAACTGTGACGTAAAACTTGTTATACAGTATGATGGATGTTATACAGTACAGGCGAACCCCACAGGCGGATCAGTAGAAATGCGGTGAAGTGGGAGGGTTGTGATCCCTTGTTTTCGGATCATAGCCTCGCTAATAAAAAGGAAGAAGAAGACAGTATGATGGAGAAAACAAATGAGATGTCCACTCCAGGTGGTACTCGTGAAAACGATAATCCACGCGTGAAACTTTTCGACTACGGCCGGGATGAGGATTCTGGAGGTCCCAACCACCAGACCTTTACCCCCCGGCCCTGGCGTTGAATCGGAAGTAGTAGCGATGATAGCTTCAGAAGACTCCTGTAGCTCTGTCTTCGACTCGTTTGGTAAACTGGGCTGGAATGACAAAGAAAGTGGCGGTAAGAATTCGGCTGGAACGTCTAATCTCTGTTTCAATAGACGGGCAGCTGATTGAAGTTGTGTCGGTGACGGTTTGACTCGGAAAACCAATAAGACTGAAGCAGCTCATGAAGCGGCGCACTCCAATAAGCTCCTGACTAAGAGGAGAAGAAGGAAGGCGGCGATGGCGCGCTGCAAAGAGGCTGCAGAGTCAACTGAAGGCGCAAGCGCCGAAAGCAGTCATCCTTCAGGGACAAGAACAGGCAGGATCGAGTCCTAGACCGGCAGAAAGTACTCCAACCGGAGCCGATCAATCACCCAGACCTAACGCTGGGTCCTTTTCGGTAGGTTCGAACAGGTCCAATCTGACGAAGCAAGTTTCGCTTGCTCTCCTTGGTGGGAGCGTGTGCACATTTGATGTGTGCTCTTCTGCTTGGCACTCTCTTACCGGTGGCGTTATCTGCGCACAAAATTTGGTGGATGCTGGACGCTGTCCCAGCACTAGCGGACAGAAAATGGCTGACGCAGGCAAAGCCACGGGTAGGGGCGCTCATCTCGGCGGAAGCATTGGCGCATCTGATGCGCGCCCTCCCACTAATAAAACACCGACTATATCTTTGATATTTTCGCAGATAAACCTGAAAGGCTGCTACCGCTCTCTTAAGTAGCAGACTTTCCGTGATGCGTACAAAACCCCACATAACATCTATCCAGGAGCCATACGTGCGGAACAAGCGCATATGTGGCTTTGGCGGTGTTCGTGGAGTAACGGTGCTAAGTGACGAGCGATCTGAAAGACCGAGAGCTTGTCTAATTGTGCCGAATTTCCTCTCAGTAACCAAGCTTGGACAATTCTGTGGATAGGACCTGGTTGCTGAACTCATAAAGTACTGTGACACTCGGGAGATGGGACTAGTCATATGTTGCGACGCTAATGCTCAGAATACAGTCTGGAGTAGCAGCAAATGTAACATACGAGGAAATCATCTCCTAGAATTTATACTATCGTCTGGCATGGTAATTAACAATGTTGGCTCCCAGCCAACTTTTGTTACGGCAGGGAGGCAGGAGGTAATTGATTTGACTCTATCTAATAGGTATTTCAAGCCAATTACTAACTGGAGGGTACTGCCAGAGGTGTCCTTGTCAGACCATAGATACATCGCTTTCCAAATCGAATGCGAGGCTATAGTTTTGCAGGAGAGGAGGAGTCCGAGGAAAACCCAACTGTGTGCGGTTTACGGAAGACCTAGACAGATCTGTCAAAACTCCAACTAAACTCAGAACGAAACGAAAGGTTGAGGATGCTGTTCAAAACCTGACTAGCGTCCTTACCAGCTGTTTTGAACTGACGTGCCCATTGACAAAAATCCCCTGCAGAACGCCGGTTCCCTGGTGGAGCCCAGAACTGCAGCGACTTAGGAAAGAATCCAGAAAACTTCTAAATAGGTCACTCAAGACAAATTTAGAAGCTGACTGGAATCTTTTTAGATCGAAACAAAAAGACAATAAGAAGTTAATTCGGCTGTCAAAAAGTGCTTCTTATAGAGATTTTTGTGAAAAGATCGACACACTCGGTGAAACCAGCAGGTTGGTTAAGGTCCCCAAAAGGGGTAAGCCGACCAAACCGGAGTCATTGAGAAAGTCTGATGGCAAGTTTACTGAGACGAAAGTGGAAACTTTTAGTCTTCTGCTGGAGACTCACTTTCCTGGCAATCAGATAACCACTAGGGCGCAGCTTGGCCCGCTTACCCAGGTTGAGCTTGATCTAAGTCAGAAAACTCGGCGCAGCTGGTATATTGCATCAGCCGTGGTAACAGATGAAGCCATCAAATATGCTGTGGCATCTTTTGATGGTTTCAAATCGCCTGGCACCGATGGAATATACCCAGCTATGCTGCAACAGGGTATACAGGGTAGATCAGCTATTGCCAACTCCGAAAATAATTGTGACCGCTGTTCTGGTGCTGGCATATATTCCTACACCTTGGAGGACAGTCAGAGTAGCTTTCATACCGAAAATCGGTAAGGAGGACTATTCGCTCCCCAAGAGTTTCAGACCTATCACTTTGACATCCTTCTTACTGAAAAGTATGGAGAGACTGGTAGAATTTCACGTGCGCAAAGTTGCTTTGAAGCTGCATCCACTATCGGAGATGCAGCATGCCTACCAGCGTGGGAAATCCTGCGAGACCGCACTTGAAAATTTAGTGTCAGAATTGAATGCGCGCTTGATAGGAAAGAATACGCGATGGGTATCTTTATCGACATTGACAACACGGGGTAGATGAAACATTAGTGTTGTGGATTAAAGCAATGCTTATGAATATAACTTTGGTAGTCGATGCGGATTGTGGCCAATATGTTATGACAGGGGTAAACAGGGGCTGTCCGCAAGTTGGCGCTCTGTCTCCATTGTTATGGTGCATGGTGGTCGAGTCTCTGTTAAACACTCTAAATAGTTCTAACGTCTACGCTCAGGCATATGCGGATGACGTCGCCATACTTCCTGTCGGGCCATGCCTGGCGAGGGTCTGTGCTAACGCCCCGGCAGCGCTGGACATGATCGATGAATGGTGTACTAGGAGTGGGCTTTCGGTGGATCCTCTTAAAACTGAGGTTGTTCTTTTTACGAGAAGGAGGATTTTGACCGGTCTGACTCAGCCATTGCTAAAAGGCGTCACCATTCGCATTTTCAATGAAGCCAAATATCTGGGAGTGATTTTAGATAAGAAACTTCATTGGTCTAAACACGTCGAGTCGAAAACATCCAAGGTGCTCTCAGTCTTCTGGCGGTGTAAGGGTGCTTTTGGCAAGACATGGGGCAAACGACAACAACAAACAAACAACGTCAAAGTTTTTCACGGTCCCACCTCTCGCGAGCGTCTGACAAACATCCGAGAGTATTGTTGTCACGAAAAAGCTTCTCAAATTGCCGTTCGGATTCGGCATTAAAACTGTAGGTCCCTTCCATTCGTGTGAAAAATATAACGCACACAACATGAGTGGTTGAAGAGAACTTTAAAGAGCTGTTGCGCCAAATATTTGTATTTGTTTTTTGAATTGTCTCCATGAATGGTAACGCGAGGTCAAGCCTAATTTTTCAAACAATAAGGTCCGATGATATCATCAGGTCATCATGGTTGAATAAAAGTGCAAGACTCTCAAATATAAAAAGGATTGAATACGAGTGGAACTCTAATGATAGAACAAAGCTCTTCCATGCACAATAGGTCACTAGGTGCAAGATATCCTTCCCGCAAAAAATACAAGTAAATAACACAAAGTCGGTTATGAGTTTAGCATCGATAAGTAAGTGGATGGAGGAAGAAAACTCATTGAAAGTTGTGGACGATGAGTCATCAATTGAAATAAAAATGATAAAAAATTCCGACCCTTTAATGTTTGGCATAAAAAAACACCTTTTTTTGCAAACCTAACTTTTTTTCTCTGTAAAAGTATGTAGGTTATTATTTAAAGAAATAAAAATCATAACAAAGTTAATTCAGTTCTTGTTTACACAGATTCACTTTCTTTCTAAAAAAAAAAACGTAAAGTCTAGGATACATGTATAATTTCCTAGCCTATAATTTTGAATGGTTTTCATTCCGACAGCCTAAGTAACCCTAAATTATTTTCCACCCGCAGTATGATATTTCTCCTCAAAAAAGATTCAGACTACCGTATTAGATACGAGTACATGACAAGTATTTCCCAAAAGGAAACACATTTGAACTTGTTACAATGAATGGGATCACATGTACTATGTGTACACAATCAATCTAATGAATAATGGCAGAGTTTCACATTTCGCATTCGTTCACTTTTAAAGGCGAAACAGGTGCTAATCATGAGTTTTTTTCTTTTTAACACATTCAGCACATTTTTCTCAATTTTATGGTGCGCAATTGCAAAGTGTTCCGTTTGTCATGTAATTCGATTTGCTTTTATCGCACATGGCGTGATAACAAATAGATAGATATGCTAATTGGAAATTATCTGCTGGCGCTAATATCACACCGCTTTTCGAATTGATAAGAATTTCCACGAATGATCTATCAATAAATTTTATATCACGACAAACAGGCAGGGCCTTGAGTGGGTTAACGATTCCGATGACGAATTAGACGAGTATCTGCAGGGATTATGATATGAATTATGGGCTGAAGTGAAAGAAATGGATAAAAAGTTATGCGACGAATGACTCAAGTTTCCAAAAACCATTGAAAGATGTTAACACTCAGATATTTTTAGTACGTTTGTCGAGAGGAATATTGTAGAAAATACTCAATTCTCAAGTGTTTGGTCGCAAGCAGATAAAAAGATACATATTTGGTTAGGCAGATAATTAATAATGGGCTCTTAAGGTTTGGAACCATAATTGAAATTACTTAGCAAAGTGAAGTTCATCTAAGTGTTGTCCATTAAATATCCACATAATTACAACTTTATCAATCAACAACAATCATTATATCATTTGGTTTTGCAACAGTACAAATGAAGTTCTAATGAAGCTGTTTTTACAGTGAACCATAGAAAGTGAAGGGACTGCAGTTCAGCTTCTAGGACCATGCCAAATCCTTAGGGCACGAAACTAGTTGACACACTACATTGAGATATGAGTAAGACGTTTGGACTTTACATGAAGTGCGCATCCGCAAATAATTCATTGGCTATATACTCGTATGTGTAGGTAGGGAGGCGTGGCGTAAGTATGTCGGAGCACTGTGCGTGAGGTTCCAAGTTCGAATCCCAGATAACTCCAAAAAGTTTTTCCACGGTCCCACCTCGCGCGAGCGTCTGACAAACATCCGAGAGTATTGTTGTCTCAAAAAGCTTCTCAAACTAAATTGCAGTTCAGATACAACACTAAACTGTAGGTCCCTTCCTTTTGTGGGAAAAATATACGGCACACAACCCAAGTGGTCGCGAGAACCTTGGCCCTGACACTTAAAGAGCTATTGCGCCAAATATTATTATTACTTTGTTTTTTTACTGTTTAGACGCCGTTGCGTAGTGGTTAGTAAGTCGGACCACTGCCCGTGAGGTTAAAAGTTCGAATCCCAGAAAAGAGCAAACGCTTTTTCACGGTCCCGCCTCTCGCGAACGTTTGTTGTCATGAGGAAGCTCTCAAAACGAACTAAAGTTACCCTTCAGATATGGCACAAAACTGTTGGTCCCTTCCATTCGTGCGAAAAATATAACGCACGCAACACAAGTGGTCGCGAGAAGCTTGGCCTAGGACCTTCATGGGATGTTGCGCCAAAATATGAATTTATGTACTCGTATGTATAGCTACTGTGGTAGTAAGGAAGATACTCATGTACGGAATACTAGTCTAGTAGATTAGACAAAAAGAAATACGTCTCTTCTAAATACGGTATAAAGGATAGAATGTACCTGTAATGGCAGTACACCGCAAACCTGTCTTTTCATGGCACTGGAAATGATACTGCATATTCTTCGCCTCGATATACAATATGAACGTGAGAAAAAGACAGCAATGAGAAAAAGATTGAGAGAATTATCCCATTGGAGTAGTGTTGCCTGGTCAAACGGCGATCATATGAAAACACAAGCGTTTTCACTCAGCTGAGGCCGACCAACTCCTACTCTCAACCTCCACGCGGTGACAGCCGGGTGCCTAGTACCTCAATCCAAGAAATGGGTAACCAACCCCGTTTGGCGGATTCTTGGTGGCAGCAGATGAGAGGGGGGGCGGGGGAGGGGGGGGGGGGGGGAAGAGCGCTTTCCCACTAGAGCACTTATTCCTGTTCCAGGCGGCAGCAGACGAATTCCCAAGACGGAGTAAACGGTGGCGACGTTAAAATCGTATTGGGCGATTTTAACGCCAAAATAGGAAAGGAGGACGTCTTTGGTAGGGCAGCCGGTAACCATAGCCTACACGACCCCACGTCTGATAGCGTACTAAGGCTAATTGATTTCGTTGTGGAGCAAAATGTCACCATAGCAAGCACATGGTTTCCTCATCTCTACATTCAGAAGCAAACATGGCGGTCCAATGATCATGTAACGATCAAGGAAGCTGATCCTATTGGTATCAACGTAAGACATGCCTCCAGTATTCTGAATGTCCGGACCTTCCGAGCGGCCAACAGAGACTCGGATTATTACCTTCTTGTAGCCAAGTACGAATGCGGATATCCCAAATTGAGCAACAAAGAAGAATCACTATGAGAAAATTTAACGTCGAAAAGCTACAATCGCAAAAAACCGCCAGAGGCAACGCTGCCAACATGCCATTAGAAACGCCGCGACTGATGAACTGGATTTTGCTCGCCCACCACTGCGAAACCCCTGATTTGGCGAAGAATGCCGGCGTGTGCATGCAGCAAAACAAGAGGCGTACAAAGCGGTGCTGCAAAGGAAGACGAGAGCTGCCTGTGAGCTCTTCGAACAAAAGAGACGGGAAGAACATCGGCTTCTCCAAAAGAAGAAGAAAGAGCATGAGAAGCGCGCGATCGAGAACATTGAGAGTTTATACTCCGGGAACAATGTACGGAAGTTTTATCAAAAGGTAAAAATAACGTGTCAGAGAAGCAATGCCCGTACAGAAACCTGTAGAGATGAAAATGGAAACCTCGTGGTAGAATCACATTGGGTGCCGAGAATATGGAAAAACTACTTCTGCGGACTGTACAACCGCGACGAAGCCCAACATCCCGCTGTCAGGCAGAATGAACCATTCAACATGGATGACGACAGTCAAAATTTCCGTCCACCTGACCAAAACGAAGTGAGGATAGCAGTATCCAAGCTGAAATCCAACAAGGCTGGTGGATCTGACGGCTTACCGGCCGAACTTTTCGAGGCAGCTGGGGATGAATTGGTAGAGTGCATACACCAACTCATCTCTAAAAGTTGGTCAGACGAGTGTATGCCTGATGAATGGAATCTTAGCATCGCTTGCCCGATCCGCAAGGCAACAGTCTCCTCAACATCGCATATAAGATCTTTTCTGCGATATTGTGTGAAGGCCTGAAACCTTTTATCAACAGCCATCGATCAAATCTTCACACTCCGGCAGATCCTGGATCCTTCCAAATCGATACTCACCACGTCTCGATTTCAAGGCCGCCTATGACAGCATCTATAGAGAAGAGCTTTATAAAGCCATGTCTAGTTTTGACATCCCTGCCAAACATATTCTTATGTGCAGGATGACGATGGAGAACGCTCCATCCGTTCCATACTTGAACGGGTTGTGCGGAACTCACAAGCCAGCACCGGAGGCATAATCTATCACAAGTCCGTACAACTGCTCGCATACGCCGACGATGTTGACATAATTGGAAGAACTCAGCGGGCTGTCACCGGTGCGTTTGCAAGCATTGAGGCGGAAGCGCCCAAAATGGGTTTAACGATAAACGAGGGCAAAACCAAGTATATGCTGTCAACAAGAAGGGACAACCAACACCGACAAATTAGACAGAACGTCACAGTGGGCAGCTATAACTTTGAAGTCGTAAGGGACTTTGTCTACCTTGGCTCTGCTATAAACTCTGAGAATAACATCAGCGTAGAAATCAAGCGAAGAATAACTCATGCCAATCGCTGTTTTTTTGGGCTTATAAGGCAATTCAACAGTAAAGCCCTATCTCGAACAACTAAGGAGACTCTATATAAGACCTTGGTCATCCCAGTCCTGCTTTACGGCGCTGAAACATGGACTTTATTAAAAGAGGATGAAGATATCCTTGTTCGCTTCGAGAGAAAAATTTTTCGTAAGATATTTGGTCCCATTTGACGGGTTTTGGAAGAGAAGGATCAATCACGAGCTATGCGAGATGTACAGCGACATCGACCTGGTCAAAAAACTGCGTATTGAACGTCTGAGATAGCTAGGATATGTAGAGCGAATGGACACCAACGCTCCGGTCCGCAGAGTTTTCGAATCTAGCACGGAGGGCCGACGCAGTAGAGGACCTCCTCGCCGTAGGTGGCGCGCACAAGTTCAAGGGGACCTCGACCAACTTGGAGTGCGCAACTGGAAACAATTCGCTAAAGACCGAGCTAAAGGGAGAGGCTTATTGGTTGAGGCTCAGGTTCACCCCGAACTGTAGCGCCACCTAGGTAAGTAAGTGATCTTGAAACCAGTTATGGTTAATTTTTTTCTTTTTAAGACGTTAGTTAAAGGTAAAATTGGACTATGCATCTGTAATGCTGACCAAGTACGAGAAAGTAAAAGTCACATATTGATTTTAAACTCACAAATTGAGCATTTATTATACTAAAGTGTCATGTACGTGTATGAATGAATATACTCGTACGTATAACGTAAATACGCTATAATGCAACTTACATATAAATTGTGGCAGCCCATATAAAATGCTATATTTTTATAATGCGGTTACACTATCGCGCGAATTTCCGCCTCTCATAATGCGATACATTCATTTTATATTTATGTGTATACACACTCAGTATCCACAAATATGTATGTACATATCTGAATAATTTTGTTTGTTGCTATGATGTGTCTGAAACTTTAACAATCGGGAAATCCCCTTTTACTTCCTCGGTTGAAATTTTCGAATTCTATGTTTTGAAAGAACGCTGTGTTTTTACTCTACAAGAAGGCCATAAGAAAGTTTTTTTCTAAATGCCTAGTAGCCAGAAAACTCGCATCTGTACCGCGTATTCACTGGTTATATGCCCTCAAGTCCGATGA
Organism: Brachypalpus laphriformis; assembly: GCA_945910035.1. Lineage (NCBI taxonomy): Eukaryota > Metazoa > Arthropoda > Insecta > Diptera > Syrphidae > Brachypalpus > Brachypalpus laphriformis. The sequence continues at coordinate 62,187,885 of OX246756.1, forward strand.
GCCGCTTGGACTTTTTCCAAAACAACTACCAGTTAATAAAATATATCTTCCGCGATCAAAGAGCTCAAACTCAAGAATGTGAGATACATATTCTGTGTTCAAACAGCCAGCGCTTATCGTGAGGTTATGGAGGAGAGGGTTGAAGCTACATATGTATGTACATACATTTGTACATACATATACACAATTGAACAGTCTCTAGGCACGCCAAAGAAATAAGTAGTACGAGTCTATTTTCCGGCGGTTCAGTTGCGGATATGTAGTTAGATGTGAATGGATATGAAGACATTAGCCGTATTTTATTATCACCCAAGATCCATATAGATCACACGACGAAAATAAAACGATACGGATCTGGATCAACGAATATTTTTCCTTATGTCTTGTAGTGTGGTTGTGTAACCTACCAAGGAATAAAAAAAAAAAATTCTGGATCACGAAATTGATCCTGATAGAAAGCAAGATCTCGTATTGTTGTTGTATTGCATAGAAATCAATGATCCATATGGATCATGAGTGATAATAAAATATGGCTATTAATGTAAATAAGATTAGCGCGGTTGAATCACGCGATTTGCAACTGCGAGGTCTCTGCCGTGTCTATTCGGGCCCTACGAGTAGTTCAATCAAACGGTGTGTGTAAAGAATTTTTTTCTATGACAAATCAAGATATAAAGTTAACATGCATGCTATTAAGGGTGAGCCAACAGCTAGTGTGAAAGTTTTCATTAAATTAAACACACATTTATTGTGAAATCAATAAAAAACTTTATTAATTAACGAAGTTCAGTCCATGGCAGATTTCAATGCCAAGGTGGGTAGCGACAACACCATGCTTAAGCACGTGATGGGAGTTCACGGCGTGGGAGACCGTAATGATAACGGTGAGCGGTTTGTGGACTTCTGCAATACCAACCGCCTAGTCATCGGAGGTACGCTGTTTAAGCATAACACGTGCCACAAAATCAGCTGGGTCTCTACTGATAGGCAACGAACATCCAACCAGATCGACCACATTGCGATCAGTCACCGCTTTAGAAATTGTTTCCTGGACGTCCGAAACAGACGTGGAGCTGACGTCGGACTAGAACGAGATCACCATCTTATGGTAGCTCATTTACGCCTTCGTACTGCATCCGTCAACAACAACCGCTCAAACCTACTTAACATCACCAGGTTTAATATCGACAGGCTCAAGGTTCCCCAAGTGCGCCAACAGTTCAGGGACCATCTTGCCTTAGAAGCAGAAGCAATCAGCAGCATAGAGAACATGGATGACCACTGGAGTGCTGTGAAAAATGCTTTTGCGACTGGGGCACGCACGTATGTCGGTAAAAAGCAGAAACACCACCGCACATGGCTTTTTACAGACACCTGGAGACGGATCGATGAGCGTACAGCAATCAAGGCTCGGATTGCAGCGACCTCAGCAGTAGAGAGAACCGAACTTGAAGCCCAATACCGTGCGAAGAAGAAAGAAGTGCAGCGTAGTGTGAGACGTGACAAACGTCAATATATCAACTCATTGGCCTCAAGGGCTGAAGAAGCAGCGAGTAGGTGCGACAGTAGGACTGTGTATAGCATCATTAAGGAGCTCATCGGTGGTCGAAACTCCAAACAACATCCAGTGAAGAGTCTAGACGGTAACCTTCTGATTTCGGATGAGGATCAGCTCACTAGATGGAGAGAACATTTTGCTACAGTGCTAAATCACATAGACGATGGCGGTATGATCTCGAATTCGAATGAGCAGTTCGAAGCAACAAATTCCCGAATTCGCACCGCACCTCCCAGTAAAACCGAGATAATAACAGCAATCAAGTCCCTCAAGAAGAACAAGGCGGTGGGTATTGATGGCATCCCTGCCGAGCTATTTCAAGCGGCGCCAAATACATCGGCAGATTTGCTGCATCCCCTAATACGGAGAGCTTGGGATAGTGAACAATTTCCACAGGAGTGGAAAAGGGGGATGATCATTAAACTTCCAAAGAAGGGAAACTTGATGGATTGCGGTAACTGGAGAGGTATATGCGTTCTTCCAGTCGTGGCTAAAATAATAGCTAAAATAATTCTAGAACGAATTAAAGAACATTTAGATTCAACTCTCGATGTCGAACACGCAGGCTTTCGCGCTGGATCCTCCTGCATTGACCACATAAACACCTTACGGATCATTATCGAGCAATGCGTTGAGTATAGGTCTCCGCTACATTTAATGTTTATCGACTTCGAGAAAGCTTTCGACAGATTGAATCGAGATGCTATCTGGTTGGCCTTGCGCAGGAGAGGCATCCCAGAAAAACTTATAGCTATTATCAAGGCTACATACGAGGGCGGTAAGTGTCACGTCGTGCACAATGGGAAGGTGTCGGAGGATTTTGAAGTCCAAAGTGGAGTACGTCAAGGGTGCATACTGTCACCACTATTGTTTTTGGTGGTTATCAGCGATGTACTCCGTGCAGCATTGACGGAAGGCAACTATGGAATTCGTTGGACTATGACATCTTACCTTAAACACCTAGACTACGCTGACGATGTTTGTCTACTTTCACATCGGATAATGGATCTTCATCTGATGGCCCAAAATCTAGAAGCTGAGGCAAACAAAGTGGGGCTAAAAATAAACATAGCCAAAACAAAAGCCCTGAGCACTTCTTCTAACAACCGCGCTTAACTTAACATTGCCGGACTGGAAGTCGAGAAAGTTGATAACTTTCTTTATTTAGGAAGTGTGGTCTCGGCTAATCGCGGTGGCACCGAACTGGATATGTGCAGCAGAATCGGGAAGGCTAAAGCTGCGTTCGGAATGCTATCTAAAATCTGGAGAAGCAATGTTATCAGCTTAAGAACCAAGCTGCGACTGTTCCGCTCCAACGTAGAATCAGTGCTGCTTTATGGGTGCAGTACTTGGAAGGTGGACACCATTAACACACGGAAGCTGCAAGTCTTTGTAAACAAATGCTTAAGAATCATCTTGAGGATTTTTTGGCCGAACCGCATCTCCAACGAACAGCTTTATCTGAGAACGGGCCAAGAACCTATAAGCATTACTATACGAAGAAGAAAGTGGCAATGGATTGGACACACCCTACGGCGCGAAGACAACTCCATTGCGAAATACGCCATGCAGTGGAATCCGCTCACCCAGGCAGGCAGAATAGCGGGACGCCCTAGGCAAACGTGGCGCAGAACAGTTGAGGAGGAATCGAGCTCTTTAGGAATGAGTTGGAGGCAGCTCAAACGCGTTGCAGAACTTCGAACACGATGGCGCGCAGGCGTGGTTGACGCCCTATGCCCCCCGAGGGGTTAAAGGATTTAAGTAACTAAGTAAGTCCATGGCAATTATGAATGAAATACAATATGCTTCATGTAGCCACCACGACTTCTGTTGCAAGCGACCATCTGAAGGTCAAAATTATCGATGACTTTTTGAAGAATCAGTGGGTCGATTTCAGTTTAGACATTATGTTTGAGATCCTGAATTGTCGCTCACAGTGGTGATGTTTTGGCGTGTACCTGCTGGCCGAGCATGCTGATATGAAGTTTGACCCGATATCGAACTAGTTTCTTCAAAACGCTTCACCATTGCACGAATTCCGGACTCACTAGGCCGATTATGTTGACCGAAAAATTCACGAATTTTACCAAATGTTACTTTTACGGATCGCCCATTTTCGTAATAAGATTGAATAACAAAAATCAGTCGTTGCGTGGTAAACAACTCCATGACTAAAATTGCCAAAGATTGTAATTAACATCTGTCAAAAAGATCAACCACATTAAATTCAGTAAATGACAGTAATTGACAGCTATCATCCACACCATCTGTTGGCTCACCCTTTATAGCGCGGCACAGATAGGTTGAAAATGAACGACATTCGAGATCCAGTGAAGGGTCTGCAGAGGAATCCACCAACGAGGAATTCTGTCTCCTCTAATATGGTTTCTTGTAGTGGATGAGATGTTAAGGAAAATGGCTTCAACGAGACGGTGAAGTTCGGAGAAATTTCTTCCGGCCCTAAGTGAAAGGCTCAATCTCGCACTACAACTAGTGGATACCTGGGCCAGTAGCAAGGTACTGGGAGTGAACCCTTCAAAGACTGAGGTAGTTCTTTTCACTAAGAAGAAATCGATCCCTAACTTCAGACGCCCAAATATAGGTGGTATTCAACTAAGTATCTTAACTTCAGCTCGGTACCTGAGCGTAGTTCTAAATTCCAAACCAAACTGGAAGGATAACATTGTCGAAAGCATCAAACAAACAAGAGTAGCTTTCTATTCCGACATTCAGTAATACGTTGGATGAAGTCCAGCTGTGGTGTGCTGGATGTACACGGCGGTTATAAGGCACATTCTTACATATGGTTCACAAGTATGATGGATGGCACTTGAGAAGTAATAGCAGCTTTCAAACTTCACCAAAATCCAGAGAGCAGCGTGTATCACAGTCATGGGATCAATGACAACAATACCAACAGTGGTATTGGAAACCATGCTTAGTTTCATTCCGCTTTATATACACCGTAGCAGTCTGGCGGCCAAAACCGCTGTAAGACTGAGGGAATACCGATTGTAGTCATCGAGCCCTTACGTTAATGCTTCCATTTTGTCCCGATAGGCGACTGCCAGCGGATCGACAGAAACTTACGCGATGCAGCAATTGAAAAGAGATGCACTGGAAAAACCGAAGAACCATGAAGAAAAAGAAACTGGCCTTCTATACCGACGGTTCTAAGATCGGCGCTAGCACGGAAGCAGGAGTTTATTGTGAAGCCCTAGGAACAAATCACTCCTTTAGAATAAGCGACGACTGCAGCGTCTCTAGGCCGAAGTCACAGCCATTATATAGGCTGCTGAAATTATACGCTAGAGTAGTATCGTTGGTAAAACGATCAGTATCTATATTAAGCTCTGAACTCTGTTGTAATTAGATCGAGGATCTGCAAATAAATTTTAAACGAGATATCTAGAGCCAATGCGGTGACTCTGCTGAGTACCAGGGCGTATGGATATCGAAGAAAACAAAAGGGCTGATGAGCTTGTTAGGAAGGGGTCGGCGCTACATGTATCGCGGGTTCTCCCTTTTGTAGTGATCCCAATTAGTTCCTTACTGAAGAAAGTAGAAAATGAAGCCATCGGTCGAGCAAACAGACGCTGGGTTCATCTTGACACATGCGCAACAGCCAGGGCGCTATGGCCAGCCTTAAGCAAAAATAAATCAACCTATCTGGTGAAACTTAATTATTTTAACACATGGGTCATTTCAGGCATAGTTTTTGGTCACTGTGTTATCGGCATTCATGTGGAACGACTCTGTGTACTGCACAACGACTATTGTAGAAGTTGCAGGGACGAGGAAGAAAGAGGGCTTCTGGAAGTTACTTCTTCTCAGAGCTGGAGGACTTAGGTTACGTTAACCTGATGGACCTCCAGAGATTAATACAACTATCTGGGTGGTTCTAGAAGCGAACCGTCTCTACAGTGTTTCCAGGGTTAAGTATTGGACACAATGGATCCGAATTGTTGGTCCAAGTGAGCAGTGACTTTTTTGTCACAAAGCAACCATCTACTTAACTTAACCTAATGACATCCTAGAGAACTTATATTGAAAGTTATAAATCGCTTTGCTTGCGATAAGGACTTTAACCTTCAATACGTCTTTTTCGCACTCTCATTCGCACTCGCTGCATCTAAATCAATCAGGAGTATGCTGCACTAAGTGAATATATGTATATTGGTCGTAGCCAAAAGCCTTAGCAGCTAGCGCTACATCCCTTTTCTTATTAATATTTAATTTTCTTATGTATTAATAAATTTATAATAATAATAATAATAATACATATATTGTTACATCGCATAGACATTGCATGCTGGTAACTCCATTGGGACTTCGTCTATATGACTAAAAAGCATAAAAGGCTGTATAAGAAGCTGTGGTATCTGACCTAATCTACAGAAAATATCAGATATGTATTTGGAATCTTGCATTCTAATTTGATGTGAAACTACAGATAATATTCGGTTATCATTGCCGTTTGCTGCGATTTGCATAGCAAAGAACAACTGTGACTATTAAATATTGCGAAGTGCACAATTGAATGTTATTTACGTTTCCATTTTGCATAGATTTGATCAAACATTAGGAATTACTCCCTTATGTATAAGCGGACTATTTAGCTCTATATAATCTCTTTACTATTTTTACACCGCCATCTTGCATAGCAATATTACTTTATTACTAAGTTGGCGTTACAGTCCAGGGTGAACTTGGGCTTGAACTTGGGAATACATACTTACTCGTACATACGTATAGTGAACCGCAAAAATATTCGTAGTTTGGTTATACCCACCTTTGAGGTGATATAAAAATATTTCGTTCTTAAGTATATAGTACAATGTTTATTTTTTCAATTCATCATTCATCCTCTCATTTCTACAAGAAAATTACAAATTGATTGATGAGGTGCAGTGTAGAAACCAAAGCCAGAAAGGACGATCCGAAAAACTGAACAATATCGACAAAAAGCTAATTCTACGCCAAGTGAAAAGGATCATGAAGTTGGTGCACCAAAAACAGCTAATGACCTGATTGGAGCACTCTATTCAAAAGTAAGTCCTGACACTGTGAAAAAAGCGAATCGTAATTACGGGTATAAAAATAGAGTACCAAGAAGAAAGCCATTTGTGGAAGCGAATTCATTTTGCTTAGATGTACCTAAACAAAGAAAGGATTCTGCAAAATAGTTCTATTTTCCGAAAAAACAAGATTCAGCATTATGCGATGAGGTGGACAGGTTATTGTATAGAGAAGAAAGAACGCAGATCTTTACCCAAACATGGCTGACACCTGTGAAACATGATGATAGTTCGGAAACTCTGTGGGGGTGTATGGCCGCATTTGGAGTTGCCACAATGCAATTTATTGATGGTAATATGGATCAATATTGTTATAGAAATATTGTAAAAGATAATCCAAGTATTCAGAAATAAGGGCTTCCAGATAGTTATCAATTCCAGCAGGACAGGGATCTGAAGCATACCGCACTAAATACGAGAGTGTGGGTGTTGTACTATTGTCGAAACTAATTAAAAACATCTCTTCAGGCACCGAACCTTAACCGCATAGGTAAACTTACCATCTTTTTTTGGCCGAAAAAAATAAAACTCCACTAAATTCGGCAATTTCGCGGTATATCGAAATAAAAAAAAACGATAATAAAAGGGTATCAAATATAAAAAAATTCTGGCGCAAATTCATATTTTATTCGTCAAAAATACTTGTACGCTTATACCAGCCAACCAACCAACATTGTGCGTGCGCCGTGGCGTAAGTGGTAAGTGTGTCGGATCACTACGCATGAGGTTCCAAATTCGAATCCCAGAAAACACCAAGAAGTTTTTTTCACGGTTCCACCTCTCGCGAGCGTCTGACAAATATCCGAGAGTATTGTTGTCACGAAATAGCTTCTCAAATCGCCGTTCGGATTCGGCACTTACATTCATGTGAAAAATATAACGCACACAACATGAGTGGTTGCGGGAAGCTAGGTCCTGGCACTTACAGAGCTGTTGCGCCAAATATTTATTTATTTATTTATTTAACCAGCATTGTTACAACTTCATCGTCTTCAACGTCAATCACACTCGCATTGGCATCAGTTTTGGTGGATTATTTCTCATTTTTAGCAATTTGGAGGAGTAAATCTGGCTTTGTTTTCAAAAAGTGGTAGACTACGCATGAATATGTCAAATTGCATTTCACTGTGAGAATCACTTTCAATGTGCCGACTCTCGCGAACTTTGCCGTTGAAGATACATTTTCCTCTCTGTTTCGACATTCTTTCGACCGAAGCCATTCGCTTTTTCATACGAAAATTTGACAGCTGCACAGCTGTGAATGGCTATGAACCACACAATTGCTTCCGAACACACACACGTAAGCTGGACTACTTTTGCAATTCACAGTACTGAAGGAGACTTAACGCAGAATTATGACATTAGCTTCGTATTGCTTCCGACTATTATAATTCAGCCTTTACTCGTTCGCTGTGAACGTGCACAATATTCGGCTGCTGTAATCGTACAGTCTAACAGTCTAATGTTCGCCGCATATCAAATTCAAAATACTATATACCTACATATGTACGTTAGGAATTTTGCATGAAAAAAAGGATTTAAAAAATGTTCGCGGGATAGGTTTTTGGGAGCTGACAAAAAGGAGTATCCCGTGAGAAAAAGGGATAGATGGCAACTTTGCGCATGCGGCATCTTTGAGCCAATTTGGAACGGGAAATAAAAAAAAATAAATAAAAAGACAACCACTTCTATCGTGAAACCCTTCGGGGGGAACGGTCGCCTAATAATGAAAAATTTGCATTGTGCTATCCGCAAACGTAAACCATTCACATGCCTATATCGTGAATGAGATTCACTGTATCGTGGAAAACGAACGGATCGAATATCCCCATGCATTTGACATCCGCAGCTATTTCACTGCGGAATTGGTTATTGGTGTATGGAACCCTTACGTTGCTTCTGGTAGCTCCATCATATTTTCCGTTTTTGCTCTAAACTGAGAGCGCCTTCTTCTATCCATTTTGATACAAAATTAATTTGTTTCCTTCCGAATTTTCACAAAGCACACACATGTGTGCCAAACGAGCTGTCACAACATAACTTCCTAATCATCAACACTGGTCGGTAAGAAAGAGTATCCAAAAGATCCCATGGGCCACGAAAGCGTTTTTATGTTAACGTGAATCGATTAGGTGAAGGGAGACTTAGATCCGACGGATTCTACGATACGGGTGAAGATTAAATTAAGCTTGAAGGATGCTTGAAACCATATTGCAGCAAAACGAACTGAAAAGATTGTTCTTTTAATGCAAACTAGACTGAAGGAGTTTGTAAAGAAAGGAGACCCCCTCAGCTGCGCCGATTATAGAGACATCAGTCTCCTCAACATCGCATACAAGATCTTTTCTGCGATATTGCGTGAACGCCTGAAACCTTTTATCTGCATCCTGATTGGCCCCTATCAGTGTGGTTTCAAGCTAGAAAAGTCTAACATCGATCAAATCTTTACACTTCGACAGATCCTGGAGAAAACCCAAGAAGTCCAAATCGATACTCATAATCTCTTTATCGATTTCAAGGCCGCCTATGATAACATCTACAGAGCTGCTTGCATACGCCGGCGATATTGACATTATTGGAAGAACTCAGCGGGCTGTCATTGGTACGTTTGGAGGCATTGAAGCAGAAGCGGTCAAAATGGGTTTAGCGATAAACGAGGGCAAGACCAAGTATATGCTGTCAAGAAGAAGGGGCAATCTACACCGACGAATTGGACAGAACGGCACCGTAGGCAGCTATAACTTCGAGGTAGTATGGGACTTTGTCTACCTTGGATCTGCTATTACTTCTGAAAACAACGCCAACGCAGAAGTCAATGACGAACTGTACGAGCTGTACAGCGACATCAAGATAGCTTGGATATGTAAAGCGAATGGACACCAAGGCTCCGGCTTGCAGAGTCTTCAAATCTAGCTGAGAGTAAGGGCATCCTTGCCGTAGGTGGCGGGCACAAGTTTAAAGGGACCTCAACCAACTTGAAGTACGCAACTGGAAGCAATTAGCTAATGACCGAGCTAAATGGAGAGGCTTGTTGGCTGAGACCCATGTTCACCCCGAACTGTAGCGCCACCTAAATAAGCAAGTAGGGTTGTAAAACAGCGCGAGTATCCTACGAGATATTAAAATCTTACACCTCTGTTACGGTTAGCGAATCGAACGTTCGACTCGAAGTGAACTCCCTGGCGAATTTCTCAACTCGAAGTATTACGGTTAACGAGCTCCCTAGTTCGCCTTCGAAATCAATGCTACCAAATCAAACACCATGAAATAACAGCTAAGATGTGTCAAAAAAAGATTTTTTTTTTCTTGTTTATTTTCCTGTATTTGTTTGGTTTTAAAAGAAATAAAATAAAATACAACATGATTAGCAGTGTGGATTTATTTTTTGAGGATAGTTATCAAGATGACAGTGTTCTAAAGATGTCGAAACTCAGGCGAAGAATTCGAAATACCTGTAACAAACCCTTGGAACTCCCAGAACATTTGTAAGTTCATGGCAAACACCTCCATGAAAAATATACTAACCTCGTCTTTTCAGGTTTATCTCTTACTTTCGCTTGAATAAAGATGCGTTTGTTTACATTTTAAACCAAATAAAAGATAACTTTCATTCTACCCGTACAATTTCCCCATGCATTAAATTGCCCTGTACACTGAGATTTTTCGCCAGTGGTAGTTATCAAAGTTGTGTTGGAAACGATTTTGATTTGGGACTATCGCAAGCTACCGTTTTAGTTGTAATGACTGAAGTTATTGGTATGCTTAAAGCAAAAATTTGTCCAGCTTGGATTTAGTTAGACATGCCTCAAATAGAAAAACAGGATGCACGAAATTATTTCTTTACAATGGCCAGATTACCTGCAGTAATCGGATGTATTGATGGAACACACGTTGGAATCGTTGCTCCTGTTCAGCTACGTCATCAGTATTTAAACCGGAAAGGCTACTATAGTTTAAATGCAATGATAGTAAGTTCTTCAATTTCCACATAATGTTTGGATTGGTTTATTTTTTTAGGCATGTGACCATAGGATGAACATTCGCTATGTTGACGCCAGATATCCTGGTTCCACGCATGACTCCTTTGTGTGGAACTGTAGTAAACTGAAAGAAGTTTTGGAAAGATGGTACCAAAACGGAGAGCGCTAAATGTATCTTGGTGTATTCATGCGTTCATCGTTTTCTTTTATACCACCTTGATCAAAAAGTTCCGGAATTTATTTAGAAAATTAAAAATACAAGTTTATTCATCTAAATCTATATTGTCGCCATCGACTGCAAGACACTTATGCCAGCGCTTGATCCAATCTTCGAAACATTTTTTATATTCTATTTTCGGTATGTCCATCAGTGCTTCCTGCGATTTTTCCATTACTTCCTCTCGGCTGCTGAAACGCGTTCCCCGTAATGGTTTTTTAACTCGATTGAACAGAAAGAAGTCACAGGGAGCCAAATCAGGTGAATTCGGTGGCTGTTGTTGCTGTTGGTTGTTGCTGTTGGTATTTGTTGCATTTCTCGTCAAAAAATTACGAATAATGATGGCACTGTGCGACGGTGCGTTATTATGGTGCAAAATTCACGAGTTTTCTGCCCACAATTCTGGTCTCTTTCGGCGAATTGCTTCACGCAAACGTCTCATAACGCCCAAATAATACTCTTTGTTTACTGTCTGGCCTTCTGGCAAAAATTCATGATGCACTACACCGTTGTAATCCATGAAAACCGTGAGCATTGCCTTCTTTTTTGACTGAAAACGACGTGGTTTTTTTGGTCTCGGCTCATTTGGTGAACGCCATTCACTTGCCTGATGTCTGGATTGCGTGTTGTACTCATAAACCTACGTCTCGTCTCCAGTAATGATCCTTTTGATGAATGTGGGATCGGATTTAGCCTCGCAAATCATGTCTTTTGTGACGTCAACACGGTCTCTTTTTTGCATGAAATTGAGGTCTTTTGGCACCAACTTTGCTGCTACACGACGGAAACCCAAATCATTAACCAAAATGTCTTGGACGGATCCATAGGCAATGTTCAAGTCCTCCAGTATCTCTCTGATGGTTAATTTGCGGTTATTGACCAACATTTCTTTTACTTTATCAATGTTTTCGTCGGTTTTCGATGTCGATGGTCTGCCACTGCGTTCATCATCTTCGATTGACTCACGACCACTTTTGAACCGCTCGTGCCACTGGTAGACGACCGTTTTTTTTTAGAGAATCGTTGTCGAAACACTTTTCCAACATTTCCAACGTTCGCGCACCATTAAATCCCTTTTTTACGCAAAATTTAATACAAGTTCGTTGTTGCAAATTTAAATCCATTTCTAAAATTGTAAAAAATCGCCAACACACACAGAGATAGATGTACTCTTAGCTACGTAACTTTTGCAAATGTCAAGCTATGATGCTAAGATTTAGAGGGAATATCAACAACAGATGTACCAACTTAACAAAGAAAACAGAACTCAAATCGGAACAATGGGAGCGCCACACGATTTTTATTCCGGGAACTTTTTGATCAAGGTGGTATACCTATTGGTTAATCCGTTTTAGGAGACTCTGGTTATCCTCTTCTGCCTTATTTGCTTACTTAGGAATGCTTTAGGAATGCTAATTCTGAATCTGGAGAAGTTCGGTTTAACAGATTGCATTCAAAAGCAAGGAACGATTGGAGAGTTAAAAAGCCGTTTCAAATGCCTTCTTACTGGGCGAAAATTGCACTACACTCCCAGAAAGGCAACAAAAATTGTTAAAGTTTGTTGTGCCTTGCACTATATATGCCGCAGCTACAATGTTGCCGATCCAGATACATCAGGGGAAGAAAATTCGACCACTCAAGATTCAGATGAACCATTAAACTCAGAAATGAACAACACAACTTTGGAATCCGTCCGAAGAAGAAATGAAATTCTAGCGTCTTTGTAGATAGGTAAAAAAAAACCCACATTTTTTTAAAAGAATTCATAACTCAGTTTTTTTATTTCAGTCTTCAAAATAACATGGTTTGTACTTATATAAAAAAAAAATGCATTTCATTGTAGGTACTCACAGTACGAAAAAAAAATAATAATAATTCATTTCCTTAAAACTAATAAAACGAAAATAGTAAAACATTTCATGTTCTTACAATTAATACCACATGCATGCATTTATTCATGCTGAAGTTTTGGGCTTCGATCTCCAATTTTTTTAACTTTAATTTCCTTAAAACTAATAAAACGAAAATAGTAAAACATTTCATGTTCTTACAATTAATACCACATGCATGCATTTATTCATGCTGAAGTTTTGGGCTTCGATCTCCAATTTTTTTAACTTTAATTCAAGGTTCTCCTCGTGTCGACGGTTTTCCTCTATGTTTTCCTTTCCCTTTCGAACTTCTGTGGCTTTTAATACAGCAAGTTTCTCCTTTTCCACCTCGTAACTCTTTCTAGCATATCTAGCTATTTCCGGTATATTGTCTTTTTTAGACTTCGATATCAAAAGAAGTTCTGCTTGCGTGTTGGTTTAGCTCTCTAATAGCTTCAGACGTTCGCTTTCCCTCACATTTGTCTCCCTCATTGCTCTGCTACGGCTTGGTAAGGGAGTTGTATCCATATTTGTTCTTGGTTGTTGCACATCATCTTCGAACTCTCTTTTTTTTCAGGCGAAGTGGCCACGCTTGTTCCAAAACATACTCCCTCTGGATTTATGGCTTGCTGTAGGCCGAGTAGCTGATCTACAGCCTGTTCCAAGGGAGACAAAGAGAGCTGTGCATACGGACCTTCTCCGGTTGCTACCACATCTGTCTTATTTGTGGACAGTTTATTTTTTTTCAGTTTGAGCTTATAGTCCATCCGAACCTAAAATATGATTACGCCACTGCACAACTTTTATAAAATTCATGAACCTACCTTATGGGCAAAATCGCATCATCACCTCCCCGCGGTGCCCGCTGGATAGCTATCTGATAGTGAACTAACGATGAGCGTATGCTGAGTCTGACGATAGTGTAGCTGAACACTCGGACCTGCGTAAGCACATCTGGGTGAACTTCAGCGCGCATATGTTTAACCGGACGAGGCATCTCTTATTGACCTGATCGGCTGAAATATGCGTCTCAGAAGTCTAGCAAGAGCTCCTCAGAAGGAGGGTGTGCGGCGGATGAATTCTCCCGATGGAATCAACGGTGACGTCTACAGACAAGCGGATACCTTACCGGAGCTACTTCGACATATTTGAAGCTGAGGTCTGTAAGGATTTTCAATACTACGTCAGGGTATTGAAAAAGAGATGGTGGCGGATGAAATCTTAATGGGCCAACGGCAGCGCTCATATCCCTGAAGTGGGTTACTGACATCGGTGTATCCGGCCCCTCGTCTTAGGGGTTGCTAAAAAAGGATCTGGTCCTCCAGGTTGGGGGTTGTGCCGTCGGGTTAACTTCCCTACCACGTAAAAAACCTTCGGTTACCAAGCAAACAACAGCTTCGGATACGGTTGAGTTTACTGTTGACGACCCAAGCAAACGTAAAAAGAACAACGATCTTCGTGTCTGCACGTGGAATGTTAGGTCCCTCTACAAACCACGTGCAGCCGAACAACTTGCGGAGGAGCTAGAGTATCTCAAAGCAGACATTACCGCCATCCAAGAAGTGCGATGGGATGGGTCGGGCAAAAGGAGTATGAAAAACTGCGACATCTACTACGGCGATTGCTACAGACAAAAAGGACAGCGTCTATTTGGGTGCGGATTTGTCATTGGAGGCAGACTTAGGCAAGAAGTCTTGAGTTTCCGGCATGTGAACGAGCGCCTTATGACTATCCGTATCAAGGCTAAATTTGCCAATATTAGCCTAATGTGCGTTCACTCCCCTCATGAGGAGAAGGACGACGCGACAAAAGATGACTTCTACCAGTTCTTGGACAAGACGTATGAGCAATGCCCTAGCCACGACGTTAAAATTATCCTAGGTGATTTTAATGCAAAGCCAGGAAGAGAGGACGTCTTTAGTAGCGTGGTCGGAAAGCAAAGCCTGTACGACATCACATCCGACAACGGACTCAGGCTAATCGACTTTGCGGCGGGGAGACACTTTGTCGCAGCTAGTACGCGGTTCCCACGTCTCGATATTCACAAGGGAACATGGCTCTCCTTTGATCGAAAAACTGTCAACCAAATCGATCACATTGCGATCCACGCAAGGCACTCTTCCAGTATTCTGGGTGTGCAGACTTTCCGAGAAGCCAACGTGGACTCGGATCACTACCTAGTTGTAGCCAAGGTACGGATGCGGATATCCAGAACGGAGCGAAATCAACGAAATACTGTGAGGAAATTTGACGTCGAAAAGCTACAATCGCAAGAGACTGCCAAAACCTTTGCCGATCGTGTTTCTTCTAATCTCAATCTTAGTCCTATGCCACCAGCAGCAAATGCGGAAGACCAGTGGCAGCGTTGCCAACAAGCCATCAAAGATGCCGCCTCTGATGTACTGGGTTTCTCTCGGCCACCACAACGAAACCCCTGGTTTGATGAGGAATGCCGGCAAGCACATGCAGCAAAACAAGAGGCGTACAAAGCGGTGCTGCATAGAAGGACTAGAGCTGCTTACGAGCTCTACGTGCGCAGGAGAAAAGAGGAACATCGACTTCTCAGAAAGAACAAAAAGGAGCATGAGAAGCGCTCGATCGAGGAGATTGAGAGACTTTATTGCAGGAATAATGTTCGAAAATTTTACCAAAGGGTTAAAAGAACATGCCAGGGTTCCAAAACCAGAACAGAATCCTGCAGGGACGAAAATGGCAACATAGTTGTAAAGTCGCAGTCGGTGCTGAGGATATGGAAGGAACACTTCTGCAGACTGTTAAACGGCGATGATGATCAATATTCCGCTGTCAGGCAGAATGAGCCATTCAACAGTGACGATGGCAGTCAAGATTCCCGTCAACCCGATCAGAATGAAGTGAGGATAACGATATCTAAACTCAAATCCAACAAAGTTGTTGGAGCCGACGGCCTTGCCGCTGAACTTTTCAAGGCAGGAGGAGATGATTTGGTAAGGAGCATGCACCAGCTCGATGAATGGAACCTCAGCATTATTTGCTCGATCCTGAAGAAAGGAGACCCTCTGAACTGCGCCAATTACAGAGGTATAAGTCTCCTTAACCCTAGAAAGATAATCATATTTTTTATGACGTAAAAGATAATCATACGTCTCAGAGACGTATGGCACTTTTTTAATGTATTAATGGAAACCCATGAGCTTTTTATAAAATATTAATGTTTTATTTATTAATGAAATTCATATTAAGAGAAATGAAGTTATGGTTCAGTAAAAATAAAAATTAATTTAAACAATAAAAACAAGAAACTTAAACTCCATTGCCAAAGGATATTACATTTTTTTGCGCGCTATACGTCTGGCAGACGTAGATTATCTTTCTAGGGTTAACATCGCATATAAGATCCTGTCTGCCGTATTATGTGAACGCCTAAAACCGATCGTCAACAACCCGATATGTCCTTATCAGTGCGGTTTCATGCCGGGAAAGTCCACCATTAATCAAATATTCACACTACGGCAGATCTTGGAAAAGACCCACGAATATAAAATCGATACGCACCACCTCTTCATCGATTTCAAAGTTGCCTATGATAGCGTGTATAGAGACGAGTTATACAGAGCCATGTCTACTCTTGGCATCCCTGCCAAGCTCGTCCGTTTGTGCAGAATAACAATGGAGAACTCTCGCTGCTCCATCAAAGTCGGTAAGAATATCACCGAACCGTTCGATGTCAGGAAAGGTCTTAGACAAGGTGACGCGCTATCATGTGATCTCTTTAACATAGTACTTGAGAGAATTGTACGAAACTCACAAGCCAACACCGGAGGTACAATCTTTTACAAGTCTGCACAACTACTCGCTTATGCCGATGACATTGACATAATCGGAAGAACTCGGCGGGCCGTCAATGGGGCATTTACGAGTATTGAGAACGAGGCAGCAAAGATGGGTCAAGCGGTCAATGAAAGCAAAACAAAATATATGCTGTCTACAAAAAAGGACACCCAACATCGGCGTCTTGGACAGAATGCCACAGATATAATTTTGAGGTAGTAAAGGATTTTGTCTACCTAGGCTCTATGGTGAACTCCGCAAATGACATCATTAGGGAGATCACACGAAGAATTACTGTTGCCAATCGTCGTTTCTATGGACTAAAACGGCAATTGAGTAGCAAAGCCCCATCTCGAACTACTAATTTAACTCTTTATAAGACTCTAATTATCCCAGTCCTGCTGTATGGCGCAGAGGCATGGGTCTTGACAAAACCGAATGAGGATGCCCTTGTTTATTTTGAGAAAAGTTTTTTGAGCGATCTTTGGTCACCGTCTGCATAGACGGTGAGTGGAGGAGAAGGTACAATACCGAGCTATACGGCCTGTACAAGGACATCCACTTAGCCAGAAGAGTTCACATACAGCGACTAAGATGGCTGGGTCATTTAGAGCGGATGGAGCCCAACATTCCCGCTAAGAAAGTTTTCGAATTCACCCCGGATGGACGACGCAGTAGAGGATGACCTCGCGGTAGGTGGCGCAAACAAGTGGAGGGGGACCTCAACCAACTTGGCGTGCGCAACTGGAGGCAGCTGGCTTGTAACCACGCTGGCTGAAAAGTTTGTTGGTTGAGGCCCAGGTCCACCCCGGACTGTAGCGCCATCTAAGTAAGTAAGTACCTTATGCCACTCTTTTCCCTCACGTGCCGGGGGTCCTAAAGAGTTGAGTTCTACCGCAAATTGCTCCCAATAATCTTTTTGCGTCTTCTTCGAAGAACCAAATGCTCCAATGCCCTTAGCTACATAGGGATTGGCTTCCATTAGCTCTATCAGTTTCGCGAACTGGACGGTGTTTGTTCTCTTGAAGCTAGGAAATAACACAATTTTCATTTCCACTAATACTTTCATGAAACGCACATACCTTTTCTCAGTTCAGACATCTTTTCCAAATGAAACGGACGAATGAATTGCACACCTCCTCGCAGTCACTGAATATTTTCATTCGACCGATTCTGACATATGAAATGAAAGTTTTGGCGAAGGTTTGCTTACCGTAAAAATGTGAAACTTCAATTCGCGAAATATTTGACATTTGTGGTGAATGAATTTTGGCGAATTCGCTAAGGCTAATACCTAATTATCTCATTCGCCAAATTTTTCGTTCGATTCGCTAACCGTAATAGGGGCCATAATGTTGCATTCGTAGTTAGCTTTAGTTAGAACTAAAAACATTTTTACGAATACTTTAGCGTTGTGCGAAAGTGATGAAATTTATTTATTTTTGTTATAATTAAAGTTAGAAAAACAATCAATTGGTATTTTTCTTGAGAATTGTAGAGACTGAATAGACGATAAGAAAAAATTAACATTGAAGTATATACTATGTACCTATCTACTTAAGAAAGCAATATTTTTATATCACCTAAAAGGGAGGTAGAACCAAATTACGAATACTTTTGCGGTTCACTGTATGTATAATCAATCTAGATGTGTATACTTACGAGTATCTGCATATTATCTCATTTCAATAATAAAATGGAACAACAATGCGTAATGCAAAAAGACCTGAACCCAAGAAACTAACCTATCCGAACCACGACTATCTTATTTCAAACTCTTTGCATCGGAGCTCCATGCCTCATAAAAATATTAATCGCTGCTTTCCTAATAAACCCCTACTCAGGTCCTCACCTCCCTCATGCCCCTATTACACTCGGTTATGAAATTCGTATTCAAGTTCGACACAAACAAGTTTCGGTTGAACGGAGCAGTTTGCAGCTATCCACTCTGTTGGCACTAAAATTCATTCATGTCCATTCGTGTTTATAATCTTTTTTAGGGTCTTTACTTTTTTTTTATAAAATTTCCGAGAGGTGAGTTATTAAACTCGTACGTTCATACGTACGAACGCATTCGTGAAAGGGGAATCAATAGGACGTTAGGTACTTATGAGATACACGCAAAAGCTGAACTTGAACAATTTCAATCACAATTTAATTGTAAGCCATAAAAAAATACATATGTGTGCTCTGCGTCATGATATACATATGTACGTATAATATATTTTATGTCTGATTTTGTCTGTAGATGGGAACACAAACAGTAAAATTCCATTCAAAAAGAGTCCAGGAATATACTGAACGTTGGGTCTGAATGGCTGTAAAATCCAACTACAATGACCGAAGAAAGAAAACAATCATGATGTCCAATATTCTGGACACATGCAGTGAAAGGGTTCAACTGATATTACCTAATGAATGGAATCCCAGCACCGTTTGCCCGATTGACAAGAAAGGAGACGCCTCAACTATGCCAATTGTAGAGGCATCAGTCTCTTCAACATTGCATAGAAAATCTTTTCCGCGATATTCTATGCTCGCCTGAAACCTCTTATCAACAGCTTGATTGGCCCCTATCAATACGGTTTCAGGTCAAGAAAGTCTACCATCCTGGAGTCCAAGCCTGGATACTAGGACATGAAGGCTTTGAGGGCAATGAACGGGCGGACTGCTTAGCGAGAAGAGGCACTTGCCACTCACTAGTCGGTCCTGAACCCTGTTTTGGAGTTACACGGAGTTATACAAACCTCAAAATAAAACAATTGGAAGCTGAGCGTCATGCAGAGTACTAGGCCAAATCAAGGCCAAATCAAATGGCTTAAGACAAACAAAAAAGTTCATCAACCTCAACGGTCGTAAGGATAAGAAGCTACTTGAGCTCAGCAAAGCAGACTTAAGGACGTTAACAGGTTACAGTCAGTAACAGTAGAACATATTCTTTGTGAATGCCCCATGGCCATAAGACTTCTCGACCTGGGAAGGGGCTTTATTGAGCCCCTCAAACTTTTGTAATATTGAGCCTGGGGCTTTGTTGAGGTTTATCAAGAGCCTTAAACCAGTTCTCGATTAAACACCGGGCCGGCACAATAGATCTTATAGGTCGCAGTGCGTACAAGGCCCCAGTATAGTATAGTATAGTATCGACATCCCTGCCAAAGTTGTTCGTCTGTGCAGGATGACGATGGAGAACGCTCGCTGTTTCATCAAGGTCGGTAATTACCTCACGGAGGCCTGTGATGTCAAAAAAGGTTTTACATAAGGTGACGCGCTATCATGTGAGTTCTTTAACATTATTCTTGAACGGATTGTGCAAAACTCAAAAGCCAACACCAGAGGCACAATGCGTCAAATGTCTGTACAACTGCTTGAATACGCGGCGCCGATGATATTAATATTATTGGGAGAACTTAGCGGGATGCCACCGGTGCGTTTACAGGCATTGAAGCAGAAGTGACCAAAATGAGTTTAGTGTTAAACGAGGGCAAAACCAAGTACATGCTGTCAACAAAAAGGGACAATCAAAACCGACAAATTTGACAGGACATCACAGTGAGGAGTTACAACGTCGAAGTAGTAAGGATTTCGTCTACGTTAGCTCTGCTATTATTTCTGAAAACGACATAAGAGCAGAAATCAAGAGAAGAATAACTCTTTTGCCAATCGCTTCTTTTTGCGCTAATAAAGCAATTCAACAGTAAAGCCCTATCTCGCACAACTAAATAGACTACATATAAGACCCTAATCATCCCAGTCTTGCTTCACGGCGCTGGAACAACGAATTTATTGAAAGCGGATGAAGATGTCTTTGGTCGCTTCGAGAAAAATTCTTCGTAAGATATTCGGTCCTGTTTGCGTTGATGGGTCTTGGAGGGAAAGATGAACGACGAACTATACGAGCTGTACAGCGACATCGACCTAGTCAGAAAAACTGTGCATGGAAGTTCGAGATGGCTAGAACATGTAGAGCGAATAAACACCAACGTTCCGGCCCGCAGAGTCTTTGAATCTAACCCGGATTGATGACGCAGTAGAGGGCCTCCTCGCCGTAGGTGGTGCGCACAAGTTCAAGGGGACCTCAACCAACTTTGAGCGCGCAACTGGAGGCAATAAGCTAAAGACCGAGCTAAATGGAGAGGATTTTTGATTGAGGCCTAAATTCACCCCAACTGTATGTACTTGGTTTTGCCCTCCAAATGTACATTTTTTTGAAGACGTTTTTCATTCTACTTTCGTAAAGTCTTGGCTTAATTTCAGCACTAGCAGCTCTGGCATTTGAGTCGCTTGCGGAGCATGGGCGCAAGCTATGTCCTTCACATAGTGATCCGCATGTCTAGCGGTGTCGAACCGCACGATCGCGATAGCCAAATGAATGCAAAATGGCACGCGAAGCAAATTTCTCGGACTTCCCATTGTTTCTTCGAGACTTGTATAGCATGTAGCCCGAAAATAAAGCCGTCAGTACGAATACCTTTCGGTAGGGCAATCCATGGACTGGGGCGGTACCACCAACTTCTTCTTTTTTTTAAGCACGGCTCTATGTTGCTGGACGATAAGGCGATTTTCTGCATCCGAAACGGATACATATTTTGCAAACTATTTTATCGATTTGAGTTGTTTTTCACTATTCCTATGCGCTATTCAAGTGAATATCGATACATGGTTAGCCTCATAGTTTCTAAATACTTCGCCGACGAATTTTTTTTTCCAGTGACAGGTTGTGTAGGTATGTATATCTTCTGCTGAACATATGCAGGGGACAAACAAACACAATGTGGTATATGGTTTGGCGAGGCTCGCCAGAGTCACAGGTACTCGATGGTAACGTACCCCATTTGTGTAGAAAATCAGCGCAGCGGCCATGTTTGGTTCTTATCCTGTTGAGTTGAGTCCATGCAGGTCTTCGTAAGTGGAACACAGGTACGTGGACAGTAGGGTCGGCGCTAGAGTTTTTTGCTGCTGAAAATTCAATCCAAGCACTTGTCCACTCCTCTTTGTCGTTGAAGCCAGAGTAGTGCAGTCTCTTGACTAATTTCATTGATGGTTTTCGTAATTTTACGCGGAAGCGGGTGTTGTCATCGGTGAACTCATGAATTGGGAGATTTGGGTTTTTTTTTGATTTTGATGTAATCTCTAACCAGTATATTTTTATATCTTAGTGAGGGTTGGGGAATGTTACTCAGTACTGGGAGTCACTGGATAGGAGTTGATCTGATCATTCCGGTTATTAAACGCATTGCAATGTGAAGCTGGCTATCGATCATCTTGGCATGAGCACTGTTCAGCAAGGTGGGAGCTTCAAATTCGGCAGATAAGTATATCAGGCAAAGGACGGCTGTGCGCAGTATACCAGGGGAGACGCCCCAGGTAATTTTTTGGAGCAGATTGTTTCTGGTTTTTAAGAATTCTATCCATTGTTATTCCAACATATTTTGGTTGTTGGTCTGTTGTTTTGAATTGGAATGTAAGCACGACGACTCAGTTTTTGTTAGGCTGGATGTTAGCCTCCATTTTCTGAAGTATTTTCCCAGGAGTTAATTTTTTTTTTTTTTGTTTTTTTTTTCCGACGGTAGGTGAAAATCTTCAACAAGATACTATGAGGATCGACAGCGCGTGCTCATAGTAGTGTGGGATTCTTACCCACTAAAAAACCTCCCTTCAAAACAGACTTGTTTTTTATTTTTACTACAACTAAGTATTCGACTTATCAAGTAGTTTTCGTTTCGCGAAATAATGACGTTTTGCAGGTACCTTCCCATTAGAAGTTCCTGCTAGCTCCGCAGTTTAGTCGCGGTTACTTAGCCCAGGAGTTCAATGTCCTTAGTGAACTAGTTATTTATCTGTTTTGTAATAGCTGAGTCATCTGCATAGCCGAATTTATCGGACAACGTATCCGGCATATCATGGATGTACAGGTTGAATAACAGTGTGGCTAGAACTGACCCTTGAGGCAAGCCGTTGTTGAGGTGCCTGGCCTTACTCGCACTTTCGTTAATGAAAACTTAAAATGACCGATTACTGAGCATGTTGCTTATGAGGTTAGCTATTTTGATACTTATAGCCACTCTCAAGAGTTTAAAAATCATGCCTGCACGCCAGACTGTGTCATAAACCGCTGTAAGATTCACAGATAGAACACCTTTTTTCAGTTTTTTTCAAAGCCGTATTCAATATAAGAGAGCATACCCTTATAAAAGTGGGCGTAGCATTGTTTAACTAAAATTTCCTCTTTAAATGTATTTTCTTTGATTCTTCAGAAATTATACAAGTTCGTGTAAATTTTTTTTTAAGAAAACGCCCCAAAAAAGGGGATGACAACCTAGATGATTGATAGATGTATATGATGTGCAAGTGCACTGCGACCCATAAAACATCTATTGTGCTCCCATACTACGGCCTAGCCGATGATATACTCGGTTTAGAGCACTTCCTCCAACCCAGCTGCTACAGCAAACCGGACTATCTTCAGTGGATCCAGCGAAGGTAAATCCGTTTCTGATAGGAGGTAGGCACCTAGGTGATTTCTTCTTTTGTGGATCAATGCTTTGCATTCCATAAGAATATGCGCTGGTGTTTCAGCGAAGTCCCTGTAGAATTTACAGTGTCCGTTTCCCTCCATTCCCAGTTTCCTAAGGTGCTCCTTGAGTCTGCAGTGACCCGTTAACATGCCCGCCAAGATGCGAAGTCGATTCTTATTAACTCTTAGGCAGGCTCTGCTCCTTTTTTTGTTGTATTTCCACAGAAGTTCTTTTGTCTGTCTTTTTTTTTTGGGGGATATCATCCGCCATTTTCTCTCTTCCTCTTTCCTTAAGTTTTCCCGTATTTTGTGTGGTCCTATCCCAAAAATGGTTCTGGTCCAAGGAACGGCGTGTTTCATCCGTTTCTAGCTAGTTCATCAGCTGTTTCGTTCCCCTCCACTCCTACATGTTTCTCCTAGTTTGTTGATCCTGGAGAGGCATTCTCATACCAGTTTGGATCTGATCTCGTGCGAGTTGAGTGCTTTACTAGCGGCTTGGCTGTCTTACAGTATTGCGATGTCCTACCGTGATATTTCCTGTCTAGTTTGAATTGCGCCCATCTTTCGATCGCGTGAACTTCTGCTTGAAATATACTGGGGAATACGGCCAGTAATTCTGAGTATCTAGTCCTGGAGCCCGTCTCTGTACCATTTAATTGTGTGCTGTTTGAATTGGTATTTATCGGATTCGCCGCTCCAGTCTCTTTTGTTGCTCAGCTTTGAGTCAAATTTTCTTTTAAAGCAGTATTTCTTGACCATATCATCTCTGGGCCAGTCCAGAAGTGGCACCGATTTGTATAGGGTTACTTGCTCTTTGCTTGCGGTGCATTTTTTTTTTTTTTTTTTTTTTAAATTCGCGCGCACCGAAGGGATTATTAATATCCTTATGCTGATGCTCAGGGCACGGGCGGATGGGAAAAGGAGGGAGAGGAACGGATGAGATACCGGTTTGCGTTGGCTTTAAATGGTTGCAATGATTAGGAAATACAGAGGCTGGCTTATAAACGAATCCCTATATTTGACAGTACGTCTGAAGTTGGACTTGAGGGTGAACTGATGTGCATTCGAAGCATGACGCGTATTGCGGGTGAAGATTTGAAGGGGAGGA
Organism: Brachypalpus laphriformis; assembly: GCA_945910035.1. Lineage (NCBI taxonomy): Eukaryota > Metazoa > Arthropoda > Insecta > Diptera > Syrphidae > Brachypalpus > Brachypalpus laphriformis. Next base: position 62,212,021 of record OX246756.1, read on the forward strand.
ATGCAGCTGGCTATTTCGCTGGAGCATGTTTTTTTATAAGAAAAGCGGTAAAATAGGGAAAGACATGAGACATTTCTACGATGTTCAAGTAAGACTATGGAGTTCACAATGACTCTATCACCTATAAGTTTTAACGCGCGGTTCTGTACCCTATCTAGAATGTGCAGACCAGTCTTGGGTGCACCAGACCAGTCTTGGGTGCACCAGACCAGTCTTGGGTGCACCAGACCAGATGTGGGCGTTATATTCAAGCTTTGGGCGGATGAATGCCTTATAGATGGAGGCCAGATCAGACGGGGTAAAATATTTTTTGCACTGCTTAAGGAATTCTAGACATTTAGCAGCATTTTTGGCGACTTCAAATATGTGATCGTCCCATCGAAGCACATACCGAGAATGGCAAGTCTTTCGGATTCAGCGATACAAGTACCATTCATGGATAATGGTTGAGGGTATTGGTTTCGCTTTAGAGACAGAAGAGAGCATTGAGTTTTGGATGCATTAAATTCCACTCTATTGATTGAACCCCATTTGGTAATGCTGTCCAGGTCGGAATTTAATCTGTTTAACATACGTTGTCGTTCCTCTTCTACGGCCGAAAAGCAGGGACGTGAGTTAGTGAACGAATATGAAAAACTAAGGGTACTGTCATCAGCGAAGGAATAGATTGGATAAGAAGTAGCAGACAAGAGGTCATTTATAAAAATGAGGAAGAGAGTCGGATACAAAACGGAGCACTGGGGAACACCAGCATTTATATGGTGAATTGCAGACTTGAAACCGTTCAAGAAAACTTGTATTCCTGTTCCTATCCCGATGCTCCTTTGCTGATTCTCAATATGGTCTCCTTGGCTATTCGCTCTAGCACTATGTGTAGTGGAGGTATACCTGCGATCACTTCTAGTCCTTCTGTGGAACAGGTTCGCATGGCTAATCTTTGCACTTTGTTGAGGGATGTCCTCGTGGTGGTTAGCCTAGTTCTGTTAACCCATGCCACTGCGCCGTAAGTGATGATGGTGTGTGTGGTTGTGTGGCTGGGCTGCAGCCCCAGGTTTTTCCTGAAATAATCCTGCACACCATAAGTGCTCTGGTGGCTTTGGTTACCGCAGTTTCTACATGTTCACTCCACATGACTTTGTTGTCTAGTGTTGAACTTAGATACTTGACCTGTTTCTGTGGGTCTGCCTTGATCCTGAGTGTGAACCTATCTACTATATGGAAAATATATAACGAAAGTCTTTCGTATTATATAAATATTTCCTACTATAAGAGTTAATAATTGGATTCTAGAAAGCTTGTGTACGAAATTTCGATCTACTACCACACTTCAGGCTTAAAAAACTAATTTACGGCATGGCTTAATCGAAATGGCTCTCACTATTGATTCGGCTTAAGAAAGAGTACATGAGTAATCTAGCATAAAATCCCGTTATGTTTTTATTGACATTTTCTTATCTAAACTGCTGAAGACGGCTTTATCTATCACGATGCCATATCTGCAAGCGTTTCCGAGAAATTCGAAAATATTGAACAAATTCACCATTTATCGCGGATTGTGTTAACCAATATTGTAGTGTACTTACACATACATATATGTATGTAAATGAAAAAAATATATAAGAGTTTGACTTCAAGCTTTCCTAAATTCCTATATCAGCTCTATATTTTTTTAATTTTTTTTTTTTTTCTTGATTACATTTTTTTTTATTTTTTGCTTAACGTACCTAATATTTAATTTTAATTTACTACTTTATACTTGTACTTTTTTTCAGTGTAAGTAAAAATTAAACAAATATAATAATAATTTACTGAGCTATATCTTCCTATCTTAATTGTTCGCATACACACGTGCGTGTTGTCTGATTCATTTAAAGTAAAATTAAACTCACAAGTCTGACGAAATTTTAGATAGGAAATGCCACATGATACCGTAAGGTACATAAATGTATAAATAATTGCAAATGCAAATATTGTACAAAATTGCACTTCAGTGGTTGCTTTTTAATCAATTCCATTCAAGAATTCATTTACTTATGTAATGAGAACTACTTAGTTAGGCATTGCTTGCATGAGGCAAGACTCGCTTATATCATAGATAAGAATGAGAACAAATTGTCTTCTAGGCAGACACGTCTCTTGATATGGGTTGTTGAATTATAAATGAACTATGTATAGTGTATTTATTTAACGGCACAAAATTATTGCTGACTAATGAAAGCTGTTCACCTTGAGCATAGAGGCACTGGCAGATAGTACCGGTTATTACTCGGGTATGATAAATTTAGCCAACTTCTAGAATTTCTAGGTTATGATAACTCGGTGAATCTAGAATCAGTTATTGAACGAATAGGAACTAGAAAATATTGTTAGTTCTTATTTCTATTGGTTTTATTCAGCACAGTCCCAGACTCTTAAAAGCTTTTTAGGTCTTGAAAAGAATCTTGAGATTTGGTGCGTGTATATAATATGAAGAGCGGGGAGTATTGGAATACACTCCATTACAGTTTCGAATCTTTTCAATAAATTTGTTGATTGTTTCATTCAACAAGTACCAGATTTAGTCTTTACAATTATCTCTTTCCTAAATGGGCTCGATGGATAAAAGTTGAAAGCTCGCATTGCAGCTATTCTAGCAGCAGCGGGGATCGAGTCCCTATATAGCACGAAGATGAGATAAGTTTAGCGTAGCGTTCGACGCGACAGGCGCAACAACATCAAACATATGCGACAGCCGCACAGAATCACCGAAGAGCCCAGTGAAAATTCTATATGGTTCTTTGCTCATTTCGAATGAAGACCAGCTGAAGAGCGATATGCCCCCAAATCAGACTGAGATGTCCGAGCTACGAAATGCCTCAAAATGCAGAGAGCAGTGCTTTGAATACCGATCGCCACTTCACCTACTGTTCATCGATTTTAAGGCGTTCGATAGTAACAACAGGGAGTTTATTATAAAAGTTACAGGCAAGGCTGCATTCTTTCATCAACACTATTCCTATTGGTGATTAGCGATGTGCTTCGTGCAGCCTTGTCGACGGGAAGCAGAAGAATTCTATGGCCTCTGAAATCCCAGCTGAAACATTTTTAATACACTGACGATGTATGCTTACTCTCTCACAAAATTATGGACCTCAACCAAATGGCAACAGATGTGGGGAAAGAGGCAGGCGTGGTTGGCCTGAAAATGAAAACGTACGGCAAAAACTAAAATTATCAGCCTTGGAATAAACTCATCGGCTCAAATATGCATTGCCAGACAACCGATAGGTAGAGTAAAGGATTTTCAGTATCTTGGGTGTAAAGTCTCGACCGATGGCGGAGCCGAACTGGGAAATATTGAAGTGTATTTATTTAATAAAAGCCTTATTCATGGACTAGTTAAAAAAAAAACGAGTACTACTATTTGAGAACACGTCACTGACCCCATGACTACGATCTTGAAGATTATTATTTAAGAGAGCTCCATGCCGAACCTTCCCCAATTTCCCAAAAGGTAAGTTACTTAATCCCTTCTTGAACCCTCTTATCTAAAAAAAATGGTCTCCATAACCATAAAACACATCCGTTTAAAGGCTATGGTAAAGTAGTTAGAGAGGAAGATTTTATCCGATCCTGAAATCCACATAAAAACGGTATTCTAAGGAATTCAGTCAATCACAGAATATTTTAAGTCCTTTGTTAATAACAAATTAAGTTCAATTCATATTCCCAAGACAATGATTTAAAAATTTCGAATTCTTCATGGTTGCATTGTGTTGGATTTTGAAGAGAGATCCACCTAATTCAAAAGCGGCTCCAGATGGTATGTACGGATATACGAACAATGTTTCTAAAAAAAATTGTTGTCAATCAATTTGTCTGCTTTTATTATTCATTTTCGATACTGCATTCTCATCTGGAACATTTCTTGATGATCAGATGTTATCGTTCTTGCTTCCGGTGTTTAAATCTTGGTCAAAAATTAAATTGAGAATTATATGGTATGAGTAAATCATCAGCTATACAATAGGTGTTTGAATGCATAGTTAAGGCTAAACTCAGATTAAGGAATACTCGTACATCTCTGAGTTTCATTGCGTCCTTGTATCTGAAAGTTCGGCTACATCCAATTTGGCATACTTTTCGTCTTATGCTATAAAGGCTATTAAGAGTGGATACCAAATTGAGGCTATGTATACCGATTTCAGCAAAGCGTTTGATTCTGTTAATCATCAAATTTTACGTTAAAAATTGTTTAATTTGGTTTTCATTGCGCAATGTTAAACTCAATTTCTTACTTTTTACTAAGAAGGGTCCAAGGGGTACAAAATTAATTTATGTATTTATTTATATATCTAGTTGTTTATTTATTAATTCGTTTATTATCTACTTATTTATATACTTATTCATAGTTGTATTAACTATTTATTTTTGTGTACATATTTATTATTTTATTTATTTATTTTTTTGTAATCACATAGAAAGGTTTTTTCTTGTAGCTTTTCCTCTCTAAATATTGTTCAATTCTATTCTCTTTTCACTTTACAAATATGAGTTTTCAGTAGTAAGATAGATTATCGAAGCTCTGTGTAAATTATGCGGTTACAACCAAATATTGTAAAAATAATTTATAGCTACAAAAAAAAAAATTAATGCTCAAGAGTTTTTAAATGTACTTTAAGAGTTCCTCAAGGAAGTCACTTGAAGTCCTTGGTAGTTATCATATTTATTGAGTCGATTTTTTCGCACATACAATTTTGCAAATTTTTAAGGTACGCTGATTTTCTGAAAGTAAAATGTATCAAGGACTGCCTCAAAGTTCAGCATGAAATTTCGTCGTTGGCTAATTGGTATACCAAGAATGGCCTTCTTTTAAATGAAAAGAAATATTTCGCGGTTTAATTTTCTAGAAGATTTCTTCATTTTCTTTATGATTATTTTCTCCAATCTAGTCTATTAAATAGACTTGATAAAGTAAAAGACCTTGGCATCATCATGGAGGCTGACTTGACTTTTACTTTCTATATTGACTAAATAGCAGTCAATGGCAATTCAATGATTGGCTTTATAAAAAGGAATGTGAAGAGTTTTAACTATCTTCACACGTTTGTTATTCTCTTAATCATTGCATAACTAGTCTCAATTTTGTATATATTGTCAATGCAAATGTGGTTACAATTCCCATGTCTGCTTAAAAAAAAAATGACGTCCGGGAGCATACGTTTAGTCAACCTTCATCCTGGAGAGTTATGGCACACACACAATTGTGCTCGTGAGAGACCCAATCGTCAATGGAAGCCCTTACCGAGGACTCAGGAACACCTAACGCGGGTTCGGGACCTGAGAAAGCCTCCTCTGAGCCTTGTCTAGCAATTTCATCGAAGATCTCGTTCCCCAAGATCCCAGTGTGACCTGGGACCCGGATAAGAGACAGAGAATTCAGCCTTGCGACCGAGTTGAAAGAATTTTTGGTTTCACGAACTATTTAGGAAGTGGTTAAAGGGTTAAGCAAGGCCTTAAGCACAGCCTGACTGCCAGTACAAATACAAATACTATGGCCCTTCCACCTGTTCTTCACAACATTGTTCATGGCCATTAGGAATGCATAAGTTTCCACTTGGAAAACAGACGCATATCTGCCTAACGAGAAAAGAAGTCTAATGTTGTCGTCTTCCAAGAAGACGCTAGTGCCAGACTGGTTTGGAGCCGTCCGTAAAAATACGACTGCATTCCATTCCTGGCCAGGGTCTGAGACCGAAGCTAGTCCTGAACACAAGGAAAGTCGACTCTGTATTTGGGTATTAGCTGAAGTTCTGGTGTCATTGCATCAGACGGCATATCCATAAGACCGGAGTCATAAGATAAGTGTCGCGCAAGTTCATCAAAATTGCAGTGTGGAGTATACCAAAAACCACTCCGCCTAAGACGATGGTTGGCTTTGATAGTGCAGCTCATGATATAAGTATCGTGGGGAGGTAAGTTCAGAAAAGCATCTAGAGTAGAGCCAGGCGTACTCGGAAAAGCTCTCGTACAGCCGAGATACATATTGTGAAGGCTATAAAATGTGAGGGTAGATTATCATTTCTTGGAATGAATGTGAATGTGTGTGTAGGCAGTAAATGTTTCGAGTGGCTTATAAAAAGAGCTACTTGCTGCAGCTCTTTGGTCCGTATGTGTATATCCTATAGACTCAAAAACTACCCGATCCCATTTAATCTAATATCTAAGCACTGCTGTCAATAATAGGAACAAACTATTAAATTTTCAGTGAAATTGGTCTAGTAGCTTGTGAATCTGTAGGGCACACATATACGAACATTGTGTTTTATTTATATAGATTATTCAGAAAAAGGACATCCATCCCCGATTTTGATGAAATTTTAGTATATGAAAGGACTTGTCTAGTTTCGAAGATAATGAGCTTTCAAAGTTCCCATACAAAATGCATCTTGTCGTCGAGCGCACAGTCCGTCTGCCACCGCCGCAAACCGTTTTCCATGTGGCCACCGCCTTAAAGTTAAAGTTTTTTTCCTTAAATTTATTTCAACAAAATTTATTATCAATGAGTTGTATTGAAGTCAAACAACTTCTGTCTAAGTTTTTTGATTACCTCTTCACTCAATCTCGCAACAAAAACCGATGTAAATAAAATAAAATACATTTGGGGCAATGTACTCTAATCTCAAACGCCTATGCCCCTGTTGGCCACAACACTACTTGCATGTTTTCCTTTCTATTGTTTTCTCAATTTGGTTCTATTTTTAAGTTATTAAAGCCAGCCATCTGCAATCATAAAATAATGTCCCTCACCACTTCGTACACATCCGCACTTCTTCATTCAGCGTAATGTTACTTCAAATAAGCTGAATCATAATATTGCACACCTGTGCTAAAAAATACGTGCCACATTTTTTTTTCTTTGTTTATATAGCCTAAGCTATTTATAGTGATCTATAGAGCTTAAAATTTGCAAGTATTTTTGGAACTACGTAGTTTTATGACTCGGTCCACACCTCTTCTCGCAACTCAATCGTAAAAGCACGTGATGAATTTTTGTGACGCATACACGAACTTCAATGATTAGTGCAAAAAAAAAAAAGAAAAAAAGTTCCGTCAATCAAAAGTTCAATTAGCTGAATAAAAATGGAATTTAAATTAATGGTCGCCGCCATTCAATGAATTCAGTTGACGGCTGCGGGGAGAAATTGATTGCGTAGTAGAGTACGAAGATCAATCTTCACCACACAGATTCATTGGCACAGGCGACAAAAATTTCCGCAACCTTTGATCGGAATATTCATTCATCATTTGGGTGTCGATCAAATTTCAGCACTAACATTGGGAGTTGGAATTAATTTAGAACAAGCAAATGGTACGCACTAGTAATACCAATTTTCGACTATATAGTTTCAGTTAAAATTTTAAATTATTTATATATGCGCTAGTGATACCAGTACATACTATACGAGTTAAAATTTGGTTTAAATTTCAGTCAAAAGCGAGGTACAAATTCTGGTCAAATTTTCAGCTTAAATTTAGGAGTGATCTATATTCGATCAAAACTTTGATCGGATATAAATCAGAGGTATCAAATATTTCGATTAAGACCGAATATCGAATTTTTATAAGAACACTAGTGGCAACAATTTGTACTTTTTAGTCAAAAGTAATGAGTAAGATGTAGGTATGTATTGGTAATATTGTAGCCGAACCCCACAGCGGATCAGTAGAAATGCGGAGAAGTGGGAGGGTTATGATTCCTTATTTTCGGATCATAACCTCACTGTTAAAAGGAGAAAGAAGTAGGTATGTATTGGTTCCTACCACAGAAAGCTTTGACCCTACCGTATAGGAATTAAGGGCCCTTCGCGCTGCCTGGCTGTCTGAATAGATAAAGATGCGGGTTCCGGTAGTGTATCCCCGCAGGCATTCTCGAATACATACATGGTAGGTGATTTACCAAGCACTGCCGTACGCTTAAAGTTGGGACCATAGACCCCAGCTCCGGTACTGACATTTTCCAATTTGGAGCCATCTGTGTATCAGATTTGTGCGTTGGGTGGTGTCTTGAGACCGTTGTTTCTCGATTCTTGACGGTCACTGATGATCACTTCTGTGGGCGCCGTGGCGTAAGTGGTTAGTGTGTCGGATCACTACGCATGAGGTTCCAAGTTCGAATCCCAGAAAATACCAAAAAGTTTTTTCACGGTCCTACCTCTCGCGAGCGTCTGACAAACATCCGAGAGTATTGTTGTCTAAAAAAGCTTCTCAAATCGCCGTTCGGATTCGGCAGTAAACTGTAGGTCCCTTCCATTCGTGTGGAAAATATAACGCACACAACATGAGTGGTTGCGAGAAGCTAGGCCCTGGCACTTTAAAGACCTGTTGCGCCAAATATTTGTATTTTGATGACCACTTCGAATTTCCTGGAGAGTCGAAATCTCTTGAGCATCGTATTTGGAATCTTGGAGCTTGGGTTGTTTTGGACATTGAATGCTCAGGTGAACTATGAAATCGCCGGGTCTCAGTTTTTTGTATCTGAGGTAGCCTAAGAGCACTTAGCATAGCTTCTTTCTGCACTGTCAGATGCAGTGGCGTGTGATTAAGTATTGTACCTAATGCTGTTGCCGGTCGGGCACGTTTTCATTGCCCCGGTAATGCCGACACAGGCTAATTGGCGCAGTCGATTTAGCTGTTCCATACCTTTGATCTGTTGTGTCTTAGGCCACCATACTAGAGAGGCGTAGATGATCATTGATCTGACAATTTTGCTGTGCATCCAGTAGATCATCTTGGGTTTTAGACCCCATTTTTTTACCATAGAGGCGTTGGCACATGAACATTGCCCTGGTCGCCTTATTAATAATACTGTTTAGATGAGAGTTCCAGTTAACCTTTTTGTCCAGGATTTCCAAGATATTTTGCTTCCCATGTAGGGCTGAGGGGGGTGTTTGCCAGTGAGATTTACTTCAGTTCGAGCTTCCTTTTCTTAGAAAATGGTACAAGGATAGTTTTTCCAGGGTCGATGGTTAGACCCTTGGTTCTACACCATTTTGAGATCAATTTGGTGGCACATTGCTTCATTTCCGATATGATTTTTTTCGAATTTGCCTACAACGCTGAAGACGACGTCATCTGCGTATCCATGTACTCTGTAACCAGGTTTGATTAGTAGTTCTAGAGGTTCGTCTATAACTAAGGTCCTGAGCAGAGGAGACAGTACTCCCCCTGCGGTTAACTTCTAGTGGCTACAATCGTTTTCAGCGATCCTCCGCACTTTAGCTTTATTTTTCTCCTTTGTAGCATGCATAGAATCCAGTTTATGATCAGGGGTGCGGTACCTTTCGTAGCCTTGCTTATTGCTTCATACGAAATATTGTCAATGGCTCCCTCTATGTCAATAAAGGCACAAAGCGTGGTTTCTTTTGCAGCCAGGGTTTTGTTAATTTATGAAACCAGGCTGTGATTGGCATCAAGAATAAGGAATATATCCCTTATGTAGTGATCAACGATTTTCTCCATAGTTTTTAGGAGAAAGGGGCTGAGGCTGATGGGATGGCTTTGGTATGAAGACTACCCTGACCTCTCTCCAGCTGTTTGATATATAGCCTAGTATTAGACTGCATCTGAATATCCGTAAAAGGGAAGGAGTCAATAATTCCTGTCCTTGTTGTAGGAGATATGGAAAGATGCCATCTTCACCTGGTGATTTAAATGGACTTAATGTGGAGAGAGCCCATTTTATGGATTTTACCCGATAGTTGACAGTATAACTGCAGCTAAAATCAAAAATTAGTTCACTCAAATTTTAACCAAAGCATTGAATTGCGGTTGAATTTAAACGAACAATACGATGTGCCGCACAGAAGTCAAATTTTTGATTGGCAGTATAGTTCCAGCCTTAATTGAAGAGCACCTGGGTTAAAATTTTGACCAATGACAAGTAGTTTTTGAATCGAATTCCAGTATGCATTGTATCATACGCTCCAAGTTTAAGCTTTTTATGATCAGCATAATGCCAGAATAAATATGAGAGTGCTTTGGGTAATTTTTAGTACAAATTGCTGCCAGGTGGACATATGTATGTCATTGGATAATAAAACTCGAGTTCAATTTTTTTGTGAATGCAGATTGTGCTAAACGATCGACCTAAATTTTTATCGAAATTTCCATCACTTCTTCTTCTTCTTCCTTTTATCAACGAGGTTATGATCCGAAAACAAAGGATCACAACCCTCACACTTCACCGCATTTCTACTGATCCGCCTGTTGGGTTCGCCTATCGAAATTTCCAAAAAAAAATCTATTTTTCTTAAAAATTCAAAAATTCTTATTTATTTTGTGAAGTAGTTATTTAGTTACTTTCTTATTTAGATTATGAATTTCTCAAGGCTTTTGACGTTCAAAATTGTTGCTGATTCTTTCCCAAGTATAATCCGTGGCAGGCACAGAATGGACTGTCATAGGATTCCATAAGATTGGCAGAATATGGCAGTTCAAAATTAAATTTGAGAACAGCTTGCTCAAAATGTTGACCAAAATAATATTCAGATATTGACAAGTTACTGTTTCTTTTTAATTTTAGTATTTCAGACAATTTAATCTTTTTTCTCTGAATATTGTATTTAGACCAAAATATTAATTTTGTTAAATTTGTTAAAAAATTAATTACTTTCACATGGTTCCTGATGCAGATCAAGGCTACATCTAAGCTCGAATAAGAAATGCCATTTCGTTCGATAACTGCGACGCATTGTTCAAACTTTTATTGTTCAAAAACCGAGAAGTGTATACGTACCTCCAATGAAAACCCGTTCAATGAGCGAAAAAAAAAACGAATTCCAAAAAATCGTGAAGAAAAGAAAATTATAATAAAAACAACATAAAAGCGACCTTCGCAGCTTTCATCTTTTGGCGTCGTCATCGTCACAGGATCCCGAGGGAATATGGACCTAGCTCGAGCAAGGGGCCAGGGGGCTGGACTGCTGCATATTGCGTCGTAGTTTTATGAACGACGGAGTTTTCAATGGAACACGATCCAGAACCTCGTGTGTGCAATTTTTTTTTGTCAGTTTTAGGTTAATTTTGATTTTTTTTTTTCACAATTTGCACATTCGCCAGTGAAGTGATTGAGCGGCCAAAATGTTTACGTTTGCCGTGTGCTTGTGTTTGTTTATTTACGTATGTAGCTGCGCAGATAGTTGGTTTTAGGTACCTAGTGTTTGTAGATACAAATTTGTTGAGATAGTTTTTTTTTTTTTTTATCGTATGAGTAGCATTATGTTGGCAATTTCTTTAAGTGACACGAGGTGTAGTACGCAGAAATATATTGGAAATTCCGTTGTTTTAAATAAAAGTAATATCAGATTGGCAGTATCACGTTGTCTACAAAGTGGCTGTGACCCTGGGGGTAGGTATTAATGAAGCTGAGATGACGTTTGTTTGAGTTTTAGTTTTGCGACTTTATATCTAAGAAGACGATAGATACAGTTGTAATATAATACAGTACTGCGTAGCTCCTGTTGTTTGACATGTTACCCGTAGCACATACTCAACTTAGGCTGGACAGATACTAATACTTAATAGATCCACTGTCATATTAGTTTGTCAATGCTATGTCGTTATTTTAGACGAGCCCATTATGCCTTCAAATGACTTCGATGTACTGAATGCATTCACTGACTTCAAAGACTTCAATGACTTCAAATTGAAGGAATACATTCAATGACTTCAAAGACTTCAATCGGCTGAATGCATTCAGTAGGAGTAAGTGACTTCAAAATGACTTCAATGAATAAGGACTTTTTGACTTGAGAGATTTTGATTACTGAAAATACATAATTGCTTCAGTCATGACTTCAAAATGCATGGTGGTTTATTTTGTTTAACTTGAAGTCATTGAGTTGAAACATATCTCAGTGAAATCAAAAGCATTACATGCGGAAATGATTGGATTCCTTTACTGCTCCGATTCCTACAACAAAGCAGGATCAACAATAACGTCTACGTGTCGTACGGAAAGTGGGATTTGTACGGCTCCTAAACTTTCGAATGCTCCTAAGCGGTGTTATACGACACTGAGGATGGCTTACAAAGCACCCGGTAACTGGTGGAGTTCCACAAAGATCCATGTTAAGACACGTATTGTGTGAATTGATCTTGCCGCCGTGGTTGTGGCGTTTGTAGTACACAAGTATTTAGAAGGAATAAATGCCATCTGCAATGAATCCAGCCAATAAGTTAGACATTGTGCTAGCTATTACTTCCTGAAGAAAGAAGTGTGCAATGATTGACATGACGTTTAAAGAGAGGAGCTTGTAAGAATAATGACGCAGCAGGTGATTAGTTTGCACATGGAGTGGTACCTTTAATCTTATAAGAATACGACTAGAGCAATACACGGAAAAGGACTTAGGGATTTGTAACCGACAGTTTTTATTCAGAAGGAAACGAAGCACCAACCATGCTGCAAGCTGTGTGCGATATAGCACGTGAAGCAATTGCGGGAGAAAGTTGGCTCGTAGGGGCCAAACAGTACTGTGCTGTTGTGGCAATTGACGTCAAGAACTCGTTCAATTCCCCCGACTGGAGCTGTATACTAAAAGCACTGAGTGACATGCAGATACCAAACTACATACTGTGAATAATTGAGAATTACTTCGAAGACAGAACTCTCTAGAAGAGGGAAAAAAGAAGTATAAGATCACCGGAGGAGTTCCACAAGGGTCGGTTTTGGGACCAATTTTATGAAACATAATGTACGATGGCATCCTAAGAAGACAAAGGCCGAATGGAGTAGACATGATCGGATATACCGACGATATTGCAGTTGTTATAGTGGCGAAAATATTAGAGGAAGTTAGGCAAAACTGCAATCAAACAATCGCAAACGTGAAGCTGTGCCTGCAGACATCAGGTTTGGAACTAGCGGACCACAAATCGAAATCGTTCTAATAGGCAGTCGTAGAGAAGTGGAACACCTTACCATACAGGTCGGTGAGTAAATCATCGAGTCAAAGCCGTACATCAAGTACCTGGGAGTATTGCTGGACCACATACTCAACTTTAGGGATCACCTAACGTACGCAAGTCTTTCTGGCAGTGGCGGCACTATGCAGACTAATGTCAAATATTGGGGGACCAAGGCAGCCAACCACAAATCTTCTAACGACCGTGAGTAAGTCACTACTTCTGTATGCGGCCCCAATATGGGCATCAGCGACGCGCCGTAAGTCATACATTAGAACGGTGAACTCGGCGCATAAAAACGCATCTTTAATAGTATATTGCGCCTTTACAACTGTGGTAGCGGATGCGATAAGTGAATTATCAGACCAAATGCCTATCGATCTGGACGCGAAGAAGACCGCGGCACTATGTGAAAACGAGCACGATGACAGAATAACAACTGTAGAAGCTATCAAATCAGAATGGCAACATAAGAGTAGGTGGAACATCACAACCAAAGAGCGATGGACTTACAAATTGATCACCAAAGTTGATGAATACACTATCAGAAAACACGGGGAGGTAAACTACTACCTAACATAATTTGTCTCGGGGCACGGATGCTTCCGTCTCTTATAAAGATGGCGGAGCAGTTTAATACTCGCCTTTGTTGTGTGCCATAGCCTAGAGATATTTCAGGGAACTGTAAGGCTGATGAACTCATCAAGGAATAATAATATCCATTTTAACAGGAAAAGGCACGTTAGCATCAATCGCTACAAGCAAACTTAAACTAAAGCTGAACGCTATCGGGAGAACAAATCATAAGTGGACAAGTGATACAACTTTGGCCAAAGCTGGATTGCTCTAATAATTTGATTTCTCTCAATAGATTGCATATTAGCACTACATTATGTGTCTTCACTGACCACCGTCTAATAGGCATGCATGCAACAAGGCTTGGTGTACACTCAAATGATTTCTGTAGAAGCTAAATGGACTTTGTATCTGCCCAGCTTTATCCCACAAAATAAAACTTCACTAAGGAGCTTTCTACAATAGCAATTTATGTGATCTGATAAAAACCGATGTTTGAATTCTCCTACGCTTCATCAGGCGCTCCAATCGCTTCTATGAATAGCTATGGAGACATTTTTCCATGTTCCATGTGTGCTGGCGCTGGCTGGCAGCCACTTCAACCTTACCTTACCTATGTAGCCTGTAGGAGTAATAAGAGAATATAAATAAACTGACGTACATAATTACTTCAATACTTAGAACCGTAAGGAGGTATAGACATACAGATGCACTCTCATGAAGGCTGGAAACAAAGACGACCGAGATATACGAGCGCCAGCGATGACAGGTGTATTATATTCGGTGTGTTAATTGACTTGTATGATTTAAGAAACATTTCAAAGAAGACCAACAATCATCAGACCTAATTGTCAGATGAAGGCTTGTTGAAACTAACATATCCTACTGGCTTCTACGGACTTGGCGACTGTTACCATATAAAGTAGTCAGACCTCACTTTCTTCAAATTCGCAGCAATTAGACTACTGATATTTGTGAACATGATTTATTCACGCATGAGTCGAGAATCGCCTTGTGTTCATCAGATGGAAGGAAAAGAGTGCATGTATCTGAAGAATTACATCGTTTTTTTTTTGTTGGTTCTTTATCGACTCTCTTCTATGATTCATCCTAACCAGAGATACTGTCTAAATTTCTCCAGAGTTCTTTTGTCCCAGTAAGAAATTTGGCTGACCCTATGATTTTTCAGATAGTGATAACCTGAGATCTTTCTTCTTGTGCTTGCTATTGCCGGGTATTGGCACATAACATAAGCTTCTGTCCCCGATTCTTCCAGGTGTAGTGTCCATGTATCGTTTTCTAGAAGACACATCTTCAGGTGATTATTGACGCTAACAAGTCCTGTTAGTATCGCTAGATGCCTAAAACTTTTCGTCTGGTGTGTCTTTTAGCATGTTTATTGTCATTTGGGGTTTCTAGTAATGGCTCACACCTCTCCCAGCAAATGGTTCATGTCGAAGAAACTCATAACTCCGCTTTGCTAGTGCATCCATATTTCTACTTCCTTCAATCACTACGTGTCCTTTCATCCAAGTCAATCATTGCAAATTCAATGAGTTTCAAAACGCATTCCAAAGCAAATGAAAATGAAATGACCTACTTCCAACTAGACATGGTAAAATATTCTATTTGAATACCATGGAATCCGTAACCATTTCAAGTTTTATTACAGATATCCGTCAGGTTATAGCAATCTTTATAGCGGTGGCCTACGCTGATAATGTCGCCATCATTATCATGGAGATATACGGCATGGAAAATGAGTAAATTCATATTTTATTGTTAGTCCGCCATTTAAACTACGAACGGAGACTTAGTTGGTTAAATTTCCCCGGGAAAACTTAATTGGTATTGCAAATAAATTTAAGGTTTGGATCAATTTTTTTTAAACCATTCAGCAATGGTCGACACTGCGGCCTGAAACATCTTTTGTGCCCAAGGTACTTGTCCCCCAGTGGACAGTAAGGAAGCCCACCAGCCTCCTAATATAACTCTTATAGAGTGTAAGTATTTCCTTGTACGAATAAGGCGTAAGTTGCCTTTTGGCTTCTCTAAGTCCTGTGAAGTATCCCAATGGATTAGACGAAGTTTGTGTTCCAATTTATTAAACGTTGAATGAATGAATTCATTTGCTTAGTCCTAGTTTATTCATTGGCTAACTTATTGCGTGCAATGCCTTGGTGACCGGTGACCGATGACCAGTTAAACCCAGTATTACTTGGTACTGACTTGAGTGGCATGCGACATCCTTTGTAGGGAGTAGTCAAGTCAGTTGTGAAACGACTTTGAACGAGTGCAGTCGTGTTTTGGCTTATCGTGGTGTCATTTCCTTTTTTTTGTAGGTACAAACGTTTTTTTTTTTTAGTGAATAAAGTTAATTTCAATTTGCCATACCCTTAAGTAAAATAGTTTTCTTATTTTAAATACGTCCTGATCCTGACAATACCCTTATCAAGGTTTATTCTGGTGCAGATCTCAATGGAATAAATCTCAGGAGAATACTAGGACATACTCGTAAGCCCAGTAGTACCTAGTTTATGGTGTTGGATCAAAAAACACCAGCATCAACTCCCATATGTTTCATTTGCGGCCAGCAGATAATGGTTCGAGATAATGAGTTTGACCTGACGTATAGTGAAAGAATGATTTTTGGATTAAGACCCTAAGCTCTACCGCAGAAGCGCCAGCTATCTCACATGTCTCAGGTGACACGCTTCATGATTGATTTTATGTCAGAATTCCAATTTGGGTGGTTTTTAACGCCCAGACATTTAACTTCGTTGTAATAGCGTAGTACCTTTGAGTAAGATGGGTCACAGATTGATACTTCTTTTCTTAATGAAAGTTACCATAATGGGCTTGCATAGTTTAGTGAATATTCCTTCTCTGTTACATCGTACAAGCGGCGTTGCATAACGCTATTGATAGTTGCTAAGTCATCTGCATAGGCAATGGCAGAATATCCTGTACAAGTTCGAAAAGGAGGTAGTCAATGACCAGGGACCTCAGTAAAAGAGTATGAACTCCAACCTGGGGACGACTAGTTTGTATCGATAATCGATATATCTGAATCATTTGAAATAGGAACGTTCGACGACGATGGAGAAGTCCCGCTGCTCATTAAAAGTCGGTAAGAACACCACCGAGCTGTTCGATGTCAGGAAAGGTCTTAAACAAGGTGACTTCACCATCTCAGTGACGAGATCAAACGGAGAACTACTCTTGCCAATCGCTGTTTATATGTGCTAAGAAGGCAATTTATTAAGTAATAACGCCATATCTTGAATTACTAAGGTAACACTGTATAAGACACTTATCATCCCAGTCCTATTGACTTTGTCAAATCGGATCAGGATGCCTTTGGTTACTTTAAGAAAAAAGTTCGTGGAGTGATCTTTGGTCCCATCTGCATAGACGGCGAGTGGAGGAGAAGGTACAATGCCGAACTACACAGCTTACACAATTACATCGACTTACCCAGAAGAGTTCACATACAGCGATTAAGATCGCTGGGTCAAGTAGAACGGCTGACAACATTCTAGACCGGAAAATCTTCGAATTCACCTCGGATGGACGGCGCAGTAGAGGACGACCTGGCGGTAGGTGGCGCAAACAAGTGTGGGAGGACTTCAATCAACTTGGCGTGCGTTACTGGAGCAGCTGGCTCGTAACCGGGCTGGCTGGAGAGGTTTGTTGGTTGAGGCCCAGGTCCATCCCGGACTACAGCGCCACGTAAGTAAGTAAGTAATTAGGAACGTTTAGTAAAGTAAGTAAAAAAACAAAAGGCAATTATGCTGTGAATGGAGCATATGGCGAGCTGATGAAAATCCCATTACTGACGATTTCTGCTCAAACCGAGCGAATTTATAATGATAAGGGACGAAGATGTGGGGCAATACTGAACACATGAAACTATCGGAAAAGTCAGTATGAATCAGTTAGAATCTTTTTATAAGGATAACATCTTCAGGTAGCTATCATTTAAATATGTACATGGTTTCTGAAAGATGATACCTGCAGACTACGGTCAGCGATATACATATGTATGTATGTGCGGAGAAACGACAGTGCACCTATTGTGTTGGAAAATCCAATGCAATAGGTAAATATCTTTTAAGCTGGATTTTAGTGGTGACACGAAAATACAGAGTCCATACAGAGTATTTTTAATTAAAACGATTCGTCGTCCCACTTTCAAATACGACCTTCTCCGCTAGTTAGTAGATACATACATATATGTATGTGTATCCACCAAACAAACTGAAAAATCGCAGTAGAATACTACGAATTACAAAAATATAAGATAGGTGACTAAACGGAATTATTCTCAGTATGAGCAATTTGAATAACTCATCTACAATAATTTATTTCATTCACAAGTACGTCACAAGATGTACACTACGCAATAGAGAAATTATGCTGTGATGTTCTTACACGTAGAAATGCTTTGATTTGCCCCCAATTTACGTCAGCGAACACGAGTTCTGTTTTGTGTATCTGTATCTGATAGAATTTCTCTTTCTGTACAGACATTACTGCCAAGTGTTGAATTTAATTTCTCATCAAACTGTGTACATATGTAGATATATTTTTCTAAATGAAATTAAGTTTACAATTAAATCAGCAGCTTCGTCTAGTATTGATCTACTCAAAAAACTCATTTTTACTTGCACCTATAACTGCTGTATTGTAATCATGAGAATAGTCAAATCTGGGAATAAGTCAAAATTGATATTACGATTGAGAGAAATTCGAAAAAAGTAGGTTTCGCAATTCTGGCAGTTTGTACTTCGGGCTCCAACTTAATTGACTGCATGAGCTACAACCTGATTTACTACAAAGTGGCCCAAAATGTATCACCCTATCGGAATATGCTATAACTTTTGCAAAGGAAAGCAACTTTCAGTTTTGTTTTGATATTTGTGAAGTAAACAGAATACACGTCGACAAGCCATGGAACGATATATGTATGTACTCTTCAAGATCGCGAAATACTCGTGATTATTTTTTTACGGAATAATGCGTCAGTGATTTTGGCGCAACGTGAATTTCGGCGCAGATTTTCCTGCCGTCCTACGCTAACTGGTCAAATACTAAGGCGTTTAGCCGCTTGCCTCGAAGAGACTGGAAGAACACGTGACAGAAGAGGCTCCTCGTAGTGCTCGTTCTGACAAGAATATCGCCGCTGTAGCTGAAGATGTCGCGGATGAGCCGTCAACGTCAACTGTGATTGGTGAGCGATACAGAACCATGAGCAACGAGTTTTTATTGCCGCAAATTGATGAATTGGGACTAAGAACATGTACTTCCAACAGGATGGTGCACCAGCATATACAGCTCGCGCGACAATGAACATTTTGTAGAATGCGTTTCCAGGTCACATAATGTCTCGTTTTGGCGATTTGCACTGGCCGGCAAGATCGGCCGGTTTGGCCGCTCCAGACTTCTTCCTTTTGTGTTTTTGATGTTACGGGTCTATGAGAATAAGCCAAAGATGCTAGAAGCTCTCAAAGAGAATATTCGAGAAGAGTGCGAGAACTTATCGCCCGAAGTTCCCGATAAAACGATCGAAAATGCGATAAAAAGGGCCCAAATGGTCATCAACAATGGCGGCGCCCACTTGACCGATATCATCTTTAGAAAGTTACGGAAAAAAACGTAAGGGTCCAAGTAAACATTTCCCATTCCCGTTCCCATTCTTCAGCTGCCTTGACGTGGCGGAACGGCTTAAGAGTCAATGGCCCTAAGTGTTCGAAAGGACCCCAGGTGAGACATCGAACTAAAGGCTGAAGACGTCTTGACTGTGACGAAAAACCTGTCGACAGTATGATGGAAGAAACTTGTACGGTATCTACTACAGGTGGTACTCGTTAAAACGATAATCCACCCGTGGTCTTTTTGACTACGGCCGGGACGAGGATTCTGGAGGTCCCAACCACCATACTTTTACCCCCCGCCTCAGGCGTTGAATCAGAAGCAGTAGCGACGCTTGTTTCAGAAGACCCCTGCAGCTCTGTCTCTGACTCGTTTGGTAGACTGGGCTGGAATGGCAAAGAAAGTGGCGGAAAGGTTTCGGCTGGAACGCCTAATCTCTGTCTCAATAGAAGGGTAGCTGGTCGTCACCGACAGGTGACGGTTTGACTCGGGAAATCAATAAGGCTGAACGAGCTCCCGAAGCGGCGCACTCCGATGGGCTCCTGACTGAGAGTCAACTGAAAAGGAGAAGAAGGAAGGCGGCGATGGCGCGGAAAAAAGAGGCTGCACAGTCAGCTGAAGGCGCAAGCGCCGAAAGCAGTCATCCTTCAGTAGCGACAGGAAAGAAGCCTAGGTCGGCAGAAAGTATTCCAACTGGAGCCGATCAATCCCTCAGACCTAACGCTGGCTCCTTTTCGGTCGGCTCGAACAGGTCCAATCTGATGGAGCAAGTTTCGCCTGCTCTTCTTGGTGGAAGCGTGTGCACATCTGATGCGCGCTCTTCTGTCGGGCACACTCTTACCAGTGGCGTTATCTGCACACAAAATCTGGTGGATACTGGTGCTGTTACCCCTAAAGGTCCCAGCACTAGCGGACAGAAAATGGCTGACGTAGGCAATGCCACGGGTAGGGGCGCTCGCCTCGCCGGAAGCATGTGCGCACCTGGTGCGCGCCGTTCTGCTAATAAAACTGCGACTATATCTTTGATATTTTCGCAGATAAACCTCCACCACTCAAAGGCTGCTACCGCTCTCTTAAGTAGCAGACTTTCCGTGGTGCGCACAAAACCCCACATAACATCTATCCAGGAGCCATACGTGCGGAACAAGCGCATATGTGCTTTTGGGGGTGTTCGTGGAGTAACAGTGCTATGTGACGAGCGATCTGAAAGACCGAGAGCTTGTCTAATTGTGCCGAATTTCCTCTCAGTAACCAAGCTTGGACAATTTTGTGACCAGGACCTGGTTGCTGCAGCTGTAAGCTACGAAACGACCGGAAGTTGGAAAACCTTCGTCGTTGCGTCGGCTTACTTCCCTTATGATTCGGTAATGCCTCCACCACCGAAGGCGGTTGCCGAACTCATAAAGTACTGTGACACTCGGGAGATGGGACTAGTCATGTGTTGCGACGCGAATGCTCAGAATACAGTCTGGGGCAGCAGCAAATGTAACATACGAGGAAATCATCTCCTAGATTTTATACTATCATCTGGCATGGTAATTAACAATGTTGGCTCCCAGCCAACTTTTGTTACGGCAAGGAGGCAGGAGGTAATTGATTTGACTTTATCTAATAGGTATTTCAAGTCAATTACTAACTGGAGGGTACTGCCGGAGGTGTCCTTGTCCGACCATAGATACATCGCTTTCCAAATCGAATGCGAGGCCATAACTTTGCCCAACTGGGTGCGGTGCGGTGCGGAAGAGCTAGACAGATCTGTCAAAACTCCAACTAAACTCAGAACGAAACGAAAGGTTGAGGATGCTGTTCAAAACCTGACTAGTGTCCTTACCAGCTGTTTTGAACTGACGTGCCCATTGACAAAAACCCCCTGCAGAACTCCGGTTCCGGAGGAGGAATCCGCGGAAAACCAACTGGGTGTGGTTTAGGGAAGAGCTAGACAGATCTGTCAAAACTCCAACTAAACTCAGAATGAAACGAAAGGTTGAGGATGCTGTTCAAAACCTGACTAGTGTCCTTGCCAGCTGTTTTGAACTGACGTGCCCATTGACAAAAACCCCCTGCAGAACTCCGGTTCCCTGGTGGAGCCCAGAACTGCAGCGACTTAGGAAAGAATCCAGAAAACTTCTAAATAGGTCACTCAAGACAAATTTAGAAGGTGACTGGAATCTTTTTAGATCGAAGCAAAAAGACTACAAGAAGTTAATTCGGTTGTCGAAAAGTGCTTCTTATAGAGATTTTTGTGAAAAGATCGAGACACTCGGTGAAACCAGCAGGTTGGTTAAGGTTCTCAAAAGGGGCAAGCCGACCAAACCGGAGTCACAGAGAAAATCTGATGGCAAGTTTACTGAGACGAAAGCCGAAACTTTTAGTCTTCTGCTGGAGACTCACTTTCCTGGCAATCGGATAATCACTAGGTCGCAGCTTGGCCCGCCTACCCAGGATGAGCTTGATCTAAGTCAGAAAACTTGGCGCAGCTGGTATATTGCATCAGCCGTGGTAACAGATGGGGCCATCAAATAAGCTGTGGCATCTTTTGATGGTTTCAAATCGCCTGGCATCGATGGAATATATCCAGCTATGCTGCAACAGGGTATAGATCAGCTATTGCCAACTCTGAATTTTCACCGCTGGCTTGGCGCTGGCATATATTCCTACACCTTGACGGACAGCCAGAGTAGCTTTCATACCGAAAATCGGTAAGGAAGACTATTCGCTCCCCAAGAGTTTCAGACCTATAAGTTTGACATCCTTCTTACTGAAAAGTATGGAGAGACTGGTAGAATTTCACGTGCGCAAAGTTGCTTTGAAACTGCATCCACTATCGGAGATGCAGCATGCCTATCAGCGTGGGAAATCCTGTGAGACCGCACTTCAAAATCTAGTGGCCAGAATTGAATGCGCGCTTGATAGGAGAGAATACGCGATGGGTATCTTCATCGACATTGAGGGTGCTTTTGACAACGCGACTTTTGACTGCATGTGCGACTCTGCCAGACAACACGGGGTAGATGAAACATTAGTATTGTGGATTAAAGCAATGCTAATGAATAGAACTTTGGTAGTGAATGCGGATTGTGGCCAATATGTTATGACAGGGGTAAACAGGGGCTATCCGCAAGGTGGCGTTCTGTCTCCATTGTTATGGTGCATGGTGGTCGACTCTCTGTTGAACACTCTAAATAGTTCTAACGTCTACGCTCAGGCATATGCGGATGATGTCGCCGTACTTTCTGTCGGGCCGTGCCTGGCGACGGTCTGTGCTAACGCGCAGGCGGCGCTGGGCATGATCGATGAATGGTGTACTAGGAGTGGGCTTTCGGTGAATCCTCTTAAGACTGAGGTTGTTCTTTTTACGAGAAGGAGGATTTTGACCGGTCTGACTCAGCCAGTACTAAAAGGCGTCACCATTCGCATTTCCAATGAAGCCAAATATCTGGGAGTGATTTTAGATAAGAAACTTCATTGGTCCAAACACGTCGAGTCGAAAACATCCAAGGCGCTCTCAGTCTTCTGGCAGTGTAAGGGTGCTTTTGGCAATACTTGGGGCTTATCGCCGAATAAGGTTCTCTGGATCTACACGGCTATGATAAGACCATTCCTCGCATATGCGTCGGTTGTTTGGTAGAAGGGGCTCTCGCGTAAATATGTGGTTGCCTTTTGTGCGAAACTCCAAAGAACGGCTTGTCTCGGCTGCTCGGGAGCTTTCCCGAGTACGCCTGGCTCCGCTCTAGATGCTTTGCTGAACTTACCTCCCCTTGATACTTATATCATGGGTTGCACTATCAAAGCCATCCATCGTCTTAGGCGGGGCGGTTTTTGGTATACTCCACACTGGAACTTTGATGAACTTGCGCGACACTTATCTTACGACTCCTGTCTTATAGATATGCCGTCTGATGCAATGACATCAGAACTCCACTGATGCGCAAATTCAGAGTCGACTTTCCTTGTGTCCAGGACTGGCTTCGGTCAAAGTCTGAGCCGGGAATGGAATGTAGTCGTATTTTCACGGATGGTTCCAAAACCAGTCAAGGGTCTGGCGCTGGGGTCTTCGTGGAAGTCGACAACATTAGACTTCACTTCTCGTTAGTGAACTCGGTCGCAAGGCTGAATTCTCTGTCTCTTATCCGGGTCCCAGGTCACACTGGGATCTTGGTGAACGAGATCTCCGATGAGATTGCTAGACAAGGCTCAGAGGAGGCTTTCTCAGGTCCCGAACCCGCGTTGGGTCTTCCAGCGTCCTCGGTTAGGGCTTCCATTGACGATTGGGTCTCTCACGAGCACAATTGTGTGTGGCATGACTCTCCAGGTTGCAGGTTGACTAAACGTATGCTCCCGGACGTCTGAAAGAAATCAGCGGCATTCTTGCTGTCTCTCAGCAGAAAAGACTGTAGACAACTTATCGGCGTCTTGACAGGCCACTTCGCTTTTGCCAAGCACCTTAACGTGTTAGGCTTAAGTGACACTACAATCTGCGACGCTTGTTGAGAGAGCGACGACACCGCGGAATATTATCTCTGTGAGTGTCCGGCCTTTGCTCGTATCAGGTGGCAGATCTTCGGTGCGGATGTGGTGAGTGCTGGTACTGTAAGCTCCTCATCACTGAAGTGCTTGCTTGGCTTTCTTCGAAAGTCAAGGAAATTCCAATAAAATGGGTAAATCAGGGTTTGCTCTCTGGCAGTACAATGGAACAGTTGTGTCTGAGTGCTCCAGTCGAGTGTTTCCTATCCCGACAAAAAAAAAAAAAAAAAAAATTTAAGAAATGATTATCAAATTATGTCGTTTTATTTTAGTGTTTTTGGGCCACTCTGTATACTATACTATACGAGGGCCTTTACGCACAGCGGCCTACATATAAGATCTATTGTGCCAGCCCGGTGTTTACAATTGAACTTATTCCATGTGCTAAAAATCAATGGGCGTCATTCCTGCAACTCAACATTTGTGGAAATTCGGAACTAGAAGGAAACCATGCGTTATGAGCTGCTGCCGCCTGGTCAAACGATTAATTCTGAGCTCCACTGCCAGCAGCTAATAAGATTAAATGAAGCCGTTCAGGAAAAGGTTCCGGAGTGTATCAAGAGAAAGGCCGTTGTCTTGCCGTTGGATTTGCCCAAAAAATGGCAAAAGCTCATTGATTAAAGTGGGCATTATTTGTTTTAATAAAGTTCATTCAAAATATGGAAAAAAAAATTATTTGAACTTTCACCACTTTCTTTCCAACCCAATGTTATTAAGACGAAAGATACGTAGCAGGAAATTATATTATTAAGCTAATTTTATATAAGTGAGGGGATACAAAACAAAAGCCAACATTTGATATACGCATAAAGAATGTCATTGCATCACTCTGTGTTTCAGCTAAAGAATTTATTTTAATAATTTGCAAACAAATTCTGTAAAGATACAAATTGGAAGTCACGCAGACGTCTAGTTCATAACGAGCACATAACACTCACAAAGAGGATGTATGGGTGGAAAATGAACAGCTGCGATAGAATGAATTGTAGTACCTAACAATTTTTTTTTAAAATTATACCAACATAATGGTTAAATTGATCTCAAACAAAGGTACGTAGTACAGTAGAATCTCGAAAAGATGAACACATTAAGAACTTGGTACATTGAACTTTTCGAAATGTTCATCTTATCGAGCAGCCATATTCTGTTGACCGCAAAGAGGAATTATAAACTTAACAGATTTGTAGGCAAAAAATTAGGTCCCGAACAAGCAAATTGTTGTAAAAAGTACATTTCTTCTCCAAACTGGATATGATACGGATTGAAAGCAACGCTGCTAAGATGAGTGTATTCATATTTTCGAGCATTAATATTCTTTTTTGTTCATCTTTCCGAGATTCCGCTGTATATAGAAAATCAACATCAAAGCTCGTCTTCCAAATTAACAAAGCCTCTCGTATGTCAAAAGCGTTCGTATTACGACACACACCTGTCATCTGGCAGGTCGATCCAATTTTCCCTTCAAACAATTTCCCTACCATTTTTTTATAACCTTAATGGTTAAAAAAATGTAAGCATCTTATTCATCCTGTAATAAAAATTCAAATTTTAAATCAAAATTGGGTTTAATATAATATGCTCGTATTCTAATATCTGTCCTAGATAAAAAGAAATACTGACATAAGAAATCAAAATTTAAGCAAATAATTTTTTACAGTGTATAAAGCTCTGCAAAAAAAAGCTTTGAAGTGAAAAGTTTTTATAAAAATATGTTTATCCAAGACAACAACCAAGAGAAATTTATTCCCGATAAGCTTTGAGAACTTTGTGTAGAAAACTCCGGAAAGAAGACATATTGGAGAAATTTTTTGTATCTACTGTTTAAATTTAAAAACAAAAAAAAAAAACAATTTGTACCCGAATTAAAATGGATATATGACAGGTAAGGGAAGTTGATCTCAACGATTTGGTTGGAAACAATATGCTTACATGATTTATAAGTAATAAATTGTAATTTGGTCTAAATTATAAAATAATGGTAAATAATGTGAGGGAAGGACTATACATAATATGCTGGATGAATTATGTATGTAAACAACATTTTAGGTATAAGTTTTGATATTTTGGTCAACTTATCAACAGACGTTGTCGAACATATTCTCCGTGTCTTTTATTTTGAAGCTATGCGCTGATTCTGTTTTGAAAATTTTCCAGATACACTCATACCTCGCTATACGACCGCTCTTTATACGGCCTTTTTTGTACTCCTATCTTTGTTTCCGTTTTAGGGACAATATTTTTTTTACAACGGCCTTATAAAAAAATTTAGAACACAATATCATTTTTCTTGTGAAGTCAAGTCGAGAGATTTACAAGATAAATCTCTTTTGCTACCGGACCACAAAAAATAGAAAAAAAATAAAAAAGACCCGGAAATCCTTTTTAGTTTAATTAAGCAATATTTTGGCGAATGCGTGCACAGGGTTGCTAATTACATCTCTAATTGCATTAATTTTTTTGCGAATTTTGGCGATTGTGTGTCGATACCCATAGTTTCGGTTATGGGTACACTTCCTCGGAGTTTTTCTCATTTTATGATGTTCCGGGAAGTGGTGATTCTGAGAGAAAATGATTGGGTGGATGTTAAAAATGACCGAGAAAATAAATAGAAATAGATTTTCGGTGGATTTTTGGTGAAAGCAACCCTTGTCTTTTCTAATCACTTGAGATATACTTGTCTCGCTGGACATGACTTTCATTATAAAAGATGATGATTACACAACACATAATGCACAACAAAGTCGACGTCGACGTCGAGATCGTTAAGTTTGAATTTTCTAGACACGCGTTTTCCCCTTTTTGTTTGAGACATAGTCTTTAAGTGTGTGTTACAGTTTTATTCTCAGCTTTCATATTTCAATTATTTTTGGTATGTATATTTTGAATTATGAGTATGTTGCAAAATTTCTGAAATATTTTCTAAGATTAATGTTTTAAAATGATTTGGCAGCTGATAAGAATATAGGCACGGAAAAGAAAGAAGCAGAAAATCGATCACACTTGAGACTATACTAGATGTTGCACGTCGTATTGAAGCAGGTGAAAAGATTTTTCAAATTTCTTCAGCACTAGGTCTTGCAAAATCCACAGTTCAAACAATACGAGATAATAAAGACACAATCAAGGCACTTATACATTCAGCTGCATCTTCAAGCATTTGTACAAAATTAACTCAACAAAGAAGTGATATTATGGAGAAAGAAGAAAAATTGTTCATCCTATGGATCAAAGACAACAACAACAGAAAGATGCCAATGAGTCAAATGATTATTCTAGAAAAGGCAAAGAGCATTTTTGAAAATCTTAAATTGGAGGATGTTGATGAAGCGCCAAAGATGAAATTTTTCTGCGAAGTCGAGGTTGGTTTAAAAAATTTAAAAATCGACATAATTTGCAAAACGTCAAGAAGAATAGCGAAGCAGCAAGTGCCGATTCAAATGCAGCTCTCAATTATCCAACCAATTCGTTGAAGAAAGTGGTTACGTTCCAGAACAAGTTTTTAATGTGGACGAGACAGGTCTTTATTGGAAGGAATACCTGAGTGGAACTTTATTTCAAACGACGAAAAATCTACATCAAGGTATCAGGTGTCAAAAGAACGTTTGACTCTTTTTTTTGGTGCTAACGTTGCGGGGATTTCAAGCTTAAACTGCTATTGGTGTATCTGTCTGAAAATCCAAAAGCTTTCTAGGGATTAAACAAGAAAGATTTGCCAGTCACTTGGAAATCGAACAAAAATGCTTTGATGACAAAAGCACTATTTGACGATTGGTTTAAGAATTACTTCTGCTCTGAAGTCAAAACCTAGCTGGAGAAGAAAAATTTAAGCAATAAAGTCTTGCTTATTTTGGATAATGCTTCGGGGAATCCGGAGGTGAGCTGTCTAAAAATGTAAGAGCTGATTATCTATGAATCAGGGTGCAATAGCCACGAGTCGCCAGTTGGCATCAAGAAATTTGTATGAAGCACTTCATCATTTCGAAGTGGGATTGATTTTATTTTGGCTCCTGTTAATATTAAATCGAAATTTATCTGTGCTCTGATATCATCCGATGTGAAGCAATGACGGAGCTATATCCGAGCTGAGACAATGGCATTGCCATGCTAATCGATTTTTTGTTAACCAAATTTGTAACATAAACAAGAAATGAAATAATAAATCAATTATCTATCTATCTATCTATCTATCTATATCCGACAAAAGTTGGAGTTCCACAGCGCAGTGTGCTTGGCCCAATTTTATATTTAATATGTACTTGAGACCTCCCCACGGCGACAGGCTCTCTAGTTGGTACATTTGCCGACGATACAGCAGTAAGGGCCAGCAACTAAGACCTCGGCTTAGCTGCTACTAGATTGCAAAAAAGCATGGATAAAATAACAAACTGGTTGCAAGCGTGGCGAATAAAAACCAACGAGACAAAATCAGTCCAAGTTACTTTTACAACAAAAAGAAATACCTGTTCACCAGTAACGTTGAATGGAATTAAAATTCCCCAAGCAAAAGAAGCGAAATACCTCGGACTATACCTCGATAAACGTCTCATTTGGAAAAAAGCACATTTTCAACAAACGAAAGGCACTGAGACTACAACTAAGTAAACTCCACTGGCTGCTTGGAAGAAACTCTGCACTAACAAGTTGCTCATATATAAAATCGTACTTAAGCCCGTATGGTCCTATGGCATTCAGCTGTGTGGTACTGCAGCAAACTCTTATCTTGAAATACTACAACGTTTCCAAAACAAGTATGATTGTCAATGCCCCTTGGTTTGTTACAAATGCACAATTACAAAGAGATCTGCAAGTATCTACAATAAAGGAAGAAACTATCGCCAGTTTAACATCCTATAGGTCAAGACTACAAACTCATCCAAATAGGACTCGCCTCCACACTTATGACAACTGCAGCAACATTCCGAAGGCTAAAGAACATCTTATCCGCCATGTAAATATGAATTGAAAAAAAATTAAAAATTCTTAAATATTGAATTTAGAACTTAATTTATTTTATTTAACTGAAATGGATGTTCCAATCCGAGCATACCATACACGCTTTTGTAGAAATTCTTTTAATATTATAGAAAATCTTTTAAAGATCTTTTGCTCGGTATATTTCTAAATGTATGCAATGTACAATACGATACAATAGTATAATAAAATGAAAAAAAATATATATATATATAAATAAAAAATCTGTGCTCTGAATAAAAAAAAAATACATTCATTTTTTTTATAACGTTTTATCAATTTGTTGGTAATTTTTTGAAGATTCGGAATCAATCTAATGGTTTTTGTATGAGTTTGTATAAAAAAAAACACCCGTTATACGGCATTTCGCTAGGCCGTTAACCGAGGTATGAGTACTATTTAAGAAAATCTAAGAAATTCAATTGGTGAGCTTTCCGCCGTTTTGCAATGAAACCTCCTCCTAAGTATTTTTAAACGCTTATGGCCTATGAAAATAACACGCTAGAGTGTGCGAAAATAGCTCAAAAATTCATTTGTGCTCAAGGATGTGCATGGACATACATAGTTTGCACTGTTCTTACCCTGTTGATAAAGTTCTTATTAAAAATGAATAAATATTGAATAGATCCTCGGAATACATTATAGGTTTAGAGGTAACTAGCAGGTACCCGCGACTTTGTCTGCATGGTCCACAATAATATTACTTATATACTCGTATGTATGCATTTAGCTAACAGAAGGAACACATCAAACGCCATCATTAGCCGTATTGTATTATCACCCAAGATCCATATAGATCACACGACGAAAATAAAACTATCCGGATCTGGATCAACGAATTATTTTCCTTGTGTCTTGTACTGTATTTGTGTAACCTACAAAGGAATAAAAAAAAAAAATTGTAGATCACGAAATTGATCCTGATAGAAAGCAAGATCTCGTATTGTTGTTGTATTGCATAGAAACCAATGATCGATATGGATCATGAGTGATAATAAATCACGGCTATTATTACCTGCGTCGAAATACACATGTACTCGTAGCTATAAATGTGCGCCTCGTGGGTAGGCAAGGAAATAAATCCATGTGTTTATTTATTTTATATTGCGCCCTAAAGTACACAACAAAATGACTACTTCTCAAATTTTTTGAATGTAACATATAGTTCTACTCGTATTGTTTTGCCTGTAATTTTTTTTTTTTAATTCTACGTTTATTGACTTTAATATTTGAATCCCCTTGAGGAATATCGTGATAATTCTAATTGTAGATTCTCAGGTATAGAATAGCAAATTTTTACTAAAATGAGACAATTAATTTTTGCTTTATAAATGCACGAAGGCGTCCCTAGTTATCATTTGATTATATTTATATACATATATATATCCGGACGTAAGGCAAATATTATTGGTGGCGAAACTCTTAGGGCAGTCCAAGGCCTATTCAAAGTTTTTTAATTAGAAGAAAAGGTAATAATCATCCTGATTACTGTTGGCGTTTTACGCTTTTCGACGATTGTCGTTTTATTCCTCAGATGTACCACGAATTCATTTTCATAACTTTTTCAACGTGAAAGAGTTGTAATATGTAGTATTCCAGAGGACAAGAACAATCCTTAGTGTCGTTTAACGATCAGCAGGTCGTGGCTATGAATAAAACGACAATCGTCGAAAAGCGTAGAATGCCAACGGTAATTGGGGTGATTATTTTCTTACATGTCGCGCTTTTTGTATTCACTTCAACATTCGACGATTAAGTGTTGGGCCGAACACGATAAGGAAGATTGCGGCCTCTACTGGAATTATCAAATCAACATTGAGCGTTATTTTGAAAAAGAAATTACGAGTACGTGAAGGCCCAGAATCCTGAAGAATCGATGACATGTTTTCGAAAATTCCTTCAGGCGATATTCATTTTTTCACGAGGTACTTTATCATGGCGTGGTGCTCAAAATTGCAAGAATTACCGATTTCGCCTGACATGCTGATGTTTATCCTACCTCAGATAGTAACAAAATTAGATTATTATTGAAACAAGGTGATATTTACACTACTTTAGAGTGCCGCAGTTAGTGCTATCACTAATGAAAAGATGACTCGTTGATGAGTATTTAAGGCCGTGATCTTATCAGCCGCCTCTCGTAAAGTTCCACCCATGCAAGATGCAAATCGTGCAGGGTATTAACGAAAGTGACTATCTTTTGCGAGAAACCTGCGCAAGAACGATGCTCGAACGTTTTCGAACAGCGGAATGCTTGGAAATATGCTATTCAGTGATGAAGCATATTTCCATATCGATAGCTATGTGAATAAACAGTGCATGCGTTACTGGTGTCTCAACAACCATAGAGAACGCAATCAAAAACGTTTGACTTGCCCAAAAACTATAGTGCTGTGTTATGGCTAATTGAAAAAAGTCGTCATTTAAACGATATTGTCTTTAAAAACTAAAATCTGCTTTGTTGACTATAATTTATAAAAAAATAAATATTATGGTACAAATCGCATTTATTTTTTTATTTAATTTTAAACTGGAAAATTTTGCGTTCGATATCCTTTATATATTTATTTTTGACAATTTTTTCGAAACCAATCCACTGTAGAAAAAAATTGTGGAGGAACATTTTACTGAGGAAGTAATTATCTACTAGTTAGGTCGTTATAGTTTCATTACTGGTAAGCGCCGGAGGCACAAAATGGCCTTGAACTTTTCTTCATACAAATAGCACTGTGAGCTTCCTCTGTTGCTTCGGCCTTACTTTCATTACTTGCAGCAAGCCACCGAAAAGCCTTTGAAACTAAAAACTTACACACTATAAGAAGATGTTATTAAGTTGAGTCCGCAGTTACCGGTCATACAAATACCACTAAGCATTTTGTGAGTTCCTAAAATTTTATTTATGTAGCTTCCTTCCCCTTCTAAATTCCTCACACAATCTAGCAGATCAAAGGAGAGTATAGAGAGGAACCTAATGTAAGTCCATGAGCTGTCTGTGGATAAATCCTAGATAGTCAATAGGCGTCAATGGCCCTACAATGAACATATTTGTTGCACAAGTTTCATGTATTTCCCGTCTGGTTGATTAAGTGATGTATATAGTGCGCCGACCGGAAGACCTCCTGACAGAAATCGCATTCAAATCCGATGCCACAACTCCATTGCACGGAAATCCACCTACTCTACCTACGCCATCCACTTAGTAGATTTGCATACAAAAACCAATCAACTTTGCCGAATATCATTTTCTTATAATTTACGTGCACTATGAGTACTATACTTCCTCCATATATCATGCAAGCAACGGAATGAGTGATAAAAAAGAGAATTAACAATCACTTAACAATACCTCAACAGTATTTAATTTCATGTCTAATAAATGCAATCGCATTGAAAATGGCCATGTAATTTGTCTTGCCGCACGGAAAGTAACTACTTCACGGGTTGCTCAGCTCTACTACAAGTAAGTCAGAATGTGAAGACGTATCTGTTGAGATAGAAGCGGAATAATTAAACCACTGCAATCTTCTAATAATTGCTGGAAAAAATAATTCGCATACGCCTAAGTGCACATCACTTAGGCAGACTGAGCTACCTTCAACTACAGGCTGCAGCATGTGACAGTCTGTTCAACGAGCTGATGACATGCGTAAGGTGGATGAAGCATCAGCTCGTTTGCCATTTAAATTATGTGTAAAACAGACTTCGAGTTATAAGTGATGCAACGTATGTTTATGCAGATTTTGTGGTAAATAATAAAAGTGTCAAGGAAGCTAGAAGTCATTGATTTCGGTTGGTGGGATTATATTGAATTTACGGCGCCAATATCTATGCTTCCTAAAGTTTCGAAGAGCGTCGAGTGTTTATATTCATTTTGTCCCACTTTAGATTTGATTTACGTGCGCAGAAATGTAGTCTCCGGAGATATTATATAGTTCACCTATTCGGAAAACGTTGACAAGACTTAATGCCGATGAAAATGACGACATAGACATCGAATTCAAGATAGCAGTCCTGTGATAGTCCTGTGATGCTGCAAGAGTCTGTGAAAACTATCATTCCTTGGCTCAAGCGAATCTTCACAGGCTGTCTTAGGCTAGTTTATGTTCCAAAAACTGGAAAGAGGTGCGTATAATTTTTATTCCCAAATCAGGAAGAGCTAGCCGCACAACATCAAAAGAATATTGATCAATCAGTCTATCGTCGTTTCTATTTAAGACATTGGACGGACTGATAGATATACACTTCAAGAATGTGATTGGTGATAAATACTATCTAGATCACTGCCTGCGTATGTGAAAGGTAGATCGATAGATAAAGTACTCCATAAAGTAGTATCGACTATAGAAACAAGGAATACACGCTGGGGGCGTTTTTCGATACAGAGGGAGCGATTTGAAACAGCCTGTGTAGAGCTCAATTGCCTAAAGGCCTATGTATCTGAATCGGAATTATACTAAAGTCGCGTATGATAAATTCAACGGTGGAAGGTGTTAGCAGCAGAAGCCAAAACTGCAGAGGAATACTTTTGGAAGTACTTGGCATACTTGGAACGAATAGTTTCAACGTGCCGGTCTACGCTGACGATGTTGCCATTCTTGTATTAGGAAAATTCCTTCCAAGGCTTAGCAGTTTGCTTTTAATGTTCCTAGGGTCAAAATAAAATGAGTACACTGGTCTTAGTGAATAGTGACTTACGTCACAAGGCACCCATCTACCTCACCTAGCTTACCCACGCAGAAATCGATAGGAAGAGGACTTTTGATCGCTGGAAAGCTGATTCGTATTATTTGTGTTACTTGTGAGGATACATACTATAGCGTTTTGTACAATGGACTGCTTTCTGATTCCAATGTGGCGAAACACAAGAAGAGAGACACTCCCTAAAGTGCAAAGACTTGCTTGCCTCTGTATTATTACGTTTATGAGAACATATCCAACTGTAGCCATGGAGGTATTCCTAGTGCAAACTCCGTTTCACATCGCAGTTGAACAAAATGCAAGGGGGACCATCCTAAGGATGGCAAACGAAGATATCGGAAGGAAGAAATGCATCAGTCACGGAATACGATGCATTTCTCAAGAAATTTCCCCTTCTAGAAATCCTCAGGGATGACAGTATAGAAAAATTTAACTTAGAAAGTTTTGTACAAAGTTAAGTAACAAAAAAAATCGAGTGACGAATCGACAATATAGAGTGACTGGGCAACCACGTATTGAAGTGGTACGGGAACTGAGAAAGGAACAGAAGCAGGCGTGTTTGGGCCAAGAACAAAGCATTCAAAACCTATAGGCAAGAGTACTAGCATCTTTCAAGCCAAAATATGTGCTGTAGACGTATGTATCCAACTCAGTCTCTGAAGAAGATAGAGTCAACGTGACGTATTAATATTACCAGACAGTCAAGTATCTGTCAAAGCACAAATCTAAGATGCCTACACAAACTCAATGAATTGAACAAAAACAATAATGTAGCCCGTCACTGGATACAGACTCTTTGGCAAGACAAGGAACAGCAGAACCCTTCGCTGGACCTAAAACATTCTGCGGAGTAGGAGAACATACCATACGCGAAGAATTCAAGAAAATATAGAAAGAAGGGAGGATGAGAATCTGGATTAAACCTGCAGGTTTGAGGCTAGCTTAGAAACTGTTAGGATGCTACAACTGGAGAAGATTCGAAGTATGCATCTACCTTAGCAAAAATAACCTACGTATCCTAACATGCTTTCTAACATGCTTTCTAATGCGGCAGTGCAAATAGGCATAGCAGGTGAAGGCCTCGGCAGATTTTGCAAAGAATCCAGCGAGGTTTAGGGCTTCTGCAGCCGATTGAATTTTTGGCCAAATACCAACTATCAGATGAGGATATGTCAACCATGGATCCACTTCTCATTTTCAGGTGTTCCAAAAGTTACAAGGTAGTAATTCCCTGGCTAGTGCCGAGTTACATGAGTTGTATAGTTTTAAATCCTGTTCCTCAAACTTTCAGATGTGTCCGAGTGGTTTTCATCTTCAAGGTGGGCTGGCAAGGACATGAACCCGCAAAGATTTATAGGCGTATCAGCTTGACCTCTTTCGTCATAAGGACCATGGAACGTTTCCTAGATATTCACATTCGTAAAACCCTGGAAAGATTGCTACTGTCCAACTCTAAAAATGTGTACCTCAATGGCAGATCCACGATTCGTCACGAGGTTGTGTACACAGTTTGAAAAAACACTTCACTACAAAGAACACACTCTCGCTACTTTCTTAGACAGGGAGCTTTTAACAACATTCAGGTAAAGAGGAGCTTATTAGCAAATTCTGACAAAACTGAAATGATGCTATTTACCACTAAATCCAAAATATTTACTTCATCCCATCCTAACTGAATAGTTGGTCACTTTCTTAATATTCCAGAGTAAAATATTTAGGCACGATCCTTGACTCAAAACTTTATTAGAAGCCAAACATTGAACAGCGAGTGTAGAAAGAAAGCAAAGCTTGCTTCGCATGCAACAAAGTTTTCCGCAAAAATGATATCTTCCGCCAAGTATGGCCCTTTGGATGTACACAGCAGTTGTGCATCCAATTCTCACCTACATAAATCAGAAACCACAATGTCCATAGAACAAAAAAAGTGCACAGAGCAGCATATGTAGGTATCACAGACGCTCTGAGATCTTGCCCAACGGATACTCTAACTGTGATCCTTCACTTGATCTCTCTCGAATTACACATCAAAGGTATAGGTACAACTTTATGCTGCACAGTTCGGCTCAGAAAACATGTGTGCTGAACTGCTGTGCCATACGGCCATAGTAAAGTCCTGAAGACGGTAGCAAACAACCTGCTTGCATCTTCGACTGATTACAAAACCGCAGCCTTAAACTTAGGAAGCTTTTCTTAGTAACTTTCCCAACCGGAGCAGAATGGAAGAATTGTAAGTAATTAAAGATTTTGATATAACCAACTACATGGACTACGGAGTCAGAGCAGGCATTTTATTGGATAAGTTGAACGTTTCGAAATCTTTCCACTTACCGAATTCCTCGCGATTCGGGAGGCTTAACGCTTATTGAATGATTTCCTACATCTAGCAGAAACCTTGCTTTCTTCACCAAGCTTCTATCGAAGCCATTGATTCAGCCACCATATCTTCAAAACTGGTAGATTAATGCTGGATAGAACTAAATAAATTAGGCGTTCCATCAAAAATCACCCTCATCTTGATCCTAGGACATGGTAACTTCGAGAGAAATGAGCGAGCAGACGATAGGGCCAGGCAATGGTCAGCTCTCTGACAGAAAGAGCCAACGTTCCGCTAGGGGTCATTAAAGGTAGTGCACATCAATACTTCTTGAAGCTGGCCAACTTCTGGTGGAACACGCTTTTTAGCTGCGCTATATCGAGAAAGATATGACCGAACTACAACAAACCTAAATCGAATGCAGTACAAGACCAGATATTGCCAAAATTGTATCCATAAGTACGGACCATTGTGTGTACTGTGTGAACGTCTTTTGACTTTCTGCAACAGGCAGTGGCTCTGCACACGTTAACATGGAAAGCACCACTTTCCACAAGTCCGTTTTGTTACTATGGTACCCAGAAGTTATTGAAATCATCGGGAGATTTAAGCGTGCCATCATAGAAGCATTTACGACAATTGAAGATCAGGCAAGACGAGTTGGTCTTGAAGTAAGTGAGGACGAAACCAAGTATATGTATCAACAAGTAAAAATCTATCCGTCCGAAAAGTACTCGTAGAACACAATGTCACTGTTGATGACCTTAACTTCAAGGTGGTCAAGGAGTTCATCTACCATGGAGAAAATAACAAACCGATAAACGACAGCTTCGTGGAGATTCGACGAAGAATAATCCTAGGAAACCGCTGCTATTTCAGTTTAGCAAAACAATTGGATTCAAAACTCCTAACTCGACAGACTAAATCAATACCCTACAGAACGCTAATCTAGCAGACTTGCTACATGGCGCAGGGTGCTGAACGATAAGTAATCAAATTGAACTCCTTCGAGAGAAAAATACTTTGTCGGTCCGTTTGCGAGGAGGGCGAATGAAGGAACAGATTTAATCGCGGATTCTATGCTGTACAAAAATGCGGATGTGGTCCAATAAACTAAAACACGTGGACTACATTAGCTTCACCGCATCTAGCGAATGGACAACAATGCTCCAGCTAAGGGCATCATCGAATCACAGCCCTCAGGCTTGAGATAACGAAAACCACCGAACCTTCGATATAAAGACCAAGTAATCAGGGATTCCCGAAAACTTTGTCTGTGTAATTGGAACAACATTTTGAAGGGAATAGGAAAACCTGCTCTACTTATATGTAGAACACAGTTCATATTAAATATGGGCAATGTTCTAAATGTTAGAAAAGCAGGGTTTCTTATTTCCTTCACAGCATGCCTGGGATCGACGAGGATGGAAGTATGCTGTGCCTGCGGCAGAGACTACATGGGCCGGGGGCCCATTAAGTAAGTCAGTAGTACAATAGACCATTAGGTAGCAGTGCATTTAACCCTATAAAGATAATAACAATGAAGAATATTCACAACCTATTGTTGTTAAATGGTTTGGCTTTGGAATCTCGCTAAAACAGCCACGTACCGATAATTGCTGCTATAAAGCACAACTAGTGTTAAAGAAGATCAAACTAATTGTTTTAAATGTATGTTGCTGTATAACGAAATCACTGCGATTTTAGAGGTTAATAGAAAACGTGCCCATGAGACGTGCAAATAAAGATCAAGTATTATTCAATCATGCAGCCCACATACAAAATTTTTGTTTCGCTTTACATTTTTGATTATTTTGGCACGCGAAACTAGATTCGTGTTTGACCTAGTGTGTCGTAAGACTACAATGCTCTAGAGTGACATCATTCCACCAGATTGTGACACTCCACGCCTTAAAACACGTAAAAATAAAAGAAAACTAGTTGTAATGACAAGTTGCATAAAAAATCACTCAATCTTGACTAATTAGATATTCCATCCGTTCATTGTATTGTCAGAGGCACTCAAATCTGATCAATCTAATTTCATTCAACACGTCATCAAATCACTAATTCGAATAGTTAAGCTTAGCTTAGATTTGAATGCAAACTCACCACAGTTCTCCCGCCTTAAGTTCACTTTCCCAGTGCACAACGGAGAAGTGACCAAAACAAAGTTTAAGAAGATTAAGTTTCAAAGAAATGTTCAAAAAGGCTTCCGTCAAAAAATTCAAAAGATCTAGATTCATTCACTATGCCCGCCGCGGTTGAACTAAAATTTTGCCTCAATCAAGTCGCCAATTACACCAAAAGTGTCAACGGCAGCGAATATTTTTATTTACGAGTAATATCCGACCCCAGGTGAATTTAATCTAGAATTTCGCGAAGTTCACAACGTATGCGGAACCGCATCGCATCATTACATTCCTGATTAACTAGAACAAAATAAAAATAAAAACCCGAAGTGCACAGACGGCTTGATTGGAATTTGTTTGAGAATTTGGAGACGTGGGAACGAGTCTATGATCAGTTCCTGACTGTGAGGCAAGATCAAAGCAATTTCACCGGAATCTACAACAGCTTTGAGGTTTTTGCACATCCATTCGAATTTTTATCTACGTTTGGATAATTAATTTTGATCGGATAAGCAATTTAATTACGGATCAAATTCCCAAATAAAAAGACGGTTTTAGCGCCACATGCATGCGGCTCAGAGGGTAGTGAGTGGTCAATCCTAATCAGATTGGGATTTGAATGACACGGAAAAGGGGGAAAGTCTGTAATCACAAGTGCGTCAAAGAAGATTCGCCGCCAAGCTGATGGGACAAAGGTTCCACAAGTAGGAAGTTGAACGTTGGACATTACGTAAGACTAAGCTTCTAGTGAATAGTATCTTACGTGACGTAAAGATAAAGACGATATTTGCGGTTTAGAAGAGAAGACTGTGCGTTGGTTGGCAACTTGGTTTGGCCAATAAATATAAGCAAACTCAGAAATATTTAAATTCGGATGTACCGTAGGCGCTCTGAAGGGCTGCAGCAGGAACCTTTAGAAGTTTCTGCGAGGATATCACTTCTTCTAGCAGCTAAACGCTTAATCACATGGATAGGGCAAGAGTAGAAGCTCTAGCATCTCTTAAGAAGACAGATGATGACCACTTTATGGAAGACAGACAAATCGAACAGAGTAAGGTGAAGGTTGGTGTCAAGCATCTACACAGAACAGCTGGCTGGGCCATCAAAGACACCTCCTACATACGTACATATATACATTTTCAATGGCCCGCTAATCCTTCATGAGGATCGCGGGGGTAGGTCGCTCAGGTGGACTCTCCATCCTTCTTGGTCCTCCACCATTGACTCCAACTCATCGGGAGGAATCCCTAGACAGCTCCAGAAGAGATGTCGGACTTGATCCAACCATCTATTTCTAGGCCGCGGGGTCGCCTACCTGATGGCACGGCCACCATGGCACGTCTTGGAAGCCGGTCTGGGGGCATACGCAATATGTGATAAAACCATCGAAGCATAGATCATTCCGTTCGGAGAAGTAGCTGAATGATGAATGGATTCATCAGAACAAAAGTTCTAGACTGAGTGCGTTTGAACCTTGGAGTTTAGTAGTAGACGAAGAATTCGATGATATTATTCATAGGTAGAAGCAAGTTTGAGGACATTCTCGTTTTTTTTTTTTTATAATTTGCGCGCACTCAAAGGGTTATGAATACCTTTAACATGTTTACACACAGTGCGGATGTTGGAAAGGATGGATAGAGAGAGAGAGAGGGAAAGAGAAAGATTTTGGTGCAGTGGTTCTTGAAGCCCAGCTGTTTATGCTTCAACTATTCTCCGGGGGTGGCGTCCAGATAACTGGGGAGATTTTTGTTATAATTGTCTTTGCTTCTGATTCGAAGTACTTTTTTCCCGATAACCGATGTCAAGGGCAAGTCATCATCAACAGAGCGAACAATTTTTCCAGGCACATGAGCAAGCTACTGCCAGTGTTATGCCTTCTCAGTAGTGTTCACAGAAGCTTTTGCAAATGATCGGACTGACTTTATATATTTCATGAGAAATAAATAAATGCTTGCTAACATCAGGATTTGAACCATGAACCATTAGCGTGGCAATTGACGACGTTACTACTACACCATTGCCACCCCCTCGTTATTTAAAGAAAGAGGATTGAAGATATTAATTGCCTCTTTATGGGCCTAGGTGCTACTCAGCCAAAACCGCAGCGATACCCTTTTATAGGAAAAAAACTGCTGTTGCATCTCAGACCTGACTAACAGAAATTGTCATTAAACAGGAGTCAATGATTGCGTTCATAGGTATTATTCCAGACAGCGAGAAAGCTACTCGAGCGCTCATATTTTCCAAGTTTAGCTATACATGGCGATATACTCATAGTTCCAGGGTCCTCTAAAAGCGATGGATTGGCAGGGCGACGGCGCTGGATCTAGCAGTCAAGATACTCTTGCCTTTCGTGAGGCCACTTTCGTAACACTACCCACTTTGTAAACCTCGAAGCTCCGACTGAGTTCTTGAGCGCCGTATGTATACATCATATGTATATAATGCATGTAATCACTTTAGGGGAATGGATTACCCCCTGTTCTCTGTTTTATTTAGTAGGGATGTCAGCCTTATTCTCCTTAGGTTAGGTTAGGTTAGGTTGAAGTGGCTGCCAACTAAAAATCGCCAACACACTTAGATCAATAATAGATCCATTGTGATACCACATGGATCATGGGAGAAATTTCTCCTACCTACTCGTTAAACAATTCTGAGCTTCTTATGAAGCGTAGGAGGCTTTTAATATCAATGTTTTTCAGGTCGCCGATGTCGTTCTAATAGGGGGCTCCTAGGTTCTATGGGAGAGAGCTGGGCAGTGACAAAGAAGGTGAGGAATAGTTTCTTCCTCTTTCTCATCCATGCAGCTTCTACAAAAGCCGTTCGCAAAAACGCCTAGCCTTGTGGCATGCTTGCCTATTAGACAGTGTCCAGTGATGACACCTATTAAAGCGCCGATATGTAATCTGTTGAGAGAAATAAAATTCTTAGAACGTTTTAGATCCAGCTTCGGCCAAATTTGTTTTGTCGCTAGACATGTGAGTCCACTTGTCCACCTAAGGTTCGTACTCTCGATAGCATTAAGCTTAAATTTGAGTTTGCAGGTAGCGATTGGTATACCTAAGCAGCCTTTGTCCGGCAGGATGGGTATAGTTGTTCCTATTCTGGCGAGTTCATCGGCCTTACAATTCCCTGGAATGTCTCTATGCCCCGGCACCCAACAGAAGTGCAAGGTTATTCTCCTTGCACTAGTCAGGTTTCTTGCTCTCCGATTGCTGTAGATAAAACCACGTTATCGAGGAAGAACCTTTTGAGCCGGCACGCTAGCTCTTTGAGTTAGTCTTCTGGGATTGCTTTGGTAAGGAGTAGTTTATATGGGTAAGGTACTGCCTTGCGATATCGTTGGGATTGAAGTGAACAGCTCATGGTCGAAGAGTTACTTTAACCAAATTCAAATCTCCAAGGAAAACTAAATCCCAAGAAGTCTGGTCCGCGTTGGTGACGGTGACGGAGGTCCCTGGCAGCCAATTAGAAACTTGGTAGCAACGGTAAGCCAGCCGATCCTTATGTACGCGTTTCCCATATGGGCACAAACGACGTACGGGATAACGTACATGATACGGATGAACTCGACCCACAGAATCGCGCCGCTAAGAGTGTGCTTTGCCTTTCAGACTTCTACAAGACACAGTTTCTATCGGGCACGGATGCTTTCGGGAGTATCTCCACAAATACAAAAACCTTGGATGACCCATACTGCCCGCACTCTGAAGACAAAATCCAGAACGCAGAACATGTTCTGATGAAATGTATACGACGACCAGAAACACATTAGAGAGAGAAACCGGCGTCCAAGTGACACCGAGAAGACTAATAGCATTCATGTTGACGAAAGCATGATGCAGCAACTACGTCTGGAGGAACGAGAAGCAGCGAGAAATGAGGATCCCACAAATACTGGAAGCTGAGAAAGCAAAAGGATTAACTGTACGCAAATACTTAATAAAGTAGAAACTCACAAACAGACACATAATGACATACGAATACACGCAGTAACAGAAACTGGTGTATACATAGCAGCATAAGCAGAAGAAGCAGAAACAGTTCATGGAAGATAAATATCATAATATGCTAACCAGCCCCGCGAAGTAATACCTAACGACAGTCCTGCGGGAAGAATGGTAGTAGTGTGCAGGATGTGGATTAGTACGTAGGCGCACTCCTGGCATCGATTATTCGGGCTCGCGAATCGTGCATACCAGCAGTCCAGGCTTCTAGTATCTTTGGAAGATTACCGCACCCCTTGGCGCATCAAAAAAAAGAAAAAGGCATTGGTTTCGTACTATGGAAGACTAGTGCTGTCTAGTAGAGCCGCCTCCGGAGTTTCATTGGATGCTTGCTTCACCCTTTCAGAGAGCCCCGTGGGGCTTATATTGTACTGGAGATCTTGATAGTTGGGAAAGAATTTTTTGCTGCTGAATCGCTGTAAATGAAATTGGCTGAAGCAATCTGGTTTCTTTCTTCGTATATGGATGTTAATTTTTGGCCATCGGAAGCCCTCAGTCCATGGTCGAAGTACTTTTCTATGCACTTCCCACTTCCATTAGTCAGTACACTGAGATGAACGTATCTGACTGTGACTAATTGAGAGGTGCCAGTTTCTAGAGCATCGCGTATAAAAGATCTACTGAGCCTAACATTCTGGTGGTGGCAGTCTTCTCTGGCACGTCAAAACTTGCTGGTTGGAATCTCGGAGAGCGAAGAAACATGTTTGCATGTCGGTCACCTTTGATTCACAAAACTGTGCCTGGTTCCGAGTGAACTCCTCCAGTGCCATCTGTATGTCTTTAGCGTTTCCTGCCGTTACTTCGTAGTGTATCCCCAGTCCGAAGGTATCCCATATCTGATACCAGTATAACAAAAAAGCAGGGTATCATGTTATTGCCCTCATTAGACAATTATATCAAAATGACTGCGGATTTTTAGAACATTTTATTTGTTTATCAATCTCGACCGCATGGAAGTTGTACGCCTGGATTTGTTCTAGATGGTTTACTGAATTTACCTCCTCTTCATACTTATATCATGGGCTTTACTAGCAAGGCCATCCATCATATTAGGCTGTTGCTGAAATAAAAAGTCAACTCTCCTTGTATTCAGGACTGGTTTCAGCTACAGTTTGAGCCAGGAATGGAATGCAGTTAAATCTTCACGGATGACTTCAAAACTAGTTAACCAGTCTGGTGCTGGTGTCTTCGTGGAAGACGACAACATTAGGCTAAGTTTCTCGTTAGGCAAATATGCGTCTGTTTTCAGGATGAAACTTATGCAATCCGAATGGTCATGAATTATATTCTGCAGGCGTCAAAGAAAGTGCGTCGGTAGTCTGTAGTAACAGTCAGGCTACGCTTAAGATCTTGCTCAACCCTCAAATACTTCCAAAATAGTTCGTGAATGTAAAGATTGAATTCTCTGAGTCTTATCTGAGTCCCAGGTCACACTGGGACCTCGGGACACGAACCATTCTAATGAATTATCTTAAGATTTGCTTTGAATTCAGGTTACTGTTGTGGAAATGCGCCTTATAAATGAGCCGAAGGTGGTTGCCAAACGATTAAGTGAGGCAAAGAAATTCAATGAATGCGTTTAACACGTCTATCTAAGAAAACTACTTCATGGAAAAATAAACTAACTGAACACAAACAATTTTTTTTATTACCACAATAAAAAGAAGTTATAGAAAATGATGCTTTGGCCTCAAAATAACTTTTTGTTTTTGTTTGTACAGACTTATTTCTCAGAAGAATCAGACATCGAGGGGTTCCAGAAATCTATGTACGGATGATTATGGACATGTAAGAAGGAGCAAAGACAAGAGTTAGATACCCCGCTGGAGTAACCGAAGAGTTCCTAATCAAAGTCGGGGTGCACCAATTATTCTTTGCTGACGATGGAGCCATCATAAGTGAGGATCCTACATCCTTGCAACGAGCACTTGATGTGTGGGTGGACCTTTTGGAAGGAAATAGGCATTGCAATTAGTAAAGACAGAGTACTTGTACTGCAGGTTCTCTGATCTACTCCGGCATATTCCAGATATTTATTTGAATGGA
Organism: Brachypalpus laphriformis; assembly: GCA_945910035.1. Lineage (NCBI taxonomy): Eukaryota > Metazoa > Arthropoda > Insecta > Diptera > Syrphidae > Brachypalpus > Brachypalpus laphriformis. The sequence continues at coordinate 62,255,892 of OX246756.1, forward strand.
ACAGAGCTTCCCAACTGCGAAAAGTTAAAATATCTGGGATCTATGATCAATAGCAAAGCAACATGTGATGACGACATCAATAGGGTGGATGAAGTGGCGAGAAAAGTCCGCTATCTTCTGTGATCGAAAAATGACCCCTAAGTTGAAAGGAAGGCTCTACACCGCAGTTGTGCGTCCAGCAGTTGGACGATGTAGAAAAAGTATGAGAGTAAATTAACGACAGCTGAGATGAAGATACTTCGCATAATAGCAGGAGTGACAAAGCTTGATCGAATAAGAAGTTCGAAGATCCGTGTAAGCCTTCACATCAAGGAAACCATCGTACGAAAGACAGAGCACGACCGGCTAAGCTGGTATTGCCACGTTCAAAGAAGAGATCATTTGAACCCTGTTAAATAGGCAATATCAATTAACGTTCTAAAGACATCGCGAGGTAGGAGAAGCAGTCCTATAAACGCCTGGATCACACAAATGCAACGACACCAGCATTTAATTGACCTCAGTAACCAAGTGATCGAAAATCAGGAGCCCTGCCGATATTTTCCGAGGTCAAATAGGCGAACCCCATAGCCGGATCAGTAGAAATGCGGTGAAGTGGGAGGGTTATGATCCCTTGTTTTCGGATCATGTGCTCGCAGAAATAGGAAGAAGATTTCTCAGAAGGATCAGTATTTCAAGTCATTATGGAGAAAACAAAATTCGTGCGGCAAAAACTGGTTGAATTGAACAAACAAGAGTAGCCGCAATCAATCATGAATTGGGTCGTAATATCCGGTAAAAGCGAAGGACGACGGGAAAATACTCATACCACGAGACAGGCCCTGCACAAAAAAGTCATGGAAACAAGGCTATTACCGCAAACGACAAAACAGTTTCTTGGTGAAAAGCCAATTTCATGGATAATGAGGCTCCAGCTATAAAGTGAAGAGTATCACGAGTTTTTTGGAGCAGGACTAAATAAAAGTTTTGAATTGGTCAGGAAACTCTCCTGACATGAATCCTTTCGAGGACGTCTGGGATCTTATAAACCAAGCAGTGGCTTTACGTACTACTACCACGAATGTAGAGATTATGGAAAAGCTAATATTCGATTGGAATCAATGTATGTACTTCTTGCACACCATTTAACTGTCCATTTAAAGATACCTCGATGAGTCAGGACACTTAATACCGCTAAAGGTTCACCAAGTATTGAAATTTAAACATTTGCATTCTTTTTTTGTTTAACATAATCTTCTGTTATAGGCAGAGACCAAAATCCGTTCCTTTCGGTACAAATGCAACGAACTGGACTGCTAAAAAAAAAGAAATTGTATTTTTTGTATTGGTCTAATAATGTGGCCAGGTAGTATTTTTGTGTAGAAAATGTCAGGTTTCTAGCTCAATTACTTCAGAAGTTTTTATTTTTTTATTTTTGGCCATGACTATTAGGAATAAGGCACTGCGGCCAAATATATCTACTGTGCTAGGGTCCATCTTTTAGGACATCAGTAACTCCAATCTCCTTACAAAAGCAATAACTTAAGCCTTAGAAGAGTTCTTAAGCTCGTTGGAGATACTCGTATGATCTCTTTAAGGAGAAAGGTTTTCCTAATTCTACACAGATATAGTACGTGTTCTGCGGCTTCATTCTCTTCTAGAGAGAGGGCGCAGGTGGTATTCTCTGAGATTCTCATTTTGTTGAGGTGGTATTTGAATTGGTAGTGACCGGTAAAGAAGTTCACAAGCCTTTTTATATCATTCCATTTAAGAATCAATATCATAGCATTTAAGAATGTTAACTGCATTTTCTTTGGAAGGGTCGGACAACTCCTTTAACTTGTCAAGGACCTTAGGTGTTATTCCAGTAGGAAATGCCCATGTTGCTTTCCGGAGTGTTAAGGGTATATTTAATAGCAGAACAATATATTCTGCAATAGGGTTGTGGTCTAATGAACATCTCAGAGGATCTGCAGTTTCATTGCTGTCAACGTCTACACTACCCGGTACCCACCACAATTTTATTTTAATGTCCTTGGCCAAGTTTTGTATACTGTCAAAGCTCAAAACTGATTTTGAACTGATCAGTGGTTTGAGCACAGCTGGGTTGCCGGTGATTATGGGGATGGTGGCACCTCTGATGCCTCTGATGAGTGCAGGTTTATACTAGTCGTAATGGTGTAGAGACGACTTTTCAAGTGATTTCGAAACTTTATGATGGGGTCCATACACACCGGTGCCAATTCCTGGATCCATTTTTGTTCCATAGGTATACCACATGATTCACTTTGGATCCAGCAGCGCAGCGGTCCACCATTATTCCATGTACCACGGCTGTGATATCAATCTTACATCTTCTACCGAAGCAGAGTAATTTAGGTATAAATCAGAAACTGTGCCGAGTATAGCTCGAAGAAGTGGGTTGGTAAGTCCATGAGACCAATGCCATCACTTGCAATATTTTTTGCCATTTTCTTGACGAATATATGCAGCGCGGTGAATCCAATTATAGCCTCTATGTCTGCCTAATCTTTGAAGTCTATTAAGCTTGTTGATTGTGCTGACTTCGTATGTCTTTGTTTACCAAATAATGGATGCATACGTTAGGTTGAGTTTGACCATCGTAGTGTATAACCAGAATGAAACGTTTGGGGGCATACTCAGAGTTTTGGTATATATTTGGCAATAGGCACACAAGGCAGTTGGTAATTTTATGTTTAATATGGGAGTTCTAGTTAAGTGTTTTATCTAGGACAATTCATAGGTATTTTACTTCAACCGAAAGACCAGTGATTGTACCATTAAAAGTCACTAAACCAAGAATCAGCGTTCTTTTTCTTGTGAATGATACAACGACATGCCAGCTGGGGTTGATCGATAGGCCGTCGCCAGTACTGCAGTCTGAGACTACAAGGAGTGCATCTTGCACGCATAGTATCATCATGTTTGCCCTTGATTCTGATCATTAGATCATCTGCATATCCTATGTCTCTGAGGCATAAGCTGTTAAGTCTTCTTAGTAAGTCATCCACGACGAGAGACTATAAGAGACGCGAGAGGACGCCACCTTAGGAACAGACTTTTATTGCGAAAAGTATTTCCTAGCTCAGATGTTACTACGCTTGATAGAGTCGTATCCTGTGCTATCAAAAGCATTTTCTATGTCAAGGAATGCACAAAAGGCAATTTCTTTGGAACGGTAGGTTGATTTTATCTCTGCGACGGAATAGTGAAGGGCGCCTCTCGTGGATCGACTTTCTTTTATGCATATTGACTGTCGTGCAAAAGGTATTTTCTTTTCAAGACATTCAATGCTTTTTGCCACGGTTTTCAAGAAAAACTATGCCAAGCTGATTCTAAAAAGAGCTACCAAGGTGGTCAGGATCTAATCAAGACCTTTCTGAATGAGAGCTGGAATAACACATATCTTTTGCGATAGACAAAAACCAAAAAACTGATTCTTTCACTGCAAGTTCGACAAAATCGGTTTCTTAAAAAGCAAACTGTATTTGTTGCTTTGGTCGAATAATATGGCCGGGTACCGGTTTTATATTGAACACTTCAACTCTCTAGATCAATTGGTTCAGACAAGAGCCTGACAGACTGACAGGCTGTTAAAAACCATGATCAACCAATTGTGTTCCGTTTCTACCTTTCACATTCGTAATATGTATACAAAAAATGATTCTAGGGAACAGAAAATAGGCACTCAAGGCCATATCAAGTTAGTGCAGTGCTTGGTCAATGACATTCGTTAAGGTTTTTCGCCAAAAAGCCTTGCAGAACGAAGGCTTTGTGCGATGGTACATTGTCGTGGTACAAAATACAAGAATTGTCATTTCGCAAATCGGGTAATTTTCGGCATGACTTTGATTTTCGAGCGACTTTTTCACGGTTTTTTAGGTTTCAGTTAATTTTCTAGGCGCTTTTCGGAAGACTGTTGGCTTGGTTGCATACCGTACTTATAAAGTTATGCCTCATCACCAGTCATAATGCATTTTATGAAGATGGGGTCCGTTAGGTTAGGTTGGCTGTCCGCACGAGAGTGCAGACACACTTAGACCAGTGAAGGTCCTTTGTGATACCATGGATCAACTATTTCGCCACTCAGAGACTAACAAATACAACCGGAGCGATGAATGCACATGATGGCTAAGGACGCCAGACTGCCGAGGTCTTCAAGTAATGGGGAACCTAGATGAAGCATTTTTTTATGCGAAAGGGCAGGACAAGTGCATAGGTGGTGAAGGATGGTTTCTTCCTCCTCTTCGTCCCTGCAGCTTCTGCGGAAGTCGTTGGAGAAGAGTCCAAGTCTTTTGGCGTGTTAGTCTATAAGACAAAGGCAGTGTCCAGTGAGAACACCGACAACGCAGCTGATCTGTGATCGCTTTAGCTTAACCAACTCGGCAATACGTCTTTGGTCCAGTTTAGGCTAGACCTGTCTCCAAATGTGACACGCTGAATCATTTTCCCATCTGAGGTTCGTCTTGCTAATAGCGTTCAGCTTTAGTATATGCTTATATGTAGCGAGGGCCATACCCAGGGCTTGCTTATCAGGCAGAATCCTTAGGGTAGTACCCTGTCTGGCGAGCTCGTCCACCCTGCAGTTTCCTGGAATGTCCCTGTCGTCGGGCACCCAGCAAAGGTCAATGTTGAACTGCTTTGTCATTTCCATAAGAGATAAACGACAGTTTAAGGCGGCCTTTCAAGTGAAGGAGCATGATTCCAGGGACTTGATTGCCGCTTGGCTGTCAGTGAAAACGGTAATATCCCTGACAGATAGTACATTACACTTCAGCCAGGGACGGGTTTCCTTAATCGCCATGATTTTCACCTGAGAAACGCTACAATGATCTGGGAGGAGCGAGAGGCTCAGATTGAGCTTTTCAGAGAACACAGCACAACCCACCCCACCCTCGGTTTTAGAGCTAATTGCAAAGAAGTGAAATGAACTACCATCCCATCCATCCCGTTCAGGGATGCTCGTATGGAAGTTACGGTCAAATCTCAGTTTCGGCAGAGTGTGTCCGTATTTTCGTGCTTGAAGTTGAGAAGATCAAGGATCGAGGAGTGGCCAACGCGATAATTAGACCACTTACAGGAGGCTTTCAGACAGATGGCTGCACAGGCAGCAATCTGTTTGCCAAAAATATCTAAGGGTAGCAGGTTGAACAAAATGTCCAGTGCCGCAGAGGGAGTAGTTCTCAGTGCACCACTGATGCAAATGCATGCAGATCTTTGCACCTTAGGTAGTTGAGTGAGATGGACAGCCCTGTCAAGAGCAGGCCACAATACTATTACGCCATAGAGTAGTATAGCCCTGATAACGGACATGTACAGCCAATGAGTGATTTGAGGTTTCATACCCCAGCTCCTACCTATAGCCTTTTTACAGGAATAGAGCTAGTACATTGGCGTTCTAGTAGATTGGCTTTCCAGTCCAATTTTCTATCCAAAATAAGACCCAGATATTTTGCGTTAGCAGTGAATATGAGACTGGTGCCATTTATTGGAGGAGGGTCTATGAGGGTAACTTTATATTTCCTCGTGAAGAGAAAGAGTTCCGTTTTATGGGGATTAACCCGTAGTCCACATTTGCAGGCCCATCTAATGAGTCGAAAGAGAGCATATTGGAGGATTTCCCTCAGAGTGTCTGGTTGCCTTACCGGAGGCAGCAATAGCAATGTCATCAGCATAGGCGAGCACTCTGCAGCCTGTCGTATCCAGGTTCACCATTAGCTCATTCGCTACCAGGTTCCACAGAAGAAGTGACAAGACTCCACCTTGGGGTGTATCGCAGCGGCCAATTCTTCTGGCTGATGCCCCGCCCAGCTGTGGGGTCCGTAGAAGATCGGGAAATCATGTCTTCAGCGACCTGCTCTCGAAGTTTTTTTGGACAAGAATCGCAGATCACTCAAAAGTATGTCTAACAAACAAATACTGAAACACACTGAGCAATAGATCGGGTTTAAATACCTCGTCGTAAGTCGATACACTGGTACTAGATTACAGAATGGTTTTTTAAATGATAAATTCCGGGTACTTGTTAAATCTGGCTTTTTTTTGGTTCTTCATTCAGTGTACGTTGTTCATCGTTCATTGTTCGTTGCTCACTGTACGTACGCCGAACAACGAAGAAGCATTCACATTATACGGTTTTTTGATTCAGTTCGCTCTTTGTACCAAAATGTTACACACGTTTTTCGGTGTTTGGGTAAAACCGTGCACTAAAAATTCCAAGCAGCTTTGAATTTCTTGTGTACGTGTTCGCTGTTCATTCGTTCTGCATTTGTTTTTCAGCTTTGTCATTTACACTTTCGTTATTTCGCGTACGTCTGACTACGAACAACGAACACCGGCTACAAGAACTAAGTGTAAATCCAGCTTAAAAGTAACAAACCTTACGATTATTTTGAGTCGGCATTTGGTAGTGACTTTAAGACCATCTCCTATTAATCCAAATCAGCAGGTGTTACTGACGTGACATACAAGGTGTTCCGTCACATTTTATTTATTTATTTATTTTTTATTCTGATACGCTTGCTGGTTATATCGGATTTATTCCGACGTAGAAAAGATAAACTTTACCCATCTTCCAAAGGTCACAGATTGTCAATCAAAACATCATATTCTGATAAAAAGATTATCCATTCTAAATAATACTTGCAATGCATTAGTATCCCTTATCTTAACTGCTTTATTTAATATTTAAATTTTCCTCATACATTTTTGTTTTATTAATTACTCGTATTTCAAATACAAATAGCAACGCAGACTTAATACACATATGGTATGAGTTTGTGAGTATGAATCAGTGGATACCAAAGTTCAGTTTTAATTTTTTTTTTTTTTGGATTATCTGCATATTACCAGTAAAAGGTAGATACATGCAAAAATGTAGATAAAATATAGAAAGGGGTTTATATCCATAATATTTGGAAGATTTTCAATGCTAAGTGAGTAATTAATATCGGTTTTCTTATCATTTTATTAAATATAATAATAGATTTGTTTTCCATTAAAAACACAAACAGTTACGGATTAATAATAATATAAGTGCTCAGAATTTGCCAACATATTAACAGGAACCGCTCGTTAGGCAAATTAACCTGTCTATCATTACTAGACACCGAAAAAGCGTTTGACTCTATTTGGAATGCTTAATTTTGGGTTTCCCCATTCTTAGTTCAGATTTTTCAAAGTTGCGACGTCCATGATGCTTTGCGGCTTCCAAATATGGGCAGGTGCCATAAATACGAAATAGCACCGAAGGAGGACGGAGGCAGTCTACAGAACCATTGCTTTGAAGGCATGCAGCGCCTTTCGAGCAACCTCCTATGACGCGGCATGCATAGTGGCTGGAGTGGTGCCAATACACCTCCTCATTAAAGAAAACGAACGGAAATATTGTGCTACCAGTACTATGGTGTTAACAGCGATGAGAAGAAGTGACACTGACGTACCACCAAGAACATTTCTCGAAGAATGGCAAGAGAGATGGAACTTTTCTATCAAGGCAGATGGTCCCTAATATAGACCCTTGTATCAATAGGAAGCATGGAGAGCTGAACTTCTACCTGATGCAAATGCTTACTGGTCATGGATGTTGCAAAGCCTACCTCTACAGATTTGCACACGAAAACAACCCTTATTGCCCAACGTGCACAGAAGCAGTCGAGGATGCGAAACATATCATGTTCCACTGTGCACGAGATCACGAAGAATGTAACTTGCAACCGAATAGACTGGGTGTGGACTTAGCCCCAGAGAACATCACCAGACAGATGCTGAGCACGCAAGAAGCTTGGGAAGTAGTAAGCGAAACTGTGGCTAACATCATGAAAGAACCACAAAGACAAGACCGAACGCGAAACGTGGAGTAGACGGCTGCCAACACGAACAAGCCGTGTATATAAGGCTGAAGCCCCCTGTCTCGATGAAATGCTTGCCCGCAGTGCTGCGAAGACCAGGAGTAGAAGGGGTGGTAGGTTAAGTGGGTGGAAATCACATATTGTTACTGGGTACGCCACTGTATCCCACTGTTCCAACGCAAAAAAAAAGATCTACCGCGAGGTCGTCTTCTACTACGCCGTCCATCCGGGATGAATTCGAAGACTTTTTTGACTGGAACATTGAACTCCACTCTCTCTACATGACACAGTCATCTTAGTCACTATATATAAACTCTTCTGGCTTAGCCGATGTCGTTGTATAAACCATATAGTTCGGCATTGTACCTTCTCCTCCACTCGACGTCTATGCAGATGGGACCAAACATCACTCGACCAAGGGCTTCCTCATTCGATTTTGACAAAGTCCATTTCTATGCGCATACAGCGCATAAGACGCATATCCATGAAACCAGTCTTGTAGGACAAGTGTCGCTCATGGTCATCGAAACTCCGGTGCGGATTATACTAAAAACCATCCTGCTTAAGACGGTGGATAATTTTGATAGTACAGCCCGTGATATAAGTATCAAGAGGAGATAAATTTATCAAGTCATCTAGAGTAGAGGCAGGCGTTCTCGGGAAAGCTTCCGTGCAGCCGAGTAGCTGTTTTCTCGTCATTGGTTAAGGTAAAGCTTAGATTTATGCGTCCACTATACTAAAACTGCAAATGGATAATCCAACAATCAAACCCAAAGAGAACATGCATCATCGGGGGTGGCAATGGTGTAGTGTAGTCGTCAATTGCCACGCTAATGGTTCATGGTTCAAATCCTGATGTTCTCATGAAATATATAAAGTCAGTTCGATCATTTGCAACAGCTTCTATGAACACTATTGCGAAGGCATAACACTGGCAGTAGCTTGGTCATGTGGCTGGAAAAATTGTTCGCTCTGTTGATGATGATTTGCCCTTGACATCGATTATCGGGAAAAAAGTACTGTGAATCAGAAGCAATGACAATAATAACAAAAAAAAAAAAAAAATCTCCCCAGTCATCTGGACGCCACCCCCGGAGAATAGGTGAAGTATAAACAACTGAGCTTCAAGAACCACTACACCAAAAATCTTTCTCTCTCTCTCTCTCTATCCATCCTTTCCAACGCCCGCACTGTGTGTAAACATGTTAAAGGTATTCATAACCCTTTGAGTGCGCGCAAATTATAAAAAAAAAAAAAAAAAAAACTTAGACATAAGATACCAAACTAGAATTCCAAGTAAAACCAAGTGGCAATCTAACAGAATTCTAAATTCGTCTGCTATAGAGATTTACACAGATGGATCCAAAATGCCATGTGCTATGGGAGCAGTAGTCTATTCCAGTCCACCTGATATAAAAATTATCAATAGATTTCCGGATCACTGTAGCATATTTCAACCGGAAATTACGGCAAATCGGAATGCAGCAGCCTGGCTTTTAATGAATACAATAGATGAAGTTTTTATAGAAATACACATTGACAGCAAGCAGCAGTCAAAGCCTTGGAATCCAATGATAAGATCGAAATTGGTTTGGCAATGTTGCATGTCTCTAAAAGAGATTGCAGATAGATGCCAATGTCAGAGGGATCAATATCATAACACGTCTTATATGTGGCAAATTCGGCCATAGCTAAATCATAGAAAGATAGTCAGATTAATTTCAGTAGGCAGGAAAAGTGTTAACTCTACAATCGCCCTCGCGGGATATTGTTTGATAGTTCCATTGTGTGCCCCTCAATGATTTCTGTAGAAGCTGTAGAGACAAAGAAGAGAAAGAATCGATTACACATTTTCTGTGTAGCTGTCCTGCGGTATCCATGCTGAGTAGGAAAACCTTAGAGGAATATTTCTTCAACACCCCAGATGACATCTAGAATCTTGATACCTACAAGGTTAATAGTTTTGTCTCCAGATCAAATTAGTAGAATAGAAGATTGTACCATACCCGAACCCCACAGGCGGATCAGTAGAAATGCAGTGAAGTGGGAGGGCTGTGATCCCTTGTTTTCGGATCATAGCCTCGCTGATAAAAGGAAGAAGAAGAAGAATTGTACCATACACAGTCCGAGTTTTGAGTTATGAGTACCGGAGGCTCCGGAATACTTCAAAATGGTACCAAAATGGGCTTACTAATGGGTCTAAGTAAGTCTTAGCTTTAGCTAGGGGCAGCCATTCTACCTAACCTAACCTAAGTTCGCATAGAAGCTCATGCACTTTATTTATTTATAAATTTATTTAGCTTTATACAAGCAAGCAAGAGCTTAAAACTAAACTTAAAAACTAACAAAAAGGGAACTTAACTCTAATCTTAAAACTAATTTTACATTTTTTTTTGCTTAAACTAAGTCTTAAAAAACTATCTTAAAAACTAGAGAGGGATGGAAAAAGAAATGGTGAGGGAAAGACAAAGATTGGTTCTAAGGGCAGTTGTGGTTTAGTAGAAATAAGTGAAGAGAGTAGGGGGTGTAGAGGGACTTTCTAAGGGCGAATAGACTCAAATGAAAGTCAAGGGTATACTGTGCGTTATTGGTCAGGCGTAACATTCTGGATATTGGTTCGAAATGTCCTTAGTTGGTGCGGTGGTGAGGGAGACGAAAGAGCGGTACAGACCTAAGGTTTCGATGGTTAGTGCGAAGGGAAATCATTTCCAGTAGTGCGGTGGAATCGATCATACCGGCTAATAATTGGTCCATGGGAGACCACGTAAGGCAAAACGAATAAACCTACGCTGCACAGCTTCGATTCTAAGGGAGTGGATGTTGTGATAAGGTGACCAAACTTGGCTGGGGTATTCAAGGAGTGGTCTGACAAAGGTGATATAAAGGGATTTAGAAACGTTCGAAAATTCTTTAGACCAGCGATTTATGAAACCGAGAGAAGAATTGGCCTTGTGTATAATTTTATCAATGTGGGAACAGAAGTTTAGCTCCCTGTCACAAATAATACCCAGATCGCGTAAAGAGGAGACTAAGGGAATGGACTCGCTACGAAAGTAATAGGTTCTGAGGAATGGGGGGAGGCGTTTATGAGAGAATGTTATAGATTGACATTTGCCGACGTTAAGTTCTAAAAAGTTTTTGTCGCACCATGTGTGGAATGCATTTAGATCGTTTTGAAGTGAGAGAGAATCGGTGGGGGTAGATAGTACCTTAGTGACTTTCATATCATCCGCGAAAATAGACAGATCAGAGTCTTTTATGATGTGACCAACATCGTTTATAGTTAAGACAAAGCTCAGCGGACAAATTTCAAGATGACTGCCTTGAGAAACACCTGAAGTGGCGTTAATGGGGTCAGAGATTGAAAATTTGAAGAGATCCCTGTACTGTCGTTTTTCTAGGTACGTTCTCAGCCATGAAATGAAAGAGGGTGGAAAACCGAGGGCTTTAAGTTTAAGGTAAATTGTTAAGTGACAGATTTTATCAAACGCCTTGCAGAAGTCGGTGGTAATGACATCCACCTCATTACCTTCCTCTAATGCTTGCAGTATTTTGGAAACGAATTCAGTCAGGTTAGTCATTGCGGACCTACTTTTTAAGAAACCGTGCTGTTATGGGGAAAAAATGGATTTGCAGTGGAAATAAAGTGAGTCGTAGACAATGCTTTCGAAGATCTTAGGGATAGAGGAAAGTTTGGCTATGGGTCGATAGTTAGAAATGTCGTTCTTACTACCTTTTTATGGATAGGGAAAATAATGGAGTCCTTCCATAATTTTGGGAAAACGCCTTGAGAAAGTGATAGACGAAATAGAGTTTTAAGGGGCTGACACAGGACATCTACACATTTTTTTAGTAAGATGGCGGGCAGACCATCGGGACCGGGGGAAAAGTCATCTCTGAGCCTATTTTTCTCGCACATAATCAGATTTAATGTCGACTGTAACTAGAAAGGTTTGAGGACAGTTATGCAGGTAGGAGAAAAAGTCTAGGTCGGGTTCGTGTACTTGGTCACTATACGATTGGCTGAAAAAGGTTGCAAAGAGGTTGGCGATTACTTTAGGGTCAGCAGATGAAGTATTAAGTAATTTTAGAGTGGAAGGGAAGCTGTAAGACTTTCTTTTGACGTTAATAAACTGGTAAAAGCGCCTAGGATTAGTGATTATACTTAATTGCATTCTATCGAGGTATTCGAGATAGAGGGATTCGCAGAGGATGGAAAAACGGGAGTAGGCTTGCTAGTAATATGCGTAATCTGAAGCAGATCTGGATACCAGGTAAGTTTTCCATAATTTGTTTCTGAAATTGCCAAGAGTACGCAATTCCTTATTATACCAAGGAGGTGATGATGAGCAGTTTTTTCGAGGCGATAAGGGACAGATTGGAGAAAACAGTCAAAGATTGCTGTGTAGAAGAATACGAGAGCGATATCAATGGGGGTGTTAGTGTTTAGAAAGAGGCTGAAATTTATGTTATTGAGTAGGCTATTAAGTTTAACGAAGTCAGTTTTGCGGAAGCTGAAAGAGAGAGAGTTCTCAGAATCAACGGTAATGTTGTTGCCAGATGTTGCCAAAATAGTAGATCAAATTGCTCTGGACAGAATGAAAGACCACCTAGTTTTAACCATGGTTTTCGAGGTCAAGGTCATTTCATCAATGGATTGATGTTGTACGAGGCGTCTATAAAGCCAAGGAAACTACACAAAGTCGTTGAAAAATTTAACTTAAGGAATTCACAAAACACTCGATGGTATACCTTAAATTTTGAAAACTATAAAACCGGCAGACTTTTTTTTGTAGCATCAGATTCGACGTGTTAGCGTTCAAGATTTAAGCTTTTTCCGCTTTCTGTTGGTACTAAAAGTAAAACGCAGGTAAAATGACTAAATTCACACTGCTATTTGTATGAAGATAAGACCCCAATACTATTTTGTGGCCTCAAGGCAAGGTAAGGCAAATCAAGAAAGCTATTGGAAGCAAATTTGTAGATCATTACTTCCTTAATAACTTTTACTTGAACATTTTTTCATACAGTGGGTTGTTTTTAGAAAAAAAAGAAGCCTAATAACCCATTTTCTCTGGCATTCGGCATGATGTTTGCCGAAAGACGAGATTATTTTTCGGGAATGTACAAAATTTTAATGAGATTCCTGTGATGAATGTAACATAAATTCCAACTGCCTGAATGAAATATTTTTAAAAATTCCCCTATGTTACTTCGAATTCCTCGAATGATGTATCAGTTGAAATGAAACTGAAGTCTATTTGAAGCGGAAGCAGACAATGTAATCGGCCACATTCCCCATAATCGATTTAAATTACTTTATCTACCGAATTGCGGCAAATATTAGGTTGGAATTACCTATTATTATTATCTAGCAGGTGCCATTGTTAATCTCACCCTTTTCTGCGTAATTTTAATAATTCCCAATTAGTATTTAATTCGTATTTGCGTTATCAAAAGTGCACAATGGGTTTTGCAGCTTTACCAGTATATCATTGTTTCCATAGCAGTACACTGCTCCATCGAAATATCATAAAATATCATAAATAGAAGAATACTATAGGTACGAGTATGTATTCAGATATTCAAAAATAGCATCAGATAGTATTTATGGCGAAAATGAGTTTTATCGTTAATAAGGTAAATGAATATCTTTATCTGTAATAATTATTCGACTTGCACGTATAACTAAAGTTTTTTTATTTAGCTCGATAGAACTTTAAATTTAGAAATTGCACGCAAATTACTATAACGTAACACCGCGTTTCTTCTGAATGAAGCAGACTTTGTTTTTAAAATTTTGGATCACTTTTTTGAGCTAGGATGACAATTTCTTTATGATCGAACATCCGCAGGAGAAGGTTGAGGCTATAGGAGCGACTTTCCAGGACGTGTATAAGGTGAATGGTAGTATTTGCCCGAACCACGACCTGGAAAATTGAGTCCTTGTGCACAACTTCTACCTTCGAAATGACATGGATCACTGGCGATCTGAGAATACTGGTTTCACCGTGTTCAATGAAAGAAATGTAGCAAACAATACTGTCGCCGATGAACGGGTACGTCCTCCGTTCTCATTTCGAAGGCAGAGCTCCAAGCGATCTTCGAATCACTGAGAAAAAAGAAATCCGTTGGAATCGATGGCATACTCATATTGTACTAAGATATCTTCCTCCAGGTGTGATGAACATTTACACCATTGTGTTTAATAATGCAATAAATAATGCCTATTATCCAACGCATTGGAAAACAGCGGTGGTGCAGCCCATTCTAAAGAAAAATAAATATAGCTCCAATCTGGGTAATTTCCGGTCGATAAGTCTTTTTCCGAACATCAGCAAGGTAATCGAAAAAGTGATCCATAGAGCCCTGGCTAAGTGGGCTGAGGACATGCACATAATTCCGGATAATCAATTCGGTTTCAAGGCGGGGCATGATACTATACATGCCGCGTCTAAACTGGTATCGGATATCCAATGGAACAAAAGCAAGAAGCAATGCACGGGTGCCCATCTGGTTGATTTGGAGAAGGCTTTCGATACCGTATGGTTAGAGGGACTCTTCTACAAGTTGAGCAGGCTGGGCATAAGTAAACCACTGCTGTATATACTTTATCATATAGCTCACCAGTAAGAAGTTCATTGCGAAAAATGCCAATGTGACGTATGCTAGAATTTTTTAAGTGATAAATGGTCTGCAACAGGGTGCGGTTAATCCGCCGATCCTATTCAATATTTACACGAGCGATCTCATAGGTTCACTTCACCATGCCATAGTGTACGCAAACGACTTGGTCGCGTACAGGTCAGGACCTAACATCGAGGTAATTGCAATACTCTTGCAGCATGACTTCGATAAGATTAGGAGATACTGAGACGACTGGAAGCTGAAGATCAACTGTGCAGAACGCGATTGTCTGGGGCCTCCTGTGACAGCAGAAAGAATTGGCAAAAGTTCTCGATTGTGGGACAGCACGGTCAGCCACTTGCGAGTCGAAGTGTAGTCAGGTACCTTGGGGTCTGGCTAGATCAATATCTATAAGTTAACAAACATATAGATGCTGCTCTGGCCAGAGCCAAAGTTGCTTTCGCCCTTACAAAGAGACTGTTTTATACCAGCCAACTTCATGCGAGGGTGAAGGTAATCTGCTACATGGCCTTTAATCGGCCTATGCTCGCATATGGATATCCCGTGTGGTTCAACGTGGGGCCAAGCTTGTTGGAAAAGATGTGGGTGTTTGAGAGGGCTTGTCTTAGGGCTTGCCTTCGTTTGTACAGAGCACCAGAATCTGAGTACATAAAATTCGATCGTAATGAGGTCCTGTACAACAGGGCGAATCTGATCAGAGAGGATAATTTCTTGATCAAGATGATTCGAAGGAACATTGCAAGAGCAATGACCTCGATGAATAGCCTGATCCATGGGGCTTATTACCCCAACAATATTTATCACGAGAGTGTACGCCTTAACTTCATCCCTCCAGAAGCGTTCCTATGTCCCTATGTCTCATGGATGGCAAACGACTAACAAAGGCCTCGTAGGGGCAGCATCTCCCGATAGGTGCTGGTCCGCTAAGTAACGAGTAGGAGCCACTGCAGCCGAAAACCTAGCAGCTCTGTTAGTAAGCCCTACTCCCACCTCCTCGTGGTGCCATCTGGGAATTTCTTCGGAAATTGCTAACGGGAGAGGACGAATGGCGAGCTTCCTGCGCCAAAAAACAGGATAAGTGTCGGTTGGTCTGTGGCCCAGCGAGCCGCAACCGTAAAACAAACTATTGCTCCGAAACGGAAACATACGCCTCGGATACGGACTGATCATTTGTTGACGACCTTTGGCTATCGGACACGGACAACGAACGGATTCTGGAACGTTAAGACCCTCCTGGACTCACTCAAGGAAGGGCCTTATAACGCCAGATTCCTCCAATTGGAGCGCGAATTCGCACGGTATAAAATCGACATCTTAGGGCTGAGCGAGATAAAATGGTACGATGCTGGGGAATACATCTCCCCAACAAAAAGCACTGTCATGCTCTACTCTGGTAAACCAGCTGGAAGTGCACAGAGTTCTGGCGTAGGACTCATGCTAACTCCAGCAGCACGTAGTAGCCTCATATCCTGGAAACCCCATAGTGACCGGATATTGACGGCTAGGTTCCAGAGTAGAGTTAGAAAAATTACCATCATACAGTGTTATGCTTCGACTCTAGACGCGACTGAGGATGAAAAGGATAATAATTTAATAAATTTTTTTAGCCACTTAGGTGCCGCCTACAACCAAACGCCTAATGGAGACATCGTAATGGTAATGGGAGATCTCAATGCCAAGGTGGGTAGCGACAACACCATGCTTAAGCACGTGATGGGAGTTCACGGCGTGGGAGACCGTAATGACAATGGTGAGCGGTTTGTGGACTTCTGCAATACCAACCTCCTAGTCATCGGAGGTACGCTGTTTAAGCATAACACCTGCCACAAAATCAGTTGGGTCTCTACTGATAGGCAACAAACATCCAACCAGATCGACCACATTGCGATCAGTCGCCGCTTTAGAAATTGTCTCCTGGACATCCGAAACAGACGTGGAGCTGACGTCGGACAAGAACGAGATCACCATCTTATGGTAGCTCATTTACGCCTTCGTACTGCATCCGTCAACAGCAACCGCTCAAACCTGCTTAACATCACCAGGTTTAATATCGACAGGCTCAAGGTTCCCCAAGTGCGCCAACAGTTCAGGGACCATCTTGCCTTAGAAGCAGAAGCAATCAGCAGCATAGAGAACATGGATGACCACTGGAGTGCTGTGAAAAATGCTTTTGCGACTGGGGCACGCACGTATGTCGGTAAAAAGCAGAAACACCACCGCACATGGCTTTCTACAGACACCTGGAGACGGATCGATGAGCGTACAGCAATCAAGGCTCGGATTGCAGCGGCCTCAGCAGTAGAGAGAACCGAGCTTGAAGCCCAATACCGTGCGAAGAAGAAAGAAGTGCAGCGTAGTGTGAGACGTGACAAGCGTCAACATGTCAACTCACTGGCCTCAAGGGCTGAAGAAGCAGCGAGTAGGTGCGACAGTAGGACTGTTTACAACATCACTAAGGAGCTCATTGGTGGTCGAAACTCCAAACAACATCCAGTGAAGAGTCTAGACGGTGACCTTCTGATTTCGGATGAGGATCAGCTCACTAGATGGAGAGAACATTTTGCTGCAGTGCTAAATCACTTAGACGACGGCGGTATGATCTTGAATTCGAATGAGCAGTTCGAAGCAACAAATTCCCGAATTCGCACCGTACCTCACAGTAAAGCTGAAATAATAACAGCAATCAAGTCCCTCAAGAAAAACAAAGCGGTGGGTATTGATGGCATCCCTGCCGAGCTATTTCAAGCGGCGCCAAATACATCGGCAGATTTGCTGCATCCGCTAATACGGAGAGCTTGGGATAGTGAACAATTTCCACAGGAGTGGAAAAGGGGGATGATCATTAAGCTTCCAAAGAAGGGTAACTTGATGGAGTGCGGTAACTGGAGAGGTATATGTGTTCTTCCAGCTGTAGCCAAAATAATAGCTAGAATAATTCTAGAACGAATTAAAGATCATTTAGATTCAACTCTCGATGTCGAACAGGCAGGCTTTCGCACTGGATCCTCCTGCATCGACCACATAAACACCTTACGGATCATAATCGAACAACGCGTTGACTATAGGTCTCCGCTACATTTACTGTTTATCGACTTCGAGAAGGCTTTCGACAACTTGAATCGAGATGCTATCTGGCTGGCCTTGCGCAGGAGAGGCATTCCAGAAAAGCTTATAGCTATTATCAAGGCTACATATGAGGGCGGCAAGTGTCACGTCGTGCACAATGGTAAGGTGTCGGAGGACTTTGAAGTCCAAAGTGGAGTACGTCAAGGGTGCATACTGTCCCCACTATTGTTCTTGGTAGTTATCAGCGATGTACTCCGTGCAGCATTGACGGAAGCTAATTCTGGAATTCGTTGGACTATGACATCTTACCTTAAACACCTAGATTACGCTGACGATGTTTGTCTACTTTCACATCGGATAATGGATCTTCATTTGATGGCCCAAAATCTAGAAGCTGAGGCAAACAAAGTGGGGCTAAAAATAAACACAGCCAAAACAAAAGCCTTGAGTACTTCCAATACCCGCGCTCAACTTAACATTGCCGGAAAGCAAGTCGAGAAAGTTGATAACTTTCTATATTTAGGAAGTGTCGTCTCGGCTAATCGCGGTGGCACCGAACTGGATGTGTGCAGCAGAATCGGGAAGGCTAAAGCTGCGTTCGGAATGCTGTCCAAAATCTGGAGAAGCAATGTTATTAGCTTAAGAACCAAGCTATGACTGTTCCGCTCCAACGTAAAATCAGTGCTGCTTTATGGGTGCAGTACCTGGAAGGTGGACACCATTGACACACGCAAGCTGCAAGTCTTCGTAAACAAATGCTTAAGAATCATCTTGAGGATTTTTTGGCCGAACCGCATCTCCAACGAACAACTTTATCTGAGAACGGGCCAAGAACCTATAAGCATTACTATACGAAGAAGAAAGTGGAAATGGATTGGACACACCCTACGGCGCGAAGACAACTCCATTGCGAAATACGCTATGCAGTGGAATCCGCTCACCCAGGCAGGCAGAATAGCGGGACGCCCTAGGCAAACGTGGCGCAGAACAGTTGAGGAGGAATCGAGCTCTTTAGGAATGAGTTGGAGGCAGCTCAAACGCGTTGCAGAACTCCGAACACGATGGCGCGCAGGCGTGGTTGTCGCCCTATGCCCCCCGAGGGGTTAAAGGACATAAGTAAGTAAGTATGTCTCAATCAAAGAGGTCTGATCCAGGATAAGTGAGAGGTGTCGCCAATCTCCCAGGTCTCCAGAAACGCTGTGGGCAGGCGACTCAACTAGAAGCGAGTGTAGTGTAGAGCGTCTCCGGTACAGTTGGGCGGTTTCCGACCGAGACATTGAAGACGTGAGTAGGCAGCCCCACCAAATTTGGTGGCTTTTTGAAGAGAGGGAACACCGTCGTAGTTTCCCCCGGGGTAGCCTCTAATGGGGGAAAGTGGGTCATGTATTATTATTTCAATATAATAGCCATGGTCGGCTTACATAGTTTCTTAGATGGTCTTAAGTTCTAGTTTTAACAAAAAAAATAGCACAGCACTTGTATCGTAAAAACATATTTGTCTAGGGAAATCCACGAAGAATGCATATATCTTAGCATTCTTCGTGGATTTCAATGCGGCTTTCGACTCTACTGTTAGGAGTGCTCTCTTCTACAAGCTGAGCAACTTGGAAATGTCAACAAAAACGCTCAAAGTAATTCAAAGGCTTTATGAAGAAAACGAGACCTCCGTCTGGGACAGAAATTAAGGATCCGATTATTTTCAGACGAAAATGGGAGTTAAATAAGGCTGCCTTCTAAGTCCTCTATTTTTCTCGCTGTTTTTAGATGAACTCAGAACACAATTGCCAGGTGGGATCATATTCGATGGGCTGATGATCAAAATGCTCCCGTATGCGGATGACATCGTTATACTGGCAGAGATCCCACACATGTTGCAAATAATGATAAAGAGATTGGAACTGTATTGCTGTATTTCTGTTTGTGGAATCTTAAAGTAAATACGAGCAAAGCCAATAAAAAAAATGGTTTTTCGAAACGGGACAGGAAGGTTCACAAGAGCTGAAAAATGGACCTAGGAATGCGAGAAACTAGAAAAAGAAACTGAATATATAAATAATATCACTTTCAAGTCACCGACTGCCCCATATCATTACAAATCACCTTCTTCAGCGGAAACTGCAATTTTTCAAGGAATGGTTAAGGCTGGGTTTTCAACACAATATACCACTTGTGCTCGAAGAAGGAGCCGCGGAGTCTTGGAAAAATTAATTCCAAACTCTTCTGGGTAAAATCGAAAGACAAGTTTCCTAAAGATTACAGAGAGGGCGCAGCAAAGTGCGTCTAGAAACATGTTGTAGCGTGCGCCTTGAAAATATTCATTAAATTTTGTATTTTTTATTTTTTATTTTACTTTGAAATTTAACTGATAGTACACTTATCGTGTGCATAAACCGAAAAAGTCGCTGTAATTGTTTCTAATTGCATCACATGTCACACTGTACTTTTTCTTTAACTATAAAAGCCCGATTATAGTCTGTGCATCATGCCAACTTAAGTGGTAAAGTAACATTTTCTACCGCTCTTATTTCGCCGTTAAAAATATATTGTAAGTGTTTAAACTTTAATCTAAAGAGAGAGCTTATACAAAGCCTCCACAATCAATTTAATTACCAAACATCTACAAAGGTAACTCTAATTTATTCAATGAGATAGCCTGTCCAATTTTAAAAATAAGTCCTTCACACAGACGTAGTTGTACGAGTATCTTGTGTCAAGACGTTTTATACCCCTACCTAACCTCTTGCAATCACGAGGCTACATAGTAAGCCATTTGCTCAAATGGACTGGAGCCGCATTTAAATACAAGGGGAATCGCTCGTGAATCATATGTGAACAACCTACAAGAAACCTCACTATCCTATTGGAGTGGCTGAAAGAAAGTCTAATTTTTCTGAAATATACTACAAGACACGTTGCAGTATTTCTAAACAAGGTAAAGCACAACTGATAACCACACACCGAAGACCATCAATCGTCTCTCAACGAACACAGAACGTTACGTTCTATAATCATTAGAAGTCCCGGATTCATCCGCACCTGAACCAGGATTAGACATTTGTCCGAAATCGAATAAAAAAAAAAACAATTATTTAATTCAAGTTTGCATTAAGAATTAGTTATAAGTAGGTATCATACTTTTGTGTAAGGTAAGAATCGCCAAAAGTACTACCCATAAATTATTCTTATCATTCATTTAAATATTTACAACAGCTTACAGTGATCATCAGACCCAATTGTGCGCACAGTTAGTCTGCAGTCAACGATATACAAACCACATGCAAGTACATTATACATTATTTTAATCATCATACATTAATTCACCAATCAACGTATGAAACCGTTAGTGATCTTTTGGCTGCTCTTTATTTATATATATGTTTATATCTAAATTTTTCATTACATCTTCATGTGTCAGAATATATATTAAAATTTCTAAATATTAGTTTACTTATCTAAATTTTCTATTAAAAAGATTTGCAAAATTATTCGTACTCATACATACATATCTTTACCTAGATTATATTAGCCTATATATTATGAAATTCTCTTCTTTTTTTCAATTACCACATGAAGTAATATAATAAATTATGTTAGTTAAAAATGATATCTGAATTGTTAACCTATTTCAATATGGTTAAGAGTGATTCTTTTTGGCGAGAAAGGGTGGTGACGGTGAACAAAATCAATGCAGTATTAGGGCGTGAGTCTCTTTGTAGAAGGTATGTTAGGGGCTATATTCAATAATAATATAGGTACAAGGTAGCTATGGTGCGTGATCTTTGGTCATGCGTAAGGGCGGGTTAGCTTGATGGATATGTGAACATCTGTCATAAGGCGATCGCTACCCAATGTCATAATCACCTGACATCTTCTAACTCTCTGTATTTTCCCTTCTTTTTTTCTTTTCTGTCTTTATTCTTGTACACCCCGTTTGGAGTATGCAATACCTTTATGGGAGGCAAGGATGTTGAAACACTCCAACATACAGCGTATAACATGCATACAGGCACGATCATTATTTTGGAAGTAGGTTAGTAGCAGAAAGATCCCCCCATCCGACGAGTGTGCCATTAGCTGCTACATGGCAAAATAACACCCAGAAACACCCAGCTTGCTACAATGTATCATACACTCCAACATGACCTCAGAGCAAAATATTACTTCCATGACCGTTACACTTTGGATACTATCTCTCTGATTTTCAAAGTCAGGGACGAGCTTTTGTATCTAAACTATTTGTCTAAGAGCCAGCAGTTAGTTTTTGACGTGAGAGGTAGCCGAATGAATCCTACGTTAATATGTTGCCTTGATGCCCAATATTTAAGGCACACGTAATGGCAGCTAAAGGAAATAACTGTACATTGAAAATGCCGCAAATTTCAAAACATGAATAATAAGTGTAATCACTTGAATGTACTAGTACATTCTAGAGTATGACCCCTTCAGTAAAAATACATGTGTCCAAGATGTCTTAAGTATAGCTAAAGCCCTGTCAGATGCGGTAGAAATGCGGACAAAATTCCAATTTTGAATGATTTATATAACCGCACCAATTTTTCCTGAAACATAGGATATTACAACGTGAATGCAATTCTGATGGTCCAAGAAGTTTTGGATGTAACCAAGGGCTTGCCAGACGAAGGCAAAATATTGACAAAATGCCAATTTGGAAAAATTGGTGTACTAGTAACCATTTAAATTCTGTTTTCAAACTTAGAGCAAGACATCCTGATTACAAAGATATAAGTCCCAGACGTTTTATTTTATCACCAAGTAACAGCAGATGCGTTGAAAGAATCGAAGCCCACTATAAGCACACTTGTACATGCCATTTAGAGACACAAAAAGCGTAACTGAACTATACAACGTAACTAGATGAAATCTCTCTAAAATACAGAACAAAGAACCATGAACATAACTACATAAGTCCAAGACATTTTACTTGTCGTCAAGTCCTTGTCAGACGCACTAGGATCGAAGCCCACTATATAAGGCCGTATAGTATTTAAAAAAAACCGACCAGACCTACAGTTCATTTTTGCAAGACCTGGATATGACAGAGACATTTCTGAACAAGATATTATAAAAATAGAAGACTTTGTTTGCGAAATGTATCAAACGCAATCTACGCAAGTGGACGAAGCTAGGTACGAGATTTTTATAAATCCTCCAAGCCTACACCAAAAAAGTTTTTCATATATATAAAATGAAAATATATACGAGTATAACATTAAATAAATTGATCATGTATATTGTGGCATTTTGAATTATTTATCTTTTAGGTTTTGAAGGAAGCTTGTTATCTCCAGATAGGTCAGCTTTATGAAAGAAGATATATAGAGCTAATTATATATGTTGTATCTGGAAGAATGCCGTGGCAAACCAGCCAATAACAATATCACCAGAATTGAATCGGTGGATATAAAAATATTATATGTTATAAATTAAGTGGTTCAGGACAATGTGATCCCTGACAAATTAAATGACGTTCTTAAACTAGACATAAATGTATCTGAAAGTGAAGATGAAACCTTTGGTCCTCATTCATCGGATGCAACCAAGAATAAGTCGAATATTTTTTGATTAAATAAAATAAAATATATTTTGTATACTCTTTTTCCTTTGGGTGCGTCTGGTAAGGACTTGACGACAAGTAAAACGTCAGCGAGTTACATTTTATAATCAGGATGTCTTGGTCTAAGTTTTGAAAAAAATATTTAAGTGGTTACACCAATTTCCAAATTTCATTTTGTCAATACTTTGACTTCATCTGGCAAGCCGTTAGCGGCATCCAAAATTTCTTGGGCTTTCAGAATTGTATTCCCGTAGTAATATCCCATGTCTCAGGAAAAATTGGTGCGGTTACATAAATCATTCAAAATTGGAATTTTGTACGCGTTTCTCCGCGCCTGGTAGGGCTTTAGCTACACTTAAGACGTCTTGGAGACATATATTTTTACTGAAGGGGTCTTACTCCATAATGTACAAGTACATTCAAGTGGTTACACTTATTATTCCTGTTTTGAAATTTGTGGCATTTTCAATATACAGTTATTTCCTTTAGCTGCCATTACGTGCTGCCAGATGAGCATGTCTCAAATATTGGGCATTAGGGCAACATATTAACGTAGGATTCATTCGTTTACCTCTCACGTCCAAAATTAGCTGCGGGCTCTTGGTCTATATGTCCCACATGGGCGCGAGTGAAACACAGAGAGGAAATGTGCAGCAGTTTTTCGGGGAGATAAGGCAAGTTCATTGGGGTAAATTCACTCTATCTACAAGCGAAACCATAGACGCACGAAATGGCCAGGATTGCGCGGTTATGTATAGCAATGTAAAGTCTTCTCTGCAGTATCGTCAACAAATAATTAATGAAGCATTTACAAATAGATTGAAATTAAATAACTACTAACTGGTTAACCCATACAGTACACTATAACACGTTGCATGAGCTAAGATCTAACCTATCTTATTGAAGCTATTGTAAATAGAGCTTATACATATTATATTGATTTCTTATTTTATTACTGCTTTTGTATTTAATTGATAGTAAACTCTCTTTCTCTGGCTGACGGCAAAAGCCAATGCTATAATTAGTGAAGTTGTAAATCTAGTAAAATGAAGTATTAATAAATTGGCATTACTACTACTACTACTGCTACTCTATACGCAGTTTTAATTCCCTTTACAATTTGTTTTGTAAGAGATGTAACCTTAATATATGTTGTTTGCCTAATTAACAAAACATACATAGCTGGGCTAGAATTTTTTTCCCAAAGTTCTAACGACATATGCATATAAACATACATGTCCGAACATTTAGTTCCCATCACTTTCATGGCCATTGAAACCAGTCTCCGATCTGATAGAGATTGATGATGTATATAGGTAGTTACATATAATTATATAGCACGTAAAAAGATTCTTATCGTTTTCTGTTTAAATATTTGATTACAGGTAATTAGAAGTAACGATAATGTCTTGTTTTGAATGACTTGGGCGACCGGGAAACCCCCAGAATATATAACAACTCAAAATACTTGTACGCAGTCTCCTACTGAGATGTACGAATTTCTAATCAGAATTTGGATATACATATGAGTTTTGCGATTGATGAATCCATAGCTATAAGGACAACGACCTTCGGATTAGTGCGTGGAATGTTCTGTCCCTTTACAGACCACGTGTAGCCGAACAATTAGCAGAGGCCCTAGACTGCTATAAAGCAGATAATAACCGCCACCCAGGAAGTGCGATTGGATTGGGCTGGGCAAAAAGAAGATGAAAAACTGTGACGTCTACTACGGTGATTGCTACAGAGGCAAAAGGCAGTGCTTATTCGGATGCCGATTTGTTATACGGGGCAGACTTAGGCAAGACCTCTTAAGCTTCCGACACGTGAGCGAGTGTATTATGACTAACTGGATCAGGGCTAAATTCGCTAACATAAGCCTGATATGTGCTCATGCCCCCACGGAAGAAAAGGACCCTGCCACCAAAGATTGTTTCTACGAGTTCCTCGACAAAACATACGAGCAATGACCTAAATACGACGTTAAACTCGTATTGGGCGATTTTGACGCCAAAATAGGAAAGGAGGACGTCTTTGGTAGGGCAGTCGGTAAGCATAGCCTACACGACACCATGTCTGATAAAGGACTAAGGCTAATTGATTTCGCTGTGGAACGAAATGTCACCATAGCAAGCACATGGTTTCCTCATCTCGATATTCATAAGCAGACATGGCGGTCCAATGATCATGTAACGATCAACCAAATTGATCATATTGCGATCAACGCAAGGCATGCCTCCAGTATTCTGGATGTCCGAACCTTCCGAGCGGCCAACCTTGACTCGGATCATTACCTTGTTGTAGCCAAGGTACGAATGCGGATATCCCAATCTGAGCTACAAAGAAGTATCACTGTGAAAAAATTTAACGTCGAAAAGCTACAATCGCAAGAGTCCGTCAGCCAGTACCAAGCACCGAAGACCATAGTAATGGCATGGTGGCAACGCCGCGACTAATGTACTGGAGTTCGCTCGCCCACCACCGCGAAACCCCTGGTTTGACGAAGAATGCCGGCGAGTGCATGCAGCAAAACAAGAGGCATACAAAGCGGCGCTGCAAAGGAAGACGAGAGCTGCTTGGTGAACCACGAGCGAGTGTAAGCAAGCGCTAATATCTGAGGAGTTTTTACTTGGTGAACGATCCTATTTTTGAGCGGAAAGGTCCAGAAGGGACCAAGGAAGAAAATATAAGAGCGGTGAAGGAACGGCCTGAAGAGCAGGAGTAACAGGAAGAGTCAAGGAGGAATAGAAGGAAGGAATAGGAAGGAAGAGGATTTTGAGGAGAAGCATTCTGGAGACGAGGAGTAAGGAACAGGTTACCCACTCAGGAGAAAAATACAGATAAGTTGTTTCAATTCTATTTTGAATTCTCTTTGTGCGATTAGTGTAGGATTTTGTTTTGTTCAACCCCGGTAGGATTTCATTTCGGTAATTTCCCGGTGAAACCGGGACGCGCGACCTAATTCCGGTTTAACGTTTCAAGTTTCGGGACCGGTGATAGCGGGCCACCCCAACGGCTTTACATACGTAAAAACGGTTGAATACAACCTTTGTTCTTTTTTAATACGGTTGAATACAACCTTTGTTTTACCTTTTTTTTGCCATTTCCTTTTTATGGAAACTTTTCGAAATTTTGAATAAATTAGCCGTACTCGTAAAGAGTTTTATAATGCAGGTACGTTATTTCTTTTTTCCTTTTCGTTGGCACAATTTCAGGACTCCCACCCCCTTCATTTTTCCAAGGTTTCCCGATCCCTTTCAAGGATCTGGTGGCGCCCATTTTCCATATCGTGTCTAAACACCCAATTTCGCTAATTCCAGTGAACTCGCCCCAGCTGAGTAACCGGGAGAGCAGCATCCTACAGGCTGCTATTGTTGCACTTTCCCGATCCTCTTAGTATTGTCTGTGGCTATCTGTCACTATCGTTTTCTTTTTCCTCGCGCGCGCGTTCGACTTTCGCCCTTGTTTTGTGTTGGTTTTTTTTTTTAATTAAATTTCGGGAATAATTCTATTGCAGAATTTAGTGCGACAAATTGGCTGCTGATCTGACGGCTTACCGGCCGAAGTTTTCAAGGCAGCTGGGGATGAATTAGTGGAGTGCATACACCAACTCATCTCTAAGATTTGGTCAGACGAGTATATGCCTGACGAATGGAATCTCAGCATCGTGTGCCCGATCCACAAGAAAGGAGACCCCCTCAACTGCGCCAATTATAGAGGCACCAGTCTCCTCAACATCGCATACAAGATCTTTTCTGCGATATTGTGTGAACGCCTTTTTTCAACAGCCTTATTGGCCCCTATCAGTGCGGTTTCAGGCCAGGAAAGTCCACCATCGATCAAATATTCACACTTCGACAGAGCCTGGATAGAACCCAAGAAGTCCAAGTTAGAGCCATGTCTAGTTTTGACATCCCTGCTAAACTTGTTCGTTTGTGCAGGATGACGATGGAGAACGCTCGCTTCACCATCATGGTTGGTAACGACCTCACCGAGACCTTTGATGTCAAAAAAGGTTTTAGACAAGGTGGCGCGCTGTCATGTGACTTATTTAATATTGTACTTGAACGGATTGTGCGGAACTCACAAGACAACACCGGAGGCACAATCTATCAAAAGTCTGTACAACTGCTTGCATACGCCGACGATATTGACATAATTGAAAGAACTCAGCGGGCTGTCACCGATGCGTTTGCAAGCATTGAGGCAGAAGCGGCCAAAATGGGTTTAACGATAAACGGGGCAAAATTAAATATACTTAAGTATATCATGCTGTCAACAAGAAAGGACAGTCAGCACCGACGAATTGGACAGAACGTCACAGTGGGCAGCTATAACTTCGAGGTAGTAAGGGAATTTGTCTACCTCTGTTCTGCTATAAAATCTGAGAACAACATCAGCGCAGAAATCAAGCGAAGAATGGGTAACTCTTCCCAATCGCTGATTTTTTGGGCTTATAAGGTAATTCAACAGTAAAGGCATATCTCAAACAAGTAAGCAGACTCAGTATAAGATTCTGATCGTCTTAGTCCTGCTTCACGGCGCTGAAACATGGACTTTATTGAAGTGGAGGAAGAGATTCTTGTTCGCTTCGAGAGAAAAATTCTTCGTAAGATATTCGGTCCTGTTTGCGTTGACGGGTTTTGGAGGAGAAGATTCAATAACGAACATACGAGCTATACAGCGACATCGTCCCAGTCAAAAAACTGTGTATTGGACGTGTGAGACAAGTTTTTTTCACGGTCCCACCTCTCGCGAGCGTCTGACAAACATCCGGGAGTATTGTTGTCACGAAAAAGCTTCTCAAATCGCCGTTCGGATTC
Organism: Brachypalpus laphriformis; assembly: GCA_945910035.1. Classification (NCBI taxonomy): domain Eukaryota; kingdom Metazoa; phylum Arthropoda; class Insecta; order Diptera; family Syrphidae; genus Brachypalpus; species Brachypalpus laphriformis. The sequence goes on from OX246756.1 coordinate 62,283,854, forward strand.
GGCATCAAGCTGTAGGTCCCTTCCATTCGTGTGACAAATATAACGCACACAACACAAGTGGTTGCGAGAAGCTAGGCCCTGGCACTTTAAAAGAGCTGTTGCGCCATATATTTGTATTTTTTTTTTTTGGACGTGTGAGATGGCTAGGACATGTAGAGTGAATGAACACCAACGCTCTGGCCTACAGAGTCTTCGAATTTAACGCAGAGGGACGACGCAGTAGAGGGCCTTCTCGTCGTAGGTGGCGCACACAAATTTAAAGGGACCTCGATCAACTTGGAGTGCGCAACTGGAGGCAATTAGCTAAAGACCGAGCTAAATGGAAAGATTTGTCTGTTAAGGCACAGGTTCACCCTCGAACTGTAGCTCTACTTAAGTAAGTAAGTAATCATCCCAGTGCTGCTATATGGGGCAGGGGGATGGACTTTGTCAAAATCGGAAGAGGATGCCCTTGGTTACTTTAAGAGAAAATTTCTTAGAGTGACCTTTGGACCCGTCTGCATACACGGCGAGTGGAGGAAAAGGTACAAGGCCAACTTTACGGATTATATAATGACATCGGCTTAGCCAGAAGAGTTCATGTACAGCGACTAAGATGACTGGGTCATGTAGAGCGGATGGAGCCCAATGATCCAGCCAAGAAACTTTTGGAATCCACCCCGCATGGATGACGAAGTAGAGGACGACCTCGCGGTAGGTATCGCAAACAAAGGGAGGGGGACCTCAACCAACTTGGCGTGCGCAACTCGAGGAAATTGGCTCATAACCGGTCTGCCTGGAGAAATTTGTTGGTTGAGACCTAGGTCGAGGCCGGACTGTAGCGCGTTTGAAATGATCTAAAATTGGGAGAAGTAGTGTTTACAGCACCAAGGCTATTTGAGTATAGTACGTGGTAAATATGCTCCATTATCAAGTGAGCTACAATCTTTCGTGAATGGATGTCTACGCATCATCCTTAGGATTTTCTGGCCAAATAGCATCTCATATTAATGGCTTTATATGAGAAAGGACCAAAAACGTACTGACATCACCACACAACGAAGGAAATGGCAGTTACTTGGACACACCTTGCGAGGTAAAGAGAATTCGGCTGCCAAAGTTGCCTTGCAATGGAAACCGTTTACTCTTAGTTGGCGTGGACAAGTTAAGGAGGAATATACTTATAACTTTGGGAATAAATTGGAGAGACTTGAAGCGTGTTGTGGAACTCCGAACGCGATAGCCCGCCGGTTTTGTTGACGCCAAATGCCCCTCGAGAGGTAATGGGACCTGAAGAGGTATGTAGATCTTAGTGCCGCATTATTATTGGACGAAAAAATAGCAATAAATAATAAAAACGATTATTGCTTGTAGAGTATTTTTTTTATAACTCTGCAAACTTGTAGGACATTTAAGTGTGGATTTGTAGTGGCTAAGTTTTTATCAAAAAAATAAAATGTTTCCTTCCATAGGAAAGGTGTACTGTACACATTTCTTATAAAATAACAAGAATTTTTCACAAAGTTTTACTGCCAAAGATTTCAGGAGATCAAAATAGTTATCCAACATAGAAACATGAGTTAACTATTAACTTTTCTTATTAAATATTTCACGAAATATATAATCACACAATTTATATTATATTATTCGGCGTGAACTAAATTTAAATCTCTGTGAACGATTTCATCAAGCATTTATATATTAATGTTTAACATGCCTTTATGTATGTATGTACCTGTATGGTACATACATATGTGTCGTTTATTCAAATTAAAAACAAAAAATGTTCAATTGTAACGTGAGATAAAAAAAATAAACAAAACTACAATTTAAAATTCGTTATACAAGTATTATGTTACGGAGACGTCCAACAAAGATGGAAAAATGCTCGTTTCGACATATTCCACGATGGCATTCAAAATATTCCGCTGTTTGGACTTTCAATTAAACATTAACAAAATTTGTAATATTCAGCCACAAATAAAGGGAAAATTATTGTTAATTCTAACACATATTATTCGCATCTCAGTCAATGTATCTGGAACTGGTTTTACTCCACCAATCATTGACCTTTTTGTTGATGTAACAACTTCATTCATTTCACACTATACACATCCAATGGATTAAACTAATCGTACTACAACGTAATAGTATTTATTTTTTTCTACAAAACTTACAGGACTATCAACTGGTTTTTCGGATTTTTCGGACATTCTTGCGGATTTAAACAACTCAATTCGGCTACCAAATGAAAACTGATTTTAATTTTTATTACCAATTTTGGTTTTGCGCGCGCCTCCCAATAATATTTGTTTTAATTAAACGAAACTCACAATCACACATCAGTGCACACATATACAAAAAGATACTTGTTCAGTGTCTTTTAATCAAGTAACGTGAATAAATTTCAATTATAAACAACATTCAATGAACGGGCGGGTAGTACAAGAGTAAGTATTTAGCATTCGATCGTTTTGCGGCAACCGAGTTTTGGATTTTACCGCGATGAGTATCTATCGGTTGCAGATACTCGTACATTCCATTGGCACTTTAACTATTTTTCTTTAGTTTATTTTTGTATAGTGGAACGTGCTATAATATAACTTAGTTTACTAGCACGAATGACCTAAAATGTTGCGGTCCAAGAACAACGATTGATGGGATATCTTCGTGTAAAGGGTAATCTAACTACGAATGCAATTGTATTTGGACTGCACTCTAAGGTGTCGAATGCAACGTTGTTTTCATCCATAAATCAAAGTCAAACAAGAATTTAACCAACTTATCTAGAGATTGAGTAAATCTGAAGTAGGTGACTGATAAGTTACTGGGCAAATCCAATTTGCTACTAAATAGCTTACGACTTTCCCATGTGTGGAACACAGCTTATGAAAAGTTCAGTGTGTCATGCAAGAAAATCTACGGAATTATTAGGTGCCACCGTTTATTTTACAGATACGACTTGATGTCAAAAATTACATTTTAGCAAGAGCAATCAAATTTCGGACCGGATCGACCGAAGAGTTTACCGTGTGCCTCCATTAAACGATTCTGCTTAGAGTGAGCTTCAGCTGAAAGTGGCTTCCGTTATATGAAATATAATATTATTATATAATATTCATTCTAAATAAAATAAGATGGACAGGGAATAAATACTACGAATCATAAGCAAGGACGGATTCTCTCAAGTAATGTGGTCGGAAAAACATGTCCTCCCGGTAAAATATAAACCTTTATTTTACGCAATTCTGGCAGCATCAAAATCAATCTTCCGTCGTTCAATTCATTCTCTTAATCGTCCCTAAGTTCCTTTGGAAAGCGGGGTGAATTACCGAGCATCGCTTTGCATGAATGCACTGCCGAATAATGATGTTAACTATTCGTATATGCTTGCTTTAACTCATACGATTGTAAAGGGGTTTGTGTTTTTTTTCGCCTTTCTCATTTGAGGCGTCTGAGTTGGGTCGTAATATGCTTTACATAATTACAGCACTCCATATCCTCTACGATTGGATCATAAGATGGACTATGTTCTCTGGAGTTGGTATTTCGCCAAGCTTATTTCTTAGCGTTTGTCTCTCAGGTCCGAAGCGCGGACAGTGAAAGAATACATGTTCTGCATCTTCCTCAGCGTGGGTGCAATTACAGGGAGGGAGTAGGGACAATAGGGAGAATTGTCGTGCTTGAATCTGCAAAGATACGCGCGAAAGCATCCATGTCCATTTAGTAATTGCGTTGTGTAGAAATCTTTCTCGCCATGCTTGCAGTGGTATGAGACTATAGCTTATCGGCCTTTGCTTGACACGTTCCATCGTTGTTGCCATTTGCTCTTTCTGGTAAGTTCGCTTTTCCGTCAGTTAATATTTGAGCCTGTCTCCCAATTTCGTATGGGATTTGAAATTCCTCTGCCAGTATATCCATTGGGAGTAATCTTGCAATAATATGGACTGCATCTCCTGATATTGTGCAAAATGGACTGCGTACTCGAATTGCACAAAGTCGGTATGTCGACTCAATTTCACGCCGGTATGACTGGGTTATCATAGCTTTGCTCCATATTGATGACTTGTACGTCATGACAGATGTAACCACACCAGCCAAAAGCCGTTTCCTGTATATCGATCCTCCATGATCACTAGCATAATCCAAATATTCGTTAAACGAGAGCCTTGTGTCAATCACGACGCCTAGGCATTTGATGGCGTGCTTCGACGTAATCTGGTACGCCCTATAGTAAGAATGATCGTTTTCTTCACCTTTCTGCTACTGATTAGTATCACTTCCATCTTATGTTCGGCAAATTTAAAACACACAGATTCACCGACTGTGGCGGTGCTTATTTGGACCACTTCTTCCAGTAGCTTGGCCACCACGGCTATCGCAATTTCGTCCGCAAGGCCTGCGATCTTAGCTTCTTCTGGTATAAGTAGATATAGTATCCTGCCATACATGACTTTCCACAGAAGCGTTTCTTTATATCTAACGTAATTACAGTACAATACCGCTTAGCACCACCCCTCCATCCTCCGCCTTCTATGGTTTTGTTCGCTAAGTCAACGGCCACTCGGATTGCATCTATCGTTGATCGTGTCCTTCGGAAACCGTACTGATGTTCTGTTAGTTCTCCTGCGTTTCCAATGGCTGCTTCCAACCTGTTGGTGATGATGCGTTCCAGAATTGTTTCAGCCGTATCTAACACACAGAGCGGGTGAAATGATGATGGATCCCCAGGAGCATTATTTCCTTTGGAGATCAGAACTAATTTCTGTTTTTATCGTTCCGGAAATACTCCTTTACTTAGGCATGAGCTATAAATATTCGCAAACATTTCCGGTTGGGTTCTAAATGCTGTTTTAAGAGCTATGTTGGGTTTGCCATCTAGTCCAGGTGCTTTTTTATCCCCGAATCTGTTAGTTGCTGCCACATCTTCTTCTACGGCAACTGCAGGAATAGAATGTATTTCTTCTGCTTGCTGATCATCTAATGGGATTTCCTGTTCCCTTGGGAACAGCCCACTGACAATGTTTCAATGAGTTTAGGTGGATTCAATCCATGGCTTCACTGTAGACCATCTTGATTATACTGTTCATTGGAGCTCTAACAAAGGACAAAAGAATGACGTGATATCAACGATTCTTACAAATGTATCCACTTACGAGTACATCACTTGGAAGATTTATATATGCATACTCGTTTATTTCGGTACAAAGTAGTGAGTTATATTATATATCTACATACAAGTATATCTAGTTAAAGTGCTACTTACAAAATTTTAGTACTAGTGATGTGATTGCCACAGCTTCTAGAGCCTTAAAGTTTGCCTTACTGACAATGTGCACGATAGTGACGATTCGTCTAAATTATTTCAGCTTAAAAGATTGCTGTTGGATTCGGCTCACAAAAACGCTCATCATCATAAGTTTCAATGACGTGTCTATCCTTCATGAACAGATGGTGGCAGAGATAGAATGCTCAGGTGAACTCTCAATTCATCTTCCGCCATAGAATTCAACTCATTAAGTGGCATCCCCAGTCGGGTTCAGGAGAGATGACGGAATTGAGATCTCAATATAAGAAAAACTGCGGTGTAGGGCCTTCCTTTTTCGGGTACAGGGATACCTGGGTTTTCCGCCACTTCATCCATCCTACACTTATGCGATGATTGATGTCGTCATCACAAATTGCCTCGCTATAGATCAAAGATCCTAGATACTTATATCCTGTATCGCCTTGCATGTCGTTGGGCTTCTATTACGCCTAGACATGCGAGGGGTACGGTTTCTGGCAATGTGTCTCAATACTTCCTAACTACCGAGCCTCGTACTCTGCACCACGTTCTCCTCGCACCGGGTGTTATTCTGCCATTTTGGGTTAAAGGGCTCCATTGCATAACATGGTTAGCTATGGAACTGTCACCTTTTCGAAACGTGTGACAAATCCACTACCACTTCCTCTATTTGATGGCTGCGTCTTTTGGTTCCTGACCCCTACTTTGGTAAAAATCTTCCTTAGAGATACAGTTGGGACAGGAAATTCTTAAGACGTTACACAGGCACCTACTATCGAACGTTTGTAGCTGTTTAGTGATAGTAATGTTCACTCTCCGCGTGCTGCATCCATATAATAGCACGGATTCAACGTTGGAAGGGAATAGTCTTAATATGATGTTCAAACTGATTGCATTGCTTTAAGGTATTTTCGACAACATCCCAAACGCTGACTTTGCTTTGGCGATCTTGTTTGTTCGGTTTCACTATCAGTCGAGACGCGTCGATGAATTTGTTCCAAGGCTAATAATTTTAGTTTTTGCCGTACTGATTTTCAGCCCGAAGACGCGACGCCTGCCTCCCTCTTCCCATCTGCTGTCATTTGGTGGAGGTCCATAATTCTGTGAGAGAGTAAGCATATACATCAGCGTGGTCAAGATGTTTCAGTTGGGATGTAGGAGCCCATCAAATTCCTCCATTTCCTATTGACGTAGATGCGCCAAGCATATCGCTAATCACCAATAAGAACAGTATTAGTGACAGTATATAGATTTGTTCTACCCCAGTTTGGATCTCAAATTCCTCAGACAACCTTCCTCTGTGCAGAACGTGACATTTGGAGCCTTCATATGTCGCTTTGATACTAGCAATTAGTTTATCGTGAAAGTAATTGTCCTGCCTAAGGCACTCCAAACAAGCTCCCTGTTGATGCGATCGAACGCCTTTGAATCGATGAACACCATGTGAAGTGGCGATCAATATTCAATACACTACTCGATCATGATCCGCAGAAGGATCCAGAGCGGAAACATGTTTTTTCGCCGTCGAGTGTGTCTTTCAAATGTTTTCTGATTCGCTCCAGGATAATATTAGTTATTATCTTAGTTACAACATTCATTGAATTCCCTTTCTTGGGAAGCTTGACGAGCGGGTTTAGGCTTTTAACTGCATGTTGGCTGGAGCTGCGACCACATGTCAGCACTCTGATGATTCTTTAGACGGTCCTACAGTGCCACCCCCTTGCGGCTTCTTCTGCTTCTGTAGCCAGTGGTATTGGCCGGTTGCGGCCAGTGAGCTGCTGGATGCTACCACACCTTGCGAAAGGTTAGGTTAGGTTAGGTAGGGTTACGAGGTTGTCATAAAATACTAGGCACCAAAGTGGGCCCATCGCGATCCCTAGGAAACCTTCACGGCAAAGACCTAAACCCAATCCTCTAAGCAATTAATCTCCCTACAAAATCTGAAGAGATCCTTGTTATGGTTCAAGGACCTCACCTCCTCCAAGTTATCAAAGAAGTATCTACCCAGGTACTTTAGCCTTATCCTGGCAATTCCTTGACATTCACAGAGTATATGAGTTATATCCTCTGAGACATGTAGGTCATCGCAGTACCTACAAACATCCGTATCGGATAATCCTAGTCTCATGGCATGCCTCCTTAGGAGACAGTGGCCAGAGAGTATTCCTATTGCTGTTCTTAGCCTCGATCTATCTAACTTAATTATCTCCACAGATTTTCTGCGATCTAACGCAGGCCACAAGGCCTTAGACACCCTGTGACCATCTAAGTTTGACCATCTTAGATTAGTCGTGTCAATGATTTTATCCCGGATAATTCCCTTAGCCACGCACCCTGGTGGTTTAATACTACCAATTATATCGCTACGTGGGAGCCCCGCTCCTCTTTTAGCCAGCGCATCGGCTTGCTCGTTGCCTTCGATATCGCAGTGTCCAGGTACCCAACATAATCTGACTCGGTTCTGCGTACATAATGCCCCAAGCATTGTGCGGCAATTCCTGATTTACTCAGATTTAGTGACGTAAGACTCTAGCGCCTTTAGCGCAGCCTGACTGTCAATGTAGATGGCGATATTTTTATCGGATATTGATCTCATCTCAAGTAATTCCGCAGCTTTAAGTACAGCTAAGACCTCTGCTTGGAACACACTACATGCGTCCGGAAGTCTCAGGGCCACCTGTAGGTTCGTATCTCTCGAGTAAATACCTGACACCGTGCCCTCACTGGTCTTAGAACCATCTGTGTATTTTGCTTTCTCGTTGTGGACAGAGACTGTCTTCCTTTGCCAGTCCTCTCTAATAGGATACAGTACTTCGTATGGTGTGTCGAAGTCTAAGGGCCAAGTATATCGTCCGATTCGTCAGGGAATACCGGGATTCCGGGAAAAGATTCCTTGAGAATGGAGCTGTGTCCTATGTTATTAGTCCTGAAGAGACCAACGTTAGTGAGCCGAAGCGCACTGTTGCCCGCTTGAAATTTGATTTGTAGGTCTAATGGTAAGAGATACAGGAAGATCTCGAGTGCAGCCGTAGGTGTTGTGCGTAGAGCACCTGTGATGGCAATGCAGGCTGATCTTTGTACCATGGCCAACATATCCCGTGTGTTTTTCGTATTCGTTGCCTTCCACCACACAAGAGCCCCATACGTAAGGATGGGTCTGACTACTATGATGTATAGCCAGTGCATCATTGCGGGCTTCAGGCCCCATTTTTTCCCCGCGGTCCGCTTACAGATGAAGAGAGCATTATATGCTTTGCGGACTCGTTCCTGTATGTTAAATTTCCAATTTAGTTTCCTATCCAGCATTATACCAAGATATCTGGTATCCCCAATGGACTGACAAAATTCCTTCCACGACTTTCTTTTTGATTGCCTAATTAAGTACTTAAACTCCCGCTTGCGGTCCATATATACATCCCATGTAGTACCGTCCTCTATTTCTTTGGCCCTGTTGTAGAAATGCCTAACCTGTTTTTTCTTGGAGTTGATTTCCTTGCTCCACCAAGGAGGTTGGGACCTCTTGGACTTCTTTCTTAGTGGACAGGCCCTTTCAAATGCCATGTTCATTACTTTGCCTAAGTTGTCTACCGGCTTATCTATATCTTGGGGGTCGCCGCTGCAAATAGGCCCATCCTTAAGATGTTTCCTTACTAGCTCTGTGTACATACCCCAGTGTGTACTCTTAGTGTTTCTATAGCTGTTGCTAGCCCTAGTTTGGAAATTAATATGGAAGCGTATCCATCTGTGATCAGAAAGAGATGCCTCCTCCAAACCCTCCATTTTTCTACCGTTAGGTGATCAGAACAAGAAGCTAGTGTTATGTCAATCACTTCTTGTCTGCTCCTAACTACAAAAGTTGGCGTAGATCCCTTATTACATATGGTGAGCTTGGTCGAAAGAATGAAATCGAAAAGACACTCACCTCTTGTATTGGTATCACTGCTACCCCATTCCGAGTGATGCACATTTGCATCACAGCCCACGATGAAGAGCCAGTTGTCCTTCCTTACCAACTGCTTCATTTTACCAGATGGAATCTCCGCCAGCTCGTACGGGAGATAGGCAGAGACCAGGCACAGCGGTTTTCTTCCTTCACTTTCACGGAAGACTGCTACTAGATCGCCGTCACTGAAATTATTCAAAAGAAATGCCCTTATATTGTTTTCTTAAAGTATACAAGCCCTGATTTTACATTCGTTCGCTTTGTAGAACAACGTATAATTCCTATTTTTGAGCCCTTGGATCTGGTTGTTGTCGTTGATCCATGGCTCCTGTACCAGTATGGCCGAGACGTCATGCTTGATAATGTAGTTGATCAAGCATGCCGTCGCAGTCTTACTGTGATGCAGGTTTATTTGCATCACTTCCATCATCTTTGGGCTTCTCCTGCTCCTCCACACCCTTGGTCTTGAGCTTTAGCTCGACCTTCCCCATACTATGTCGCACCATCCCTTTGGTCTTTTCAAGGAATGGCAGCAACTCCCTATTTAGGGCCAGCAAGAAGTGCTGACCAAACTGCTTCCGAGGACCTGTCTTCAGCACCCTCCATGTATCGGCCTTCAACTCCCTGTTCTGCATGTGGAGGAGACCAAGTAGTTTTTTGGGTAGGTGTAAGGCAGCGGAACCCAGACCCAAGCTTTGGGCGGAGTGTATCTAGCCAACTCCGCCACCGTCACGCACTTGAGCTGAGACCCGCTCCATACTTCCCCAACCTCCGAAATGAACTGTCTGAGGAAGTCAGCAGAGGCTTTGTTCCCACAGGCAACAACCTTCCGGCCCCCTTCCCATCCAGCACCATCGAATTGAAGGTCACTATCCTCAGTGAAAGACATCTTCTTCCACAGAGCATCCTGAAACTTCTCCTCGACGGTAATCCACTGGTCCATGATCAGGCGACCGCAGGGCTCCTGCTCGTTGACAATAGCAACAAGGAGCTCGTCTTCCGGGTCGTAGTTCGGGCGCGCCGAAGGCGAAATGACAGCCTTCGCCTTTTTCGCCGCGCTCGGTTCCACACCTTGCGAAAGGTGATCCGTTAATTGTTGGCGCACTGAGGGATCACTTAGTCTGTCGATGTTTAAACTTGACATTCTTCTGTTATCGTAGAATCTTCCAACTGCAGCAGAACGTAGTTGGAGAGTAGTTGTCATGAGATGAGGATCTTGAACTATCCCTACATCTGCCCCCCGCCTGTTTTGGACAACCAGGAGACTACTTCTAAAGCAAAATGATCAATTTGGTTGGATGTTGCTTGCTTGTCGAAAACCAGCTGACTTTGTGGCAGGTCTTATGCTCAAATATGGTGACGTCTATCACAAGGCGGTTGGCGTTGCAAAAATCACAAATCTCTCGCCGTTGTCATTGCGGTTGTCTAGTCCATGCTTCTCGATTACATGCTTGAACCCTTTATTGCCGTTACCTACCTTGGCATTTTAATCCCCCATCACTATGACAATGTCTCCCTTTGGTGTTGTGTTGAAGACGGAACTTGAGAGATTGTAGAAGTTCTCCTTCTCGTCCTCTGACAAGCCCTCTGTTGGGACATCACACTGTATGATAGTGACACGTCGTACTCTAGTCTGGAATCTGGCCGTCATAATCATATCACCATGCGGCTGCCAGGAAATTAGGCCCATGCATGCTGTTGTTGTTAGCAGCAGTCCGACTTCATATTCTCGCGGACTTCCGGATGATCTTCCGGAATAGAGTAGTACAGTGTTACGCGTTGGGGACTGGTACTCGCCCGCTTTTAAGCATCTTATCTAACTTGCCCTGAAAATGTCCAGTACATTTTTTTCAGTTGGAGGAATCTGGCATTGTTAGGACTTTTGCTTCCCGAGTCGAGGAATGTCTTCATATTCCAGAAGCTTATATTTGTCCGGGTACAATAGCTAAAAGTAGTCAATATGCGATCATTCCTTATCCGAAGCATAGTGTCAGTTTCTGCGGCGAATATGGTATGGTAATGTTGGTTGCTGGTCCACGTTACCTAGTCTCAAATCAAGGCCCTAGACAACCCGCACTTGTAATTTCAGCATACATGTTTAGAGGTTTGTACTTATAGTTGCCTGGGGTCCACCACTAGGAGGTGAAGCAAGCACTTCATCACGAGCTTGATTGTTGCGCTACTGGCCCAAGCCAGGTTTTGAGCAGTCAATAGTTTTTCGATCAATTGCAATGCAGGTCCCCTAACTTCACTCATCACACTAGATTGATATAAAAGTTGAGAACATTAGTACGAAAAGATCTACTGATGATGGATTTAAGTGAACACCCAGTACATCATTTATACTGAACTTTTAGAATTTCGGAACTGTTAATGTTTCAAGAACCGCCTGCTTAAAATGCATGTCTGAAATAGCTCGCATTAATAAGCATAAGCCTACTCGAGAATAACTAAGGTTTTTGCTGAGTATGGGTGTGTAACCTTTAAGGTTAAAAATATAATATTTAGTCGTATATAGTCACCTAATTTTATTTATATATCTTATTGCTGATCACGAACGTGCTGTTAAATTTACGTAGGTAGGTGTTTCCAAACTTTTGGCAGATTCGAGGAGTTTCAGTGCCTGCCATAGGTTCGCATTTCTCCTCCTTGAAAGAATTGTTTAATTCTAAAAATACATATGTACATTAGAGGAAAGCATTATGAAAACACCATCGAAATCATTTTCAAGGTCAATCCCATCAACTCTTACACTCCATCAAGGTGGTCCTAAATTAACTAACCACCAGCGAAAATACCACCGAATTTCATAAGCTTTCAACGCCAGCCCTAAATTTAGCGACTCAAGCCACAGCATGACACCACTCAACAGTTTATTTCATTCAATTGAATTACTTAATAGCGACGACGACGATGCTTAACGATTCTGTTTTTTTGCCCACACATATTTGTTTTTTTTTTTGCAGATCCATGAAATAACTACCCCTTGGATGCTTATCCATAAAATTGAGGTGTTTGACTTCTCTCGCATATATTAAATGCCCACCGTCCGTACAGGGGCCCCATGTGCTTATCCCCATTTAAACCAAGGAGACAATGTACGACAATCTTTCAATTGAACTGAATTCAAAAACATTTTCATTGGGGACTTATTTTCATTTGACTATTTGTGGGATGACCACACAATCACAGTCGCTATCATAGCAAAGCTGGGGATCTCAATTTAAGATCGCACGATCTTATCAAGAGACTTCTAGTTGGGGGGATAGGTGGCCATCTCAGACTCTTAACATTCCGAGCGCTACTTAGCGAAATCGAATAAATGTCTGAAGGAAACTAGCAAAGTGGGAGTGTATTCTCTGATAATTGAGTCAGGAAGTGATGGTGAAATTATTTTACTGCACGTTTGCCTCCCTTGCGTAGTAGCACAAGCCTCTGTTTCTTCCATTGATCGGGAAAACTCCCACTCTGAAGCAGGCGTTTTCGTTGCAGCGTCTGATTATGCAATATGGCACTCTTTTTAACTACTTGGGTTACCGTTTCGATTTATCACCATGTAAGTTATTATTTCGTGTATGCCATTTTTAACATTTACCATTCCACGTAGGACTTTATTTTGGAATGTCTGAAGAATATGAGTATTGTTTTTTTTAAACAGCCCCATAATTGGATGCCGTGCGTCCAAACAGGCTTAATTATCTGTTTGTAATGTGTGATTTTATCTGGGTAGACAATTCTCAGCTTTTCTATTATTTTTTATTTTTAATGTATTCTTTCCACTTCAACTTAGAACCTAGGGCCATTCCAAAACTTAGCTGTATTAACATATATTGTAGAATAACTTGGTTTGTTGATAGGTTAGGTTAGGTTAGGTAAAGGTGGCTGTCCTGACAGGGTCAGGACACACTTAGACCACATGGGTCCATTGTGATACCACATGAGTACTGACCGGTCGAGTCACCGGTAACCAGGGGAACCTTAACCTTTCTCATGAGGGTGTTAGCTGAGAATGCTGACTGAAAAGGGTAAAGAGGGTGACTGACTCAGTCAACCCTGAAGTCAAGGTGTACCGAGAAGGTATAGTGTGCAGCAAGTGATGGGGGGGGGGATTGATTCAATCGAACCCCCTATACTGTGTGTGCATGTTATTATTGGCAGGTCCCATAAACCGTGTAGGCGTAGAGGTGCATACGTATAGTAGAGTGACTGATTCAGTCTAACTCTAATTACTGTTATGCATGCTATTGACTAGGTGGGGTGACTGATTCAGTCAAACCCTTCATACCTAGGTGGACCGTGTAGGTGTAGAGAAGCATAAGCGTACATAGAGTGACTGATTCAATCGAACTCTAAGTACTGTTATGTATAAAGTGTGAACTGGGTAGGGTGATTGTTTCAATCGAACCCGTACCTAGGTGGACCGTGGAAATAGTGGGGAATGCAAAGTAGAGCGAGATGACTGATGCAGTCAATCTTGCACTAGTATGCAGTCGAACTTTAGGGGATGGTTTGGCTAGGCAGGGTGACTGCTTCAGTCAAACCCTTGCTACCTTTTTTTTTTTTTATGGTTGCGCCAAAGGGTGTGTAATCTTCTAAAGATACCAGTAGCCCGAGCTACTGGCATGCACGATTCGCAAACCTGAATAATCGATGCCAGGAATACGCCTGCGTACTAAACCACACCCTGCACACTTCAACCACTCTCCCCGTGGGACTACCGTTAGGTATTACTTCGCGGGGCTGGTTAGCTATTTATGCTCTTCATTTGCTGTCTTCCACTACTTGTTCCAAAGATGTTGCCGGTTGGACTTGGTTGCCCTTTCTGACTCTTTCCAGCCGCCTAAGTTCCTGCACGATTATCGCTGCAACTTGTTTCACCGCGTCCCATATTGCATTCGATGCTAGCATATGGTGCACAATATTTTTGGGGGTTGGTATTTCTCCAATTTTTTCCTCCAGTTCTCTGTGCTCTATATGAAAACGTGGGCACTGAAAAAATACATGCTGAGCGTCTTCTGAAGCCTCTCCGCAATTTGGACAGTTGGGAGATTCATCGAGCCGAAACCTGTTGAGATACGCTCGAAAGCAGCCATATCCGGTTAGGAACTGGCTAAGATAGAAATCTACCTCTCCGTGTTTCCGGTCCATCCATTTTGGACATCCGGTATAAGTCGATGGGTCCATCTTCCCTTTGAGGACTGGTTCCATCGCTCCTGCCATGCTCTAATGCTTCGCTGTCTTTCTTCCAGCTTGATATTTTTGACTGACGCTTGAGGTTCCTGAATTTTGGCGTCGTAGGTCCTTTGCAGCTCGATAGCCAATATATCCGCTGGTAGCATTCCCGCGATGACACATACTGCCTCGTCTGACACCGTACGGAAGGCACAGCATACTCTCAGCGCACATAGTCTGTTGACAGAGTTTATCCTTCTTGCGTAGGTCTTTTTCGCCATAGCTTTGGCCCATATGGGTGCCGCATACATAAGGATGGACTGCACCACCCTGGATAGAATAAGTCTCCTTTGTTGCCTAGGTCCTCCTATATTTATCATTATTCTTGATAAGGCCCCGCTCACCCGAGCCGCTTTGTCACACGTTCTTTCAAGGTGCTCCTTGTAAGTGAGCCTCGCGTCGATCATCACACCTAGGTATTTGATAACCGATTTTGATGTCGTATTATGATCTCCTACTCTGATGGTGATTTCCTCTCTTTTCTTGTGGCTGCTTACCAATACTGCCTCTGTTTTATGTTCGGCGAGCTCTAACCCGACTGCTGCCATCCACCGTTTGACTTTTCGGATACATTCATTTGCAATATCCTCTATTTCCTCTAGATGTTTTGCAACCACGACAATTGCAATATCATCGGCGAAGCCTATGATTTTTCCCACATTTGGTATTCCAAGCCTTAGAACCCCATCATACATAATGTTCCAAAGGATAGGGCCTAATACCGATCCTTGTGGAACTCCGCCAGATATGTGGTACTGCTTTACTCCATCGGCGGTATCGAAGAGCAGAAACCGTTTCTCAAAGTAGCTCAGTATTATTTTAATTAAGAACCATGGCACCGTCATTGACCTAAGCGATTGCACTATGAGTCCCCAATTCGCAGAATTGAACGCGTTTTTGACGTCCAATGTTATTACGGCACCGTATTTCTTTGCACCGCCTCTCCATCTCCTGCCCTGAATAGCTTCTTCCAAGGTTGTAGTTACCCTTCTTATTGCGTCTATTGTAGATCGAGCTTTCCTAAAGCCGTACTGTTGGTTGGAGAGTCCCCCAGCTTCACCAATTGCCACTTCTAATCGGTTGCATATGATTCGCTCCAGTATTTTACACATTGTGTCTAACAGGCATATGGGACGGTATGACGAGGGCTCGTCTGGTGGTTTTTTCCCTTTAGACAGCAGCACTAGACGTTGCTTTTTCCATTGGTCTGGAAAAACTCCTTCTGTTAGACACTTGTTGTAGAGTTCCACAAATGGTTGCGTATTTGTTTTAATGGTTAATTTAAGGGCCTTGTTCGGTATGCCATCCAATCCAGGTGACTTGGTATCCTCGAATCGTCTGCATACATCCAGGAGTTCCCTTTGCGTGACAGTTGGGATGTCCTGTACTTCCGGAGGTGGCTCTATACGCTCTGCTGGTATTTGAGGTGGAAACAACCCCGATACAATTTTCTGCATAAGGAGAGGACATGAGGGGGAGGGTGCCCTAGTGCCTTTGAGTTTTGCCATTACTGTTCTATAGGCGGTGCCCCAAGGATTTACATCTGCTTGCTCGCAGAGTTCCTTAAAGCTATTGCTCTTACTTCTGCGGATGGCTAGTTTTAGCTCTCTTCGCCTATCTTTGAATTGCACCCGTAGGTCCTGATGTGTGGACAAACCTCTGGATAGCTGGAATAGTCTTCTGGCTCTATGGCACTTGCTGCGTAGCTCTGCTATCTCTTGGTTCCACCAGTATACTGGTGGCCGGCGATTTGTTAACGTTTTCCGGGCCATGGATGCGTCGCAAGCCCTAGTTACTTGTTTGGTAACCTCAACGGCCATAGTGTTTGCTGTTCCTGGGCTCTGCAAAAATTAGGGCAAAAATGTCTTTGTCCATGGTGCTTATTTTCCACCCCATTCGTTGTGCCTTCTTTGGGCGATGTCCTGTGCCGCTTCGCAGTAGTTTAGGTTTAGTTGCAACACTTTCATATTCTTCTTACGACTTTTGCAGCTTCTTGGTATACCGGGCATACTATGCTTCCTGCAGCGTGTTTGATGTTGCTACTTCCCTTTTCTTCGCAAAGGACGCACCTTGCATCATTGCTGCAGTTCTTGGATACATGGCCTTTCTGTCCACACCGAACGCAATCCTCACTCCTATTCAACATGTTTTTACCCGCCTTTGCTAGGTGCCCGAAGTTAAGACACCTAAAACATCGCAGCGGTATTATTTTCTCCCGTATTCGGCATACCGTCCATCCGATTTTTATTTTTCCAACCTCCAGAACTTTTTTTGCAGTATTTATCGGGAGGCTAATGACGGCAGTTTGCGTCCCTGCATAGGCTGTCCTCATAGATTTGATGGATGAGGTCTCTATGCCTTGTACTTCCTCGAACTGCTCGGACAGAGCTTGGCAGATCTCTTCCTTTGTAGTGACGCCATCTAGGTCTTTGCACTCAATGAACACCTCTTGCGTTAGGGATCTCACTTCCGCTATTTCACCGAGAACTTTTCCAACTTTACTTTGGTGTTCTGATGTTCTTCCATCAGCTGCTTTCTTGAGCTTAAGCAGTAGCTCTCCCTTGGCTGTCCTTCTTATGTGGGTTACATCACACCCCAATCCATTCAACTCGGGGTTGGTCTTCACCTTTCGGAGTATGTCGCAATAGCAAATTTCTCCGATCTTTTTAATCACCAGTGCGTCAGGCTTAGCATATTTCTTGCCTCGACTTTTTCCTACTCTTGTCCAAACGGCTTTATTAGCAGTTTCTGCACCTGGTTCTTCGATCCGGGGTTTCACTGTCTGTCCATGGTTTTTCCCTGTGGCCTTTTTTTTTCTCTTTCTGGTCCTTATGCACGTTTTGTTTCACCTCCATTTCCGTTTTTTCCGCAACAATTTCGGCGTATGACAGTGTGGAGGGTTCTTCGGTATTTGGAGATCTCGTCCTTTTTCGCTTTGGGTCTGGCAGTTGTTCCAACGAAGAAGGGAAAGCCAACTCACGCATTTCTGGAGAGTGAATGGTTTGAGTGGCTTTAGACACTTTACTGCATACCACTTTATCTATTTCGCAATCTACTGCGCAGCTGTAGTGTTGACGAATTGCACTAGCCAGTCTCCTAATCTCATGATGCACATTGTTTTTTCCCTTAATGAATTCCATGAGTGCCGCGATGTGCTTTCCCAGGGAATGCATGGCTTCACGTTTTTCTCTCTCTTCGCTGGTTTCTTTGGCCTTTACTTCCGTGTTGGTTTCGGACTTCAGACTACCAGTTAATATTTCACTGGGGAGAGATTTCGACGGCATTTGCGAGGTTGTCTGTTCATTTATTGGTTCAGACGGCATCTCCGGGTTTGTGTTATCTTCTTGCGTCGGTCCATCCGCTATTTTTAACGGCGGTGATCGCATCAGTACCGAGCTTCTCCTGAACGGATTTTCCTCTGTACTTTCGTCTACTGAGTTTTGTACTTTTTTTATTTGATTTTTTTGTTTTTGTTTGATTCATAGTTGGATCCCACAAGTAAGGGGGAAAGAAAGGTCCACCACATCTGAGACCCCTGTAATGTGGTAAGGCTATATTACAACCAGAGGGCACCAGTTATCTGGAGGGCTCCGTTAGCGATGCTGTATGGGTTTTACGTCCCCAGCACCATTCAGGCCTCGGTACGGGTCGCATAACGCCTTGCCTTAGGGACAATACCTAGTTTACCGTGTAGGTAGTGTGCATGTGAGTAATAGGGGGATTGATTGACTCAATCAATCTCTGTTACCTCTATGCAGTAATGTTATTTACAGGAACTGGTCTAGTGCTATGGGAGGGTTAGCTATCGATCTTGGGAGGTGTCTGTTGCAGTACCTCTTGGGGATTGATAGTAACCAATAACGAGGGAGGAGGGGTGGTGGTGATGTGGGGGGGCATTTCAGCTAAACCAGTTGGATTTACCTATGTATCTATTTAAGTTTCTAATGTCTATGTTAGACAGGTCCCTTAGGTCCTCAAAGAAGTATTCGCCTAGTAGCTTCTTTCTTAGTGTGGCTAGCGCTGGGCATGTGCCAAGGAGGTGGAGACTATTCTCCTCCTCCTCTTCATCTCTGCAGCTTCTGCAGAAATCGTTTGCTGGGACACCCATTCTAGTGGCGTGTCTACCTAACATGCAGTGTCATGTGACTATTCCTACTGTGAGGCTTATGTTCCTTCTATTTAATGAAAGGAGATTTTTGGTTTTCTTTGCGTCAAGTAAGGGCCAGATCTTCCTGGTCGATGCGCACGTAGCTAGATTACTCCATCTGTTGTTTGCACTAGATTGCGCTTCGTTAAACATTCGGATTTTCATTAATTGTATTGGTGGTGCCGGTGCCTCTCTATTTACATCGAGAGGAAGTACGGTGCCTTGTCTAGCTAGTTCATCCGCTTTACAGTTGCCTGGAATATCTCTGTGTCCTGGGACTCAGCACAGAGTAATGTTGCATCTGTCCGCAATCTCGTTAAGAGATTCGCGGCAATGTTTGACCAACTTAGATCTTATTGTTGGCGTTTCCAGAGCTTTAATCGCTGACTGACTGTCTATGTAAAGGACGATAGACTTACCATCTATCGGGTATATAGAGAGTCTGCGCGCTGCTTCACGAACGGCCGATATTTCCGCCTGAAAGATGCTACAGTGGTCCGAAAGTCGGAGAGCTACGTTTATTCTAGGTGATTCGGAAAATATACCTAGTCCTGTGCCCTCCGAAGTTTTGGAATCATCTGTATAGATTTCGATTGCGGCGTCATTTAGAATGATACCTTCCTCCCATGCGGATCTGTCAGGGATGGTGGTGTTATATTTGATATTGAAATCAATAGATGGGGATATGTAATCTGTTACTCTGAGATTGGAGTTTTGTAAGATTTTCATGTGGCCAATTTGTGAGCTTGAACACTGGAGAGATTCTCTAAGTCTTAGGGCTGCTTTAGATGCTACCATTTTCCCAAAGATATCAATGGGATATATGTTAAGTAGGGTTTCTAAGGCGGCTGTGGGAGTGGACCTGAGAGCCCCTGTGATGCATTTGCATGCTAATCGTTGTACTCTTTCGATAGAGTTTGTGTTACACCTTGTTTCGAGTGCAGGCCACCAGACGAGAACGCCATAAAGCAGGATTGGTCTGACCACCGCCAGGTACAACCAGTGGACTATATTAGGTTGAAGACCCCATTTAGGACCTATAGCCTTTTTACAGGTGTAGATGGCGATTTCCGCTTTCTTGGTTGAATCTAGAATGTTCTGTTTCCAGTTAAGTTTACTATCGAGGGTCAACCCTAAGTATTTTGCTTTGTTTGAAAAGCTGAGTTCCGTGTTTCTAAGCTTAGGTGGGGCTACGAACGGGATTTTGTATTTCCTAGTAAAATGTACTAGTTCAGTTTTGGACGCGTTTACGTTGAGCCCAACGCTGTCCGTCCATTTCGCTACTAAATTTAGCGCCGAGTTCATTACATCTCTTAGGGTTTGGGGGAATTTACCTGATATGGCTATGGCAATATCGTCAGCATATGCTACGACCTTGTAGCCTTTATTTTCTAGTGAAGTGAGTAGCTCATTCACTAACAATATCCAAAGTAGCGCAGAGAGAACACCCCCCCTGGGGTGTGCCCCTGTGCGCTAGCCTTTTGGTTGAGCAGCACCCGAGCTCGGATAGAATCTGCCTGCTGTTCAGCATTCGCTCTATCCAGATGCAAAGGCAGCAGTCCACCTTTAGGTCAGCGAGCGCTTTTGTGATGGATTCTGTATTGACGTTATTAAAGGCGCCTTCTATGTCAAGGAAAGACACCATAGTATATTCTTTAACGGCAAGAGATTTTTCAATGGTGCCTACTAACGAATGTAGAGCTGTTTCCACTGAAAAACCTTTCCGGTAAGCATGCTGAGAGCCAGATAAGGTTTGCACCTTGAGTTTTGAACGGATATGGTTATCGACTAGCCTTTCTAACGTTTTCAGAAGGAAGGAGGAGAGGCTGATTGGCCTGAAATCTTTCGGATTATAGTGGGAGGTCTTACCGCATTTCGGGATGAAAACCACCTTAACTCGTTTCCACGAGGATGGGGTATAGCTGAATTTAAGGCAGCTGTTGAAAATCACGTAGAGCCAGGGGGCTAAGGGTTTTATGCCTTCCTGCAGTTCCACTGGTGAAATACCATCTAAGCCTGGAGATTTATATGGTAGGAAGCTATTAACAGCCCAATGAATAGGGTGGGTCTTTATTACTCTTGCCGGAACGTCCATGATAGAGTGGTGTTGGGGTATAGATGTGTTCGTATCTATAGAGTTTCCTGGGAAATGCGTGTCCATAAGAAGGTTTAATGTTTTTTCTGTGGACTTAGTCCAGTCTCCGTTAGGTTTCTAAATAAAGCTAGTGATATGAGAAGATTTGGAAAGAATTTTCCTCAATCTGCTAGAATCGTTTGTCCTTTCTATATTGCTACAGAATAATCTCCACGATTCTCGCTGAGCTTTCCTTATCTTTTTTTTGAAAACCTTGAGGCTGTTCTCATAGTTATCCCAATCTTCTGGAGATCGTGAAGACTTTGCTATATTGAACTGTTTCCTACTATTATTTCGGAGTTTTGCTATGTTAGAATTCCACCAAGGTGGTTTATTGCCGTTTCTGTGCCTGCTAATTGGGCAAGCTTTCAAGAATGCTTTGTTCATAGTTCCGGAGACTTTGTCCACCATCTGGTCGATTTCGGATGGTGAGCAAGGTTGAGTTATCTCGGTGCTAAGCTCTTTATTTAAAAATGTGTTATAAACCTGCCAATTGGTATTCCTAGGATTCCTAAAGGATTTCGATGGAGGTTTGGTAAATTCCAAACTAAATTGTATATAGTTATGGTCCGAAAAAGAGATATCTTTCGACACCATCCATTTGCTAATGTTTAGCTTTGTGGAGTTGGTTGCTAGTTGGTTGGTTTGTTGATGAATATGGGAAGATTGTTTATCTTGCTATTGGCGAAGTTTACCCACTCTTACTTAGATACTTTAACCTCTCGGGGGACATAGGGCGCCAATCACGCCTGTGCGCCATCTTGTTCGAAGTTCTGCAACGCGTTTGAACTGTCTCCAACTCATTCCTTAAGATCTCGATTCCTCCTCAACTGTTCTGCGCCACGTTTGTCTAGGTCGCCCCGCTATTCTGCCTGCCTGGGTGAGCGTATTCTACTGCATGGCGTATTTAGCGATGGAGTTGTCTTCGGGCCGTAGGGTGTGTCCAATCCATTGCCACTTTCTTCTTTGTATAGTAATGCTTATAGGTTCTTGGCCCGTTCTCAGATAAAGTTGTTCGTTGGAAATGCGGTTCGGCAAAAAAATCCTCAAGATGATTCTTAGGCATTTGTTTACGAAGACTTGCAGCTTGCGTGTGCTAATAGTGTCCACCTTCCAAGTACTGCACCCATAAAGCAGCACTGATTCTACGTTGGAGCGGAACAGTCGTAGCTTAGTTCTTAAGCTGATAACATTCCTTCTCCAGATTTTGGATAGCATTCCGAACGCAGCTTTAGCCTTTCCGATTATGCTGCACGCATCCAGTTTGGTGCCACCGCGATTAGCCGAGACCACAGTTCCTTAATAAAGAAAGTTATCCACTTTCTCGACTTCCTGTTAAGTTGAACGCGGGTATTAGAAATGCTCAGGGCTTTTGTTTTGGCTGTGTTTATTTTAAGCCCTATTTGTTTGTCTCAGCTTCTAGATTGTGGGCCATCAGATGAAGGTCCATTATTCGATGTGAAAATAGACAAACATCGTCAGCGTAATCTAGGTGTTTAAGGAAAAATGTCACAATCCAACGATTCCATAGTTACCTTCCGACAATGCTGCACGGAATACATCGTTGATATCTACCAAGAACAATAGTGGGGACAGTGTGCACCCTTGACATACTCCACTTTGGACATCAAAATCCTCCGACACCTTACCATTGTACACGACGTGACACTTACCACCCTCGTATGTAGCTTTGATAATAGCTATAAGTTTTTCTGGGATGCCGCTCCTACGCAAGGCCTACCAGATAGCATCTGGACTCAATCTGTCGAAAGCCTTCTCGAAGTCGATAAACAGTAAATGTAGCGGAGACCTATACTCAACGCGTTGTTCGATTATGATTCGTAAGGTGTTTATGTGGTCGATGCAGGAAGATCCAGCGCGAAAGCCTGTCTGTTCGACATCGAGAGTTGAATCTAAATGTTCTTTAATTCGTTCTAGAATTATTCTAGCTATTATTTTGGCTACAGCTGGAAGAACACATATACCTCTTCAGGTATCGCACTCCATCAAGTTTCCCTTCTTTGGAAGCTTAATGGTCATCCCCCTTTTCCACTCCTGTGGAAATTGTTCACTATCCCAAGCTCTCCGTATTAGGGGATGCAGCAAACCTGCCGATGTATTTGCCGCCGCTTGAAATAGCTTGGCAGGGATGCCATCAATACCCACCGCCTTGTTCTTCTTGAGGGACTTGATTGCTGTTATTATTTCGGTTTTACTGGGAGGTGCGGTGCGAATTCAGGAATTTATTGCTTCGAACTGCTCATTCGAATTCGAGATCATACCGCCATCGTCTAAGTGGTTTAGCACTGTAACAAAATGTTCTCTCCATCTAGTGAGCTGATCCTCATCCGAAATCAGAAGGTCACCGTCTAGGCTGTTCAGTGGATGCTGTTTGGAGTTTCGACCATCAATGAGCTCCTTAGTGATGCTGTAAACAGTCCTACTGTCGCACCTACTCGCTGCTTCTTCAGCCCTTGAGACCAATGAGTTGATATATTGACGTTTGTCACGTCTCATAATATGCTGCACTTCTTTGATCTTCGCACGAAATTGGGCTTCAAGCTCGGATTTCTCTCTGCTGCTGAGGCCGCTGCAATCCGAGCCTTGATTTCTGTACGCTCATCGATCCGTCTCCAGGTATCTGTAGAAAGTCATATGCGGTGGTGTTTCTACTTTCTACCGACATACGTATGTGCCCCAGTCGCAAACGAATTTTTTACAGCACTCCAGTGGTCATCCATGTTCTCTTGCAGTATGCTGCTGATTTCTTCTGCTTCTAAGGCAAGATGGTCCCTGAACTGTTGGCGCACTTGGGGAACCTTGAACCTGCCGATATTAAACCTGGTGATGTTAAGTAGGTTTGAGCGGTTACTGTTGACGGATGCAGTACGAAGGCGTAAATGAGCTACCATAAGATGGTGATCTCGCTCTTGTCCAACGTCAGCTCCACGTCTGTTTCGGACGTCCAGGAGACAATTTCTAAAGCGACGACTGATCGCGATGTGGTCGATCTGGTTGGATGTTCGTTGCCTATGAGTAGAGACCCAACTGATTTATGGCAGGTGTTATGCTTAAACAGCGTACCTCCGATGACTAGGAGGTTGGTATTGCAGAAGCCGGCAAACTGCTTAACATTGTCATTACGGTCTCCCACGCCGTGAACTCCCATCACGTGCTTAAGCATGGTGTTGTCGCTACCCACCTTGGCCTTGATGATCTCCCATTACCATTACGATATCCTCATTAGGCGTTTGGTTGTAGGCGGCGCCTAAGTGGCTATTGAAATCATCCTTTTCATCCTCAGGCGCATCTGGAGTCGAAGCATAACACTGTATGATGGTAATTTTTCTGACTCAACTTTGGAACCTAGTCGTCAATATTCGGTCATTATGAGGTTTTCAGGATATGAGACTACAACGTGCTACTAGAGTTAGCATGAGTCCTACTCCGGAGCTCGGTGCACTTCCAGCTGGTTTGTTGGGGAGATGTATTCCCCAGCATCGAACCATCTTATCTCTGTCAGCCCTAAGATGTCTATTTTAAATCGTGCGAATTCGATCTCCAATTGGAGAAATCTGGCATTATAAGGCCCTTCCTCGAGTCAGTCTTGAGGAAGGTCTTAACGTTCCAAAATCCGATCGTTGTCCGTGTTCGATAGCCAAAGGTCGTCATCAAATTATCCGTCCGTATCCGAGGCGTTAGTTTCCGTTTCAGAGCAATTAGTTTTTTTACGGTTGCGACTCGCTGGGCCATAGATCAACCGACACTTGTCCTGTTTTTTGGTGCAGGAAGTTCACCATTCGTCCTCTCCCGTTAGCAATTTCCAAAGAAATTCCCAGATAGCACCACGAGGAGGTGGAAGTAGTTACTAACAGAGCGGCTAGGTTTTCGGCTACAGTGGCTCATTCTCGTTACTTAGCGGACCAACACCTATCGGGAGATGCTGCCCCTACGAGGCCTTTGTTAGTCGTTTACCATCCATTGGTGAAGTTTATATGAGTTCATTTTCCTCGTTGAGTTTGATACGACATTGTTTCGTCCAATCTTCAACTCTATTGACTGCATTCTGAAGCTTCTCTGTTGCCTTCGCGACACATTTACTTGATACTGATATTTAAGTGTCATCAACAAAGATAGCCATCATCGTATTATTAGCAAACAGGGCTGTCTCTGGTATACAATATATACAGTGTTGATCCAAGGACACTTCCTTGTGGAACATCTGCTTCAAATTTCATTAATTCCGAATATTATTGATCATAATGAGCTCGGAAGAGTCGAGCCGAAATGTTACACTTCAGTATTTCATAGTAGTGTCCAGGTAAATAAGTGCTTATGTAATTTGAACTTTAGACCTTTGCGCCAAACCTTGTCAAAAGCCTGAGCCACATCTAAAAATAGTGCCGAACAAAGTTATTTTTCTTCAAATGCTTTCTTTGCTTTACTTGTTGTATGGTGTACTTGGCCTATTGTGGAGTGTTTATTTCTAAATCCAGATTGATGATTCGGGATCAGTGATCTTCCTTCAATGATTTTGTTAAGTCTTTTCATTTACAATTTCTCGAAAACTTTTGCCATTATTGGTATAAGTGATATAGGTGTATAAGATGTTCTACTTAATGCTTACCTTGCTTCGGTATAACAATTAACCCAGCTATCTTCCAATGACGAAAGACATATTGTATCTTTAAGCAAGCGTTAATTATGAATTGAAGTTTCTGCAATGCTGCGGGTGGCATTTCTTTCATTATTTGGGCAGTAATTAGGTGTTGTGCGTCCGAATGAGAGGCCACATACGACCTCATTCCCATTCTCAAAGGACACTGCACTCAGTCCATTTCTACTTAACTATTTCCATGTGTCATAGATCTTGCAGTGCCACCAGGTGTTTTTTCGTTAGAAAGTTTGCGTCGACACATGTTTCTTATGTCTCTAAGCGAGACAAAGGGAGTTTCCTCTTCATCTTCTTTATCGACAAACTCTTAATTTTCCCCCCCCTGCACTCGACAGAATGGGTTAAAAACGGTTGAAAGATGTTATGAGAGGCGATCAGCCTTCTGTTTTCAATTTCTGATCCATTTGGCGTCTATTGCTTTAACTGGTGGATTTTGTATCTGCGGTATTTTTAAGCACATCGCTGCTTTTCGGAGACAGTACTCAGTCGACGCATCCGTTGTTGAATTTCATAGGATACTACAAAGTGATTTATTTTTGAATTCACTGATTCATTTTTTAGGTTCATTGTTAAGGCGGTTGGAGATAGCCTTATCATCGGGGTACCTGGTTATTTGGCACCTTATACGAGCACTTCTCTTTTCCAGGATAAACTCCTTTTTTTGGCGGGATATTTTATTCAAGTTTTCCTGCTGCTCAAATTAGTTGGTGTGCTTTCATTCACCGCCTTTTGGACATCTGCAATGAATTGTTCCACCTCTTTATCAATTTGCTCTTGTTCTAAAGGAGAAAATCTGAGATAAAGATGCTTCAGATGACGGCAGGAGTGACAAAACTTGATCGAATAAGAAGCTCGAAGATTCGTGGTAAGCTTCATGTGAAAGAAATCATTGCACCATTTCAAAAATGGAGTGTGACCGGCTCAGCTGGTATTGTCATGTTAAAAGAAGAGATCATTTGAACCATGTTAAAAAAGCAATATCAATGAACATTCCGAAGATATCACCGAAGGGAGGCAGGCCTAACTCCTTGATTACACAAGTGCAGCGACACTAGTATTTGATTTGCCTCAGTAACAAAGTGGTCCAAAATCGGGAGGCCTACCGATATTTTTTGAAGTTAAACGGGCGAACCGCACAGGAGGATCAGTAGAAATGCAGTGAAGTGGAAGGGTTAAGATCCATTAACTTCAGGTCATAACGACGCCGAAAAAGGAAGAAGAAGAAAGATAATCATTGCATTCTCGAGTTCCTGAGGAAAGGGTTGTCTTCAAGCCCGTTGTCTTTTTTTTTTGTTGGATGCTCCAAGAGATATGGTTATCTTCGAAAGATTGTAGTATCCCGGGATACTAGCATCCACGATTCGCAAGCCCGAATAGTTGATGCCAGGAGTGCGCCTACGTACTACTCCGCACCCTGCACACTTCTACCACTCTCCCCGCAGGACTGCCGTTAGGTATTACTTCAGGGGGTGGTTAGCAGTTCTATGCTTCTAGTGTCAGCTGCCTCCGCTGCTTCTGTTGCTCTTCTTAGCCTTTCTATTCTCCGTAACTCATTTTGTACAATTGTAAAACATATACTTCCGTCCAATTCTCCTCCGACTGCAACATGTGATCGAGGATTAGCGTCGGACTGGGCAGAGTCTTTCTCCATGCCATGAAATGTGGGCAATGAAATACTGCCTGCTCCGTATCTTCATCTTCTTTTGGGGATTCGGGGCAAAGTGGTGAGCTGTCGTGTCAAAACCTGTGGAGATACTTGCGGTAACAACCATGGCCAGACAGGAACTGCGTAAGATTGTAGTCGCAGTCTCCGTGTTTAAGACTTATCCAGTCCTGGATTGTCGGTATAAGTTTGTGTGTCCATCTGCCTTTCATTGTGTTATCCCAGCAAGCTTTCCACATAGCTGTTGACGTTGCTTTTTCTTTAGTTTTGATCATCTTGATTTCACTGGCATCGTGTTGTTTTAAGGCTCTTCTGTTATACATCCTCAACATTTCACCTGCAAGAATGTCGATGGGGACATTCCAGCTATAACAAAGGCAGCTTCATCCGAGGTGGTACGAAAGCCGCTAATTGTCTGTGGCGCGCAGATTCTGTATGTCGACGAAAGTCTCCTTTTGGTCTCCTTCATCCCTAATCCCTGCGCCCAGACTGGGGTGGCATATAACAGAACTGACAACCCCAGAGAGTAGGATCCGTTTTGCGTATACCGGTTTACCAATGTTAGGCAGTATGCGCAAAAGAGAGCTCCAAGCATTTGCGATACTTTCTTGTTTAAATAGTCGACGTGTGTTTTAAACAGCAGTTTATGGTCCAGCAGTATCCCAAGGTATTTAACTCCTTCTTTAGACCGTTGTCTCCATCGTTGTGTATATGCGCATGTACGCGCGTTAGATCTGTAGTATCTGTCAGATATGTCGGATCTTCCTGCTCTATCGAGTGTGTCCAATCTGTCTCTCAATAGACAGATAATTCAGATTATGTCTGAATCACAATAGGACCAATGTGGCCGCAGTGATAAAGTGACCTAATTCCACCTCTTCAACAATATACAATCTGTCGGATCTGGTGCATATATGTGTCAAATCTGCAGAGGCTGTTAGATCTGTGTCAGTTCTGTCGTATGCAGATCTGTGGGATATATCGGATCTGTGGTATATATCTGTCATACTCGTTTGCATGATGAGTCAAGTCTGTCGGGTTTGCCCATTCTGTTTATATAAATCTGTCAGATCTAACAAATATGTCCCATCTAATGGGATATCGAATCTATCTTTTGTGTCTTTTTTGCGCATCTTTCTAATCCGTCGAATCTGTTAGATCTGTTTTATCCAATCCAATGCGAATCGATAGTTCAAAAAACAACAATATTTACAATATGACTACTACTATTCTACGAGTATCAGTCTTTCAAACAAGAGCATTGACGTGTAGAAGAACCTCCAGCCAACGATACGCCGAAATACATACATATTTGAATGCTCTTGAGTTATATTGGTCCGCATAAATCAAAATGAGTTTCAATATCATTGACAGTCGGTGACCTCATCAAATTATACTCAACCTCTCCATGTCAATCTGGAAATCATCCAGAACTAGATAAATTGATTTGCCTACACCGATGCATCAGCAACATGACCACGGGTCATGCTTTGAATAAATAATCACAACGATACGAATTAAGTGGCGGCATTTAACTGTTTGAGCTTCCCATTAACGTATCTATGAGTTGTGTGATGCATACTGATGAAGTCAAGTATCGCAATCTTTAAGTGCTAGGGGGATACCAAGTGCTAAGTAGACCACAATAGTACCAGCGACAAAATTACAAATTAATTTGGACTCCTTCCGAGAACTACAGAGATTGATGTTTACAATTTTTGTACTTTTCTGGTGACTAGCGTGCTATTTTGTATGCGATTGACGCAAAGCGAATTTATTGTTTACAAGCGATTAACACAAAAGGTTTATGTACTCATAAAATGTAAAAACATATTTTGGGAAATAATAACTGATCCCATGCACCAAAGTACCTTGAAAGTATTGACACGAATGTACCTAAATTGTAAATAAACTTCATAACGAGGAGAATGACTATGGGAGGAAACAACCAAAAGCCTCGGATAAGGATGACTCAACTAATGACGACCCCAGCAAATGAAATAAGGACAACGACCTTCGGATCTGTACGTTGAATGTTCTGTCCCTTTAAAGACCACGTGCAGCCGAACAACTAGCAGAGGCCCTAGACTGCTATAAACCAGATATTACCGCCATCCAGGAAGTGCGATGGTATTGGGCCGGGCAAAAAGAAAATGAAAAACTGTGACATCTACTACGGTGAATGCTACAGAGGCAATAGGCAACGCTTATTCGGATGCGGATTTGTCATACGCGGCAGACTCAGGCAAGACGTCTTAAGCTTCCGACACGTTAGTGAGCGTATTATGACTATCCGGATCAAGGCTGAATTCGCTAACATAAGCCTAATATGTGTTCATGCCCCCACGAAAGAAAAGGACCCTGCCACCAAAGAGTGTTTCTACGAGCTCCTCGACAAAACATACGAGCAATGTCCTAAATACGACGTTAAAATCGTATTGGGCGATTTTAACGCCAAAATAGGAAAGGAGGACGTCCTTGGTAGGGCAGCCGGTAAGCATAGCCTACATGACACCACGTCTGATAACGGACTAAGACTAATTGATTTCGCTGTGGAGCGAAATGTCACCATAGCAAGCACATGGTTTCCTCATCTCGATATTCATAAGCAGGCATGGCGGTCCAATGATCATGTAACGATCAACCAAATTGATCATATTGCCATCGACGCAAGGCATGCCTCCAGTATTCTGGATGTCCGGACCCTCCGAGCAGCCAACCTTGACTCGGATCATTACCTTGTTGTAGCCAAGGTACGAATGCGGATATCCCAATCAAAACAACAAAGAAGAATCACTCTGAGAAAATTAAACGTCGAAAAGCTACAATCACAAGGGACCACCAGACTCTTCGCTGAACGCGTATCCCGAAATCTCTCAATCACCCCTATGCCGTCAGCATCAAGTGCCGAAGACCAGTGGCAACGCTGCCAACATGCCATCAGAAACGCCGCGACTGATGTGCTGGGTCTCGCTCGCCCGCCACAGCGACACCCCTGGTTTGACGAAGAATGCCGGCGAGTGCATGCAGCAAAACAAGAGGCATACAAAGCGGCGCTGCAAAGGAAAACGAAAGCTGCTCGTAAGCTCTTCGAGCAAAAGAGACGGGAAGAACATTGGCTTCTCCAAAAGAAGGAGAAAGAGCATGAGAAGCGCGCGTTTGAGAATATCGAGAGTTTATACTACAGGAACAATGTACGGAAGTTTTACCAAAAGGTATAAAGAACGTTTCAGAGGAGCAACACCTGTACAGAAACCTGTAGAGAAGAAAATGGAAACCTCGTAGTAGTATCACAGTCGGTGCTGAGAGTATGGAAAAACTACTTCTGCGGACTGTATAACGCCGACGAAGACCAACATCCACCATTCAACATAGACGATGATAATCAAAAATTCCATCCACCTGACCGAAATGAAATGAGGATAGTAATATCCAAGATAAATCCAACAAGGCTGCTGGAGCTGACGGCTTACCGGGCGAACTTTTCAAGGAAGCTGGGGATGAATTGGTAGAGTGCATACACCAACTGATCTTTTAGATTTCGTCAGACGAGTGTATGCCTGATAAATGGAATCTGAGCATCGTTTGCCCGATCCACAAGAAAGGATACACCCTCAACTGCACCAATTATAGAGGCTTCAGTCTCCTCAACATCGCATATAAGATCTTTTCTGCGATATTGTGTGAACGCCTGAAACCTTTTATCAACAGCCTGATTGGACCCTATCAGTGCGGTTTCAGGCCAGGAAAGTCCCACCATCGATCAAATCTTCACACTTCGGCAGATCCTGGAGAAAACTCAAGAATTCCAAATCGATACTCAGCATCTCTTTATCGATTTCAATGCCGCCTATGACAGTATCTATAGTGAAGAGCTTTATAGAGCCATGTCTAGTTTTCACACCCCTGCCAAACTCGTTCGTCTGTGCAGGCTGACGATGGAGAACGCTCGCTGCTCCATCAAGGTCGGTAATGACCTCACCGAGACCTTTGATGTCAAAAAAGGCTTTAGACAAGGTGACGCGCTGTCATGTGACTTCTTCAATATTGTACTTGAACGGATTGTGCGGAACTCACAAGCCAACACCGGAGGCACAGTTTATTACAAGTCTGTACAACTGCTTGCATACGCCGACGATATAAACATTATCGGAAAAACTCAGCGGGCTGTCACCGGTGCATTTGCAAGCATTGAGGCGGAAGTGGCCAAAATGAGCTTAGCGATAAACGAGGCCAAAACCAAGTATATGCTGTCAACAAGAAGGGAAAGCTAACACCGACGAATTGGACAAAACGTCACAGTGGGCAGCTATAACTTCGAGGTAGTAAGGGACTTTTTCTACCTTGGCTCCGCTAGAAATTGTACAAACAACATCAGCGAAGAATAACTCTTGCCAATCGCTGTTTTTTTGGCTTATAAGGCAATTCAACAGTAAAGCCCTATCTCGAATAACTAAGGAGACTCGATATAAGACCTTGATCATCCCAGTCCTGCTTTAGGGCGCTGAAACATGGACTATATTAAAAGAGGATGAAGATATACGAGCTGTACATCGACATCAACCTAATCAAAAAACTGCGTATTGGACATCTAAGATGGCTAGGATATGTAGAGCGAATGGACACTAACGCTCCGGCCAGCAGAGTCTTCGAATCTAACCCCGAGGGACGACGCAGTAGAAGGAATCATCGCCGTAAGTGGCGCGCACAATTTCAAGGGGACCTCGACCAACTTGGAGTGCGCAACTGGAGGCAATTAGCTAAAGACCGAGCTAAATGGAGAGGCTTGTTGGTTGAGGCCCAGGTTCACCCCGAACTGTAGCGCCACCTATGTAAGTAAGAGGAGAATGACTGGGTTTGTACCATACAATATTGTTGTTTTCTTGAAGTATTACCTGTCCATGTATCCCTATTGAAGTCTGCCTCAGATACCTAAGGTCACGAACATGTACCCGGCATTGCTGCGCCTTACAAAAAGAAAAAGGTAATTGTCTAGATTAAGGGACACACCTCCGATGACCTTGACATTTTAATATATAAAGGAGATTATGCTGATCCGCTTTCTTTCACTCCGCTTTCCGGGCCGGATTAGCCACTCTCGCGACTTCGTCGCTCCGCTAAGGGTATGCCATTAACTGCCAGGTAGGCACCTGGGGTTAAGTCTATTCGAGAACTGTTTTGTGCCGGCGAAAAACGGGTAATTGGCGCTTGTATGGAAAGTTTCTCTATTTATTGAAAACTTCGACATTCAAAAACTATGTCAAGATATGTAATTCGTACCCAACATATGTGTATATATTGTATATACAGGGTGACCAGATAAGAACGATAAAAAAAAAAAAATCAAACAAAACAAGAACGGTGTGAGAATGCCATCATGTGTAGAATAGCACATCATTTAAATAGCCGCCTCGGCTTCGCTGGCAGTGCTTCAAGCAGTTGGTCCAATTTTTCATGACTCAGTCCAATACCTACGGCATTATTCTGGCAATAGCGTCGCGAATGTTGGCCTCGAGCTCGTCCAAAGTGGTTGGCTTGTTAGCGTAGACTATCGACTTGACGTAGCCCTAGAGAAAATAATCGGGTGGTGTCAAGTCGCATGATCGCGGTGGCCAATTGATGAACGCTCGCCGTGAGATGACCCAGTCGCCAAATTTCTCCTTCACAACTTTGAGCGTTTCGTCGCTTGTATGGCATGGAGCGCCGTCTTGTTGGAACCACAGCTCGGATATATCGATGTTCTCGAGCTCTGGCCACAGAACATTTCCAGCGCCCAATTAGCGAACTCACGGCGTTGTCTATGGTCGCTCAGCTTCAATTCTTACGTCAAGATAATCTTATAGATGAAGGCTCAAATTCAACTGCAAAATAAGCCGGGTTGGCTCTCTGGCTATGCCCAATTCAGCTGATCGGCGCCGAGTCGACATTTCTTGGTCTTTTTCGATACTGGCCACTACGGCACCTATGTTTTCTTCATTTCGCACCAATCTCTGTCTGGTTGGTGGCTTAAGGTCCAAAGACTGTACTCATGCTCAAACTTTTCCACGGTGCGACGAATTCCCTGCACACCGAAGCCATGATGACGACCGACCTCACGACGAAATTCACGTTGCGTATTTACAACTGAGCCGGAATTTCGATAATAATTTTTAATAATTTCCGCACTTTCGGCAAGCGTGAAACGATGCATGATGAAATGGCAAACCTTACGGAATATTTTGACAGCTGGATGTCATTGGTAACTTTGACAGCTGGATGTCATTGGTAACTTTGACA
Organism: Brachypalpus laphriformis; assembly: GCA_945910035.1. NCBI lineage: Eukaryota > Metazoa > Arthropoda > Insecta > Diptera > Syrphidae > Brachypalpus > Brachypalpus laphriformis. Next base: position 62,317,190 of record OX246756.1, read on the forward strand.
GCTGCTGAAACATAACAATGGGAAAAAGTATCATTGCTATCTGGTCACTCTTTACTTCTCCGACGAGCTCGACTCATGCTTAAGGTTAATCCCGCCGCTGCCCTAGAACTAGGTGGATTTGTATGAAGGGTTACGGCAGTTGCCAAAAAATATATTGCCTGAGATTTTGGAAGGAGTACATTTCTGGTAGGACCGAAGGAAGTGAACAACGCTACGACAATTTCGAGATATCTGGAAACCCTGAAATAGGAATCGAACTACTGAGATCCCTTGATGAGACACACAAAAGGAAATGGATATTAACGGTCAAAAGCCTCAACTTCACCCACTCTAGCAGGAAAGAAACTCGGAGGAAGCAGTAACTCGAACTCAACAAGCTCTTGCATAGACCCGAACAAAGTGGCCAACCGCATCGTAGATGTTTTTCGTGTCCCCGTGGGCAAGCAACATACCGTCACCATAAAATGAACCCTGAGATACATCAAGACCAATACCCCACAGACACACAGTTTACGGACAGTTTTATATCCAAAGAGGTTAGCACTGCTCTTTTGGCAATGAAAATAGGAGAGGCCGCAGGCTTCGATAGCATCTATCCGAAATTTCTTGCACATAGCGGAAAGAATACAAAACCATGGCTAGCGAAATTCGACAGCAACACTACTAAAAATACTCAGCAACGAAGGCTTTTATGTCCAAGGCTGCACAGTTGATATTACGATATTTATCGGAGGAAACTTTGAAAAAACAATCTCGGATCTCCTCCAGAGGGCCTTGAAGCTACTTGCTGACTGGTGCCAAAAAGTCGGACTTAACGTCAACCCAAGAAAGAGCACCATACAATAGTTGTATTCATCAAAAGAAGAAAGCGAGAAAGGTTAAAAGCACGATATGGTGAAAAAATAGAATTCTCTAAGGAGGTCAAATACCTTGGGCTAACACTAAATGAAAGACTTGCTTCTCACCTAACAAAGCCATAGACAAAGCCACGATCTCATTATGCAGCAGCAAAAGTCTCACTGGTAGAAATCGGGGCCTAAACCCCAAAATTATGCTATAGCTCCACACGGCAATAGCAAGGCCAATTGTCACATATGCATCACCAGTATGGCGGCAGCAAAAAACAAAGCAAAACTTTACGCAGGACAGGCTCAATAAACTAAAAGGACTAGCCTGTGTATGCACAGCAGGTGCAATGAAAACTGCCTTTACTGCAGCGCTGGAGGTTATTCTAAACTTACCACCTCTACACCTTCATATAAAGAAAGAAGCTATGGTTAACGCATTTATGCTATTTTTTTTTCAACGCTATCAGTACTGCTTAAGGGCAAGTATTTAGTGACGAATATTACTTTGAACTGAGAGAGAAACTGTGGGCGCCGTGGCATAAGTGGTTAGTGTGTCGGATCACTACGCATGAGGTTCCAAGTTCGAATCCCAGAAAATACCAAAAAGTTTTTTCACGGTCCCACCTCTCGCGAGCGTCTGACAAACATCCGAGAGTATTGTTGTCTAAAAAAGCTTCTCAAATCGCCGTTCGGATTCGGCAGTAAACTGTAGGTCCCTTCCATTCGTGTGGAAAATATAACGCACACAACATGAGTGGTTGCGAGAAGCTAGGCCCTGGCACTTTAAAGAGCTGTTGCGCCAAATATTTGTATTTTGAGAGAGAAAAACTCAAATCAGCTACTAAGTAATATCCAACTTGTCACAGTCGTGGTGTTAGTATTGTGAATATTTATAGAGTCTAACACCTTACACAAAAAGACTGGACAGGTAAATAAAAAGCAGATTGCGTACTAAACAAAAGTATCAACTAAAAATTAATATGCTACGCATAAGTCAAATTTTACACTAAACACTTACAACAGGGGTGGCAATGGTGTAGTGGTAACGTCGTCAATTGCCATGCTAATGGGTCATGGTTCAAATCCTGATGTCAGCAAGCATTTCTTATGAAATATACAAAGTCAGTCCGATCATTTGCAAAAGCTTGTGTGAGCACTACTGCGAAGGCATAACACTGGCAGTAGCTTGCTCATGTGGCTGGAGAAATTGTTCGCTCTGTTGATGATGATTTGCCCTTGACATCGGTTATCGGGAAAAAGCACTATGAATCAGAAGCAAGGACAAAAAATAACAAAAATCTCCCCAGTTATCTGGACGTCACCCCCGGAGAATCTATGAAGCATAAACAACTGAGCTTCAAGAACTACTACACCAAAATCTTTCTCTATCTCTCTAGGTAGGTAGGTAATGTGGCGGTCCAAAAAGAACCCAATTAGCGCTTAAAGTACGCCGTTTTGTTACCATGGACTCGTGTCTACCTGTTGTAGTGGTTAGTTAAAGATGATGTTAAGTTTAAACCCAGCCCGTGGAGTTCAGAAAGAGGATTAGTTCTCCAATCCTCTTGTCCGCTATCTCTCTCAAATCTTCGAAGAAGGGTTTGCCAAGAGTTCGCTGTCTGATCCTCGCCAGGGCCGGACATCTGCAAAGGAAATGACATACAGATTCTTTCTCATTAATATCCTTGCAGCTCCTACAAAAGGTGTTGTGGGGGATACCAAGCTTGGCCGCATGGTCTCCAACTGGCCAGTGGCCTGTGATAATAGCTACGATTTTAGCAATAACTGGTCTTGGTTTGCCTAGTAACTCTTTTGACCTGGGTTTGTTGAAACTGGGCCACGTCTTCCTAGATATGACACAGCTTGTGAGGTTGTTCCACCCGTGATTGGCTAGCTGGAGGAAGTGAAGGTGAATATAGCCCTTAACGGCACCAAGCGGTATGTCGACTCTTTCTGCTAGAGAGCCATTAAGGGCCGACCCTCGCCTGGCCAGCTCATCAGCACGCTCATTTCCCTCATGGTTGCTGTGCCCTGGGACCCAGATGAGAGTGATTCTCGAGTGAGTGCTTTGTTGATTCAATTCGAACCGGCATTGCTCTAGCAGTTTTGAAGAGATGCAGACTGCATCAATAGCCTTGATGGCAGCCTGGCTATCCGAAAAAATAGCGATGTTGTGGTTAGATGTTGGAAGATTGTTTAGCAGGCGGCAGGCTTCTCGAATCGCCAGAAGCTCCGCTTGGAAAACGCTAGCAGAGTCTGGGAGACGGAAGGACCTTGATATATTCAGCTGGTCAGAGAAGATGCCTGCGCCGACTCCGCAGTCCATCTTCGAACCGTCCGTGTATATCCCTATATTATAGTTGCAGGTAACGCTTCCGTTCTTCCATTCTTCTCTAGAAGGGAATTTTGCTAAGAACGATTTTCTGGAGTTGAGTTTGGGTATCGTGTAGTCGGTAGAGGGCGCAACCAGTTCACTTGGAATCGTCTCCAGGACCTTGCCGTGACCATATGGCCTTGTGGTCCAGCATCCATATTCCCTGAGCCGGACTGCGCTGCATATAGCTGTGTCTATGAAGTGTAGTTCGAGAGGGATCAGATGCAGGATCACACTGAGAGCATCTGTTGGACAAGACCTCATTGCTCCTGTGATACCCACGCACGCCGATCTCTGTACTTTTTTTATTCTGTCGATATTGTACTTTTTGCTCAAAGCTGGCCACCAAACGATAGCGCCGTAAGTAAGAATTGGACGCACAACGGCTGTGTACATCAAAAGGGTCATCTTTGGCTGAAGTCCCCATTTCTTACCAAATGTTTTATTACAGGCATAGAAGGCTACGCTTGCCTTCTTAATTCGCTGTTCTATATTGAGTTTCCAACTAAGGGGTGAATGCAGGTACCTTGGTTTTGGTGGTAAACAGCATCATTTCAGTCTTCTCCGGATTTACTCCGAGGCCACAGCTCGTAGCCCATGAGTGTACCTTATCCAGAGCCCTCTCCATGAGTTGACTTATCGTGGAGAGGAACTTTCCTGATACTAGTATAACCATATCATCCGCGTACGCAACCACCTTAAAACGCTCCCTATCAAGTCGCACCAAGATTTTATTGATCGCCATTAACCAGAGCAGGGGGGAGATGACTCTGCCTTGTGGAGTTCCTCTATTTACCGTCTTAGTTGTACTACTGTTGCCTAGTGTTGCTTGGATTATACGAGTACTGAGCATAGAAACTATCCATTGGCTAATAAAGCCTTCTACACCTAACTCGGTGAGAGATTCCTGAATAGATTCAGTGAAAATGTTGTTGAAGGCTCCTTCTATATCAAGAAATGTGGCGAGAGTATATTCTTTGTAGTGAAGAGTTTTTTCCACTGTACGCATGACCTCATGAAGAGCAGTTTCTGTGGGCCGCCCTTTGAGATACGCATGCTGGGATTTCGACAGTGGAGAACTCAGGTTATAGCGGATATGGAAGTCTAGGATACGTTTTAAAGTTTTCAAAACAAAGGAGGACAGGCTATGGCCAGCCCGCCTTGGGGATGAAAACCACTTTGACACGTCTCCAGGTTTGGGGAACATGGCTTAGGTTTAAGCAACTCCTATAAATCGGTAATAGCCAGGGAATTGCTATGTCTTGCAATTTCTGCATCATAATAGGCATGATGCAATAAGGGCCAGGTGACTTATAGGGAGAGAAGCTATTTATAGCCCAGGAGACTTTATCCTCCGTAATAATATTTGTGATGTTATCCCAAGCTGCCAGTGGCGTACAGGTGGAACTTTGTTCTACTCTAATCTCACTGCAGCCTGGGAAGTGAGTACTCATCAGAGTTCCAGAGGTGCCGCAGAAGAATCTCTCCAGCTTCCATCCGTCTTTTTAAGAAAGGACGGGTTGCTATGCCCTTTGGACAAAATTTTGCTGAGCCTTGCGGATTCTTTAAGGGACTCGATAGACTGGCTGTTATCTCTCCAGCCCTGTTTTTTGGCCATTCTGATGGACTCCTTATATATTTTTAGGCAATCCTTGTAGGGCTGCCAGAAGTTGTGAATGTAGCAGATATTGAAGATCGCTCTGGTCATCTTTCTAAGCTTTGATAGATCTTCATTCCACCATGTTGGGACTTTCTTTTTACAATAACTGATTGGACACGAGACTTTAAAGGCAACGTTAATTGCTTTCTCAAAGATTTTAACCTTTGAATCCAGTTCCGTGGTCGAGTCGATTTTATACATTGATGTGCTACCCAGTTTTGACTTAACTATACGATTAAACTTTGTCCAGCTTATGCGTTTTGGGTTTCTATATGGTTTAGGGGTCTCAATCTCGAGACAGACGTTGAAGAGTATCCAGTTATGATCAGAAAAAGATTGTAAATCGGATACTCTCCAGTTATCGACCCTGATGGTTTCGTTGTTAGATACTAGATTAATGTCAATAACCGCCTCCCACCCATTGAAGTTATCCGTACTCGGAAAAATAAAAGTTGGAGAATTGCCAGTATTACAAATTGATTGGTTATTGCTAATGATGAAATCGAAAACAGACTCACCTCTGTCATTTGTCTCCGCGCTACCCCAAAGCGTATGTCTGGCATTGGCGTCGCAGCCCATCAAGAGGTTGGCCTTACTGGTGTTAATAGTTGATGTTAGGTATTGGACTTCCTCCGGCGGGGCTTGCCAATCCCGGTCCATGTAGACAGATGCAACGAAAAAGGCCTCACCGTTTGCAGTTTCCAGTTTAACCACCGTTAAATCGGCAGAGCTAAGGTTAGGACATAGAAAAGCTTTTATATGCTTCTTAGCTAAAATGCAAGTTCTAGGCTTACCGTTGCAGTTATTGTGGTTGTAGTAGAGTTTGTAGTGGTTGTCCTGAAGTCCCCTGATGGTAGATCCCCTTACCCAGGGATCCTGGATGATGCCGATATCGATGTTTTCTTCATTGATAAAGACACGCAGATTGTCTGTGGCACACTGCGAGTGCCGCAGATTAATCTGAATCATCTTCAACGGGGGCATTTGGGGTATCTGGGACAATCTTCATGCCCTCCAACAGAGTGTTGGCGTCGTTGACATCGTCTGTGTCTTCGTCCGGGCCTGAAGAGATGTAAATTTTAAGTTTGGCATTTCTTATGCCAAACCTTAGACGGTAGTCCAACTTCTCGAGCACCTCCAAACTATCCTCGTTTATGAGGAGCAGAAAAGTCATGCTGTTTTTCTGCGGCTGCTCCGTCTTGATAACTGCCCAATCATCCATTGGGACCGCAGGACTTTGGCGCTTAAGACCTCGAATCAGCTGTTCGCTGTCTATTGGCATAGTCGGCAACCAGATGCGAGCCTTCGGTCTTCGAGGGATGTCTCTGGCTGGGATAAGCTTGATCTTCAAGCCGCTCCATGCGTCGCTTATCTTAGCGACACACTCACCAACGAAATCCTTCGAGAACCTGTCCTCGCATTTGATTACACTATTCCCTCTAACGACCTCAGCTGAATCGAACCAGGGTACAGGACCGCCTTCTTTTTCCGCCAGGTAGTCAAGCACCATCTGCGAGAGTTTGGCTTCGATCGCCCCCCATGCCTTCAGGATGGACTTGCTGATGGTGCGTCCCTGACCACTTCGCTGATGGTGCGTGAGGAAACAACAACAGTGCTGCTTTTCTGCGTGGTGGAGGTGGTGGTTTTTGCCGGTTGTTTGATCTGCCTTTTAGCAACGCCGCTTTCGACTTTGCTGCGCTTGCTGGAGTGAGCCATCTCTTCTTGAGATCGGTTCCTCTTCAAGGCTTCTTGTTGGGTGTTAAGACTCGTCTTGGCGGCCTGGCGCTTGTTGTAGTCTTCAACAACTTGTCTACCTGGTCACGTTCAGTGACAATGCCTGCCTCTTCATTCTTGGCGATCTTGTTTAGAATGAAGACGGCCTTCTCGAAAAAGTGTTTGTGTTGGAGGTTAGTGAATTTTTTTTTGTGGATTTTGCTTGGGAGTTCTCTTGGTAGTATCGTTGGCGGCATCCACAGAGGGGGAGGTAGAGGGTTGAGACACTGGTAGAGTACTTTGGCTGGTACTTGCTACACTGCCTGTTGGTTCAGTGGCTTCTTGGCTTGAAGCCAGCAGCTCATCTTCCGATGAGGTGCTAATTATCTTTTTTTTGATTTTTTTCCATGTTTTTTAATTTTTTATTTTTTTTTTTGAGAATTCATTTGTGGTCCCACGAGTAGTACGGAAGAGAGATTCATCCTGGCAGAGCCGATTTACCAGGATAAGGCTATGATACGACAGACCTCGTCTGTGCATCTGAAGGAGCTCGTTCGCGGCTGGTTTAACCCCCAGCCTTGCATTCTTGGGCACGGTTTCCTGCGTTAAGCGCTCACACCACCACTGAAATCAGGTACCTCGATCCGATGGTCAAGAGGCATATGTAAAGGATAATACTATTGAGGAGTAAGAACCCGATACAATGCTTCTTGGCCTTGGCTAACCCCATATTGACAACGGACAAGACTGCTGTGGAGGTTATTACCGGCTGGCACCCACGGGGAGGGTTATGATGAGGATTTTTGCCTAGCCAATCTAGCCTATCTCTCTATCTATCCTTCCCAACGCCCGCCCTGTGTCTAAACATGTTGAAGGTATTCATAACCCTTTGAGTGCACGCAAATTATAAAAACAAAGAAGTTAATATCGTTCGTATAATTTATGTCTTATATTTAATTTACTATGGTTGTAATCAACTGTTTACTGTGATAACTACCGTTCGATCAAGCTAATGTCACACACCATGAAGATCGTTGAGCGGGTATTAGGTGGCCGACTGCGAAAAATAATACGGCTATCTGATGATCAGTGCGGGTTTGTCTCGGGTAAATCAACCACAGATGCAATCCAACGTATAAGGATCATAATGGAAAAACATCGTGATTCCTTAAAGCATTTGCATATTGTTGACTTTGAAATTGATTGGTTGACTTTGAAAATGCATTCGACAGAAAACCACGAGATCTGATATGGGTGGCGCTAAGACATCGAGGGGTTCCAGAAACCTATGTACAGATGATCATGGACATGTACGAAGGAGCAAAGACAAGAGTTAGATGTCCCGCTGGAGTAACCGAAGAGTTCCCAATCAAAGTCGGGGTGCACCAGGGAAGCGTTTTAAGTCCTTTGCTCTTTATTACAGTCCTTGATTATCTGCTTGAAGGTAAAGTGATGGATCCGAAGATACATCAGTTATTGTTTGCTGACGATAGAGCCATCATAAGTGAGGATCCTACATCCCTGCAACGAGCACTTGATGTGTGGGTGGACGCTCTGAAGGGAAATGGGTATCGCATTAGTTCAAAAAAGATAGAGTACTTGTGCTGCCCGTTCTCTGATCCACTCAGGCCTATTCCAGACATTTATTTGAATGGAACAGTGCTTCCCAAGTGCGAAAAGTTCAAATATCTGGGATCTATGATCAATAGCAAGCAACCTGTGATGACGACATCAATCATCGCGTAAGCGTAGGGTGGATGAAGTGGCGAGAGAATTCCGCTATGTGCTGTGACAGAAAAATGCCAAATGGAAGGCTCTACACCGCAGTTGTACGTTCAGCGCTCACATACGGTCCACAATGTTGGACGATGTACAAAACATATGAGAGTAAATTAACGGCAGCTGAGATGAAGATGCTTCGCATGACAGCAGGGGTGACAAATCTTGATCGAATAAGAAGTTCGAATATCCGTGGAAGCTTTCACATCAAGGAAACCATTGTGCAAGAAATAGAGCGCGACCGGCTCAGCTGGTATTGCCACGTTCAAAAAAAAAATCATTTGAACCCTGTTAAAAAGGCAATATCAATTCACGTTCCAAAGATATCGCGATGTAGGGAAGGCAGGCCTATAAACGCCTGGACGACATCGGCATTTCATTGGCCTCACTAACCGAGCGCGTAAGAGGTTCGTTAGAACCGTAGTTGGTTCGGTGGGAATTTACGCGGAAAATCTCGGTATTTCTGGAGTTGTAGCATCTTACGTTTAAGCCGACTTCATTTAAAAGATCTGGCGAGTCAATAAAACCATTTACCAATTGGTGTAAGAATACTACATCACGTTCTTCCCTACGTTGCTCCAAAGAATGACGATTTAAGAGAAGAAGGCGGTCGCAATATGGTGGAAGTCGTGTAATGTCATATAATTGGCGAAGTGCAAATCGGACAAACTTACGCTGTACCGATTCAATACGGTTAATGTGTACTGCATACATTGGAGACCAAATGTCGGACTCATACTCTAACTGCGGACGAACAAAGGTGTTATAAAGCGTGGATGTTATAAGGGGACATTTTAATTCTTTAATCCAACGCTTTATAAAGCCAAGCATTGAATTTGCCTTATTGACAATCTGTTCAGTGTGAAAATCGAAATCGATATTTTGAGAAAAATGCACTTCTAAATCACATATTGATGTGACTTTGTTAAGTACAGATTCATTGAGATTGTAATCATAACTTATTAAATTACGTTTTCTTGAAAAGATCATCGACTGGCATTTAAATACGTTTCATTCATTCATTCATTTCCAATGGCCCGCTAATCCTTCATGAGGGTCGCGGGGGTAGGATGCTCAGGTGGACTCTCCATCCTTCTCGATCCTCCGCCATTGACTCCAATTCATCAGGAGGAATCCCTAAGCGGCTCCAGGAGAGATGTCGGACTTGGTCCAACCATCTATTTCTAGGCCTTCCGCGAAGTCGCCTACCTGACGGCACGGCAACCATAGCGCGTCTTGAAAGCCGGTCTAGGGGCATACGCACTACGTGACCAAACCATCGAAGCAAAGCTCGTTCCGTTCGGAGAAGTAGCTGCTCAACATTAAGCGCCTCGCGTACTCTGGTGTTGCGCACTCGATCCCTGCGAGTTATTCCAATACAATACCGCGAAGGAACCTCATTTCGGCAGCTTGTATCCGCGATCTTATTCTTTCGGTCACTACCCAAATTTCATGACCATAGGTGAGAGTTGGAACATACACAGAGTTAAAAACCGATAGCTTAGCTTGAACACTAAGTTCGGCCTTTCTTATAACAGATTGGCCTAGCTCTCTCAAAATTGATCCAGCCTGACCAATTCTACAGGATAACTCGGCATTGCTCCTCCCATCACTCGTGAATAAGACCCCGAGGTACTTAAACTTATCCACCTTTTGCAGTGGGACTCTACTAACATGCAGAGTGCACTGAATGGGTTTTTCGGATATGACCATTACTTCCGTTTCACGTTGATCTTCATACCAGCATCATCACAAACGGCCACAACCCTTTCGAGTGCGCTCTGAAGTTCGGTTTGAGAGGATCCAAGGATGACCAAATCATCCGCAAAGAGCAGATGACTAATCCTTAGGTCTCTCACTTTAAAACATTCCCCGCCACGGCTGCGCTGCAACATCTAATCTATATATACAATGAAGAGGAGAGGTGACAAAACGCACCCCTGGCGGAGTCCAACGCCTACAGTGAAAGGCATTGATTTAACACCGTTTATCCGAACACAGCTTCTACAGTTTGTATATAAAGACTGAATCGCCCTTAACAGGGATCCAGCAATCCCATACTCCTGCAGAACAGTCCAGAGTTTGCCTCGAGGAACCCTATCATATGCTTTTTCCAAATCCAGAAAATAAGTTTAGACAAGTTTGGCATACTACCAGGCCTTCTCAAGAACCATTCTGAGAGTGAACAACTGGTCGGTTGTACTTCTACCAGGACGAAAACCGCACTACACATCCCCCAAACTGTCCTCAACCACAGCTCTGGAACGCTTTTCTAGCACCTTAGCGAAGACTTTTCCAGGGAGACTTAAAAGAGATATACCCCTATAGTTGGTGCAATCTCTTTGGTCCCCTTTTTTGAAAAGAGGAACTATCACCCCCATTTGCCAATCACCAGGTGTTTCACCGCATTCCCAGGCCACTTTAATGACACGCGAGAGCCATTAAACTCCCTCTTTACCTAAAGCCTTGAGCATTTCTAGCTGAATTTCATCCACACCAGCAGATTTGCCAACTTTTAGCGATTTTATCGTCAAAGTTACTTCCTCTACCGTAGGACTACTTTCCGCCTAACTCTCGACAATAGGTCTGTCATCTTCGGTGCCCTGTTCGGGATTAAGCAATTCTGAAAAGTGCTCGCTCCATCTGCGTGTCCTCTTCATTGGAAAGAAGTGTACCGTCTTTTGATTTGACTCCTTCAACGATATTCAACTTTTTTCCTCTGAGTCGGCGGAGGGTCTGCCAGAACATCTTATTTGCAGATCTGTGGTCACGTTCCAATTTCTCGCCAAACTCCTTCCAAGACTGTTCTTTCGCTGTTTTCACAGCTAATTTGCAAGTTCTTCGCGCCTCAGTGTACTGATTTCTAGAATCAGAGTTCCCTAAGTGAATCCACACCTTAACGGCTCTCTTCTTCTCTCTGATGGCTTCCTGAACTCCGGGCGTTTTAAACCAAGCAGTTCTTTTCTCACCACCAGCCGCCACACTAAGCCGCTTCACTCCACAAACATCTCACACAGAGGCAATAACCGCTGTTGAAAACAGTTGCCATTCTTCCTCTACGTTTGATGGAACAGTTGGAATTCGTTCAAACCTCTCAGATATTTGCCGCGCAAATGTCTCCCGTATCTCATCGTCCTGTAACCTCACCCATCGTATGTGTGTAACCATCCTTCGTTTACGCTTTGGTAGGGGAGGCACTCTCTCGCTAAGATACAATTTGCACAGCACTAAGTGATGATCAGTTGACAGTTCGGCCCCTCTCAATACGCGAACATCACAAATCATTCTCTTCAGACACGATGGTACCACAAAGAAATCGATCAGCGATTTCTGCTGAAGACTCTGACGGAACCACGTGTACTTGTGAAGGTCTTTGTGTGGAAAGATAGTGTTCATGATGGATAAGCCATTTTCACAACAAAAATCCAACAACCTCTCTCCGTTCGCGTTTTGATCAGGATCACCGTTCCTCCCAATCACACTCCCCCATGTCATAACATCTACACCCACATCCAAACCCACTTCGAGATCGCGTACACGCGATCTAGAGCGAGGGCCGTCTCCAGTAAACTGCAGGAAGACCACAGGGTGGCTCGAAAGGAACTAAAAACAGCCATACTAAAGAGCAAACGGAAGTGTTTCGCCGAGCTGTGTGATGTAGCTGACGAAAATCCTTGGGGCAAAGCCTACCAAATCGTCATGAAAAAATTGAAAAGGTGCCAGCCACAGATTTCCACCTGCCCAGAGTTCTTACACAACATCGTGGTCGGACTATTTCCTCATCAACAAGAGATCGCATTCTCGGATGATCCAATAGAAGAGGCACCAACAATCCGAGAGGTAACCATAGAAGAAATAACCGAGATTTGCAATAAAATTGGAGATAAAAAAGCACCTGGACCAGATGGTATCCCAAATATAGTACTCGAAACAGCTATAAAAGTAAGCCCAGAAATGTTTATTAACACTTACAACTCGTGCCTGAAGGAAGGAGTCTTCCCGGATCAGTGGAAACGGCAAAACCTAGTACTCCTTCCCAAAGGTAAGAAACCACAAAATGAACCATCATCATACCGCCCGCTCTGTATGTTAGATACGGCTGGCAAAATATTGGAGCGAATCATCTGTAACAGGGTAGAGGCAGCAATTCAAGAATCTGGAGGTCTTTCAGAACACCAATACGGTTTTCGAAAAGCGCGCTTAACAACAGATGCACTCAGTGTGGTAGTTAAAACGGCACAAGAAGCTATACAGGGAAGAAGATGGAGAGGCGGTTCCAAAAAGTACTGCTTGGTTATAACTCTTGACATAAAAAACGCCTTCAATACGGCAAATTGGAGTCACATCTTACAAGCGCTCAGAAGGATGAGAGTCTCACAATACCTCATAGACGTTATTGTTGACTACTTCAGGTGCAGAATCTTGGTATACAATACAGACCGCGGCCCCAAGGAATATAAGATCACAGGCGGAGTACCACAGAGCTCAGTCCTTGGCCCTTTGCTCTGGAATATTATGTATGACGGTATACTGCGACTTCCTATACCCGAAGAAACAAAAATAGTGGGATTTGCTGATGATATCGCCATTATTGTCACTGCTAAACTGTTGGAGGAGGTGGAACAGATAAGCAATGCGACAATAAGGATAATACGAAAATGGCTCACCTCAGTTGGTCTAACACTGGCGGAGCATAAAACTGAAGCAGTCCTGATAAGTAGTAGGAAGAAGGTAGAAACTCTCACCATTATAGTCGGCGGCCATGAAATCACATCTAAACCGCATATAAAATACCTAGGTATCATAATAGATACGAGACTTTTATTTAGAGATCACCTTAAGTATGTTGGCCGAAAAGGTGCAATAGCAAGTGCTGCACTCGCGCGTATCATGCCCAACATAGGAGGACCAAGACATAGCCGTAGGTTACTGCTGGCTAGAGTGGTTACGTCTATAATCCTATACGCCGCACCAATTTGGGCCGGGGCCATGGCAGTTAAAACATACAGATCACATATCACATCTGTGTATCGAATATGTGCATTGAGAGCTAGCTGCGCATTTCGCACTACTTCTAGCGATGCAGCCTGCGTGGTAGCGAAAATGCTCCCAATAGATATCCTGGCAGTAGAACAGCAACGTCAGTACTGCGCAAGAAGAGAAAGAAACGAGACCAGCGAAAACCGGCTCTATAGAGCAGTAAGCCTAAGAGAATGGCAATAACGCTGGAATGCTTTTGAGAAAGGCAGGTGGACCCATAGGCTCATACACCAAATCCAGCCATGGTTCGACAGGCAACATGGAGAACTTGAGTTCTACTTGACGCAGTTCCTAACGGGCCATGGATGCTTTCGTTCGTACCTACATAAGTATAAACACGACAATAGCCCTTACTGTCCGCATTGCGCTGACTGCGTAGAAAATGAAGAACATATATTTTTTTAATGCCCAAGATTCCTCGACGAAAGGAATGCACTAAGGAGTGAACTCGGCCATCCACTGACGCCAGAAAACATCGTTGGCGAAATGCTCAAAAGCCAGGAGGCATGGGACGCAGTCGCTGGGAGCACAATGCGCATAATGAAGATTCTAAGAACCCTAGAAAGAGAAAGGAAAGAATCAGACCGGCGAAATACAATAAATGCTGAGCAGGAAAATGCAAACATGCACTAGTCGAATACATCAGATTAAAACCCCCCCCGCGATGAAATGCTTGACGGCAGTACCGCGGGGAATGGGGCGGTCGTGGGAGGGGGGTTTAGTGGGTAAGAGTCCCACTCTGTTACTCAGGACGTACTGAGTTTCGTCTTTTGAAGATTACCCCTCCCAATCAAAACAAAAAAAAAAAAAAACACCCACATGAGAATTGAAGTCACCTATCAGGACAAAAGAATCCATATCTGCAACCTTTTCAAGGGCAACATCAACTTCATCTAAGAAAGCCGCATACTCTAACTGAAGGTTCGGTGCATACACCCGCACCAATGCCAGAGTTGATCTTTCAAGCTTGAGCTTTAAGATCGCAACTCTCCCTCCTTGTGGTATCCACTCCAATACTCTGTCTGTCAACCTGGGACATATGAGTATCCCCACTCCCGCCCGAGCAGACATCGACTCCTGACAGGAAGAGCTTCCACCCACCCGATAGGTCCACAGTTTTAGAACCTCTCTGCTTTGTTGAAGAGACGCCAGCTATATCTAGTCGACTTTTAACAGCCTCCCCAACAAGCTCAAGATCCTTCCCTCTGAGCGATGAGACGTTCCATGTGCCTATCCTAAGTCGATGCCGTTGTCGAATCTCAGAGAGTCCATCTGTGCCCCTATCGGTGCACAGCGCGCTCACCCCTTGACCCCCGTAATGGTTCGCGAGACCATTGACAGGAAGCTCGTAGCTATTTCGGGTTTGACCCGGCCGGCTGCCGTGCGGGACAGACCGACCACCAGCACATCCCAGTCACGTTGCCCTTTACTTTCCTTAAAAGAACAAAAAAAACTCCTACAATTAACTAGGAGTCAGATTCGAATAGCCACAGGTTTCCTTACAGGTCACTGTCAAATGAAAAAACTTCTCATGGTTGTGAGAAAGCACAAGACAGCATCTGTGCAACGAAGACGAAGAATCAGCAGAACACATCTTATGTCACCTTGAAACAGAAAACCTATCTGCAAGCTCCCTCAAAAGCATAGAGTTCATCACCATATTGAGTGAGCTTTGAGATCAGTGGAAATCACAATAGGCCCAATGTGGCCGCAGCGATAAGGTGACTAAGTCCGCACTTCAATCATTGCAGCGATAAGTCTTACTTCTTGGCTCTCTACAGATGTCATATTGCGAAGCTTAACATTTTGTATCCCTCTACCAATGCATCCTGTTAGGCTTTCGCAACATGTTTCGACGGTGCTTACCAACATTCTTGGAACTTCTTGATTAAAATGAAATGCCTCCAGCAGATGCGATACATGACAGTTTGATTTTTAAAGTAGTAAAGTGCAAGACTAACGTAAATTAAGCAAACAATCATTTTGAGTACCCATGCACCCGAGACTAATTACCTTTTCATTTGTGTAATTCGTCCGCATGTCACCCACGACGTCAGTTTCCTCCCCCACTTAGCGTGAACGACGTCGACGATATGGTCAGCCCAATAATTTAATAACAATCAACATTCCACGTTCTCACATTCAATTTAGATCCACTTTCGTATTTTGCATGAAACAATTTTTTTTTTTTTTTTAACTCAGACTACATAAGCTACATACGTAGGTACGTGCATGGTAATGCGTAAAGTGGGTACTCTAATTCGCACACGAGCACACTGTGGCTAATTTAAGAATTTAAGCTATCATAAGTGAATTGGATTTATGTGCACGCGGATTGCCCGAAAAACACATCCTGTTCCAGCGGGTTGACGTCTGAGCTGAGAAGTCGGTCCAATTGTCAAAATTCAGTTGACAACGAACACAGTTGGCAAACGTTTCAATTGGTTTCGAATGCTGCTCCGTGGACTCAAAAAAAAAAGTAAATATTAAATTGCACACCAAAGCAACTAGTTGCACTTTCTTTCTCGCATTTCTAGACACCTTAAGGTCATACTCCAAGCAAGAGACATAATGTTACTCAATGGACATGGGAAGGAAATATTCGTCGGTCTTTTTGCGGAGCAATGCAGTCACGTAATTGCACTTCTCCGAAACAACAAGGTTACCGATCTCAGACTCCGCGATCATTAAGATTCTCAAGGTAGTGCGATTTTTTTTTGCAAAACCTGTTTCGATCGAGTATTGATTTTATAATAAGTTTTTTGGGGAATTTTACTGGGAACCACTGTGGGAGGAATGAACAGTTAAGTGAAGGATACCAGGAACAAAAAAACGTGAAGAGGGATTTTGAATTGTAATGAGTGAAAGGAATGCCATTTGTAAATATTGAAGTGGAATACACGCAGATTCTGCTTGTGATTGCCACATGAACAATGAATGGCGAGAGCCGTAGGTACTGCAACAAAGTTTTATAGAAGTATAATGTGGAATTAATTATACTAATGCTAATTTCTACACAGACGCCTACAAGATCAAAAGTGGGGTGGGCTGTGTCGTCTTCTCTGAAAATCTCAACCTGAGCATCTCCTTCTGCCCACTAGATCACTGTAGCGTATTTCAGGCGGAGGTTAGGTTAGGTATGTGGGCTGACAGGGAGGGACGCTCTCTGCCACACTCAGGTCAGCGTTGACCCATTGTGATACCAATGGGGGAAAAACGAATCCCCTACCTAATGAAACTAAAAATTGGTAACTCAGTCACTTACTTCATTTCTGCAAACAAACCACCCTGATGATTTGACGAAGTTCAGCATCTTTCCTGTCGAAACGCCGGAGAGCTCCCCGAGATCCTGGAAGAAATATTTACCAAGGCAGTTTTTCCTGGAGTGTTGAAGACTCGGACAGTGGCACAGGAAGTGGGTAGTGTCCTCAAAAACTTTCTCGTCACCACAGCCTGTACAGAGTTCCTCCTCCATCAGGCGTAGTTTCTTCATGTGGTGATGATGCCTACGACGGTGGAAAGGGATTTCCTATCTTTCCGATTAATTCTCTCGGTCCTTGCTTTGTCGAAGGATGGCCATAGCTTCCTGGTGATGGCACAAGTTCCCATGGATATTTCTGCCGGAAATCATGGAGATCAAGGAACCCTTATTATGGTTGAAAAGTAATGCAATATCTGTCTGGGATATAAGCATTTTCACTTATAGTCCAGCAGCAATCATGTCCCCGGTATTGTCCCTTAAACTGACGTTTTTCTATCACGGAGATGACGGAGCAGTTCAGCATTCACCTCAACTGGGTGCCAAATCACAAGGACATTTCGGTTAACTGCCGAAATGGCGGACCTTTCGATATGCTGCTCGCTATATGGGAACATCTACTAAAGCTGGGCGCTATTAGCAGAACCAACCACAGATGAGAAAATGGTTTAACTTATCATATTTCGAGACAGATCTGGCCTAGGCTGGTGTAGATACGTAGTGCCGGGCTGACTATGATAAAGCTATCATAGATCAGCATAGTAATCTCCATCCTCACTGACCACTGCCTGATAACTCAACATGCGTTGTTTTCTGTCGCCTTCAATATAGTCTGTACTTCAGGGCCGTAAAGTTGGACTGGGATGATTGTGGTCTTGTACATGTGGAGATATGGTTTGTGAGGTGGACTGTGGCATGTGGACTAGGCTTTTTAGTAGATCTATTGTGCAACTCAAACTAATGCTCTAGTCGAGGATAAGCTCGATTTAGAGCACTTCCTCTTCTCCAGATGCTTTGATGAAGCGGATCCAGCGAAGGTAGATCCGTCTCTGAAGAGAGATAGGCACCTAGGTAGATCTTCGCAATCCTTAGGAAAGTGTATTGGTGTTTTTGCAAGTTCCTCTGCAGTATCCGTTTTTATCGGTATTCCCAGTTTCCTAAGGTGCTCTTTCCGTGGTGAGTTATTCGCTCATGGACAGCTTTATGCCGCTTGGAGTCGTGTTACCACCAGCCAACTTCTCTATTTACTCGCTCCTGGTAGACTGCAAACATTGTCTGCGAAGAAGTCTTTCCGTAGCCATTCAATCAACTACAGAAATTCTCCTATATCCACCCGAGCAAAATCAGTTACCGCAGCTAGTGTAAGCAATTAAGATATTGCATTTTCATTCGGGTGCTCTGGCGTAAGTGGTTAGAAGTTTGAGTCCCAGAAACACCAAAAAGTTTAATTCACGGTCCCACGTCTCGCGAACGTTTGACAAACATCCGAGAGTATTGTTGTCTCAAAAAAGCTTCTCAAAACATATTGCCCTTCGAATATGGCACTAAACTATAGGCCCCTTCCAGTCGTATGAAAAATACAACGCACAAAACATGAGTGGCTGCCGAGAAGCTAGGCTCTGGCACTTAAAGAGCTGTTGCGCTAAATTTTTTTTTTTTTTATTTGCATTTAGATCAGATCTACGGGTACATACAAGGCGGGAGTCAATTCAAATGCGTTCATTTTACAATTTTTTGAAATTGCATACACCCATATCTTACCATAATTCCATTAAATTATATTGATTTTCAGACAGAGCTGCAGTGAAAATTGCCCATAATGACAATGTATAGGTCTGGTAATTTAGTCGTCACACGTAATACGTAGTTAGATTCACATTCCACATTGTTAAAATTCAAAATTCGTTCTTAACTTAAAAATTGGTAGCTAAGAGTACATACGAGTATAGCCCATAAGTCATTATAAGTCCAATTGCACATATCAAGTTGGTCGAGCTCCGCTTGAACTTGTGCGCACCATCTACGGCGAGGAGGCCTGCTACAGCAAGGTCCCTCTGGGCTAGATTCCAAGACTCTGCTGGTCGCTATTCACTTGCTCTACATGTCCCACGCGTTTCAAACACCCAATAATCAATTTTTTGACTAGGTGGATGCCGCTGTACAACTTGTATAGTTCGTCATTAAATCTTCTCCTCCAAAACTCGTCAACGCAAGCGGGATCGAATATCTTACCAAGAAATTTTCTATTTTTTCGCAGTGTTCTTGGCGACATCGAATATGCGGTCATAGGTTGCAAAGAATGGAAAGTCTTTCGGTTTCCGAGATATAAGTGCCATTCATTGATAGTGGCTGTGGGTTTAGGTTTCGCTTGAGCGACAGAAGACAGAATTGAGTTTTCGAAACATTAAATTCCACTCTATTCTTTGTACCCCATATGTTGTCAAAATCGGAATTTAATGAGCTTAACATATCTGTACTCTGCCGCCAGGCGCGAACGCACGGGGGGTTTTGGGGGTTCACCCCCCCCCCGGAAATACCGGCCACCGTGCTACTAGGTACTAGGAAATTGCCATGGCAAAAATACGATCGTGCCACATTGCATTGAACAGTTTTCAATATGCGTTCGTTATGTTGATACAATTGACAACGAATATACGAATCGGGAAGATTTTTGTGTTTCGTTCCTGATGATGACATTACCGGAAAAGGGCTTGCAAGTACGTTGCTAACCACGATGAAGAATATTGGCATAAATATAAATTTGGCTAATATGAGAGGGCAAGGTGAGTGTCAATAATTCACACTATCTATGTAAATAAAACTGTCAGTTAGGCCGATTAGGTAATAAATTACATTACATTTTCTACATTACATGTTGTACGAATTTGACGTGTTGTGCTTTGTGCTGCATGCAATTCTGATTTCCTTTGTAAATTCCGTGTAATTTTTAATTGTTATTTGGTACATGGTAGTATCTAGTGTGTTTGTTTTAATTGGACCTGTTTTGAAGTGTTCTTATTTTTGTTTTTAATTGAATTTTAGTGATTTTTATAATATAATTGTTTTTATCTTTGTTTTTTGAGATCTTATTTTGAGTGATTTTTATTGAGTGAGTTAAACCGTTTTTTGCTGTTTTATCTTGTCTTGTCTACTTGTTTAGAAATTACAGCTTACACTTGGGTAGCACCTTACATACAATTTTGCGAAAAAAATTTTGTGTAGTTGACTGGGCGTGTGCATTGAGTCTCTCGGTTATAGCCCTCTATCTAGCCTTCCTAGGTTCGTTCCCTACCCACGGCGAACTATACTTTTTTATTTAAATTTTTCTTTTTCACTCACCATGTCCCGCTGCTGTGCTGATAAATGCACTGAACGTAAGGCCACAGCTCCCCTACTGACGTGTTTTGGCCTTTGCAATAAATCATTTCACACTAAGTGTGTTGGCCTCACGGACTTGGTCTTAGACAAAGTAAATGCAACACTAGGATTGCACTTTTACTGCTCCGAATGTCGACTGGTATCATTGTCTAGTCTGTCTTTTAAACTTGTGGCTATGAAACGCGAATTCTCGGATCTCCCAGCGAATTTGCTGTTATGACAGATCGTCTTAAAAAAGTAAATGGTCTTTTTGCATCGCTCTCTCAGTATCCATCAATGTGCAGCGTATCAACATCCACCGATCTTCCGACCTCTGGTTCCGAATTAATTACTGAAAAGTTAATAAGGAACGAGCCGATACCACCCTCAAGTGATACAAACCAACTTTCTGCACCTAAGAGAAAGCGTTCCCAATCCCCTAGTCCGAGCAAGATTTTACCTAAAAAGCGTTTGGCTAAGAAAAAGGCGACGGAGAAAGTCGATTGTAGAATAACAAGACCAAGTATTTCATCCAATACTGAATTATCTACCGATCTTTCTACAACCAGCGCGAATTTGGGAACAAATATACCCACTGTTGACATTCCAAACTCTAGCATAACAAATACTCATATAGCCCCAATCAAAAATCGTCTATCAGCGTTGCCTAAGCCGAAGGAAATCTTCGTTTCTAGACTACTTCCTGGCACGTCCTGTGACGACATAATTAACAATTTAAAAGACTATTCTATTTTGACTATAAAATTAAATGTCAAAAAATTAATAAAAAGACCAGTTCTTTCGCTTCATTTCAACTAACGACGGAGTTATGTCTCTTTGAAAAGCTATTGAACAAAGAGATGTGGCCACAGGATGCATTCATTAGAGAGTTTGTTGCTAAGCCACAGAATAACAACACTCGTCCTGTTCTCAATTCTCCAAAAAACTAAAGCGCTTATCCCTTTACTACCAAAATGTAAGGGGACTCCGCACGAAAACGAAAAATTTATTATTGGCATCTCATGCATCGATTCATGATGTGATTGCACTGACGGAAACATGGCTTAATTTTACCTTTCTGAACACGGAATTATTCTCCTCAGACTTTGAGGTATATCGTAAAGATAGATACTTAGATATTGAGCATTTAAGGGGTGGTGGAGTCCTAATTGCTGTTCGAAATTCTTTGCAAAGTTGTATCTTTCCAATTCCTAATACAGACTCGCTAGACGTTATCTGTGTGAAATTAAATCTAGGATATAAGTTCGTTATAATTATTAACATTTAAATTCCACCTGAAAGCTCGATCGAGGTATATAAGCATGCTACTGATGCCATAAATTATGTATCGGAAAATTGTAATCCTCTCGACGACATTTTATTGGTGGGTGATTTTAATCTACCCAACTTAAAGTGAACCCTTTCTGACGAGTTTTGTGGTAGCTCATGCGTCTTTACTTCAAGAAACAATTTTGGTGAACAATCTGATGTCTTGTGGATTACTGCAACTAAGCAGTATAAACAACTTTCTTGACAGACAATTTGACCTCGTTTTTTTATACCTAGTTCCACCACGATGAGTACTATTGACGCGTATCATCCTCCACTTCACGTTATTCTTTCACATGACGACGTGGTTCATGATACTTTTGAAAATCGTACTCTTGAATTTGAATTTAAGAAATCAGACTTTAATTTACTGAACGAACTAATATCTAGCAATGATTTTGTAGGAATCTTCAACAGCAATAGTAATATTGAACAAATGACTGAAATTTTTTACATACGTATATTTGACTGCTTTATCTCGTCCGTACCTGTAAGAAATACACGTAAGGATATGTCTACAACTGCACCTTGGTACAATAACCAATTACGGAGTCTGCGTAATAAAAGAAATAAAGCGTGGAAAAATTATTTAACGACAAACAGAACAAGCGATTATAACCAGTTCGCTATCCTCTATAGAGACTTTCAAATCTTATCGAAAAATCTATATGATAGTTACATTAATAAAATGCGTGGCTCACTTCTTTACCATCCCAAAGTTTTCTGGAATTTTGTAAACAGTAAGAAAAAAACGGATGGTTATCCTGCCAATATGTCTAACTTAAGCGAATCAAGCAGCAGCCCTCTTGTAATCTGCAATATGTTCTCTTCATTCTTTGGCCTATCTTTCTGTTCCGACAACTATTCACCTACCCAAAGTAATTTTGCCCACCTTGAAGGTTTCTCTAGCAGCTCAATGGGTCAGATTTCAATAATTGATGAAGATGTGAGAGAGCATTTAGCTTTACTTAGCAACGATACTACCTGTGGCCCTGATGGAATTCCTCCGATTGTGCTAAAATATTGTTGCAATACTTTGGCAACACACTTAGCCGTGCTATTTCGGGCATCATTAAAGCAGAGCATTTTTCCTAAAATTTGGAAAAACTCTTTTATTATTCCAATACACAAAAAGGGAAATCGAGGTGAAATTTCTAATTATAGACCTATTGCCAAGCTATCGTGTGTGCCAAAACTGTTCGAGGCTATAGTTTGTAAGGGTCTTTATTTTGCTTGTAAACCATTTCTTTCAACCAAGCAGCATGGGTTCATGAATAGAAAATCCACTGTAACCAACCTGTTGGAATTTACTTCTTTTACAAACAAAGTTGTCAAAGATGGTGGTCAGGTCGACTGTATTTATACAGATTTTAGCAAGCCTTTGACAAACTTTCTCACAGCTTAATTCTATTTAAAATGACCTCTTTGGGCTTTCCAAATCATTTCGTTCGATGGATATGTTCTTACCTTGAAGAACGAACTTATCAAGTTTTATTTCGGAGAATAACATCCGATGCAATCCTCGCTACATCCGGTGTACCCCAAGGAAGTCACTTAGGTCCTCTTTTATTTATCATTGCGATCAATGACGTGGTGTCAATACTTAAGAGTACTCGAATTTTAATCTATGCTGACGACATAAAAATCTTTAGACTTGTACGCAGTCAATCTGATTGCATTGCTATGCAGAATGATTTAGATACGTTCGCTGAGTGGTGCTGTAATAACAATTTATTTTTGAATGTATCTAAATGCCAGTCGATGATCTTTTCAAGAAAACGTAATTTAATAAGTTATGATTACAATCTCAATGAATCTGTACTTAACAAAGTCACATCAATATGTGATTTAGAAGTGCATTTTTCTCAAAATACCGATTTCGATTTTCACACTGAACAGATTGTCAATAAAGCAAATTCAATGCTTGGCTTTATAAAGCGTTGGATTAAAGAATTCAAATGTCCCCTTACAGCATCCACGCTTTATAACACCTTTGTTCGTCCGCAGTTAGAGTATGCGTCTAATATTTGTGTCTCCAATGTATGCAGTACACATTAACCGCGTTGAATCGGTACAGCGTAAGTTTGTCCGATTTGCACTTCGCCATTTAAACTGGAATGACCCTACACGTCTTCCACCATATTGCGACCGCCTTCTTCTCCTAAATCGTCATTCTTTGGAGAAACGTAAAGAAGTATGTGATGTAGTACTTTTACACCAGCTGGTAAATGGTTTTATTGACTCGCCGGATCTTTTAAATAAAGTCGGTTTAAACGTAAGATGCTACAACTCCAGAAATACCGAAATTTTCCGCGTAAATTTCCACAGAACGAACCACGGTTCTAACGAACCTCTTACGCGTATGGCGAAGGAAGTAAATAGTAACCGCGACAAATTTGATTACAACCATAGTAAATTAAATTTAAAACATAAATTATACGAACGATACTAGTTTCTTTGTTGAAAGTGTTTAGTGTAATCTTGACTTATGCGTAGCATATTCATTTTTAGTACATACTTTTGTTTAGTATGCAATCTGCTTTTTGTTTACTTGTCCAGTCTTTTTGTGTAAGGTGTTAGGCTTTATAAATATTCACAATACTAACAACTAACACCACGCTAAATGATGACTGTGACAAGCTGGATATTACTTAGTAGCTGATTTGAGTTTTTCTCTCTCAGTTCAAAGTAATATTCGTCACAAAATGCTTGCCCTTAAGCAGTACTGATAGCGTTAAAAAAAAAATGATGGGGCCCGGTCAATGACCGGATAATTCAACGGCCGTGCTGCCGAAGTTAGAGCATTGTATCCAGAAGCTATTTGCGTCCACTGTGCTAATCATAATTTGAATTTGGCCATTACACGCGCTTGTAACATACCGCCTATACGAAATTACATAGGAACCATTAAAGAGGTTGTTAATTTATTCCGATTATCTAATAACATAAAGCAGCTCTAGTTTTAAAAGACAAAATTCAGGTGTCTTGCCCAAAAGCAAAACAAACGCGTCTTTTAAAATTTTGCGAAACGCATTGGGTTGTGCACTTGAATTCACCTCAATTTGTTCTATGGTACTTACTTACTTAGGTGGCGCTACAGTTCGGGGTGAACCTGGGCCTCAACCAATAAGCCTCTCCATTTAGCTCGGTCTTTAGCTAATTGCCTCCAGTTGCGCACTCCAAGTTGGTCGAGGTCCCCTTGAACTTGTGCGCGCCACCTACGGCGATAATTCCCTCTACTGCGTCGTCCCTCGGGGTTAGATTCGAAGACTCTGCGGGCCGGAGCGTTGGTGTCCATTCGCTCTACATGTCCTAGCCATCTCAGACGTCCAATACGCAGTTTTTTGACTAGGTCGATGTCGCTGTACAGCTCGTATAGTTCGTGATTGAATCTTCTCCTCCAAAACCCGTCAACGCAAACGGGACCGAAAATCTTACGAAGAGTTTTTCTCTCGAAGCGACCAAGGATATCTTCATCCTCTTTTAATAAAGTCCATGTTTCAGCGCCGTAAAGCAGGACTGGGATGATCAAGGTCTTATATAGAGTCTCCTTAGTTGTTCGAGATAGGGCTTTACTGTTGAATTGCCTTATAAGCCCAAAAAAACAGCGATTGGCAAGAGTTATTCTTCGATTGATTTCTGCACTGATTTTGTTAGTGGAATTTATAGCAGAGCCAAGGTAGACAAAGTCCCTTACTACCTCGAAGTTATAGCTGCCCACGGTGACGTTTTGTCCAATTCGTCGGTGTTGGTTTTCCCTTCTTGTTGACAGCATATACTTGGTTTTGCCCTCGTTTATCGCCAAACCCATTTTGGCCGCTTCCGCCTCAATGCTTGCAAAAGCACCGGTGACAGCCCGCTGAGATCTTTCGATAATGCCTATATCGTCGGCGTATGCAAGCAGTTGTACAGACTTGTAATAGATTGTGCCTCCGGTGTTGGCTTGTGAGTTCCGCACAATCCGTTCAAGTACAATATTGAAGAAGTCACATGACAGCGCGTCACCTTGTCTAAAGCCTTTTTTGACATCAAAGGTCTCGGTGAGGTCATTACCGACCTTGATGGAGCAGCGAGCGTTCTCCATCGTCAGCCTGCACAGGCGGACAAGTTTGGCAGGGATGTCAAAACTAGACATGGCTCTATAAAGCTCTTCTCTATAGATGCTGTCATAGGCGGCCTTGAAATCGATAAAGAGGTGGTGAGTATCGATTTGGAATTCTTGGGTTTTCTCCAGGATCTGCCGAAGTGTGAAGATTTGATCGATGGTGGACTTTCCTGGCCTGAAACCGCACTGATAGGGTCCAATCAGGCTGTTGATAAAAGGTTTCAGGCGTTCACACAATATCGCAGAAAAGATCTTGTACGCGATGTTGAGGAGACTGATGCCTCTATAATTGGCGCAGTTGAGGGGGTCTCCTTTCTTGTGGGTCGGGCAAACGATGCTGAGATTCCATTCATCAGGCATACACTCCTCTGACCAAATATTAGAAATGAGTTGGTGTATGCACTATACCAATTCATCCCCAGCTGCCTTGAAAAGTTCGGCCGGTAAACCGTCAGGTCCAGCAGCCTTGTTCGATTTTAGCTTGGATATTGCTATCCTCACTTCGTTTTGGTCAGGTGGACGGAAATTTTGACTATCATCGTCCATGTTGAATGGTTCATTCTGCCTGACAGCGGGATGTTGGTCTTCGTCGCCGTTATACAGTCTGCAGAAGTAGTTTTTCCATATTCTCAGCACCGACTGTGATACTACTACGAGGTTTCCATTCTCATCTCTACAGGTTTCTGTACGGGTATTACTTCTCTGACACGTTCTTTTTACCTTTTGGTAAAACTTCCGTACATTGTTCCTGGAGTATAGACTCTCGATATTCTCAAACGCGCGCTTCTCATGCTCTTTCTTCTTCTTTTGGAGAAGCCGATGTTCTTCCCGTCTCTTTTGCTCGTAGAGCTCACGAGCAGCTCTCGTCTTCCTTTGCAGCGCCGCTTTGTATGCCTCTTGTTTTGCTGCATGCACTCGCCGGCATTCTTCGTCAAACCAGGGGTTTCGCGGT
Organism: Brachypalpus laphriformis; assembly: GCA_945910035.1. Taxonomy (NCBI): domain Eukaryota; kingdom Metazoa; phylum Arthropoda; class Insecta; order Diptera; family Syrphidae; genus Brachypalpus; species Brachypalpus laphriformis. Next base: position 62,343,603 of record OX246756.1, read on the forward strand.
GGTGGGCGAGCGAGACCCAGCACATTAGTCGCGGCGTTTCTGATGGCATGTTGGCAGCGTTGCCACTGGTCTTCGGCACTTGATGCTGGCGGTATAGGGGTGATTGAGAGATTTCGGGATACGCGTTCAGCGAAGAGTCTGGCGGTCTCTTGCGATTGTAGCTTTTCGACGTTAAATTTTCTCACAGTAATTCTTCTTTGTTGCTCAGATTGGGATATCCGCATTCGTACCTTGGCTACAACAAGGTAATGATCCGAGTCTATGTTGGCCGCTCGGAAGGTCCGGACATCCAGAATACTGGAGGTATGCCTTGCGTCGATCGCAATATGATCAATTTGGTTGATCGTGACATGATCATTGGACCGCCATGTCTGCTTATGAATATCGAGATGAGGAAACCATGTGCTTGCTATGGTGACATTTCGCTCCACAGCGAAATCAATTAGCCTTAGTCCGTTATCAAACGTGGTGTCGTGTAGGCTATGCTTACCGACTGCCCTACCGAAGACGTCCTCCTTTCCTATTTTGGCGTTAAAATCGCCCAATACGATCTTAACGTCGTATTTAGGACATTGCTCGTATATTTTGTCGAGGAGCTCGTAGAAACACTCTTTGGTGGCAGGGTCCTTTTCTTCTGTGGGGGCATGAACACATATTAGGCTTATGTTAGCGAATTTAGCCTTGATCCGGATAGTCATAAATCGGAAGCTTAAGACTTCTTGCCTAAGTCTGCCGCGTATGACAAATCCGCATCCGAATAAGCGTTGCCTGTTGCCTCTGTAGCAATCACCGTAGTAGATGTCACAGTTTTTCATCCTCTTTTTGCCTGGCCCATCCCATCGCACTTCCTGGATGGCGGTAATATCTGCTTTATAGCAGACTAGGGCCTCTGCTAGTTGTTCGGCTGCACGTGGTCTGTAAAGGGACAGAACATTCCACGTACAGATCCGAAGGTCGTTGTCCTTATTTCGTTTGCTGAGGTCGTCATTAGTTGGGTCATCCTTATCCGAGGCTTTTGGTTGTTTCGGAACCATGCGTTTTTTACGTGGTAGGGAAGTTACCCCGACGGCACAACCCCCAACCTGGAGGGCCAGTTCCTTAATTATTCCCCTAGGACGAGGGGCCGGGTACACCGGTGCCAGTAGGCCACTACGGGAGTATGAGCGCTGCCGTTGGCCCATTAAAGGCTCCTCCGCCACCATCTCTATTCCAATGTCCTGACCAACATTGGAAATTCCTTACCGACCTGTGATCCGAATACGTCGAAGCAGCTCGCGCAAGGTATTCACTAAGTTCAACCTAACTGGAACTATAGACGCCACCGTTGACTCCGTCTAGGGAATTCGTCCGCTGCCGCCTGGAACAGGAAGAAGTGCTCTAGTGAGAAAAGCACTCTTCCCCCCTCTCTCATCTGCTGCCACCAAGAATCCGCCAAACGGGGTTGGTTACCCATTTCTTGGATTAAGGTACTAGGCACCCGGCTGTCACCGCGTGGAGGTTGAGAGTAGGAGTTGGTAGGCCTCAGCTGAGTGAAAACGCTTGTGTTTTCATATGATCGCATGCACTACCGTTTGACCAGCCTTTGTTCTATGGTGTCTATGAATATATCTGTTGCTCATTAGAGTATCTGGATGTACGAAATATGAAAATCGAAGGAGTCAAACCTCATGTTCTACTTGCTGCTATACAAACTTCCCAATTTATAATATCCTTAACAGTGATTAAGCCAATTTTCAGCCTAATGAAAAAATGTAAGTGAACTTTTACAAAAAAAAAAAAAGAAGAATGTGATCTCAGCTGCTGTATGGAATATGCAAACCATTTACATGAAAAAGTAAATGAAATGCGTCAAAAAACTCCGAAGTTAGATTCAGTCACACATTTGCTGGAGCTAAAGAAATGGTAGACAAAATGGATATTCAATTAGTAGTCCCGCGGCAAGTTGTAAAACAAAAGAACCGTGACAACTATGAAGGAGGTTCTGAAGAATATTTCCGTCGGTCCATCTTTGTTCCTTTTTTGGACCGACAATGTAACTAAGGACTAGATTTCTTACTTACTTACTTTACTTATATCCTTCAACCACTCGGGGGGCATAGGGCGTCAACCACGCCTGGCGCCATCGTGTTCGGAGTTCTGCAACGCGTTTGAGCTGCCTCCAACTCATTCCTAAAGAGCTCGATTCCTCCTCAACTGTTTTGCGCCACGTTTGCATAGGGCGTCACTGCTATTCTGCCTGCCTGGTTGAGCGGATTTCACTGCATGGCGTATTTCGCAATGGAGTTGTCTTCGGGCCGTAGGGTGTGTCCAATCCATTGCCACTTTCTTCTTCGCATAGTAATGCTTATAGGTTCTTGGCCCGTTCTTAGATAAAGTTGTTCGTTGGAGATGTGGTTCGGCCAAAAAATCCTCAAGATGATTCTTAAGTATTTGTTTACGAAGACTTGCAGCTTGCGTGTGTTAATGGTGTCCACCTTCCAGGTACTGCACCCATAAAACAGCACTGATTCTACGTTGGAACGGAACAGTCGTAGCTCGGTTCTTAAGCTAATAACATTGCTTCTCCAGATTTTAGATAGCATTCCGAACGCAGCTTTAGCCTTCCCGATTCTACTGCACACATCCAGTTCGGTGCCACTGCGATTAGCCGAGACCACACTTCCTAAATATAGAAAGTTATCAACTTTCGAGACTTCCTGTCCGGCAATGTAAAGTTGAGCGCGGTTGTTAGAAGAAGTGCTCAGGGCTTTTGTTTTGGCTGTGTTTATTCTTAACCCCACTTTGTTTGCCTCAGTAACGGAGACCTATACTTAACGCATTGTTCGATTATGATCCGTAAGGTGTTTATGTGGTTGATGCAGGAGGATCCAGCGCGAAAGCCTGCGTGTTCGACATCGAGAGTTGAATCTAAATGTTCACTAATTCGTTTTAGAATTATTTTATCTATTATTTTGGCCACGGCTGGAAGAACGCATATGCCTCTCCAGTTACCGCACTCCATAAGTTTCCCTTCTTTTGAAGTTTAATGGTCATCCCCCTTTTCCACTCCTGTGGAAATTGTTCACTATCCCAAGCTCTCCGTATTAGGGGATGCAGCAAATCTGCCGATGTATTTGGCGCCGCTTGAAATAGCTCGGCAGGGATGCCATCAGTACCCACCGCTTTGTTCTTCTTGTGGGACTTGATTGCTGTTATTATTTCAGTTTTAATGGGAGGTACGGTGCGAATTCGGGAATTTGTTGCTTCGAACTGCTCATTCGAATTCAAGATCATACCGCCATCGTCTAAGTGATTAAGCACTGTAGCAAAATGTTCTCTCCATCTAGTGAGCTGATCCTCATCCGAAGTTTACCGTCTAGATCCTTCAGTGCATGTTGTTGGGAGTTTCGACCACCAATGAGCTCCTTAGTGATGCTGTAAACAGTCCTACTGTCGCACCTACTCGCTGCTTCTTTAGCCCTTGAGGCCAATGAGTTGATATATTGACGTTTGTCACGTCTCATAATACGCTGCACTTCTTTGATCTTCGCACGATTTTGGGCTTCAAGCTCGGTTCTCTCTACCGCTAAGGCCGGTACAATCCGAGCCTTGATTGCTGTAAGCTCATCGATCCGTTTTCATTTGTCTGTAGAAAGCCATGTGCGGTGGTGTTTCTACTTTTTACCGACATACATACGTGCGTGCCCCAGTCGCAAAAGCATTTTTCATAGCACTCCAGTGGTCATCCATGTTCTCTTGCAGTATGCTGCTGATTTCTTCTGCTTCTAAGGCAACATGGTCCCTGAACTGTTGGCGCACTTGGGGAGCCTTGAGCCTGTCGATATTAAACCTGGTGATGTTAAGTAGGTTTGAGCGGTTGCTGTTGAAGGATGCAGTACGAAGGCGTAAATAAGCTTCCATAAGATGGTGATCTCGTTCTTGTTCGACGTCAGCTCCACGTTTGTTTCGGACGTCCAGGAGACAATTTTTAAAGCGGCGACTGATCGCAATGTGGTCGATCTGGTTGGATGTTCGTTGCCTATCAGTAGCGACCCAACTGATCTTGTGGCAGGTGTTATGCTTAAACAGCGTACCTCCGATGACTAGGAGGTTGATATTGCAGAAGTCGACAAACCGGTCACCATTGTCTTAACGGTCTCCCACGCCATAAACTCCCATCACGTGCTTAAGCGTGGAGTTGTCGCTACCCACCTTGGCATTGAGATCTCCCATCACCATTACGATGTCCTCATTAGGCGTTTCGTTGTAGGCGGCGCCTAAGTGGCTATTAAAATCATCCTTTTCATCCTCAGTCGCGTCTAGAGTCGAAGCATAACACTGTATGATGGTAATTTTTCTGACTCTACTGTGGAACCTAGCCGTCAATATTCCGTCACTATGGAGTTTCCAGGATATGAGGCTACTACGTGCAACTGGAGTTAGCATGAGTCCTACTCCGGAGCTCGGTGCACTTCCAGCTGGTTTGTTGGGGAGATGTATTCCCCAGCATCAAACCATCTTATCTCGCTCAGCCCTAAGATGTCTATTTTATATCGTGCGAATTCGCCCTCCAATTGGAGAAATCTGGCGTTATAAAGCCCTTCCTTGGGTCAGCCTTGAGGAAGGTCTTAATGTTCCAAAATCCGATCGTTGTCCGTGTTCGATAGCCAAAGATCGTCATCAAATTATCCGTCCGTATCCGAGGCGTTGGTTTCCATTTCAGAGCAATTAGTTTGTTTACGGTTGCGGCTGGGTGGGCCACAGATTTACTTGCGATAACCATCATGGCCAGGCAGGAAATGCGTAAGATTTTAGTCGCAGTCTCCATGTTTACAACTTATCCAGTCCTGGATTGTCGGTATAAGTTTATGTGCCCATCTGCCTTGCGGTGTGTTATCCCAACGAGCTTGCCACATAGCTGTTGACGTTGCTTTTTCTTTAGTTTCGATCATCTTGATTTCACTGACATCGTGAAGTCTTAAGGCTCTTCTATTATATATCCTCAACATTTCATCTGCAAGAATGTCAATCGAAACTATTCCAGTTATAACAAAGGCTGTTTCATCTGAGGTGGTACGAAAGCCGCTGATTGTACGTAGCGCGCAGATTCTGTATGTTGACGATAGTCTCCTTTTAGCCTCCTGCGCCCAGACTGGGGCGGCATATAAAAGAACTGATGTGACAACTCTGGACAGTAGGATATTTTTCCGTATCCAGGTCCACCAATGTTAGGCAGTATGCGCAAGAGAATTTACGGATCTTTGATTGCAAAGCGTGCATTCCACATTGCGATCGCTTCGATGACGGATATAGTTGAGATGCAGGAGTTCACCCCTTACTTTAAAAATTGTGGAAATGGATTTGATGCTAAAGCTATCGGTGAATTAGTTGTTTTCCTCCAGATTGTGCTGTAGAATGCGATATGTTCTCCTAGTCTCACTTCGTTCCGCCCTATTCCTAAATAGAGCAAACTTAGATTCCCGTGTTTTCTCCCAAATCTTCTGTAGAGATGTCCTCTAGGATGACGGGTCCTCTTCAAATAGTTGGACGTTATGCTCCGTGCATAGACCTGGCCAATCACGGAAGAACTGCGTTTTACTTTGTAGAAGATGAGTTGCTACTAAGTGAGGAAGACGGTGATTAGGGAGTGCCATTACTATCATGATATAATTAAAATGCATCTTCAGCGTAAACATGTACAGTGGTGGAAGACCTGTTTCCAGATGTAACATATAGGTTGGAGTGTTTTCCGGTAGGCTAAATATTTTCTTAATGAAGTATCTGAGGAGTTTTTCGACTTCTTCAAATTGAGAGATACCCCACACTTGAGCACCGTAGCACATGATTGCTCTCATAACCGCTTCAAAAATTTTAAATTTCACGCTGGGAGCAATTTTACTCTTCTCCAAAACACATTTTCAATTAGAATTGAAAACCATCGATTCGATTCCTTGAGCTTCCATTGGAGGTGGTTCTTAAGCGAAAGTCGTGGAGTGATGACAATGCCGAGGTATTCGTACTCGTTGACTTTCTCCAGCTCTTCGTTTCCACAGGTCCAATTTTCTTGCCTTGAGTAACGTCCTGAACCGTTCCGAAAGATCATTATTTTGGACTTGCTTGTGTTAACTTTTAGGTTCCAAATTTGGCAATATTGATGCAGCTTATTGTTCATATTTGTAGCATGCTCGGCGTTTCCGCAAACAAGACTATATCATTTGCGTACATGAGGAGCCTAATGTTGAGGTTAGCAAACGTAATTCCACCTAGCAAATATGATGTCAGGTCATCAAGGAAGATCGAGGAGAGAAGTGGGCTTAGCAGGCGCCCCTGTTTTACTCCCATTTCTGACCTAAACTAGTTAGATAATCTGCTACCGTCCCAAACAGCTGTTCTGTTATCCTCATAGAGGCTGCGAATTACCTTCAGCATTTTGGTAGACAGTCCTAAATTGCTCAGTTTACAGAAAGGGGCGTTCCTATCAATTGAATCAAATGCAGCCTTGAAGTCAACAAATAACGCGTATAATTTATTTCCTTTGTCCAGATAAGACCTTGTTATACTTGTTAGAGTGAAAATATTATCGACTGTTGCGTAATTCTTTCGAAAGCCAGCTAGGAATTCGTTGAGTAAGCTGTGGCTCGAAATCCATTGGGAGTGACGGTCTAAAATGATTCCTGTGAATACTTTCATAATGCTATTCATGAAGGAGATACCCCGATAGTTGACGGGGTCGCTTGGTACTCCTTTCTTAAACAGAGGAAATATTATGTTTCTTCTAAAACTTTCCGGAACTTCACCTGTATTATAAATGTAATTATACAGCTCTCTGAGTTCTTGTATAAATCATTCAGTGGCGTTTTTGAAGAATTCATACGGCACCCGATCTTCTCCAGGGGCTTTATTTGACGGACATCGGTTTATGACATTTTTTACTTCTTCCACTGAGATTGTGCGATCCAGATCAATGTTCTCTATAAGTGGGAGAGTATAACTAATTTGACTAGACCCATGCGATGAGTTCAGCAGCTGCCTGAAATACTCAGTCAAAACGTCGACATGGATTCGGGTAGCCCGAGCAAATAGCGCAAGTTAGAGCCGATTTCCAAAACGACCGACTATCTCTTACTTCCAATAGCGACTGCATCAGACGGGTTGTGTCTGTCTTCTGTTTTGCCCTACATATGGCTTTGTAGTGGTTGTTTGCTTCCTGATATAATGTTTTAGCAGATAGTGTGCCAGATTGTCTTACCATTCGGAGATATGCGTATGATTTTTTTTTAGCTTTTTCGCAGTCTGCGTCGAAACACTTTTGCCATTTTAAGTCTTCGTGTTGATTGAAGAGGCAGCTGCACTGCAGCCGCACCACAGGGACACCGCAGCCGCAAGACAGGGACACCGCAACCGCACCGCAGCCGCACCGCAGCCGCACCCCAGGGACACCGCAGCTGCACCGCAGCCGCACCGAAGGGACACCGCAGCCGCACCGCAGGGACACCGCAGCCGCACCGCAGCCGCACCGCAGGGACACCGCCGCCGCACCGCAGCCGCAACGCAGAGACACCGCAGCCGCACCGCAGGGACACCGCAGCCGCACCGCAGCCGCAGCCGCCCCGCAGGGACACCGCAACGGCACCGCAGCCGCACCGCAGCCGCACCACAACCGCACCGCAGGTACACCACAGGGACACCGCAGCCGCACCGCAGCCGCACCGCAGCCGCACCGCAGAGACACCGTAGCCGCACCGCAGGGACACCGCAGCCGCACCACAGCCGCACCGCAGGTACACCACAGGGACACCGCAGCCGCACCGCAGCCGCACCGCAGCCGCACCGCAGCCGCACCGCAGCCGCACCGCAGCCGCACCGCAAGGACACTGCAGCCGCACCGCAGCTGCACCGCAGGAACACCGCAGCCGCACCGCAGCCGCACCGCAGGGACACAGCAGCCAAACCGCAGCCGCACCGCAGGCGAACCGCAGCCGCACCGCAGGGACACCGCAGCCAGGCCGCAGCCGCACCGCAGCCGCACCGCAGCCGCAACGCAGAGACACGCAGCCGCACCGCAGGGACACCGCAGCCGCACCGCAGCCGCACCGCAGGGACACCGCAACGGCACCGCAGCCGCACCGCAGCCGCACCACAGCCGCACCGCAGGTACACCACAGGGACACCGCAGCCGCACCGCAGCCGCACCGCAGCCGCACCGCAGCCGCACCGCAGCCGCACCGCAGCCGCACCGCAGCCGCAACGCAGAGACACCGCAGCCGCACCGCAGGGACCCCGCAGCCGCACCGCAGCCGCACCGCAGGGACACAGCAGCCACAAAGCAGCCGCACCACAGCCGCACCGCAGCCGCACCGCAGCCGCACCGCACGGACACCGCAGCCGCACCATAGCCGCACCGCAGCCGCACCGCAGCCGCACCACAGCCGCACCGCAGGTACACCAGAGGGACACCGCAGCCGCACCGCAGCCGCACCGCAGAGACACCGCAGCCGCACCGCAGGGACACCGCAGCCGCACCGCAGCCGCACCGCAGGGACACCGCAACGGCACCGCAGCCGCACCGCAGCCGCACCGCAGCCGCACCACAGCCGCACCGCAGGTACACCACAGGGACACCGCAGCCGCACCGCAGCCGCACCGCAGCCGCACCGCAGCCGCACCGCAAGGACACTGCAGCCGCACCGCAGCTGCACCGCAGGAACACCGCAGCCGCACCGCAGCCGCACCGCAGCCGCACCGCAGCCGCACCGCAGGGACACAGCAGCCACACCGCAGGCGAACCGCAGCCGCACCGCAGGGACACCGCAGCCAGACCGCAGCCGCACCGCAGCCGCACCGCAGCCGCACCGCAGCGACACCGCAGCCACACCGCAGCCGCACGGCAGCCGCACCGCAGGGACACCGCAGCCACACCGCAGCCGCACCGCAGCCGCACCGCAGGGACACCGCAGCTTCACCGCAGCCGCACCGCAGCCGCACCGCAAGGACACCGCAGCCGCACCGCAGCCGCACCGCAGCCACACCGCAGCCGCACCGCAGCCGCACCGCAGCCGCACCGCAGCCGCACCGCAGGGACACAGCAGCCACACCGCAGGCGAACCGCAGCCGCACCGCAGGGACACCGCAGCCAGACCGCAGCCGCACCGCAGCCGCACCGCAGCCGCACCGCAGCGACACCGCAGCCACACCGCAGCCGCACGGCAGCCGCACCGCAGGGACACCGCAGCCGCACCGCAGCCGCACCGCAGCCGCACCGCAGGGACACCGCAGCTTCACCGCAGCCGCACCGCAGCCGCACCGCAGCCGCACCGCAGCCGCACCGCAGCCGCACCGCAGCCGCACCGCAGGGACACCGCAGCCACACCGCAGCGGCACCGCAGGGACACCGCAGCCGCACCGCAGCCGCACCGCAGGGACACCGCAGCCGCACCGCAGCTGCACCGCAGGGACACCGCAGCCGCAGCCGCACCGCAGCCGCACCACCCCGGTGCGGTGCGGCTGCGGTGTCCTTGCGGTGCGGCTGCGGTGCGGCTGCGGTGTGGCTGCGGTGCGGCTGCGGTGCGGTTGCGGTGCGGCTGCGGTGCCGCTGCGGTGTGGCTGCGGTGCGGCTGCGGTGCGGCTGCGGTGCGGCTGCGGTGCGGCTGCGGTGCGGCTGCGGTGCGGCTGCGGTGTCCCTGCGGTGCGGCTGCGGTGCGGCTGCGGTGCGGCTGCGGTGTCCCTGCGGTGCAGCTGCGGTGCGGCTGCGGTGTGGCTGCGGTGTCCCTGCGGTGCAGCTGCGGTGCGGCTGCGGTGCCGCTGCGGTGTGGCTGCGGTGTCCCTGCGGTGCGGCTGCGGTGCGGCTGCGGTGCGGCTGCGGTGCGGCTGCGGTGCGGCTGCGGTGCGGCTGCGGTGAAGCTGCGGTACGGCTGCGGTGCGGCTGCGGTGCGGCTGCGGTGCGGCTGCGGTGCGGCTGCGGTGTCCTTGCGGTGCGGCTGCGGTGCGGCTGCGGTGTGGCTGCGGTGCGGCTGCGGTGCGGCTGCGGTGTCCTTGCGGTGCGGCTGCGGTGCGGCTGCGGTGTGGCTGCGGTGCGGCTGCGGTGCGGCTGCGGTGCCGCTGCGGTGTGGCTGCGGTGTCCCTGCGGTGCGGCTGCGGTGCGGCTGCGGTGCGGCTGCGGTGTCCCTGCCTTGCGGCCGCGTTGCGGCTGCGGTGTCCCTGCGGTGCGGCTGCGGTGCGGCTGCGGTGCGGCTGCGGTGCGGCTGCGGTGTCCCTGCGGTGCGGCTGCGGTGTGGCTGCGGTGTCCCTGCGGTGCGGCTGCGGTGCGGCTGCGGTGTCCCTGCGGTGCGGCTGCGGTGCGGCTGCGGTGTCCCTGCGGTGCAGCTGCGGTGCGGCTGCGGTGTCCGTGCGGTGCGGCTGCGGTGCGGCTGCGGTGCGGCTGCGGTGCGGCTGCGGTGTCCCTGCGGTGCGGCTGCGGTGCGGCTGCGGTGTCCCTGCGGTGCGGCTGCGGTGCGGCTGCGGTGTCCCTGCGGTGCGGCTGCGGTGCGGCTGCGGTGCGGCTGCGGTGCGGCTGCGGTGCGCCTGCGGTGCGGCTGCGGTGTCCCTGCGGTGTGGCTGCGGTGTCCCTGCGGTGCGGCTGCGGTGCGGCTGCGGTGCGGCTGCGGTGCGGCTGCGGTGCGGCTGCGGTGTCCCTGCGGTGCGGCTGCGGTGCGGCTGCGGTGTCCCTGCGGTGCGGCTGCGGTGTGGCTGCGGTGTCCCTGCGGTGCGGCTGCGGTGCGGCTGCGGTGCGGCTGCGGTGTCCCTGCGGTGCGGCTGCGGTGCGGCTGCGGTGTCCTTGCGGTGCGGCTGTGGTGTGGCTGCGGTGTCCCTGCGGTGCGGCTGCGGTGCGGCTGCGGTGTGGCTGCGGTGTCCCTGCGGTGCGGCTGCGGTGCGGCTGCGGTGCGCCTGCGGTGCGCCTGCGGTGCGGCTGCGGTGTCCCTGCGGTGTGGCTGCGGTGTCCCTGCGGTGCGGCTGCGGTGCGGCTGCGGTGCGGCTGCGGTGCGGCTGCGGTGTCCCTGCGGTGCGGCTACGGTGTCCCTGTGGTGCGGCTGCGGTGCGGCTGCGGTGCGGCTGCGGTGCGGCTGCGGTGTCCCTGCGGTGCGGCTGCGGTGCGGCTGCGGTGCGGCTGCGGTGTCCCTGCGGTGCGGCTGCGGTGTCCCTGCGGTGCGGCTGCGGTGCGGCTGCGGTGCGGCTGCTGTGTCCCTGCGGTGCGGCTGCGGTGTGTCTGCGGTGTCCCTGCGGTGCGGCTGCGGTGCGGCTGCGGTGCGGCTGCGGTGTCCCTGCGGTGCGGCTGCGGTGCGGCTGCGGTGCGGCTGCGGTGCGGCTGCGGTGCGGCTGCGGTGTCCCTGCGGTGCGGCTGCGGTGCGGCTGCGGTGTCCCTGCGGTGCGGCTGCGGTGCGGCTGCGGTGTCCCTGCGGTGCGGCTGCGGTGTCCCTGCGGTGCGGCTGCGGTGTCCCTGCGGTGCGGCTGCGGTGCGGCTGCGGTGCGGCTGCGGTGCGGCTGCGGTGCGGCTGCGGTGCGGCTGCTGTGTCCCTGCGGTGCGGCTGCGGTGTGTCTGCGGTGTCCCTGCAGTGCGGCTGCGGTGCGGCTGCGGTGTGGCTGCGGTGTCCCTGCGGTGCGCCTGCGGTGCGGCTGCGGTGTCCCTGCGGTGCGGCTGCGGTGTGGCTGCGATGTCCCTGCGGTGCGGCTGCGGTGCGGCTGCGGTGTCCCTACGGTGCGGCTGCGGTGCGGCTGCGGTGTCCCTGCGGTGCGGCTGCGGTGTGGCTGCGGTGTCCCTGCGGTGCGGCTGCGGTGCGGCTGCGGTGTGGCTGCGGTGTCCCTGCGGTGCGGCTGCGGTGCGGCTGCGGTGCGCCTGCGGTGCGGCTGCGGTGTCCCTGCGGTGTGGCTGCGGTGTCCCTGCGGTGCGGCTGCGGTGCGGCTGCGGTGCGGCTGCGGTGCGGCTGCGGTGCGGCTGCGGTGTCCCTGCGGTGCGGCTGCGGTGTCCCTGTGGTGCGGCTGCGGTGCGGCTGCGGTGCGGCTGCGGTGTCCCTGCGGTGCGGCTGCGGTGCGGCTGCGGTGCGGCTGCGGTGTCCCTGCGGTGCGGCTGCGGTGTCCCTGCGGTGCGGCTGCGGTGCGGCTGCGGTGCGGCTGCTGTGTCCCTGCGGTGCGGCTGCGGTGTGTCTGCGGTGTCCCTGCGGTGCGGCTGCGGTGCGGCTGCGGTGTGGCTGCGGTGCGGCTGCGGTGCGGCTGCGGTGTCCCTGCGGTGCGGCTGCGGTGTCCCTGCGGTGCGGCTGCGGTGCGGCTGCGGTGCGGCTGCTGTGTCCCTGCGGTGCGGCTGCGGTGTGTCTGCGGTGTCCCTGCGGTGCGGCTGCGGTGCGGCTGCGGTGTGGCTGCGGTGTCCCTGCGGTGCGGCTGCGGTGCGGCTGCGATGTGGCTGCGGTGTCCCTGCGGTGCGGCTGCGGTGTCCCTGCGGTGCGGCTGCGGTGCGGCTGCGGTGCGGCTGCTGTGTCCCTGCGGTGCGGCTGCGGTGTGTCTGCGGTGTCCCTGCGGTGCGGCTGCGGTGCGGCTGCGGTGTGGCTGCGGTGTCCCTGCGGTGCGCCTGCGGTGCGGCTGCGGTGTCCCTGCGGTGCGGCTGCGGTGTGGCTGCGGTGTCCCTGCGGTGCGGCTGCGGTGCGGCTGCGGTGCGGCTGCGGTGCGGCTGCGGTGTCCCTGCGGTGCGGCTGCGGTGTGGCTGCGGTGTCCCTGCGGTGCGGCTGCGGTGCGGCTGCGGTGTGGCTGCGGTGTCCCTGCGGTGCGGCTGCGGTGCGGCTGCGGTGCGCCTGCGGTGCGGCTGCGGTGTCCCTGCGGTGCGGCTGCGGTGTGGCTGCGGTGTCCCTGCGGTGCGGCTGCGGTGCGGCTGCGGTGCGGCTGCGGTGTCCCTGCGGTGCGGCTGCGGTGTTCCTGTGGTGCGGCTGCGGTGCGGCTGCGGTGCGGCTGCGGTGTCCCTGCGGTGCGGCTGCGGTGCGGCTGCGGTGTCCCTGCGGTGCGGCTGCGGTGTGGCTGCGGTGTCCCTGCGGTGCGGCTGCGGTGCGGCTGCGGTGCGGCTGCGGTGCGGCTGCGGTGCGGCTGCGGTGCGGCTGCGGTGTCCCTGCGGTGCGGCTGCGGTGCGGCTGCGGTGTCCCTGCGGTGCGGCTGCGGTGCGGCTGCGGTGTCCCTGCGTTGCGGCTGCGGTGCGGCTGCGGTGTCCCTGCGGTGCGGCTGCGGTGCGGCTGCGGTGCGGCTGCGGTGCGGCTGCGGTGCGGCTGCGGTGTCCCTGCGGTGCGGCTGCGGTGCGGCTGCGGTGCGGCTGCGGTGCGGCTGCTGTGTCCCTGCGGTGCGGCTGCGGTGTGTCTGCGGTGTCCCTGCGGTGCGGCTGCGGTGCGGCTGCGGTGTGGCTGCGGTGTCCCTGCGGTGCGCCTGCGGTGCGGCTGCGGTGTCCCTGCGGTGCGGCTGCGGTGTGGCTGCGATGTCCCTGCGGTGCGGCTGCGGTGCGGCTGCGGTGTCCCTGCGGTGCGGCTGCGGTGCGGCTGCGGTGTCCCTGCGGTGCGGCTGCGGTGTGGCTGCGGTGTCCCTGCGGTGCGGCTGCGGTGCGGCTGCGGTGTGGCTGCGGTGTCCCTGCGGTGCGGCTGCGGTGCGGCTGCGGTGCGCCTGCGGTGCGGCTGCGGTGTCCCTGCGGTGTGGCTGCGGTGTCCCTGCGGTGCGGCTGCGGTGCGGCTGCGGTGCGGCTGCGGTGCGGCTGCGGTGCGGCTGCGGTGTCCCTGCGGTGCGGCTGCGGTGTCCCTGTGGTGCGGCTGCGGTGCGGCTGCGGTGCGGCTGCGGTGTCCCTGCGGTGCGGCTGCGGTGCGGCTGCGGTGCGGCTGCGGTGTCCCTGCGGTGCGGCTGTGGTGTCCCTGCGGTGCGGCTGCGGTGCGGCTGCGGTGCGGCTGCTGTGTCCCTGCGGTGCGGCTGCGGTGTGTCTGCGGTGTCCCTGCGGTGCGGCTGCGGTGCGGCTGCGGTGTGGCTGCGGTGCGGCTGCGGTGCGGCTGCGGTGTCCCTGCGGTGCGGCTGCGGTGTCCCTGCGGTGCGGCTGCGGTGCGGCTGCGGTGCGGCTGCTGTGTCCCTGCGGTGCGGCTGCGGTGTGTCTGCGGTGTCCCTGCGGTGCGGCTGCGGTGCGGCTGCGGTGTGGCTGCGGTGCGGCTGCGGTGCGGCTGCGGTGCGGCTGCGGTGTCCCTGCGGTGCGGCTGCGGTGTCCCTGTGGTGCGGCTGCGGTGCGGCTGCGGTGCGGCTGCGGTGTCCCTGCGGTGCGGCTGCGGTGCGGCTGCGGTGCGGCTGCGGTGTCCCTGCGGTGCGGCTGTGGTGTCCCTGCGGTGCGGCTGCGGTGCGGCTGCGGTGCGGCTGCTGTGTCCCTGCGGTGCGGCTGCGGTGTGTCTGCGGTGTCCCTGCGGTGCGGCTGCGGTGCGGCTGCGGTGTGGCTGCGGTGCGGCTGCGGTGCGGCTGCGGTGTCCCTGCGGTGCGGCTGCGGTGTCCCTGCGGTGCGGCTGCGGTGCGGCTGCGGTGCGGCTGCTGTGTCCCTGCGGTGCGGCTGCGGTGTGTCTGCGGTGTCCCTGCGGTGCGGCTGCGGTGCGGCTGCGGTGTGGCTGCGGTGTCCCTGCGGTGCGGCTGCGGTGCGGCTGCGGTGTGGCTGCGGTGTCCCTGCGGTGCGGCTGCGGTGTCCCTGCGGTGCGGCTGCGGTGCGGCTGCGGTGCGGCTGCTGTGTCCCTGCGGTGCGGCTGCGGTGTGTCTGCGGTGTCCCTGCGGTGCGGCTGCGGTGCGGCTGCGGTGTGGCTGCGGTGTCCCTGCGGTGCGCCTGCGGTGCGGCTGCGGTGTCCCTGCGGTGCGGCTGCGGTGTGGCTGCGGTGTCCCTGCGGTGCGGCTGCGGCTGCGGTGTGGCTGCGGTGTCCCTGCGGTGCGCCTGCGGTGAAGCTGCGGTGTCCCTGCGGTGCGGCTGCGGTGTGGCTGCGGTGTCCCTGCGGTGCGGCTGCGGTGCGGCTGCTGTGTCCCTGCGGTGCGGCTGCGGTGTGTCTGCGGTGTCCCTGCGGTGCGGCTGCGGTGCGGCTGCGGTGTGACTGCGGTGTCCCTGCGGTGCGCCTGCGGTGCGGCTGCGGTGTCCCTGCGGTGCGGCTGCGGTGCGGCTGCGGTGTCCCTGCGGTGCGGCTGCGGTGCGGCTGCGGTGTCCATGCTGTGTCCCTGCGGTGCAGCTGCGGTGCAGCTGCGGTGCGGCTGCGGTGCGGCTGCGGTGCGGCTGCGGTGTCCCTGCGGTCCGGCTGCGGTGCGGCTACGGTGTGGCTGCGGTGTCCCTGCGGTGTGGCTGCGGTGTCCCTGCGGTGCAGCTGCGGTGCGGCTGCGGTGCGGCTGCGGTGCGGCTGCGGTGTCCCTGCGGTGTGGCTGCGGTGTCCGTTTGCCAGGGTCGTCAGGAGTAAAATCATCCGTGTTCGAGGCTGTTGATTGCTTCGTAACTAGAGTCCTTTTAGGGAAGTTAGCCCGACAGCACAACCGGCCGGGTATACCGGTGTCAGTAGTCCACTACGGGAGTATGAGCGCTGCCGTTGTCCCATTAAGGCCTCCTTCGCCATCTGACTAAACTTGGAGATTCATTACCGACCTGTGATCCGAATATGTCGAAGCAGTTTCATGAGCTGCAGTAGACGGCCACCATCAACTCGTCCGCTGTCGTCTGGAACAAGTCGTCGTCTGTTGCGCCCAAGAGCTTCCAAAGCGATTGGTTACCCAATCTCTGACCCAGCGGTCACGAACGTAAAGCTGGAGAGTAGGAGTGGCTAGGCCTAGGCTAGATGAGAACTATCATCCCCTGTTGACCACCATCTGTATCTTTTTTTTCATTTTAGACAGACGATCGTATGGAGTTAATGTAAGCCTCAGCGTCTGTACAAAGATTGAAAACGATGACGAAAGTCAAGGAAGCACAGTACGTTGTACGTTCCAGTCGCCACATGAACAATCTGGATACAGCTATCAATAGGGTAAGTACCACTGCATGCAAATGCGTTTCGTAGATATGTAGTTCAACTATTTGGTTCGATAAAATAGCTACCCGCTTAGGTTGCTTTACTTCAAAGTCCGTGTCCAGGGTGCTATGCTTTGGTTTAGTTTTTGCTTGTCTTACTTGTTATACCGCTGGGAGGTGGTAATCTTCAAAAGACGAGGATTTGTACATCCACTAACCATTTCTCCCTTCTCCCAGCGATACCGCCTTGTTGGCATTTCATCGCAGAGGGTGTTCTGACTTTGGATACGTGTTAGTCTTGCTGGACTCTGTTCTCTCACGCTCCAGTACTTTCAGCCTATTTCTTACTTAGGGTGCGCGTGGATTCAAAGACCTGTCTGCACTGTTCCATTCGTTTTGGCAAAAGCCTGGTTGTCAATGAGGAAGGCGATGGTACTCTAGGGTGCAGGGTTGCATTTCAGTAGACAACAAGCCATTCAGTCATCTGAATGAGGTATTGCCCGAGGAACTTGTTTCTTAGATGGCTGAGGAGGCCTCTACAGTGGCAAAGAAAGTTGGTTGTATCTTCCTGAACCTCCTTGTCACCACAGCCCCTGCAAAGGTCTTCGTCTGTGCCCGTAATGTCTCCTATAAGAGTGGAGAGGGATTTTTTGTACCCCTCCGCATGAGCCTTACTTTGTCGAGTACAGGCCATAGCTTCCTTGTGGTGATACAAGTATCTAGAGAGGTCCATCTGTTGTTCGCCTCCCGGCTTCGAGTTTAAGTTGTGCAAGACGGGATGTACACTAAGGGTCGGAATGATCTGAGTTTAGTGTCGAGCCTCCCCTTGTCAGTTTGTCGGCTTTGTTGTTTCCTGGTATGACCTCTTTTTCAGGGACCCAGTAGAGTCTAACCTTGTGCTGTGTTCCAAGCACCTTGAGCTCTTCTCTTTCTGTAGCAGATGCTTGATGTATGATGATGATGTATATTGTTGAGAGGTGCAAGTGCACTGCGACCTATAAAAGATCGATTGTGCCCCCCTGGCTAAGGTTCTAGCCGATGATATACTAGGTCTAGAGCACTTCCTCCAGTCCAGCTGCTACAGCAAACAGTATCTTCAGTGGATCCAGCGAAGGTAAATCCGTTTCTGATAGGAGGTAGGCAGCAAGGTGATTCCTTAGCAGATGCTTGCTTTTATTACTTCCTGGCTGTGGATAAAAAGGGTGATATCCTCCTCTGGTATTACCTCCATCGCAGTTTGCTATTGTCGCTGCTAGGACCTCTGCTGTAGTTTGGAAGCCAAACTGACATGGAAATTCCTAGTGGTTTAGAGAAATGCCTGCGCCAACGGTGGATGCACTATCGCTTTTCCATTCTTCCCTGCTCGGGTAGGTGCTTAGAAATGGTCGCGTGACGTTGCCTGGATATCTCTGCAGCTATCTGTCTGGCTTGATCTTCGGCCACTAACAGCTACCGATGCTTAAACAAATATGTCTAGCGGAAGCAGGTTGAGAATGGCCTTGAGTCCTGCTTCTGGTGTTGTTCTCATTGCTCTGATGGTACCAATGCACGCTAGTCTTTGTAATTTTGTGATGGTTGGTGGCTTACCACCATGCAATGCTACCGTCAGTCAGTATAGGCCTTGCTATAGCCGTGCACATCCATGGAATGGTTTTGGGATTCGATCCCATTCTTCTCACAGAACTGCTCAAGCATCTGCGATGTGAAGGCGGTTCCTCGGTTAGTGACGATCCTTCGGGTCAATCCAAAATAGCTGGCCACTTCGTTCGGCACACTAAGAACCCCTTTACTGTTGGTGTTTTTTACGGCTCATAGTGTGGTGTACTTGGTGAAGTTGTCGATCAGGGCCAGAACGTATCCGCCTTTCCCCTTTGTAAATGGTCCAAGGTGATCCAAGTGATCTTCTTCTTCTTCCTTTTATGAGCGAGGCTATGATCCGCAAACAAGGGATCACAACCCTCCCACTTCACCGCATTTCTACTGATCCGCCTGTGGGGTTCGCCAAGGTGATCCAAGTGTACCGTGTCGAAGGGGAGAGGAATGCGTTATATGCTGTGGAGTTTGCACTCAGACTTGCCCCCTCTCCTCTTTCCGTAAGCGCACTCAACGCACGACTTGATGTGGCTCCTTCATCTTTGGGAACCAAAACGTCTGCCTTATCCTCTCCAGTGTCTTCTCGTCACCAAGGTCTCCCACGTTGTCGTGGCATATTTTCAAAATTCGCCTTGAGGACCTTTCTCGGCATTGCCCACATTTCGGAACAGCCGATGCCCTATAACAAAATAGTCCTTCTGTAGCTGCGTTCTTTTCCAAAGTCATCTCAGTTGCCTTCAACGTGGAAATTACGTCGTATAGCATCCGGTTACGCCACTGCATGCTACCCACCCAATCCTCTGCGGACATATTGACATTCAGGATCAGCTCAGATGCCTCCTCCACTGCTGGCCTTCCATAGGTTGTCGGCTTAAGGCGTCAACATAGCTGATGAACTGTTTCGTAGTCGAACTCTTGGAGTTTGAGTCACCATCGTCCCATCCAGGGAATCAATTGCTGGTCGCGACTATGGCCTCACAGTCCGTGTATCATATCATACCCTATTCTATACTCACCACATGTATTCTAATTTACCATATTATCTATTCGCCTTGGTTAATTTCTTCTTTACATGTACATAAGCACCCATCCTATTGGATGGAGCTTCAAGCTCGCCAATATAATGAAATAAAGTGAGTTGAATTATAACAAGCGACGAGTAAGGTCGTCTTGCGTGATCATTGTCACAGTTGAGTCTTTTCTTTCCCTTCGCGACAACATGTTTTAATCCACATTTTCTGGTCCTTCGAGCCGGATAGAACAATGTACTGACCTTTCATTCGGGAAATTCTAAAACAATTTAATTGGATTTATTAAGTCACGTGGATTTTTCACAAACTTTGGTGTAAAGTCCATTTCGTGCAATATACATTATTATTGGACTTCTATGAGCGAAATCACGCAATACCTATATACTGAATATAAGCTTGTGTTAGTGGACAGTGCTTTCACTAGAGTCGTCTTCTATTAGCGGTTTACTTTACGGTGCTATCATACCCTCGCATCGTCTGCAGTCTAATTACGGGTTACAAAATCAGCTAATTTTGCCATGGAAGAGTTATGGAAAAAGCAAAACAGCGCAATGAGTTTAATTAATCATTTTCGGGTTAACTTCAATAAAGTCGGCAAAGCAACTCGTACAACAGGGTATATCAAAACGCGAATTGATCCTCTTAAAGGATACTGGCTTAAATTTCAACAAATACACGATGACTTGCTAATAAAAGGTGACCAGAAGGAAGATTATTTCGTAAAAGTTAAGTATACAGAAATAGAGATTGTCTTTTGTGAAACTTTGGCATACTTAACAGATCAGCTTGATGAGAAGGTGGTAGCATAGACTTCACCGAGCAACGACTCCACAAAACCTCAGCAAGTCAGCTTTCAGCTACCAAAAATAAATCTTCCTGTGTTTTCGGGGGATTATTTGTCGTGGATGTCATTTCGTGACTTGTTCACGAGCATTGTTCATACGGCACCAATTTCAAAGGTGGACAAGTTGTCCCATCTAAAGGGGCATCTCACGGATGAGGCGGCACTTCTATTAAAGAACATTGCCCTTGAAGAAGCCAACTATGACGTCGCGTGGATATTGTTGAAGAGTCGCTACGAGAATGAGGGAATCATCGTCACGACTTACTCAAAAAAGTTCACCACGCTCCCAGTATCGAAAGGAGAAACCATCGGTGAAGTCAGACGTTTATTAGATACAACACAAGACATGCTCGACGCTTTAAAGAATCTAAGGAGGCCAGTTAATCAGTTGGACGATTGGAACATTTTCTATCTTACTTCCAAACTCGATCCTACAAACCGCAAGGATTACTTTACTTACTTACTTAGATCCTTTAACCCCTCGGGGGGCATAGGGCGTCAACCACGCCATCTTATTAGAAGCTCTGCAACGCGTTTGAGCTGCCTCCAACTCATTCCTAAAGAGCTCGATTCCTCCTCAACTGTTCTGCGCCATGTTTGCGTAGGGCGTCACTGCTATTCTGCCTGCCTGGCTGAGCGGATTCCACTGCATGGCGTATTTCGCAATGGAGTTGTCTTCGCGCCGTAGGGTGTGTCCAATCCATTGCCACTTTCTTCTTCGTATAGTAATGCTTATAGGTTCTTGGCCCGTTCTCAGATAAAGCTGTTCGTTGGAGATGCGGTTCGGCCAAAAAATCATCAAGATGATTCTTAAGCATTTGTTTACGAAGACTTGCAGCTTGCGTGTGTTAATGGTGTCCACCTTCCAGGTACTGCACCCATAAAGCAGCACTGATTCTACGTTGGAGCGGAACAGTCGTAGCTTGGTTCTTAAGCTAATAACATTGCTTCTCCAGATTTTGGACAGCATTCCGAACGCAGCTTTAGCCTTCCCGATTCTGCTGCACACATCCAGTTCGGTGCCACCGCGATTAGCCGAGACTACACTTCCTAAATATAGAAAGTTATCAACTTTCGAGACTTCCTGTCCGGCAATGTAAAGTTGAGCGCGGTTGTTAGAAGAAGTGCTCAGGGCTTTTGTTTTGGCTGTGTTTATTCTTAACCCCACTTTGTGTGCCTCAGCTTCTAGATTTTGGGCCATCAAATAAAGATCCATTATCCGATGTGAAAGTACACAAACATCATCAGGGTAATCTAAGTGTTTAAGGTAAGATGTCATCGTCCAACGAATTCCATAATTAAAAACCAAGAACAATAGTGGTGACAGTATGCACACTTGACGTACTCCACTTTGGACATCAAAATCCTCCGACACCTTACCATTGTGCACGACGTGACACTTACCGCCCTCGTATGCAGCCTTGATAATAGCTATAAGCTTTTCTGGAATTCCTCTCCGCGCAAGGCCAGCCAGATAGCATCTCGATTCAAGCTGTCGAAAGCCTTCTCGAAATCGATAAACAGTAAATGTAGCGGAGACCTATACTCAACGCATTGTTCGATTATGATCCGTAAGGTGTTTATGTGGTTGATGCAGGAGGATCCAGCGCGAAAGCCTGCCTGTTCGACATCGAGAGTTGAATCTAAATGTTCACTAATTCGTTCTAGAATTATTTTAGCTATTATTTTGGCCACGACTGGAAGAACGCATATACCTCTCCAGTTACCACAATCCATCAAGTTTCCCTTCTTTGGAAGTTTAATGATCATCCCCCTTTTCCACTCCTGTGGAAATTGTTCACTATCCCAAGCTCTCCGTATTAGCGGATGCAGCAAATCTGCCGATGTATTTGGCGCCGCTTGATATAGCTCGGCAGGGATGCCATCAATACCCACCGCCTTGTTTTTCTTGAGGGACTTGATTTACTGGGAGGTACGGTATGAATTCGGAAATATGTTGCTTCGAACTGCTCATTCGAATTCGAGATCATACCGCTATCGTCTAAGTGATTTAGCACTGTAGCAAAATGTTCTCTCCATCTAGTGAGCTGAACCGCATCCGAAATCAGAAGGTTACCGTCTAGACTCTTCACTGGATGTTGTTTGGAGTTTCGACCACCAATGAGCTCCTTAGTGATGCTATAAACAGTCCTACTGTCGCACCTACTCGCTGCTTCTTTAGCCCTTGAGGCCAGTAAGTTAACATATTGACGTTTGTCACGTCTCACACTACGCTGCACTTCTTTCTTCTTCGCGCGGTATTGGGTTTCAAGCTCGGTTCTCTCTACTGCTGAGGCCGCTGCAATCCGAGTCTTGATTGCTGTATGCTCATCGATCCGTCTCCAGGTGTCTTTTTTTTTTTTTTTTTTTTTTGGATTGCGCCAAGGATGTGTAATCTTCATAGATACTAATAGCCCGAGTGCTACTAGCATGCACGATTCGCAAACCTGAGTAATCGATTTCAGGAATACGCCTACGTACTAAACACACACCCTACACACTTCAACCACTCTCCCCGCGGGACTGCCGTTAGGTATTACTTCGCGGGGCTGGTTAGCAATTTATGCTATGCTTCTTGTGTCAGCTTCTTCCGCTGCTTCAGCTGCTCTTCTTAGCTCTTCTATTCTCCGCAGCTCTTTTTGTAGAGTTGTTACGAAGGAACATATTGCCATCCAATTCTCTTCCGACTGTAACATATGGTCGAGGAGTAGTGACGGACTTGGCAGAATAATTCTCCATGCCGTGAAACGTGTGCAGTAAAACACTGCGTGCTCCGTATCTTCATCTTCACCTGGGCATTCCGGGCAGGATGGTGAGTTGTCATGTCCAAAACGGTGTAGATATTTGCGGTAGCCACCGTGGCCAGACAGGAACTGCGTTAGATGATAGTTGCAGTCTCCATGCTTTCGACTTATCCAGTCTTGGATTGTCGGTATAAGTTTATATGTCCATCTGCCTTTTGTTGTATTAGCCCAACGAGTTTGCCACATAGCTGCTGACGCTGCCCTTTCTTCGATTTTTATCACCTTGATACCAGTGGCGTCGTGATGACTCAATGCTCTTCTGTTATATATCCTCAGCATTTCATCTGCGAGAATATCGATGGGGATCATTCCAGCTATGACAAATGCAGCTTCGTCAGAGATGGTTCGAAAGCCGCTGATTGTCCGTAGCGCACAGAGTCTGTATGATGACGAAAGTCTCCTTTTGGTCTCCTTCGTCCTCAGTGCCTCCGCCCAGACTGGGGCGGCATACAACAGAACTGAGGTGATAACTCTAGAGAGTAGAATCCTTCTAGCGTATCCAGGTCCACCGATGTTAGGCATGATACGCGAGAGAGCTCCCTGCATATGCGATGCTTTTTTGGCAACAAAATCAACATGCGTTTTAAACCGTAGCTTGTTGTCCAGCATTACTCCAAGGTATTTAACCGCCTCCTTCGACCTGATGGTTTGGTAACCAACCTGAAAGTTGGCAAATTCGACGGTTTTCCGGCTGGTTATAAGAACAGCTTCTGTCTTATGGTCAGCTAGTTCTAGTCCGGCGGATATTAGCCAATCTTTTATCCGGGCAATTGCTTCATTTGTAGCTGATTCTACTGCATGGATCTGTTTAGCTACTGTCACGACTGCAATGTCGTCGGCGAATCCAATTATCGTTACTCCGCCAGGTAGAGTTAATCGTAGGACTCCGTCGTACATGATGTTCCACAATAGTGGCCCTAAAACCGATCCCTGTGGAACTCCCGCAGTTACGTCGTAGTATTTTACCCCATCATCGGTGTTGTACCTCAGCTTCCTGTTGTTGAAGTAGTTCGTCACTATCCGTAGCAGGTAATATGGCGTATCCATCCTGGCAAGTGACCTTCTAATAAACGACCAGTCCGCAGAGTTAAATGCGTTTTTAACGTCCAGCGTTACTACTGCACAATACTCCTTTGTGCCATAGAGCCATCTTTCGCCTTCGATGGCACCTTTGGCGATATCAACTACCGCTCTTATGGCATCAACAGTAGATCGTTCTCTTCTGAAACCAAATTGGTGATCTGAGAGGGCTCCTTTCTCTTCTGCTACTGCGAGTAATCTATTATAGATTATCTTCTCGAGGATCTTTCCCATGGTGTCCAATAGGCATATTGGACGATAGGATGATGGTTCCCCTGGAGGCTTCTTTCCTTTTGGCAGTAGGACCAAATGCTGCGTCTTCCATTTTTCGGGAAAGGTTCCTTCTTCAAGGCATTTCTGCATTGTTGATATGAAGAGGTCTGGTCTTTTTTTTACAGCTGCCTTTACTGCCTTATTCGGGATGCCGTCAGGTCCCGGCGCCTTGTTGTCACCTATCTTGCTGCATGCCCTTTGCAGCTCCTCGTGAGTAATTAAAGGAATATCTTCTGGATTGACTTCTCGTATAATATTGCACATAGTAGCAGGCCTTTGAGGGAAGAGGTGCTCTACTATGGATCTCAGCATTATCGGACATGTTATTTGAGGAGTCTTATAGCCCTTCAATTTCGTCATCGCCATTCTGTATGCCGAGCCCCATGGGTTAATGTCGGCTTCTTGACAGAGACGTTTAAAACACGCAGTTTTACTTTCCTTGATGGCTCTATTTAAGTTACGTCTCGCCAGTCTAAGGGCGTCCAGGCATTGTTGGAAATCCGCCCTCCTTCTTGATCGTTGAACTTTGCGCCGGGCTTGTAGACATTTGGCCCGAAGTTCGCCTATTTCCTCGTTCCACCAGTAACACGGTGATGCCTTCCTGGTGTTTGTTCTCCTAGGCATTGATGCGTCGCACGCTGTGGTGATGGTGCCTGTGAGGTGGTGCGCGAGGGTCTCCGCTGTTCCGCTTGGAGTTTGATCACCGCTCAACATCTCTTCGAATGCATCCTTATCGAAAGATCGGTCGCTCCATTTTGGGCCAGTAAGTTTTGGGAGCTGGACTGGTTTTTTCCCTTTTATTTCCAGTATTATCACCTGATGGTCGCTGTGTGAATATTCCTCACTGACCCTCCACTTTATGTTTTTCAGGATGGAGTTGCTCGCAAAGGTAATGTCAATGATGGAGCCTACTCCAGCCTTCCGGTAAGTATTTGCCCGGCCCTTATTAGCAATGCCTATTGCTAGGGGAGCGAATGTTTCCAATAAGGCCTGCCCTCTGGTGTTTGTGAGCCTGCTACCCCATTCTGTGGCCCACGCGTTGAAGTCTCCTCCTATAACCACTGGGGCTCTCTGGAGCGCATCCGCGGTTAGATGGTCCAGCATTAGTTGATATTCGCTGGTCGTCAAGCTGGGTCTTGCATAGCAGCTATAGAAATGGATTCCATTTATTTTCGCACGCACGAAGCCTTCTGTTTGTTCGTTAGTTTCTAGGAAGGCATGGGGTCCACATATCCATATTGCCACCTGTTTTGCTTTATCACAGATCCAGTTATTGTTCTGTTCGGGACATTTATAGGGCTCGCTGATCATAACAACGTCGGCTCTTTCGTCCTTGGCCGTTTGTGCCAGGATGTCCTGGGCTATTCTACAGTGATTAAGATTTATTTGTAGTATCTTCATGGTATTTTACTTGTAATAGCTCTCCTGAAGACCGGACGTCTTCTGCTACCAGCTATATGATGCGCGTCGTCTGGGTGTTTTTTTTTGCAGAACATGCAGGATGGTTGCTTATCGCAATTTTTCGCTATGTGGCCCCCTTCACCACATCTCCTACATAGCTTCGAGCGATCTTCTTCGCTTCTGCATTGTGTGGCTAGATGACCATACTCCAGGCACTTGAAGCACGTTTTCAGCAGTGTCTTTTCACGAATTCGGCAGACTACCCACCCAATCTTAATTTTCCCGGCTTCTAACAGTTTTCTTACGTCTTCTACTGGAAGACTGATGGTTGCTGTCTGTAGAAAGCCATGTGTGGTGGTGTTTCTGCTTTTTACCGACATACGTGCGTGCCCCAGTCGCAAAAGCATTTTTCACAGCACTCCAGTAGTCATCCATGTTCTCTTCCAGTATGCTGCTGATTGCTTCTGCTTCTAAGGCAACATGGTCCCTGAACTGTTGGCGCACTTGGGGAACTTTAAGCCTGTCGATACTAAACCTGGTGATGTTAAGTTGATTTGAGCGGTTGCTGTTGACGGATGCAGAACGAAGGCGTAATTGAGCTACCATAAAATGGTGATCTCATTCTAGTCCGACGTCAGCTCCACGTCTGCTTCGGATTTCTTCCATCGAGAACTCCTTCTAAAATTCAAAACATTCTACCGGAAAAGTGTTCTAAGCTGGAAACAGAAGAAATACGTAGCTCTATCAACGTATTTTCAAAAGAATGGCCAAAATGACATCAAAAGATGTACTGATGATATTCGAGGCGAAATGACGATGTGGCGCAGGTAAAATAGACGCTCTCATTTGTTGCGATTCAACGTTGCACCAAACAATACATCGCTTGATGCAGATCGGTGCAGCACTTCCCGTATCTGTGGCATCAAGTAAACGGTCTTTTTCTTGTCTTCGCAGATTGAAAACTTATCTGCGTAGCAAGACTAGAGAGGAGCGGTTAAATGGCTTGATGTTGCTTAACATATATAGAGATATTGACATGAAATACGAAGAGGTTATAGATATGATGGCTAAAGTACCAAGACGTATGGATATAATTTTGTAAAATATTCCAACTATAAATTATATTATATTATTATATACTAATATAACAACCAGCGCTTGTCGTAAAAGGCGACTAAGGGGAACAAATCAGATCTAGGCAATATAACACCCAAGTGAGCCTAGCGACACATGTGCTACCATAAAAACCCTCCCACAAGTGTGCATGCGAGTCCGTGGGTTGACACGACTGGAGATCACCGGTGTCATAAAAGAAAGATCAAACAATACTAAAACAGGAGCATGCACGTGTCAAACAACAAACACCATTGCAATATGGTGCAAAAATTGTATTGCAAAACTGGTAATACTTGCAAAAAGGAAAGGCACTACCACTGCTGTGCATGGTACTGATCCTGGACCGAGCAGAAATGTTCGGGTCAGAGCTACACGGATTCCGGAGGCTAGCAAAATAATGAAACAGTTTGGATGCAATTTGAGGGTCGCGAGTTGGAACGTGGGAAGCATGACCGGTCGAAGTTACGAGCTGGAAGAGATGATGAATAGAAGGCGGGTGGACATCTTGTGTGTCCAAGAGACGAAATGGAAAAACGCCGGGAATCGGGCACGTTTCTCGGACGTTAGGACAAAAGATTACAAGATGTTCTACTACGGAACGGAAAAGGCTAAGAACGGAATCGGTATCATTTTTGCAGCAGAGCTACTTGGTAACGTCTTGAGCATTTCGAAGTCCAGCGACCGTTTGATGTCTCTCAAACTAGTAATACAAGGAGAGGTGTGGAATATTGTCAGTGCATATGCTCCCACAATGGGTGCAATCAGAGAGATAAAGATGCATTTTGGCTAGATTTCCACAATCTCCTTAAGAACATCCCAAAGGAAGAATTGCTGTTTGTTGGGGGAGATTTGAATGGACATGTCGGGAAATCAAACGAAGACCATGAAGACTGCCATGGAGGACTAGGATATGGCACCAGGAACCTTCCTGGTGAAGACATCCTAAGCATGTGCAAATCACACGGTCTTATCGTGTTAAATACGATGTTCATCAAATAAAGCCGACACCTGATCACTTACAGCAGTGGTGGAGATGAAACTCAGATTGACTACCATGTGGTAGGCAGTTTCATGAAGCCTCGGGTAAAAGATTGCAAAGTGATCCTGGGAGAGGCAATCGCTCGGCAACACCGTCTCCTGCTAACAGAAATTTTTATGAAAACACCGAAGAAAAGCAAACAAACAAGGGTCTCTGCGAAAATCAAGTGGTACAATCTGGACAAAGAAAAAGGCGAAGCTTTTGTTTTCGTAATGAAAAATTACCTCTCTCACACCATCAACGGAGCTGAGGATGAAGAGTGCAGAGTACAAAATATGTGGGATTCCCTACAGCGAAGTTGCTTAAAGAAGGCCAAATCACTGCTGGGAGCTTCAAAAGACCACCATCAACACGCCAAAGAAACATGGTGGATGAAGCTAAGAAAGTGATAAATGAGAAGAAAGCGGCTTTCAAAGCTTGGTCAAAGTGCCCCTCTAATAATAGTGACGAAAAAGCTCGCCTCGAAATGGAATACAGATGCTGCAAGAAAAAGGCGAAGAAGAAGTGCGCTCAGCTTCAAGCAGAGAGTACGGAGGGCCTGTATCGGGAGCTGGAGAAAATATTTTCCCCGGTTGCTGATGCAAACCAGGCTATCCAGGAGCTGCGAAGACACAATATGAACAAGAGCGCCACTATCTTCAAAATAGCCGCCCAAAGAAGGAAGAATGCTCAGGAGATTCGTTCGCCAAAGTTCATTAGCAATGCTCATGGCCAGCTTCTTGTGGATGACGACAAAATTCTGCAGAGGTGGCGGCAGTATTGTGAAGAGCTTTTGAATGAACAAATTCCCCGGCTATACTTTCCAAGAGCCACCCCTAACTCTGAAAAAATACCCGACATTGCAGTCGAAGAAGTTAGTGAGGCCGTCAAATACTCCAAAAAACGAAAAGCGGTTGGGCCAGACGAGATACCCTCTGAGTTCTGGAAAAAGATGGGAGACATCGGGTTCAGATGGCTCAGAATTCTCATCTCCAAATTCGTGAGAGGTGATCCAATGCCGAATGAATGGAGGGAAAGTTACCTTCTCCCTGTATACAAAGGGAAGGGTGATACGCGAAACTGTGATAACTACCGTTCGATCAAGCTGATGTCACACACCATGAAGAGCGTTGAGCGGGTATTCGGTGGTCCACTGCGAAAAATAATACGGCCATCTGATGATCAGTGCGGGTTTGTCGCTGATAAATCACCCACAGATGTAATCCAAAGTATAAGGATCATAATGGAAAAACATCGTGATTCGTTAAAGGATTTGCATATTGTATTGGTTGACTTTGAAAAGGTATTCGACAGACAACCACGAGATCTGATATGGGTGGCGCTAAGACATCAAGGGGTTCCAGAAACCTATGTACAGATGATCATGGACATGTACGAGGAGCAAAGACAAAAGTAAGATGCCCCGCTGGAGTAACCAAAGAGTTCCCAATCAAAGTCGGGGTGCACCAGGGAAGCGTTTTAAGTCCTTTGCTCTTTATTGCAGTCCTTGATTATCTACTTGAAGGTAAAGTGATGGACCCCAAGGTACATACATCAGTTATTCTTTGCTGACGATGGAGCCATCATAAGTGAGGATACTATATCCCTGCAACAAGCACTTGATGTGTGGGTGGACGCTCTGGAGGAAAATGGGTATCGCATTAGTTCAAAAAAGACAGAGTTCTTGTGCTCCCCGTTCTACGATCCACTTAGGCCTATTCCAGACATTTATTTGAATGGAACAGTGCTTCCCAACTGCGAAAAGTTCAAATATCTGGGATCTATGATCAATAGCAAAGCAACATATGATGACGACATCAATCATCGTGTAAGCGTAGGGTGGATGAAGTGGCGAGAAAATTCCGATATCTTCTGTGACAGAAAAATGTCCACTAAGTTGAAAGGAAGGCTCTACATCGCAGTTGTACGTCCAGCGCTCACATACGGTTCACAATGTTGGACGATGTACAAAAAGTATGAGAGTAAATTGACGGTAGCTGAGATGAAGATGCTTCGCATGACAGCAGGGTGACAAAGCTTGATCGAATAAGAAGTTCGAAGATCCGTGGAAGCTTTTACATCAAGGAAACCATGGTACAAAAAGTAGAGCGCGACCGGCTCAGTTGGTATTGCCACGTTCAAAGAAAATATCATTTGAACCCTGTTAAAAAGGCAATATCAATGCACGTTCTAAAGACATCGCGATGTAGGAAAGGCAGCCCTATAAATGCCTGGATCAGACAAATGCGACGACATCGGCATTTCATTGGCCTCAGTAACCGAAT
This sequence comes from Brachypalpus laphriformis, assembly GCA_945910035.1. NCBI lineage: Eukaryota > Metazoa > Arthropoda > Insecta > Diptera > Syrphidae > Brachypalpus > Brachypalpus laphriformis. Next base: position 62,373,024 of record OX246756.1, read on the forward strand.
GGTCCAAAATCGGCAGGCCTGCGGATATTTTCTGAGGTCAAATAGGCGAACCCCACAGGCGGATCAGTAGAAATGCGGTAAAGTGGGAGGGTTGTGATCCCTTGTTTTCGGATTATAGCCTCGCTGATAAAAGGAAGAAGAAGAAGAAGGAGATAGACCTGTATCAATTGTTAGCAAGTATGTAGTTCGATGTATTGGGTGGCATGTGGAATGTTGTATTAATATTCTTAATATCTTAGCAATTTTTCGACGGTATCGTATGTCTTATTTTCCCACACTTGTGGGGACTTATGTACTTTGCCACAAGGTATTTATATTCGTAAAGTTTTCAAATTTGTTCTCCATTGAATAAACATTTTTTTATGAGAGCAGTTCCTTCCACTCTGCTTTTGGTAATCATCACCTTCGACTTTTCCAGATTGACTACAAGACTCCCAGGTCAACGCTTTCCGCATATAGTTGCAATGTTCTTATTACAACACAAACTGCAATTCTTCGGGGAATGGTCTAGACTATACTGCGAACATGAGACCACTCTAATGGAATACATTTCAGTATCTTGGAAAGAGACTCTTCAGGAGCTGTTGTTGAAAATTGAACTATTCATGCGTCCCTCATTTCGAGAGAAAGCGCAACAAAGTCTAACGAGGAACACGTACCAAACACTTAAATATGACCTCGGGAAAAAACTATTTTCACGACCAAAATAGCTTAGATGCAATTTCGTGTATTTTCAAGGCTAGATGGGAGCTTCTCTACTTGAACTACATGCCAAATCCGAACCCAATGGAATGCGGAATGCATTTCATGCATTCTCTCTTATCTGGCTGACGGCAAATGCGAATGCTATACTTTGTGAATGTGTGTCTATGAATCTTTTTATTGCACAATAAAATCACATACTATAATTCAAAATCGTTAGTAAAGCTAATTTATAAAATTCTATGCTGCAATATTTTACATTGTTACTTACTAAGGTGGCGCTACTGGGGTGAATTTAGGCCTCAACCAACAAGCCTCTTCATTAAGCTCTGTCTTTAGCTAGCTAGTACTCCAGTTGCACTCCAAGTTGGTTGTATCAGTGAAAACGCTTATTTATTTGTCCACGCAAATTATATAGAAAAAAGTCTTCAAGCTCATATTACAGACTATCTATCGCTGACTCTCAATCACTTTCAGATGACTTGAATGAATTTTCGACTAAGTGCAAAGAATAAAAAAATTCTTGAGCTCAACGTCAACAAATGTCAAGCCATTACATATTCCTGAAAGCGTCTGCCGCCGCCCATAGACCCTACTCCACATGCGACGAGCTTTATTGTGTGATGCGACAGGGAACTCAATTTGCGTTGTAAATTGATAGCATTATCAACCGAACAAACTCTGTGCTTGATTTCGCCAAACGCTGCGCTAGTTAGTTACATCCTAGAACTGAAAAGCAATGTGGAAATAGTTAACGGGGCTTTCATACAAGCGTATGAAAGTAGGTGTCCCATTAGCTGCAAGATAGATCAAAAAGACACCCGATGGTGTAACAAAACGCCAGTCGAATTAAGATCAAAAGTGCGCAAGCTATTTCACAAAGCAAATCGCGACGAAGACTGGTAAACCTACACCGTGGAACAAGCCAGATTCAACATGGACATCAGAAAAGCTAAAAGGAGTAGTTTCAGAGCATTCTGTCAGAATATAGCGTCCACCTCTGCAACGGCCAGACTTCAGAAACCCCTGGTTAACGAAAAAGCAGGCGCCCCATGTTCACTGAAAAAGCAGGATGGCAGCTACACCAAAGATGAAGAGCGAAGATTTATTCTACTACTCGAAACACACATTCCGGGAAGCTCAATCTACACTAGTATACCTATAGAGAAACATAAAGGGCCCAGTAGAGACACGTTTCAGCCGTCCAAAGTACCGGGAGTAGACGACGTATTCCCTGCCCTACTGCAAAAAGGTCAGGAAACTTTCATTCCTCATAGAATTAATTAGAAGCAGTATAGCCAAGATTCTGGAGAAGGGCAAAGATAATATTCATCCTGAAAGTGGGTAAAAAGAGACACCACTTTACGAAATTAATGTGGAGCCTAGTAGTAGATAAGCTACTGCAAAAACGGACAGATGCCGCAATTAAATGGTAATGATACGCCGACGACATAGTTATTATTGCAAGAGGAAAATTCGAGGAAACGCTCTGCGAAATTATTCAAATGGTAGTGCTGAGTGTGAACCTAACCAAAACCATTGTAGTAACCTTCACAAAGAAAAGACAGCTAAAGCGCATGCAACCCATTGGAAAGTATTAGGACCCACGAAAACAGGTCAAGCATCTAGGCATAAAACTAGATAGCACTCTGGAAAGAACGTGTAGAAACTGAGGTAACTAAAGCCACTAGTGTAATTATGGTATGCAGGAATAACTCAGGTAAAAGCTGGGGACGCAGCCCAGCCTGGATAAATAGACACATTATTACGTATGGTGCAGTGGCATGGATCAACAGAACAAGGCTGAACACTACGAGGATATCCCTAGGCAAAGTGCAAAGACTAGCCAGAATTTGTATAATAGAAGCTATGAGAACTTTTTCCACTGCAGTACTGCGGGTGATCGTATTACTACCTCCGCTACACATAGTACTAGAAAGAGTCGCCAAGGAGACTATATTAAGAATAGTCAAAGATGGTGCTGGGAAAAGATAATGCATAGCGATCAAAGAGGGAGAAACCCTATCTAAATCAGTGCGGCTTCTGGATTGGTTCAGAGACCATATGGTTAATAAATACTGCCCTGAGAGATAAGTTGACTCAAAGATGAGCAATGAAGATGATTGGAGCAATGAATCCGATAAGTACCAATTCAAAGAACAAATTATACGAGTACTATTAAATGGCACACAGGCGAAACGAAAATATCTACCTGCACTGGGGCTAGCATGTACGGGCCTAGGACTAGATACTCAGAATCTCTGTGAATTTTTTTGCAGCATATTCCAAGCAGAAGTTTACGCGATCGTAAGATGTGCGCAGTTTAACCTCGACAGGAAATATATCGAACAGGACATCGCAATATTATCAGATAGTCAAGCCGCAATCCAGGTACTAAGCTCAGACCAAGTCCAACAAGTTGGGCCAGAGTAATAAAGTAACTCTTTACTTAGTGCCAGGAAATGTAGGAGTGTAGGTAAACGAAGCAGCTGATGAACTAACATGAAATGACTCAGACATCTTAGACAAGAACCTTCTTGTGGGATAGGACCACACCAAATACGGCAAGAACTGAGAAAAGAAGAAGAGAGCACATGCGTCAAGCATTAGGATGATATCCCCCTGCTGAGACAGTCGAAAAAACTTCTGGGAAGCAGCAACAAGAACTTGCGTCGAACGAGAACCAACTCTTGAGTAAATTCCAAGCTAGATTCAGGAAAGGATACTCGACAGTAGGTAATATCATCATCTTGACATGCATTAGAAGATAATATATGGGGAGCCCAGCAAAAGGTTGTATTAATTCTTTGTTGACTTGAACGCGGCTTTTGACTGCATCGATAGAAGAGCCTTATTTTAGAAACTATGCAATATTAGAAATTCTACGAAGATGTAAGAAATAATACAAAAGCTATATGCGGGCAACAAAACAGCAGTCTGGGTTGGCAGCTTACTCTCAGATTAGTTTGACACAGGAAGAGGAGTAAAGCAGGGCTGTCTTCTCAGTCCCCACCTGTTTGAGCCATTTCGGGTTGACATCTCTGCTATATTACCAAGAGGAATAGAATTTAACAACACCGTCATACTGGCAGAATCCCCTTCTATGATACAAGCTATGATTAATAAATTACACCGCCATTTCACAAACTGGAATCTAACACCAAGTTAGAAATGATGGTTTCCAAGAAAGGTCACGAAGCCATAAACAGTAGATGGACGAATTTTCTGGTAAAAAGGCATGTTGCGCTACGTACCATTGCAGAAGTAGAAAAACTGCAAAGGAATCTTCAGACCGCCACAAAATACTCCCACTTATATGATACAGGGTTTGTCCAATAATCCAATGCCCACCACTCAACTTGTTTTCCATTTTTGGCAGACCCCATATGGCTTCCGTGCCCTGCCCTACCCTACGACACTACACCTTTCTCTTTGGCAGATACCTATGGCATCTGTGCCTTGCCTTACTAGCTACTCGTAGGTAGTTTTGTACATTATAAACAGATCCTGCGAGTATCATTGGACCCGGTACACACGTACCTTATACCGAACCGAAATTATAAGAAGAAATTTATTAAAGATATATGTACAGTGAGTTGAAGCTTTTCAAAATATGACCCCTTCCGCGTCAATACACCGTTGCCAGCATTTTTTTCATTGTTCATACGCCTCCTGGAGGTTAGAAACTACAAGGCTGTTCAGGCACCCCGTCGAAGTCATTTGGACCACATCAATCATCTCAAAACGATGTCCTTTCAGGTTCCTTTTGATTCTAGGGAACGAAAATAAGTCTGGGGGAGTTGGGTGGTTGGGGCAGCGTTGCCCAGTTGTGTTTGGACAGTGCCTTGCTCACAGTCAGCAACGTCTAATGTGCCCAGTCACATTGTCGTGATGGAGCATCCAGGTATCGGCGATTTCCCTTCGGACGCAGCGGACCCTATTTTCAAACACTCAATTTAACGCAAAATTCAATTTCATAACGGTGGTCGATGCATCTTGACTCTCGACGCGAACATTAAACACACTTTTACTTCGGGCACATTCTCCCCCCCGATTCCTTCTTTAGAGACCGCCCTTCCCATTAGCACGAAAAAAATCAGTTTCGATACTTATTGAACAAACTCTGTAGATAGAAGGATAGACAGATTGATTTATTCAGTAAAATTCATATATTGTATAAAAACAAAATGTGATTTTGAGTTTTGAATAGCGTGGCTTGAAAAGCCGTCTGCCCAAAGTTTGACAACAAATATCTTCACAATTAAAAAGCTTCTTCAATAATAGCTCTCCTGTACTTTGATGCCTTTTCAAAATATTTGAAAAGTTAAACCCAATCTAAAATAAATAAATATTTGGCGCAACAGTTCTTTAAAGTGCCAGGGCCTAGTCCAATCTGCACCATTTAAAATCCTAACCATCTTTTTTTCTTCTAAAATCCGCTTACCGAAATACTGTTGCCGGAACTCGCTTAATATGGGACAGGTTCCTAAGAAATGATACACGATCTCCCTATCCTGTAAGTTGCAAAGTGTGCAGTAAATTGGCAAGTCTTCTCGTTGAGGTATGTAGTTCAATACCATAATTTCCCCCTCTTACTTTAAAAATTGCTGATATCATTACCGCCGTATATTTATCATAAAAAAAAATGATTGTCACCAAGTCGATGATTAAGTCTAGCATAGATTTCCCTATGTACAGAGTTTTTAACTTGTTCGATGCTCTTTGCATGTAGTTTATCGGCCAGAACCTTAAGCAAATTATATACGAGTAGTTCTCCTTTCCAGCTTAATTCATTATTTAGGTTTAAAGTGAAAGTATGTACGAGTATGTATGTATGTGGAGGTATGTCCACAGGATTCAGCCAACTTCTGGCATTCATCAAATGCCTCTATCACATATGGTATATCGCAATCTTCTTTGTTACTCTCTCTTCGCCCGTTGCTAAGGATTTCAAAATGTAGTCGAAGTGAAGTTTTGAGTATCTATATACTCATATAGCGGTGGGAGTCCAGTTTTAACCATCAACATATTATTTGGTGTGCATTGAGGTAGTTTGAAAATCCGTTTAAGGAAATATCGAAGAAGTTGTTTGTAGCCACACGCTTGCATACTATACAGCAAGATGAGTTTTTCCACTGCTTGAAATATTAGACATTTTACTCTCAGGGATATATTTTTGTCTTCCAGACAATTTTTCCATACTGCGCTGATAGCTGCAACTCATTTCTACTATTTGGTCAGACGAGTGTATGCCTGATGAATGGAATCTCAGCATCGTTTGCCCGATCCACAAGAAAGGAGACCCCCTCAACTGCGCCAATTATAGAGGCATCAGTCTCCTCAACATCGCATACAAGATCTTTTCTGCGATATTCTGTGAACGCCTGAAACCTTTTACGGCATTGTGTGAACGCCTGAAACCTTTCGTCAACAGCCTGATCGGACCCTATCAGTGCGGTTTTAGGCCAGGAAAGTCCACCATCGATCAAATCTTCACACTTCGGCAGATCCTGGATAAAACCCAAGAATTCCAAATCGATACTCACCACCTCTTTATCGATTTCAAGGCCGCCTATGACAGCATCTATAGAGAAGAGCTTTATAGAGCCATGTCTAGTTTTGACATCCCTGCCAAACTTGTCCGTCTGTGCAGGCTGACGATGGAGAACGCTCGCTGCTCCATCAAGGTCGGGAATGACCTCACCGAGACCTTTGATGTCAAAAAAGGCTTTAGACAAGGTGAACGGATTGTGCGGAACTCACAAGCCAACACCGGAGGCACAATCTATTACAAGTCTGTACAACTGCTTGCACACGCCGACGATATAGATATTATCGGAAGAACTCAGCGGGCTGTCACCGGTGCGTTTGCAAGCATTGAGGCGGAAGCGGCCAAAATGGGTTTGGCGATAAACGAGGGCAAAACCAGGTATATGCTGTCAACAAGAAGGGAAAACCAACACAGACGAATTGGACAAAATATCACCGTGGGCAGCTATAACTTCGAAGTAGTAATGGACTTTGTCTACCTTGGCTCTGCTATAAATTCAACCAACAAAATCAGTGCAGAAATCAATCGAAGAATAACTCTTGCCAATCGCTGTTCTTTTGGGCGTATAAGGCAATTCAACAGTAAAGCCTTATCTCGAACAACTAAGGAGACTCTATATAAGACCTTGATCATCCCAGTCCTGCTTTACGGCGCTGAAAAATGGACTTTATTAAAAGAGGATGAAGATATCCTTGGTCGCTTTGAGAGAAAAATTCTTCGTAAGATTTTCGGTCCCGTTTGCGTTGACGGATTTTGGAGGAGAAGATTCAATCACGAACTATACGAGCTGTACAGCGACATCGACCTAGTCAAAAAACTGCGTATTGGGCGTCTGAGATGGCTAGGACATGTAGAGCGAATGGACACCAACGCTCCGGCCAGCAGAGTCTTCGAATCTAACCCCGAGGGACGACGCAGTAGAGGGAATCATCGCCATAGGTGGCGCGCTCAAGGGGACCTCGACCAACTTGGAGTGCGCAACTGGAGGCAACTAGCTAAAGACCGAGCTAAATGGAGAGGCTTGTTGGTTGAGGCCCAGGTTCACTCCGAACTGTAGCGCCACCTAAGTAAGTAAGTAAGCTGATAGCTGTCTTCGCTGTTTTTAACTTCTCATTTAGGTTGCGTTCCATGTTGATGTTGCTGGTGATATTAATACCTAGATACTTGTATGCTTTAACAATCTCTACTTCCTGTCCATTAAACATCGAACTTTCGCCACTCTCATATCTTTCTCCTCCACCTCTGATTATCATTGCCATCGATTTCGATACATTCACCATCAGCCCCCAATCTTCACAGTACTTTTGCAGCCTGACTATCATTCCCTGCAGGCTCTCTGGCGAACCAGCCAACAGAACTAAATTATCGGCATACAACAGTACCTTAATGCAAACTCCACCGATTTGGATACCTCCAGGTAAGACCTCTGTTATTTCATCTATATTACATCGCAAATGCTAATGGACTGTTTAACACCCGCTGTAGTATCAAAGAAATTTGACAACCGCTTCCCATCCCAAACTGCTGAAGATGTTATTTTCAGGAGAGACCGCGATTGCAAAGTTGGTAAATTAGTGCATTTCTAGCGACAGTATCAAAGGTTGTCAGAAAAAAGAAAGACGCAGACACCAAAGTCCAACAGACCGCAAGCGCACGCAGTCAGAGATGGTAGGAATAGACTGCCGGTATCGAGTGTAGACAGAACTGCCACAACTGATACAGAATTCAAGACGGTCTCTTCAAGATCAATAGGAACTGCTACAGGGTCAGGGAGAACTACACCAATGGATTACCGCGAAAAGAGCGAAGAACGCAAGTCGGAGCAGCTGAAGCAACCAGAGACAGCGTACCTACCCAGAGAAACGGAAAGAAGAAAAGGCAATCCAAAGCCAGATCTGCAGCAATTCTTATAAAACTTAGAGGAGGTGAAACCTATGCAAAAATACTACGAGAAATTCATAGTAGAGCCAAACCAGAGGACACGAAAACCGAAATAAAAACCGTACGCCAGACAACAGCGGGAGAGATGTTACTCGAACTGCTAGCAAAAACAAAAAAACAAAGAAGGGTTAAGCGCATCCCTGAAGAACATCTTAAGAGAGAAGGCAACTATTCGTAGCCTAGAACTCAAAACAACCTTGGAGATCAGGGACTTGGATGAGCTTACAACGGAAGACGAAGTAATAGAAGCAATAAGAGGCAAGTTAAAAAATCTTACGGGTATACTCAAAGTCTCCTTAACAAAACCAAATATTATACCAGGGCTCAACAAATAGCTTGAGATGAGCGTGCGTGAAGGGAATGAATTGTTTATAATCCCTCGAATAAAAATTGGATGGGTAAACTGCAGAATTCGCCGAAGAGCAATGGTCACACTTTGCTTCGGATACGGGCATCAGCAAACGGACTGCAGAGGACCAGACCGGCGGAATCAAGGATTGTGCATCAAGTGCGGCGGAAAGGGACACAAAAAAGGCGATTGGCAAAAAAGTGCCAAATGCATCTTATGCTCCTAACTAAGCTTAAGACCAGAACTACTGGCTCATGCGCCGGGATCAGGTACTTGTCAAGTGTTTAGAGAGGCACTTCAAAGAAAAATGTCTCGCAATGATGAAAATACTTCAAGGAAACCTCCATAGGAGCAGAACAGCTGACGCTCTCCTCACGCAACTTCGTCGTGATCTAGAAATTGATATAGTGATCATAAGTGAACAATACCAAAACAGGAATGGAACCAATTGGTTCATGGACACGCTTGGAACAGCTGCTATATGGATCTCGAACTCCATAAAAAACCACGGTGCAGGAAGGGGTTTTTGTCTGGGTGAGATATGATGAAATTACAATTGTAAGCTGCTATCTCACACCTAATGAGAGTATGGGTGAATTCGGAAGAAAACTGGATGGCCTGGAAGACATTATAAGGGAATTCGAAGGTCCTATCCTAGTCGTAGGAGACTTCAACGCCAGAGCTCTACAATGGGGAATGACCACTACAGACTCGAGAGGAAGACTTATTCTGGAGATGTCCTCCAGACTTGGGCTTAATGTTATAAACGAGGGAAGCACACCTACCTTCGCATCAGACCGTATGGCTGCTGATATTACTAACTGGAGAGTCATCGAAGATTACATTGGCAGTGATCATCAATATATAGCCTTCGACTTGTACAGAAATAGTCGACGTCATAGTGAAAGTCAGCGGCGATCACTCAGGTGGAACATGGCCACACTAAATGAAGAGGCTCTCACATCTGCAATAGACAGATAGGTACTGCCGACGGAAAAGTGAATGCGACGATGAGACTTATACACTAAGCATGCGACGCTGCGATGCCTCGTCTGAACAATGGAAATAGACGCAGGAAACCGGTCTACTGGTGGACAGATGAGATCGCGGAGGTCAGGAGGAGATATCTACATCTTAAGCACAGTGTCACCAGAGGGAGGAGGAGAAACGTCGAAGAAATTATGGATGTACTATCAGAGTACAAGACCTCTAAGCTGGAGCTCAAATGGGAAATATATCGGAGCAAGAAGCAGAAGTGGGAAGATCTGAGACGGCATGTGAATAATGAGCCCTGGGGCTTAGGCTATAGAGTAGTTATGCGCAAGATAGGAGCGCAAGCGGCTTGCCCAACATTAAATGCGAATAAAATGGAAAATATTGTCAGCGTTTTGTTCCCCACACATCCAATTAGGGAGCGAGAATCATTCATTTACCAACAAGAGAGGCTCCAAACTTTAGTGTATAAGAGCTAAAACGGTGGCCGCTAAAACTATGAAGAACAAGAAAGTCCCCGGCCCCGATGGTATACCAGCAGAAGCTTTGAACGTAATCGGCCGAAGGTGTCACCAGCTATTGCTCAATATGTACAACAGCTACTTAATGGAAGGCGTGTTTAATAAAAATTGGAAAATGCAGTCTAGTATTATTCAGCGTACAGGCCCCTGTGTCTATTGGATACCGCCGGAAAGCTGTTTGAGAAGATGCTGAAGCCGCGACTCACTGCGGCAGTTCAGAGAGCAGGAGATCTATCTGAAAGGCAACATGGCTTCAGGAAAAATCACTCTACAATAGGAACTGTGGAGGAAGTGGTTATGACTGCTCAGAGAGCTCAGCAGAGAAACCATCACTCCAGAAAGATAGTTGTGTTAGCAACACTGGACGTGAAAAACGCCTTTAATTCTGCCAGATGGACAGACATTCTAAACGCTCTAGAAGGCATTTTCAGAGTACCGGCGTATTTACTAGTGATGGTAAAAGACTACCTCAAGGACAGATTGCTCATCTATGACACCACAGAAGGGCAACGTAGAATGTAAATCAACGCTGGAGCAGCACAGGGTTCCATCCTGGGACCTGATTTGTGAAGCATCTCTTATGATGGGATCCTTGTCGGCTACGCGGACGATATTGCCGTAGTGATTACTGCACGAAGTACAGAAGATGCACAGAGGAGGCTAAACCAAGTCATGAGATGGGTCAATTCCTGGATGGAAGATCACGGTCTAAGCCTTGCAATAGAGAAAACAGAGATAGTCATGCTAACACGAAGACGAAAACGTGCTATTTCTGAGTTTCAAGTGAACTCGGAAATAATAACAACAAAGAACGCAGTAAAGTACCTAGGACTGGGACTGGACACAAAACTCACCTTCTGGCAGCACATTAAGGCCACGGCAGAGAAAGCCGAAAAGGTTACCAGATCCTTGAGCATATAAATGGCGAACGTTGGAGGCCCTACGGCAAGTAAGCGAAAACTTCTAATGTCGATCACACATGTCATACTCGTATTTGGCCGTAAAATCTGGGCCAATGCGATCAGACAAGAAAAGTGTCGGAAGAGAATGGCAGTAAAACAGAGAAGAGCAGCACTATGGGTAGCAAACTCATATCGCACGGTGTCAGAGCCTGCAGTCCTCGTAATCGCAGGAGTGAGTCCCATCGATCTCCTAGCAGCGGAAAGAATGCATATCCACTAAAAGAAAGCTGAACTTGGAAAAGATGCAGCGATAGCTGAAGCTAAAGAGCTCAGCAAAGAACGCTGGCAAGACGTTGGAACTCCGAAACCAGAGGTAGATGGACAGCAAGATTAATCAACAACGTTGCTGAATGGTGGGAGTCAAGATATGGTGAGGTAAACTTCTACCTAACTCAGTTTGTTACAGGGCACGGATATTTCAACGCGTACCTGCATAAGATGGAGAAAGTGGGAAGCCCAGCTTGCCAGTACGATGACTCTCCACATGATACCGTAGAGCATACGATCTTTAGTTGCACACGATGGACGGCAGAGAGAAGCAGGCTGTAGCTCGAGATAGGCGACATAAGCCCTGAAAACGTAGTGAGAAAAATGCTATCCAGTAAAGACAAATGGGATAGTTGTCGAGGCTGTATTAAAGGCAAAAAAAGAGAGGAAGATCAAATCATACTCTCACAAGATATATACGCCTGATGAAAACCTCACCGGCAAGAAAGAATAAACCCGCAGAAGAAGATAAACATGAAAAAGCCGGTCCCCACAGGGGAAAGAAAACGACACCACTCCGAAGTAATGCATAAGCTGTTCCGGAGTGGATGGTGTCAAGCAGAAAAAAATAAAAGGTTCAAGGTGGTTTTCTACTGAGTATCAAGTCTTACACTACTTAAAACAGAGCGGGACTGTTTTTCGTGAGCGGTAGCGTTTTCCACCACCCCTTAGGAAAAAAAAGGCTGCCTTTAGATCAACGAAAAACACGTATAGCTTTTTCCTCAATCTGATGAAATTCATGGCTACCGTAGAAAGAACGAAAATATGGTCGGCAGTAGAGTAATTCGCACGAAATCCAGCTTGAAACGCACTCAGCAAACGATTCTGTACTATCCGGTCTTGGAAACGTTTGGTAAGAATGCCCATTAATATCTTCAGTGAGGCGTTAAAAATGCGATGCCTCGATAAATTTCAGCAGTGCTGGAATCTCCTTTTTTATCTATAGGAAATATAACAGATTGCTTAAAACTATCTGGAATGTCACTTGTTGAAAAACAAACCCTGTACATATTGAAATAGGACTCTCTCCGCTTTACACATTGACTGCATTAAGTGTCTACCATTTGACTAAGAAAATAAGCCGGCTAAGCTCATACTGCTGATTTAAAATCATCCCTCCACTGCAAAGAGCTTCCAAACCCTCAAGTGAAATACGTCAAATTAATCAAAATGTCTTCAGAATAATGTCATATATTAATTTCAACTTCCTTCGCACACAATTGCATTCCACATACTCAGAAAATAATACCAAAATGGACAATTATCGCATAAGAGACGTGTGCTAATGGACCACAGTCCAACAACTTTTCGCAAACCAAACACGAACGAACGGCAAATCTTCTCAACAACAATAAAACACAGAAAATCATTTCATCAACTATACTAACAGCTCTGACTAAATAAATTAAAAAAAAAAAAAAAAAAAAAAAACTGCACCAATTGACACACTCGCAATCACTCACTTGCTAAGCTTATCCGCCACCATTCGCCCTCAAACTACTAAAGTATCTGAAACATTTGCGCACAATCGCCAACAAGTATCTAAACATCGCATGCACACCAGACACGAATCCGCCAGCCCATAGTGAGTATCTTCACAGGTGGAGGTGCTCTGGTGTAATCGGTCGATCGCGGATACTCTTCTGATCTGTAACGAACCGAGGTATGTTTACTTAAAAACTAGTAGCCCTAGTCGCTGAGGTGTTAGTCGTTAACGGGCGGCCAACGTGATCACATCGTTCATAGAAAAATTACACGACATCGACATACAAAAAGGAATTAACCACTTTTTTTCTTGTTTTTATAAAAAAAAAAAAATTGTTTTACTTTTATAAATGCACTCGCATCTGAGAGATACATGAAATAGTTTCTCTCTCAACGCAGCCAAACATAATATGTATCTATAGCCAATCACGGTTGAAAATTTGAATTTAAAAAATAAAAACTACAATTTGTAGATCACAATATTTAAGTGTTATAACGGTATAAAGTGAATTTGTGCGTATGTGCAGTTTGAAATTGAGTGCGACGATACACATTTAAGGAGAAGATCGATCAGCACAACGACGATAGATACTAGTTTCTCTTTTGGATACCACACTAGACCGGCTGCCTGCTGTTGGATATACACAATTTTTATTTATTTATATCGGAAAAAGGTATGTTACGGGGACAACCTGCAAATGAAATTGAAAGTGGGCTGCCCAATGGGGGGGAATAGGTAGGCCTTGAACTGTTAGTATCAATCGATTAGTGAACTGTTTCTCTATCAAAAGATTGGAAAGATACAATCTGATATTTTAGTAGAATTTCAGAACAATCTGATCTGTTCTTGAGAAACTATTGCATGTGCCTAAGATAAGAGGATCCAAAGTCTATGGTTTGATCACAATGAGGTATAGTGATTCGTGCAGAGCTCTGAAATACGAAAAGAAATACATGAGTGAGGAAGGCAATGTGAAATCGTGTTACCAATAAAATATTTCAAACAAAATGGAAAATGTGAGTGGCCCCTCTACACCATGCCGAAAGCTAAATGTTTTCATGCACTAAATTTCCAGTACCTATACACTCTAATTAAAAAAGTCATTAAGCCGCATAAAATAGTGATGGATAGTTAACTAGACAGATACTTCCTATTGGTTTCTGTTGCATACCTAGACTTTAAAACTAGGTGGGTATTTAATAAAAAAAAAAAACGTGATTTTGTTGTAACTTTTCATTGATCAGGCCATCAATGTTAATATTAAATTTTAAGTTAAGAAAATTTTACATAACTAATTACGAAAAACGATGCAACGTAATGTAAAATGTTTTACGAGTACATGTTGTCTATAAAAATCCAAGGCAAAGATGAAATTGATTTTAATTATCAAACTACTATTAAACGTGTGCGATTGAAATACTCCGGATATTTTGTGAAATTTACTAATTTGTCGAAGCGATAAAGTATCGAATAGGTTGAGAAGCAATGGGAAAAAGGGTAGGAATGCACCGGTTCCGACATATATTGTTTGGTTGACTTTGTTTTTCATGTGGGCACATTTTTTTTTCATCAAATCAGCAAGGCCATTGAAACACCAGATTCTGAAAAAAAAAATCGTCACGCAATGGCAATACTGAACCGAATTATTTACCAATGTAAATTAAAAGTTAATTAGAAAATAATGGGAAATGTTTTTTATCTAACAAATCTCGAAAAATACCACATGAGAAATTTACATGCAAAAGCGTAATGTCGTACCTATCGCTTCTCAGCGGGAAATTATGCCGCATATATTCATCCATCCGGAACCAACATTTTGAAAGCTTGGATTGCATAGCTCACCGTCGCCCTTTCCATATCCTTTTTACATTGGGATATCCGCACAGTGAAGCAATTTATAATCCATTACTTCTCGTTCATGTCTTCTGAAAAAAAAAATCGAAACGAATGGTTAGAAATGATTTAGGAATATGCCATCTGTATGTACAATATTTAGAATGGAGAATAATTATTATTTTTAAAATCTTGGACAAAACGTCACCGTTGGTGACTACAACTTCGAGGTAGTTAAGGAGTTTACCTACCTCGGAGCAAATATAAACCCCACAAATGAAACCTTCGTGGAGATCCGATGAAGAATAACCCTAGCAAACCGCTGCTACTTCGGTTTGGCAAAACAACTAGGTTCAAAACTCCTAACTATTGAACGCTCATCTTACCAGTCTTGCTTTATGGCGCCGAATGTTGGACGATAAGTAAGAAAGAGAGCAGATATTGAGCACTTTTGAACGAAAAATACTTCGTCGGATATTAGGTCCAGCGTTGCCACTTCCTCTCTCGCGAGCGTCTGACAAACATCCGAGAGTATTGTTGTCACGAAAAAGCTTCTCAAATCGCCGTTCGGATTCGGCATTAAACTGTAGGTCCCTTCGATTCGTGTGAAAAATATAACGCATACAACATGAGTGGTTGTGAGAAGCTAGGCCCTGGCACTTTAAAGAGCTGTTGCGCTAAATATTTGTTTATTGTTGCCACTTCCTCCAGAGCAAATGTAGCGTACTGACTATAAAAATGTAGCATTTTCAAAGAAAATGTATCAAAATGGAAATGTTTGTTATACATACATACATATACACATTGCTAATTCTTTATTAAGGTCGCGGGGGTAGGATGGTCAGATGGACTCTCCATCTTTCTCGATCATCCGCCATTGACTCAAACTGATCAGGATGAATCCCTAGACCGCTTCAAAAGAAATATCTTACTTGATCTAACCATCTATTCCTAGGCTTACTGGGGGTCGCCTACCTGATGGCACATCAATCTAAATCTAGGGGCATATGCACTACGCGATTAAATCATCGAAGCATAGATCGTTCCGTTCGGAGAAGTAGCTGCTCAACATTGAGCGCCTCACGTACTCTGGCGTTGTGCACTTGATCTATACGAGCCTGACCAATTCTACATGATAACTTCTGTTTGATAGCTTCTTGAACTCCGGGCGTTTTAGGCCAAACGTTCT
This sequence comes from Brachypalpus laphriformis, assembly GCA_945910035.1. Taxonomy (NCBI): domain Eukaryota; kingdom Metazoa; phylum Arthropoda; class Insecta; order Diptera; family Syrphidae; genus Brachypalpus; species Brachypalpus laphriformis. Next base: position 62,388,818 of record OX246756.1, read on the forward strand.
GGAACCTCCGCCATTGACTCAAACTCATCAGGAGGAATCCCAAGACGGCTTCAAAAGAAATATCTTACTTGATCTAACCATCTATTCCTAGGCCTACTGGGGGTCGCCTACCTGATGGCACGTCAATCTAAATCTAGGGGCATATGCACTACGCGATGAAATTATCGAAGCATAGATCGTTCCGTGTGGAGAAGTAGCTGCTCAACATTGAGCCCCTCGCATACCCTGGTGTTGCGCACTTGATTCATACGAACCTGACCAATTCTACAGGATAACTCGGTATTGCTCTTTCCATCACTCGGGAATAAAATTCCAAGGTACTTAAACTTATACACTTGCTTCAGTGGGACTGCACTAACATGCAGAGTAAACTGAATGGCTGTTCTGGAAACGACTATTACTTCTGATTTGTTCACGTTGATCTTCATTCCAGCATCATCACAAACGGCTACAAATCATTCGAGTGCGCGCTGAATTTCAGTTTGAGAGAACCAAATTATCCGACTAATCCCTAATACTTTTTCATCCTACTATTACTATCCTCAGCTGCGACGAATCGCTGCCACACTTCCGGATTTGATATCGTATCGTGCATACCTTCACATTAATAAACGCATATTCTGGTTATCATATCACACCCAAAATTTACTGTGGACTCTTGGTCTATAAGTCTTCCACTCTGAAACATTCTCCGCCACGGAGAGGTGACAAAACGTACCTTTTGCGGAATCCAACGCCCACAGTGAAAGTTATTGATTCAACGCCATTTACCCGAATACAGCTTCTACAGTTTGTATATAAAGACTTAATCGCCGTTATCAGGGAACCATCAATCCCATACTCCTGCAGAATACTCCGGAGTTTGCCTCGAGGAACTCTATCATACTTTCTCAAAATCCACAAAACAGATATAGAAACGTTTAGCATAGGTTAGGTGAGGTAAGTGGGTTGGTGTAGGGGGATAGAAAACCTTCACACCACACTCAAGTCAATATAGACCCAATGTGATACCCATGGGGGGAAAGGAGATAGAAAAGAGAATCCCTTCCTCGTGGAAAAATAACCGTCTTTGTAAATATCGTAAAGAAATAATTTAGTACTTACTGTGCCCTAGATACAAACCATCCAGAGGATTTGATGAAGTTTGCGATGTCATTTATTGGTCTGTTGGTCAACTCTTCTAGATCCTCAAAGAAGTGTTGTCCAAGGATCTTATTTCTCAAATGATAGAAGCCTGGGCAATGACAGAGAAAGTGGGCGGTGTCCTCCTGAGCCCCCGCGTCGCCGCAGCCTCTACAAAGGTCTTCGTTAGTCACACGTAGTTTTTTCATGTGGTACCGCATGGTATTATGCCCCGTAATGACTCCTATTAGAGTAGAGAGGGATTTTCTGTGCCTCTGTGTGAGTCTATTGGTTCTTACTCTGTCAAATGCAGGCCACAGCTTCCTCGTGGTGACACAAGTATCTGAAGATGTACACCTATTGTTAGCCTTCGTTAGGGCTTTGTTTCCTGCTTCGAGCTTAAGGGCGCAAGGCGGGATGTACACCGAGGGGTTGAATTGGTCCGAGCTTAGTGCTGAGCCTCCTCTAGCCAGTTCATCGGCTTTCTCATTCCCTGGTATGTCTTCATGACCAGGGACCCAGCAAAGCTTTACCTCGTGCTGTATTCCAAGAACCTTGAGCTCTTCTCTACAACACTTCACAAGCTTCGATTTTCTTTCTATAGCAGATATTGCTTTTATCACCGCCTGGCTGTCGATGAAAAAGGTGATATCCTCTCGTGGTATTTCCCTCATCGCAGTCTCACGACCTGCTATTGTAACTGCTAGGACCTCCGCCTGGAAAACGCTACTGTAGTTCGGAAGCTGAGCTGACATGGAGAGACCAAGCATTTCAGAGAAGATGCCTGCGCCTACACCTATTTCCATTTTGGATCCATCGGTGTAAACAGCTAAGGATCGCTCGTTAGGCGTTCTGTTATTTTTCCAGTCTTCCCTGCTCGGATAGGTGCTAGAAAATGGTCTTGTGAACTCTAGGTATGGCGTTAAATAGTCTGTATTAGATACACTGCCTAGATATCTCTGCAGGATCGTGGTGTGACCCATTGCATTTGATCTCCACTTATCTGTTTGGCTTAATCTTATGGCACTATGAGCCGCCGATACTTGTATAAAGATGTCTAGCGGAAGCAGATTGAGAATGGCCTCGATTCCTGCTGAAGGTGTCGTTCTCATCGCACTGGTTGTGGTGATGCACGCTAGTCTTTGTACTTTTGTGATAGCAGCTAGGTTATTTATTTTGCTGGCATACGTTAGTATTGGCCTTACTATAGCTGTATAGATCCATAGGATGATTTTGGGGTTCGGCCCCCAAGTCTTTCCGAATATTCTATTGCACGAGTAAAAAGCTATCGTGGCTTCTTTGACTCTTTCGTTGATGTTTAGTCTCCAGTTCAGTTTCCTATCGAGCACTAGGCCAAGGTATCTCGCACTACTGGAGATACTCAGTGGAGTACTCCTTACGGAAGGTGTTACAAATTGTGGAATTATTCTTTTGTTAGTGAATAGTACTAACTCTGTTTTCTGGGGATTAACCACCAGTCCACATCTCTCCGTCCAGGAGTCAATGATTTCCAACACCCCTTCGATTTGTTCGCTCAGGGTCGGGAGAAATCTATCTGTTGCTAGCAGAAAAACATCGTCCGCATATGCTATGGCCTTGACGCCGCTGTTTCTCAGATTAAGAAGGACTTCGTTCAGGACAATTACCCACAGCAGTGGGGATAAACCCCTTCAACGTTTAGCATACTCCCAGGCCTTCTCAAGAACCAACCTTTGAACTTTTCCTTCAGAGAGATATACGTAACCCTCTAGTTGAAGCAATATTTGCTGTCCCTTTTTTTTTAAAAAGAAGGACAATCACCCTCATTTGCCAATCGCTAGGTATTGCACCGCATTCCTAGGCCACTTTAATGACACGCGAGAACCATTACACTCTCTCTTTGCCTAAAGCCTTGAGCATTTTTCGTCGGATTTCATCCACACCGACAGATTTATCAACTTTTAGCAACTTGATCGCTAAAGTTGCTTCCTTTACCGTAGAACTACCTTCCGCCCTACTCTCGACTATAAGTCAGTCATCTTTGGCGCCCTGTTCGGGATTGAGTAATTCTGAAAAGTACTCGCTCCATCTGCATAAGATGTTCTTCTAATTGGAAAGAAGTGTACCGTCTTTGGATTTGGCTCCTTCAATGATATTTAACTTTCTTCCTCTGAGTTGGCGGACAATCTGCCATCTTATTGCAGATCTGTGGTCACGTTCCAATTTTTTGCCAAACTTCCAAGACTGTTCTTTCGCTGTTTTCACAGCTAATTTCCAAGTTCTTCGTCCGTGAATCCACACCTTTTAGGGTCTCTTCTTCTCTTTGATGGATTCTTGAACTCCGGTCGCTTGAGGTCAAGCAGACATTTTTTTTATTTTTCTTTATTTTTGCGTTATAACTTATAGCATTCAGTTTCAACAATATAAAATATTATAAAAAAGAACATAACAAAAAATATTAATTCAACAACTTAAACATAAAAGAAAAGTAATAAATTAATTGATAAAGCATTTATAACATTAAATAAACATATAGCAATGCATTGGTAAAAAAGATTAAATAAATAAATAAAAAGTTAACAATGTTAATTTATAGTACGCATTAAATTGCACTTTTATAGTAAACAAAATGAGAAATACTTTAGAGAAGTAGAAATCGTTACTGATTTTTAATTTATTTTATGTTCTACAAACTTAAAACTCAAGCAAAACCTTACCAATTCGTCAGAAGCTTCAAATATTGCTACACATTTCAATAGCTCCTTAGCTAGTAAAATAAATTCCACAGTATCTGAACTTAACTTATTTCACAAATCGTGCTTTATTATGTTTAACATATGAAAGTTAGTAATATGAGTTAAAGGCAAAACAAAAAACATAAATAAAAATTAGGTAGACTGTTTGGAAAAATGTAGCATAATGAGGGAAAGATGTAGTATGTACCATGGCACTTCAAAATGTAGCAGTTTTGGCACATATGTATATAGCAATAGTGGCAAACCTAATTTAGGTCCCATATGCGAGGAGGACGAATGGAGGAGAAAATACAACTGCAAACTCTATGAATTGTACCAGGATGTGGATGTAGTCCAAAAAGCCAAGACACGCCGACTACATTGACTCGGGCACAACGAGCAAATGGACAACAACACTCCAGCCAAGAGAATCTTTGAATCTAACCCCCCCTAAGGTTTGAGACGGCGAAAAAGGCCGAACACCTGGTATAAGGAACAAGCTGTCGCTGATACCAGAAAACTTGGTCTTCACAACTGGAAGCAGCGTGCAACTGCAACTGCAGAGGATAGAAGGTAGCCGTGTCTTAGGCAGAGACTCTTTAATGGTCGGGCGTTCTTTAAGCGTAATTATTTTCAAAATATAATTCCGAAAGGTATTCAAACGATAGCTTTGGACTACACTTGGAGTATATATTTAGAATATTTCCATAAAGTGAATAGAGAATGAGTCTATAACGTTTTTCATTTTCACTACGTATCATTCCACCCCAAGAAGTTTTTTCATAAAGCATATCTCCACTAATGATTCCTAAATGCACATTTTAAACGAAGAAACGTCATCAACATTCACTTCTTAAAAATTTATTTTACTGAAAAAAAAGAGAGAAGCAAAGAAGGTAACTAAAAAGCAATAAGAAGTATGCAAAAATAAATAAAAAATTAAAAATACAACGGGTGACTCATTTCCTGGTTTATTTTTAAATTACATGTTATTTTGACAATGACCGCTCTTTCGCGCTCAAAAAATTTACAGAGACACAGTATTGTATTTCCGCGGTATGAAGTGAATCGATTAATATACGTATGAGTGCTTATCACGGGGGTCATTCGGTCCATTGTGTTTCCCTTTGTAGTGTGGAACCTATACTTAAACGATTATCTTGCGGTCAGTTCTGCTGTGAACCAATCTGTGCTCCTTATAAAGCCTATCATGTTCCTTAGTGGGACTTGTATGATATCCGCTAGTTCGTCAAAAAGCCTGTTTCCCATATGACGGATGTGGCGGTTTTGAAGATTTGGGCAATCGCATAACAGGTGTTTGATGGTTTCTGTCTCCTCGATATCTTGACAGCTCCTGTAGTAGTCCGGTGTGTTGACGCCTAATCTGGCAGCCATTATCCCTATCGCGCAGTGTCCTGTTAGCGCCCCTGTCAAGATGCGAATTTCGTTTTTATTCATCGCCAAAATGCTTTTTGTTCTGTTTTCATCCACTGTCGACCATAAGCTGCGAGACATGACACAGTCGCTTTTGGCGGACCATGCGGAGTTAATCAGTTCTCTTGCTTTTAGATCTATTTTCCTTTTCAGTTCACCAACTGGAGTTTTTACTGACATCCGAGTATGTTAAAAATCGAATACTGATCCCTTTTCAGCTAGTTCATCTGCTGTCACGTTTCCTTTTATATTGCTATGTCTGGGAACCCAGCAGAGAGTTACGTCATGTGTGATGCATTTTCTGTTCAACGTGTTACGTCATCTGGAAATTGTTTGTGATTCAACTTCCTCGTTGTCTAGTGCTTTGATTGCCGCTTGACTATCCACGAAAATGTTAATCTTGGAAGGATTTAGTTTTTTGCTATGTGTAGTCTGTGCAGCCCTGTCAATGGCGAAGACCTCAGCTTAAAAGACGCTGCAGTCATCCGGGAGGTTGTATGAGTCGTTCACTTAAAGTGACTCGCAGAAAACTCCAGAGCCAATTCCGATATCCATTTTATACCCGTCAGTGTAGAGTTCAATATCCTGTACATGAATTAATGTGTTGTAGTCCCACTCTTGTCTTTCGGGAATAAAAGTGGAGTAGTTCTTGTCGAAATCTATATAGGGTATGATACGAGTATAATCTATTGTTCTGTTGAGATCGGTTATACTATACCTGTTGAGTATAGATCCATGTCCAAAGGAGCTTTCCTTCCATGCGCCCGATTGCTTGAGACAAATCGCGCTTTTGGCAGCTGTGCATCGTATGTACTCATTTAGGATAAGGATGCTTAGAATCATCTCTAAGCCGTGCACATTTGTGAGTGTTTTAAGAGAGATGTTTTGTCTGTTGCGTTACACCATACAATAATTCCGAAGGTAAGAATGGGTCTGACCATCGCTGTGTACATCCACTAAATCATGGACGGGCGCAGACCGCATTGTTTACCAAATGTTTTCTTGCATGCATAGATTGCGCAAAGCGTTTTCTTCATTCTTTCTTCCGTGTTTTTTTTCCAGGTGAGCTTCGAATCAAGGATGGTTCCGAGATATTTAAGTGAGATTCAGAGAAATTCCACTCAGTTTAGAGCGATCAAATTCTTCTATTTTCCTTCTTTTGGTAAACAGAACCAGTTAAACTTGAGTAACGTTGGGAAATATTGAAAACTTATTTCCAAAATAAGTGCTGTGTTGGCGAAATAGTGCGGATTTTGAAAATAATTTTCGGTCGAAATAATGCACCAATCCTGTCTGCTGAACGGCAAGCTTGTGAAGAAAGTTCGTGTGATTGGAATGCTGGTTGATAACACATATTATCCTCGTGTTCGTCTGAGCGCTCAGTCGATAACCCTCAGCGTGTGACTGTTTGGTATTGTTTATGGAATGCCGGTATTATTGGTCTATTTTTCTTCACAGAGGAAGATGGCAACAACGTTACGATGAACTGGGAGCGCTTCAGACGCATGATAACTGATTTTTTTTTTGTCAGAAACTGAGGAAATTAACTCGGACTATCTCTGGTTCTAGCAAGACGGTGCTACGAGCCATACAGGATTACAGGCTGTCCAAAAATCGATATTTTGCATAATAATGCCCCTATTATGAAACAGAACTTCAGTTGTAGTTTAGTTGTAAATACAGAATAAGAATTATCGATCTCAACTTCGAGACAACTAGTTGTCTGTCATCTGTCAATCCGAGACAACTTCACATTTTTGGTTGTCTGTGTAGTTGTCTGCACATTTTGGCTATATTATGATTAACAGCTAGTTGTTTATTGGTTGTGTGAACTGTCAAAAGCACACAACCTCGATTTTGCAGTTGTAATTGATTGTTTGAGAGAAATACGGCTAAAAAAATGAAGAAGTCTGCGTAAGAAAAAGTAAGTTACAAACAAACCCCAGTTTGAAAGGATGATTGCCCTCCTTGAGGAACATCCTGATTTCGCCAGGGGCAAGAAACAGGTTTGAATTCAAAACAAAGTTTTTTTTTTTTAAAGAGGAAGTTGGCTTCCAACAAAAAATACTTCGAAATGGTATATCGCAAGAAATCACCTTAAGCCCATTGGTGGAAAGTGTAGTAAGTTTAACTGCACTCACAACTGCAGTTAGCCCAATAAGGCAACCCTTCGGTATTCGAAGATTCACAACGCCACCCACTTTTGAAACTGAACTGCTTTCCGTTTTTGTATTTCGCTTATTATTAGAAAGATTGCCGAGTACGTTTTGAATTTTCTTCTGTTACATCGAAATGACAGCGTCGAAATGACAACACAACCAAATTGAGTTGTGATTCATAATAAGCACACAAGTTCAATAATCATGTCATCTGCGATTTGACGCTGTTGGACTTAAAGATCGATCTTATACAGGGTGTCCGCCGGGAACGTGTACTACTTTGTTTTGCCGCCATTTTGGTAAACATTAGTCTTGACAGTTCATATTTGGCAGTCGTGAAGTAGACACGTGGCAAATTTATTATGGAAAAATATTCGATAAACCAACGTGTTTTAATCGTTAAAACATTTTATCGAAATCAATCATCGATTACTGTGACGATGAGAAAGTTACGTGAAATTTTTGGGAGAAACAACGTGCCAACAAAGAACAACTTTGGCCACCATTTTGCACAAGGATTTGCATTTGTTTCCATTCAAGATTCAGTTGACACAAGAGCTTCTTCAAGAAGACCATTTACGCCGCCGTACATATGCCAATACAATGTTACAGCTAGCCCATGACAACCCCGATTTTCATGAAAAAATCATAATGAGTGACGAGGCACATTTTCATTTGAATGGATATGTGAATAAACAGAATAGTCGGTTCTGGGCAATGGAAAACCCTCAAATTATTCATCAGTCACCTTTGCATCCATTAAAAGTAACAGTCTGGTGTGCAATTTGGTCAGGAGGAATCATTGGACCTTACTTCTTTGAAAATGAAAACGGCGTAACGGTAACTGTGAATGGGGAGCGATATCGTGATATGATTGAAAACTTTTTAACGCCACAACTGCATGCTTTGGGCTTGATTAACATGTGGTATCAACAAGACGGTGCCACATCGCATGCAGCCAGGATTACAATGGAATTACTGCGAGACCTCTTTCCACAACAAGTTATTTCAAAAAATGGTGATGTTGATTGGCCTCCACGGTCGCCTGATTTGACTGCTCCTGACTTCTTTTTGTGGGGATATCTGAAAAGCAAGGTTTATGCAAACAAACCAGAAACGCTTGAGCAACTCAAACAAAATATTCGTGATGAAATTAATGAAATACCGCGTGAAATGTGTGAGAATGTAATGAAAAATGTGCTCAAAAGGGCTCGCATTTGTGAGACTAGCAGAGGCGGACATTTACCTGATATTGTATTCCATACATAATTGCCGACATTAAATAAAACATTTATCAATATAAGATCCATTCTCTTTCATTTAATCAAAAATTATAAACAAACAAAGTAGTATACCTTCCCGGCGGACACCCTGCACTAACAATTCAAGCATTTACTCGTAAGCACAATATTGATGGATATATTCGTGAAATATACTACAAGATTGGATTAACAGGATGGGCTACTACCAAGCTAGACATGGCAGTCATTTAAATGAAATTATTTTCCATAAATAATAGGAAAGTATAGACAAACGAAACGAACAGTTGGTCCATCCTTATTTACTTACTTACTTACTTACTTACTTACTTACTTACTTACTTACTTACTTACTTACTTACTTACTTACTTACTTACTTACTTACTTACTTACTTACTTACTTACTTACTTACTTACTTACTTACTTAGATGGCGGTACGGTCCGGGACGTTTAGCGAGGTCGGTGCCCGTGCAAGCCCCGTCTCACTACCAATAGGGAAATCAAATCCACACGTAGAAAATCTTCAGTAATTTATTGATCTAATAAAAAACTAAACTCTTGAAAAGAACACGGACAAAACTGCTTAGAAAAAAAAGATAGAACCTCTACTTGAGGAATCTTGACGAGGGGTTCCTTGCTCAAGAGGTGATCCTCTTGAATAGGATCTGGAAATAGGAAGGAAACTGTCGAAGAAAAGAATAAAACTTCTTCTTGCTTGACAGAATGGTCTTGATGGGGAATCTTGAGTTCCGGTGTTTTGGGAACAGTTTCTCGAAATGAAATCCTGAAAATCTTGAAGAAGGAACCTGAGAAAACAGGACCGCGTCAATTTCTTTAAAAAAAGTTATTCTCTGGGAACAGGACCATTTGAATTCTTAGGGTCGACTAGCTCCACAGAAACGAGTCGATGATTCTTGAAAAAAGGTCTTCTCGGGAACAAGACCATTTGCTATCAAATCTCAGAGTCGGCTGTCGACTGAATTTGAATGTAAAAATTTTCATTTCGAAAATTAAAAAGACTACTCGATGCGTTCCACACTATGCGACCATGTCCCACACTTACTTGTGCTATTAAGAGTCGAACGATTTGGGTGTCAATTATCACCGATGACAAACGTCAAAAGACGTCAACCGCCATAAATGGAACTGACCTGATTACGACCAGGTGCCTCCTAAGAGTTACCTTAGTAGTTCGAGATATGGATTTGTTACTTAATTATCTTCTTAGCTCATAGAAACAGCGATTGGGAAGAGTAATTCTTCGTTTGCTCTTCCCACTGCTGTCATTTGGAGAGCTCGCCATAGGGCCTAGGTAGATAAAGCAATTTACTACCCCAAAAATATATTTGTTTATTGTGGCGTTCTGTCCAAGACGCCGATATTGGGTGTCCTTTTTTGTAGGCAGCGTATATTCTGTTTTGCTTTCATTGACCGCTAAACCCATCTTTGCTGCCTCTGTCTCAAAACTTGCAAACATCCCACTGACGGACCACTGAATGCTTCCGAATATGTCAATGTTATTGGCGCAGCGTAAGCGGGTAGTTGTACAGACTTGTATAGGATTGTACCTCTTGTGTTGGCTTGAGAGTTTCATACAATTCTCTCAGGTATTATGTTAAATAGATCGCATGATGACGTGTTACCTTTCCTAACATTGAACATCGTGGTGTTTAATCCGACTTTGATGAAGCAGTGAGAATTCTCCATGTCATCCTGCACCGATGGACGAACTTGGCAGGGATGCCGAGACTAGACATGACTCTGTATAACTCGTCTCTATATACACTGTCATAGGCAATTTTGAAATCGATCAAGAGATGGTGCGTGTCGATTCTATATTCGTGAGTTTTTTCCAAGATCTGCCGTAGTGTGAATATTCTGTCAATGGCTTACTTTTGCACCATTTCCCTTTGCTTGAAACTGCACTGGTAAGAACCTATCAGGTTGCTGACGATCGGTTTTAGGCATTCACGTAATACGGTATACAGGATCTTATATTCTTCGAAAGTAATACAGTGCTATATTGAATTCAATCTGAGAACATTTTGTGATAGTTTCTTGTCGTAACTGATCGAATTTTCCTTCATTTGGCATTGTTACTTGTAGCTAGGCCTATTGCGCCGAAATATTATATTTATTTATCCTTTCCTTTCACCATCAGGGCTTCACCCTAACAAGCATATGAAATAGATTGAATTGAGATTAAGAAAGATTGGTGCAGTGTTTCACAGCTCAAATATTAGCTTTCATAAAAACTCCATTAATGATCTGGAGAGATTTATTTTGTTATTTTGTCTTTATTTCTGATTCACAGTATTTTTTTCCCAACCATATAAATCCTCCAACAGAACAAGTAATTTTTTATAGCCACATAACCAACCTACTGCAAGTGTTATGCCTTGTAACTTAAGCTTTCGCAATTGATCTGAATGACTCTTTTCATGACAAATGAATTAATAAATGCTTGCTAACATTAGGGTTTGAACCATGAACCATAAGCTTGACAATCGATGACGTTACCACTACCATTGCGATACATCGTTCAAACTATATTGTATATTGCGGGAATTATTAACATTTTAAATTGAGTGATTAAATTTGTACAAGTTAGTTACTGGCACCTTCTGTCAGCAATAAATTTATTTTTTATCAATAGATACCAGAAAAATCTAGTTCATTTTCTCATACCACGACCACAAATAAAAATCATTTCACATGACTCAAGAAAACTTTCAATTGCATTTCAATATTTACGAGTAATAATATGCCTTTTTATGGGAACATTAATTTTATCTGAATAAGTATTATTAATTAAATAGACTCTTAAATCTTTCCTAGTATGGAAAAGATGTAGTTTTATAGTATAGGGTGATTCAATTAGAACGCAGATTTTCCTTTTCAAATAAAACACACAAAATCATGTCCCTCTAATAAAAGTGACGAAAAAGCTCGCCTCGAATACAGATGTTGCAAGAAAAAGGCGAAGAAGAAGTACGCCCAGCTTGAAGCAAAAAGTACGGAGGGCTGGTATCGGGAGCTGGAGAAAATATCTTTCCCGGTTGTTGATGCAAACTAGGCTATCCAGGAGCTGCGAAGACACAATATAAACAAGAGCGCCACCATCTTCAAAATAGCCGCCCAAAGAAGGAGGAATGTTCAGAAGATTCGTTCGCCAAAGATTATTAACAATGCTCATGGCCACCTTCTTGTGGATGACGACAAAATTCTGCAGAGGTGGCGGCAGTATTGCAAAGAACTTTTAAATGAACAGTTTCCCCGGCTAAAATTTCCAAGAGCCACCCCTACCTCTGAAAAAATACCCGACATTACAATCGAAGAAGTTAGTGAGGCGGTCAAATACTCCAAAAAACGAAAAGCGGTTAGGCCCGACGAGATGCCCTCTGAGTTCTGGAAAAAGATGAGAGACATCTTGTCTCCAAATTCGTGAGAGGTGACCCAATGCCGAATCAATGGAGGGAAAGTTACCTTCTCTCTGTATACAAAGGGAAGGGTGATACGCGAAACTGTGATAGCTACCGTTGAGCGGGTATTAGGTGGCCGACTGCCAAAAATAATACGGCTATCTGATGATCAGTGCGGGTTTGTCTCGGGTAAATCAACCACAAATGCAATAAAAAGTATAAGGATCATAATGGAAAAACATCATGATTCCTTAAGGCATTTGGATATTGTATTGGTTGACTTCGAAAAGGCGTCGAATGCCCACCACGAGATCTGATATGGGTGGCGCTAAGACATCGACGGGTTCCAGAAACCTATGTACAGATGATCATAGACACGTACGAAGGAGCAAATACTAGAGTAAGATACCCCGCTGGAGTAACCGAAGAGTTCCCAATCAAAGTCGGGATGCACCGGGGAAGCGTTTTAGGTCCTTTGCTCTTTATTACAGTCCTTGATTATCTGCTTGAAGGTAAAGTGATGGACCCCAAGGTACATCAGTTATTCTTTGCTGACGATGGAGCCATCATAAGTGAGGATCCTTCATTCCTGCAACGAGCACTTGATGTGTGGGTGGACGTTCTGGTGGGAAATGGGTGTCGCATTAGTTAAAAAAAAGACAGAGTACCGCCCGTGCCACCCGTTTTCTGATCCACTCAGGCCTATTCCAGACATTTATTTGAATGGAACAGTGCTTCCCAAGAGCGAAAAGTTCAAATATCTGGGATCTATGATCAATAGCAAAGCAACTTGTGTGATGACGACATGAATCATCGTGCATGCGTCGGGTGGATAAAGTGGCGAGAAAATTCCGCTATCTTCTGTTGCAGAAAAATGCCACCTAAGTTGAAAGGAAAGCTCTACACCGCAGTTGTGCGTCCAGCGCTTACATACGGTTCACAATGTTTGACGATGTACAAAAGTATGAAAGTAAATGAACGGCAGCTGAGATGAAGATGCTTCGCATGACAGCAGGAGTGACAAAGCTTGACCGAATAAGAAGTTCGAAGATCCGTGGAATCTTTCACATCAAGGAAACCATCATACATCTGGTATCGCCACGTTCAAAGAAGAGATCATTTCAACCCTGTTAAAAAGGCAATATCAATGCACGTTCCAAAGACATCGCGATGTAGGAACGGCAGGCCTATAAACGCCTGGATCAGACAAATGCGACGACATCGGCATTTCATTGCCCTCAGTAACCGAGTGATCCAAAATCGGGAGGCCTGCCGATATTTTCTGAGGTCAAATAGACGAACCCCACAGGTGGATCAGTAGAAATGCGGTGAAGTGGGAGGGTTGTGATCCCTTATTTTCGGATCATAACCTCGCTGAAAAAAGGAAGAAGAAGAAGAAGTCTATGGCATTTATGAATGGAACAAAATATCCAACAAGTGCCTACCACGCCATCTCTGGTAACACAGAAAGTGCGTATCCAACTTTTCCATGACTTTTTAGTACAGTTCGGGCTCTACCTCGTTAATAACGCGTATGAATTCGCCCTTCAGGTCTGAAATCATCTTTGGCTTATTGGCATGGACCATACTTTTCACTTAGCCTCAGAGGGAAAAGTCCAATGGCTTTCAATCGCAAAAACTGCCGGCGACCATTTGGCCTCCTTATTTCGTGAGATAATGCGTTCTGGGATCGTTCGCAAAAGGGGCATTGTTTCGCGCGCTGTGTGACAAGCGGCACCATCTTGTTAAAACCCCATATTGTACAGGTCCATGCCATCCAAATGAAGTCATAAAAGACTTGTTAACATGTCACGATAACGTTCACCGTAACGTTAGGTTAGGTTAAGGTTAGGTTAAAAGGGGTTAGCTGCAACGGATGAGCGCAGCCTGCACTCGAATCACAAACGGATCCATTGTGCTCCCGTGACGAGGAGTTTCCTGGTTGAAGAACTGCAAAGAGAGGAAAGAAACAAAATGGCTGTTTAGTGGAACGGCCTCCTTTGAACCAGCCTGAAGGAGTTATAAATTATATAATGGTGGTTAGTGGCTTTTCAGATAGGTCACCCAGATGATTGAAGAAATACTCTCCAAGGGCCATCTTCCTGGTACTGCAGAGACTAGGGCATTTACAGAGGAAGTGTTGCATGTCCTCCTCTACGTCTGTATTGCCGCATCCTCTGCAGAGTTCATCTGTACTTAGCCGCATTCTCTTGCGGTGAGCCGCCAATAGGTTGTGGACGGTAATGATACCTACGAGAAGTGCCAAGTTTTGTCTATTTTGAGTAAGGATGGTTTACATCTTGTCATGTTTTGTCCAGATGCTTCTGGAGACACGGCATGAAGGGAGTGCTCTCCATCTTTCTTCTGCTTGTCGTTTGAAGTCAAGTGCTATATTTGATTCAACAAGTATTAGGGAGGTAGAACTGAGCTTTGGACAATTGACAGGTCTTGTCCTGATCCCTTTCTTTCCAGTTCGTTCGCCATCTTGTTCCCTGGAATGCCTTTGTGTCTTGGGAACCACCAGAGTGTTACATGGTGACTTTGGATAAGCATGATAAGCTCCTCGCGGCAGCGTTTTATTAGCTTTGATTTTATAACCGCGGGTGAGATGGCCTTTATAGCAGCTTGACTATCTATGTAAATACCAATCTCTTTCCTAGTAACAAGTTTCGTGGATAGTACTCGTACCGCCTCTGCCATCGCTAGGACTTCTGCCTGGAACACACTACTGTGGTTCGGAAGCTTTAGTGATATATCAATAACAGGTTCCGCTGAGTAGATTCCCGAACCCACTCCTTCGTTTGTTTTGGACCCGTCAGTGAAGACTGAAATACTATGCGGGTTAATGGCCCCACCATCTTCCTAGTATCCCCTTGATGGGATGACCGTTTTGACGGTTAGGCTGAAGTCAGGGGATGGCGGCAGATAGTCTGTGGTGGTGTCTAGGTGAGCCCATCTTGAGTTGCTACGGTGGCCCGTGTGGCCCTTTCTCCATAGGTTGGATTCTTTTAGGGCACTCATCGCGGCTGATTTCTTAACAAATAAGTTTAGTTTAGTTTATTTCATGTATAGTGGCATCAGTGCGAGAATTGTTTCAAGTGCTGCGGTCGGGGTAGTTCTAATGGCGCCTGTGGTTGCTATACAGGCAAGTCTCTGGATTTTAGTCAACTCCTTGAGATGCGTGTTTTTTTCTGCTATTGGCCACCAGACAATGCACCCATATGTAAGAATGGGTCTGACTATGGCTGTGTACATCCAATGGATGATGGCAGGTTTGGAACCCCATTTTTTACCAAAAATTCTGCTGCAAGCATAGATCGCAGTGTACGAATTCTTTATTCTTTCATTTGTGTTGTCTCTCCACCTCAATTTGCGGTCAAGTATACACATAAGTAAGATACAAAATACTGTCCGATGACACCGCCAGCAAATCGTTTCGAACAGTGACTCGTTGTGGGCGCATAGATTTTTCTTTCATGATTTGTTGATTTTCAGTACCCCAAATGTGGCAGTTTTACTTGTTAATGATCTGTTTAGATGAAAATGTACTTTATCGCTCACGTGACTTCTTTCTTTTTGAGAAACCGCGAAATGCGCTGACCTTTTTCATAAAACGCTTCGATCACTTTTATGCGTTGTTCAACTGTAAAGAAAGACATATGTGTAAGCATCTCTGAAATAACCACTGTACTGCCAAAGAATGCAGATCTCCATTGAATCACCCTTTACAATAATATATAGCTACGAGTACAAGACTGATAGTATTTCTAAAAACAAATATTTTTTCACTAAATCTCTACTTAAATTCAACTAAAGTCTACTAAAGTCTTGTATGTAAACTCTATTTATGATAAAAGTCGGTTTAATGGCCCGACTTTCATATATTATTAATGACCTACTTAAAAATTACTAAAAAGTTTAAACATAAAAGTAATTATACATAGCAGACTATACGAGTATATGGAAAAGATTAATTGAAGATTACGTACGTACTGGCTTATGCAACTTCCACATCGCATCGGTTTGATGAAATTGAGACTGTATTCATATTAGCATGTGATTCTCATCAAACTGAATGCATTTTGGTACAAATTATTTGTTTCCCTACTTGTATATGAAACCTATTCAGATGCAATTAGCACGTTCGAAATTGGAATTTAATTACATGAATCATCGTTAGTTTTTCTTACATTTATGTAACAATGCCTGCACATTTGTGGTCTTAATCACACATGTTTGGATCACAAATCATTACTTAGGAATGTGGTGAAGTGGAAGGGTTATGATCCCTTGTTTTCGGATCATAACCTCGCCGAAATAGGAAAAAGAAGTTTGGATCACAAATCATCTAACTCTACTGCTAAAGATTTTGTACTTCACTTAAAGTCGCGTATGTAAAAGCTCCCTTCAAGGTCTTCTACACGACCGTAGGAAAACAATTTGCACACTGCGCTAAATTTGTACATTTTTGCTTCATTTGTTGTGAATGAAAGGAGGGATATTTATATCACACACAAGTCAATCAATAAAGTTATATATTTTCTACATAAAACACAGGAACTACGTACGTCAAAAATGATACAGATATAAAATTTAAACTAGATCAACCCAAGAACGGTACATACCACAGAGCTCAGGCTTGAAGTTCGAGGTAAGCAGATAGATAGAACTGCATAACCTACTTTTTCGAGCAAACATTGATGAAAACCTCAAGTTTTTCACGAAAATAATAGGCGAGGTTAGATTAGGTAGCTGTCCCAAGCTACAGGTAGTTCACACATGGACTACATGATTCCATACTAGAAGGACACCGGGTTCTCCAGCACTTATAACCATAACATAAAGGGACATTCAGTAGCTATGATAGAACTCTGGCAGCCAACTGCGACGATATTTTAATATAATTTGTTTTGATTCTACTATTGTTGTGTTCTGTCATAGTGACCATTTTACGATATAGTGCTACATGATTTAACAGCGCATCGAAATCGTAAAAATGTATTACCGAAATTAGAATGGTCCGCGCGTAACGTGCAATTTACGGTCGTAATGAGCATCGTTCGGAACTCACCATTCGGCGAATTGTGAAGAGGAATTGAGGAAGTAGTTCAGTGACTGATAGAGCAGTCCCAGTACGTCAATGAAACGAAAATATTACTACGGTGACGCGAGAACCGAAACGTCTCAATTTCGCGTCGTTCTCAAGAATTTGACTTGTCGTACGCTTCAACTTGATGAATCATGCGAAAATACTTGGGCTTGTATCCGTAAGAAATTCAAATTGCTCAAGATCTGAAGCCTACTGACAAATCCATGTGTTACACATTCGCAGATTGGGCTCTAAAGCCGTTGGAAATCGATCCAAATTTTGGCTAAAAAATTATCTTCAGCGATGAGGCGCATTTTTGGCTGAATTGGTACGTAAACATAAAAGGAAATATCCGATTTTGGTTCACTCCACGATGATTCTAGCTACTACAGCAGGCAGCTCGCAGATACCCCTCCCGCTTCCGCACTCCATTAAATTTCCTTTCTTAGGAAGCTTGACGATCATTTCCCTTTTCCACTCGTTAGGAAAGCGTTCAGCTTCCCAAGCTCTCTCTATAAGTGGAAGCAGAAGCCCAGCCGATGTTGTTGGCGCTGCTCGTAAGAGCTCTGCTGGAATACTGTCAGGTCCTACTGCCTTGTTGGTTTTGAGTACTGGTCGCGGTAGTGATCTCGTCATTACTGGGACGCGTATTCGGGAACATATCGCTAGCGAATACGCAGTTCAAAACCGTAGCTTTTGGGTTGGGATGGCCCATCTGATTGAGTTGGGAGAGAAGAGTTTACTGGAGAGACTCCTGGTGTGTCTCTTTGGAAGGTGAAGAAGAGGTTCATAGACAGGTAATGTGGATGCGTCGGGGGTCTAAGAGTCTGGAAATTGAGCCTGTAGGCGTAGATTTAGAGTTTCAGTGCTGTTTTCAGTGTAACTGCCTTCAGGTATTTGTAGGAGACCAAGGCCATTACTATAGTTTTAAGCGAGGGCATTTTGAACCCTAATAGATGACGAGAGATCATTGATGCTTCACAAAAAGATCTCCAAGTGTGTCTTTTTGATTTCCTAATTGCTGAGCTGTAGGTGGTGAGAGCTTTCTTGTACTCACTCCATGAGTTGGAACGTTTTGATTTATTAAAGATCTTCCTGACCTTACGCTTAAGACTTTCAAGCTCATTGGTCCACCAGGCAACATCACGGTTAGATGAATTAGCATAAGCTTAACAGCTGGTTTCATAGGCAGACATGATTTGAGAGCTTAGACTTTCGGTTACTTCGTCAAGAGTTTTATGAGAGTTCATATTTGATGTTTTAGTTTAAGTCGCATTCAAATACTGTCGATGAATAGATAATGGGATAAAAAAAACCTTGACACTTCACATTTTTCAGTCTATTTAAAATCTGAAATCTGACTACTGTAGATCACATCGCTTCAAATTAGTGGTGTAAATTTGCATTGAAATATATAATGCATGGAATGTATGGCCGCCACTATTGCCACTCGAAATATCTCCTCCTAGCCAGATTTAACTGGAAAAAATTCATCCAACAAAGTATATTTCAGTCAAAACATGTTGTGGCTCAAATCTTACGTAAAATTCAGCTTAAATAAAAAAAATTCTAAAAGCACTGGTTTTTGTAACAAGGCTTTGCTACACAATGTGTAGAACATCATTGTACTACTCAAGCCTTCCAATCAATAAAGTAATAAATTATTGGATTATGTGTGCAAATAGTTATGATTGTATTGTGTTAATTTTTAACTTATATTGTCTAAGAAAAATTTAAAAAGGTAATGTAGGATGGTACTTTCACTTCATCTTATACGTTTAAAAAATTTACAATACTCAGATCTAGTGTTAAGGAGCAAGATCTGAAAAAAAGGTTTAAAATGGGTTAACATTGTAATGGGTGTGACACTAATACACGTCAATTTAAAGGCTTAATCATTTCAGCATTATTACATAGCATATAACTAGTCCTGGCATAAATTCCAGTGCTCATCGTTAAGAACTTCCGGTAGGAACAGAATCGTATTTTCTTTTTTTTTTAGATCTCTTGCATCGTTCAATAAATAATAGTAGATAGATGGTAGATAGATAGATAGATAGATTGAATTTTATTCTTCAAGTATTCATTAACAAAAACAAATTTATACTTCTTAAATTTAAAACATGACTATAAAGCCGTCTGCCCGAGTTTGATGATGCTATTAATGTTATGTTCAAAATGATTCTTCGACTATTGCTCTTCTGTATTTTAACGCTCTTTGACAATAACTGTGCAGTTTGTTCCAGTCCATACAATTTAAAACCGTCACCATTTCAGGCTCTTTCAGAATTCACTTACCAAATAGTTGACACATAAATTCGCTTAGAATTGGGCACCTGCCAAGGAAGTGAAAGGTATCTTCTCGCTCTCATAGATTGCATAAATAATAGTCCGATTTATTTACATGGAGTGGGGCATTAAAGAAAATGGCGGTAATAGCGTTATATAAGTGCGGAAAGAGTGCTAGCCAGATTTTTGAATTGTTAAACTTGGAATATCAAAAATGTTCGTTTATCGGGCTATCGGTCGCTTAGGTGAATCGTCCGAAATAGAGGGCAGGCCAAGATGTGGTCGATCGTACATCGCCCGTACGGTTGAGGTTGAAAAAGCAGTGCGTCAAAGAATTCACAGAAAACCCATTCGGAAACAGAAGATGATATCCAGGGAATTAGATATATCAGCCAGATCCATGTTTACGCTGCTTCGGGATGATTTGCACATGAAGGCCTATCGTTAGTCGACGGGACGAAAATAGCCATGAAAACATACGTGTAAGAAACATTTTTACCGTGGAAGAAATTTTTAACAAACTTAATGCAACGTCATCAAATCAAGCAAAAAAAGTTGTTCCTAGGGTGCAACGTGGTTCATGCTTCTTAAATGGTTTGGTTTGGATTCTCTCACCTAGGTATAACATCCCTCCACTTCTGCGAAAAAGTGTGAAAACTGGTGCAAGGGTTTATCAAGAAGATGTGTTAGAGGGTGTTGTGAAGGAGATAGCCAATACCCTTTTCAATGCAGAGATATGGATCTTTCAACAGAACTCGGCTCCGGCGCACAAGGCCAAAACCACACAGGAGTGGCTCAGGGTCAATGTTCTTAGTTTTATAACAACAGAAGATTGGCCGTCGAGAAGTCGTGAAGTCCTGAATCCACTGGATTGCTGTTTGTGGTCAGAGTTGGAGAGCATGATCTTCAAGATCTCTTAAAAAAAGCATTAATCGCAGCAGCGTTAAAGATGTCCATGGAAACCGTGAGTGCCACTATAGTTCAATGGCCACAACGTTTGATAGCCTGTGTTAGGATAAAAAGCAGTCATTTCGATTGGCATAATATTTTTTTATAACCAATAGTACAGTTCAACAAACGAAACAAATTTTAATACAACATGTATACGTGCCCTTTTATTATGGTGTTTTATATATTATACTATTCTTGCTGGGGTTCGTAATAATAAAACCGTCTTCTGTGTATTTGGACTGTTTTATTATAAACAATCATCAACTTCACTTTCGTTATATTTCAAAATAATCAGATCACTTTATTCTTTATTAATCTTAACTAAAAGTATCTTTATAAATTCACTTCACTTTTAATCACAATATTTTTTTTTTTTTTTTATAATTTGCGCGCACTCAAAGGGTTATGAATACCTTTAACATGTTTACACACAGTGCGGGCGTTGGAAAGGATGGATAGAGAGAGAGAGAGAGAAAGATTTTTGGTGCAGTGGTTCATGAAGCTCAATTGTTTATGCTTCAGCTATTCTCTGGGGGTGACGTCCAGATAACTGGGGAGATTTTTGTTATTATTGTCATTGCTTCTGATTCACAGTACTTTTTTCCCGATAATCGATGTCAAGGGCAAATCATCATCAACAGAGCGAACAATTTTTCCAATATCGTTTGTTCTCACAGTAATCGCACTCGTTTATTACTACATTCACTTCTAACGTCTGTATCGGCTATGTTGGTGGTTTGTGTATTTATACCAAACATCTAGAATATCCCCGAACATGGCAGATGTCACTAGGCTAAGACGTTCTACTTGCTTGTTACATGATCAGAAGTTTACAATTTTTATGTTGGCTATGAGATCTCATCTGTAGACGCCGTGACGCAAGTGGTTAGTGTGTCAGATCACTGCGTGTGAGGTTCCATGTTCGAATCCCAGAAAACACCAACAAGTTTTTTCACGGTCTCTCCTCTCGCGAGCCTCTAACCACCATCCAAGAGTATTGTTGTCACCGAAAAGCTTCTCAAATCACCCTTCGGACACGGCACAAAACTATAGGTCCCTTCCATTTGTGTGAGGAAATATAAAGCACACAACACGAGTGGTTACGAGGAACTAGACCCAGGCACTTGAAGAGCTATTGCGACAAATACTACTTCAATCAGGAGAACTTCAACTCAACTATGGAAATGCACTTTGCTAAAACAATTACTAACCGAAAGTCAAGGGATTAGACACACCCGTATTGTAAAGGGTGTGACTTATCTTTATAATTAAAAATCTCTAGACATGAATAGTCCATTAAAATGATGAAATGGGGATATGAAATAAATAGAGAGGATGAAGGTTAGTTCATGCCAAGCAATCAACCACAAAGCGGTCTTGAAACTCCATTCAGAAAGCAGCTGCTAACATTTCTGAGTATTTTAAATGAAGCGCAAAATTTTGACCAGAGTAAGAGATTGCAATGAATCTATTCGCATGATATTGAGGCTGTAGATGCGCAGTCTCATTCTTGCAAATGCGGGACACTGACATACGTAGGGTCTAAAATGTAATGATGACCACATGCATTCTGTGCTGTGGTTAGCTCAGACTGAGCAGAAACAATGCAACGAGATTATCATTCCTTTTCAAAGAGCACTTGCTGGTTTTGCGAGAATCCAAACTCTCATTAAGGTAGACATTATGTCAAAGGTCGAGCACAGGATTTCTGTCAAACCAACATTATCGCTTCAAGGCTTAGAAGGGGAATCTCTGAACCACGCTATCTCTCATCAATTATCCAGCTTGTCAGTTTCCAACTCTGAGTATGCCATGAGCTTCTATCTTGAAGACATTCGCCATTTTGCAAGATTGATGTCATCATCGAATAAACTACGACATCGCCAAACGGTGCTATTAACAAGTCCTTAATCAATTCATCGTGACTCTCCATGATCCGGCTCCACCCAACAAATCATACCTTATTCATCCACAAAATAATTAGAGCAATGAAATGTGTGGTGGAAAAGTTTCCCAAAGCTAATAAAATTTCACGAATTGATTTGCTCATTTTTGGGATTTTATTTTTCGATCAGTTATAAGTGATAACCAAATTAAAATATAATTAATTTAAAAATTAACGTCCCGCAAATTGTTATTAAGAAATTTGTTAGTGAAGCGTGCAATAATTTAATTAGCATGCACTTAAGCATCACCAATGTCAACGTCTAGAGTTATTGCAATTGTAAACAATAAATAATATTCTCTACAAAAAAAAATGTCGGAGAAAAAGAGTCAAAAGACGTTCCTGTAATACAAGAAATACTACTATTTACAGCTGAAAAGTTGTTATGGCCCCCCGCCTTTTTACATGGCCAGTGTTTCTGTATCTCTTCGGTTGACTTATGTTGCCTATAAGTGTCCAATTCCTCATTCCCATATCTCGTTTTTCGCATTTTTTCATTAAATTCCCAAACTATTTTCTTGCTTTTTCAGCTAAAAAAAAAAAAAAAAAATGGAAAAATCCAAACGATACATGTTCACAATTGAGTGGATTTTGTGAAATTAATTTTGAAATACGTTTGAACACATGTCGTTGGCTGTGATACTTAGGAACTGAACATAGGAAAAGCATGCATGCGCACGAATTTGTAGATAGTTTCCACTGCCGGTGTCATAATGTGAGATACCGATGGTGTCGTGCATCGATGCAATTTTATCTTGTTGTTTGCAAACAAACGAATGCAGAAATGAAAATAAATGAATGCTATTGCGCTCTGATGATTTTTTTCGGTGGGGATACGAACTATGGTGTATCTGTAGCTATGAATCGGATAGTACCTCACAAGAAAAACTCAACAGAATTGTGGCTTTAGGTCAGTGCTACACACTGCAACTAAAAGAGCTTTTGTTTAAAACGATTGACTGCCAGCTGTAGTATCAGATGTATCTTTTATGTTGGCAACATGTTGCTGATAGAGGCGGTGTTGTGTTCAAGTTTTTTACATTATTTTGAGCTTTAGAGGGGAATTTCGAAGGCATTGTTATGAAAGGAATTATTACTTACGTGTTCGAATGAATATTCCGGTTGCAATAAGTACTTTGTTCAATTAGTAAATGGACTAGTTTTTGATCTTGATTTTGCATGAGCACAATTAATCACTGAAAATCAGGACAAGGACAAGGGTTTGCCACCTTTGATCATAAAACGACAGTGAACAACGTGCTTTTACTATGGAAAAGTGTCTTAAGTAGGGGATCTGTGAAGTCATATACTAGGCATATAGAATGAGCACTAAGTGTATGGTAATTGCTGATTGTGTTTAA
Source organism: Brachypalpus laphriformis (assembly GCA_945910035.1). Taxonomy (NCBI): domain Eukaryota; kingdom Metazoa; phylum Arthropoda; class Insecta; order Diptera; family Syrphidae; genus Brachypalpus; species Brachypalpus laphriformis. The sequence continues at coordinate 62,412,565 of OX246756.1, forward strand.
TAAGCAAGACGTTAGCCTAAACATCGCTATTTCAAGTCCCAACTCTCGTCTAAATCCACTTTTTGCACTTCTGCCAGAGTTAGGTAGGTAGGTAGGTAGAAGTGGTTGTGTCAGCAAACCATGTCGAAACTTAATTAGCGCAGAAGCGCCGTTTTAGTACCACAACTCAAGTGACCTATCGGATGTAAAAAAGACGTTAACTTCTAAGGAAAAGTAACAATTATTTAAATCCACTCCGTTACATTGAGAAAACTGATAATATCCCCAATGCTAATTTCCGCTACTGCAAATTAGATGAGTGTTTTACGATCGCCCAGATCCCCATGTCTATAATAACTTCATCACAATGATGACTTCAACAACCTTGACATCTACTATCGTCATAACAACAATTGCCTCAGCAAGTAGTACATCAACTATGACAACACGTATAGGACAAACAAAAACAACACCCTTCATACCAACTTCGATGAATGAAACACAGAAACCAAGCAACAGCAACAACAAAACATCAATTAAACGTGCCAGTACTGAAACTCCAAAATCAAAGACCCCTACTTCTGCCCAAATGGACCTCAAAAATAAAAATCATTTGCAAAACCAAACAATTCCCAAACCCATTGTCGCCACTGATACCATAACAAATATTGGCCGATGCAATCCTACAAGGCAAAAAAGAGACAGATCATCCCCTATCAAAATAACAGACAACAACAACAACCAAAAAAAAATTAAAACAAAAAAACCAACCAACTTTGAACTACTGGTTAAGCAAACCCAAGGAGTTAAGCTCGTCAAATCGTTTCGACATCCTCAGCGTGGACGAAGACATCAACTACAATAATACAAAAAACGAAACAACCGAAAAAATGAACCAACCTAGCAAAACGCAATTTAAGAGACCCAGCAAACCTTCTCCGATTTACGTGCAAAGTGTTGAATGCATTAAAATACTAAACAACGCGCTTAACCCTCTCATGCCCGAATTAATTGGGGCGTGGCTAATACTTTTTTAAGGATATGGAGTTGCTAGTCTAGACGTAAATATAAAGTGATATCAATTTGAATATCCTATGTACCCTGGTTTAAAAGTTATGAGATGTTGCCTAAAAAGTTTAAAAAAATTACTGACCGTAGACTAAAAGTTTTTTTCGATTTTTTTTTTGATTTTCCTAATTTTCTTACATGTGTTTAATTATTTTACACACTTGGTTTTATACACTTAAATCTCTTTATATATTTTTTAAATAATTTGTAAACTCATTTTTTGCATAAAAAAAAAAAATTTTACATGTGCACTCAACGAAGATCAGCCACAAAGTGATCACTAGCAATACTTTAATAAAATATTCGAAAACAAAGTTGTACAACAAACTTGCACAACATATCAAGCTATTCTAAAAAAAAAGAATCGTTATAGAATAAATTAAAATTACGCGACTTAGAAGCTGAAACATACAATGTTGCCTATAGGCAACATCGGGCATGAAAGGGTTAACGAAGTTGCAAAAGACAATTTTGAATTCAAAGTACTAAAGAGCAATGAAATCCGAATACAACCCTCTGGCTCGACTCACTACACGGCTATAATAAAAATGCTACGAAAAAATGACACAAAATACTTCACATTTAGACCAAAAGAAGAAAGAGGATTTAAAGTCGTACTAAGAAAACACCACTCCACTGACACAGAAGACATCAAGAATGAGCTAGAAGAAAAAGAACATAAAGTCATGAATATATGGTACATAACATTCTACAGCGAAATTATAGTGCTCACGACATTTACATATCCTGTGACGGTTGCCTTAAATTATGTGTGGCGTTATCACCTAGAACAGGGGATGATCTGCGAAATCCAATCCCAAACGGTCTCCAGTGGTTTTGCGTACAGTGGCGGAAATTTTCAACGTCAACGCTGTTAAGATTACTTGGCGAGTGCAGAGGTCCGTCGAAGCGCATAATGGCGGAGCTTGAGCCTATTCAATCACTCTTTAAGCAGCATCTTACCACCTGTGACAAACTCTATGACCTAGTGTGTTACAATAAAGCCACCCTGAAAGCTAGTAGTACCCGTCAAAAATTAGCTAAGCCTAAGCCCAACTCAAAATCAAAAAAATCATCCGATGTTGGCGTTGACTTTTCATCTCCTAGCTCTCGTAGCGATCTTAGAGTTACTGCTGAATTATCACTTCCGGCTGATGACTCTGTTGCCAATAACCCGAAAACTCCGTTGTTATCATCTGATGTTGCCATCGCCATATTCTCGAAGTGACTGTGGAGTTACTGCAGAACTATCGCTTCCGGTTGGAAAACCTACTGCCAGTCACCCGCAAACTCCTGAACCTGCTGGTTTCGTTAGTATTCCTGTCCCTACTTCACCTTTTCTGCCGGGTACGGATTCATCACCTGGTACATCGGGACTGCAAAATTCATCATCTGGCAATCTCTTGGTAGTTAAGAGGCCTCCTCGCAAGATGATTTTCATATCGAGGCTTTCTTCTACAACCACAGCCAACGACATCCTGAGCTACTTCTTCTTCTTCTTCCTTTTATCAGCGAGGCTATGATCCGAAAACAAGGGATCACAGCCCTCCCACTTCACTGCATTTCTACTGATCCGCCTGTGGGGTTCGCCTATTTGACCTCAGAAAATACCGGCAGGCCTGCCGATTTTGGATCACTCGGTTACTGAGGCCAATGAAATGCCGATGTCGTCGCATTTGTCTGATCCAGGCGTTTATAGGCCTGCCTTTCCTACATCGCGATGTCTTTGGAACGTGCATAGATATTGCCTTTTTAACAGGGTTCAAATGATCTCTTCTTTGAACGTGGCAATACCAGCTGAGCCGGTCGCGCTCTAATTTGTGTACGATGGTTTCCTTGATGTGAAAGCTTCCACGGATCTTCGAACTTCTTATTCGATCAAGCTTGGTCACTCCTGCTGTCATGCGAAGCATCTTCATCTCAGCTGCCGTTAATTTACTCTCATACTTTTTGTACATCGTCCAACATTGTGAACCGTATGTGAGCGCTGGACGTACAGCTGCGGTGTAGAGCCTTCCTTTCAACTTAGGGGGCATTTTTCTGTCACAGAAGATAGCGGAATTTTCTCGCCACTTCATCCACCCTACGCTTACACGATGATTGATGTCGTCATCACAAGTTGCTTTGCTATTGATCATAGATCCCAGATATTTGAACTTTTCGCACTTGGGAAGCACTGTTCCATTCAAATAAATGTCTGGAATAGGCCTGAGTAGATCAGAGAACGGGCAGCACAAGTACTCTGTCTTTTTTGAACTAATGCGATACCCATTTCCCTCCAAAACGTCCACCCACACATCAAGTGCTCGTTGCAGGGATGTAGGATCCTCACTTATGATGGCTCCATCGTCAGCAAAGAATAACTGATGTACCTTGGGGTCCATCACTTTACCTTCAAGCAGATAATCAAGGACTGTAATAAAGAGCAAAGGACCTAAAACGCTTCCCTGGTGCACCCCGACTTTGATTGGGAACTCTTCGGTTACTCCAGCTGGACATCTTACTCTTGTCTTTGCTCCTTCGTACATGTCCATGATCATCTGTACATAAGTTTCTGGAACCCCTCGATGTCTTAGCGCCACCCATATCAGATCTCGTGGTTGTCTGTCGAATGCCTTTTCAAAGTCAACCAATACAATATGCAAATCCCTTAAGGAATCACGATGTTTTTCCATTATGATCCTTATACTTTGGATTGCATCTGTGGTTGATTTACCCGAGACAAACCCGCACTGATCATCAGATAGCCGTATTATTTTTCGCAGTCGGCCACCTAATACCCGCTCAACGATCTTCATGGTGTGTGACATCAGCTTGATCGAACGGTAGTTATCACAGTTTCGCGTATCACCCTTCCCTTTGTATACAGGGAGGAGGTAACTTTCCCTCCATTGATTCGGCATTGGATCACCTCTCACGAATTTGGAGATAAGAATTCTGAGCCATCTGAACCCGATGTCTCCCATCTTTTTCCAGAAATCAGAGGGTATTTCGTCTGGCCCAACCGCTTTTCGTTTTTTGGGGTATTTGACCGCCTCACTAACTTCTTCGACTGTAATGTCGGCTATTTCTTCACAGTTAGGGGTGGCTCTTGGAAAGTATAGCCGGGGAAACTCTTCATTTAAAAGCTCTTCACAATACTGTCGCCACCTCTGCAGAATGAGCATTGCTAATGAACTTTGGCGAACGAATCTCCTGAGCATTCTTCCTTCTTTGGGCGGCTATTTTGAAGATAGTGGCGCTCTTGTTCATATTGTGTCTTCGCAGCTCCTGGATAGCCTGGTTTGCATCAGCAACCGGGGAAAATATTTTCTCCAGCTCCCGATACAGGCCCTCCGTACTCTCTGCTTGAAGCTGAGCGCACTTCTTCTTCGCCTTTTTCTTGCAGCATCTGTATTCCATTTCGAGGCGAGCTTTTTCGTCACTATTATTAGAGGGGCACTTTGACCAAGCTTTGAAAGCCGCTTTCTTCTCATTTATCACTTTCTTAGCTTCATCCACCATGTTTCTTTGGCGTGTTGATGGTGGTCTTTTGAAGCTCCCAGCAGTGATTTGGCCTTCTTTAAGCAACTTCGCTGTAGGGAATCCCACATATTTTGTACTCTGCACTCTTCATCCTCAGCTCCGTTGATGGTGTGAGAGAGGTAATTTTTCATTACGAAAACAAAAGCTTCGCCTTTTTCTTTGTCCAGATTGTACCACTTGATTTTCTCAGAGACCCTTGTTTGTTTGCTTTTCTTCGGTGTTTTCACAAAAATTTCTGTTAGCAGGAGACGGTGTTGCCGAGCGATTGCCTCTCCCAGGATCACTTTGCAATCTTTTACCCGGGGCTTCATGAAACTGCCTACCAAATGGTAGTCAATCTGAGTTTCATCTCCACCACTGCTGTAATTGATCAGGTGTCGGCTTTGTTTGATGAACATGGTATTTAACACGATAAGACCGTGTGATTTGCACATGCTTAGGATGTCTTCACCAGGAAGGTTCCTGGTGCCATATCCTAGTCCTCCATGGCAGTCTTCATAGTCTTCGTTTGATTTCCCGACATGTCCATTCAAATCTCCTCCAACAAATAGAAATTCTTCCTTTGGGATGTTCTTAAGGAGATTGTGGAAATCTAGCCAAAATGCATCTTTATCTCTCTGATTGTACCCATCGTGGGGAGCATATGCACTGACAATATTCCACACCTCTCCTTGTATTACTAATTTGAGAGACATCAAACGGTCGCTGGACTTCGAAATGCTCAAGACGTTACCAAGTAGCTCTGCCGCAAGGATGATACCGATTCCGTTCTTAGATTTTTCCGTTCCGTAGTAGAACATCTTGTAATCTTTTGTCCTAACGTCCAAGAAACGCGCCCGATTCCCGCTGTTTTTCCATTTCGTCTCTTGGACACACAAGATGTCCACCCGCCTTCTATTCATCATCTCTTCCAGCTCGTAACTTCGACCGGTCATGCTTCCAACCTTCCAACTCGCGACCCTCAAATTGCGTCCAAACTGTTTCATTATTTTGCTAGCCCCCGGAATCCGTATAGCTCTGACCCGAACATTTCTGCTCGGTCCAGGATCAGTACCATGCACAGCAGTGGTAGTGCCTGGCGGGGTAGTGCCTTTCCTTTTTGCAAGTATTACCATAATGATACAGTTTTGCAATACAATTTTTTGTACCATATTGCGATGGTGTTTGTTGTTTGACACGTGCATGCTCCTGTTTTAGTATTGTTTGATCTTTCTTTTATGACACCGGTGATCTCCAGTCGTGTCAACCCACGGACTCGCATGCACACTTGTGGGAGGGTTTTTAAGGTAGTATATTTGTCGCTAGGCTCACTTGGGTGTTATATTGCCTAGATCTGATTTTTCCCCTTAGTCGCCTTTTACGACAAGCGCTGGTTGTTGGGGGGGGGGGGGGGGGGGGGGGGGGGGGGGGCGCTGCAGTGATATTCTAAACCCGTCCCTGCACGGGAAGCTACATAAGCAACAAAAGTGCTATACCAGTTTCATCTATAAATTGCTTCAAGTTTAATTTTAATGAACCTCGTGAAAAAGCATCATTCAAGCTATTTACTCCTGATGTTTATTTCAATCTGCTTCTTTCTGCTGACTTCTGGCCTGATGGGACATTGGTACATGAATATGTTCCTCGAGCTAAACCCGCCTCATCAATGAAGACACCTATATCGCCAAATCTTTAGGTATAAATTCTAAACATAACTATACTTTATATTATCAAAACGTAGGCGGTATGAGAACTAAATTTAAAAAATTGTACCTTTCATCTTCATCATTTGATTTCGATATTATTATTTTTATAGAAACTTGGCTTTTAGACAGTCATTTTATGGCTGAATTCATGAGTGACGTCTCCTTTAATGTATTTCGTAAAAATCGCTGCGTGAACACTACAGGTTTGCTCAGAGTTGGAGGAATACTGATTGCAGGTCATAGTTGCTTTCCTTGTAGACAGCTCGAGCTGCTTTCAAATAACCTAACACCTTCTACCAATTTTGATGTTCATCAATTAATTTTGAAAATTTCCTTTTCATCAGACTTTGATCTTTTTTTGATTGCCAGCTACTTACATCCTGGTAGCCCTTTAGAGCTTTTTAAATTATACTTCGATAATTGTCGTAATCTACTTGATAATCTAGGACCATCTCAACATGTAGTTTTGACCGGTGATTTCAACTTGGCGGATATTGTATGGGAGTTTAATAAATTTGATAGTCATCTAATACCCTATAATGTTACTAGTGAAAGAGAGATTGAACTTTTAGACTTTTTTTGTCAGTATGACCTAATTCAGGTAAATCCAAATAAAAATGGTTATAATCATGTTCTTGATCTTATGTTTGCTGATAAAGAATTTGTTGTTAATATTGAATTAGCTGATTCTCCCATTCTCAATAACTCTGTTTTCCATAATGCCTTAATAGTTGATTTCTCAATCTTTCATTATCAGAAAATTTCAAATGGTCAAAGATTTCGTAGAGATTATAATAAAGCTGATTTTGATGCAATGAACAATTACATGGATTTGGTTTCATGGAATAATATATTATCATCACTTGATTTGGAATCTATGTATGCCACTTTCTTTTCTATTTTAAATTCTATTATTTGTCGCTTTGTTCTAGTCAAAAAAAGCATTTTGCATGGACACCCGGTCTGGTTTAATAGGAGGCTTTAGAATCCTAAAAATAAAAAGAATAAGGCCTACAAGCGTTTAAGGTATGACAGATCTAATATAGAACTAAAATCTTGGTGCCTACTTTGCCAAAAGGAATTTGATGTTCTACACAAATTTTTCTACAGAGCTTACATATTATCGTGTGAAAATAAATTAAAATCGAATAGCAGATTTTTCTGGAACTTCATAAATTCCAAAAGAAATACTAATGGGTTACCAAATCTTATGTATTTTAATGACTCTTCATCTAATGATACTAAGGCGATTTGTGATTACTTTGCTTACTATTTTAGTTCAGTTTATAGTAGTTATGATGGAGTTGATTCTTTTTCGAATTTGGAATATATGATAAACCTTGGTGATTTGCATTTTGGTAGACTAGAGAGTTAGAGTTAAAGTTAGATAGACTTTTTTATTAACTTCATATAATTTTCACAGACAGTATATACAAAGTCGTTTATGGTTTGGCTTAAGGCCGTCTACCAGATTGACAATATGGTTGCTATTTCTGTTTAAAAATGCCTTCCAAAATACGGGCTCTGTAGCGGATTGCAGCTGTAGCATAGTTGTATAAAACAACCCAACCACGACTTCCGTTCAGTACGTTGATCACCTCATCCAAGTCTAGCGAAATTACTCCGAAGTATCTCGTGCGAAATTCTCCTAAAATGGGACATCTTCCGATGAAATGGTATACATCCTCCCTCTCTTTAAGGTTGCACAGGTCACATAAAATTGGAAGATCGGGTCGATGTGGAATAAAATAAAGACTTGTTAGTTCACCTCTAAGTTTGAATATTGTGCTTATCATATGCAGAGAGTAACGATTGAGGAAGTAGGTTGAGTCGCTTTCAATGTGGTTAAAATTCAGCCTACTGTAGATCAGCCTATGTTACGATGAATGTGCTTCAGCTGCAAATCTCTCATACATGGAATTACCTGCATTTTTCAAAACATTTGTAAGCATATGTTTTATCGATGTAAGTTACATATCAGATGAAATATTTAAACTCGCGCCATAATTTGCTGCCAACTCCTCCCACTTTTGAACCAAGTGCCCTCTTGTCGAAAGTATATGCTTCAGAACAATCCTGGGCAGTCTTCCATCATCCATCTCCAGTACTTTTACAATATAATCTATATGCAACTTTAGGGTATCTAGAAAGAGAAGAGGGACTCTAGTTTCTGGATGCAGCATATAGTTCGGTGTACATATTGGAAGTCGAAAGATTCGTTTCAAAAAGTATCTTAGAAATTTTTCAACTTCTTCAAAAAAGCAATAACCCCAAAATTTGGGCTCCGTACAGCAGTATAGAGGCAGCAGTTGTACGAAATAATTTATTCTTCGCTGTGTGATCGATAAACTTATTGTCGACGCAACGTCCCCAAACTGATGAAATAGCTCTTTTAGCTGCTGCTAGTTGACATTCAAAGTGTGTTTTCATATTGAGGTTGGATGTAATTATCACACCTAAATATTTATACTCTTTCACTATTTCAACGTTTTCACCCCGATAGGACCACTTTTCGTTGCGAGAGTATCTTCCACCGCCATTTCTAAAAATCATCATCTTTGATTTTGATAAATTCACCGTCAAATTCCATTGCTTACAGTAGTTTTCAAGACGGTTCATAGTAAGCTGCATCCCTTCAACTGTCTCCGATAAAAACACTATATCGTCCGCAAACTTTAGCGCCGGTATCCGCACACCACCAAGCTCGATCCCTCCTCCTACTTCTCCTACTATATTGTTGATAAATAAGATGAAGAGTAACGTGCTTAAGATGCAACCTTGCTTAACTCCCATTTGTGTTCCAAATTCTTCCGATACATTCTCTCCATTCCATACGTACGCCACGTTACTCTCATACATCGCTTTTAGCACATTTATCACTTTACTTGATAAACCAATTTTATACAGCTTATAGAAGAGAGCTTCACGCGCTATGGAGTCAAAAGCTGCACGAAAGTCAACAAAGAAGACATATAGCTTTTTGCTACTTTGTTTAAAAAACTCTGCAATGTTGGTGAGAGTAAAAATGTGATCCAGTGTTGAATAATGCTTTCTGAACCCCGCCTGGTATTCATTTAAAATCCTATTGTTTGCCATCCATTGTGTAAGCCTATTAAATATCAAAGCACTAAATAGTTTTGCCGAAGTATTCAAAAAAGAAATGCCTCTGTAGTTAGCTGGATTATCTAGCTCGCCTTTTTTGTGCAACGGGAAAATTATCGCTCTTCTAAAGCTTTCTGGGACATTGGCTGTTTCAAAAATTTGATTAAATTCATTTGTAAGTGCAGTGAAAAATTCTGTGGAACTGTTCTTGTAAAATTCGAAAGGGATCCGATCGTCACCTGGAGCTTTCCTCGCTTTAGAGCAATCAACTGCGCGTTTCACTGCGAAAAGAGTAAATGGTGAGTCTAAGAGCTCGTCTGTGAAAAAAGGGGCTGCATATTGCGGTAACGGAGAAAACTGTGGAGTGTTGAGTAAATTTTTAAAATACTCCCTCAGCTCAGAAGCTTGTAAAGTCGACGAGATCAAGTTAGTTCTTCCAGTTACAATTTTAACCGCCTTCCAAAAGTCTGCTGAACATCTTGAAGTATTAAGAACTGCAATGACTTCCTGGCTAAATTTTTTCCTTTTTTCTATACAAAGACGTTTGAAATATTTATTTGCTTCTACATAGAATTCTTTGACACAGTCATTATTTTGCCTTTAGACACTCGATATCGAACCACTTCTGTTTACTGGCTACAATACGTCTTGCATTGACGTTAGACGGTACAGATCTTTTCATAATTTGCGTTAGGATGTCAATGTGTGGAGCTGGATTATGTTCCATCAGACTCAAAAGTTCCCTATTTAAATTACTTTGATAAGAGGCACGAAAACTGTTATTCCAAAGTAATTTCGGGAGGAGAGCCAGCTGCTTTGAGTTTGATGTATCCCCTGCCTTCCAAATTGTCAAACGGTAGTGCATGCGATCATATGAAAACACAAGCGTTTTCACTCAGCTGAGGCCTACCAACTCCTACTCTCAACCTCCACGCGGTGACAGCCGGGTGCCTAGTACCTTAATTCAAGAAATGAGTAACCAACCCCGTTTGGTGGATTCTTGGTGGCAGCAGATGAGAGAGGGGGGGAAGAGTACTTTTCCACTAGAGCACTTCTTCCTGTTCCAGGCGGCAGCGGACGAATTCCCTAGATGGAGTCAACGGTGGCGTGTATAGTTCCAGTTAGGTTGAACTTAGTGAATACCTTGCGCGAGCTGCTCCGACGTATTCGCAAAAGAGACGGGAAGAACATCGGCTTCTCCAAAAGAAGAAGAAAGAGCATGAGAAGCGCGCGTTTGAGAATATCGAGAGTTTATACTCCAGGAACAATGTACGGAAGTTTTACCAAAAGGTAAAAAGAACGTGTCAGAGAAGTAATACCCGTACAGAAACCTGTAGAGATGAAAATGGAAACCTCGTAGTAGAATCACAGTCGGTGCTGAGAATATGGAAAAACTGCAGACTGTATAACGGACTTCTGCAGACTGTATAACGGCGACGAAGACCAACATCCCGCTGTCAGGCAGAATGAACCATTCAACATAGACGATGATAGTCAAAATTTCCGTCCACCTGACCAAAACGAAGTTAGGATAGCAATATCCAAGCTAAAATCCAACAAGGCTGCTGGACCTGACGGTTTACCGGCCGAACTTTTCAAGGCAGCTGGGGATGAATTGGTAGAGTGCATACACCAACTCATTTCTAATATTTGGTCAGAGGAGTGTATGCCTGATGAATGGAATCTCAGCATCGTTTGCCCGATCCACAAGAAAGGACACCCACTCAACTGCGCCAACTATAGAGGCATCAGTCTCCTCAACATCGCATACAAGATCTTTTCTGCGATATTGTGTGAACGCCTGAAACCTTTTATCAACAGCCTGATTGGACCCTATCAGTGCGGTTTCAGGCCAGGAAAGTCCACCATCGATCAAATCTTCACACTTCGGCAGATCCTGGAGAAAACCCAAGAATTCCAAATCGATACTCACCACCTCTTTATCGATTTCAAGGCCGCCTATGACAGCATCTATAGAGAAGAGCTTTATAGAGCCATGTCTAGTTTTGACATCCCTGCCAAACTTGTCCGTCTGTGCTGGCTGACGATGGAGAACGCTCGCTGCTCCATCAAGGTCGGTAATGACCTCACCGAGACCTTTGATGTCAAAAAAGGCTTTAGACAAGGTGACGCGCTGTCATGTGACTTCTTCAATATTATACTTGAACGGATTGTGCGGAACTCACAAGCCAACACCGGAGGCACAATCTATTACAAGTCTGTACAACTGCTTGCATACGCCGACGATATCGACATTATCGGAAGAACTCAGCGGGCTGTCACCGGTGCATTTGCAAGCATTGAGGCGGAAGCGGCCAAAATGGGTTTGGCGATAAACGAGGACAAAACCAAGTATATGCTGTCAACAAGAAGGGAAAACCAACACCGACGAATTGGACAAAACGTCACAGTGGGCAGCTATAACTTCGAGGTAGTAAGGGACTTTGTCTACCTTGGCTCTGCTATAAATTCAGCAAACAAAACCAGTGCAGAAATCAATCGAAGAATAACTCTTGCCAATCGCTGTTTTTTTCGGCTTATAAGGCAATTCAACAGTAAAGCCCTTTCTCGAACAACTAAGAAGACTCTATATAAGACCTTGATCATCCCAGTCCTGCTTTACGGCGCTGAAACATGGACTTTATTAAAAGAGGATGAAGATATCCTTGGTCGCTTCGAGAGAAAAATTCTTCGTAAGATTTTCGGTCCCGTTTGCGTTGACGGGTTTTGGAGGAGAAGATTCAATCACGAACTATACGAGCTGTACAGCGACATCGACCTAGTCAAAAAACTGCGTATTGGACGTCTGAGATGGCTAGGACATGTAGAGCGGATGGACACCAACGCTCCGGCCCGCAGAGTCTTCGAATCTAATCCCGAGGGACTACGCAGTAGAGGGAATCATCGCCGTAGGTGGCGCGCACAAGTTCAAGGGGACCTCGACCAACTTGGAGTGCGCAACTGGAGGCAATTAGCTAAAGACCGAGCTAAATGGAGAGGCTTGTTGGTTGAGGCCCAGGTTCACCTCGAACTGTAGCGCCACAGAACTACAACAACTGCCTTCCAAATAGTGCACAAAATTTCCAATGGCATATGGTCGGAAAATGTTTGAACAGCTATTGAAAAATCGTTGACAATTGAGTTCCAATTACCGGACATAAAACAATAGTCTATTACGGAGCACGATGTTCCACGGATGAAGGTAAATTCACCACCTGTATCACCCCTGCAGCTGCCATTCAAGATCTTACAATCGTACGCATCAGCAATTTTCATAATCTTAAAGCCCTTTCCATCGCAAAACTCATCTTTGGAACTCCGAGTTGCGTTTATAATTGTTGACGCAGGTCCACTTGTAAAATTATTTTGCGATAATCGCGTTGAAATCACCAGCAAGAAGAAGGTCCGTCGAACCTAAGATCTGCAGCATATCGGAGAGTTTAACGTAATCTCGCATCCAGTGACTGCAGTTCAAATAAACAGGTACTATGCAAAAAGTTCCGCCACTGATCCTTACATCGACAACACAGGTTCCTTCCACCATCTTAAAATGTATGTCCACCTCCTTAAGAGATTTACGATAACCTATAAGTTCACCACCGCTTCCTCTTCCAAAAACATTAGTTTTAACTGCTGGAATCCATTTCATTTCGAAGTCCAGAAAAATACTCTTAAACCTAACTTCTTCACTGGCTAAAACATGTGTTTCATAAAGCATAAATATATCAATTTTTTTAATATAATTAAAAAAATCCGAAAAAAATAATTTGTTTTACAGGCCTGCAACATTTTAACTTAATATTTTAAATGACAATACTTCATAGTTTTTAATTTCTTTTAGACTATAATTTTCATTTTCATTGCTTAATATTTTTCTATTTTCTATTATATTTCGGCAGACGGCATTACTATTAGATAGACTAGATATTGAAAAAGCTCTTGTTGACCTTAAGGGTGTAAAAAGTGAAGGTCCTAATGGTGTTTCTCCTATCTTACTTAAGAACTGTGCAACTTCTTTATCTTTCCCACTTCATCTTATCCTATCAAAATCAATCGCGTCTGGAAGTTTCTTAGATATTTGGAAAATATCTCACATTGTACCGATCCATAAATCCGGTCCTAAACAAAACGTTAGCAATTACCGTCCTATTTGCAAGATCCCTTCCATTCCGTAACTGTTTGAAAAGTTAACTACAAACAAGATTTCATCCTTAGTAAAGAATTTTATTTCTGTTCAACAGCATGGGTTTATTCAGGGCAGATTTACATGTACAAACTTGCCGATTTTCTGCAATTTTGTTATAAAAAACTTCGAGATCGGCCTGCAAACTGATGTGGTTTTCACTGATTTTGCAAAAGCATTCGATAGGGTTAGCCACAAAAAATTAATAAGGAAACTTTCCTGTTTGGGTTTCCACTCAAATTTACTTGATTGGATTGAGTCTTATTTGAGTAATCGGATCCAATTTGTGAAAATTAATGACACTGTGTCTTAACCTATTAATGTAACTTCGGGCGTCCCACAAGGTAGCTACCTTGGCTCGTTGTTATTCCTACTTTTTATTAATGATCTTCCGGACATCATCAAGCATTCTGTAAGGCTAATTCTCTGCTAGGTTTCCTTAAACGTAACTCAAGAGATTTTACTGATCCCTACACACTGAAAACTCTTTTCATTTCTTTAGTTAGACCCCTCTTTGAGTATTGCAGTATTATTTGGAATCCTTCTTACAATTTGCACTCCTATCGAATTGAAAGAGTACAGAGAAGTTTTACCAGTTTTTTATTTTTCAAACTAAATTGGCGAATCGAAACGCCTTCCTATAAAACCAGATTATTGTTATTTAACTTAAATACTTTAGAATGTCGTCGTAAATATTTTTGCCTTATGTTGGTCAGAGACTTAATTCATTATCAAATTCAGTGTCCTACCTTGCTATCTATGCTTGATTTTTATTCTCCTTCTCGAATGCTACGCGCACAGTTCCACTTCCGTGAAAGTATACACCGGACTAATTACGGTCAAAATGAGCCAATTACTCGTTGCATCACTGAAGTTAGCTCTATGTTAGCGTCAATAGATATTTTTCTAAATTGTTCCAGACTTAAATTTAAAAAGAATCTACTATTAATCTTATCTGATAATGTTTGATTGTTAAGTTTCCTTTCTTATTTATTTAAAATAAAAAAATTGTATGAGTTTATTTTATGTATGTTTGTTTTGTATCCAAAATACTTCTTAATTTTGTTATTTAGTCTGTAAGAGATTATTATACTCTGTTAGATGAAATAAAGAAATAAAGAAAGAATATGGCGCAGAACAGTCAAGAAATACAAAAAAAAACCATTGCCACTTTTCAATGTTGAGGTAGCCATGGGTGACAATAACAAAAACATTTATGACATTAAACATTTACTCCAATGCAAGGTTTCCTTCGAACCACCGAACGACAAAAGATCTATATCTCAGTGCACAAATTGTCAAAGGTATGGACATACTAAAAATTACAGCACAAAGGACCGAGTGTGCGTTAAATGCGCGGGATCCCACAAGACCCTGGACTGCCAAATGTCATCAGAAGAACGTAGAGTAAAATGTGCTTTATGTAATGGTAGCCACACGGCGAACTACAAGGGATGCGAAATCTATAAAGCTTTAAGAATAGAGCGCTTCCCCAAATGCGTAAAAAGGAAAGGAGGCCCATCTGGTGAGCCGAAGTAGAGCATATTCGAGGATTTCCCTGAGAGTGTCTGGGTGTTTACCGGAGGCAGCAATAGCAATGCCATCAGCATAGGCGATCACTCTACAACCTGACGTATCCAGGTCCATCATTAGCTCATTTACTACTAGGTTCCACAGAAGAGGTGACAAGACTCCACCTTGAGGTGTACCGTAGCGAGCAATTCTTCTGGTCGATGCTCCGCCCAGCTGTGTGTTAATAATCCTGCATGTAAGCAATTGATTGATCAACACTCCGAGCGAAGTATCCACTTTCAGATTTACAAATGCGTCGGTAATCGCCTTTGATTTGACATTGTTAAAAGCTCCCTCAATGTCAAGGAATGCCTCTATGGTGTATTCTTTGATGCTCAAGGATTTTTCAATGATGCACACAAGCGAATGTAAGGCTGTCTCAACCGATTTGCCTTTGCAGTACGCATGTTGGGACGGCGAGAGCAAAGCTGGGCTAATACTTTGTCGAAGATGGATATCAATTAATCTTTCTAAAGTTTTAAGCAGAAAGGACGATAAACTGATAGGTCGGAGATCCTTTGGTTCCACGTGCGAGCTCTTTTCTGCCTTAGGTATGAATATGACTTCAACCTCGGTGCAAAGTTTGGGAATAAAGACCAGATTTAGACAGCCCGACAAGATGACTTTGAGCCATGGAAGCACAATGTCCTCGCATTGCTGAATTTCAGTTGGAATAATACCGTCAGGTCCTGGAGAATTGAAGGGTTAGAAACTGCGCCTGGCCCATCGGATCTTTTCTGTAGTTACCAAAACTACCACTCGCGAGACAGCAACAGGCGAGCTACCAGGAAAGTGAGTATCCAGTAAGATGTCAATGGATTCCTCAGTAGAAGAGGTCCAGTGACCATCCGGATGCAAAAGGTAGCTGGGTATAGAAGAGCTTTTAGAGAGGATTTTCCGCAACCTAGATGCTTCCGAGGACTCTTCAATGCTATCGCAGAAGAGTCTCCAGGATCGTCGTTGCTCTTTCCTCAGTAAGATTTTATATTTCCTGAGAGACAGTTTATAGGTGTCCCAATAGGCCGTCTCACGGGAGCTTTTAGCAATATTAAAAAGGAGCCTACTGTCTTTCCTAAGAGTACTGAGATTTGCATTCCACCAGGGTGGTTTCTTTTTACCTCGAGGTTTGCGGAGTGGGCAGGCCTCAGACATGGCACCATTGAGTGTCGATGTTAGGGTGTTGACCAGAATGTCAAGGTCCTCAGTACAAGAAGGTTCAGTAGGCAGGTGGGAGAGAATCAGCGTTAATAATTGAATCGGTGAGTGGAAAAACAGTATAAGCGCCAAAAAGTGCATTTTGGTCTTAAATAGCCAAAATGCTCTACATATGTAAATCTACCAATCAGCAAAATAATACCACATTAGAGAGCCAAATGTATACAAAAAATGGAATAGCTTTTTGCTGATTGTATGGGAGCGCAGTACAAATGCGTTTAGTTTTTTCTGTTTTTCTCAAAAGCGATATTTTGTACATGTACTGTTCTTTCACTCACCGATTCAATTATTTCCTATAAAGGGACCAGTTGGTTTTCCTGTAATTTCTAAAAACCTTCTGATCAGGAAGATAGTCAACAAGGTTAAATTGGAGGTAACGATGGTCGGAAAAAGAGTGCTCTTCAGAGACTCTCCAGTCCTTAACTCGCTAACATCCACAGAATATACACGGCTATTTTAAGGCCCTAACATCTGCAAACCTAGTCTGGTAAGCTGCAGGTAAAGTTACAAATCTGAGCGTACTAACCAGAATGCAGCGCCTGACCTGTGTATTAACCACTAGTGCAATCAGAACAGCGCCAGCTGCAGTGTTTGAAACCCTACTTGAGCTAATACATGTCGACCTACACCAAAAGGAAGTAGCTGCGAAAAGTGCTCTTGGGCTCAAATTATCGAACCTCTGGAACAGGGGCCACCAAAACATCATTAATTGGCCTTCAATCCCCGATTTTGTTCAATCTTCCGAAAACAAGAGATCCCTTCCACTTCACTACATTTCTACTGATCCGCCTCTGAGGTTCGCCTTTTTTCAATCTCCAAACTAAATACCCTCCAGGAGAGAAAAGAAAACGAGAAGCAATAAAAGCTTGAATGGGTATTTCGAAATCGATTGTGGGTATAGATTTCGGAGTATATTCGGTAGAACTAGCCTTGGTTCGCTCAATTAAACTTCCAAAGCACAGAAGTGTTTTCCAGGCCTACAAGTAAAATAGAGAAATGTTGCCACGACGATCTTTCAGCCAAACACAAACCACGACATGCTGTGTTTCCCGGGTCACAATGATTTCCACGGAAACGAAAAAGTGAAATAACTTGCTAAGAGAGGATAAGAATTTGATCAATGAATTAGAGACAAATGAGTCTTGGAATCCACGGAATTTTAAAAAGACAACATCGCCATTGATTTTCAAAAATTCGAAATGGAGCTGACTTTTGTAGAACTAAATAAAAGCCCCGTGGCACAAGTGGTTAGTGCGTAGGACCACTGCGAGTGAGGTTCCAAGTTCGAATCCCAGAAAACACCAAAAAGTTTTTTCGCAGTCCCACCTCTCGCGAACATCTGACAAACATCCGAGAATATTGTTGTCACGAGAAAGCTTCTCAAAATAAATTGCGCTTCGGATATGCCACTAAACTGTAGGCCCCTTCCATTCGTGTGAAAAATATAACGCACACAACACGAGTGGTTGCAAGAAGCTAGACTCAGGCACTTAAAGAGCTCTTGCGCCAAATAATTACTTATTTTTACTTTTTAAATATAAGCAAAGCAAATGAAATTATTGCACTTAGCAGGCAATACCTAACACTTCTCATCATCACTTCTCATCTTATGATGATGATGATGATGATGAGCAGTCCTGTTGGACTTAAGGTGACGTAGATAAAGAAGAGGACACTAACCACAATAACCAATAATAACCTTCTATGTGAATGCTCAAGTCTCAGAGCCAGAAAGACAGCGCTTAGGCAACTTTTCTTCAATGACTTTTTTTTACAGGGATGTGGCCACGTCCAAATGGCGTGCAGGCACTGCGACCAAAAAGATCTATTGTGACAGAGGACACCTTTTACTTCTACTTTCCTTATGAAAACTATAATTACGGCTGCGGAGGAGTTCTTTAAGTCTATTGGAGATACGATCTCCTTAAGGAAAAAACTTCTCCTAATTCTACACAGAGCTACACACTCACTAATATATGTTCCGCGGTTTCGTGCTCTTTTAGGCAGAGGCAGCAGGTGATATCCTGAGTAATTCTCATTTTATAAAGGTGATAAAGTAATTCACAGTGATTGGACGTACAGCGCCATTATCAAACCCATGGTCACCTATGCATCATTGGCTTGGTGGCCAAAATCCTTACAGGCCAAGACTCAGCAACAATTAAATAAAATACATCGTCTAACCTGTCTGAGTATCACAAGAGCAATGAGAACGTGCCCCACGGCAGCAATGGGAGCAATGCTTAGCCTCACATCATTGCACCTTGCAGTACAGAAAGATGCTATGCTGAGTGCTCTTAGGCTGCCCAAGATCTCGGACCTTAAAATCGGCAACTTTACGGGCCATTTGAAGATTCTAGAGTATATTCAAAATGCCCCTACTCTCAAAATCTCAGATGCTATGCTCAAGAAATACCGGTTCTCCAGGAAATTCAATGTGGTCATAGGTGACCGCCACACATGGACGAATAAAGGACTTGTAGTCCTACCAACCTCTCAAACTTGGTACACAGATGGTTCCAAATTGGGAAATGGTAGCACTGTCGCAGGGGTTTATGAACAAAAGTTCCAACGTGCGGCAGCGCTTAGGAAATCGCCAACAATATTTCAGGCAGAAGTGCATGCAATCGAGCTCTGTGTACGAAAATGTCTGCGAAGAAGGGTCGAGGGTACTGGTATCTATATCCTCTCGGACAGCCAGGCAGCACTTACATTACGAGGGTAACGAACGGGTGGACTGCTTAGCGAGAAGAGATCCTGAACCCTATTTTTGAGTCACGCGAAGTAGCTCTCATTCGTGTGAAAAATATAACGCACACAACATGAGCGGTTGCGAGAAGCTAGGCCCTGGCACTTTAAAGAGCTGTTGCGCCAAATATTTGTTTTTTGAAGTAGCGCAAACATCAAAATAAAGAAATGGGAGGATGATCATCTAGTGGGCGCCGTGGCGTAAGTGGTTAGAGTGTCGGATCGCTACGCATGAGGTTCCAAGTTCGAATCACAGAAAAAAAACCAAAAAGTTTTTTCACGGTCCCACCTCTCGCGAGTGTCTGACAAACATCCGAGAGTATTGTTGTCACGAAAAAGCTTCTCAAATCGCCGTTCGGATTCGGCATTAAAACTTGTAGGTCCCTTCCATTCGTGTGAAAAATATAACGCACACAACATGAGCGGTTGCGAGAAGCTAGGCCCTGGCACTTTAAAGAGCTGTTGCGCCAAATATATATGTATTTTGAGGATGATCAGCATGCGGATAGTGGGCCAAACTCAAGGGCCTAAGACAGGCAAAGAAGTTCATTAATCTCAACGGTTGTAAAGCTAAAATGCAACTCGAGCTTAGGAAAGCAGACTTAAGAATTTTAATAGGCTATTTGACTGGTCATTGCCCACTCAGGTACCATCTGTACAAGATAGGAGTAGCAGATACAGACGAATGTCGGCTATGTGGAGAGCAAAAAGAGACGGCAGAACATATTTTTTGTGAATGGCCTATGGCCGCAAGAAAAAGACTTCTCCATCTCGGGCGGGCTTTATAGAGTCCCTCTGACTTTTGAAACATTGAGCCTGGAGCTTTGTTGAGATTTATCAAGAGCCTTAACCAAGTCCTTAGCTAAACACCGGGCTGGCACAATAGATGTCATAGGTCGCAGTGCGTACAAGGCCCTAGTATAGTATAGTATAGTATAGTATAGTATAGTAATTCACAGTGACGAGTAAAGAAGCTCACAAGCCTTCTTATGTGCCTTTAACTGCCTTTTTTTGAAGGATTGGACAGCTCCTTTAGCTTATCTGAAGCCTTGGGAGTTATTCCAGTGGGAGATGCACATGTTGGGTTCCCAACTGTTTAGGGGTAGTTTAAAGGCAGAATCAGATATTCCGCAAAAACCTTTAGGTCCAGTGAACAACTCAGATGAGGGTTTTCTAGCTAGTAGGTCTGCAGTTTCGTTACCGTCAATGCCTACATGACCCGGTACCCACCACAATTTCACTTTATTATGTTGGGTCAAGTTCTGTAAACTCTCGAAACAGCTTAGAACTGATTTCGAACTGATTCTTCAATGACTTGGGCAAATTGTCGAAGAAGGGTACAAAACGTGTTCTAAAACTTATATTGAGTTCGGGGTGATTCAGGAAGGCACTGAATCGAAGGATTAAACTTTGTTCTTATAATGTCAGGTATCCCACATCGGAGAACACAATGGATCCATAGAGATTCAAACATGGCTGTGCAACCCATTGTGCAGCTACATCCTAACCTGTCTTAATATAATAATCTCAAGTTTTTTGTTGTTCATGAAAAGTATAAGAACTTGCCCTTTCGGTGCAAAGAAAAATAGATTCAAACACTCGACAATTTTATTTGTTCACTAAATTTGCAATAACACTTATCGCTTATTTTTTGCACTTAATTTGCACTATCATGTCGCTCTTGAGTTGTTTTTAATAATTCAAATCTACGTTTAAAGCTCAATTCGCGATGCTCACGAATATTTTGTGGCTTTCGAGATGCTATTAGACGTTCAAGGTAAACATGTGGTGGCATCAACAACTTGCCATTGGACAGCCACAGCTTAGCATTATGAAAAATAAGCCCAATGCACTCATTTCACTTTTTTCTACCAGTATGTCTCTGATTCGTTTAAAGAGGCCGAAATTCAACCAAAATCAGAGTATCTAAGTACGCTATGTAGGTCATTGTCGTCACTATTAATTTCTAATCCCACTGAATGCATCCAAGCTATTCAATCGATGACTCGCTTTCTTTCTAAAAGTACTTGACTTCCTAGGTACACTCACATAGTTCAACGTATCCAAAGAGAGGGCGAGATCAATCCAAAGGTAATTTATTTATTTATTCACACAAGGTTAGAGAAATTCTCCCCCTCCATGTGAGCTGACTTCCACTTCCTACCAACAAATGAATCATTAAGTGTAGCATTTAATGATGTAAATAATAGTAGCTCCGATCTAAACCAGTTCAAACCGCTTTATGGAAATCCAAATGCGACTATCAATGAACTCAAAATGATGTTAAGCTTCTTTTGGCGAAGAGTGTTTTGTATAATTAAGTTGCGTGCTGCTTATTCATATCGTATTATGCATCTTTTTGGTTTATTTTTGGAAACGATTTCACGAGAATCCAAAGGTCAATTGGTTAGGCACCTTAGGCGCCGCACCATGGCAGATCAGGTTTATGGTATTTTTTCTTTGATTAATTGCATTTTAAGTTAACGAACTGCACACGTGTTGAATTCCAAAAACTAATGTTGAAAATGCTAAGCATTTGTACGCACTTGAGTAGGTGCATGGAGGAATTTTGTTTTTAGTGTCAACACGTGGACTGATGTTGACATACTTTTCTAAGTGTGCGACTTGGACTTTTCCTTTTTGGATTTGAATAAGATGCAAGTAGCAAGTTACATTCTTTTAAAGCAATCACTGTATAACCCTAGTTTTCAAAAACTGGCTCTATTTGAACCGTTTAAAATGTTTGAAGACCTTGGCGCTGATAAATGGAAAGAGGCTTCGATGTTGCTTCTGAATGCTGATTTATGCTAAAAGCCCATATAGGAATAGAAACAGTAGAATAACCTTTAGCAAAGGCAGACAACATGGCAGTAGAAGAGAGTAAATCATGGAATGAAGATGTTTATATGGCTTTAGACTGGCGCATACCACCAATGAACCTTGTTCTCTATATTAAAAAGTTCCAAGGGAATGGTGATCTTTTTGTTGTCTGAACTCAGTATACTAGCTTTTATATCTCTTTAGTTAGTTAGTCAGCATTGAAGACACTCGGACACCAGATCGATGATAGTAAGCGAATATGTAGTAGAAAAAATTTAGTATCTTGGTAACATTCTGTGAAGTACATCGCTCTGGAAAATTCATGACACGAATTGGCTGGATAAAATAGGAAGTGACATTATATTCATTCCACCGATTATGATCAAATGTCCCAAAAGTCATGATACGTTACATATACGTACATTAACTGAATACGTATCAATAAGAAGAATTTGGAACCTAAAATTTGCGATTCGCTACGTGCTCGAAAGGTAAAAAACTGCGAAGGCTTTGTAAAGAAGGATGTGAGATTGATTTTCTACGGATAATATAGGACTCTGTACTCAAACGCCGATTTGGAATGCATCGATAAGGTAGATTAAGTTAGATAGATGGGTGCCTTGTGACATAAGTCGCTCCCCTAGACCAACAACGATCAATTGTGCCCATTTTATTTTCACCCTGGGAACCTTCAAAGAAAAACTGCTGAAATTTGCACGAATCTAGATAAGCATACGAATCTCAGAGCATCTGTTAGCTCGAAAAGGGAAAGGGCTAGTTTAGAATCAAATAGCTAGGGATAGGAATCTCAGGAGGTCTTTCAGCGCAATGCCAAGTAGGAC
Source organism: Brachypalpus laphriformis (assembly GCA_945910035.1). Classification (NCBI taxonomy): domain Eukaryota; kingdom Metazoa; phylum Arthropoda; class Insecta; order Diptera; family Syrphidae; genus Brachypalpus; species Brachypalpus laphriformis. The sequence goes on from OX246756.1 coordinate 62,435,304, forward strand.
CTACAACTTAGTGAAGAAGTCGCTACCGAAAGTCCTCATTCTTCTATCAGATTGGACAGATTCAATTGAGAGGTACGCCAATACACTCCGCATGAAAGCCAATGGCACAGTGCCAGAGGTGACCCGCGTACTGTTTCGATTATGCCTTACCAGAGAAAGTGTTCTTCTCAAATCATAAGTCGGTCACTGCGTTCTGGCATTGACGCACATATCCATATGAATCCATCGTCTTTTGGCTAAGCTAGTAGCTTCATTTTTGACATGGGGGGCATGGGGAAGACTGGCGAAATGTGTAACGTCAACCCCATTCTAACAAGTTCGTCTGCTTTTTCAATACCTGGTATGCTAATATACTCTGGTACCCAGCATAGGGTCCCCGCTTGTTGTTGTTGTTGTTGTTGTTGTCTTTTGCAGATTCCAACTAGCTTTAATCTAATTACTGTGAGTTGCAGAGCCTTAACGGCTGCCTGGCTGTCAATGTACAAAGTAATTGATTTACATACGATGCTACCTATGGTGGTGATTTTTGCGGCCTAGGTGGCGGCTATGTTTTCAGCTTGAAAGACATTGCATTTGTTGTTAATTTTGAACGAGTGGCCGATACCTAGTGTTTTGCAATAAACCCCAGCTCCCACACCCACATCCATTTTGGAATTGTCAGTGTGGAAGGCCAATTCCTCATTACTACTGACTTGTTCGTTTTCGCAGTCATTTCTGTTAGAATTGTGAATCTCTTGTCCAATCCGAGTTACTACCTGCCTACTTGCGACTTCCCATGTGGATGGCGTAACCGTATGGTACTGATGACCAGAAACCTGCTTCCCTAAGTCTGAGTGCCGATTTAGCCGCCATTTTGTTGCAGAATAGATCCATATAGGATCCATATAGTGCTCTGTACTCAAACGCCAATTTCAAATTCATTGATAAATTTATATCGCAGTGAAGCCATAATTCAATTATTCTGAATCTTGGGGGCTTAAGATTCAGCATAAGATACAATTGTTTTCAAATGAACATATTTTTTCCGCTTGGCTATATGGATACATTGTCTCAAAGTCCTATCTTTAGAGGCCAATATTACTTGTTTTCATCTTAGAGACTTTTAAATCTATGTACTGGTATGACTTGGCCGCGTATGGCGTTTTGCACCGTAGAAGTCAGTGGATAACTAGCCTTGTGGACTTTTTGTATGAATCTTGATGCAGTATGCAACAGAAGTTGCTTAATATGATAAAACCACGCTTTTTCAACATCAATTACAATAAGTTTAGCTTTATGGCGCAGCGCTACCAGGTTGGGCTATACACCATAAATTGGGTTGCTCAGAATCAAAAGGGTTCTTCAGTAAAGGCACTCGATCTTTGAAATTGAATACCAAGAGCTGTACTTCCTTTTGTCAGCGAGGTTATGATCCGAAAATATGGGATCATAACCCTCCCACTTCACCGCATTTCTACTGATCTGCCTGTGGGGTTCGCCTATTTGACCTGCCGATGTCGTCGCATTTGCCTGATCCAGGCGTTTATAGGCCTGCCTTTCCTACATCGCGATGTCCTTGGAACGTGCATTGATATTGCCTTTTTAACAGGGTTCAAATGATCTCTTCTTTGAACGTGGCAATACCAGCTGAGCCGGTCGCACTCTATCTTTTGCTCGATGGTTTCCTTGATGTGAAAGCTTCCACGGATCTTCGAACTTCTTATTCGATCAAGCTTGGTCACTCCTGCTGTCATGCGAAGCATCTTCATCTCACCTGCCGTTGATTTACTCTCATACTTTTTGTACATCGTCCAACATTGTGGACCATATGTGAGCGCTGGATGCACAACTGTGGTGTAGAGCCTCCCCTTCAACTTAGGTGGCATTTTCCTGTCACAGAAGATAGCGGAATTTTCTCGCCACTTCATCCACCCTACGCTTACGCCATGATTGATGTCGTTATCACAAGTTGCTTTGCTATTGATCATAGATCCCAGATATTTGAAGTCTTCGCACTTGGGAAGCACTGTTCCATTCAAATAAATGTCTGGAAAAGGTCTGAGTGGATCAGAGAACGGGCAGCACAAGAACTCTGTCTTTTTTGAACTAATGCGATACCCATTTCCCTCAAGAACGTCCACCCACACATCAAGTGCTCGTTGCAGGGATATAGAATCCTCACTTATGATGGCTCCATCGTCAGCAAACAATAACTGATGTATCTTCGGATCCTAACTTTACCTTCAAGCAGATAATCAAGGACTGTAATAAAGAGCAAAGGACTTGAAACGCTTCTCTGGTGCACCCCGACTTTGATTGGGAACTCTTCGGTTACTCCAGCGGCGCATCTTACTCTTGTCTTTGCTCCTTCGTACATGTCCATGATCATCTGTACATAGGTTTCTGGAACCCCTCGATGTCTTAGCGCCACCCATATCAGATCTCGTGGTTGTCTGTCGAATGCATTTTCAAAGTCAACCAATACAATATGCAAATGCTTTAAGGAATCATGATGTTTTTCCATTATGATCCTTATATGTTGGATTGCATCTGTGGTTGATTTACCCGAGACAAACCCGCACTGATCATCAGATAGCCGTATTATTTTTCGCAGTCGGCCATCTAATACCCGCTCAACGATCTTCATGGTGTGTGACATCAGCTTGATCGTCTGGCCCAACCGCTTTTCGTTTTTTGAAGTATTTGACCGCCTCACTAACATCTTCGACTGTAATGTCGGGTATTTCTTCACAGTTAGGGGTGGCTCTTGGAAAGTGTAGCCGGGGAAACAACAAGAGCTCTACATTGACTAGAATCGTTATTACCTTATTACTCTTTACCAAAAACTTATGCTGGATTGCAGAAATGGATTGAAAGACGTTGTTCTTGAGGTCTTGAATTGTTGCTGGCTTATTCGCATGGGGCAGAGACTTAACGTAGCCCCAACGAAAAACAAAAAGGCCATCACCTCTTCTCGAAATAGCGTCACCTAAAAACTATTCCTCCAATAACGCCAGTCATTCCATCAACAACACGTTGTCTACGTTTATACCATTTTTTTTTCTTTATTAAAAAAGGAAACCCAAAATCCCAAGGCACTCAGACTCTCCGGTCCATTGTACTACCAGGCAGGAACCTTTCTTTGATGCAGTGGTTGGAAAAATTTTGATGTTACTCGTTTTTCATTTTATATTCGGGTGGCTACACGGGCTAAAAAAAAGAAGATTATTATCTCTCGGTAACTTTTGTGATTCGAAAGATGTAATCTTTGAAACAAAAGAAGCTTCTGGAGCTATTGTGGATTGGCATCGTCCCAAATTCGTTAATTTTGATTATTTACGAAGCCACATTGCGTCCGAAATGTGATTCCTAACTAAAGAACATAAATTCTGTGTAAGTCGCACATTATTTGGCGAACACATTTGTTATATATAATTTTTATAATACACACATACATACATACATTTTCAATACAGCTAATTCTTCCTGAGAGTCACGGGGGTAGGATGCTCAGTTGGGATTTCCGTCCTTCTCGATCCGCCGCCATTGACTCCAACTCATCAGGGGGAATCCCTGGGCGGCTCCAGGAGAGATTTCGGACTTGATCCAAATATCTATGTACTTCTAGGCCTACCGAGTGGTCGCCTAACTGATGGCATGGCAACCATGGCACGTCTTGAAAGCCGGTCTGGTGGTATACGCACTACGTGACCAAACCGTTGAAGCACAGATCGTTCCATTCGCAAAAGTAGCTATTTAACATTGAGCGCCTCGCGTACTTTGGTGTATACTTGATCCCTACGAGTTCATCTACTTAGATATTGCTCTGTTGACTCCTTTTTTTTCCAGGGCTCGTTTAATGGCTTCGTGTGAAGTGTTATCTAAGGGTCCTCTGCAGACCATTATGCGGATGGTGACATATACTTACGTTGAAAAGATAGTTCTCGAAAATGTTTACAAACACATTTATAAAGAACTACAATTTACCATCGACAGTTGGAACCCTCTATCGTAGATGCTTATAGACAAATCGTTACCACTTAAACAATGGACACTTCGAAAAGTTCGTCCATTTCTCTATGATGAAATCCTCCTTTCATATACTCCATACAGCAGTGAACAATTTTTTAGTTTCGATATAATAAGTGAGGAGAACTGCTTTCAGCAAGCATACGCAAACAATTAGTATCTACGTCGGAGGCTTGCACAACTTCATACATATACAAGTATCGTGACTTGTCTAATTAACATGTTCATCGTTCACCATAAGGTAGACGCTCTGGCACTAGACCACCATCTGCTCGCCTTATTAGCCAGATACGTCAAGACTTCATAGTTGACTCATAAAAATTATATACACAAGTTTCAACACCCAAAGCTATATAATCTTTGCAACACTGTTTCGCTTCCATCCCAAGCAAGTAGATTCATAATTTATGTAAACTAATTACCATAATCCAATCTGCACTCAAGATCCTAAGACTAATCATCGTCAACAGCCTAAGACCTCTAAGACGCTTAGCCTTACCATGGCAACCAGTCATTTGTGACCCAATTTTAGTGAACACGCCTTTGAGTGCAGTCAGTTGCCTCTAGCTAAATTATCTCACGATCAGACTGCATCTTTTGGTTTTCAAATGCAGTTAGTCTCAGGGGCTGGTTTAGAACCAGTACCCTGTCCATATTTATCAATTCGATGTATATGCGTCAGATTGAGATACAAGTACAAAAACATACAAATAATTGGGAGCACACGCCTTTGCAGTTCGGCTTGGTATGCCTTTCACTTTTTCATAGAACTGCACTACATTTGGCATCCAAAAGGCACACCACCACCGCCGCCAACGTGTGACCTTTCGCGAGTAGAACCAAAAATATGACACCAGGCGGCAATCATTTATCCATTTCATTTGCAGTTAAAATGACAAAGATACATCGCATCTGTATCGCTGGCACGGATCCAGGTGATTTTCCCAGGCTGCATGTGGCAGTGGAATGAACGTTAAATCCTATTGACATGCGAAATGGAAAATCCCTTGAGTAGCGCATGCTGATGACATTTTCTGCAATCTACCGAAGAATTAGATTTTCTATTTCTGGTCAAGTCTGTAAACATAGTTTATTCCCATGGCAGATGGGTATCTCTGGTCGTTGTCGTCGCTTCTATTTCGCTTGAACTTGACTTTGGCATTTTTCCGTTGTCGTCTGATGTAGACAAGATCTCGTGAGACGGCGGCCGAGTTGGACCGTCAAAATGTGTGCCAACAATTAAGTAATTTGCTAAGAATACATTTATCTTGGGTTTGTCGTGTGTCATCTGAGAGGTATTCATTAAAACTAGTAATTATTCTTTTAAGACTTTGAAGATATGTGTTCTTTGGTGTGGGCATCACGAGGCGATAGCTGGCGGGTCTAGAGTTAGTTCTCCTAAATCGTTTTGACGTTGGACTCCTAGCATCAAGTGGAATAGATTGAACTTGAAGGTTAATGTGCATGGTAATGGGAATCTGAGTGTGGGATCGTTACATGATAAAGGAATGTCATCAAAAGCACATGAGTATGCACTTGAGTACATATGAACCTTAACCTTAACACGGTGGCTTGTGGATATCTATTATAAAAGCATTGTCTTGCCTTAGTTTGGTAAGGTGACAACCATATTACACATAGTTCGAGTGCATAATAGTACAAAGGCTCGATTGAATTAGTCACCTTATTTACTCTTATGCGCCCCACTACCTCCACGGTCCACCTTGGTGTGAAGGGTTCGATTGAATCAGTCACCTAACCTAGCCGACACCAGTGCATAGTAAGTTCGATTGAATCAGTCACTCTAATCCTCTTATGCATCCCTATACCTTCACGGTCACCTAAGCCATACTACCAGCCAATACAATTGCACAACAGTACAACGGGTTCAAATGAATCAATCACCCCAATACTCGTTTGCACACTCTACCTTCCAGTCCACTTTGACTTTAGGTATGATTGAGTCAATCACCTTACTAAGCCACTACAGTCACAGTAGTTCTTAGCTATAACCCTTCTGAGAAAGGTGAAGGTTCCCGAGTACCCGGTGATTCCTCCGCTACAATCAACATGTGGTATCACAATAGACCTAAATGGTTTAAGTGTGCCCTGACTCTGTCAGGTTAGCCACCTTACCTCATCTTACCTAACCTTGGTAAGGTGGCTAACGTATTCTTGATTTTTTTTTCTTTTTGTCGGGATAAGAAACGTTCGACTGGAGCACTCAGATGCAACTGGTCCATTGTACTACCACAAAGCAAAACCCTGGCTTACCCGTTTTATTGAAATTTTCTTATCTTTCTAAGAAAGCCAAGCAAACATTTCAATGATGAGGAGCGTACAGTACCGAAGATCTGACACCTGATACGAGCATTGAGCAAAGGCCGGACACTCACAGAGATAATGTTCCGCGGTGTCGTTGCTCTCTCCACAATCTTTGCAGATTCTAGTGTGATTCAAGCTCAGCACGTTAAGGTGCTTGGCGAAAGCAAACTGGCCTGTCAAGGCGCTAATAATTTATCTATAGTCTTTTCTGCTGAGAGACGGCAAGAATGCCGCTGATTTCTTACAGACGTCCGGGAGCATACGTTTAGTCAACCTGCATCCTGGAGAGTCATGCCACACACAATTGTGTTCGTGAGAAACCCAATCGTCAATGGAAGACCTTACCGAGGACATAGGGAGACCCAACGCGGGTTTGGGACTTGAGAAAGCCTCCTCTGAGCCTTGTTTAGCAATCTCATCGGATATCTTGTTCCCCAAGATCCCAGTGTGACATAATAATAGGTTACTGCAGACCTAAAGAGCTAAGGTGTTCTAGTAAAACTGGAAATAGAAGAGACATTGCAGACTCGGCAGGGGCCTCGTAGAAACACCTTCTCATGGAATGTGGAGCACTGATTCACGAAAAAAGACATCACCTAGGTACCTATCTTCTATCGGAGATGGGTCTACAATACCTTCACTGGATCCACTTCATATACTTTGATTCATCAAAACAAGTGTATTAGGGAAAGTGTTCTAAATCGAGCACGTCGTTGACTAGAGCCCTAGTTTGGGGGGCACAGTAGATATACTATAGATCGCAGTATAATTGCACGTCACTAACCATATATCTATACCTACATGGTTATCCTGGTCATGTTTAGGTCAAAAGTTTTTCAGATACATTACGGGTATCTTTTGTCTAATATTCGTCATATTCTAGTCTAGTTAGATGGTAAGCTCAGTTCTTCTTTATGCAAACTAGTCTGAAGATACACTGCGACTGCACGTATCTATTACCTAGAGTTCGTTATATCTTAGACGCTTAGATGTAGTCCTGCTATGTATAAAGAATTTTGAAGGGGAACTGCACCTATCAATTATATCAAGTCCATCATATTTTAATCTCTTCTGATGGTTAACGCAGTTCTGGCTTTATGTATACAATTCTGAGAATACCAATTGTTATATAAAAAAAAATTGTTAGGATAAGGCTTTGTTAGATCCCCGCCAAAAGATCAAATGCTATCCAACTATTGGGACCCACGTTATTGGCACATGCCACTCGATTTAAAAAATCTACATCAAGCAACAAGATCGAATTGAGTTTATTTAACATTACGGATACGTCTTTGTAAACTTTTCCACTCATGCACACTGCACGCAGATTTAGTGTGATTAACACAAAAAAAAAGTTCCTAACGAATAAATACAAAGACGTTGCACTCTTTGACGTGTTTTCTTCAAGAAAAAAAAATATATATAGAGATAGATAAATATTTTAATTTATTTTTAGTATCAAAAGACATTCTTAGAAAATGTATTTTATTTTCAAAACATTTGATCCCGGTAGTGAATTAATTTCATTTGGTTGCCAAAAATGTTTAAGCATCAAAGATTTCGAATGTTGGGATTTAATTATTTTGTCTCCCTCTCGGCGTTTTTATGTTAATGAATTATATTGTAAAAGTGCTGTTAATTCATTCAGAAAAAATAATAGGAATTGGTTAGAACTAGTATTATGCGATTTTGTGAATTATTTATGCTTTTGCGATGAAGTGAAACTCCGTATTATTATTGATGATTATTATAATTTATTTAGGGTTTGAGTAGATACATCAATCAATTTGTGTGTACAATATGCCGGCAGGCATTTATTTATAAAAGAACGCAGATTATGTATTAGCTTATAGGTTAAGTTTAAATGAAAACAAAATTTAGTTACCGCTAGCTTTGAAGCAAATTAAGTGCTTGGGCCAGAAAGTGTGGTCTCTGTGTCAAGTCCAGCAAAGCTGAACTGATGCTCTTCACCACTAAAACCAAATTAACTGACTTTGCACTTCCTGTGCTAAATGGCCAAACACTCTCCTTATCGCCCAGTGCTAGGTATGTAGAAATTATCCAAGATCCTAAGCTTAACTGATAGCTAAACATAGAACAAAGGGTAAAGAATGTATGTATAGCTTGGAAAAAATATGGACTGCAGCCAAAATTGACCTTATGAATGTACACAGCCGTGGAACGACCAATTCTCGCATGTCAAAACTATGGTGGTCGGCTCTAAAAAAAAGCGTATAGTATAACCAAACTTAATAAGGCACAAAGAACGGCATGCATAGGCACCACAGGCACTTTCCAAGCTCAACCACCTTCGGGCTAAAGCTGACCTATCAGTCTGTCATTGGAGCGTTATTAAGGTCCGTGCAAGAGGCCGAACTTGGATTCCTCCAGGACCATGTAACGAATCGGATATCCTCAAGTTAATCCGAATTCAAAATCCAGACCTTCCAACCGGAAGATCATCAAAGCCGACGAACCGGTAGAGGTAGGAAGGTTAGTTTCATTTTTCCCCAACCAAGAATCCCTGAAGCTTTTAAGCAAAGGGATTATAAAATATTCTACGGCATGGAAGAACTGGTGCTGAAGGTCCATGGGAAAGACGAAAGACTCATCTCAGGTATGGTTTCCTCTCTAAGCAGCCTTGGATTGGATACCGCCAGTGTGTTTCAGGCAGAATTACTCGCTGTCCGGGAAGCTTGTCGTCAGATCAAAACACACACCAATATAACGCCGAGACAAAAGATCACTATTTTGATTGATAGCCAAGGCACTGCATCGGTTACTACATCCTCCAAGCTGGTGCTTGAATGCCAAAATGAGCTAGCTTCGCTAGATAGCCAGCTCAAGGTAACCTTGATTTGGGTTCCAGGACAAAGTAACGTTTATGGAAACGAACTTGCGGATGAACTGGCTAGGCAGGGCTCAGCCCTCCACAGCTCTCAAGCGGAATTAGTTCAGATCCCGCTTGGAGCAGTCAAAGCACAAATATTCTCAAAATTACCAAGCCAACCTCAGATGGACTGGACTAACTGTGTCATATCTAAAAAGATGTGGCCAAACTACAATAAATCAAAAACAACCGACTTCTTAAACAGAATGCGTAGGGACATCGCCAGGATAACAGCAACCACTACGGATCACTGGCCTATAGGAGGACACCCACCTACCTACCCTATCGCTAGCTTACAGACATCACATCTGGATACATTAAGACTCATATAAGAATTCCATCAAGAGAAGACAATCTTGCTTTACACCCATACTAGTATCAAAATACTCTGATATTTCCTCGTCATCCCACACTGTCACTTTAGTTTTAGTGTACAGGTTTCTTAGCAAATTCAATGAAAATAGAATTGTTACTTAGTTTGTACAATACAATAGCGATTTCCTATCAATATAATCAAATACAGCCTTGATGTCCACAAAAAAGCCCTACACTTTATTTTATGTTCAGCTCTTGATTTTAAATATACAGAGTGAGCCAACTACAAGTTTCTTTTTAAAAATACAATAAAATTAACAAAATGATTTTTTTTTTCATATATTATGGCTTTATTAGTAAGAGTAAACATTTCCATTAATTATGGAATACAACGTCGTTCAAGTGGCTGCCTCGGCTGACCTCGCAGTAGCGCATTCTATCACTCCAATTTTCTAAGACCTTGTTGATGGTTTCGGGCTGTAGCTCACGGATTGCTTGGATGATATTGGTCTTAAGTGCTTGAATCGTTTCTGGATTGTTGGCATAACATCGGTCCTTCACGGTTCCCCACAAAAAAAGTCCAAAGGGGTCAAATCGCAGCTCCGAGGCGGCCAATTGATATCGCCAAGGCGGCTGATAACACGATTTGGGAATTTAGTGCACAAAAGACCGATTATGGCATGGGCTGTGTGGCATGGCGCGCCATCCTGCATGAACCAGAGGTCGTCCAAATCCATGTCTTCAATTTTAGTAAAAAACAAAGTCGTTAACATGGCTCTGTAACGCCCACCGTTGACCGAAACGTTGTTCCCAGCCTCATTTTCGAAGAAAAATGGTCCAATCATGCCACCACTCCACAATCCGTACCAAACTGTCACTCTCTGTGGATGCATTGGCTTCTCGACAATAACGTGCGGGTTTTCCGAGCCCCAGATGCGGCAATTTTGTTTGTTAACGAAGCCGCCGAGATGAAAATATGCCTCGTCAGAAAAGATGATTTTTCGCCCAAAATCGTTGTCCAATTCAAGCTACTCTAAGGCCCAAACTGCGAAGCGATAACGAAGCGGATAGTCGTGCGCTTTCAATTGCTGAATCAATTAGACCTTGTAAGCGAATAATCCAGATCTTTGTACAGAATTCTCCTCAGGCTAGTGCGTGAAATGTTGAGCTGTTAAGATCGATGTCGAGTTGATGTTCGTGAATTGAGTCTCACACTCTCGGCTACAGCAGCCACATTCTCGTCTGTGCGCACCGTACGATGACGGGGACCATGAGTGTTGTCCACTAGCATACCAGTCTCACGAACTTTTTGCACAAACTTGCGTACATCAGGCGGGGTGGGTGCTCCATTTCGGCCAAAACTTATTTTCAAAAAACGCACTGTTTGGGCTACACAGCACTCACTTTGGAATAAGTTTTCAATATTTCCCAATGTTGTTCAAGCATAAAGCGACTTATTTCGTTCCGCGGAGGTATGATACTGACTTTCTGTCAAGATTTCGAGCGGGAAACAGCTGTCAGTGTCAAAATAACCTATGATTTAAAAGATGGCCCACCCGTTATTTGTTAGTCTATAAATACTGTCTACAGTCGAATAACTTTTTCGAGATCCTGCTTGGAATTCATTCAGAACCCATTCACTAAGTCGGTTTTATCCAACTCAAGGCTATGCTGATGACCTAGTCTTAGTAATAAGAGGTAAGCAAGAATCCATTATTACTGAAAGAATGCAAAATTCCCTTTCAAAAATAAACAGTTGGTGTCAGACAGAAGGATTAAAGCTTAATCCATCAAAAACTGTCATCATTCCTTTCAACAGAAGAAGATATTTAAATCTTCAGACACTAACACTAAACAGTGTTAGCCAGTGAAGCCAAATATTTAGGGATAACTCTTGTCCGGAAACTCACCTGGAGGCCACATTTGATAAAATTACATCAAAGGCGACTCTTTGGCAAAAAAATGGGGTATCAAGCCCAAAATGATTCACTGGACCTACCTCACTATTGTCATTCCCATAATTACCTATGCCTCACTAATATGGTGGGATAAAATCGAACAGCTGCATACTCAAACTACCATTCAAAAGGTACAAAGACGTTGGTATCACCGGTGCGATGCACACGTGCCCGACAGCGGCACTGGAAGCCCTATTAGACTTCCCACCTTTATACATACGTTAAAGTTAAGAAGACTGCTGCCGCCAGCACTCTGAAGCTTAATCTCCTTTGCAATGTGAAGGATTCTGATTTAACACGGCATGTGAAGATTTTTAATAAAATTCCGACTTCATGCCTAAAAAATAAACCTGAATCATTCCTTCAAAATCAACATCAAAAATCGAACGTATTGGGAAAACCCATCAGAAGAATCGACAAATCAATTGGTATACCGATAACACAAAAATGACAAATGTTGTGGGTGCTGGAATTTTTGGTCCCAATTTAAAATCTGCTGTACTATTAGTTCAAACACTTCTATCTTTCAAGAAGAGGTCTATACTATAGAGCTATGTACCAGAGAATGTATCAGAAGAGGCCTCCGAAGATCACACATGAACATTCTATCAGATAGCTAAGCAGCTGTAAAAGCTTTTACATTTTTCATCTTTGAGTCGAAATTAGTTTGGAACTATTTCATTCTCTTCAAGCAGCTTGCTGTGCATAACACCATCTCCCGCACTTACGAGTAGATCCCTGGGCACAAGAGCATCGCCAGCAGTGAGACTGCTGATGAACTAGCCAGACCTGGCTCCCAACTCAAATTTATTGGTCCAGAGCTTTCTGCGGCCTATCTACAAGCCAAATCAAAATTGAGCTAGATCGGGAACAGTGCGAAAAGCTGTCATACTGGGACTCACAAATCGATGGCACGCAAAGAAATTGATTGATCTCTCTAGTAAAAGATCGAAAGAAATTCTAGCAATGAGCAAAGACAATACAAAGTTGTTAACAGACTTCCTTACTGGTCATTGCTCTTTCTCTCTCTCTCTCTCTCTCTCTCTCTCTCTCTCTTTCTCTCTCTCTCTCTCTCTCTCTCTCTCTCTTTCTTTCTCTCTCTGATACTTGCAGACTATGTCTTGAGGACACTGAAACTGCTGAGCACATTATGTGTGAATGTCTCGCCATCGTTCCCAGCAGATAACAAATTTTTCATAAAGGGTTCATCACCCCATCTGACATAATTTCTTCCTCAGCCCAAACTATCCTAAACTTCCTTCGAGAGCTTGATTTCAGCTAAGACGCCATTACAGCCCCTTTAGGGGCTAATACAAAAGATCACTTTGCAGGTCGAAGTACTTCGTTGGGTCTTAGAGAACCCTCCTATCACCCCACTCCTAACTTTTGCATTATTCCAGTGAATATTTTTAAAATATTTACAATCCGTAAAGGATATTCCATGTTAATTTGGTACCTTATTCGGGTAGTTTTTCAGAGTTCCCCTCGCAATACAATTCCTTCGAAATTGTGTTTGAAAGTCATACACTCTCACTTTGCCTTGGCGAGAATAGTTCACCTTAGAGCTCTCTCTCCAAAACAGTTTCTTTTAGGAATCTGAGAATGAGAAGTGGGTCCATCTGCTGTTTGGTACTTGCCCAAGTATTTCAATATTTTGTGAGTCAGTGCCCCGCAAAATTCCAGAAGGTGCTCCGGAGTCTCGCTTGACTCATTGCAGAATCTGCAAAGGCCTTCATTTGTTATATCTAGTTCCCATAAATGTTCACTGAGTTTGCAGTGCCCGTTAGGAAGCCTGTTAGAATTTTTAATTTACAGGAATGCTTTCCCGCTGTAACATCCCAGTAGTTTCTTAGCTTTCCTTAGACCAGTGATGCTATTCCAGGTTCTTGCCCTGGCTTCTATCTGCATTTTCCTAAATTCAGCCCGTGTGGTATGTTCCCCTATTCCGCAGAATGATTCAGGTCCAATGAAGGGCTCCGAATCTCCTTATCTTACCAAGGCGTCTGCTGCTTTATTACCTTTTATCCCGACATGACCGAGTATCCAGTAAAGCGTAACTTTGTTGTTTCTACCTAATTCATTAAGTTTGAGGAAGCATTCCCCCACAAGTTTCGACTTAATGACATAGGAGTCAAGTGCTTTGATAACTGCTTGACTATCTAACAGTATTGCTTTGTCGCAGTTATTGTATCTTCTTCTAAGATTAAATTGGACACATCTATCTATAGCACATATTTCAGGTTGAAAGATGCTGGTACTCTTTCCCATGGGGTCTGAGTGCTTCGTCCTTGGCCCAAACACGCTTGCTCATGTTCCTTCCCCAGTTCTCGAACCGTTTGTATACCACCTTATCGTGTGGCTGCCCAGTCCGTATCTCGTAGATTAGTTGCTCCACTCATTCTTGTTGCTTAACTTTGTACAAAAATGTTTCCCAAAGTTGAATTTTCTGATGATATCGTCCCTAGGAACTGCCTCAAGGTGATGTTTTTCGAGAAATGCGTCGTATTCGTTTAAACACACGCATTTCTCCCTTCAAATGCTTTCTTTTGCCATCCTTAGGATCGTCCGCTTTGCATTTTGCTCCACTAAGAGATGAAGTGGTGTTAGCTCTAGGAATACTTCCATGGCAGCAGTTGGACATGTTTTCACGGCCCCAGTGATGCAAAGGCACGCAAGTCTTTGTATTTTGGTGAGTTCTTCTTCGTTGTTGACTAGACTAGTTCGATTTGTCCATTCTATCGATCCATAAGTGATCATTGGTCTCACAATGGCAATATACATCCATCTTAGAATGTTTGGACAAAGCCGAACGTAGCCTTTTTGGATATCTCCCCCGTGTATTTTTCCACCTGAGTTTACTATCTAGGTGTAGTCCCAGGTACTTCACTTCTTTTACCGGTACCACTATCGTGCCCAACACGAACCCCACATGCGGATCAGTAGAAATGCGGTGAAGTGGGAGGGTTGTGATCCCTTGTTTTCGGATCATGGCCTCGCTGATAAAAGGAAGAAGAAGATCGTGCCCAACAGTCGAATTGGCTTAAGTTGAAGTTTTCTTTCTCTCATGAACAGTACTATTGCGCTTTTAGCCGGGTTTATATTGAGCCCAGCCATATTGCATCATTCTTGAGTTACTATTAGAGCTCTTTGTACAAGACACATAGCGTTTCTTCAAATTTCCCCCTGGCAATCAATACAATCAATACATCAGCATAAGCTTGACAATTAATTCCAATGTTTGTTAACTTTTCCAGTAGTTCATCCACAACAAGACTCCACATTAGGGAAGATAACACTCCTCCTTGTGGGCACCCTCTTGTTGGGTTGACTTTGAAATTCCACGTGTTGTTTGAGTTTCCGCTGATCTTGCTCTCAGCAACTCATACATCCACTTAGATACTGTTCTCCTTACTCCTTTTCTCTCCAGGGCTCGTTTAATAGCTTCATGCGGAGTGTTATCAAATGCCCATTCGATGTCTAGGAAGACGCAGAGTACTATATCTTTTTTTCACGAGCTCTTTGGATGGTTTCCGTCAGCTGATAAAGAGCCGGTTCAGTGGATCTGCGCGCTCTGTAAGCATGCTGACGGTAATGAAGTGGGGTGGTTATCCACAGCTTTCTCCGTTGTTTTGGGAAGAAACGATGTTAGGCTGCTGAACTATCCGAGAAGAAGAAAGAGAAGGAAAAGGAAGTTCAACCTAAAAATGTTGCTGAGCGGATGATAATTGTGTCGCATTCCACGGTGGTGGTGCATTGTAGCGTTCGATGAGTGCAGCATTGTTGTAGGGAAGAGTTCGTAATGGAATTCATCCGCTATAGCTTTCTATGGGCCATCCAAGTATAGGCCTCATGATAAGTTTTGGCATTCGACGAGGTAACGCTAAATTACATATGTTGCGTCCATATGTACATCTAAATATATGGCTCACAGTGCCTTCAAAAGCATTGTTCTATCGAACTGATGAACAACACACTAGCGACTTCCTGTATTTAACATAAACTATCAGACAATGCAAACAAGTTCAAGTTCATCAGTAACACACAATGAACATTTTTTTCGCGCCACTTTTTGTTTTTGTATCTCCACCTAAAGCACGTTGAAATTGTTTTGTATTTAATATTCAATCGCAAGATGTGTTGTAATTATTTTCACACAACTGGTAGTTATGGTGATTAATTGTATTCACGTTTCCCCTGTTTACTCATCTTGCTGATGGTGGGCGCCATGTGACTCGGATTTGATTGAAATTCCTAAACATAAGGTCCAACCATCCAACCATGGGTATCTAATGTCACTACCAAGTGATGATGTATCCATGCACAACTATTCATCTGCCAGATAGTTATGTCATTTTGCACGCAAAACAATAACCCATTCTGCTAGTGTGATGCAAGTAAACCTCGCGCATCGTGACACAATGGAATCGGAAATTGCTATTAATCAGATGTGCGGCAGAGATCAGCAACAATGACGATGACGATCATCGCCGCCGACGGTCGGATATGCCAGAGCTTCATTTAATTTATGTAATTGAAATGATTTTGATTGCTTGTACGGTCTGAGCCATAGACAGACCATTTGTGGGGACGTGCTCTGAGTACAAAGCAGGCGCAAGGGGGAATACCACTACCGACACCGACTATGACTGTGAACTGACCTCGGATATGAATTAATCAAAAAGCGCCTTTATATTCGAATGTCATTAGTGTGGGCGCAAACCCGTCTAAATTTCGAAAATCATAAATACCAGTGGCGCTGCTAATGATAGTTGCCTAATTTTATTGTTTGCTCTTCTGCCATATTAACACCCCCTAATGGTCAATTTACCAGTTGTTGGACATTTCGTTTATTCGCATCGCAACGTTTCCGTTTAGGAATTCTATTCACGTCATCACAATGTCATGATTTTTGGTTCGAATAACATTTTTCGGTTTCGAATTTCGTTGACATTAGGCAGGGGAACCATTTTTTTGTTTTGTTTTGTTTTGTTTACGTTGTGCATAGTTGCACATTCGTCGTTTTGACTGAGAGAGTTTTATTTTATTTTTCTCTGTTTACCTGCGTGCTAAGGTCAAATGCATTGGAATGATGCGAAGGAGAATAATGTAAACCAAGTAGTAGAGCTTGTGGTAGAGAGGTGGAATATTTTGCAAGCCAAATACGGGGAGGGAGATATTTTCGAATATTTGTACTCGTAGTTAGCACCTTCAAGTGGCATAGTGAAAAATATGATAAATTGTGTAGAGACCTCATAAGTTATGTTGCCTCATTCGAGGACAAATGACAGGTGTGTCAAAAAATTAATCGACCACAAGATGGCGTATTATATAGCCAGCATCTAAGCGGGGTGTTATATTTATTTGACGTTACAGCTTCAAGTACATATATTAATGTTGACGTTTGATTCAGACTCATTTACAAATTCTATTTAGCTCTTAACGAACGAATAAACTTGATAATATTGACACTAGACGGTGAATTAGGTAGATTGTAACAAGTTACTGGTAAATATATAGTTTTTCAATTAGCTTGATTCGCTTAAGGTTTTTAACATAACATGTTGACTTTCTAGGCTAACCGCAGATGCGTAGATGAATTTTTGTTTCTCTAGTTTCTAAATTAACACCATCTAATTATCTATTAATAGAATGGCAAATTAATTTAATTGGAATAATTATAATAGTTTGTTTTGGGTTAAATTGTATTTATTTATTTATTTCATCTAACAGAGTATAATAATCGCTTACAGATTAAATAACAAAATTAAGAAGTATTTTGGATACAAAACGCACTAAGTACATTCATAAAATACAATTCATTAAATATTTTTTTGATAAATAAAAAAAGAAACTTCAATAATCAAACATTATCAGATAAGATTAATAGTAGATTATTCTTAAATTTTAGTATGGAACAATTTACAAAAATATCTATTGATGCTAATACAGAGTTAACTTCAATTATGCAACAAGCAATTGGCTCATTTGACCGTAATAAGTTCGATGTATTCTTTCACGGATAGAATATACCCGAGGTAGGCATGCCCGTCGTAAGAGGCGACTAAAATCCAATCTCCGTACACCGGGTGTATAGTGTATACAAAAAATGCAATGAACAAATCGACAAGATATATTACCCCAGGTGGCAGTATAGCTTTACTGGAAAATCCACACTCTTCAGAAGTCGGCTCTACGGATTCTGGGGAGAGCCGCTTATTGCAATCCAATGACCCTTTTTCAAAAAGTTCAAGGGTATCTCGATCTCCTCCACCAAGATCGAATAACTCTGAAAAATAAGTCCAATAAGTCCCTTACTATCTCGCAGTTGTAGCTGCCCACTGTGGCATTCTGTCCAATTCGTTGGTGTTGATTGTCCCTTCTTGTTGACAGTATATACTTGGTTTTGCCCTCACTATCGCTAAACCCATTTTGTCCGCTTCTACTGCAATGTTTGAAGCACCGGTAACAATTCGCTAAGTTCTTCCAATAATGTCAATATCTTCGCCGTATATATCCAGTTGTACAAACTTTCGATAGATTGCACCTATGGTATTGGCTTGTGAGTTCCGCACAACCACTTTAAGTACGATATTAAAGAAGTGACATGATAGTGCGTCACTCTGCCTAAAACCTTTTTTGACATAAAAAGTCTCGGTGAGATCATTACCAATTTTGATGGAGCAGCGAGCGTTCTTCATCGTCATCCTACGCAGACGAACAAGTTTGGCAAAGACGTCAAAGCTAAACATGGACCTATAGTTATAGTTGCTGTGATTACTTACTTACTTAGGTGGCGCTACAGTTCGGGGTGAACCTGGGCCTCAACCAACAAGCCTCTCCATTTAGCTCGGTCTTTAGCTAGTTGCCTCCAGTTGCGCACTCCAAGTTGGTCGAGGTCACCTTGAACTTATACGCGCCACCTACGGCGATGATTCCCTCTACTGTGTCGTCCCTCGGCGTTAGATTCGAAGACTCTGCGGGCCGGAGCGTTGGAGACGTCCAATACGCAGTTTTTTGACTAGGTCGATGTCGCTGTACAGCTCGTATAGTTCGTGATTGAATCTTTTCCTCCAAAACCCGTCAACGCAAATGGGACCGAAAATTTTACGAAGAATTTTTCTCTCGAAGCGACCAAGGATATCTTCATCCTCTCTTAATAAAGTCCATGTTTCAGCGCCGTAAAGCAGTACTGGGATGATCAAGGTCTTATATAGAGTCTCCTTAGTTGTTCGAGATAGGGTTTTACTGTTGAATTGCCTTATAAGCCCAAAAAAACAGCGATTGGCAAGAGTTATTCTTCGATTGATTTCTGCACTGATCTTGTTTGTAGAATTTATAGCAGAGCCAAGGTAGACAAAGTCCCTTACTACCTCGAAGTTATAGCTGCCCACTGTGACGTTTTGTCCAATTCGTCGGTGTTGGTTTTCCCTTCTTGTTGACAGCATATACTTGGTTTTGCCCTCGTTTATCGCTAAACACATTTTGGCTGCTTCCGCCTCAATGTTTGCAAACGCACCGGTGACAGCCCGCTGAGTTCTTCCGATAATGTCTATATCGTCGGCGTATGCAAGCAGTTGTACAGACTTGTAATAGATTGTGCCTCCGGTGTTGGCTTGTGAGTTCCGCACAATCCGTTCAAGTACAATATTGAAGAAGTCACATGACAGCGCGTCACCTTGTCTAAAGCCTTTTTTGATAGCGAGCAGCGAGCGTTCTCCATCGTCAGCCAGAACAGATGAACAAGTTTGGCAGGGATGTCAAAACTAGACATGGCTCTATAAAGCTCTTCTCTATAGATGCTGTCATAGGCGGCCTTGAAATCGATAAAGAGATGATGAGTATCGATTTGGAATTCTTGGGTTTTCTCCAGGATCTGCCGAAGTGTGAAGATTTGATCGATGGTGGACTTTCCTGGCCTGAAACCGCACTGATAGGGTCCAATCAGGCTGTTGATAAAAGGTTTCAGGCGTTCACACAATATCGCTGAAAAGATCTTGTATGCGATGTTGAGGAGACAGATGTCTCTATACCTGACGCAATTGAGGGGGTCTCCTTTCTTGTGGAACGGGCAAACGATGCTGAGATTCCATTCATCAGGTATATACTCAAATCAAATCTTAGAGGTGAGTTGGTATATGCTCTCTGTTCTTAATTCATCACCAGCTCCCTTGGAAAGTTCGGCTGGTAAGCCATCAGGTCTAGCAGTCTTGTTCGATTTTAGCTTGGATATTGCTATCCTCACTTAACTTTGATCATGTGGACGGCAATTTTGACTAGCATCGTCTATGTTGAATGCAATGTAATAAGTTAATACAGAGTTGCGATGGAGCAACTTTAAAGGATCTAATGCAATCTCCACTAAGTAAAGATTGCCAACTCGAAGGGCTAAGCATTAACTCAAACAAAACGAGCATTATTCCCTTCACTAAGAGAAGCATTTTTATCTGGATCTCTGGATCAAAAACTGGAACCCAAACTTAGGCACAAAAAAATATAGAAGATACGGCAGCTTTTTGGATTCGCTTTAGCCTTTTTGAACGAATTTCTTTGACTTGTACGCCTACGCTCATTCCTATAAACCAGCTGTTTTGGCATTTACTGAAACATCTGATTTGAAACTGCCTGGATATAACTTAGTGCCATTATTCTTTCCCCATCGCGGCCTCACCATTTACGTCCGTAGTGATATAGCTTACCAATTTCCACTACAGTATGTATGGCCACTGTTCTAATCCGGAATTTAATTTCAAATGTCTAAAATTCACCGTTCGTAAGCAAACAATCCACTACGGTTTTGTCTACAGAAGCCCTAGTGTGGATAGCAACTCGACTTTTAACGAATTTGATGCGCTGTCCGATTCCATCATCCGAATTGTCTCCCTGTATCCTCATACTGAAATCGTCATTGCGGGCGATTTCAATATACACAATTCGGAGTGGCTTCGACATTCTGGCCAGACAACACCCGAAGGAAGGTATGTTGAACTTTTCGCTGAGATAAACATTTGACTCAGCTTGTAAATGAGCCTACACGTATACCGGACATTGAAAGTCATTCCGCCAACACTCTAGACTTGTTTCTTACTTCACAGCCTGATAAATACATCATCGATGTTTTAGCGCCTCTAGGCCGGTCTGACCACAACATCGTATCAGCTAAATTCTCGTACTCTGACCACCCAATTAAAGAAAAAAACTCCCAAAAGAAAAGTATGACGTTACGAGAAAGCCAACTGGGACGGCCTTAATAGTTTCTTTAGGAGTTTTAACTGGTCGCTATGCTTCTTCGATAGCGACGTGGATGCCGCCGCTGATATGATTACTAACACCATCCTCTTAGGTATGGATGCCTTTATTCCTAACAGAATAAAAAACATCAAGCCCAAGGCAAACTCGTGGTTTGACCAGAGGTGCAAAGAGGCTATCAGGTTGAAAGAAGTAAGTTTTCGGTATTATAAAGCCAATTAATCTGAGGAAAACCGAAAGACGTTTAAACAAGCCAGAAATGACTGCAATGCTCTCATTCGGCATGTAAAATTCTTACATGACCAAAAATGGAGGCAAAAAATTCTACAATGTCCCAAAGGTAGTAAACATTTTTGGTCATTCGTTAAAAATATTAAAAATTCTGTCTCGTCTGCCATCCCAATGCTCATTTACAATGACATTCCAACTGTCAGCTCCTTAGACAAAGCCAATCTGCTTGCTGCCCACTTCGCAGCGAACTCCACGTTGCCAGATAGCGCTTTGTCTCCGCCTGTACTTGAGAGCGTCGAATTTTCAATGGGACAAGTCCACTTTCGCACTCGTACAGTTGCACGAGTACTCAAAGGTCTTAACATACACAAATCCGCTGGTCCAGGTGGTATCTCCCCCATAGTTCTGAAGAGGTGTTCTTCCACGCTGGGAAAACCTCTGCGTAAGCTTTTCTGTCTGTCCTACTGTTCTGGGCTCTTCCCGAGTAGATGGAAAACAGCATTTCTCCAGCCCGACCCTAAAAAAGGCGAATCTTCCTCCCCGTCCAATTACTGACCCATTGTACTTACGTCCCTTCTTTCCAAGGTCATGGAAACGCTGATTAATCGTCAGCTTATGAAATATTTTGATTCACGAAAACTCCTCAATGACCGGCAGTACGGTTTTCGTAGCAACAGGTCCACTGGTGATTTGATGGCATATCTCACCGAGAAGTGAAAGCAATCAATCCATCACTTCGGCGAAACAAAGATGGTTGCGCTCGATATTTCTAAGGCATTTGACAGAGTTTGGCATCAGGCTCTTTTGTCGAAATGCGTGCATATGGCATCGATGAGGCTCTTCTTCGATGGATTAGAAATTAACTTTCGGACTGTTCAATACAAGTTGTCTTGGATGGCTTCAAGTCTGCAATTCACCATATAAATGCTGCTGTTCCCCAAGACTCCGTTTTGTCTCCGACTCTCTTCCGCATTTTTATAAATGACCTCGTGTCTGCTACTTCTAATCCAATCCATTCCTTCGTTTTTCATATTCGTTCCCTAACTCACGTTCCTGCTCTTCGGCCGTAGAAGAGGAACGACAACGTATGTTAAACCCATTAAATTCCGACCTGGACAGCATTACCAAATGGGGTTCAATCAATAGAGTGGAATTTAATGCATCCAAAACACAATGCTGTCTTCTGTCTCTCAAGCGAAACCAAGACCCTCAACCATTATCCATGAATGGTACTTGTATCGCTGAATCCGAAAGACTTGCCATTCTCGGTATGTGCATCAATAACCGTCTTCGATGGAATCACAAATTTGAAGTCGGCAAAAATGCTGCTAAATGTCTAGGATTCCTTAAGCGTTGCAAAAAATATTTTACCCCATCTGATCTGGCCTCCATCTATAAGGCATTCATCCGCCCAAAGCTGGAATATAACGCCCACATCTGGTCTGGTGCCCCCAAGACCGTTCTGCACATTCTAGATAGGGTACAGAACCGCGCGTTAAAACTTATAGGTTGTAGAGTCATTGTGAACTCCATAGTCTCACTTGAACATCGTAGAAATGTCTCATGTCTTTCCCTATTTTACCGCTTTTTTTATAAAAAATGCTCCAGCGAAATAGCCAGCTGCATTCCTCTCCTTCAAATCTTCAGCCGCAATACGCGTCATGCTTCGAATGCACATCAGTTCACCCTCAAGCCCATCTTCGGACGTACTGTCAAATATAGGGATTCGTTTATAAGCCGAACAACACGTTTGTGGAACGATCTATCAGCCTCTATAAAGCCAACGCAAACCGGCATCTCATCCGTTCTTCTCCCCCCTTTTCCCATCCGCCCGTGCCCTGAACATCAGTACAAGGGTATTAGTAATCCCTTCGGCGCGCGAATTATAAAAAAAAAAAAACTTCATGCCAAGAGCCATCAACTTCAGCCCCTCGTTCCACATCTCCTTCTCATACCACAGAACATGGAAACTCCACGACATGGTCTCTTATAATTAGCATGGTACACTGACGGTTGAAAGAGAGAATATGGAATTGCTGCAGTTACATTCGGTTCCAGTTTCAATTTAGCCGTCCCTCTTGGACGCTCAACTTCAATCTTTCAGCAGATATATGTACCTATGCAATTAAGATTTGTCCCAGAGAGTGCATCAGACGCAATGTCCGCAGAACAGTCAGTCAGAGCAATATTTTCAAGCAATCATTCAACTTCCAAGACAAGGATATCAAACTGATTTTATTGGCCCTGAACCGTTCTGTGGATTATCTACCGGCTATTTTGGGTTGGGGCTCAATCTTGGTATCTCCAAGAGCATCTACAGTGAACTATTTCAAAATCGATTGTACTTGTCCATACTCGTTGCCCTCTTTATGCAATTTTAGCTCCAAGAATATCAATTTTCACAAGCCTTGAAACTTAATTGTATTGAGTGATCCTTGAACTTGTCTATGCTCTGCTTGCGATTTGAAGTGATGTGACGACGTTCTTAAACGGATGCTGTACAAAGTAGTAAATTAACTGATTTCCAACCAACTGAAGGGGGGTTTTCAATATAGACGGTCGCCCTGTTTTAGATAGAAACATGACAGCAAACTCTACTTGGTATTCCTCCGCAGAACCTAGTAACAGTGCCTTAAGTTTATGTGTAGATCTCTGGCTTAAGTTGGTGAAAAGTTTTCCTATGAAAGGTTGGGGGGGTTGGGGTTGGGGGCATTCCCATATTTCCTAAACGACTTGGATGACACCCCTAGACCCTTTAATTAATTTCATTACTCTTCCCTCCCATTACAACTGAACTAAACAATATTTCTTTTCGTGTATTTTCAGGCCATCTTTGCGTAACTAAGACGACACCACCAACGTAATGAGTAGAAATCTTAATGGGCATAATAATGCGGGTTTTGTTAACGATAATGACAAAGCAATACAGACGGGCGATAAGCCCCGATTCAGCCTCGAGTTGACAGAAAAGGGTAAAATCTCTCTAGATGGCGACTACAATCCCTACGAACACCGAGAGGTGGAACATCCTACAACGTAAGTTTGAGAAACCCCATTTCCACTCTAAGTGATACATTTTTTATTTTTTTTTAGAAATTCAGAAACAATGTTCCATTTGTTGAAAGGATCTTTGGGTACCGGTATCCTGGCTATGCCTAATGCCTTCAGAAATGCAGGCTACGTGACGGGAACCATAGGAACAATCATCATTGGCTTCATATGCACATACTGCATCCACCAACTGATCAAAGCTGAATATGAGCTTTGCCGGCGGAAAAGGGTGCCAAGTATGAATTATCCAGGTGTCGCTGAGGCAGGGTTCGCCGAAGGGCCTTCGTTTTTCAGAAACTTGGCTCCATACATTGGGTGAGTGCTTTTGAAGAATCCTATTCAATCAATATCTACTTGGATGTTTGTTTGCAGTCACATTGTCAACACATTTCTGTTGATCTATCAGCTGGGTACATGTTGTGTGTATGTCGTATTCGTGTCGTCCAACATTAAATCCGTGGCGGATTTTTACATGGACGAGCCAACAGATGTGCGTCTATACATGGTTTTCATTCTGCTGCCATTAATTTTAATTAATTGGGTAAGTGTGCGCTCATGAATCATGTGCACCAATGCCTGCATGGATATCTTTCAATTCACAGGTTAGGAATCTAAAGTACCTGGCGCCGTTTTCAACTCTTGCCAACGCTATTACGATGGTGTCCTTTGGAATCATTTGCTATTATATTTTCCGTGAACCAGTTAGCACTGAGGGTAAGGCTGCATTTGGTGAATATTCAAACTTTCCGCTGTTCTTCGGTACGGTCCTGTTTGCCCTGGAGGCCATTGGTGTGGTAAGTACTTGAAATTTAGATTAAGACTTCCATGAAGCAAGATAACACGAACATAGTCATTGACACTTAATCTTGTCATCAATAAAGTCAAGTGTCAATGAAGGCTACTGGAAGATTTTAATCGTGCCGTGCGATATAAATGTTGTTAATGTGTGTTTAAAGAAAAATCAAGCTACTGAGTGGCGTAGATTAAAGGGCAATTAAACGGTGCTACGAATGACTTGAAATTGAGATACCATCTTTGAGAGTTTTTTAGGTTACCTCATGCTGACTGTTGCTAGCTTGTAATCTCAATCTTCTTGCACGTGATATAGAAAATAGCAATTAATCTAGCCCACTTAGTCATTTATTAATGTAGTACGAGTTAGTACCAACAAATGACCCAATAAATGGAGATAATCAATGTTATGGGGAATTCCGATTTTATAAATCTGAAATTATCTTTAGATTTGAACTTGTGCTATGATTGATTTAGGGCGCCAGCTGGTAGGTGTGTCAACAATTCACTTTTTTACTTAGACTGAAGGTGAATTGTTATCGAATTCTACACAAATAAAATTTGGCTCCAAAATCCACTTACGAAAAATTAAGCAAACATATATTTATTTATTTAAAAATGGTTAACCTCCAAATGAAACCTTTTGCGGGGGACACGTTGATGTGTTTCTTTCAAATCATAGCCCCATCCTATAGGTTCTACCTACCCGGCGGTTTTTTTAAAAAGAAACCCAATTAGCACTAGGTGCCGTTGTGATACCACAACTCATGTTACCTGGTATTTAATTCTTTAATACTTTTCCTTGAGACCTTCCAAAGTGAGTTGAAGAAGCTTGTTGTCTGGTCCTACTTAATGCCTACCTAGTCTAGCTGCATGTAGATGTATGGTTGGTGAGGTACAAGTGCACTGCGACCTTTAGTAGATCTATTGTATCCCCCAAACAAGAGTGAACCCTACAAAAACCACTGTGATACCCTTCATCATAAAAATACAGCTAAAGCGTATGCAATCCATTCTGTTGGAAGGGATCAGGGTTGACCCACAGAAACAGGTCAAATATCTAGGTCTAACACTAGACAGCAATCTCCTCTGGAGAGAACTTGGGACATTTCAGGAAAGACCTGGGGTTGCAGCCCAGCCACACTGAGATGGATGCACCTGATAATAGTAAGACCCATCATCACTTACTGGGCTGTGGCATGGGCTAACAAAACTAGGCTAACCACAACGAGGACATCCCTCAACAAAGTGCAAAGATTAGCCTGCATATGTATAACAGGAGCCATGCGAACAGCAGCACTAGAAGTGATCGTAGGTATACCTCCACTACACATAGTGCTAGAGCAAATCGCCAAGGAGACCATTTTAAGAATCAGCAAAGATGGCATCGGGAAAGGAACATGCATCGCAAATAAAGAGCGAGTAACCCTATCCAAATCGGTGCGGCTTCTGGACTGGCCCAGAGATGATATGGTCAAGAAATACTGCTTTGAAAGGAAATTTGACTCAAAGCTGAGCAACAAAAGAGATTGAAGCAGCGAATCCGATAAATACCAACTCAAACAGCACACAATTAAATGGGACACAGACGGATCGAAAACATCTACTGGCATTGGGGCAGGAGTATACGGGCCCAGGACTAGATACTCAGAATCACTGGGAATATTCCCCAGTATATTTCAAGCAGAAGTTCACACGACCGAAAGATGCGCGAGTTCAACTTACACAGGAAATATCGCGGGCAGGATATTGCAATACTATCAGACAGCCAAGCCGCTATTAAAGCACTGACCTCGGACGAGATCAAATCCAAATATGTATGGTATGGGAATGTCTCACCAGGATCAATAAACTGGGGGAAACAAACGAAGTAACTCTCTACTGGGTACCAGGACATGTAGGAGTGGAGGGGAGTGAAGCAGCTGATGAACTAGCTAGAAACGGATCAGACACGCCGTTCCTTGGACCAGAACCCTTCTGTTTGATAGGACCGAAGGGAAGACTTAAGGAAAGAAGAAGAGAACAAATGGGCCAAACATTGGGACGATTATTTGGGAGATAAGACAGGCAAAGGAACTTCTGGGGAAACACAACCAGAAAAGAAGCAGAGCCTGCCTAAGAGTGAGTAAGAATCGACGTCGCATCTTGGCGGGCATGTTAACAGGTCACTGCAGACTTAAGGAGCACCTTAGGAAACTGGGAGTAGAGGGAGACGGACACTGCAGATTCTGCAGGGACTTCGCAGAAACACCAGCGCACCTTCTTATAGAGTGCGAAGCACTGATCCACAAAAGAATCAATCACCTAGGTGCCTACCTCCTATCAGAAACGGATTAACCTTCGCTGGATCCACTGAAGATACTCCAGTTTGCCGTAGCAGCTGGACTGGAGAAAGTGCTCTAGGCCGAGTATATCATCGGCTAGAGCCTTAGTAAGGGGGGCACAATAGATCCCTTATAGGTCGCATTGCACTTGCACCTCACAATAATATACATCTACATCTACCCCCGAAACTAGGGCTCTAGTCGACGACGTGTTCGCTTTAGAAAACTTTCTCTAGTTCAATTACTTTGTTGAAATGTCTGAAGTGGATTCAGCTAAGGTAGATCCATTTCTGATAGAAGATAAGCACCTAGGTAATGTTTTTTTTTTGTGGATCAGTGCTTCGCATTCCATAAGAAGGTGTGCTGGTGTTTCTACAAAGACTATGAGGAATCTGTAGCATCCATTTCCTTTTATTCCCATTTTCCTAAGGTGCTCTTTGAATCTGCAGTAACGCATTATCATGCCTGTCGAGATACGGGTCGATTTTTGGTAATATGAAGGTGGATCAATAAGTACCCGTGTTAACAATGAAGACGCAAACTTTCAGAAACATTTTATTTTTATTTTTCAACATAATCTCATTTCACAACAATACGCCGTTCCCGACGTTCCTCCCATTTCTTTAAACCCTCTAAAATATACGAGTTGTCAAACTCTTCGAAATAGGCTTCTGTCTCGACGATGATCTCCTTGTCTGAGCTGATTTTTTTACCCGCGAGCCACGTTTTCAGGTTAGGGAACAGAAAGAAGTCACAGGGAGCCAAGTCGGGGGAGTATAATTGATGCGGCAATAATTCGTAGCGCAATTCGTGCAATGTGGACGGAACAATTCCGAAAGAATGAGCTAGTGCGTTGTCATAGCGGAACAGCACTTTTTTCTTTGCCAAATGGCGTCTTTCCTCATTCAATTTCTTATTAAATCGGCCCAACAATTCATTGTAGTACTTTCCTGTAATCGTGCTCCCTTTTTTTTTTTAAGTCGATGAGAATTATGGCATTTGAATCCCAAAAAAAATTATAGCCGTGACGTTTCCGACCGATGGAACCCTCTTGCCTTCCTCGGGCCACCTGGAAAAATCCATTATTTTGTTTTATCAACGGTGATGACTTGACGCAAAATTCCTGCGGATTTCGCTTAAAAGGTCCAAACACTGCTTTGAAATTGTCAGCCGAATTCGTTCGTTGTCTCCAGTGAGCAATAGCGGCACCCATCGGGCCGCTAGTTTTTTCATTCCTAACCTATCATGTAAAATGTTGAATGCCACTCGGTACAATACGCCTACAGTCTCTGCTACTTTGCGCACTTTCGTTCCTCGATCAGCGAAAATCACATCATGGGCCTTTTCAATGATTTCCTCAGTAACCACGTCTGCTGGCCGGCCTGGGCGCTCCTCATCAAAAATAGATATACCGCCACGTTTAAATTCGTTGAATCAATATCTCACGGTTGTCATAGATGGTGAAGGGACCCCATAGACAGCATTCAACTTCAATTTTATTTCTTCGTCCTTTTTTCCATCCAAAAATAAAAAAAAACGAATTACGGATCGATATTGTTGTTTTTCCATCGTATCGAAAAACACTAGCAATGTTTAATTCAAATGGTTGTCAAGGCAAAACTTACCTATGAATCAATCTAAAATTTGGTATGGCGTTGTTTGAAAGATTGTAGTTCACGATGGTAATGCAAACTTTTCTCAGCAACACCACCTGTTTTCGAACACGGGTACTTATTGATCCACCATCGTATTTAGGAAGATTCTACTTCTTTTCTGATTTTCGATTTTCCAGAATTACTTTTGCCCGTCTTAATTAGGGGATAGGTTAGCTCAGTAGGTTGATGGAGGCTTAGCCACCTGACAGTATTTTCCTGTCGATGTTGATTTGAGTGCATACCATATTTCAATCGAGTGAACCTCTGCTTGGAGTATACTGGGAAAAACTCTCAGAGATTCTGAATATCTGATCCTGGGCCCGTACACGCCTGCCCCAGTATCTGTGGATGTTTTTGATCCCTCCGCGTACCATATAATGGTAAATGGTTTGAATTGGTGCTAGTGAGTCCTACTGCTCAAATCTCTTTTATTGCTCAGGTTAGGTTAGGTTAGATTAGGTAGGGTTATGAGGTTATCATAAAACACTAGGCACCAAAGTGGGCCCATCGGGATCCTTAGGGAACCTTCACGGCAAAAGACCTAAACCAATTCTCCCAAACAATTAATCTCCCTGCAAAATTTGAAAAGATCTTCGTTGTGGTTCAAGGACCTCACCTCTTCTAGGTTATCGAAGAAGTATCTGCCAAGGTGCTTTAGCCTTGCCCTGGCAATTCCTTGGCACTTACAGAGTATATGTGTTGTGTCCTCTTAGGCATGTTGGTCATCGCAGTACCTACAAACATCCGTGTTAGATTATCCTAGTCTCATACCAGAGAGTATTCCTGTCGTTGTTCTCAGCCGTGATCTATTTAATTTTATGATTTCCCCAGATTTTCTGCGGTCTAACACAGGCCACAAGGCCTTAGACACCTTACGACCATCTAAGTTTGACCATCTTAGATTAGCCGTGACGATGATTCTATCACGAATAATTCCCTTTGCCACGCACCCTGGTGGTTTAATACTACCAATTATGTCACTATGTGGGAGCCCCGCTCCTCTTTTAGCCAGCCCATCGACTTGCTCGTTGCCTTCGATATCGCAATGTCCAGATACCCAACATAATCTGACTCGGTTCTGCGTACATAATACTCTAAGCTTTGTGCGGCAATTCCTGATTATCTTAGATTTGGTGACTCAAAACTCTAGCGCCTTTAGCGAAGCCTGACTGTCAATGTAGATGGCGATATTCTTGTGGGATATTGATCCCATCTCAAGTAATTCCGCAGCTTTAAGGACAGCTAGAACCTCTGCTTGGAACACACCGCATGTGTCCGGAAGTCTCAGGGCCACCTGTATGTTCGTATATCTCGAGTAAATACCTGACCCTGTGCCCTCTCTGGTCCTAGAATCGTCTGCGTGTATTGCAATCTCGTTATGGACAGAGACTGTCTTCCTTCGCCAGTCCTCTCTAACTGGATACATTACTTCGTATGGTGTGTCGAAGTCTAAAGGGGGATTCCGGCAAATAACTCCTTGAGAATGGAGCTATGTCCTACGTTATTAGTCTTGAAGAGACCAATGTTAGTGAGGCGAAGAGCACGGCTGCTCGCTTGAAATTTTATTTATAAGTCTAGTGGTAAAAGATACACCAAGATCTCGAGTGCAGCCGTAGGTGTTCTACGTAGAGCACCCGTGATGACAATGCAAGCTGTTCTTTATAGTATAGCCAACATATCCCGTGTGTTTTTCGTATTCGTGGCCTTCCACCACACAAGAGCCCCATGCGTAAAGATGGGTCTGACTATCATGATGTATAGCCAGTGCATTATTGCGGGCTTCAGGCCCCATTTTTTCCCTGCGGTCCGCTTATAGATGAAGAGAGCATTATAAGCCTTGCGAACTCTTTCCAGTATGTTCATTTTCCAACTTAGTTTCCTATTCAGCATTACACCAAGATATCTAGCGCGATCCGAAAGGGAAAGCTCTACCCCTGCTAGCTTAGGCAGTTTGAAGGGTGGGATCTTGTATTTTCTGCTGATGAGTACCAATTCTGTTTTATTCGGGTTGACGTGCAGTCCACACTCTCTGGCCCATTTTTCGAGACAATTAAGAGCTGATTCCATAATTTTACTTAATGTGTCAAGGAACTTGCTCTGAACTAAAATCACGACGTCGTCCGCGTTAGCAGTGACGCTTATGCCTGTATTGCTTAGTTCTTTAAGTATCCCATCGATGACTAGAACCCAGAGGAGGGGTGAGATAACGCCTCCCTGGAGGGTCCCCCTGGTAACGGATTTTCTTATTGAACTATTTCCGATAGTGGAGTTAAAGTTTCTAGTACCGAGCATATTGCAGAGCCAATCGGTAATTCTATGCTCGACATTCATAGATTCTAGGGCCTGTTTGATGGCCCTTCCTACATTCTCCATTATTAAAAGCACCTTCTATGTCTAAAAAAGCTGCTATTGTAGATTTGTTATCATGAAGACTAGCTTCTATTTTCCCTACTACGTCGTGTATAGCTGTTTATTGTTTTGTTTTTTTTTTGTTTTATGTCCTTTAACCCCTCGGGGGGCATAGGGCGTCAACCACGCCTGCGCGCCATCGTGTTCGGAGTTCTGCAACGCGTTTGAGCTGCCTCCAACTCATTCCTAAAGAGCTCGATTCCTCCTCAACTGTTCTGCGCCACGTTTGCCTAGGACGTCCCGCTATTCTGCCTGCCTGGGTGAGCGGATTCCACTGCATAGCGTATTTCGCAATGGAGTTGTCTTCGCGCCGTAGGGTGTGTCCAATCCATTGCCACTTTCTTCTTCGTATAGTAATGCTTATAGGTACTTGGCCCGTTCTCAGATAAAGCTGTTCGTTGGAGATGCGGTTCGGCCAAAAAATCATCAAGATGATTCTTAAGCATTTGTTTACGAAGACTTGCAGCTTGCGTGTGTTAATGGTGTCCACCTTCCAGGTACTGCACCCATAAAGCAGCACTGATTCTACGTTGGAGCGGAACAGTCGTAGCTTGGTTCTTAAGCTAATAACATTGCTTCTCCAGATTTTGGACAGCATTCCGAACGCAACTTTAGCCTTCCCGATACTGCTGCACACATCCAGTTCGGTGCCACCGCGATTAGCCGAGACGACACTTCCTAAATATAGAAAGTTATCAACTTTCTCGACTTGCTTTCCGGCAATGTTAAGTTGAGCGCGGGTATTGGAAGTACTCAGGGCTTTTGTTTTGGCTGTGTTTATTTTTAGCCCCACTTTGTTTGCCTCAGCTTCTAGATTTTGGGCCATCAAATGAAGATCCATTATCCGATGTGAAAGTAGACAAACATCGTCAGCGTAATCTAGGTGTTTAAGGTAAGATGTCATAGTCCAACGAATTCCAGAATTAGCTTCCGTCAATGCTGCACGGAGTACATCGCTGATAACCACCAAGAACAATAGTGGGGACAGTATGCACCCTTGACGTACTCCACTTTGGACTTCAAAGTCCTCCGACACCTTACCATTGTGCACGACGTGACACTTGCCGCCCTCATATGTAGCCTTGATAATAGCTATAAGCTTTTCTGGAATGCCTCTCCTGCGCAAGGCCAGCCAGATAGCATCTCGATTCAAATTGTCGAAAGCCTTCTCGAAGTCGATAAACAGTAAATGTAGCGGAGACCTATACTCAACGCGTTGTTCGATTATGATCCGTAAGGTGTTTATGTGGTCGATGCAGGAGGATCCAGCGCGAAAGCCTGCCTGTTCGACATCGAGAGTTGAATCTAAATGATCTTTAATTCGTTCTAGAATTATTCTAGCTATTATTTTGGCTACAGCTGGAAGAACACATATACCTCTCCAGTTACCGCACTCCATCAAGTTACCCTTCTTTGGAAGCTTAATGATCATCCCCCTTTTCCACTCCTGTGGAAATTGTTCACTATCCCAAGCTCTCCGTATTAGCGGATGCAGCAAATCTGCCGATGTATTTGGCGCCGCTTGAAATAGCTCGGCAGGGATGCCATCAATACTCACCGCTTTGTTTTTCTTGAGGGACTTGATTGCTGTTATTATTTCAGCTTTACTGGGAGGTACGGTGCGAATTCGGGAATTTGTTGCTTCGAACTGCTCATTCGAATTCAAGATCATACCGCCGTCGTCTAAGTGATTTAGCACTGCAGCAAAATGTTCTCTCCATCTAGTGAGCTGATCCTCATCCGAAATCAGAAGGTCACCGTCTAGACTCTTCACTGGATGTTGTTTGGAGTTTCGACCACCAATGAGCTCCTTAGTGATGTTGTAAACAGTCCTACTGTCGCACCTACTCGCTGCTTCTTCAGCCCTTGAGGCCAGTGAGTTGACATGTTGACGCTTGTCACGTCTCACACTACGCTGCACTTCTTTCTTCTTCGCACGGTATTGGGCTTCAAGCTCGGTTCTCTCTACTGCTGAGGCCGCTGCAATCCGAGCCTTGATTGCTGTACGCTCATCGATCCGTCTCCAGGTGTCTGTAGAAAGCCATGTGCGGTGGTGTTTCTGCTTTTTACCGACATAAGTGCGTGCCCCAGTCGCAAAAGCATTTTTCACAGCACTCCAGTGGTCATCCATGTTCTCTATGCTGCTGATTGCTTCTGCTTCTAAGGCAAGATGGTCCCTGAACTGTTGGCGCACTTGGGGAACCTTGAGCCTGTCGATATTAAACCTGGTGATGTTAAGCAGGTTTGAGCGGTTGCTGTTGACGGATGCAGTACGAAGGCGTAAATGAGCTACCATAAGATGGTGATCTCGTTCTTGTCCGACGTCAGCTCCACGTCTGTTTCGGACGTCCAGGAGACAATTTCTAAAGCGGCGACTGATCGCAATGTGGTCGATCTGGTTGGATGTTCGTTGCCTATCAGTAGAGACCTAACTGATCTTATGGCAGGTGTTATGCTTAAACAGCGTACCTCCGATGACTAGGCGGTTGGTATTGCAGAAGTCCACAAACCGCTCACCATTGTCATTACGGTCTTCCACGCCGTGAACTCCCATCACGTGCTTAAGCATGGTGTTGTCGCTACCCACCTTGGCATTGAGATCTCCCATTACCATTACGATGTCTCCATTAGGCGTTTGGTTGTAGGCGGCACCTAAGTGGCTATAAAAATTATCCTTTTCATCCTCAGTCGCGTCTAGAGTCGAAGCATAACACTGTATGATGGTAATTTTTCTAACTCTACTCTGGAACCTAGCCGTCAATATCCGGTCACTATGGGGTTTCCAGGATATGAGGCTACTACGTGCTGCTGGAGTTAGCATGAGTCCTACGCCAGAACTCCGTGCACTTCCAGCTGGTTTACCAGAGTAGAGCATGACAGTGCTTTTTGTTGGGGAGATGTATTCCCCAGCATAGTACCATCTTATCTCGCTCAGCCCTAAGATGTCGATTTTATACCGTGCGAATTCGCGCTCCAATTGGAGGAATCTGGCGTTATAAGGCCCTTCCTTGAGTGAGTCCAGGAGGGTCTTAACGTTCCAGAATCCGATCGTTGTCCGTGTCCGATAGCCAAAGGTCGTCAACAAATGATCAGTCCGTATCCGAGGCGTATGTTTCCGTTTCGGAGCAATAGTTTGTTTTACGGTTGCGGCTCGCTGGGCCACAGACCAACCGACACTTATCCTGTTTTTTGGCGCAGGAAGCTCGCCATTCGTCCTCTCCCGTTAGCAATTTCCGAAGAAATTCCCAGATGGCACCACGAGGAGGTGGGAGTAGGGCTTACTAACAGAGCTGCTAGGTTTTCGGCTGCAGTGGCTCCTACTCGTTACTTAGCGGACCAGCACCTATCGGGAGATGCTGCCCCTACGAGGCCTTTGTTAGTCGTTTGCCATCCAAGCTGTTTACCCTTTCAAATATGCATGTTATGCTTTGCATAGAATGCCGTCTTTCAAGTGTCTTGGGGAGGAATGACGAATGCTCAACTTTGAGTAAAATTTTCTTTCAAAGCAGTATTTCTTGACCGATTTGGATAGGTTTGGTCGGTTAGTTCTTTGGTTGGGATCGGCCCTCGATGAGGATTCACTTTCACCAGAAATAGATCCGTTGTATAAGTATAATTTTATTAATTAATTAGGGATAAACAGGTTAACAGGTTTTCAGTTTTTAATTTACAATATTCATTTTATTATTTATATGCGGTTTTAAACCACGAGTTATGATTTTGAAATATCAATTTGAAATGATGTTTATGCACTTTATGGTTAGAAGAACCATTGGCAAGTGTATTTTATAAAACTAGGGAGCCGCACTAAGAGGAGAGATGCATTTTTGAGAGAAGAAGTCTGTAGATATGAAAAATGTGAGATAGTAATGAATAAGCACTTTCTTACTACTTGTATTAATGCCCCTACATCAGATCTGGAGAGTAACCAGTTTCTTAATGGACTAAGAAATTTGGATTTACATTTTATTATATTGCGTATATCAGCAGGCAGCCTGTTGTAAATAAAGGCAGCTATGTTGGTGGCAAACCATCTGCAATGTTCCGTCCTAACTCCAGGAACTATGGCGTCAGTTGAAGAACGTAGTGAATACACTTCATTTCTAATTGTATGAGTATTTACCTCGAACATAGAGTACTGCCGATGTGCAAGGTGGGTGGGTCACTCTTTTACTCCAGGAACCATTTGCTTCCTTGTATGAAGGAGTTAATTTTAGCCGTGCAAATATTGTCGAGATCATTTAGATCGTTGAAGAAGTATCGACCCAAGGCGGCATTCCTAATGTTGGCGACTGTAGGACATGCGCATAGGAGGTGACTGATGGTCTCCTCCTTCTCCTCATCTCTACAGCTTCTGCAGAAGTCGTTGTAGGGGATGCCTAGTCTTTGGGTATGTCTTCCTATGGTGGAGAGGTTTCTCGCACTTTGATTGCGTTACATTTTTTCTTCCTGACAACTACTTTGATTATTCTTAATATGGTCTCCTTGGCGATCTTTTCTAACTCTATGTGTAGAGGAGGTGTTGTTACGATCAGCTCTAGTGCTGCTGTGGTAGAAGTTCTCACTCATATCTCCTGTTATACAGATGCAGACTAGTCTTTGCATTTTGCTTAGAGATTTCCTCGTCATGTTTAGCCTTGTTTTGTTGACCCATGCCACTACATCGTATGTGACGGTGGGTCTTACTATCATGT
This sequence comes from Brachypalpus laphriformis, assembly GCA_945910035.1. Lineage (NCBI taxonomy): Eukaryota > Metazoa > Arthropoda > Insecta > Diptera > Syrphidae > Brachypalpus > Brachypalpus laphriformis. The sequence goes on from OX246756.1 coordinate 62,471,202, forward strand.
GTACAAGTGCTTGTATGATAGCCTTGTTAACTATTTTCGCGTGATTTTCGAATTCCATGAAATGGCTAGCTGTTTTTTTTTTTTTCACATTTATCAGGTTCCATTCAATTGCGGACCTATATCTGCCCCTGTTTGTTTTGCGGATGTTTATTTTTGGGACAACCTCCTTCCAGAGGCCTTCTATGTTGAAAGTCTATGTCTGAGTCGACATGAACGGAAATTTTCCAACCTGGAAGACCTCTTACATTTTCAGTTGCTCCAAAGCTCTCGTTTGAATTGGATCTTTTACTCTCAATTGTATTCGCATTTTGAAACAAAAAAGAATTTTTATTTTTTTTATTTCTGTGAATAATTAAATTTAAGTAAGCCTGTGTTTTATTTGTCCGACACCTCACAAAAGAGGTCTTTCTGTGTGCCTTTGGTTGCTCTGTGTGCGCTAGCAGCTACAGCTGTTGCCATCAATCCCTCGGTATGGGATCCAACACACTCGGTTCGCGGTACCCTACACATACCATATGCAGAAATCGCCGAACCTTTCTATGCATGGTATAATAAGCGAACCAGTCGTTCTCGTATCGATTACTATGGTGGCATGGTGAAAACCTATCAACTGGCTAAAGAGGCACATTATGGAACATTTCTCAAACTGGCACCAGTCACAACAGCAAAGGAGCTGAATAAGGAAACCTGCTTACAAGTCAATGGCACCTCTGAGAACAGAGTTGAGATCCAATCAATCTTACCCGAGGTGAAGAGCTTCACTCTGATCGAAACAGAAACTCTCTTGGGAATGGTCTGTGATAAGTTCCACTTGGAAGAGGTCATTGGCATCAAAAAGAACGTCTGCACTCTCTGGGTACGCTACAAGAAATCACCTAAATACCCCTCCTCTCGTATGCCAATTCCAGTTCGTTATGAGATGAGAGGATACAATACTCTGTTGGGTTCGCACTATGATCTACTCTCATGATGATGTTCCAAATGAAGTTTTCGAAATTGATGGTTAATGATGGTTTGTGTCGGCTTCCCTGGACCTGGTGAGGGTCACTATGCCACCTTTAACCCAATGAAGGAATTCATCCAACCAACCAATGATCATCATGTCGATATGGAGTTCAACAGATTCAAGATAAACATGGTGTTCATTACATGAATGACACCGAGCACGAGCTCCGTAAGAACATCTTCCGTCAGAATCTGCGTTACATCCACTCAAAGAACCAAGCAAAATTGGGATACTCATTGGCAATCAACCATTTCTCTGATAAGACTGAAGATGAACTGAAGGATACAAATCCTCTGGAGTGTACAACACTGGCAAACATTTCCCCTAAAATTCCCAGAAATTAAAGGATAACCTTCCAGAATAATTCGATTGGAGGCTACTAGGAGCTGTTACTCCTGTTAAAGATGAATCGGTTTGTAGATCCTGCTGGTCTTTTGCTACCGTCGGTGCTGTAGAAGGTGCCTACTTCCTTAGCAACGGTGGCAACTTGGTACGTCTGTCGCAACAAGCTCTAATCGACTGCTCCTGGGAGTTTGGCAACAATTGCTGTGAAGATTTCCGCGCTTACCAATGTATGATGAAAGTCGGAGGTATCCCATCAGAGGAAGATTACGGTCCATACCTGGGTCAGGATGGTTTGCGCCACCTTGACAGGGTCAACCTGGTTGCCAAGATCTCTGGTTTTGTGAACGTGACAACAAACGATCCGAATGCCTTCAAAATTGCTATGATTAACAACGGACCACTGTCGTTGTCTATTGATGCCTCACAAAAGAGCTTCATTTTCTACTCACATGGTGTATACTTCGAGCCCGAGTGCAAGAACCATGTAGATGAATTGGATCATGCAGCCTTGGCTGTCGACTTTGGAAAGATCAATGACGAGGAATATTGGCTGATTAAGAACTCGTGGTCTACCTACTGGGGTAATGATGGCTATATACTCATGTCCACTAAGAACAACAACTGCGGAGTCATGACTGCCCTCACTTATGTAGTAATGGCTTGAATGTTGCACTGTGTGCAGCTTCTAGGTTTCGAGATTTCGAAGGAGTGATTTCCTGAATAAAAACTTCATTAAGGAGGTAGGATTCTTGAATCAGCAAAAGTCTTATGCGTCGTTTGATAAAGAATCCTGCAATAACAACCGAGGCCACCATCGCGTGGTGTAGGTTGACTTGTGCGATATGAGTTCATGGTTTGTTTTATACGTAAGGGAAAGTCGGAGAAGAGACAGTGCTCACCTCAATCTCTTCTTGCTCTTCTATGAGATGAATTGCAGCTAGATCCCCAATGTTGAGGCTGACGATATCTTGAGCTATCTTTCATATTTGTCAGATATTCACCAAGGGTGGGCGTTACATTTAACACTCACTTATTGGATGTACTTACATTTTCACTCAGATTTCTTGTTGCAAAAACTCTTTTCTGTTTAAGCAATATTCGAAAACTGTTGACTGTACTTGTTAGGCGCAACCACCCACTTAAGTGCCCGATCTAGAAAAATTTCAGTCAGATCATATTTTTAGTTTGTACGTCACAGGGTGCTACAAATCATATATTCCATTTAACTTATACAAACACTTCGTTCTAACATTTTTAAGAATTTCTGATTCAACCTCTACCTTTTCTTCCTACCACTTCAGATCTTGCCACTTGAAAATGAGATGAAGTCACCGAAATCTTTCGGAGGAAACTTTGGTGTCCTCAACATTGCCATGGTATTAATTGTCTTCCTATACGTTGGCATGGGACTGTTTGGCTACCTTAACTACGGCGCAGAAGTGGAAGGATCAATAACCCTAAATTTACCGGACAAGGATGTGTAAGTCTAGTGCTAAAGTATCTCTTAAAATAGTTCTGTAATCTGTCTCTGATCCGCAGGTTAGCTCAGTGTGTAAAGGCAATGCTGGCTTTTGCGATCTTCATCACCCACGGACTGGCCTGCTATGTGGCCATCGATATTACATGGAATGAGTATGTTGCCAATAAACTGGGACCACAACGCAAGAAAGTCTTCTGGGAATACTGCGTGAGGACTGGATTAGTCTTGATTACATGTAAGTTCAACCATTCACACTTTCTTTGCAGTTCTTAGATGAATAATAATTTTCTTTTTGCAGTCCTCCTAGCCGTTGCCATTCCAAACTTGGAGCTGTTCATCTCACTGTTTGGTGCCCTATGCTTATCGGCCCTAGGCCTTGCCTTCCCAGCAATGATTCAAATCTGCACCTACTGGTACCAGCGTCAGGGTATTGCTAAAGTCTGGCTATTATTCAGCAACTTCTTCATTGTAATCGTTGGCATTCTGGGACTTGTAATTGGAACATACACTTCGCTCTCCGAAATTATAGCCACCTTCTTCAAGGAGGACCATTAGAAAACAACAATAAATATAGTTTAGTATCCATAAGGACCTGGCGCATTCTCTGCTGGAGCGGAGAAGTAAATGTTGAATAAATAACGAATACAAAATGAAACATTCCTGTTAATACAAAGTATTATTTGAAGCTTGTAAGCTGGATGACGAGTTAGGGTTATTTTTTCTTTAAATAATGAAACATGTGATACACACCGTAAGACATTAATTTTATTATTTTATTTTTATTTTATTTTATTTTCTTGTAAGATTTAGAGCCGATTGTATGTTGATTCGCTCCCAAGCCAACCCCCAACCGATTTTGTTATCATTACTGATTATGTTGTTAAAATTTTTCTATTTGTTGGTTGTCCTTTTAATTTAATTTAATTTTTATCTTTTTCTGTTCTATTTAAGCCTTTTTAGATGTTAAGGTTGTGTCGAAGGCCATGTTTCCATGAGTTAAAGATTTCAGTTGTATAGAATTGTTGAATGTACAATTTTTTTTCTTTTCCTTTTGTTACTATTCCTATTGAATAGGAAGATGTAAATCGATTTAATTACGTTATATTGCAATATGAATTTATTTATAAGTTAAATGATTTAAACAAATAAATTAACAACAGAACAACCGTTTTTTGTTTCTATTTTAAAAATATTTTTCTAAGACGGGAATGCTCTAGAGAGCCTGTGCTATAAGGAATACACCTATGAGGGTTCAGCTTTATTGGTGGAGCAGTGTAAAAGGCTTCAAGAAAAAATCGTTAGGGTTTTATACAGCTAGTGTGGAACCTTAAATCGCTTGGACCGATCAGAGGTCATATGACTCCTACGAACTACGAACAGGTATCGTATTACCTGTTTCTTGAGACTTTAAAAGAGGCAATTGAATCGTTTGTACCTGGGGTTGCTATTAAAAAAAATACTAAGCCACCTTGGTACAATAGGCGGCTTTGTAATATATATAACAAAAAAAAAATAAAGCATATAAATTATATCGCGATTTGACGGATAATGAAGTCCTGTTAACTAATTATCTTCGTCTTCAAAAGCAGTTCGATACTCTTAATAAATTTTTATATAAAAATTATTTAATCCGTTCAGAATCTAATTTGAAACATAATAAATAGTAAACGCTTTTGGAATTTTATCAATGATAGGAAGAAATCGAACGGAATTCCAAATTGCATGCATTTTTCGCAGGTTTTGTCTTCTGATCTTCCCACCATTTGCAACCTTTTCGCCGATTTCTTCCAATCAGTCTATACTTCTAATTCCTTTCTGCGAAATAATGCTACGGCATTCTCAAACAATTCTGTAAATATCGGAGGCTTACACATAAGTCTTTTTGATGTTGAAAAAGCATTACATAGTTTGAAATTAGATTGTCAATCCGGTCCGGACGGCATTTCACCAATTGTCTTGAAAACTTGTGCCACAGCTCTTTCGAAGCCTTTACAATTATTATTTAATGCTTCTATTGAAAAGGGCTTATTTCTCAGCGAGTGAAAAATCTCATTTATTTCTCCGATTCATAAATCGGGACCTAAACAGGAAGTAAAGAACTATCGTCCTATTTGCAAAATCTCAGCTATTCCTAAACATTTGAAAAAATAATTTATAAAAAATTGACGTTTCTTCTTAAGGAAATAATTTCACCTTTCAACATGGTTTTGTTTCCGGTAAATCGACCACATCCAATCTTACGATTTTTTGCAACCGGGTGATCAACTTTCTTGAAAATGGGTATCAGTGTGATGTCATATATACTAACTTCTTCAAAGCCTTCGATAGGGTTGATCACCATATCTTAATCAAAAAATTAGAAGTTTTGGGTTTTCATTCTAATTTATTAAGGTGGTACGAATCCTACTTAACGGAGCGAAAACAGTTAGTACGCATCAACAACAGACTATCTAAACCTACATATGTTACGTCGAGAGTCCCACAGGGAAGTCATTTAGGGCCTCTTTTCTTTCTGTTGTTTATTAATGATATTCCTGATTTTATTTTGAACTCAGACTATCAGACTATGTATGCAGATGACGTAAAAATCTTCCGATGCATAACGTCCCAATTAGATTGCGAGCTTTTGCAAAATGACCTTGACAAATTATCAGAATGGTGCGATACGAATCAGCTTTTCCTTAATGTTTCCAAATGTCAGTTCTTGTCTTTCTTCCGTAACCGCTCACCAATTCTCTTCCCTTATAAAATAGGGAACGTCCCTCTTTTAAGGATAGGTGAAAAGAAAGACCTTGGAGTTATATTTGACTCTAAGTTGTGCTTTACTTCCCACATTGACTATATTATGGCCAAAGCCAACTCTATGTTGGGGTTTGTTATGAGGAACTCAAAGGAGTTCACGGATCCATACACTTTCAAATCATTGTATTCTGGATTTGTAAGATCAGTCCTTGAATACTGCTGTGGGATTTGGAACCCGTTCTACGATAATAGTTATATGCGAATTGAAAAGATTCAAAAACGTTTTACGAGAGTTGTAATTTATCGACTTCACTGGAATATTCGCATGGCCCCGTACACTACCAGATGCCAGTTAGTAGGCTTACAATCACTAGAAATGCGACGCAGATATTTTGCCATTATTTTCATACGAGACATTTTAAATTCACACATCAATTGCCCCTTTTTACTGTCGCAGATACGGATATACGCCTCTACAAGAGACCTGCGAGTTCGAAATTTTTTCTATGATACATTTCATAGGGTAAATTATGGACTCAATAAGCCATTAACATGGTGTATTAAAGAAGCCAATACAATTTGTAATTCTATCGAGTTTAATAGCAATAGAGTTTCGTTTAAGAGAAATTTATTAAATATATTAGTTTACCCTGGTGGACGAACTTGCATAAGCTTTACTTAGCATATTTTCTTTATATTTGTAACGTTATAATTCGTAGTCTGTAAGAATATATATATTCTATGTATACTCTGATTGATGAAATAAAATAAATTGAAATAAACTAGCCATAGGGAAATTAGGGGAGGTATGTGCAGTTGCAAAGCTCGAGGTTGTTGCCAGGGACAACGAAAACTCGTACTTGAATTCTAGCAAAACCTTCCAATGAAATACACCAGATCCTATTAGTTAGCAATCCAGAGGGTGGTTTCCTCCTCCTCCTTGTCCCTACAGCTTCTACATAAGCCATTGGAGAAGAGACCAAGTCTTTTGGCGTGTTGGCCTATAAGACATTGTCCAGTGAGAACGCCGACGACGCGGCTGATTTGTGTACGCTTTAAATTGACCAGATCAGCACTGCGTTTTTGATCCAGCTTAGGCCATATCTGTCTCGAAATGTGACACGTTGTGCCGTTTTCCCATCTGAGGTTGGTCGTGCTAATAGCGTTCAGTTTTAGTAGATACTTACAAGTAGCGAGGGGCGTACCCAGGGTTTGCCTGTCAGGCAGAATCCTTAGAGTAGTACCCTGTCTGGCGAGCTCGTCAGCCCTGCAGCTTCCTGGAATGTCCCTGTGGCCCGGCACCCAGCATAGGTGAATGTTGAACTGCTCTGTCATCTACATAAGAGATAAACGACAGTTTAAGGCGGCCATTGAAGTGAAGGAGAACGATTCCAGGGACTTGATTGCCGCTCGGCTGTCAGTGCAAATGCTAATATCCCTGACAGGTAAAACATTACATTTCAGCCAGGACAGGGCTTCCTTAATCGCCATGATTTCCGCCTAGAAACGCTACAGTGATCAGAGAGACTTACTTACTTAGGTGGCGCTATATTCCGGGGTGGACCTGGGCCTCTACCAACAAACCTCTCCACCCAGCCTGGTTACGAGCTAGCTGTTTGCGCCACCTGCCGTGAGGTCGTCCCTTACTACGCCATCCATCCGAGGTGAATTCGACGATTTTCCAGGCTGGAACGTTGGGCTCCATCCTCTTTATATGAAATAGCTACCTTGGGTGCTGTACGTGAACTCTTCTGGTTAAGTCAATATCATTATATAAGCCGTATAATTCGGGCATTGTACCTTCTGCTCCACTCGCCGTCTATGCAGATGGGACCAAAGATCACTCGAAGAACTTTTCTCTCAAAGTAACAAAGTAACCGATGAGGATGCTCATCCGATTGCGATAAAACCCATGCTCCTGCGAGTTACCTTAGTAGTTCGAGATAGGGCTCTGTTAATCAATTGGCTTCTTAGTCCGCAAAACCAGCCATTGGGAAGAGTAATACTTCGTTTGATCTCCCCATTGATGTCGTTTACGGAGCTACCCATAGAGTCTAGGTGGACATTGTCTTTAACTACCTCAAAATTATATGTGTCTATTGTTCCATTCTTTCCAAGATGCCGATGTTGGGTGCCATTTTTTGTAGACAGCATAATATGTAGTTGGTTTTACTTTCATTGGCCGCCAAACTCATCTTCACTGTCTCGGTCTCAATACTCGCAAACGCCCCACTGACGGCGACGGTCCGCTAAGTTCTTCCGACTATGTCAATGTCATAAACCTAGATATTTTGAATGGGGGAACTATACCAGCTTTCGTAACTAGGGTAAGGGAAAAGGTTCTAGATATTACACTCGACAGCCAGAGTATTAGTAACTGTATTACAGGTTGGAATGTTTCTGACGAGCCGTCCATGTCGGACCACAGAATCATCACTTTTAACATAGAAGGTCTTAGTAAGGAGGTTACGCCGGAAAACTGACTGTTACAGATATAGGTCTACACTCGAGCGTAGACCTATATTCCAGTTCCTAGAACTGGAAAACAACGTGGAAGTGGTTAACAGGGCTATCAAAGATGCATTTGAAAGCAGCTGCCCTATTAGCCGTAAGAAAGATCCGAAGGACACTCCCTGGTGGAACAAAATGCTAGTCAAACTAATATAAGCAAGGCGTGATGGAGACTGGCAAACATACACCGAGCAATTAACAAGATACAACTTGGAAATCAGAAAAGCTAAAAGAAATAGCTTCAGAGAATTCTGTGAGAACATAGTGTCAAACCCTGCAGCGGCCAGGTTACATAAAGCACTGGCTAAAGAGAAAGCAGGCGCGCCAGGCTCACTGAAAAATCAATGGTAGCTACACCGAAGATGAAGAGCAGAGGGCCCTTCTACTATTATCACACCACAAGTAACTGGATGTGTGAGATGCTAAGAACTACGACTGCTAATATAGAGGTGTGACAAAAAACCATCACAATAAGCACCAATAGAGGCTGCCCACAAGGAGGGGTATTATCACCATTGATGTGGAGCCTAGTAGCAGATGAACTACTGCACAAATTGACAGATATCGGCATTACGTGCCAGGGGTACGCCCACGATATAGTCACTGTCGCAAGAGGGAAATTTGAAGAAACGCTATGCGAAATCATTCAGAGGGGTCTACGAATCACACAGAAGTGGTGTAAAACGGTATAACTTAGAGTGAACAATACCAATAAAACGGTGATACCTGTCATCAAGAAAAGACAGCTAAAGCGTATGAAACCTATCCTGAAGGGATCAGGGTTGACCCACAGAAACAGGTCAAGTATCTTGGTCTAACACTAGACAGCAAACTCCTCTGGAGAGAACATGTGAAACTGTGGTAACCAAAGCCACCAGAGCACTTATGGTATACAGGAACATATCAGGAAAAACCTGGGGTTGTAGCCCAGCCACACTGAGATGGGTGTCCCTAATGATAGTAAGACCCATCATCACTTACGGGGCAGTGGCATACGCTAACATAACTAGGCTAACCACGACGAGGAAATCCCTCAACAAAGTGCAAAGATTAGCATGCATATGTATAACAGGAGCCAGGCGAATCTGTCCCACAGCAGCACTAGAAGTGATCGTAGGTATACCTCCACTTCACATAGTGCTAGAGCAAATCACCAAGGAGACCATATTGAGAATCAGCAAAGAGGTCATAGGGAAAGGAACATGCATCGGAAATAAAGAGCGAGTAACCCTATCAAAATCGGTGCCGCTTCTAGACTGGCCCAGAGATGATACGAGTATGGTCAAGAAATACTACTTTGAAAGGAAATTCGACTCAAAGCTGAGCAACAAAAGAGACTGGAGCCACGAATCCGATAAATACCAACTCAAACAACATAAAATCCAATGGTACACAGACGGATCGAAAACATCCTCTGGCACTGGGGCAGGAGTGTACGGGCCCAGGACTAGATACCCAGAATCACTGGGAGTATTCCCCAGCATATTTCAAGCAAAAGTTCACGCGACCGAAAGATGCGCGAAATTCAACCTAGACTGGAAATGTCGTGGGCAGGACATCCCAATACTGTCAGACAGCCAAGCCGCTATTAAAGCACTGACCTCGGACGAGATCAAATCCAAATATGTATGGTATGGGAATGTCTCACCAAGATCAACGAACTGGGAGAAACAAACAAAGTAACTCTCTACTGGGTACCAGGGCAGGTAGAAGTGGAGGGGAACAAAACAGCTGATGAACTAGCTAGAAACGGATCAGATACGCCGTTCCTTGGACCTGAACCGGAAAGACTTTAGGAAAGATGAAGAGAACAAATTGTCCAAATATTGGGACGATATTCCCCAATTAAGACAGACAAAAGAACTTCTGGGGAAATACAACCAGAAAAGAAGCAGAGCCTTCCCAAGAGTTAGTAAGAATCGAGTTCGCATCTTGGCGGGCATGTTTACGGGTCACTGCAGACTTAAGGAGCACCTTAGGAAACTGGGAATAGAGAGAGGCGGACACTGCAGATTGTGTAGGGACTTCGCAGAAACACCAGCGCACCTTCTATGGAAAGCACTGATCCACAAAGGAATGAATCGTCTAGGTGCCTACCTCATATCAGAAACGGATTTACCTTCGCTGGATCCACTGAAGATACTCCGGTTTGTTGTAGCAGCTGGACTGGAGGAAGTGCTCTAAACCGAGTTTATCATCGTCTAGAGCCGTAGTATAGCGGGTACAATTGATCTTTTATAGGTCGCAGTGCACTTGCACCTCACTATCACATACATCTCCATCTACATCTACATGTCAATGTCATCGGCATAAGCGAGTAGTTCTAGAGACTTGTAAAAGATTGTACCTGTGGTGTTGGCTTGTCAGTTTCATACAATTCATTTACTTAAGTATTATGTATGACCTTTCCCGACATCGAACGCTTCGGTGATGTTTTTTCCAACTTTCGTGGAGCAGCGAGAGTTCTCCATCGTCATTCTGCAAAAGCAGACGAGCTTGGTTGTAATGCCGAGGCTGACATGGCTCTGTATAACACGCTTTTATATAAAACTTTGAAATCGATGAAAAGGTGATGCGTATCGATTTTATATTCGTGGGTTTTTGCCAAGATCTGCCGTAGTGTAAATATCTGGTCAGTGGTGGACCTTTCCGGTCTGAAACCGAACTGATGACGATCTATCAGGTTGCTGACGATCGGTTTTAGGCGTTCACATAATACGGCAGACAGGATGTCTTACGCGATGTTGAAAAGATTTATACCTCTGTAGTTGGCGCAGTTTTCCTCTCTTCAGGATCGGGCAAACGATGCTAAGGTTCAATTCATCGGGCATTCGGCGGCAGGGCCGTCAGCTTCAGCAGCTTTTTTGGATTTAAGTTTAAATATCGCTATGCTCTCTTTATTCTAATCGGGTTGACGGGAATCTTCACTGTCATCGTCACTGTTGAATGGCTCATTCTGACAGCGGAATATTCGTCACCATCGCCGTTGAACAGACTGCAGAAATGTTCTTCCGTGTCTTTAGCACCAACTGCGATTCGGCTACTATATTAGCATTTTCGTGCCTGCAGGCTTCTGTTCTGGCTTTGAAACTTTGGCATGTTCTTTTTAACTTTTGGTAAAATTTGCGAACATCATTCCTGCAATAAAGTTGATTAATCTCCTCGATCGAGCGCTTTTTTTTCTTCTTTCTGAGAAGCCGATGTTCCTCTTTTCTCTACCGCTCGTAGAGCTCGCGAGCAGCTCTAGTGCTTATATGCAGCGCTGCCTTTAACGCCTTTTGTTTTGCTGCATGTGCTTGCCGGCATTCCTCGTCAAACCAGCGGTTTTTGTTGTGGTAGCCGAGAGAAACCCAGTGCATCAAAGGCGGCATCTCTGACGGCGTTTGGAAACGTTGCCACTGGTGTTCCGCGTTTGTTGCTAACGGCATAGGACTTAGACCAGAGCCTTTGCTGATCGAATCTCTTGCGATTGTAGCCTTTCGACGTCAAACCTCCTCACAGTATTTCGTTGATTTCGCTCCATTCTGGATATCCGCATCCGTACCTTGGCTACAACCAGGTACTGATCCGAGTCCACGTTGGCTCCTCGGAAAATCGAGACACCCCGAATACTGGAAGAGTGCTTTGCGACGATCACAATGTGATCGATTGGGTTGACAGTTTTTCGATCAAAAGAGAGCCGTGTCCCCTTTTGAATATCAAGACGTGGGAATCGCGTACTAGCTACGACAACATTTCGTCCCGTCGCAAAGTCGACTAGCCTGCATCTGTTGTGGGATATGTCGTCGTGAAAGTCACGTCCTCTCTTTGTAGCTTTGCGTTAAATTACCTAGGCCAATTTTAACGTCGTGGCTAGGGCACCGCTCATACTTTAAAACATACTTGTGAATATGAATGTGAATATGAGTTTGAATATGATTTTGTGCACTACCAGTATATGATATTAGAAAATATTGCATTATTACATTACATCAATAAAACTAAACTAAGCTAACTAAAGCAGTCAGAGTAAATTCTTTGTAGTGGAGGTTTCTCTTTTTTCCCCCTTGGGTGCAGGTGGTGCTCGTCGAATAGATTTCTCACTTGCAGGTCAATTATTCTTTCCATTGTTTTCATAAAAAAGCAGGAAAGACTAATAGATCTTAAATCGTTTGGGGTGAAATAGATCGGTCTTCCTGCTTTAGGAATGAAAACCACCTTCAGCTCAGCTACGGAAGATTACCTGAAGTCAAGATGCAATTCTGGTTAGAGCATGTTGAAGCATTGCAGGAATAATATTATCCGAAATTTAGGTTAGGTTAGTGGGCTGATGTATGGACTGAAGTCCTCTACACTACACTCAGGTCAGTATAGACCCATTGTGATACCCATGGGGGAAAAGAAGATAGAAAAAGCAAAATCCCTTCCTTGTGAAGAAAAATAAACATCTCTGTACGTAGCCTATTAGAAAGCATATAGTACTTACTGTGCCCGAGATACAAACCATCCAGAGGATTTGATGAAGTTTGCACTGTCGTTGATCGGTCTGTTGGACAATTCTTCTAAATCCTTAAAGAAGTATTGTCCAAAATATCTATTCCTAAGGTCGCAGAGAAAGTGGGTAGTGTCCTCGTGAACCTCCTAGTCGCCGCAGCCAAATACAAATATTTGACGCAACAGCTCTTTAAAGTGCCAGGGCCTAGCTTCTCGCAACCACTCATGTTGTGTGCATTATATTTTTCACACGAATGGAAGGGACCTACAGTTTAATGCCGGATCCGAACGGCGATTTGAGTAGCTTTTTCATGACGACAATACTCTCGGATGTTTGTCAGACGCTCGCGAGAGCCGCAGCCCCTACAAAGGTCCTCGTTCGTCACACGTAACCTTTTCATGTGGTATCGCATAGTGTTCTGCCCTGTAATAATTTCTATGAGAGTAGAGAGTGATTTTCTATCCCTCTGCATAAGTTTATTGGTTTTTGCTCTGGCAAATGTAGGCCATGGCTTTCTCGTGACGATACAAGTATCTAGAGATCTACTTGTATCCATCCATCCTGCCATTCATCCATCCATCTGTTGTTTGCCTCCGTTAGGGCTTTGTTCCCTGCCTTGAGTTTGAGTGTGCATGGCGGGGGTCACTGAGAGGTACACTGAGGGGTCGAATTGGTCCGAGTTTAGTGCCAAACCTCCTCTAGCCAGTTCGTCAGCCTTCTCATTCCCTGGTATGCCTTCATGTCCAGGGACCCAGCAGAGCTCTACCTTGTGCTGTGTTCCAAGAACCTTAAGCTCTTCTCTACTTCACAAGCTTCGATTTTACTTCTGTAGCAGATATTACTTTTATTGCTGCCTGGCTGTCGATGGAAAAGGTGATATCCTCACGTGGTATTGCCCTCATCGCAGTCTCATGGGCCACTATTGTCACTGCTAGGACCTCCGCCTGGAAAACGCTGCTGTAGTTCGAAAGCCTAACTGACAAGGAGATAGCAAGCGTTTCAGAGAAGATGCCTGCCCCGACATCCGTTTCCATTTTGGACCCATCGGTGTACACGGTTGGGCGTTCTGTCGATTTTTCATTCTTCTCTGCTCGGGAAGGTGCTTGAAAATAGTCTTGTGAAGTCTAGGTGTGGCGTTGTGTAGTCTGTACTAGATACATTGTCCATGTATCTGTGTAGAATCATAGTATGACCCATTGCATTTGATCTCCAGCTATCTGTTTGGCTTAATCTTACAGCACTAATAGCCGCCGATACTTGTATAAAAATGTTGTCTAGCGGAAGCAGGTTGAGAATGGCTTCGAGTCCTGCTATAGGTGTGGTTCTCCTTGCACTGGTCGCGTCAATACACGCTAGTCGTTATACTTTTGTGACGGCAGTTAGGTTGTTAGTTTTGCAGGCGGCTTGCCACCATACAAGGCTGTCAGAAGTTAGTATGGGCCTAACTAAAGCTGTATACATCCATTGGATGATTTTGGGGTTCGGTCCCCAGGTAGAAGGCTATCGTGGCTTTTTTTGACTCTATCGTTAATGTTCAGTCTCCAATTCAGTTTTCTATCGAGCACCAGGCCCAGGTATCTCACACTGCTTGAGATACTTAGGGGGGTACCCCTTACAGATGGTGTTACGAACTCTGGAATTATTCTTTTGTTCATGAATAGTACCAATTCCATTTTCTGGGAAATAACTAATCCACATTTCTGCGCCCAGGAGTCAATGGATCTTAGTGCCCCTTCGATTTGCTCGCTCAGCGTCGGGAGGAATTTTCCTGTTACCAGTAGCACGACGTCGTCCGTGTAAGCTATGGTTTCTGAGTTTTAACAGAACTTCGTTTAGGACAATTGCCTAGAGCAGTGGGGATATAATACCTCTTGAGACGTAGGCTTCCAACTTTGTTCCTTCGAGCTCCGCTTTAATATGTCTTTCCTCTAGAATATTGACAATCCACCTTATCAGGGAGTTGTGAATATTGAGGTTCCTTAAGGTTCTATGAACCGCGTGTATTCTGACATTGTCGAAAGCTCTTTTAATATCTAAGAAAACGGCCAGTGTGTATTACTTAACTTATGTCCTGTATCCCCTTGTGGGTCGTAGGGCCTCTACTACGCCTACGCGCCATCGTGTACGGTTTCTGGCAATGTGTCTGAGTTCTCCCCAACTTTTCCCTAACTGCCGCGCCTCCTTCTCGACTGTTCTGCGCCATGTTCTCCTCGGACCGCCAGGTCTTCTGCCATCCTGAGTTAGAGGGTTCCATTGGATAGCATGGTTCGCTATGGAGCTGTCGCCCTTTCGGAATGTGTGACCAATCCACTGCCACTTCCGCCGTTGGATAGTTGTGCCTATTGGTTCCTGACCCGTTCTCTCGTAAAAGTGTTTATTAGAGATACGATTGGGCCAGAAAATCCTTAAGATATTGCGCAGACACCTATTAACGAACGTTTGCAGCTTTCTGGTGATAGCAGTGGTCACGCTCCACGTGCTGCAACCATATAGCAGCACGGATTCAACGTTGGAGCGGAACAGTCTTATTTTGGTGCTCAAACTGATTGCATTGCTTCGCCATATTTTGGACAACATCCCGAACGCGGACTTTGCTTTGGCGATCCTGTTGGCTATATCCAGTTCGGTTCCACCATCGGTCGAGACAATACTCCCAAGATACTGGAAATCCTCTACTCTCTCTACCGGTTGTCCAGCAATGCATATTTGATGAGTTTGTTCCAAGGCTGATAATTTTAGTTTTTGCCGTATTAATTTTCAGCCCGACGACACCTGCCTCCCTCTCCACATCTGCTGTCATTTGGTGGAGGTCCATAATTCTGTGGGAGAGTAAGCATACATCGTCTGCGTAGTCAAGGACCTGTAGTTGGGGACCTGCATTGCGATTGATCGGGAAACTACTGACTGCCCAAAACTTGGCTTGGGCCAGTAGCGCAACAATCAAGTTCGTGATGAAGTGTTTACTTTACCTCCTAGTGGTGGTCCCCGGGCAACTATACGTATAAACCCTTATACGTATAGGCCAAAATTGTAAGTGCGGGTTGTCTAAGGCCTTGCTTCTAGGCTAGGTAACGTGGGCCAGCAACCTGCGTTTCTGAAACCAGCTCGCTACTGAAACCGACACTATGCCTCGGATAAGGACTGATCACATGTTGACGACTTTTGGCTATTGTACCCGGACAAAGATAGGTTTCTGGAATGTAAAGACGCTCCTCGACTCGGGAAGAGAAGGTCCTTACAATGCCAGATTCCTCCAACTGGAAAAGGAATTCATGCGATATAAACTGGACATTTTGGGGGTAAGTGAAGTAAGATGGTTAGAAGCGGGCGAGTACCAGTCTCCGACGCGTAACACTGTACTACTCTATTCTTCAAGACCATCCGGAAGTCCGCGAGAATATGGAGTCGGACTACTGCTAACAACAACAGCACGCAAGGGCCTGATTTCCTGGCAGTCTCATGGTGATAGGATTTTGACGGCCAGATTCCGGACTAGAGTACGACGCGTCACCATCATACAGTGTTACGCACCAACGAATAGTTCGTCTGAGGACGAAAAGGAGAGCTTCTACAATCTCTTAAGCGCCGTCTTCAACACAACACCAAATGGAGACATTGTCATAGTGATGGGGGATTTGAATGCCAAGGTAGGCAACGACAACGAAGGGCTCAAGCATGTAATCGGGAAGCATGGACTAGGCAACCGCAATGACAACGGCGAAAGGTTTGTGGATTTCTGCAATGCCAACCGCCTTGTGATAGGTGGCACCATGTTTGAGTACAAGACCTGCCAAAAGTTAGCTGGGTTTCCAATGACAGGCAAGCAACCTCCAACCAAATTGACCATTTTGCTATCAGCCGCCGCTTTAGAAGTAGTCTTCTGGACGTCCGAAATAGACGAGGGGCAGATGTGGGGATAGTACGTGATCACCATCTTATGATAGCCACTCTCCAACTACGCACTGCTGCAGTTCGAAGATCCCACGACAACACAAGAATGCCCAGGTTCAACATCGATAGACTTAGTGATCCCTCAGTGCGCCAACAATTAAGGGAGAACTTTTCGCAAGGTGTGGAAGCAATCAGCAGCTCAATGCCCGCAACCATCCAAGACCATTGGTGTGCTGTGAAAAATGTTTTTACATCTGGTGCTGAAAGAATTGTCGGTCGATCGCAGGGAAGACATAGGGCGTGGCTTTCCGAGGATACCTGGAGACGGATTGACGAACGAAAACAGCTGAAAGCTCGCATTGCAGCTACCCCAACAGCAGGGAGAAGCGAGCTAGAGTCCCTATATCGCATGAAGATGAGAGAAGTTCAGCGTAGCGTGCGACGTGACAAGCGCAACTACATCAACGCGCTGGCTACAGAAGCAGAAGAAGCAGCACGGAGGTGCGATAGCAGAACTGTCTACAGAATCACGAAAGAGCTGACAGGTGGTCGCAGCTCCAGCCAACACCCAGTGAAAAGCCTAGACGGTTCCTTGCTCATTTCGGATGAGGACCAGCTCAAGAGATGGAAAGAGCATTTTGCTACGGTTTTAAACCGTGTATTCGCCAGCGATATGCTCCCAAATCAAACTGAGATGCCCGAGGTGAGAAGTTCCCGAATACGCACCACGACTCCCAGTAAAGATGAGATCATTACCGCGATCAAGGCACTCAAAACCAACAAGGCGGTAGGACTTGACGGCATTCCAGCAGAGCTCTTACGAGCAGCGCCAACAACATCGGCTGAGCTTCTGCTTCCACTTATAGATAGAGCTTGGGAAGCTGAGAGCTTTCCTAATGAGTGGAAAAAGGGAATGATCGTCAAGCTTCCTAAGAAAGAAAATTTAATGGAGTGTGGAAACTGGAGGGGTAACTGCGTGCTGCCTGCTGTAGCTAAGATAATAGCTGAAATCATCCTTGAGCGAATCAAACAACATCTCGAAGACACACTCGATGCCGAACAAGCAGGTTTCCGCTCTGCATCCTCCTGTGCCGACCACATCAACACCCTGCGGATTATCATCGAACAGTGTGTTGAATATCGATCGCCACTGCACCTGCTGTTCATCGATTTTGAGAAGGCGTTCGATAGTGTCAACAGGGAGTTTATTTGGCGTGCCTTACGCAGGAGAGGCATTCCCGATAAACTAATTGCTATTATCAAAGCTACATATGAAGGCTCCAAATGTCACGTTCTGCACAGGGGAAGGTTGTCTGAGGAATTTGAGATCCAAAGTGGGGTAAGACAAGGCTGTATCCTTTCACCAATATTATTCCTATTGGTGATTAGCGATGTGCTTCATGCAGCTTTGTCGACGGGAAACGGAATTCGATGGACTCTTACATCTCAACTGAAACATCTTGACTACGCCCAGTGTGTATTCCTTGTCTTTCAATGATTTTTCTATTAACTACACAGTGCAGCGCTGCTTCTACACTTTTTCCTTTCATATATGCGTGCTGCGCCTGGGATAAATCACCAGGACGTAGTTTGCTGTGAATGTGTATGTCAGCTAATCTCTCAAAAGTTTTTAGAACGAAGGAGGTAAAACTTTTTGGTCTAAAGTCTTTTGCAGTGGTGTGGCTTGCCTTACCGGCCTTGGGTATGAAGACCAATTTAACCTCTCTCCATGCTCTCAGTAGGTATCCCCAAATGAGGCTATTGAGGTATAGTTCTTTGAGTACCGGGATATTCGTGGTAACCGGTTTTCTGCAACATGATCGGGATAATCCCGTCGGGTCCTGTGTATTTAAGGGGAGAGAACAATCTAATAGCCCAATCGATTCTTTCTTCCGTAACTAAATCCGTCGGGAGATCCGCTTCAATGCTACTATTAGTCCCGGTGTTATTATCTGAGAGGGTCGTACACCCTACGAAGTGCGTTTTTAACAGAGGGTTCAGTGATTCCGAACAGGACACGGTCCATCTTGAACCAATTTACTTCCCATGCTATTCTGCACTAAAAAAAAAAAATATTTGGCGCAACCGCTCTTTTTAAGTGCCAGGGCCTAGCTTCTCGCAAACCACTCATGTTGTGTGCGTTATATTTTTCACACGAATGAAAGGGACCTACAGTTTAGTACCGTATCCGAACGGCGATTTGAGAAGCTTTTTCGTGACAACAATACTCTCCGATGTTTGTCAAACGCTCGCGAGAGGTGGGACCGTGAAAACAACTTTTTGGTGTTTTCTGAGATTCAAACTTGGAACCTCGCGTGCAGTGAGGCGACACACTAACCACTTACGCCGCGGATCCTATGCTATTCTGCACTAATATCTATAATTTCTTCATCATTAGAAAATAATTTTGAAACGGATTAAATGATGGATTCGTTTTGTTCCGGTCCATTGCACCCGGGGAAATTTGTATGCATTAAGGGTTCTAATGATTCTTGATTCGTCTCTGACCAGGAGTTGTCGCTACGCTTAAGATATCCTACGAATGATGGGTCTTTGGATAGGACTTCACATAGGCTAGCGGCCTCATTAGTGTTCTCAGTGGATTCACAGAAGGTGCTCCAGGACCCTTTGAAAGATACTTCTTTAATAACTTAGAAGGGGTTGGATCCTTGAATCATTCTGTAGAGAAATTAATTCCGTGGAAAAATTAGTTTACGTTTTCCGCGGTGAAGGTGCCACTATGTTGTCTACCTAACCTAACCTAAGCTAATGACCGTATGAATATACATGTGATTAAGCTTAAGGTAATAATATATTTTAAAAAAAAAAGAATTTCTTTTCATTGAAGTCAATTAACACATTTTTACATATATAAAATTTATTTACAACTTTTTTTTTATAACTATCTTAAGCATAAGAAAACTTCTACTTACAAAACGCATTTATTTTTAACTTATTCATAATATCACTCATATGCTGCGACAATTTCTGATATACTGACATAGGTTCCAATTGCTCCTCCACAAACTCCGAAGAGGATTAGAAACACATCCTTTGCCAAATGAATCTTCCATTTTCCGTAGGTTGTTGAATATCTAACGCATAGTTCCAGCATTGCAGGAAAGATAATTCCCAGCATAGATAGACAAAATGCGCCAACAAGTGAGAGAAACAATGACAGGTCTGGTACTGCTACAGCGCAAAAGACTGAAATAAAAGGAGGGTATGAACATCATCATAAATAAATATATATAGGAGCGAAATGTCTAACAGATCTAATTTGTATTTCTTAGTTTGAAAGAGGAGCAAGCCTTATGTTCAGGCTTCAGAGCTAAGAAACTAAATTCTGTTTATGTATGTCTAGTTTTATCGTTAAGAACCGAACCTGCATATATCCTTTTCATAATCAAAATGCAAAAAATGCAACTTACACGTCAAAAGCACGATAGCAGCTCGGATTAGCAATTCATACAGGACATGCTTCGATTCATCCTTTGTCTTTTTAATAAGATAATGGTTCCAAATAATATCAGCTGTGACATATCCTTGCAAGGCATATGAAATCAGCGTTGTTATCGCAAAGAATATCTTCACCACCTGAGCAAGGCTAAAAGGATTATAAAGCGTTCTATGATTTGCCATTCACTGTATCCTTTGTATGTACTTACATCTTATCCTGAGGTATATTCAAAGTAACACTTCCCTTTACATCTTCACCGTACTGCCAATAGCCAAAGAATCCCAAAGTGATGTACAATCCCAACACGATAACCATTCCACGGTTCATGATACCAAATTTACCAACGTAAGCTTTTGGTGTCTCCATGTTCTGTTCAATGGCTAGGACCTTGCAAAAGAATACAATTTATTAAATCGATCAACCATCACGTTCGTTTTAACTTACAACTCCAACAGCTTCCAGGGCAAATAGGACAGTTCCAAAGAAAAGTGGCAACTTTCCTGGTTTCTCAAATGCAACTCGTTCCGACAGTGGTGGCAAATCAATGAAAATATAGTAAAGGACAACTCCAAAGCCTAAATCAAGGAGATCATGCTATTAAGTGATCTTTGAAAAAAATCCTTTAGATACTACTTACCAAAGAACATCAGTATATTGGCAAAGGATGAGAAGGGCACTAGATGTTTCAAATGCCGAATGCTATAGATAAGGAACAGAGGCACCAATACAAAGCACATGTGTAACCTTAAGTCCAGAACGATCAGGTACTCGTCAACAATTTGCTTAACACTTTCAGCGATAAAGACGACATAGACACAGCAGATGCCAAAATGGTAAAATGCTAAGAAACCATCAACGAAGGGACTGTAAGGAAAGATTTAAAGGTTCTGTCTAGGTGTAGTGATGGATTTATAATTAGAACTCACGTTGCAATTTTAGCGAAACATCGTAGACTAGGTGGTCCTTGCTGAAATCCAACTGTCATCGCTTCAGGATAAGTTAAATATGGCACTTTGTTCCTTTTACATAACTCATACATTGAGTTTATCTGTAAGACAAATACTTCTTGACTATATTTTAAGCTCAAATGTTGGGAGATTCGTTATCTACCACAATATGTAAGCAATAAACAGCAATCGTTCCAATAATAAAAGTAAGAATCAGTCCATTGGCATATCCTGCATTACTAAAAGCACTCGGCATTGCCAGTACACCGGTTCCGATAGACGCCTTCAGGAAGTGAATGAAGGTTTCCGTGTTTCTAAGAAGAAAAAAAGCAAGCAAAATCTTATTATGTTAGGTTGCAATTACAATCACATTCCTTAGCTGCCTAATAGAGCTTCATCCTGCTGATTAACTTAACGAATCCTTAATGAAATATTACAGATCCTCTATTTGGAACTGTGGCCTAATATTTCTGGTCGGTCTTTCTGTAGCTAATAAATCTGATATCCGTAACTTCACAATGAATGTCCTCGGATTTAACAAAACAGCAAAAAAATAGCCTTGCGGCCAGCATCTCCTACGTAAGGATCTCCGAAGTGAAGGATTTATAGTCTATAGTATCCAGACAACTAATTAAAAAGGTGAACTTGTCGCACCGGCTATACTATGAAAGTGGTGTAACCATGCACATTTTTAAGAAAGGACTGAATATGCTGAATAATATACCATATCCTTAAACCCAGGGTATTACCCTGCGATAAGTGATAAGATGGGCATCCACAGCAAAACAGGAGGCTGTTTGTGATGCAAATTGCATCCCACTGAGCTCTTATCTTTTTTGATTAATAGCTGCGATGAACGCTTGAAAGAGGACTTGTATATTTCTTGATGTCCATACTATTTGTTTTTCAATTTTTAGCTGGACTGCTAGCTAAATGTATCTTTTAAATTTTCGTTCCAGTCTTCTGCCACCAAAACTACAACGTGAAGACTGTCATCAAATAAGGCTGAAGACATCGACTATAAACTGTCTTTTACAAGAATATTCGACTAGCACATCTTTACACTTTACAGAAGACTTCATGACAAATTATTGTATAATGTTAAAGCCTTACTTTTCTGCAGTTTGAGGGTAGTAATGGTGTAGTGATAACATTATTGATTGCCCCGCTAATGATTTATGGTTCAAATCCTGATGTCAACAAGCACCATGAAATACGAGTATATGGTATATACAGTCAGTTCGATCAATTGTGAAAGCTTATGTCAACACCATCGATCAAATCTTCACACTTCGGCAGATCCTGGAGAAAACCCAAGAATTCCAAATCGATACTCACCACCTCTTTATCGATTTCAAGGCCGCCTATGACAGCATCTATAGAGAAGAGCTTTATAGAGCCATATCTAGTTTTGACATCCCTGCCAAACTTGTCCGTCTGTAAAGGCTTTAGACAAGGTGACGCGCTGTCATGTGACTTCTTCAATATTGTACTTGAACGGATTGTGCGGAACTCACAAGCCAACACCGGAGGCACAATCTATTACAAGTCTGTACAACTGCTTGCATACGCCGACGATATAGACATTATCGGAAGATCTCAGCGGGCTGTCACCGATGCTTTTGCAAGCATTGAGGCGGAAGCGGCCAAAATGGGTTTGGCGATAAACGAGGGCAAAACCAAGTATATGCTGTCAACTAGAAGGGAAAACCAACACCGACGAATTGGACAAAACGTCACCGTAGGCAGCTATAACTTCGAGGTAGTAAGGGACTTTGTCTACCTTGGCTCTGCTATAAATTCTTCTAACAAAATCAGTGCAGAAATCAATCGAAGAATAACTCTTGCCAATCGCTGTTTTTTTTGGGCTTATAAGGCAATTCAACAGTAAAGCTCTATCTCGAACAACTAAGGAGACTCTATATAAGACCTTGATCATCCCAGTCCTGCTTTACGGCGCTGAAACATGGACTTTATTAAAAGAGGATGAAGATATCCTTGGTCGCTTCGAGAGAAAAATTCTTCGTAAGATTTTCGGTCCCGTTTGCGTTGACGGGTTTTGGAGGAGAAGATTCAATCACGAACTATACGAGCTGTACAGCGACATCGACCTAGTCAAAAAACTGCGTATTGGGCGTCTGAGATGGCTAGGACATGTAGAGCGAATGGACACCAACGCTCCGGCCAGCAGAGTCTTCGAATCTAACCCCGAGGGACGACGCAGTAGAGGGAATCATCGCCGTAGGTGGCGCGCACAAGTTCAAGGGGACCTCGACCAACTTGGAGTGCGCAACTGGAGGCAATTAGCTAAAGACCGAGCTAAATGGAGAGGTTTGTTGGTTGAGGCCCAGGTTAACCCCGAACTGTAGCGCCACCTAAGTAAGTAAGTAAGTATGTCAACACTATGGCGAAGTCATAACACTGGCAGTAGGTTGGTCGTATGGCTGAAAAAATATTTCGCTCTTTTGGGTGATTCATATACAAATGACATCAGGTAATTAGGAAAAAAATACTGTGAATCAGAGCTAGGACAAAATCATTTCAGTATTTTCAGTATTTTATTAATATTAGTAAACAACATTTATAATAGACTATTACAATCCTTAAATTATAAATGTGAATTTTACAATAACATGATTTAAATAAATTTTAACGATCTCTAATTTGTAAACAATGAAAACCGGAAATTGAGTTAAATGTAAGTTACCGCGTATGATGTATAAATGCAATTATTTACCATGGACAAATATCATTCCTAATTATTACCTGCTAGGTGCCGAAAGAGAGTGTCATCAAAACGATTCGTATTATAGAGCCGCCTTAAGGTGAGAGGGAGTGAATTCCAGAGGCGTATGGCGTTAACGAAAAATTGTCGTTCAAAAACTTGATATGTAACAAGCGGCAAAATTAAACTTAAAGAACGGTTTGATTGTGAGAGCCTAAGTTTTTCATATAAGTACTGAGGTTGTTTGCTGGTTATAATTTTGTGTAAATACTTGAGTGTGCAGTAGTCAAGGTACTTGTCGAGTGAACATTCAAGAATCATGTTTGCGTACGACGACACATGGTCATAGAGTTTTAAACCATAGACATAACGTGCAATTTTATTAAATGCGACATTGAGTTTTCGTCTAGTGAGTGCATTATGGCAACAACAAATATTGCAGCCATATGTTATTAAAGGAATGAGTAAGGACCTGACTAGCATTAGCCTTGTGTTCACTGGCGTGAAGTTTTGGGACACCGAGAGGTTCTTGAGCCAGCCATAAATTTTCCCGATGACTGTACGTACATGGTCATCCCACTACAAACTTGTGTTGAACCAAACTCCAAGATTCTTAGCTTTATCCAGAAACTCAATAGAGGCATCACCAAGGTATATTGTGGAAAAGTTGCTTGTGTTGAGACCATTTCTATTAATGACAAGGCATTTCGTTTTAACCGGGTTAAGCCGTAAGCAGTTTTCTTGAGCCCAGATAAAAATCCTTTGTATGTCTTCATTACATTGAACCGGCGCATCTTCCATTTGCCCAAGTGCAAAACTTAAGTAGAGTTGAACATCGTCCGCAAACATATAAAACTTGGAATATTTAATTACCTTAGGGAGATCATTTATAAAAACTGCAAAGAGCAAGGGACCTAAAATGGATCCTTGAGGAACCGAAGTTGCAATAAATTCAGACATTACGCTGTTAGCAAAGACTGCTTGTCTTCTTCCAAATAGGTATGAATAAATGAAGTTAGCAGCTGATGAAGAAAAATCGTACAAAGTTGAAAGCTTATGGTTAACCGTATCAAAGACCTTGGAAAAATCTAAAAGTTTTTATCCATTGCAACTCGTACGTCATCCGTTACTTTAAGCAATGCCGAAGTGCAGCTGTGGCATGGTCTGAAGCCAGATGGATGAGCGTTGAGCAGCAGATTGTGCCGGAAGAAGACTGACATTTGGTTGTGGATAGACTTTTCGAAGACCTTTGAAAGGTAGGGCAAAATAGCAATAGGTCTGTATTCGGCAGGTGAGTTAATTGTTGCTTTCTTTTTTAGAACTGGGATGATCTTTGCAAGTTTCGAAGCAAATGGAAAGGTAGATCTCATTATGGTATTAATATATATGAAGGTAATGACTGGCAGAAAGTTCGGCAAGATAATTTTTTAAAAAAAAGAGGATGTATTCCATCAATACCAACAGCTTTAGATTTTATTTTTAGTACTGCTTTTACAACATCAGTTTGCTCAATCCTGCAAAATTCAAAGAAGCCACTTTGCGGCACTTGGATGGGCTGGTGCAGTGCTACTGATGTTGTTTGTATCTCGGCGAATTCTTTATTTAGCTGGTTGGGATCGACTTCATCCATCTTGTGCTTACTTTGTTTCCCCACATCTAGTTCTCGCAAATTCTTCCAGAGTGTTTTAGTTGGAAGCCTATGATCGTAGTTCCTACCATAGTACCCTCGTTTTGCTTCTTTAATTTTAGCGTTAACAGAATTTCGTAATATCCGAAATGCTTCGTAGAACTCAGGGAGCTTAAACCGTTTCTACTTTTTGTATGCCACATCACGATTATTCCTTAGCTCACGGATTTCTGGGGTAAATCACGTAATATAGTTACATTTAACTACCTTGGTTTTAAGTAAAACATGCCTTTTAAAGAGTTCAACTATTGTATCGTGAAGATATTCGACTTGGGCGTTGACCGACGTATCGCAATATACAGCCTGCCAGTTAACACTTTGAAGATCCTGCTCAAGTTGCTCCACGTTGATGTTCCTAAAGTCCCTAAAGGTATACGTCAACAATTCATCAATTTGTGATGTTAAATGTAGCGAAGATAAGGTCATGCCTGAAAAAACAGGTGCGGATGCTTGACTGAAGAAAACGTCCTGAATATCACTTGCAAGAAATAAGTCTAAACGAGTGCTGGAAGAACTAGTAAAGTGCGTTGAAATGTTCGAATTAATAATTTCTAAATTGAGCGCTTGTATTGAATCGACAAATGATCGTGATCCCTCACTATTGAAATCTCCACAAACAATAGTTTTTAAATATGACGATGAATAATTTTCTGGTATAGTGTACAGTGGAGATAAGTCAATATTATCATACGGTCTGTAAGCAACACCAAAAAGAAAAGAAAAGCAATACTGGAGCGGACTATCAGGAGGCGACTCTACTAATACATCGACAGTGAGGTTCTCACGAACATAAATTGCTACGCCACCACCAATTCTATTTTTTCTGTCAGCTCAAAAAATATTGTAGCCACTCAAGGAATAAAGTTCATTCCTTATGTCAGGGTCAAACCATGTCTCGAAGACGCACACAACATCAACACTAGAACCAACAAACAGGCATCTAAATTCATCAATTTTTCTAAACAGACTTTGTGCATTGATATGGCACACCCTTAGGCCTTCTCGCTGCTTACAAAAGATATTGATAGGAACACGTAAGTTATCATTCGAGCCATGACTTCCGGATAAAATTTCGTCTATATCACCCATGGATGGCGGATGATATAAACGAGAAATCTCCCTCTCACTTCCAGGCTCAAACATCGAATAAAATAAAGTACGGCCAGCAGGAATAAAATAGGGCAAATAAAGGAAGAATTTACAAAAGAAAATAAAAAGAATAAAAGAATTAAATTTAAAAATAAAAATAAACAGACTAGGTAACACATACTCATTTGACTGAATTTGCAGTTTATAATTGTATGTTGATCGGTGAGAGTTCATCATGGATAGCGACGGCAGCAGCAGTAAAGGTCCATTCACAGCTCAGCGAACTGCGAATGCCCAAACTGCGAAGAAATAGTTTTTAGCACATTTATAAGCACGCCCTTGGCAATTTTATTATTCCAAAGGAACGGAGCTTAATTTATCTATTGATTAATATATAAAAAGTTGAATTGTAATTAGTTTCTGCAAAGAAATTTACAATTCGCCGATTTTTCCGCGAATAAGCGAATGATTCCTGCGAACTGTCAACTTTTATTCACATTCCACACATGTAGGACGCAATCCACATTCCCGCGACCAAAACATTCGCGAGAGTTTAACCACACAATTCGTTTGCTTTGTTCTTGGTGGGTAAGATCGTGGTTGAATTTATCGAAAGAAGGTGAGATATTACCTTCTCAATGAAAGTCACCCTATGCATTTATGCATTTTTCACGTGTAGGCAATTAGTTACACAATGAATGCTAACTGGAATTCGCGGATTGCCGCGACCAGATAAAAAAGTGGCTGTGAAAGAATTGTCAAAATTTGCGAATATTCGCTCGTTCGCATTCGCAGGTCGCTGAGCTGTTAACGGACCTTAAGGGTATCCAAGCGTTGAATGTGATCGACCAAAAAAGCTTCTTCGTTTGGTTTCACACGCACGTACACACGCCCACCTCGAGTGAAAACAGAAAAGCAAGATGTTTCAGACAGCTCTGCGATGAAGCTAACGTAGACCCTTGGGGCACGGCGTATAGGATGGTGATGAGAAAGCTTAAGGGCGGCAACTCCCCGCAGATAACATGCCCGTTAATGCTGAAGTCAATAGTAGAACATCTTTTTCCAAGGAGAGCATCTACTATGTGCGCAATCACCAGAGAAAACTTTACAGAGGTAATTCCAGTGATTACAATAGAGGAATTGACAATCGCATCCAGAAAGATAGGTGACAACAAGACGCCTGGACCTGACGGCATCCCTAACAAAGCAGTGAAAGCCGCTGTTCAAAAAAGGCCAGACATCTTTATTGCAACAATGCAAAAGTGCCTAGAAGAAGGAATTTTCCCTAAGCAATGGAAACTGCAACACCTCGTTTTATTGCCAAAAGGAAACAAACCCCCAGGAGACCCATCGTCGTATCGCCCGATATGCCTACTGGATACAATGGGAAAGATCCTGGAGCGAATCATTTACAACAGATTGCTCACAATAGCGGAGGAGAAAGGGGCTTTGTCCAACCAGCAATTCGGATTCCGAAAGTCTCGCTCAACAATTGACGCCATTAAAGCTGTAGTTAATATAGTAGCGGAAGCAATTGAAGGTGAAAGATGGCGATACGGCACCAAGGAATACTGTGCAGTAGTGACGCTAGATGTCGAAAACGCATTTAATTCGGCAGACTGGCCCACTATAAGAAGATCTCTTGCTAGGATGGATACACCATCTTACTTGCTGCAGATAATGGCGAGCTACTTTACCAACAGGAAACTGAGGTATGATACCGACGAAGGAGTGAAGTACTACGATGTTACAGCTGGGGTCCCGCAAGGATCGGTGCTAGGCCCATTACTATGGAACATAATGTACGACGGAGTTTTACGACTACCACTGCCACCTAAAGTGAATATAATTGGATTTGCTGACGACATCGCTGTTGTTACAGTAGCAAAACAAATCAGTGAAGTAGAATCAGCTACAAATGTGGCAATCAGTCAAATCAAAAGCTGGCTAGGATCCGCCGGTTTAGAATTAGCTGACCACAAAACTGAAGCTGTTCTAATAACCAGTCGGAAATCTGTGGAATATATGAATGTACAGGTTGGGACCCAAATCATCAGATCCAAAGAAGCAATCAAATACTTAGGAGTAATGCTCGACAATAGACTGCGGTTTAAACAGCATGTTGATTATTCGAGCAAAAAAGCGTCACGACTTCAGGCAGCACTCTCAAGGATAATGCCCAACATTGGAGGACCTGGATACGCTAGGAGGATCCTACTATCCAGAGTTGTTAGCTCAGTCCTTCTTTATGCGGCTCCGGTTTGGGCGGGGGCTCTCGCGACCAAAGAAACAAGGAGGAAACTTACATCAGCCTACAGACTCTGCGCTATAAGGACCATCAGTGGTTTTAGAACTATCTCTGACGAAGCAGCCTTTGTCATAGCAGGAATGGTTCCTATCGACATCCTCGCGAACGAGATACAGAGAATCTACAATCGGAGACGCTCGAGCCACCAAGACGCTAGCGAAAGAAGAAGGGTTATAGAAGAAGAAAAAGCAGCTTC
Source organism: Brachypalpus laphriformis (assembly GCA_945910035.1). Classification (NCBI taxonomy): domain Eukaryota; kingdom Metazoa; phylum Arthropoda; class Insecta; order Diptera; family Syrphidae; genus Brachypalpus; species Brachypalpus laphriformis. The sequence continues at coordinate 62,500,063 of OX246756.1, forward strand.
AAGAGCTGTGTGGCAAGATCGATGGGATAATGCGGTTAAAGGCAGATGGACCTATAAATTAATCCCCACCATCGACATTTGGATAAACCGAGCACATGGGAACTGCACCTACCACCTCACGCAGTTCCTGTCTGGCCATGGAGGTTATCGCAAATATCTTTACCGGTTTGGACACGATAGCTCTCCGTTGTGTCCAGAATGTCCAGACCAGGAGGAAGATACGGAGCATGCAGTCTTCTACTGTAGGCGATTTGAAAACTGGAGAAACGAACTTCCCAGTCCCCCATTCCTCATAGATCATATGGTACAATCTGAGGAAAAATGGATGGAAATTTGCGCGTTTATTACGCATGTGCAAATGCAGCTTCGAATTCAAGAACGAATACGTCGAAAAGCAGAAAGTACAGCATAAATTGCTAACCAGCCCCGCGAAGTAATACCTAACGGCAGTCCCGCGGGGAGAGTGGTAGAAGTGTGAAGGGTGTGTGTTTAGTACGTAGGCGTATTCCTGAAATCGATTACTCAGGTTTGCGAATCGTGCATGCTAGTAGCACTCGGGCTATTAGTATCTATGAAGATTACACATCCCTGGCGCAACCTAAAAAAAAAAAAAAAAAAAAAAGTGAAAACAGAAGTAAGATGTTTGTGACGTTTAAGTTGGAAAGCTTTCCAATAGATTGCATGATTGCGGTTATTGAAGTCTTTAACAATGCTATCCAGTTTATCAAGTAGTTTGTTGTGGACCTCCAGGATGGTCGATTTTAGCTGTCGATTGAAATCCTCGAGTTTCGCATGGGTTTCCATAATGGTATATTTCAGGTGTGCGTTATTTTCATCCAGTTGTTTTAGAAGTTGAGTTCTGTTGTGTTCAATTTGTTTTGTTAGGCGCAGCTCCAAGATTTTTGTTTGATCATTTTTATCTAGCAGAGGTGAATATTGCGGCTTGCTGGTTTTTGAACGAGGATCAAATATTTTACCAGGTTTGCTGTCCGTGCTGGCTGGTAATGGCGAATTAATTGGTTTATTTCTGGACAATAACCTGGCTTCACGGGCGCTTTGTGCATCGGACATGTTGTTTGGCAGAAAATCCCACTTGTTACAACAACAATTGAAGAGCAAAAATAGAACTCTATTTTCCAAACTACGATGAAATTACTGAGAACAGTGAATAAAGACACTTCAGAAAATGAAATCCACGGTTTTTTAATGGGCTTTAGTAACTTTTTGGAATTTTTGTGACGTTTTTTTAAAGAATACCATAGCTTGAAATCAAATACTGCGACGAAACTTTCGTGTTATCTTTCGTTAGCTGTCATAGCCATTTTTTTTAAAACAAATCTGCCCAGTTATCTGGACACCACCGCCGGAGTTTTTCTCAAACCTATTATCTGAGTTTCAAACCACTACACCAATATTTCTCCTCTCTTTCTACCCCTTCCAACGTCCGCACTGTGTAAAACATTTTGAGGGTTATTCATAACCCCTTGAGTGCGTACAAGTCGTAAAAGGTTTTCCAATAGGAATGGACCGATTTTTGCAGCTCATGGCGGCTATGATGTTTCATCTGTTGTTAATTTTCCTGTTTTTATTTTTTTATCTTTTAGACACTAAAGACAAATCACCATGGCAAGCTACAGCATCGAGAAATACGTGCAAATGATAAAACCTTATTATCAAAATGGGTGTTCTGCTGTGCGAACGATGTGCGCGTTGAGCCTGTTTTACGGTTTACATGGTCGTCCTACCCAGTCTACTTTTCAACATTTTGTGGCCAAATTCGAGTCGACCGGTTCAATGAACAATCAGCCAAAACTCCTACGTCAACGAAAAGCAAGATCTGAGGAAAACATATCCGCTGTCCGTGAAAGTGTGCAGGAGAACCCGAGGCCGTCAATTCCGCGCCACGCACAAGAACTCGGCCTTTTGCAGGCATCAACTTGGCGAATTTTGCATCGAGAGTTAGGCTTACATCCGTACAAAATCCAATTGACCCAGGAGCTTAAGGAAAACGACTATAGGCAACGTCTTGTGTTCACTGACTGGGTTCTGGAACAGTTGGAAGCGGACCCCGATTTCAGCAAAAAAAGGATGGATGGACCTACAGTTTAGTGCCGTATCAGAACGGCGATTTGAGAAGCTTTTTCGTGACAGCAATACTCTCGGATGTTTGTTAGACGTTAACGAAAGGTGGGACCGTAAAAACACTTTGGTGTTTTCTGAGATTCGAACTTGGAACCTCGCGCAGTAATCCGCTACACTAACCACTTACGCCACTACCAATCGATGATAACTAATTTCTTTTGGCCCGAATTGGATGATATGGAGGATGTGAACAACATGTGGTTCTAACAGGATGGCGCTCCGTGCCACACAGCTGATGCCACAATGGACATTCTGCACGAGCGATTTGGGGCCATAGTTAACTCAAGCAGAGGTGACGTAAACTGGCCACCGAGATCTTGCGATTCGATCCCGTTAGACTTTGTCTTGTAGGCTTTCCTTAAGTTGCAGGTCTATTCACATAATCCGCAAACGACCAGTGCCCTCAAAGTTAACATAACCCATGCCATCGCTCAAATTCAGCCTGATCTATGCACTATAGGTAGTTTCAACAAAATTGAATCTCTCGGATGCGCACCACCTAGCGAAGCCGAGCCGGCCATTTGAACAATTTCATATTCCGCACATAATGCCATTGAATGACTTTTCAAATAAAATAAAAAAATCGTTGATATCTCACACACAACTTGCTTTATTCAATTTTAACATCTACCCGCCCCTATTGGAAACCCCTTTATATATTGTACTTACGGAATAAAAAAGAAAGTTGAGACAAACTGTCAGAGTCGGGTCTCCAATTTTGGAAATGCGGGGTATTGGAAATCGCATATGTTTCTACATATATATTAATAAACAACCTTCCCTTTTTATTATGAATTTTATTAATATCTCGCTATTGGGTTTTCAAATTCGAGGGTTATAGTCGACGACTAACTGCAGAATAAATTAAAGATTCAATACGAGCATGAGTGTTCAAAAATATGTTACATAAGGCTTTTCTGCATGTAAAGTTTTTCTGATCTACGAAATTTTTTAATTATTGTCACCACTTGTTAGTCCACAATTTAACCTGTCCTGGGAAAATACAATATTTGACAGTTACACACAGTCTGTAAGTACTGCTGCTAGGCTATAGTAGACGACTATAGGCTTTGATGTTAACACCCTACTGCAGTAATGTAAAAGAAAAATCCGTTCTATTTTTTTTTTTTTTTTTTTCTCGAGGATAGGTGAAAATCTTTAACAAGACATTATGTGGATCAACAGCGCGTGCTCATAGTAATGTGGGATTCTTACCCACTATAAAACCTCCCTTTAAAACAGACTTGTTTTTATTTTAACTACAACTAAGTATTCGACTTATCAAGTAGTTTTCATTTCTCAAATAAGGAAGTTTTGGTACCTTCCCATTAGAAGTTCCTGCTAGCTCCGCAGCTTAGACGCAGTTACTTATCGCGCTAAGTCTTAAGGTTTGGTTCTTTGTAGATGGCGTAGTAAGTTTCCTTCATCCAAAACTTGGAGGACTGTAATATTAACGCGACTTTCTAGTCGACTTTTATGTTTTCTCGCGTAGTTTTTGATTTCGTCTTCGATTGTTTTAATACCAACATCTCTGTAGATATCGCTATTTCTGATATACCATGGCGCATTTACAATACCTCTTAGCACTTTGTTTTCAAAAGGTTGTAAAATTTTAATGTTACTTATTTTGGTACAACCCCAGAGTTGTATACCATATGTCCATACAGGCTTTATCACTTGCTTATATAAAAGCAGTTTGTTCTCTGTATTAAGCTTGGAATATTTTCCAAGTAACCAATACATTTTCCTATATTTATTATCTAGTTCTTTGCATTTTTTTCTTTATATGCGCTTTCCATTTCAGCTGTGCCTCAAGTGTCATTCCAAGATATTTAGCCTCGTTTGCAAACTGAATTTGAGCCAAATTTGAAAAGATCGGCAAATTATTTATTTTCTTATAAGTAAAATTTACATGAACAGATTTGGTCTCGTTGAGTGCGATTCCCCAAACCTTTGTCCATTCATTTACTCTATCCAAAGCTTCTTGCAGTTTTTCTGTAGTATCTTCGACCGTTTTACCTACTGCCAACATAGCAGTGTCGTCAGTAAATGTAGCTAGGTCAGTACCTTCTACTTGCATTGTATCACGAGTGTATAATAGATACTAGCTGACCAGTGCTCGCCTTGCTTCGCCTTGCTTCGCCGCAACATTTTAGTTGACGGTTATTTAGTATTTACTTGTTGAAATATAATTGCCAACTGAATACAATATCGAAAATGTCTAAACTCAATTATAACTCTCCCGTGAGAATCTCACCAGAGCATACGCAAACCCACTTCCAACACACAATTTATTGTAATTCCTTAAAATATTCTAAAATGTGGACTAATCCAACGAACGACAACATCTCATATAATAAAATGGAAAAATATTGCAATAGTTCTATGTCTACACATGCACATACATGTACATATGTACCCACGTGTATATTCCCAGGTCTCTTAATTGCATGAAGTTCTGACAACACATGGATATATAATTTATTCAAATTTACAATATCTTATTTGGCACTGATAATGTTTTTTTTTTTTTCCAATTTTAACTCTAGAAGAGATCGCACACTGAAGATCAAAATATAATCATGGGACAACGCGCCCATATACTCACACACACATACTATTGCAACGATAGTCACTGCTGCATGACTGCTGGCCATGGTCTCCACTGAAGGAAAATTATGGGCGATGATGTGATTATTTGTTTTTATCATTGCTCAGCTTCAGGACAACGCAGAAGGATGTTTTATACCTTAAATGAATCAGCGGTGAATTTACTAAATTCATCTATTTATTTATTTTATTAATCCGCAGAACCAGTACTAAGCTACGGCTGTGGAATCAATATTTACAGATGAAAAATTCGATCTCAACCCCCTTTATGCCAATTATACCTTGAATTTCGGAAAATCCCTTCTTATCTCGCATCTAGGCAAAATAAGGAATAACTATGGAAATTTTCAAGTACCTACGTCTGGTAGTTTTCGAGGGTCGGTGTTCACAAGGAAAATCGATTTTGCTTTTATAGTACTTAAGTTAAGACTGGACCAAGTACGCTTCCTTGCGGCACCCCAGCCATTGTTTCCTTAAAATATGAATATTCGTTTCCACATTTGACGCGGAATAGTCTATTCGTAAGGCAGCTCTTCAAAAGTTCTTCGAGTTAGAAATATTTATACGAGAAAAAGATATTGATATATATTTGGTCTGTGAAACTCATCTGACAAAACAATCGAATGTTAAGATAAGGGGATATAGCGTGTATCACACCTTCCAGCCATCGGAAAGAGCCAGAGGCGGATCATCTTTGTTTATAAAAGAATCTATCGAACACTCAGCAGAAATAAAGATTGAATTAGAAGCAATGCCCGTCAGAAATAGACATTTTGCCTTCAACAATTCGTCTATATATTGTCCACTGCGATGTAAACTGTAAACCGACCAGTTACATACAAACTCATCCACAGGAAATAAAAGAGATGATTAAGGAGAAGAGAAAAGCACGCAAAAAATCGCAACAAACTCGGGCCCCGCAACATAAAGCACACCTTAACCGTTTGTACAACTCACTAAAAAGATCTATTAAAAACCTTGAGCATAATGAAATGCAAACTTACCTAGAAAGTTTAACCACAGAAAAAGATTCTAATTACTCGCTTTGAAAGATTATAAAAGGTATTAAAAAACTTCATAATCAAGCCGCCCCTATTAGGAAAAATCGAGTCGAGTGGGCCAGGCATGATAAAGAGAAAGCGCAAGTTTTTGCCGCCCACCTGGAGGAAACTTTTAAACCGCTTGATGGACAAACTCTTATTCAAAATATAAATACGTCGTGTATAGCCAATAGTGCAATAAGAAATGCAACACTAACCGAACTTAAGAAGAGAAATAAAAAATCTTAAACCTAAGAAATCTTCTTAATACGATCTGATCACGAGAGAAGTTCTTAAAGCACTACCAAGAAAATGTCTAATTAAGCTTCTGTTCATTATAAACGCCGCGCCGCGCATTATGTTCCCAGTCAATGGAAAGTCGCCTAAGTAATAATGGTCCTTAAGCCCGGAAAACCGACGAATGAAAAAAATTACTTATAAACCGATTTCGCTCCTTCCAATCATATCCAAATCCTTTCTCATGTGCAGCTTTCTATGGTTTTAAGCATTACTTGCTCACAATCTTTTTGGTAATTCATTACTTTGTTGCCTCTCTCGTTCGAGACATCTTAGTTGGGCCGTAATATGCTTTGTATAATCACTCTTAGCTTTCCATGTCTCCTGAGATTGGATCATAAGATGAACTATGTTCTCAGAAGTTGGTATTTCTCCAAGCTTATTTCTTAGCGTTTGCCTCTCGGGTTCGAATCGCGGACAGTGAAAGAATATATTTTCCACTTCCTCCTTAGCCTGGATGCAATTTGAAGAGTAGAGAGAATTTTCGTGCTAAAATCTGTAGCGACACGCTCGAAAACATATATGTCTACTTAGTAATTGCGTTGTGTAGAAATCGACTTCACCATGTTTGCGGCCTTTCCATGCCTTAAGAAGCGGGATGAGATGATAGGTCCATCGGCCTGTGCTTGACATGCTCCATCATTGTTGTCATTTCCCTATGCTATTTCTGGTAAGTTCGCTTCTCCCTCGGTTAACACTTGTTCCTGTCTCCTCATTTCGTACGTGTTTTAAAACTTCTGTGCCAGTATGCCGATTGGGAGTAATCCTGCAATAACATGGACTTTATCTCCTGATACTGTACGAAATGCACTGCATACTCTAATTGCACAGAGTGCACAAAGTAGGTAGGTCGACTCAATTTTACGCCGGTATAACTGGGTTTTTATAGCCTTGGCCCATATTGGTGACCGGTAGATCATCACAGATTTCATATTCCGAAGCAGTTCTAAGATGTGCTTCCAATTTGCAGAGTTGAATGCGTTCTTTTACATCTAACGTAATTACACCACCACTCCATCTTCTGTCTTCTATGGCCTTCTTCGCTCAGTCAACGACCACTCGGATTGCATCCATCGTTGACCGTGTCTCCCAGAAACCATACTGATATTCTGTTAGTCCTCCTGCGTTTCCAATGGCTGCTTCCAACCTCTTGGTGATAATACGTTCCAGAGTTTTTCCAGATGTATCCAACATAAACAGCGGGCGAAACGACGATGGATTTCCAGGACAATTACTTCCTTTGGAGATTAACACTAATTTCTGCTTTTTCCATCCGCTCCTTCACTCATGCATGAACTATAAATATTCGTAAACATTTTCGGTAGGGTTCTAATTGCGGTTTTAAGGGCTAAGTTGAGTATGCCATCTAGTCCGGGTGCTTTTTTGTCTACGAATCTGTTAGTGGCTGCCACTACTTCTTCTATGGTAACTGCAAAATCGAATACATTTCATCTGCTTACTGATCATGTAATGGGTTTCCTGCTCCCGACTGACAAGAGCTGCAACAGCCGTCTTTGGATCTCAAATTTCGATTCCAACTCTAAAACAAGAAGTGAATTTGATACAAATTTAACAATGCGCCTACCAATATGCAGCAATAAATATTTCGTTTTTGATAAAAGCTTTAAAAGCAATTAAACAAAAGAATATATTTATTATAATAAAACCGGATGGATTAACGAGTGATCAAGAATAGCGGAGGCTGTGTTACTGTACTAAATTTCAATGTGCGTAAACGGTGCGCTGTTGTTTAGACCGTATCTATAGTTCGGCATAGTACCATCTGCTCTACTCGCCGTTTATGCAGATGGGACCGAAGATCACTCGAAGAACTTTTCTCTTTAAGTAACATTCTCATCTAATTTTGACAAAGCCCATGCCTCTGCGCCATATATCCGTAGTAGGACTGGGATGATTAGTGTCAAATAAAGAGTTAGCTTAATAACTCGTGGTAGGGGTTTGTTATTTAATTACCTTCTTAGCGCATAAAAACAGCGATTAGCAAGAATAATTCTTCGTTTGATCTTCCCACCATGGAGACTAGGTAAACCAAGTCCTTTACTACCGGAAAATGATATCTATCTATGTTATTGTTCGCCTTCTGTGCTGTTCAACGCCGATGTTGAGTGTCTTCCTTTGTAGACAGCATACAAGTATTTCGTTTTTCTTTCATTGACCGCTAAACCTATCTTTGCTGCCTCTGTCTCAATGCTCGCAAACGCCTCACTGACAGTTCGCTGAGTTCTTTCGGTTCCGACTATGTCAGTGTCACGACGAGGGCGAGTAGTTGTACAGACTTGTAAAAAATTATACCTCCAGTGTTGGCTTGTGAGTTTCGTACAATTCTTTCAAAAATTACGTTAGAGAGATCGAATGATAGCACATCGGCTTGTCCTGACATCGAACGATTAGGTGGTGTTCTTACCAACATCGATGGAGCAGCAGTAGCTCTCCATCGTCATCCTGCACAAACGGGCAAGCTCGGCAGAGATGCCGAGACTAGACATGGCCCTGTATAACTCGTCTCTATACACGCTATCATAGGCAACTATAAAATCGAAGAAAAAGTGGTGCATATCGATTTTATATTCATGCGTTTTTCCTAAGATCTGCCGTAGTGTGAATATTTGCTCAATGGTGGACTTTCCCGGCCTGAAACCACACTGATAAGGACATATCAGGTTGTTGACGATAGACGTTCACATAATATGGCAGACAGGATCTTATACGCGTCGTTGAGAAGACTTATACCTCTGTACTTAGCGCAATTCAGACAGTCTCATTTCTTCAGGATTGAGCAATCGATGCTGAGGTTCCATTTATCGTGCATACCTTCTTTCGACCAGATTTTTCAGCTAAGCTGGTACATGCTCCTTACCAATTCATCTCCTCCTGCCTTGAAAAGTTCGGCGGCAAAGCCTTCGGCTCCAACAGTTTTGTTGGATTAAAGTTTGGATATCGCTATACTCACTTCATTTTGATAGAGTTAACGTGAATCTTGACTATCATCGCCACTGTTGAGTGGCTCATTCTGCCTAACAGTGGAATATTGGTCATTGTCGATGTTTAGCAGTCTACAGAAGTGTTCCTTCCATGTCCTTAGCACCGACTGCGCTCCTACCACTAGGTGTCCATCTTCATCCCTGCAGGATTCTGTTCTTGCTTCAGAGCCCTGGAATGTTCTTTTTAGCTTTTGATAACATTTTCGATGATCATTCCTGCAATAAAGTTGATTAATCTCCTCGATTGAGGGCTTATCATGATCCTTTTTCTTCTTTGTGAGAAGTCGATGTTCCTTTTTTCTCCTCCGCTAGCAGACATTATGAGCAGCTCTAGTCCTTCTTTGTAACACCAGCCGCTTTGTACGCCTCTTGTTTTGCTGCATGTGCTTGCGAGCATTCCCCATCAAACCAAAGATTTCGTTATAATGCCCGCGAGAAACGCAGTACATGAGAGGCGGCATCTCTGATGGCTTGTTGTTATTGGCAACGCTGCCACTGGTTTTCCGCATTTGTTGCTAGCGGCATAGAACTTTGTTTGAGATTGAAAGAGAATCGATCGGCGAAGGCTCTGGCGGTCTCTTGTGTTTGTAGCCATCAAACGTCAAGCTTCCTCACAGTATTTCGTTGATTTCGCTCCATTCTGGATATCCGCATCCGTACCTTGGCTACAATTAGGTAGTGATTCGAGTTCACGTTGATTCCGCGGAATGCTGGAAGAATGCCTTGCGTCGACTTGGTTGGCGGTTTTTCGATCAAAAGAAAGCCATATCCCCTTGTGAATATCGAGGCGTAGGAGGCGCGTTCTAGCTACGACAACGCTTCATCACGCCGCAAAGTCAAGTAGCCTGAATCCGTTGTAAGATGTGGTTTCGTGTAGGCTGTGCTTTCTGGCCCCGCTACTAAAAACGTCCTCTTTCCTAGCTTTCTGTTAAAATCATCTTGGACAATTTTAACGTCGTGGCTAGGGCATTGTTCAAAAGTATTGTCCAAGAGCTGGTAAAAGTCATCCTTCGTCGCGTCGTCCATCTTCTCGTGAGAGGCGTAAGTGCATATTAAGCTCATGTTATTGAATTAAGCCTTGATGCAGTTAGTCATGAGGCGCTCGTTCACATGCCCGAAACTCAAGAGTTCTTGCCTAAGTCTGCCTCTAATAAGAAATTCGCACCTGAATAGACGCTGTCCTTGTTGTTTTTAACAATCGCCGTAGTAGATGTCGAGGTTTTCGGGCTTCTTTTTGCCCGGCCCATTCCATTACACTTCTTGGATGACGATAATGTCTGCTTTGCAGCAGTCTAGGTCATCCGCAAGTTGTTTGGCTGCACGTGGTTTGTAGAGGGACCTTGCATTCCATGTGCAACCTCGAGGATCGTTGTCCTTTTTATGTTTGCAAGAGTATTCAACTGTAAACTCATCCGTATCCGAGGCTGTTGGTTGCTTCGTAACCAGTGCTTTTTACGTGTTACGAAAATAAACCAGACGGCACAACCCCCAACCTGGAAGGCCAGTTCCTTTTGTTGTAGCTCTAGGATGCGGGCCGAGTACACCGGTATGTTAAATGTCTTCTAAATATCGAACGAAACCATTCTTGTTTTACCGGAGTGATGAATAGATTGGTTCCACTTCTCAGTGAGATACGCCATTTAATCATCAGTAGACCCCTCTCCTTTGAGGAGTTTTCGAGAATCAAGACATTTCATAAGCTGACGATTCATCAGCATTTCCATGACCTTGGAAGAAAGGGAGTTTAAGTAGTGAGTCGATAACTGGACGGGGAGGAATATTCGCCTTTTTTACGTTCACGGAAAAAGCCCAGAAGAGTAGGGCAAACAGTAAAGCTAACGCAGAAGCTTTGCCATCTCGTCAGAACTATGGGGGAAAAACCATCTGCACCAGCGGATTTGTGTATGTTAAGACCGTTTAAGTACTGTGCAAGCCTTAAAGCTTGGGATTCGTAGTAGGCTTTCTTTCTGATTTTTTTCTTTCTACATATTCTTTTATAGTTCATGTTTGCCTCGATGTAGCTTGACTTTGACCTAAAGCCATCACTTGAAGCACGCAACAACTTTAGCGAAGTAAATGATAATTATAAATGCAATAATAATGCTCACATTACAAATAAAAATATGCTGTTAATATGCTAGCTGCATTTTAATTTCAAAACTTAAACAAATTCACTTGGCTTCGATGAATACATAGCAAGAAAAGTGTTTACCTTAACAACAAACACATACATTGTTATGAACTAATGTTCTCAAGCCTAAAGTGCACTATTTCAACTTCATACCACATCTTAAAGCACCAGGTGGCAAATATTTTTGTCTTTACACGTTCAACGTTTAACAAATTGTTTATAGCATACAAGTATAAATCGTAAATCTTATTAGTAAAATTACTTACGTTGTTGCATTCTTAACGCATCTGTGCATGTGTGGATCATACTCAATATCTTGGGGTTTGTTGTTTCTAAAAGTACAAATTTAACCAGATTATGTTATATGAAAAAAGAGAAAAATAACTTTTTTACTTACGCTTCCTTTGTGTTTGTCATTGTCATTGCAGAACACTATCTACTCGTCATACCAGCTGAATGTGTAAATTACAAAATCTGTGAGTAAAATGCAAAGTAGAACAGAATGATAATAATAATATTTATCTTATGATGTCTGTAGCAATTCTTATCTGTACAATTGTAATCGGCTCTAATGTTAACTCTTAGTCAATTGGAAAATTTTGAAAAAAAATATTACGTATACGCCACAGTCGAGTAGAATAGCTGTTCAGAGTTAGTGGGGATGAACTGCATATATACAATGAAGTCGACAGTATAAAACTATAAAAGTAAATGCCAATAATACAGCATTAAGTTTGAATAGACACGCAAGTTTTTTACTTTGTTTTTTTTACTTTGTTTGACATGCAATTATTTTGGTATCTCGAATTGCATCATCATAATGGCTCGTCGGATATATGCAGGCTATAGACTGCAACACGTTTTGCATTCAGTACAACAATTAAGGGTTCATTGAGAGAGATTTAGTGATAATTGTTTGCACTGTAATAAACTCTACATATCAGTACAATTCCAAACTAAGCGCTGACATGTGACAATCGATTATCCCCTTCTAAGTAAAAAATAAAAATATTGGGTTTGCATTCTTGAAAAAAAAGATAAAATTATTTACATTACTCAGCAATAAAATATGTGTTTTGAAAACAACACTTCGAAAGTGTACTACTTCATAGTTAATCCCAATTATCTAAACTAACGATAACGACCATCCATTGTTGATTTAGATTATCAATACGCCAGGGAATTTCTTGTAACTCACATGTACATATTTTCAATGGAATTACCCAAATGGTTCCACTCTCTTATATGTGTCGTTTCGAATTTCAAGCACTCATGGAATTTGGAAAAGTAAGTAGACTTGTTCACTTTAAGGACATAATCGCTGGTCACGCACTTAAAGTCTATTTTAAGTTCTTCAATTGCTGGTACTCAAGTACTCAAGTGGAAAGCATTCACCTTTCGAAAGCATGGTTGGAGTATTACTTCCTTATGACTGGTGATCCGGAATATAACAGTACAGTACAGTACAACAGATTATAGAGAATTAAATTATAGTTATGCCCTACAGTTCTTCTTTATCAGAATAGTCTGGATAGTAAAACCCTTAAAAGTAAGGTTTGCTAAAGTAAAGTGATCGTCCTCTGTGCTCCGACAATACCTTCTATGAGGACATGATCAAGAAAGGCATTCCATCCCTGATGAAAATCTTGGTCCTTACTATGCCAGAAAGCAGAAGAATAAACGTGGAGTACAGAGGAACGCGTGTGTTTAGAAACACAATGAGTGCTCTGGGTGAGAGGGCACGTAGGGACTATCGGTAACGAAAGGCAGACTCTCTAGAAACCAACGGTCAACCCCTGTGTTTTCTGGAATGGTAGACGGCCTGATCAGTAACTAGGCCGCGGCGTAACACCAGGAAAGGTAGTCAACCTTGGGAAGTTTGAGGTTGGCAAAAATGGATGTTAAGATGCCGACTGGCACCACTCGCAGAAACCTGAAGCAAAGAACACTGAAACGGGTCATAGCGTTACCTACAGTTCATGGGAATTTTGGGTATCACCTGAAGAAGATGGGTCTTCTAGAGGATGACACATGTAAACTATGCGTGGAGAAAATTGAGCCGGTGGCACATAAATTGTGTCAATGTTCTGCACTAGCCAGCAGAAAAACGCACTGATACGAAGAATCAAAGCCTGAGAAGAACTGTGGAGAAATCCAGAGAGACCCTCCAGCTAAGATGGATCGTGGTTAGAGAAAAAAAAAAGGACCCAGCGCGTTGGTCTGATTCGAAAATCTTTCGAATTATATATGTACACGAATATATACGGAGTAGAGCGTAGGACAATAACAAATGCTTTCTTGAAATGGGAGTACTTTCCCACCTGCTATGGTCTTTGCTCATAGGCGAGCTCCTAGATCTACTCACAAACTCTGATTACAAAGTACAGGAATACGCAAAAAATGTACCAATTAGCGTTGTTAGTTAATTTTAATGCACCCTTTTGAGGTGATTTATGGTGCCATTAACTTAACATATAGATGGTGCAAGTAAGGGCTTAACAATCAGTCCAGCTAAAACTGCCCCGTACCATTTTCCAGACAAGAGAATTAGTTCTTCATCAACTAAACCCGGAAAACGTCTCCATCGACTTTCCAAAAAGGCAAAATATCTTGGGGTTATCCTAGAACAAACGCTTACTTGGAATGCACACTTACCAATAAGGCTGCTAGGGCGATATTCTAAAACCCAATATGATATACTTGTCCTACAAGGCCATCATACAATCCATGATCACCTACGTAGGCCAATCACCAGGCCGTATAAGGGTGGCTGTATAATATATTGTCTGACTTGTGTACGTACCACAGGGAGAAGGAAAATGTGACCTACCGTAGCTTTAGGAGCTTTCCTAAAACTCACCCCGCTTCACCTAGCTATTCAAACATAAGCTATGAAAAGTGCATAAATGCTTAGACTGCATAAAGTACTGGACCTTAAAGCTATTGACTTTACGGGCCTTCTGATATTAAATAACCTACGTAGCGAACCGTTTTTTAAAATCCCAGATACAATGCTTAAAGGACTATATTTCTCCAAACATTTGAAAGTAGTCATAAGTCATCATCAAATTTACATAAATGTTTATCTCCCCGTACCACCAAACTCCCAGGTCTAGTACACTGACAGCATAAAATTAGACAATTGCAGCAGTCCTCGCTTTTGAGCTATGTGTACGTGAGTACCTGAAAAGAAGAACCATTGGTGCGTGCATCTCCATTCTTTCGGAAAACAGCACTCAGGATCCTTAAATCTTATACGGTAGGGTCAAAGCTTGTTTGGTATTGCCTCAAACTCCTTGTGAACTTAGCGTCTAACAATAACATCACCCTAACCTGGAAACCCGGTCAAAACTGTTTCGAGGTGAACGAAAGAGCAGATTATCTAGCTAAAAGAGGCTATACCGCCAAGCAAGGCTCACTTTAAAATAGAGCAACGGGAAAGTTGATAACTTTACTAATTACCAGGCTAAAACTGATGGCCTTAAACCGAAGAAAAAGTTCATCAACCCCAATCACAATAAGGTCAATAAACTTCTATAACTTAACGAAGTTGAACTGAAAATTTTAACCGGCTATCTAACAAGACAGTGTCTTCCTCAGTACAATCGGAACAAGATGGGTCTGTCTGTAATAGATAACTATCGACTTTGCGGAGAGAAGGAAACCGTAGAATATATTTTATGGAATTGTCATGCGGCAACCAATACTTGCCCTTGTCCCAAGGTACAATGAGTCGAGGGACATTATGAGGTGCCTCAATCAGGCCCTCGGTTAAATGCAAGGTCAGCACGATAGATCAGAAATCACGGTGTTGACAAGGTCTATTCCCGTAATAATAAGGTCTGCTATTGTGCTTTAAACTACTTAAAAACTCTTGTTCAATACTCCGTAGATACCCCACTGAAGATAAGAAAGCTGGCAATGCCATTCAGAAAGCTCAATAAGCTTACTAACAATCCAATAGACCCTAAGAACCTGTTATCCTAAACAGCAGATATATATGTAAACAAGAGCTTATTCAGCGTAGTGTATTTGCTGCTAAGTCCAACTTGCCCGTATATTTAGAGTAAATTCGAAAAAAATCACCCAGGATTCGAGTTCTTAACTGTCAATTTCGAAGCTTACTTACTAATGTCTGGTCTACAGAATGATTCCCAGAAATACCACATTTGGACATCCGCACGAACATCTCTTTACATCGAAATTAATAGATACCTTTAGATAGATATAATTTACATTCGCTACCGCACATTTTACAATACAATTCAGAGATATGATATACTTTTATCTTTCTACTGAAACATTATTTTAACAATTTTGAAAGTCATTTAGGAAATATACAATATTTTGGAGGAAAATGCAAGAAAACCTCCAATTTGAGAAAAAAAAAAAATAACAATCTAAAAAATTAAAAAAAAAACACCAGTACTAATAACATAATTCAAGACATATTTGTTTTCAAATAAAACTTAAGGGTATCACAGAAAAAATAAATACAAAATCGGTAAGTTGATTAGTAATAAATAAATAAATATATGTGAACATAAATAAATAGATAAATAAATAAATATATAACTAAATGAACAAATAAATAAATATATAAATAAATAAATTAATTAATAAATAAATAAATAAGTAATTAAATAAATAAATAAATAAATCAATGAGTAAGTAAATAAATAAATAAATAAATAAGTATATATATATATATATATAAATAAATAAATTAAAATATTCAAAATAATAAATATATAAATAAATAATAAAATAAATAACAAAATAAATTAGTCAGAACTTACACAATAATAAAATAATCACTAAATAAATAACAAATATTTAAATAAATAAATTAATACATGCATGTATATAAGGAAACATAATAATAAATATATAGATACAAAATTAAATAAATAAATGAAAAAATTTACTGAAAAAACGAATAAGTAACGAAACAAGGTAATAGCAATAAAATGAATTATCTAAACATTTAATTGATTAACAAGAGGATTATCTGAAAGATTACAATTAATTGAAAAAGTATTTGTAAGCTTCTGAATTCTCTCAACAAGCATTTCAACATTCGCTCTATTGTGCAAATCTGAAGTGGAGTAATGCCAAGGAAGGTTTAACATCATTTTAAGCAATTTATTTTGACAAATTTGAAGCTTGCTAGTGTGACATTTTGCACAGGTTCCCCAAACTTGGCAACCATATAAAAGAATGGCTTGAAAAATGACCTTATGAATTATTATTTTATTATCATTAGACAAAGAAGATTTTTTGTTTATGAATGGGTATAACATTTTGATGGCAATATTGATTTTCTTTAAGGTTTGGTTGGTATGCACTTGAAAAGTTAGCTTAGTGTCCAAATGTATACCCAAGTATTTCACAGAAGGTGCCCATACTATATCAGCTCCATTAAATCTTATTTGATTGCTGGGAAGGTTGCAAAGCTTTCTTTTTCTTGTGAAAAAGATAGCTTGCATCTTGGCCGTATTCAATTTAATTTTCCACTTTGTGTAATACCTTTCCAAAATTTCCATCGCATTCTTTAGATTCGTCTCAATGTTAAGACTAAATTCATGTGATGAAAGAATGGCGGTATCATCAGCATAAATAGCTACTTCACAATGAGGTAATTGTGGAAAGTCGGCTGTATATAAATTGTATAGTATGGGTCCAAGAACTGACCCCTGTGGTACTCCTGCTTGAAAATACACTAAATCGGACGCGGAATTATTAACGTAGACACTGAAACAACGG
The DNA here is from genome assembly GCA_945910035.1 of Brachypalpus laphriformis. NCBI lineage: Eukaryota > Metazoa > Arthropoda > Insecta > Diptera > Syrphidae > Brachypalpus > Brachypalpus laphriformis. The sequence continues at coordinate 62,517,051 of OX246756.1, forward strand.
TTTGACAAGAAGCTTTGAATTATTTTACATAGATATGGGGGGAAATTATAACTAACTAATTTGTGCAGAAGGCCATTGTGCCAAACAGCGTCAAATGCTTTTTCTATATCTAGCAATAGCATTCCCGTGGATTTTCCTAACTCTCTGTTGGCTTTAATACTATTGCAGATCCTAAGTACTTGGTGCGAGGTGCTATGGTAGCGCCTAAAACCAAATTGTTCATCCGGATATATATGTCTATCACAGATAATTTTGAGCATGTGTTCCTTAATAACCTTTTCATATATTTTGCTAATAGAGCTTAACAAGCTAATTGGTCTATAGCTTTCGGGACTTTCTGGATTTTTTCCTGCTTTTAAAATTGGCACAACTTTCGCTTTTTTCCAAGCATGGGGAAAATACTGCACCTTGATGCAGGTATTTAAAATGAAAGCTAACATGTTTACCCCAGATTTAGGAAGATTTTTTAGGTATATATTCCTTACATTATCAAGTCCGCTGGTTTTTTTAACTCACAAACCGCTAATGATGCGCCCTACGTCCTTCACCCGCTGAGACCGAGTTTAAAACGCGAACAGTATCCATCGCTAGGTTAGTTGTAATAGAGTTCCCCAAATTTTGAGACACTGCATGATTCTTACTAAATGATAACGCAAGCTCTTTAGCTTTAGCAAGATCTGTGAAAAGTGTATTGTTAGAAGATTTTAAACAAGGAATTTGTCTGGACTTATTTTTTACTAATCTAACAATATTCCAGAAGGGCTTAGCACTTTTATCTAGAATACTGGGTTTTTTATTCCACTCTTTACTGCGATGCTGGTCAATGAGTTTGGAAATCAACTTATTCAGGTTATTAACTTGAATTCGGAAAAAAGGTTGTCGATACCTTTGCCAGTTACGTCTATGTGCGTTCCGGATTCTGATAAGTTCTAAGACTTGCGATGGAATCCTTGTACCAATATTCTTTTTTTCAACTTTCGGGATACATGTATCAGCCGAGTTTAATATAGTGTTTGTAAATTGCTGAAGGACGGAGTCAACATCTTCTTCAGTAGATATGTTTTCCAGATTTGTATGAATGTTCCGTACATAATTGTTTACTTCCGAGCGGAAACGCGCCCAGTTTGCATTTTTGATATTCAGGAAATATTGCACTTTTTTCTCCCCTGACCGAAGAAACCTGCAGAACATAGGATTGTGATCAGAGCTGAGCTCATTCAAGGATATTGGCTGACATATTTGACTAGAAGTATTGGTAAAAAACAGATCAAGAACAGAAGGACTTCCACGAGAACAAGCTGGAACATACGTAGGACTAGGAGGAAACAAAACAGATATTGGTAACGTAATACAAAGGTCTGCAAGTAAATTTCCAAACGTATTTGCCCGATTGCAACCCCAATTCCTATGTCTGCAATTAAGATCTCCACCAATTAAGAAGTCCTCTCTAATCGTAAATAATTTTCTAATGTCATTTTTCAATCCTACTCTTCTTTCCATGGATGAACCTTTACCATTAAAGTAAACGGCATACATTTTAATTACCCTCTGATTCCTTAGTTTCACCTCTATCCCTACATTTTCCACATAGCGTGTTTGCACACTAGGTAAAAGCAAATGCTGAATTGATTTTTTTACAAAAATTGCTACGCCTCCGCCTCGTCTACCGTTTCTATCAACTCGATAGCACTTGTAGACGGAAGTGGGTAGTTTAATATCATGATTGAGCCAAGATTCCGTAACTAAAGCAACATCAATGCCGTTACGATTTAAAAAATCTATGAATTCTATATATTTGTTTCGAATACCTCTTGCATTCCAAGTAATTATTTTCATATATCTATCTACCATATTACTTAACATTATTAGAATATAAAAATTTCGTAGCTAAATGTGCGATAGCATTAAATTGTTCAATTTTGGATTTACAAGAACTTAATTTTGTTATCATTTCCATAAACAAGGAGTTTAGTTCTTCCATAGAAAATAGTGTATTGTTGTTGTTGATGGATGCGTTGCAGTTGGTTGCATTCGAACTTGTTGGAGAGATGTTCTCCCAAACATTCGCTGGTTGAGTGTTGCTACACGTATGAGACTTCACGGTGGACCTTTGCGGTAGCGATGGGAAATCAGTCATTGAGGCGAAAGATACCGGTTTATTAGTTGTGTGACTGGGAGTGTGCAAGTAAGCAGCTTTTGGTGGAGCGCGGGGGAACCTATTTGAAGATCTCTCTCTCATTTCTAAATATTTTGCTCTACTAACACAGGTGACGTCGGTTGCTTTATGATTACCGCTGCAGTTTGCACACTTACTGGTGGAAGTATTTATGCATTCGGAAGACTTGTGTGGACCAGCACAGATAGCGCAGTATGATTTTATGTGACAATTTCTCTCACCATGGCCAAACATTTGGCAATTGTGACATTGTGTCAGTTTACCTTTCAGTTTCCTTTGATAGCTCCAATTAACTTGCGTATGCATAATAGAACGGAATTTCTTTCGTAGCTCGTGTAATTTTATGGAACCACTTTCCAAACAAATTAAATATAAATAGTCAACATATTGATCGTATTTTTTTGTAATTTTTTTAACTTCAATGCACTTGAGTCCAAGATTATTTAGAGTATCTTTTAGTGTATTAACGTCCATTTCACTCATACCATGAAGAATTACTTTAAAGGCCTTTTCGCTCCTCAAATCGTGCGTGAAAAATTGGCAGTTTTGTTCTTTTAGTTTAGATATCACTTTTTTATATGAATCCATAGAGTCACAAGCAATTTTAATTCCAATGGATAACTTTTTTATGGAATAATCCAAAACACTTAAGGCGCTCATTAAATTATGAACATAGTCATTAGTTTTATGTAATAACTTATCGAAATTAATTGTACTACAAAACAACTTTTCATACAACGTCAACAATGAATGCGCGCCATTTTTTTCCGAGTTCTGCAGCGCGTTTGAAATGCCTCCAACTCATTTCAAAAGAGCTGGATTTCTCCTCGACTGTTCTGCCTGGGGAAGAGGATTCCATTGCATTGCGTATTTAGCGCCGTAGGATGTGTCCAATCTGCTGCCACTTTCTCCTTCACACAGTAATGTCTACAGGTTCTGGGTCCGTTCTCAGATAAAGTTGTTCGTTGGAAATACGATTGGGTCGAAAGATCCTCAAAATGATTTTTTGACATATGTTTATGCAGGTTTGCAGCTTGTGTATGATGCCACTATATCCACCTTCCAAGTACTACACCTATAAAGCAGAAAGGCAAAGAATTTCTCGATTTCTGCGATGACTATGGGTTAATAGTTTTGAATGGAAGGACAATTGGAGATACTGAAGGAAACCTTACATTTATCTCTAACGTAGGAAAATCTGTTAATGACATACCATATGTGCCGCCTCGCAAGAAATCCTGGATCTGATAAAAAAAATTCGAAGTTGCAGAGAAAATTTGGTCTGATCATCTCCCAATTCAACTTAGCCTTAACTTAAGGTCCGCGACAAATACTAGGAAAAGGCTTAGTCTTTTACCTAAACTGTTATGGAGACCCATAGCTAAAGAGCGCTACGTCACTAAATTGAACGAGAACATAGAAATGTTAGCACAACATAAATCTGAATTTGATTTGAAAGATTTAGAATTAATAATAAGGCAGTCTACGCCATTACAACTAAAATCAAATAGAAAAACAAATTTTAGAAGCGAATGGTTTAATAATCAATGTGAGGAATATAGGAAAAAGTCATTTAGCGCATTAAAGGAATTTCGAAAAACGCATAGCCTTGAAGATAGAAGAAAATACATTGAAGCAAAAAATTGTTATAATGTTATCTGCACCAGGAAGAAAGAGTATTATTACCAGGATATTGTAAGAAAAATTAATAGAATAAAATACAGTAAAAAATGGTGGTCACTGGCGAAAAAAATTAGGCGCCAACAATTTCAAACTGGGAAGGTTATTGGAGCCCAAGAATTCAGGAGCTACTTCAAATCGCTTTTAAACCCAACCAACAATGTTATAGACATAATGTACGCCCCAAGATTGAATGTAGATGAAGACCCAGATCGACCAATAACAGCAGCAGAAATTAAGTGTGTGTTATCTAAGGTGAAACTGAACAAAGCGGCGGGTGTTGAACGAATACCTTATGAATTTTTTATCAACGCCTCGGATGAGTTCATAGAAAGGTTAGCTTCATCGTATGATCTGGCCCTAATTAGAAGCAGTGTAGATGAGACCTTTGGCGTAAGCATTGTGTTTCCTATACTCAAAAAGGGAGATGCTAATCAACCGTGTAACTACAGAGGCATATCCTTTATGAACTGTATAGCCAAAATCATGATGGGTATTATAAACGAGCGGTTGTCAGTATGGGTTGAAGAACATAGGAAACTAAACGAATACCAAGCTGGATTTCGCAAACAGTACTCGATAACAGACAACATCTACAACCTAACGGCAATAATCCAACTAAAATTCGCAGAAAACAAGAAAGTGTATGCGTTTTTTGTAGATTTCAAGGCAGCGTTCGACAAAGTGCCAAGAAAGCTCTTAATGTACAAACTTCTCGAAATGGGAGTGTCTTCAAAACTAGTTCGTTTTTGGCAAAGTGTATACAAGAACACAAACTCAGTGGTGTGGACTGGATGTGAACTCTCATATGAAAAATATAACGCACACAACATGAGTGGTTGTGAGAAGCTAGGCCCTGGCACTTTAAAGAGCTGTTGCGCCAAATATTTGTTTTGTAAACATAAGGTTACTACTGTATGCCGATGATATTGTAATTTTGGCCTATGATGTCAAAACTTTGCAAAGGATGATCAATAAATTAGATACATACTGCGATACCTGGTGTTTGGAAGTTAATATAGGCAAGGGCGAAGTTATGGTTTTCAGAAGAGGCGGGGGACTAACAAGACAAGAGAAGTGGACGTACAAGGGTGAACCAGTGAAAATTGCTGCTGAGTATAAGTTAAAAGTAGAAACGCTGCAGCTAAAGCTAGCATAAATGCTACATGGAAAGACTTCTTCAAAAAGAAACAGGTCACGCTTAGATCGAAATGGAAGTTGTTTCTAGCTGCGTGCAGAGCAGTACAAATATATGCAGCGCAAGTATGGGGGTATTCTTGTTTCGAGGAGGTAGATAAATTGCAGCGATATTTTGTAAAACATACATTAAAACTACCTGAGTTTACTCCAAACTATGTGATAGCGCTAGAAACTGGAGCGGAAGAAGGCCATATTTACATCTTGAATCTACATATGCATTATATTGCAAAGACGCTTTTTGAATACGATGTAGAGAGGCTTCCACATAAACTCTCAAACATGATAAAAACTAAAAAGCTATTTTCGTTCAAAGAGGTTCAAAGGTTGGGGTCAGACTTAGGCCTTAACTGGGATGATAAACACCTTTCCCAAAACGAGTGGCATAGTAAATGCATAGCACTAAGTGAAAATCCGAAGCATCGTATATATCACCAGCATGTATCAAAAGCCAAAGATAGCGAAACGCGAATCTACAAAAACCTCGATTTTACTAAAGGCAACGCTTATTGCAATGACAACAGCCAGCAAAGTGATATTAGCTGGATTTTTAAAGCGCGAGCAGATCTTATTCGCCTAAATGGAAATAGCTTTAACATTGGAGATACAAGACTATGCACGCTCTGCAATTTAAGGGATGAAGAAACAATCCAACATTTTATGGGCAGATGCCAGGTGCTTAGGGAGTTTAGATGCAAATACTTTAATAAAAATATGCTCTCAGAAGAGGAAATAATTAATATTTTAAATGGAGGCTTAGATGAAAATTGGAAAAATGTGTTAACTATATAACTTCCGGTTTAAATTATAGAAAGCTAATAACAGAAGAATTTGATTAGGTAAATTACAAAAGCACAAATACCATATGCGTTTTTTTTTTTCTAAGTACAGGATAAGGGTTAAAGGAAGAGTGGGAAAAGATATATTCTGAAATCACAAACAAAAGCTCGCTTTAGATGCCATAACGTGTAAACGACATCATCGAAGCCGAAGGAGACCCAATACCTTATTGAAAAAATTGTTTCATTCAACTTATGTATACTTTTGTAACATTGAAAAATGTACCTCATTCCCTTATTTTCCAATAATTTCAAATTATTGTAGAATAGGATATATTTTTTGTTATTTTCTAACAAATGAAACTGTAAATGATTATTTATAATTGGAAATTATTTTGCTTTTATCCACTTTTTTGTTTAAAATGAAAAATTACTTTTGTTGCATGGTGTAGAATCATTTGTTCGTACATTGTCTTTTAACGCAAACGTTCAATTTGATAACATTTAGTAAATTGCCCCCCTGGCAGCTGACCTCCTCGTAGTGGGGGGCGGGCAACGTGACTGGGATGTGCGGATGGGGTAACTTAAATGTTTATTCCCATCCATACAATCCAGTCACGGCTAACAAAGCGCACACCCCATGATGACAAGACGACGTAAACGGGCCTCGGACATTGCCAAACCTGGTAAGCCAGGGCATCCTTTGGAGCCAGGCCTGAAGGGTATCAGTATGCGAGCGTCTGGTGGTCGGCCTGTCCCGCTCGGCAGCCGGCCGGGTCAAACCCGAAATTTCTACGAGCTTCCTGTCAATGGTCCGGCGAACCATTACGGGGGTCATGGGGTGAGCGCGCTGTGCACCGATAGGGGCATAGATGGACTCTCTGAGATTCGACAACGGCATCGACTTAGGATAGGCACATGGAATGTCTCATCGCTCACAGGGAAGGATCTTGAGCTTGTTGGGGAGGCTGTTAAAAGTCGACTAGATATAGTTGGCGTCTCTTTAACAAAGCAGAGAGGTTCTAAAACTGTGGACCTTTCGGGTGGGTGGAAGCTCTTTCTCTCAGGAGTCGCACCCTCAATGTCTGCTCGGGCGGGAGTGGAGATACTCACAAGTCCCAGGTTGACAGACAGAGTATTGGAGTGGATACCATTAGGAGGGAGAGTTGCGATCTTAAAGCTCAAGCTTGAAAGATCAACTCTGGCATTGGTGCAGGTGTATGCACCGAACCTTCTGTCAGAGTATGCAGCTTTCCTAAATGAAGTTTATGTTGCCCTTGAAAAGGCTGCAGATATGGATTCTTTTGCCCTGATGGGTGACTTCAATGCTCATGTGGGTGTAGATGTTATGACATGGGGGAGTGTGATTGGGAGGAACGGTGATCCTGATCAAAACGCGAACGGAGAGAGGTTGTTGGATTTTTGTTGTGAAAATGGCTTATCCATCATGAACACTATCTTTCCGCACAAAGACATTCACAAATACACGTGGTACCGTCAGAGTCTTCAGCAGAAGTTGCTGATCGATTTCTTTGTGGTACCATCGTGTCTTTTTTTTTTTTTTCTTTTTTTTTTGGATTGCGCCAGGGATGTGTAATCTTCATAGATACTTATAGCCTGAGTGCTACTAGCATGCACGATTCGCAAACCTGAGTAATCGATGCCAGGAATACGCCTACGTACTAAACACGCACCCTACACACTTCAACCACTCTCCCCGCGGGACTGCCGTTAGGTATTACTTCGCGGGGCTGGTTAGCAATTTATGCTATGCTTCTTGTGTCAGCTTCTTCCGCCGCTTCAGCTGCTCTTCTTAGCTCTTCTATTCTCCGCAGCTCTTTTTGTAGAGTTGTTACGAAGGTACATATTGCCATCCAATTCTCTTCCGACTGTAACATATGGTCGAGGAGTAGTGACGGACTTGGTAGAGTAATTCTCCATGCCGTGAAACGTGTGCAGTAAAACGCTGCGTGCTCCGTATCTTCATCTTCACCTGGGCATTCCGGGCAGGTGGTACCATCGTGTCTGAAAAGAATGGTTTGTGATGTTCGCGTATTGAGAGGGGCCGAACTGTCAACTGATCATCACTTAGTGCTGTGCAAATTGTATCTTAGCGAGAGAGTGCCTCCCCTACCAAAGCGTAAACCAAGGATGGTTACACGCATACGATGGGAGAGGTTACAGGACGATGAGATACAGGAAACATTTGCGCGGCAAATATCTGAGAGGTTTGAACGGATTCCAACTGTTCCATCAAATGTAGAGGAAGAATGGCAACTGTTTTCAACAGCGGTTATTGCCTCTGCGGGAGATGTTTGTGGAGTGAAGCGGCTTGGTGTGGCGGCTGGTGGTGAGAAAAGAACTACTTGGTTTAAAACGCCCGGAGTTCAAGAAGCCATCAGAAAGAAGAAGAGAGCCTTTAAGGTGTGGATTCACTTGGGGAACTCCGATTCTCGAAATCGTTACACTGAGGTGCGAAGAACTTGCAAATTATCTGTGAAAACAGCGAAAGAACAGTCTTGGAAGGAGTTTGGCGAGAAATTGGAACGTGACCACCGATCTGCAAATAAGATGTTCTGGCAGACCGTCCGCCGACTCAGAGGAAAAAAGTTGAATATCGTTGAAGGAGTCAAATCCAAAGACGGTACACTTCTTTCCAATGAGGAGGAAATCTTAGGCAGATGTAGCGAGCACTTTTCAGAATTGCTCAATCCCGAATAGGGCACCGAAGATGACAGACCTATTGTCGAGAGTTGGGCGGAAAGTAGTCCTACGGTAGTGGAAGTAACTTTGGCGATCAAAGCGCTAAAAGGGTGTGGATGGAATTCGGCCAGAAATGCTCAAGGCTTTAGGTAAAGAGGGAGTTCAATGGCTCTCGCGTGTCATTAAAGTGGCCTGAGAATGCGGTGAAACACCTGGTGATTGGCAAATGGGGGTGATAGTTCCTCTTTTTAAAAAAAGGGGACAAAAGAGATTGCGCCAACTATAGGGGTATATCTCTTTTAAGTCTCCCTGAAAAAGTCTTCGCTAATGTGCTAGAAAAGCGTTCCAGAGCTGTGGTTGAGGACAGTTTCGGGGATAAGCAGTGCGGTTCTCGTCCCGGTAGAAGCACAACCGATCAGTTGTTCACTCTCAGAATGGTTCTTGAGAAGGCCTGGGAATATGCCAAACCTGTCTGCACTTGTTTTGTGGATTTGGAAAAAGCATATGATAGGGTTCCTCGAGGCAAACTCTGGAGCGTTCTGCAGGAGTATGGGATTGATGGTTCCCTGTTAAGGGCGATTTAGTCTTTGTATACAAACTGTAGAAGCTGTGTTCGGATAAACGGTGTTAAATCAATACCTTTCACTGTGGGCGTTGGACTCCGCCAGGGGTGCGTTTTGTCACCTCTCCTCTTCATTGTATATATGGATTGGATGTTACAGCGCAGCCGTGGCGGGGAATGTTTCAAAGTGGGAGACCTAAAGATTAGTCATCTGCTCTTTGCGGTTGATTTGGTCATCCGTGGGTCCTCTCAAACCGAACTTCAGCGCGCACTCGAAAGGTTTGTAGCCGTTTGTGATGATGCTGGAATGAAGATCAACGTCAACAAATCGGAAGTAATGGTCGTTTCCAAAAAACCCATTCAGTGCACTCTGCATGTTAGTGAAGTCCCACTGAAGCAGGTGGAGAAGTTTAAGTACCTCGGGGTCTTATTCACGAGTGATGGGAGGAGCAATGCCGAGTTATCCTGTAGAATTGGTCAGGCTGGATCAATTTTGAGAGAGCTTGGCCAATCTGTTATAAGGAAGGCCGAACTTTGTGTTCAAGCTAAGCTATCGGTTTTTAACTCGGTGTATGTTCCAACTCTCACCTATGGTCATGAAATTTGGGTAGTGACCGAAAAAACAAGATCGCGGATACAAGCTGCCGAAATGAGGTTCCTTCGCGGTGTTGTTGGAATAACTCGTAGGGATCGAGTGCGCAACACCAGAGTACGCAAGGCGCTCAACGTTGAGCAGCTACTTCTCCGAACGGGACGATCTATGCTTCGATGGTTTGGTCACGTAGTGCGTATGCCCCCAGACCGGCTTCCAAGACGCGCCATGGTTGCCGTGCCATCAGGTAGGCGACTTCGTGGAAGGCCTAGAAATAGATGGTTGGATCAAGTCCGACATCTCTCCTGGAGCCGGTTAGGGATTCCTCCTGATGAATTGGAGTCAATGGCGGAAGATCGAGAAGGATGGAGAGCATCCTACCCCCGCGACCCTCATGAAGGATTAGCGGGCCATTGAAAATGAATGAATGAATGAATAGTAAATCATTTATAAACACAATGTCCTGTAGATAAGCCATGCCGGTTCGCAGGTAAAAACAAATGTTAAAGGAAATCATTATGAAATAAATAAAAATATGAAATATGAAAAATATGAAATATGATCTTATTCTTTCAGTCACTACCAAAATTTCAGGACCATAGCACGCTCGCTTATTATTATTAAGATTACTGGTGAATGATCTGAGGAGAGACGTTTGTAAAGTCTTAAGCTAAACCTCTTGCAATGAAGAAGTCTACGAGGTCAGAAGTATTTGTTCTGTCGGTGGGCCAAATTGTCGGTTTTCCCGTCCAAAAAAAGTCAACATTAAATTACATGCCGGCTTCGTCAATTAATCTGCCTTTAGTTGAATCGCACCTTGAATCCCAAAAGGTGTGTTTCGAATAGAAATCACCACCAACAATAGAATTCGCTCCAAGTGAGAGATTTATGAAGTCAGTCTTTTCTAGTTTTTATCGCGGGGGGCAATATATGGACACGATATTGTAGTGCGAATGCTTATTTCTTATGAAAACTGTACTTACTTGCATCGCATCGGTCTCAATAATTGTATTTATAGGATGCGCAATACAATTTTTAATGAAAAGGGAAGATCCGCCTCTAGCCCTTTCGGATGGATGGTAAGCAGTATCCTTATATACTTGTATATATATATTTTTATTTTTATTTTTCAAGTGCGTTTCGGAAATCAAGCATGTGTCAAAATTGTTTTTTCGCAAGAATACTTCTAGTTCGTTTATCTTTTTTAATAGTCCGTTTAACATTTTAAGCAAGTGTTTCATATTCATACTTGAGTTCCTGTTTTGCGAGTTTTATGATAGAGATTGCTTAATTTTTCAAACATGAGTTTATTTGTTTTACTTTGCTCTTCAAGTTTCGCGAGAATTAGAAAAAAACTTGAGATATTGGATCTGGAGCAATACTGCTTTGTTTATTTTCTTGCGACGCGGCTTGCGCATACGTTTGCCCGCCAGAAGATGACGGCTTTCCTTTTCGGACTTTTTCTTGCACAACTTTCGTCTTTTCTTTGACAAGTTTTCTTTCTATCGCTGCTTTCCCCGTAGAAACTTTAGACTTTTCCTGTGGTTTCCGGTTCGGGAAAGAGAAAAAGTTTGTTCAGCAGTCTTTCTTGGTGTAGCACAAGCGTTTGACAATTTTGGCCTCAGCGACAACTAAAAAAGACACTATCCAAACAACAAGCAGAGATCCTTAACTCCTACGTTTCAGGCAAATACTTTCTCGTTAAGGAAAACAACGCATATTCGGAACTCAAATAAATCAAAGCGGACACATCTCAATTTTTTGTCTCCTGTACATTTACAATATTCCCATAGTCGGACAGCGCTTAAGGCCTTAACCAGTTCCAAAATAATTCGTGAATGTAAAACCTTTTTGAACTCGCTCGCAAGGGACTGAGATCTTGGGAAATGAGATCTCCGGTCAGCTTGCTGAGCCAGGCTCAGAGAACGATTTGTCAGGACCCTAACCTGCGTTGGGTCTTCCTACGGCCAAGGTTAGGACTTCCATTGATAATTGACTTTCTCACGAATACAATTGTATGACTCTCCAGGCTTTGGCAGGTACTACCGGACCTCTTAAGGGATCAGCGGCATTCATTCGACAGGTTTAAGTAAAACTGCAAACTGCGTCGCTTGTAGAGAGGGCAACGTCACTGCGGAAGACTTATTTTTCTATTGCCCTGCCTTTGCTCGTTTCAGGTGGCAGATCTTCGGCACTGATGTGGTGAGTATTGGTGCTGCAAGCTCCTCATCACTGAAGCGCTTGCTTGGCTTTCTATAAAAGACAAAAACAATTCCAGTAAAGTGGCTAAATCGCAGTTTTCCTCCCTGTTAGTACGATGGACCAGTTACATACATCTGAGTTCTCCAGTGAAGCCTTTCGTATCGCAACAAAAAACAGTGATAATACGCATGTGGACATTTGGTAAATATAATATTCAACTTTGGGATTGTACAGAAACATCGTAAATGCACCTTCCCACTTTTAGGAATGATGGCTTTCATAGATACCTGTCTGAAGTGTCTTTAAATTCTTTAAATTCGACTAGCTCTGCTAGGAAGCTCTGCTAAACAAATTACACCTTTTTCCAGGAACACAGCAGAAACTGGCAATGCTTCCCACTCACACAGTCAGCTGGAAGAATGGGTCACGCTAACCAACCATGATGTAGAACAGTTGAGAAAGAATCGAGATCTTAGGTAAAAAGCTGCAGAGAGCTGAAGTGCATTGAAACACTCTATAGAAGATAGCGCACAGGTGTTGTTGACCCCCAATGTCCCGCGAAGGATTACAGCATCTAGGTAGAAAAAGTAGCAAGGAAGAATTTTAGGTCACTATTTAGACCCCTTTTTCCATGCGTTCCATACTTGGCCTTCCATATCATACCAACGGAATGTCTTCACAAATGATTTGTGCTTCCTGTTATCGTAGCTTCATCGTGACGCAAATAATTTCTGATAAAGTTGCTTTAGTTCAGATTTCTATCCAAATGAATTTATGAGCAAACATTGGACTCTGTTCACCAAGGAAGTTGGGGGTAATGTCAATGATATGTTGTCGGTAATAAAACAAAATGCACTAGAGTAGAGTAATGATTCAATATCCATACATCATGGAACAACGAAACTTTACAGCACGCGAATGTGCTATCAGAACTGCTTTAAAATATCGTTTTGCTAGCATCTCCATCTATGGACCACTGATCGTTTTCCTTAAAGAACCTGCTGCCCGTTGGTCAGTCCCTTCATCTGTGCCTAATGGCATTCGAAGCGTGCGAACAACTAAAACCATTATAAGCAGTTCAGTAGTACGTCGGCTAAAGCTCAGGAATATGAACTAAATTTCACAAGCCCTTTCCTTAGCCCCGATCCTATCAGGGTATAATGGAAATGTGGTCATATATTCTAACGTGCGATCCATAGCACTAAAATGGAGACTGTCGTAGGTTCAGGCATCTTTCGGAATAACAACAATGTCTTCCAAGCGGAGGTCTTGAAAGTGACAATAGCCACCCGCGAATCTGCGATAGAGGTAATACCAACAGAAGTTTTTACCTTCCTACCACTCAAGGAGTACAACACAAGGTAAGGTTCTCCTGAATCCCTGAACATGAAAGCATACCAGCCAATGAAAAGGCTGACGAACTGTCAACAGGTGGTTCGACATCCTAAATCAGAAGAAGTTGACCCCTCTGTGAATTAACCGCTTTGCACACTCATGCTTGAAGCAAGGAAAAAAGCCACAAGAGAGGCGAAAACCAGTTGGAGCCCCATACAGACTTTTACCATGAAGAAGTTATGGCTCACTTTTCACAAAGCCAGGACGGAGAGTCTCTCCGGAAATTCATCTCCACCTTCGTATTATCACGAAACATAATACTCTGCAGTACAACATGAAGGAATTTCGTCAGACAAAGACCTTTGCAGAGGCTACGGTGACGTAGTCTATAAGGACAAAGTCTACTTTCTGTGCCAGGTTCCCCATCAGACCAAGAATAAGTTTCTCGGGAAACACTTCTTCCAGGATCTAGATGACCTTTTCAGCACACCAACAGACAAAATAATGAATTTCACCAAATCCATAGGATGGTTTGTACGTAACAACGCAGTAATTGAAAAATTTAGTAATGAACAAAGTTAAAATTGGCTCCCAATGAGTCTGCACTGACCTGAGTATGTAGAAGCTATAAAAGTAGAATGGCAACATATGGTGGGGGAACATGGCGATGGACATACAAATTGGATGAAGGCCAAAATTATACAAGGACTAGAAACATTTTAGAAACAATAATTGGCTGCCAAGTGACCCCTAGAACCCTGATCTCATTTATGTTGACGAGGAGCAAAGGCTGGGAGACTACAAATGAAGTAATTACAAGGATGATGCAGCGTATAGAGGAATGAGCAGTGAGCGAGAGAGGACGATTCTACCAACTCTGGCAGCTAAAAAAGAAGCCACGAAATGTCAAACTTATTCCTGCGAAGGAAAGTCTTGACTGGCAGTGCTGCAAGTGAGTAATAGAACAGAGCAATTGGAGAGTTTTTTTTTTTTTTTTTAGGTCGTATGCATGCAGATGGAGTGGAGTGTGGAGTGAAGCGGGTTGGTTTGGCGGCTGGTGGTGAGAAAAGAACTCCTTGGATTAGAACGCCAGGACCTCAAGATCCCATCTGAGAGAAGAAGAGAGCCTTTAAGGCTTGGATTCACTTGAGGAACTCCGTTTCTTGAAAGGAGTTTGGCGAGAAATTGGAACGTGTCCAAAGATCTGCAATAAGATGTTCTGGCAAACCGTCCGCTGACTCAGAGGAAGAAAGTTGAATATCGTGAAACCAGTCAAATCCAAATACGGTACACTTCCTTCCAAAGAGGAGGACTTCTTACGCATATGGAGCTTTTCAGAGTTGCTCAATCCCGAAAAGGGCACTGAAGATGATAGGCCTATTATCAAGAGTAGGGCGCAGAGTAGTCCTACGGTAGAGGAAGTAACTTTGGTGATCAAATCACTAGATGTTGGCAAATCGGCCGGTGTGGATGAAATCCGCCCGCCGAAATGCTCAAGACTTTTGGTAAAGAGGAGTGCAATGGCTCTCGCGTATCGTTAAAGTGGCCTGGGAATGCGGTGAAATACCTGGTGATTTGCAAATGAGGGTGATAGTCCCTCTTTTTAAAAAAGAGGACAAAGGAGATTGCGCCAACTACTTGAGTATATCTCTTTTAAGTCTCCCTGGAAAAGTTTTCGCTAAGGTATTAAAATAGCCCTCCAGAGCTGTGGCTGAGGATAGTTTGGGGGATGAGCAATGTTGTTTTTGTCCCGGTAGTAGCACAAACGACCAGTTATTTACTCTCAGAATGGTTCTTGAGAAGGCCTGGGAGTACGCTTAACCTCTCTATACGTGTTTTGTGGATTTGGAGAAAGCATATGACAGGGTTCCTCTGGGCTCTGCTCTGCAGGAGTATGGGATTTATGGGACCCTTGTTAAGGGCGATTCAGTCTTTATATACAAAATGTAGAAGCTGTATTCGAATAAATGGCGTTTAATCAATACCTTTCACTGTGGGCGTTGAACTCCGCTAAGGGTGCGTTTCGTCACCTGTCCTCTTCATTGTAACATATATATAGTCTGAATGTTATAGCGAAGCCGTGGCGGAGAATGTTTCAAAGTGGGAGACTTAGGGATTAGTCATCTGCTCTTTGCGGATGATTTGATCATCCTTGGGTCCTCTCAAACCGAACTTTAGCGCGTACTCGAAAGGCTTGTGGTCATTTGTGATTATGCTGGGATGAAGGTAAACGTGAACAAATCAGAAGTAATGGTCGCTTCCAGAACGCACATTCAGTTCACTTTGCATGTTAGTGGAGTCCCACTGAAGCAGGTGGATTAGTTTACGTACCTCGAGGTCGCATTCACGAGTGATGGATAGTACAATGCCAAGTTATCCTGCAGAATTGGTCAGGCTGAATCAATTTTGAGAGAACTTGGTCAACCAGTTATAAGAATAGCCGAAGTTAGTGTTCAAGCTTAACTATCGATTTTTAACTCGGTGTATGTAGAATAAGATGGCAGATACAAGCTGTTGAAACGAGGTTCCTTCGTGGTGTTGCTGGAATAACTCATAGGGATCGAGTGCGCACCACCACAGTATGCGAGGTACTCAATTTTGAACAGATTTTTCTCCGAATGGAGCGACTTATGCTTCGATGGCTTGGTCGCATAGTGCATATGCCTCCAGACCCGCCTCCAAGATATGCCATGACTACCGTGCCATCAGGTAAAAGACTTCTCGGTATGCGTAGAAATAGCTGGTTGAATCAAGTACGACATCTGTCCTTGAGCCGTCTAGGGATTCCAACTGATAAGTTGGAGTCAATAGCGAAGGATCGAGAAGAATGGAGAGTCCACCTGAGCATCCTATCTTCGCGATCCTCACAAAAGATTAGCGGACCATTGAAAATGTATGTGTATAATGTATATATACATGCAGAAGCATGAAGTTGTGCATAACTCGTAGCACGGGCTGCAAGTGTCCATAAAAGATTTGAACCTCTACTTGTGCATCTAAAAAAAAAAATAAAAATAACAGGGTGGTTCTCGTATGATGTGGCGGAGAACAGTCGAAAGTGAATCTCGGCAACTGCAAAAGAGCTGGTGGTGAGTAAACGTGGTTAATGCCCTAAGACCCATAAGGGGGCACATGCTTTAAATGTGATGCCACTAAGGCGCAAGTCTGGATGAATCGCAGGAGAGATGGGATCACTCTGATGAAGGCAGGACGCAGCAAATTTCAACAAATTTAACATATTTTAACAAACGTCTAATGGTCATACTACTACTCGCAGAGATTGATCCCCAATATAAACGGTCAATAGGAGCATGGGGAGCTGAATTTCTACCTGACCCAGATGCTTACTGGCCATAGTTGCTTGAGAGCCTACCTCCACAGGTTTGGACTAGATGACAACCCTTATTGCCCAACATGCATGGAAACAGTCGAGGACGCGGAACACATCATATATTTGGGGGTGGCAATGGTGTAGTGGTAACATCGTCAATTGCCACGCTAATGGTTCATGGTTCAAATCCTGATGTCAGCAAGCATTTATTTATTTCTCATGAAATATATAAAGTCAGTCCGATCATTTGCAAAAGCTTCTGTGAACACTACTGCGAAGGCATAACACTGGCAGTAGCTTGATCATGTGGCTCGAAAAATTGTTCGCTCTGTTGATGATGATTTGCCCTTGACATCGATTATCCGGAAAAAAGTACTGTGAATCAGAAGCAATGACAATAATAACAAAAAAATCTCCCCAGTTATCTGGACGGCACCCCCGGAGAATAGCTGAAGCATAAACAACTGAGCTTCAAAAAAGCCACTACACCAAAATCTTTCTCTCTCTCTCTATCCATCCTTTCCAAACCCCCGCACTGTGTGTAAACATGTTAAAGGTATTCATAACCCTTTGAGTGCGCGCAAATTATAAAAAAAAAAAAAAAACAAATATCATTGTCCACTATATAATGAAAAACGACACCTGCTGGTGAATAAACTGGAGAAATTGTTCGCTCTGTTGATGATGATTTGCCCTTGACATCGGTTATCGGGAAAAAAGTACTGTGAATCAGAAGCAAAAGACAAAAAATAACAAAAATCTCCCCAGTTATCTGGACGCCACCCCCAGAGAATCTCTAAAGCATAAACAACTGAACTTCAAGAACCACTCACGAATGAAAAATCTTTCTCTCTCTCTCTATCCATCCTTTCCAAACCCCCGCACTGTGTGTAAACATGTTAAAGGTATTCATAACCCTTTGAGTGCGCGCAAATTATAAAAAAAAAAAAAAAAAACTGGGTGAGGACATAACCCCAGACAACATCACCAGACAGATTATGAGCAGATGCCTGAGTAGCAGTTAACGACACTGAAGCAACCATCATGAATGAACAGCGAAGACAGGAGCGACAACGAAACGCAGCGCAGGAGGCTACCAGCAGTGCAGCGGCAGCAGCCGAGTGCCTAAGCCGAAGTACCCCCTTCTGATGGAATGCTTAATGGCAGGGACGCGAGGACCGGGGGTAGAAGAGGAGGTTGGTTTGGTGGGTGGAAATCACACACTGTCACTGAGTACGGGCTCAGTTTCGTCTTTAAAAGATTCCAACCCTCCGACGCAAAAAAAGGCTTTAAATGTGAGTGTGTCACTTTAAGCACGGTTATACTCGTATGTACATCCTAACACATCTCGAAAATAAAAGAAAAATTCGAAACTGACCAAAGAGTATCACTATTTTTTTTTTTAAATTTGATCAAAAAGGAACTAAGCATTTTTTTAGCAACTAATTGATGAAAAATATATTTTTTTAAATCAAGTCTTAACTATACTATATACGAGTATGATCTCTTTAGGGCATTTTATTATGTTCTAAATTGTTAAAAGATTTGCATCATTATCACTTCAATTGACACCCAATAGCATCGAATTAACTATAGTCCTACACTAAGTTTCGAAAAATATTTAAAATCTGATCATTAACACACACACTACACTGTTATAAAAGTTTGGAATATTACATTTTTCTGAACTCCGACTTATTGTTTATTTCAACTGAACTGTTCGGTCCTCTGCGAAACACTGCTTTCGACTTTGGATTAAATCAAAATTATACTAATGTGCTAAATTAACCATTCACTAGATTGAAGTTCTGTGGATTTTGTATTTTTATCTTAAGCAAATAGATTACCCGGAGGTAATAAACGTGTTAAGTGATATGACGAACGCTGTGCAGTTACTATAGCCTTGTGTTGGGAATTGTAAAAAAAAAAAAATACAGCTAAATAAAAATTGACAATCTAGAGGACTTTTATATATTGTTTATGAGTGCTATAAAGGCAAATAAACTTTAGATTTACAAAAATAAAAGAAATGTGTTAATTTTTTTTTGGATGCGGTACGCTGATAATGCTGATACCGGTATAAGTATATAAAGCTTCTGTTCTGCTCAGCGTGTTGCTCTTATGCGTAATAAAACACCTAAGAATAGACGAAAATTGTCACCTGGAATCAAGAGAGTAAACATAAACAACCATAGCTATTAGATACATATTTAAGAAAAATATTTAAGCTCTTTGGGTTTTATTAATGAAAATTCCATAAGCTTGTCAGCACCAGACTAGGTATGATGGTGTTAGAAGTTTTAATCGTTTGAGCCCTGTTAATGGCTGTTATTAATGTTATTAGATGTTATACATATTTTATTGGATGCGTAAGCCAAGTAGCATCTAATAAAGTTTATGTTAGTCAGTGTATATAGGATAGTGGGTCTTTGAAGGTTTGCGATTAGCATAATGACCGTTTTAGACAATGTGATGCATTAGGTGTACTTGAACGGATTGTGCAGAGCTCGCAATACAACACAAGAAGCACAGTTTATCAAAAGTTTGTTGAACTACTTGCATACGGCGACGATATTGATATTATTGGAAGAACTCACTTTCAACCACTGTTTGAATTTCTCTTTCTGATCGTTGTATTTGCCTTTTTCAACTGTGTCGACTGTGGTTGTGGTCGGTGTATTTATACCAAATACAAGAAGTTCTACAACATGCTAGATGGTACTGGGGATGAATTGTGGACTGCGACGAAGGCGAAATATGGAGTGAACCAATTAGCACGCTAGCAGGTTTGGCAAATAGGTTGCGTTGTTTCAGTTCGTTTGGTTCACAAACCATGCAGTGCGGTGGTACTTTTTGTCGATGCTACAATACTAAATGCATATAACGGGTGGGCCATCTAGTGATTTCTTTTCAAATCATAGGTTTTTTTTACACTGGCAGCTGTTTCCCACTCGAAATCTTAACAGAAAGTCAGTATCGTACCTCCGCAGAACGAAATGAGTCGCTTTGCGCTTGAACAACGTTGGAAAATATTGAAAACTTATTTTCAAAGTGAGTGCTGTGTAGCTCAAACAGTGCGTTTTTTGAAAAGAAGTTTTGGCCGAAATGAAGCACCCACCGCGCCTGCTGTACGCAAGTTTGTGCAAAAAGTTCGTGAGACTGGTATGCTAGTGGATAACACTCATGGTTCCCGTCGTCGTACGGTGCGCACAGAGGAATGTGGCCGCTGTAGCCGAGAGTGTGAAACTCAATTCACGAACATCAACTCGTCATCGATCTCAACAGCTCAACATTTCACGCACTAGCCTGAGGAGAATTCTGCACAAAGACGACCTCTGGTTCATGCGGGATGACGCGCCATGCCACAATCGGTCTTTTGCGCACCAAATTTCCAAATCGTGTTATCAGCCGTCTTGGCGATGTCAATTGGCCGCCTCGGAGCTGCGATTTGACCCCTTTGGACTTTTTTCTGAGGGGAACTGGTAAGGACCGATATTATGGCAACAATCCGGAAACGATTCAAGCACTTAAGGCCAATATCATCCAAGCAATCCGTGAGCTACAGCCCGAAACCATCAACAGGGTCTTGGAAAATTGGAGTGATAGAATGTGCTACTGCGAGGCCAGCAAACGCAGCCACTTGAACGACGTTGTGTTCCATAATTAATGGGAATGTTTGCTCTTACTAATAAAGCCATAATACATGGAAAAATTTCATTTTGTTCATTTTATTGCATTTTTCAAAAGAAAGCTTGTAGTTGGCCCACCCTGTACAGTGGTCAGCCTAATTATTGCAACAATGCTATCTCCGGCCCCCCTGGCAGCTGACCTCCTCGTGGTGGGGGCGGGCAACGTGACTGGGATGTGCAGATGGGGTAACCTAAATAGTTACTTCCTTCCATACAATCCAGTCACGGCTAACAAAGCGAACACCCCATGATGACCAGACGACAGAAACGGGCCCCGGATATTGCCAAACCTGGTAAACCAGGCATCCTTTGAACCCAGGCCTGAAGAGTGTCGGTATGCAAGCGTCTGGTGGTCGGCCTGTCCCGCTCGGCAGCCGGCCGAGTCAAACCCGAAATGGCTACGAGCTTCCTGTCAATGGTCTCGCGAGCCATTACGGGGTCAAGTGGTGAGCGCGCTGTGCACCGATAGGGGCACAGATGGAGTCTCTGAATTTCGACAACGGCATCGACTTAGGATAGGCACATGGAACGTCTCATCGCTCACAGAGAAGGATCTTGAGCTTGTTGGGGAGGCTGTTAAAAGTCGACTAGATATAGTTGGCGTCTCTTCAACAAAGCAGAGAGGTTCTAAAACTGTGGACCTTTTGGATGGATGGAAGCTCTTCCTGTCAGGAGTCACACCCTCAATGTCTGCTCTGGCGGGAGTGGGGATACTCACAAGTCTCAGGTTGATAGACTATTGGAGTAGATACCATTAAGAGGGAGAGTTGCGATCATAAAGCTCAAGCTTGAAAGATCAACTCTGGCATTGGTACAGGTGTATGCACCGAGCCTTCAGTCAGAGTATGCAGCTTTCTTAGATGAATTTGATGTTGCCCTTGAAAAGGTTGCAGATATGGATTCTTTTGTCCTGATGGGTGACTTCAATGCTCATGTGGGTGTAGATGTTATGACGTGGGGGAGTGTGATTGGGAGGAACGGTGATCCTGATCAAAACGCGATCGGAGAGAAGTTGTTGGATTTTTGGTGTGAAAATGGCTTATCCATCATGAACACTATCTTTCCATACAATGGCATTCACAAATACACATGGTACTGTCAGAGTCTTCAGCAGAAACCGCCGATCGATTTCTTTGTGGTACCATCGTGTCTTTTTTTTTTTTTAGGTTGCGCCAAGGATGTATAATCTTCATAGATACTAATAGCCCGAGTGCTACTAGCATGCACGATTCGCAAACCTGAGTAATCGATTCCAGGAATACGCCTACGTACTAAACACACACCCTACACACTTCAACCACTCTCCCCGCGGTACTGCCGTTAGGTATTTCTTCGCGGGGCTGGTTAGCAATTATGCCCTAGTCTCCGAGGCCGCCTCTTGGGCTCTTCTTAGGGCTTCTGCTCTTCGCAGCGCATTCTGCACACACACTATGAATGAGCCGATCTCCATCCACTCGCCCTCTGATCGTGTCATGTGACTAACAATATTTTCTGGACTTGGCAGGTTTGCTCTGTCTTCTGCAAAGCGTCTGCAGTAGAACACTGCATGCTCCGCGTCCTCCTCTTCGTTTGGGCATATTGGACACAGGGGCGAACTATCGTGTCCAAATCTATGGAGGTATTTCCGGTAGCCACCGTGTCCGGACAGGAACTGTGTGAGGTGGTAGTTACAGTTTCCCCTCGCTCTCTCTGTCCATGATTTTATAGTGGGAATGAGTTTGTGGGTCCACCTGCCTTTGGTAGAGTTGTCCCACCTGGTTTGCCACAGCGTTGCTGATGCTGCCCTTTCCTCCTCCTTAATCCTTTTTGCCTCTTGCCGGTTCGAGGGACGTCTAAGGTATACTCTCTGCATCTCTTCAGCGAGGATGTCGATTGGGACCATCCCAGCTTAAACGCAGGCTGCATCGTCGGAGATAGTTCGGAAGCCGCTGATCACTCTGATTGCGCAGAGCCTGTGAGATGATGATAGCTTCTTCCTGCACTCATTTGTCGCCAGTGCACCTGCCCATATCGGGGCAGCGTATAGAAGTACCGAGCTGACCACTCTGGACAGTAGGATCCTGCGGGCGTATCCAGGCCCGCCGATGTTCGGGAGCATTCGGGAGAGTGCTGCCTGCATCAGCGATGCTTTCTTACTGGAATACTCGAAGTGGGCTTTGAAGCGCAGCCTGTTGTCGACCAAGGTACCTCAAGGATTCTTTGGACCTGATTATCTGGTTTCCGACCCGGAAGCTGGCGTATTCCACCTTTTTGCGGCTGGTTATTAGGACAGCTTCGGTCTTGTGGGCAGCTAGTTCCAGACCGGTAAACTCCAGCCATTCCTTTATTCTTACAACTGCCTCATCCGTGGCAGACTCCACCTCGTGTACGTGCTTGGCTACTGTAACCACTGCGATATCGTCAGCGAAGCCAATTACTTTGACTCCCTCGGGTAATGTTAGTCGCAGAACTCCGTCGTACATAATGTTCCATAGGAGAGGTCCCAGAACCGACCCTTGCGGGACTCCCGCGGAAACACTGTAGTGCTTAACGCCATCGTCAGTATGGTATCTTAGCTTCCTATTGCTGAAGTAGTCCGTGACTATCCTCAGCAGGTAGTATGGTGTATCCATCCTGGCCAGGGATCTCCTAATGAATGGCCAGCTTGCCGAGTTGAACGCATTTTTGACGTCGAGCGTTACTACTGCGCAGTATTTCTTCGTCCCCTATTTCCACCTTTTCCCTTGTATTGCTTCAGTTGCTATATCTACTACCGCCTTTATGGCATCGACGGTAGAGCGTGATTTTCTGAAGCCGTACTGACAGTCTGACAGGGCTCCGTTTTCCTCCGCCACCGCAAGCAGTCTGTCATAGATGATACGCTCTAGGATCTTCCCCAGCGTATCGAGCAGGCATATTGGGCGATACGATGATGGTTGTCCGGGCGGCTTATTGCCCTTTGGAAGCAGCACTAAGTGTTGTAATTTCCATGGTGTAGGGAATACCCCTTCCTCTATGCACCTTTGCATCGTTGTTAGAAAGATGTCCGGTCTCGTCTTAACAGCCGCCTTGATTGCCCTATTCGGGATGCCATCCGGTCCAGGTGCTTTGCTGTCTCCGATTATTCTGCATGCCCCAAAGAGTTCTTCTGACGTGATTGCCGGGATATGCTCCATGCTGATCTCCCTCGTGATGGAGACCATAGTAGTTGGTCTATGGGGGAATAGGTGCTCTACTATAGTCTTATATAGTCTACTATAGTCTTAGTCTCTTGGTACCATCGTGTCTGAAGAGAATGCTTTGTGATGTTCGCGTATTAAGAGGGGCCGAACTGTCAACTGATCAGCACTTAGTGCTGTGCAAATTGTATCTTAGCGAGAGACTTCCTCCCCTACCAAAGCGTAAACCAAGGATGGTTACGCGCATACGATGGGAGAAGTTACAGGACGATGAGATATGGGAGAAATTTGCTCGACAAATATCTGAAAGGTTTGAATGAATTCCAACTGTTCCATCAAATGTAGAGGAAGAAAGGCAATTGTTTTCAACAGCGGTTATTGTTTCTGCGGGAGATGCTTGTGGAGTGAATCGGCTTGGTGTGGCGGCTTGTGGTTAGAAAAGGACTGTTTGGTTTAAAACGCAGCAGAGAGAAGAAGAGAGCCTTTAAGGTGTGGATTCACTTGGGGAACTCCGATTCTCGAAATCGGTACACTGAGGCGCATAGAATTTTCAAATTAGCTGTGAAAACAGCGAAAGAACAGTCTTGGAAGGAGTTTGGGGAATAATTGAAACGTGACCACAGTTCTGCAAATAAGATGTTCTAGCAGACCGTCCGCCGACTCAGAGGTAAGAAGTTAAATATCGTTGAAGGAGTCAAATCCAAAGACGGTACACTTCTTTCCAATGAGTAGGACATCTTACGCAGATGGAGTGAGCACTTTTCAGAATTGCTCAATCCCGAACAGGGCACCGAAGATGACAGACCTATTATCGGGAGTTGGACGGAAAGTAGTCCTACGATAGAGGAAGTAACTTTGGCGATCAAAGCGCTAAAGGTTGGCAAATCTGCTGGTGTGGATGAAATTCGGCCAGAAATGCTCAAGGCTTTAGATAAAGAGGGAGTGCATTGGCTCTTGCGTGTCATTAAAGTGGCCTGGGAATGCGGTGAAACACCTGGTGATTGGAAAATGGGGTTGATAATTCCTCTTTTTAAGAAAGGGGACAAAAGAAATTGCGCCAACTCTAAGGGTATATCTCTTTTAAGTCTCCCTGGAAAAGTCTTTGCTAAGGTGCTAGAAACGCGTTCCAGAGCTGTGGTTGAGGACAGTTTAGCGGAGTAGCAGTGCGGTTTTCGTTCCAGTAGAAGCACAACCGACCAGTTATTCACTCTCAGAATGGTTCTTGGAAGGCCTGGGAGTATGCTAAACCTGTCTACACTTGTTTTGTGGATTTGGAAAAAGCATATGATAGGGTTCCTCGAGGTAAACTCTGGCGTGTTCTGCAGGAGTATGGGATTGATGGGACCCTGTTAAGAGCGATTCTGTCTTTATATACAAACTGTAGAAGCTGTGTTCGGATAAACGGTGTTAAATCAATACCTTTCACTGTGGGCGTTGGACTCCGCCAGGGGTCCGTTTTGTCACTTCTCCTCTTCATTGTATATATGGATTGGATGTTGCAGCGCAGCCGTGGCGGGGAATGTTTCAAAGTGGGAGACCTAGGGATTAGTCATCTGCTCTTTGCGGATGATTTGGTCATCCTTGGGTCCTCTTAAACCGAACTTCAGCGCGCACTCGAAAGGCTTGACTCGGGCCATTGAAAATGTATGTATATACATGAGTATGTATGTGTATGCGATGCAAAGTGAATCACTGTAACTAGCCTTTTTTGTTATACGAAGGAATCTTTTATTTTTCTATGACATCATTTCTTCCAAGTCATTCCAGAAGGAAGAGTAGTGTCTCAAAAACCAAGGACAGTGTTGGTGGAGGTGTTTCTCTAGCAGGTTTAATCTAAACCCCTCCTTCCGTCTTTCAAGACATTGTAGCGTGTTCCAGGCGGAAATAACTGCGATTAAAGAAGTCTCATCTTGGCTTAAGAAAACGTGATATTCGCTAAAGATATCCGCATCTAATCCGACACTCAAGCAATAATCAAATCCTTAGAATTGATCTCTATAAATTTAGAGCTACTAAGCTCTAGATTACCGATCGTCTCTTACAGAGATGGCGGAGCAATTCAATATTCAGCAATGTTGAGTGCCAGAGCGTAAGGGACATTCCCGGGAATTGTAAGGCTAATGAACTTGCCAGAATACGAACAATTGTACTCATCCTTCCAGATAAAGGCATTCTAGGTATACCGATCGCTTTTCGCAAACTTAAATTTAATCTGAATGCAACCGGAAGAAGAAGTCTTAGGTGGACAAGTGGAACAACATGTCTAGCAATAAAACAGATTTGTCCCAAGCTGGATCTAAAACGCTCTAATAATTTAATTTCTCTCAACAGATTGCATCTTATCGTTTCAGTAGGTATCATCGATGAGCGCTGTCTACTAGGCAAGCTTGCAAGAAAGCTTGGCGTATATTTGATCGATTTTTTCTCAAACTATATGGCCAAAGAAGAGGAAGAAACCATTCATCCCCTTCTTTATACATGTCCAGTTCTCTCCCACAGAGAAGAGGGGTTGAAACTCTACTCCCACTCGGACTAAATCCGACTATCTATTCCTAGGCCTACCAAACAGTCGCTTACGAGTAGTTGATGGCACGACAATCGTTAATCGTTCCGTACGGAGAAGTAGCTGCTCAAAATTGAGTGCCTCGTTTACTCTAGTGTTGCGCACTTCATCCATGAGCAGGAGAAATATGAGTCGACCGCCTAAGTCGACAGTCTAAAAGTGTCAGAAAAGTTACTATGACGATGTCCAAAGAAATTCGTACATCTTATGTTACTTTAAATAGTTCAGGTGTACAACTGTGGCTCCGTCTGAATCCAGATTGATTTGAACATAGTAATTTTTTACGCTTGAGGACGGCAGGCATTGACACTAAATCAATTTTTGTAAAGCCTTTGACAAGAAAGGAAGAATAGATTTGTATTTAGCTGGCGAATGAGCTGAAGACTTCGTCTTAAAGATTAGGACAATTTTTGATATTTTCCATGCACTGGGGAAAGTGGAGTTCGTTTAAATATTGCTAGGCATATAGGTTGTAATCGAGTGAAGGTAAGGATGAATTCCATCAATACCAACAGCCTTGGATTTTATTTCAAGAATAGCTCTAAGCATATCAACTTGCCCGACTCTTTGGAAATCCAACGAGACATTACTAGTACATGCAATTCAAAAAGGTTGTGTGTACACCGACTATATATATGATATTTTCGCAGATTAACCTGCACTACTCCAAGGCCGCTACCGCTCTCTTAAGTAGTAGACTTTCCGTAGTGCGTACAAAACCCTACATATCATCTATCCAGGAACCATATGTGTGGAATAAGTGGTAACAGTGCTATGTGAC
Organism: Brachypalpus laphriformis; assembly: GCA_945910035.1. Lineage (NCBI taxonomy): Eukaryota > Metazoa > Arthropoda > Insecta > Diptera > Syrphidae > Brachypalpus > Brachypalpus laphriformis. The sequence goes on from OX246756.1 coordinate 62,543,799, forward strand.
GAGCGATCTGAAAGACCAAGGGCTTTTCTAATTGTGCCGAATTTCCTCTCAGTAAGCAAGCTTGAACAATTTTGTGGACAGGACTTGATTACTGCAGCTGTAAGCTACGAAACAAATGAAAATTGGAAAACCTTCATCGTTGCGTTGGCTTGCTTTCCTTATGATTCGGTAATGCTTCACCACCGAAGGCCGTTGCCGAACTTATAAAGTATTGTAACACTCGGGAGATGGGACTAGTCATATGTTGCGACGCTAATGCTCAGAATACAATCTGAGGCAGCAGCAAATGTAACATACGAAGAAACCATCTCCTAGACTTTATATGTACTACTGTCTGGCATGGTAATTAACAATTGTTACGGAAAGGAGGCAGGTGATAATTGACTTTGCTCTATCTAATAGGTATTTCAAGTCAATTAATAACTGGAGGGTACTACCGGAGGTGTCCTTGTCAGACCATAGATACATCGCTTTCCAAATCGAATGCAAGGCTTTAACTTTGCAGAAAAGGAGGAATCCGAGGAAAACCAACTGGGTGCGGTTTAGGGAAGAGCTAGACAGATCTGTCAAAACTCCAACTAAGCTCAGAATGAAACGAAAGGTTGACGATGCTGTTCAAAACCTAATTAGCATCCTTACTAAATGTTTTCAACTGACGTGCCTAGTGCCTGAAAAGTGAGTCTCCAGCAGAAGACTAAAACTTTCCGCTATCGTCTCAGTAAACTTGTCATCCGATTTTCTGAGTGACTCCGGCTTGGTCGGCTTGCCCCTTTTGAGGACCTTAACCAACCTGCTGGTTTCACCGAGTATCTCGACCTTTCACAAAAATCTCTATAATATGTACTTTTCGATAACCAATTAACTCTTATACCCAGTCAACCTCTAAATTTATTTTGGGTGACCTGTTTAAAAGTTTCGGATTTCTTTCCTAAGTCGCTGCAGAATGCCGGTTCCCTAGCGGAGCCCAGAACTGCAGCGACTTAGGAAAGAAATCCGAAACTTTTAAACAGGTCACTCAAAATAAATTTAGAGGTTGACTGGGTTCCTTTTATATTAAAGCAAAATGACTATAAGAGTTAATTGGTTATCGAAAAGTACATATTATAGAGATTTTTGTGAAAGGTCGAGATACTCGGTGAAACCAGCAGGTTGGTTAAGGTCCTCAAAAGGGGCAAGCCGACCAAGCCGGAGTCACTCAGAAAATCGGATGGCAAGTTTACTGAGACGATAGCGGGAAGTTTTAGTCTTCTGCTGGAGACTCACTTTCCAGGCAATCAGATAACCACTAGGTCACAACTTCGCCCGCTTACCCAGGCTGAACTTGATCTAGGCGAGAAAACTCAACTTAACTGGTATATTGCATTAGCCGTGGTAACTGTTGAAGCCATCAGATATACTGTGGCATCTTTCGATGGTTTCAAATTACCTGGCGCCCACAGAATATATCCAGCTATGCTGCAACAGGGCTGCCAACTAAAAATTTTCACCACTGGTTTGGAGCTGGTATATATTTGTACACCTTGGCGGAGAGTCAAAGTAGCTTTCATACCGAGAATTGGTAAGGAGGACTATTCTCCAAGAGTTTCAGACTCAAAAATCATTAATTTGGCACTATTTTTTACTGCAGAGTGATTTTATAATAGGACAATTTCAAAATAAAAAAATTTTGAACAAAGAACAAAAATAAGAGTTAACAAATGTAAATAAATAAAAAATGCATAAAATACAGAGTGGCAACACTGAAGTTGACGATTTAAAAGCATAACACGCCGTCTCCACTTGCGATAAATTCATCCCAAAGGCAAAAGCAATCGCAGGAAGCAGACAGCAGAAGATTTGTCTGATTTTCTTTGGTGGGCATTTCATCGCATACTTTTTCAGTCTTCTTCTTCTTCCTTTTATCAGCGTGGTTATGATCCGAAAACAAGGGATCATAACCCTCCCACTTCACTGCATTTCTACTAAGCCGCCTGTGGGGTTCGCCTCTTTTTCAGTATAGTGAAGAATGGCAACGGATAGAGCATCATTGCACTACCAGCGCTAAAGCAACTGGCAGGTATATAGAAGAAAAAGAGAAAACATAGATTTTGGGTTAATCCCTTTTTGGAAAGACGAACACACACACACAAAGGCAAAGACAACACTCGAAACAAAGAAAATGGCAAAAGTGACAGCTCTCTTGACGATAAAGTATGCGATAGATGGTATGCGATGAAATCATGCTTTCTATCGCATGCCATGGAATTATGGCTGCTATAATGGTCTCCACTTGCAATAATGAAAGCATACTATGGATTCATCGCAAGTGGAGACCGCATGTAAAGAAAATAAATAACGAAATGACAAATTTGAAAAGCTTAAATGACAAGAGACCAAAACAATAAAAAATAAAAATATAGCTATAATTATTATAACGCAATTATCTACAAGTCAGCGACTACAATTGGCATCCCCGCGGGTGGAGGGAATAACATCAGGTGTATTGTTCGAATCGCCAGAGCACAGAGACTCCAAAGAGAGCTTATTGACAATGTAAACAGGTTTCATGCCAGGTCTTTCCGTGATGAAAACTCTCCCATTCGTAAGAATGTAAGAAATTAGTGGCATTTTTGCTATCTCTCAGCAGAAACGACTGCAGACAACTTATTAACATCTTGGCAAGCTACTTTGCTTTCGCCAAGCACCTTAACGTGCTGGGCTTAAGTGACACCACAACCTGCGACGCTTGTGGAGAGAGCGACGAAACTGGTGAACCTTATATCAGCGCGTGTCCGGCCTTTTCTCGTATCAGGTGACAAATCCTCTTTGTTGACGTGGTGAGTGCTGGTAATTCTTCTTCATCCTTTTATCAGCGAAGTTATGATTCGAAAACAAGGGAATAACCCTCCCACTTCACCGCATTTCTACTGATCCGCCTATGGGGTTCGCCTATTTGACCTCAGAAAATATCGGCAGGCCCGCCGATTTTGGATCACTCGATAGCTGAGGCCAATGAAATGCCGATGTCGTCGCATTTGTGTGATCTATTCGTTTATAGGCCTGCCCTTCCTACATCGCGATGTCTTTGGAACGTTTATTGATATTGCCTTTGTAACAGGTTTCAAATGATCTCTTCTTTGAACGTGGCAATATAAGTTGAGCCGGCTGCGCTCTATTTTTGTGGTGAGTGCTGGTACTGTAAGCTCCTTATCACTGAAGTGCTTGCTTTGCTTTCTAAGAAAGCCAACGAAATTCCAATAAAATTGGCATATCAGGTAGTACAATGGACCAGTTGCGTCCGAGTGCTCCACTTGAGCGTTTCCTATCCCAAAAGAAAGTAAAATAGAAAAAAGTGTACTGATGAGGTGTTGATACAAATTCGCAGTTGAGCTGGTTGGGAGAAATGCCACCCATTCAAATAATTAAATAAATTGTAACTGATTCTTGAATATTCTTAGTATTTTGAACACACCCCAGACTGTCAGATGGAAACCCTCTTATACCTTACACAAATAAATGGTATAAAAGAAATGTAAACAAATGGTGAAGGTTTGACAGTTCGTGATTTTGTTGTGAAAATTCGTTTTAAAGTTTCGTCTTCCGAAGAAAATAGTTAATTTCCCCACTGCTTGCCTTTAATTCGCATCCAACATGACTTCGTTGAAGCAAGTAATAGTTTTCCTCATTTCCCTGCTAACTTTCGTGTACTCGTTCTACGTGGTCGGCAAGTTAATGATGTTTTTGTCGGAACCGAAGAGCATCCCAAAGGCCTACGTCTGGGTCTTCAGTTTGCTGGACAACCGTTCGCGCCTTTCGGCCGCCTTTCCAGCAGTCGTGTACAACACGCTTTACATAATCGGATTCATCTTCCAGCACAGCTTCATGAAGTCGGAGCTGGTCAGGGAAATTCTTCAAAAGGTTGGCCTCGGAGTCGCGGAGCGTTCTATTTATAGTCTGACGTCATCGCTATGTTTATATGTAAGTTGTTGCGCAACATTTGCTGCGGTGCACTGGTGATGGAGATTTGTTGCTTTTGCTTACAGTACCTGATTCAAAATTGGACCTACGCTCAGTCGATTGTCCTGTGGCAGGTTGATGTGTCGTCAAGTAACGTCCTCTGGTGGACGTTTATTTTGATCCACGGATTTGCATGGATGGTGATCTATGGCGGAAGTATTATAATGGATTTGCCTGAAATTCTTGGAATTAAACAGGTGAGTGAGAATGGGGATGTATTGAGAAGCTTACTGTATAAATTTGACTTTCAGGCCTACTATGACTTGAAGGAATACGCTCCACCTATGGCGTATAAATCATTTGAGCTGAGGCACTTGTATTCTCACGTTCGCCATCCTTCCTTTATCGGGCTGACGGTCATACTTTGGGCGGTAAACTTAATGACCATTGACAGGCTAGTTTTGGCGACGCTGCTGACGTCTTACATGTACGTCGCCTGGTCAACGGATCACAATGACATCATCTATCAGAAGTGCCAGCTCAAGCGGAAGTCTGATGAGCTGAAGTGCCATTTGCGTTGACCGCGCTCTAGAGGGAGCCACTTAAAAGCACAGTAGTCTAAGTTAACTTAAAACTTGAATATTTTTTTGTAACACAAATCTCTTAGGAGGTGACAAAGTATATCCTAACAATAAACTAACGTTTTCAGTGAGTTTAGCACATTAAATTGATTTGAGATATTTTAAGAAAACGAAATATGGTTGCTGTAGCTAAAAGATGCATTTTTTCGCGTCAGAAAGTTACAGGAAGCAGCTGAGATGAAGATGCTTCGCATGACAGCAGGAGTGACAAAGTTTGATGGAATAAGAAGTTCCAAAAGGAAACCATCGTACGAAAGATAGAGCACGAGCGGCTCAGCTGGTATTGCCACGTTCAAAGAAGAGATCATTTGAACCCTGCTAAAAAGGCAATATCAATGCATGTTCCAAAGACATCGCGACGTAGGAAGGGCAGGCCTATAAACGCATGCATCACACAAATGCGACGACATCGGCATTTCATTGGCCTCAGTAACCGAGTGATCCGAAATAGGAAGGACTGCCGATATTTTCCGAGGTCAAATAGGCGGATCAGTAGAAATGCGGTGAAGTGGGAGGGTTATGATCCCTTTTTTCGAATCATAACCTCGCCCAAATAGGAAGAAGAAGAAAAGTTACAAGAGGAAGTAAATTAAATATGAATTTCTGGTCTGCAGCAAATGTAATTATTCTGTACAGGAAGAAAGCAAGCTGGAGGGCATTTGTAAGATCAGTAAGCTGATACAGACCAGAAAGATCTGACCTACTAGACGTAAAGAAAACCAAAAGACTCCTATCTCTACACAGAAGGAATATAAGCTTCACAGTAGGAATAATCACAGGACACTGTCTGATAGGTAGACATGCATTAGAATGGCAGTCCTATCAAATGATTTCTGCAGAAGTTGGCTAGACGAGAAAGAAGAGGAAAACAACATTCATCTCCTTGGCACATGCCCAGCACTAGCTACTCTGAGAAAGAGACTACCAGGTGAATACTTCTTTGAAGACCAAGCGATCTGTCTAACATAGACATTGTACATCTTATTAGATTTTAGATTTATATCAGAATCAAACTAGTTTAGCTGACATAACAGCTTACACTTCGTCCCTCCTTACAACTGGAAGTAACTAATGCGGGGTAATCATAGTCATCTGTAGCATAACAATAGGTTTCTAATGACCCATTCACCATTCCCATTCCACGCCGTATTGGTCACCATCTACGCACAAGAGGCTTGTAATGTAGCAGTCACCTCCCAACGGCGACAGATGACCACCTCAAACTATACTAGACTAGCACAGAAAATCCATAACACCACGAACGCATATGAGTAACAGGGATTCATTGAATCAATCAACTCTACTACTCTTATGCACCCTACTGCCTACACCGTGGACCTAGGGACTAAGGGTTCGATTGATTAAGTCATTATTCGAACATAACCCATAGTTCGACTGCATAATAGTACAATACAAAAGTTCGATTGGATCAGTCACCTTATTTACTCTCATGCAACCCACTACCTCCACGGTGCACCTAGGTATGAAGTGTTCGATTGAATTAGTTACTCTACCTAGCCAACACCAAATGCATAGCAATACCAAGAATTCGATTGAATCAGTCACTCTAATACTCTTATGCATCCATGCACCTTCACGGTCACCCAGGCCCCACTACCAGCCAACACAAATTGCGCAACAGTACAAAAGGTTCGATTTAATCCAATACTCGTTCGTACACTCTACCTTCCTGGTCCACTTTGACTTTAGGGCTGATTGAGTCATTCACCCTACTTAGCCACTACAGGCACATTAATCCTTAGCCATAACCGCCCTGAGAAAGCTAAAGGTTCCCAAGTACCCGATGAACCCTCCAGTGCAATCAACATATGGGATCACAATGGACCTAAATGGTCAGAAAAAAAATAAAAAAAAAAAGTGTGCTCTGATTCTGTCAGGTCAGCCACCTTACCTAACCTAACCTAAGCTGATGCAGAACTCCTCATGCTAGACAATAATTTTTCTTATATGAAAAACTTGACAGAGTTTTAAAATAATTTGTGCTCTCCCCTCTCTTACCACTGAAAAGTGAATCTACTATTTTCAGTACTAATTTTTTGAAGATCTCTACACCTGTCAGTCAGCCCTCGCCTTTCTTATAAAAACTGAATTTAAGAAAAGCAATTATTTTAAAATGCATCTTGGTGAACGAATAAGCAATCAATGCGTTCGATTTGATGTCAATTTTTATTTAAAAATCCCGGCAGTTCTCAGTTCTCAATGGAAAATTGAGGTGGGTTAACATGTGTTTTCAATGAGCCAGACTGTGATTTCTACAGCGATCAATGAGTTTCTTTGTGATTTCAGAAGAATTTCTGTGGTGATTTAAACAATTTTGCACTCCTCAAACTTCCAAATCTGGTCACTTTAATTATTCTTCCAGTAGCTCGAGATCAGTAGCAAACAACGACAGTACTAGAGCTCGGCGTGCCACTCGGCAGAAAAAGATCCTATCCTCTATACATCGCAACTTCACTGAAAAATTCAATCTGCCAAACAAAATCAGCTTTTGTCACACATCATCATACCCACCATGGCTGTGCAGTTCGGATTCCTCCGAACTAACATTATCCAAATACTCTAAAGAACATACACCAAACCTTGTATATCGGTCAATCTTCAAAACTTTAGAAGATAATTTCAACTCCAAGAACTGGAAATTTATATTTACAGACGGATCCAAATCACAATATCACACGGGTTTCGCAGTAACAGCTCAGGATGGAGCACTAATAAGGCTAGGGATTCTGCCTGAACATGCATCAATATTTTCTGCAGAAGCCATAGCAATCAGCGAAGCCGTAAAGTAAGCATGTAACACGAAAGGTCGTTGGGTAGTATGCTCAGACAGCCTCTCAGTTATTGAAGGTATCATGAATCTCAATAATAGCTCTCCTGCAAGTGACGAGTCTTAGAGACAGCATCATAAAAAAACCTCACTCGTTAAAGATAATGTTCGTACCCAGTCATATTGGCATAGTCGGAAACGAATATGCCGACAAAGCAGCCAATTAGAACACCTACGATATTGTTCAACGCGTATAGCGAGTTAGATCTTCTAAGAGCAATGCAAATGTATAACTGGTCGACATATACCCATGATTACGCCAAAATCAACACAAACAAAGTCAAACCAATATATCCGACAACTACATCTAAAGAGACGGTCATTGTCTTCGTACGCCTCCGGTTAGGCCATACTTGCCTAACTAATCAGCATTTACTGAAACGGGAAAATCCTCCAACATGCTCCTCCTGCAATGAAACATTAAACATAAATCACTTGTTAGCCCACATAAACCACAGTTTATTAGGAACTAATCGAAACATTTACGAGGTCCTTAAAGTAATTGTATGCTTCACAAATTCATCTCTAATCACAACGTTAAGATATAGTTTTAGACATAAGCTTTTGTATTTTTTATCACTGTTATTATCATTGAGCCGAAAGCCTATGCAGCTAGTGCTCATATATTTGTACAGTACTAACTTTGTAATTTGTAATTACCTTGTTAGGCTTTTAAATAAATAAATAAATAAATATTTTTTAGTCATCTGCGTTTCTAAAGGTCTCGACCTAAATATCCAGCTAGTAGATCTGGCATGGAGAGCAGTCCAAATATCATCTGAATCGATTTTTATCAGTCCCCGAACTAGCTTAATCCTTACTCATTCATTCTTGTTTTTTGAAACTCACACTCACTCTTTGAATTAGCTGAATGGCGCTATCGTAAGGGTGATAAAGAAATCGGTTCAATAATTCAAAATTGATAAGAAAAAATGGGATACAGAATGGTATGTCTATCTATCCATTTTCTGTTTGGTAAAACAATGGTCTCTACATAAAAAAAAACCATTGAACGAATGCATTCTTAGAAAAGAAAACTACACGAATCCTTTTAAGTGCAGAACAGAGAGAAAATAATTCTTGTGCTTACTCTTTTTGACGACAGAACGAAGAGTACGTCAATATTTTCACGAGTTTAGAGATAGAGAAAGATAAAAAGTACAAACTCACCCGTTAGCCCCTTCACTTCCGAAGAACTTAAAATCCTAAGGAATATAAAATTCATATATATTTTTCCTTGCTGTTATTGACTAAATTTCAAATTGCAGTGGTAAATAGCAGCCTTTCAAACAAAGGAAATATGCAGTTTTACATGAATTTTCCTAATGGCCAAATCGTTTCAACCAGATTAAAGCTACTTCCTAAGCTGAAATGGAAGGATAGCTACGAGGACTCCTATAAGCGCAACCTTGACTCAGAACTCGCGAAATTGCGGGAGGAGAATACTCCACCTCGATTGGATGTCTTAACTGAAATAGTAAGGAAAGCGGTTCCAATGATCACATCTAGGAGATCTAACCGGAAAATACCAAAGCAAAAGTGGTTTGATAGCGAGTGTTTGAGAGCTAGGAATACGTCCTTTGCATTTCTAAAATTATTAAGAACGAATAATGGTGGCACGTTCAAAGTACTCTATGCAACAGCAAATAAAAATTTCAAGCAACAAAAAAAACAAAGCGCCAGGAATGGATCGCATCCCGTTCGAGTTCTACCAGCACTGCTCATCGGAATTTCTAACAGCTATTACACAGGAATTTAACCGAATATTTGAATCAGCGGAGGTGCCCGAATGTTTCCAAAAATCAATTATTATCCCTCTACACAAAAAAGGTGACTACGATGACCCAGCAAATTATAGAGGAATTTCGTTCTTAAACACATCCGCCAAATTATTTGCTAGTTTGCTTTTCGGTAGAATTACGGAGTGGGTGGAAAAAAGAAGGTCCTATCTGAATTCCAAGCTAGGTTTAGGAGAAATCATTCAACTATAGATCAAATCTTTCGCTTGTGAACATTGCAGAAATTTATAAGAGGAAGCATAAAAAACTTTACGCTTTTTTCGTAGATTTTCGTGCTGCTTTCGACTCGATCCCAAGGCAAACACTCTTCTACTAGCTTTATGGTTATGGAATTTCATATGTGCTGAGAGCAATGTACGAAAACAATAAAGCATGTGTTTGGGATGGCAGCCATCTTTCGGAAGAATTTGAAGCATCGGTGGGTGTTAAGCAAGGTTGCGTCCTGAGTACATTACTGTTTATTTTGTACATAAATGACATAACTGAACATGTTAAAGGAGGTATAGAGCTGAGCGGAATTAAAATTCCAACACTACTGTTTGTCGACGATATCGTTTTGCTTGCTGAGAAAGTAGAGACCATGCAGTTAATGATAAATTGGCTGGATACATATTGCACCACTTGGAACTTATCTGTAAACTTAGCAAAATCTAAGATGTTGATTTTCAGAAATGGTGGGGGGAGATATGCTAGAAGCGATAAGTGGGTGTTTCAAGGTAAAGAGATTGAAAGGGTAAAAGAATATAAGTACCTGGGAGTGTTGATTACCCCCAACTTAAACATGAAGAAACACCTCAAAATTAAACTTGTTGAAGCCAAACGGGCAATTTGTGCAGTTTGAGGAAGTTGCATTAACAACAAAAACGTTTCGCATATAGCTAAACAAAAAATATTTCGTGCTACCGCTACTTCCGCCCTTCTATATGCATCTCAAGTCTGGGGTTTTTGCTCTTTTGAAATTGTGGAAAAGTTCCTCCGCTACTTTATAAAGCGACTCCCAAGTAGTTCGCCCACCTATATGATTCACTTGGAGTCTGGAGTAGTACCTCTGTTTCTGGACACTCTCAAACTACATTTGTATTATGTAGTAAAAGTCATGGCAATGAATCCTGGAAGAATACCGAGGTTAGTGCTCCTGCAAATGCTACGGAGCAGAGTAAAATGTGTTCAAGAGTGGGAAAAGCTAGGAACGGAAAATAACTTTAATATAAATACTACACCAAATGAGCAGCCAGTTTCACTCCAACAAAATTCAACATCTTAATGGAAAAAACAGGACCCAGATTATACAACAGTTTTTAAGTGAAGCTCAGTCATCCACAGATAGATCTTATTATAGCCAACTCGATCATTGTTTAGAAAATAAGACGTATTTTTCGATCAACAACTCTACAGATAAAATTAGCGTTGTCTTCAAAAGAGGAGAACTGCTTAGTGTTAACTACATCCCACACCGCCAAGAGTTACGATTTCTATGTGGCCTATGTAACCTCAGAGAACGAGAAGATGTTTTGCCCTTCATTGCGAAATGTCCTGTTCTTAAGGAATTGCTCCTACATTTTTTCGGAGCACAGGCACTGGAGTTAGATGAAGCAATCCGCATCCTAAATGGTGACAGAGGCTGGGACATACTATACGGCTACACAGTAAATGCACTACGATACGGAGGTCAAATAATAGAAGAAAGGTTTTAAGAAATCACAAACTTCTCACTTTTAATTCTTTACTTTTTATTAAACATACTTATATTCATATAGTAAATTATTATTTAATGTCAATCTGGTAGACGGCCAAGAGGGCCAAACCATAAAGACTAAGAACTATCCAATGTAAGAAAATTTTATATCATTTTTTGAAATAAAGTAGTCAATTAAACTAACTAACTAACTAACTACAGTTTTACTTTAAAATGCTATGGTGTAGGTAAAGTATGGACCATTTAATAACTTTAAGGTTTTTAATAATTTGAGTTCAGCCTCAACCACCGTCGGCAAGTAAAGTGGTGTTATAAGTTTTCTCCAAGAACCTACTTAAATGTTATCTACCATCTATAGTGGTAGGGATGCAAATAAAAGCTAAGTAGAAAACCAAATATATTTACACAAAAAAAGCAAATAAAATAGAATTGCGGTCTGTGTCACTGTGACTAATAATTACATTCATTCGACATTCGATTCATTGCTCAGCCACTTTGTGTTACACTTTTTTCACCATGTCTTCCTGTGGATCCCATTAACTGCTGCACCAGCACCAACTCCATCCATATGATTGCTTGCAAAAGTATCTGCGAAAATGTTCGCCACCCCTCCTGCATCAGCCTTGGCAGAGAGGCCAAAACTTACCTATACGAGTACAACAATATATTTTGTTTCTTCTGCGACGAATGGAATAGGCTTGAGTGGATCAGAGAACGTGCAACACAAGTACTCTGTCTTTTTTGAACTAATGCGATACCCATTTCCCTCCAAAACGTCCACCCACACATCAAGTGCTCGTTGCAGGGATGTATTATCCTCACATATGATGGCTTCATCGTTATCAAAGAATAATTGATGTAGTCAATCTAGGTTTCATCTCCACCGCTGCTGTAAGTGATCAGGTGTCGGCTTTGTTTGATGAACATGGTATTTAACACGATAAGACCGTGTGATTTGCACATGGTTAGGATGTCTTCACCAGGAAGGTTCCTGGTGCCGTAGCCCAGTCCTCCATGGCAGTCTTCATAGTTTACGTTTGACTTCCCGATATGTCCTTTCAAATCTCCTCCAACAAACAGAAACTTTCCTGAATAAAATGTCTGGTTGTACGTAAATCATACGCAGATTGTATAATGTGTGCGCTGCATACAACAGTCGAGCTGATATCGGTACGACGGTTGTGTCGTGTAGTTCCCACTTTATGTTCGTGCAAACTCATGTATAACAATATATTTTTAACTGCACCGCAGTTTTCCCAAACGATTTTTGTTTAAAAAAAAAAGTGTCTGCTATTGCGTGCCTCTTCTGTAGTTCACCGATGCTGCGTAGTTTTTCCAATCAACAAGTATATTTGTGGTCTGAACGTTGCTCACCCTGATTGTCAAAAATTTATAAACAAAAACGAATTTTCGACGCGCGTTCTTGAGCCGGCAATTTTCGTAAAACTCAAATAAAATTAATTTCCCGGAAATACTTGACCAGAAAAAAGTAATAATATGGACCTCCAACGTTTTGATGGTATGTTGATGGAGATACTGCAAGAGCGCAAGACAATCGCTGGCTTTCTGGACGCAATCTTCGGCTTCCTGTCGCGCAAGTAAGTACCTAGCCTAGAGGCAGAGCTTGGATCACGAAAAGTTGAATTAAAATCCTTTCACAGCACGGACTTCTATTATGAGCAGAAGAACAAGAACGACAAGATTGGCTTCCCCCCAGGAATGAAGGAACAGATCGTCCTCAAGGTGGGTGTGTCAATGTTTTCATTTGTCTATCCACCACACAGTGCTTCCTCCCTTCCAGGTCCTGCAGAAATTCGATCCTAACTTCCGCTTCGTAGCAAACAGTTCTGAGGTTCCTCCGGCGATCGAGGAAGTCGAAGTTGTCGCTGAAAACAAGAAATCCCCGATAGAAGCTGGTGTGTCGACGAAAGACGATGAACCACAGAAGGAAGTCACCAAGGAGTTCTTCTCATCGAACGAGTACCACAACGGTGCTTGCTTTAACTCGTACTGTTGGTCACAAACTTCCACCGAAGTGGAGCTACACATTCGACTGCCGGCGGAGGCTAAGTCCTCCAAGCATCTGAACACCCAAATCGAAGCGGAGCACATAAAGGTCACATCCAAGGTAGATCCAACGTCTGCAGCGATTTTCAATGGCAAGTTGAGTGCCAAGTGCAGGCACAACGATGCACTCTGGACTATTTCTGAGGGAAAATTGCAAATCACCTTGGGTAGGAGGTCAGACGAAAGAGTCAACATTTTCAATAACAATTTGCTGTTCCAGATAAGATGAAGGAAGCCTGGTGGGAACGCCTTATCGTGGACGAGCCAGCCATTGATGTGAGTAAAATCGATTGCACCAAGTACATGGATGAATTGCCGCCAGAGTCACAAGCTGCGATTGAGAAGCTTCGCTGGGAACAGCTGCAGAAGCAGGCACAAGTGCCTACCGAATTGGATAAGCAGAACCTTGAACGGCTACGCGACGCATGGGATGCTGAGGGCTCTCCCTTCAAAGGACAACCTTTCGATCCGTCGATGATCAAATTTAATTAAGCTTTACATGTCTAATATTATTTTAGCTTTTAATAAACCGTGGGTACACGGTACAGCGTGTCCTTCCACAATTGTGTAGGCTTTTACTATTTCCATCTCTCGGGTGTTATACGAACTGTGCCGACTTTTACCTCCAAGTGTTTGAGAACTCTGTTCGGCAGCTGAACTGCAAACAGTGTTTTCGGTTAAATGTTCCGCTCGATCCTAAGCAGATATTAAAACTGAAATAAGCAGTTATGGAGCTTCACTTCTGGAACGAATGTCGTTGGGCAGTAGACTCAGTTTTAGCAACACAAAGTCCTTTGTGGAACGGAAAATAAATTCCTTAAATCGATTAAAAACAGCCGGAGTGATTGGAATCTCTTGGCATCACGCTAGGGCTTATGATCATTATTTCAGGAAAGTTACGTTTACATACATATTTAGCACAAACAACCCATGACGTTCCTAGGGACTAGCTTCTCGCAACCACTCAGGTTGTCTTCGTTATATGAAAGAGACCGTAGGTAGGAAGGTAGGTGTTGTGTTTTTTCTAGAAAAAGAGAAGAACCCTAGGTGCCGTTTTGATACCACAAAACTCGTGTACTGGATATAAAAGGTGTGTTGGTGTGGAGTCTCTAAATCCAGCCTGTGGAGTTTAAAAAGATTATTTAATCTTTAAGGTTTCTCTCTGAGACTTCCTCAAGGGAATCAAAAAAGGATTTTCCTAAAGCTCGTTGTCTGGCCCTAGCTAGTGTCGGACAGGCGCATGAAAAGTGGGTAATGGTTTCTTTTTCAGCAGCGACCTTCCAACTGCGACAGTGTGTGTTGTGTGGGATACCTAGTTTGACTGCATGGTCTTATATAGGCTAGTGACCTGTGTTGGTTGCTGGTATCCTGGCTATGTCCATACGCGTTCTGTTTAAGAAGTCGGTTGTTTTTGATTTGTTGTAGTTTGGCTACATCTTTATAGGTATGACACATTTTGCTAGCCTAGTCCATCTGAGGTTGGCTTGGGCAAGGAATTTTGAAGATATTTCTGCTTTGACTGCTCCAAATGGAATTTGAACTGATTCCGTAAGAGAGCTGTGGAGGGCTGAGCCTTGCCTAGCCAGGTCATCCGCAAGTTCGTTTCCATAAACGTTACTGTACCCTGGAACCCAAATCAGGAGTGGAATCCTTTAAGGTGATAATTGATAGTCACACTCTTAAAAGTCAAAAATGAATGATCACACTTTGTTAGCTCTCCGTAAAACGATCGCAAAGTCACACAAAAACGATCACAAAAAGGTGATGATCACGCTGATGGTCACCTTAGAGAGAGCAAAAGTGATGATTGTGATCGTCAACAATAAACTATCACCTTAGAGGATCCCGCTCCAGGGTTACCTTGAATTGGCTATCTAGCGAAGCTACCTAATTTTGGCACTCAAGCACTAGCTGGGAGAATGTAGTAACTGATGCAATGGCTTTGATGGATGCTTGGCTATAAAAAAAAATTAGCGATCTTTTGCATCGGCGCTATATTGGTGTGTTTTGATCTGACGACAAGCTTTCCGGACAGCGAGTAATTCTGCGTGGAACACACTGGCAGAATCCATATTATTTAGAGATGTTTAAGGATTCGGATAGCACACCCGCACCAACTCCACAGTCCATCTTTGAACCGTCTGTGTAGATTGTTACGTCGAAATCCTTAATCAACTGTCCATCTTGCCATTCTGACCTTGTGGGGAATTGAACGTCGAAGCGCTTTTGTGAAATTCAATTTGGGTATCATGTAATCTGTTGTTGGCAAAATGAGTTCTCTCGGCAGAGAGTTTAAAATGTTACTATGCCCATAGGGTTTCATAATCCTAATCTCACTGTGTCTAATCGCACTGTGTCCTGTGATGTTTATTATGTGTAGATCTCAAAACCATAAATCCTGATGCCATAGCTTGAAACTATCCAAAGAACTGTCCGAAAAATATGATCAAGGCTTTTATTCGACTCCGGCTTGGCCACACATTGCTTATACATGGACACCTCATCACCAGGAGCAGCACCCCCCGTATGTCACCTCTGTAATTCCAATCAGATACTTTCTACACACCATATTATCTACGAATTCAACACTATCCAAGATAAAATGCGTAGTCTTTCCCCAACTCCAACCTTCCTAACCTACTCTCTTTCCCTTCTGAAACAAATGTTAAGAAAGTATACATTCTCTTATCATCTGTAAATCTTGAAAGTAATATATAAAACCTCCTACTCAATTTAAAAACTAGCCGAAAGCCCTGGTAGCTAATGCTAAGTCTGTACTATTAATATTATAATTTATTATATGTTAATAAAGTTTAATAATAATAATAATAATATTATGTGTATATCTAAAGGTAGGAGATGCAAAAAGACAGTTAGAGCAATGGTCGGGTTGACCCTAGAGCGCCTGTGGTGCTTATGGATGCTGTTCTTTGTACCTTATTAGGTTTGGTTATATTATATGCTTTTTTAGAGCCGGCCACCATACAATGGACCCATATATCTGAAGGGAAATTTTATTTTTTTTAAAAGCTTCCTCAACAACAACAATAATTTCGGTTGTTTGTCAGGCTTTATTTTAATAATTTGAGCGCACTCAAGGGGTTATGAATACCCATAACACGTTTTTTTTTTACATAGTGCGGATAGATAGAGAAAGATTTAGTGTAGTAGTTTGAAGCTCAGTTGCTTGCTTCTTTCTTATCAAACTGCTCTATTTGATCAATGCTTTGTTCAGATTGCTCTACGTTCCGAGACAATGGAAAGTCGCCGAGATTATAATGATCCCAAAACTAGGCAAACCTTTCAACGAAAAGAAATCATATCGGCCTATTGCCCTATTGTCGGTTATCTCAAAAATATTCGAGAAACTACTTTCAAAACGTCTACAACCCGTAATCGACGAAAGACGTTTCATTCCTGACCATCAGTTTGGGTTTAGAATGAAACATTCTACAATTGACCAAGTCCACAAAAATAACTGACGTGATTGAGAAAGCTCTGGAAGAAAAAAAGATTTGTTGTGGTGTATTTCTTGACGTCTCACAAGCTGTCGATAAGGTTTGGCACAAAGGCTTGGAGTATAAATTGCAACGACTATTGCCACGGCAAATCTTTCTAATCTTACAATCGTACCTCACCGAGAGAGTCTTTCGTGTTAAGCACGGAAATGATTACTCTGACTTCAAGGAGATTGCGGCCGGAGTTCTACAAGGAAGTGTCCTTGGCCCACTTCTATATGTACTCTACACGCGTGATATCCCGCAGGAAAGAAACTGCGTCGTCTCTACGTTTGCCGATTATACGGCGATATTGATAACGGGCGATACTATTGAAACAGCAACTGAAAAGCTGCAACATGCTATTAATAAAGTCCACGCTTGAACGAATTCTTGGCGTATTGTGCTAAGCCAAAGCAAATCTACTCACGTTAACTTTACGTACAAAAAAGTAGATAGATTGCCTGTATATCTAAACTCGGCTAAAATACCATACGCGAACAAACCAAAATATCTAGGAATGACTCTATATGTTAAGCTTAAATGGAAATCGCACGCAAAAAGAAACGTGACGTGCTCGAAAATAAATACCGACAAATGTACTGGCTACTTGGAAAACATTCGAAGTTGAGCCTACATAACAAACTGCTTATCTATAAACAAGTGCTAAACCCTGTGTGGGCGTATGGTATACAAATATGGGGTTGTACCAAGAAAAGCAATAGAAATATTATAAAAACTTTTGAGAATAAAGTTCTTAGGATGATCGTTAACGCACCGTGGTATGTACGTAACGAAGATATTCATCGAGATCTGGGAATTCCCAGCTTCGTCGAAGAGATAACAAAATTTGCGCGTAAACACAAATATCGTGTTCACGGCCATTGTAACCGTACCGTCATTCAACTATTTGACGGGAACAATTCAATTCGTGGTCTGCAAAGGACAAAACCTTTTGACCTGGCGTCATAGTATATCACATTGACTGCCATGGCTATCAAATATGATAGCCAGTGGATGCCTTTGCTGTTTCCGTGGGTGCCTTTGCTAACCAACATGATACGGTCTCTATTTGTTGGTTTGTGTTAAAACAATGCAGGTAATGAGAAATTTATTTTGAAATTGGTTTGGCAGTCAATGTGATATGCCGGTCGCGAAAAAGGCAGAAACTTTCATTGGAATTTAACCTGTAAGTGCTACATTTCTTTTTAACTACGCACGAGCATCTTTTTTCCAAAAATCGTCTCGTAAGCGAAAATAAAACTGCTGGACAAGCGTCGGCTTAGTTGTAGTATTAATTTTGAAGAAAGGTATTTTTTTAGTGAGTACAAATCTCACACTACCATAAGAACGCGCGGTCGGGCCTTTTGGTGTCTTTCGAAGATTTTTCACCTGCTCTCAGCACAAAAAAAAAAAACGTGCTTGCTTCAGAGAAACTCCGGAGGTGGCGTCCAGATCACTGGGGAGATTTTTGTTATTTTTTGTCTTTGCTTCTAATTCACAGTATTTATTTCGCGACCACCGACGTTATGGATAAATCAACCGTCCAACAGAGCGAACAATTTTTCCAGCCATATGACCAAGCTACTACCAGTGCTATGCCTTTGCAGTACTGTTCAAACCAGCTCACAATTGATCGGACTGCCTTTATAATTTATGAGAAATAAACAAATGCTTGCTGATGTCTGGATTTGAACCATGAACCATTAGCGTGGCAAGTGACGGCGTTACACCATTGCCACCCTAAAAGCTCGCGATGGGTTGGACAGTGAAAAAACTTTTTCATGCTTCCTGAAATTTGAAAAGTGAACCTCACGCGCAGTGGTCCGACACCTAGCTACTGCGCAACGGCCCCCAAAAGTTACACTTAAACTTTCTAAATACATTTTTTCAACTATTATTGACCCAAAAAAAATCGACTTGTGCTTATTAAAAGCATTGCGTAAATTTACTCAATCATGAGTAAATTTTTTCTTTTAAGTACACCTAATGTGTTTATTTTGACTACAATAACCTTGTTTTATTATCACCCATGATCCAGATCAGATCTTTGGTGTGTATGCATTACAATAACAATAGCCGTATTTTATTATCATCCATGATCCAGATCAGATCATTGGTATGTATGCATTACAATAACAATACGAGATCTTGCTTTTCATTTGGATCTATTTTCGTGATCCAAAAATGAGTTCGTCTATTCCTTGCTAGGCTGCACTTTTGTCGACAATTGTCAAAACTCCTGTTGTCAGATTAGAATATGAAATACTTTCTGCACTTTAAATATTATTCTTTGATTTCTATGTGTTCTTTGCATGGGAATTATGCACATAAAAGCGTATCTGAAAGTAAATACTTAGCCCAGTTACTTCTAATGATTTCAAATTAATAATTATTGATTTATTTTGATTGATTGATTTTATTATTAGGATCGACAAAACATACAGTAAAAGAACAAGATCGCATATTCTCTGAATTTTATAAGGGAAAATAAATTGCATGGCAACCCTGCTTGAAGGATTTCAGCTGTGCAATTCTAATGGAAAAGAGGGAACAAAATAATTACAACTTTTAAATTACTAATTATTCAATGAAAACAATAACAAGTTGTACGCCATAAGAAACAAATGTTGTTCTGGATGCATATGACAAGAGTTAAGCACAATTTCAGCACGAAATAAAAGATATTTTGAAAGGAGTTCTATGCGGAAACTATAACTACACCACAAGACACAACAAAAATTGTTCGTTGATCCAGATCCAGATCGTTTTATTTTCGTCGATCTGGATCAGATCAGATAATAAAACACGGCTAAAATTACTCATTATTCAAATTAAACTTTAAGCAGCAATAACAAAATTTTCTAAAAGAAAAAAAATTGTCATCACTGTTCGTTCATCGCGACTGGTATAAACCCTGGGAATTTGTCACTCGCCTGTCACCGCTGTCATTTGCAAAACGTCAGAAAGGGCTCTCTTCGCGTAGACAGTTTATCCAACCGCGAGTTCATCGTGCGCCTCACTGTATAATCGACTACTATTATTAAGCTGAGCAGCTCATTTTTTTTATTACTTTAACCACAATTCTGCCGCGCGCCAATTACACCCAACTGAACAATCATCGACTTAAGGGTATCGCCAAAAATATGCTGACAGTGTCTGGTGTGTGCACACAAAGCGCTGCGCTCTGAACACTCGGGAATCGGGAATTCTCGTCTGAATAATGTTGAATTTCATAATTTCGATATTTACAAACACTCGCATTGGTCAAGAACTGTTTGACTCTCCGGCCTCGTCTGACCTGGAGTCGTTATCCATGTTCATCGTCTTCTTCTACATCAAACTGCTGTACATTCTGCTGACGATCTACCTAACCCTGTATCACATCAACTTCAATAACCTGTAGACCCATTTAGAGGCAGGATGCCCTCGCTGTATCACTTCAACTCGGACCAGTTCAAGGAGAACCTCATGCTGGGCGGCCAGCAGCACATGGTGGCTGGACGGCTGTGCCAGTATCTAAAAGGGTGGCAGCTGGACGGGATTCGATTCCTGTACAGGCACTTCGAGAAAGGCGAAGCCTGCATTCTGAATGACGAGAGTGGCCTGGGCAAGGTGGTCACTGTGGCGGTATTCCTGGGCGCTGTCCTCACCAACGACACCACAAAGAAGTGTTTGATCATTGTGCGCGACGACGAACACATCGAGGGGTGGCGATTCCACCTGAGTGTGCTGACACAGTTGACGGTAAAAGTGATCGAACGAACAAGTGGTAAGTAGACGACAACAACGACGGTGGGAGGTGGTTTATGTTTCGCTGTCTGTGTGTGCGGTGGGGTGAAGCAGTGACCTCGATCTGGGGGGCTGCATTCTGCTGAGTATGATAATACTCGAATGCACATACGCCTGCTGAATGTGTGGTGGTGAATCTAATCAAAATCTAATTTAGGTGCCCTTTGGAATGCGGGAAGAGGAGGCTATCAGCTTCGGTCTTACGAAATGGGTTACATGGGGGATTGGACGAAATAATGCGCTGGGGATCGCTTGCATTCTTTTAGCTGATTATTCGTTGAGTTTTCATTCATTCTGTGAGAAATTTCTCTGCGTGATCATGTTCGATATCATATACTTAGGGCACTCACCATTAAGTGAGGTTTTGTTATATTTTATCGCAAAACATGGCTGAGTTATCGTTGATATTAGTCAGCGTGTTATAGTTTCAAGTTCACATTGTTTGTGATGTCCTGTAGCTTATTACGTTTTCTGTATTCTTTCGACGCAATAGCTGGACTGAATTTCATGATGACTCAACAAAGACGTGATGAAGAATACAGTTGTTGTTGTTCAGGTTCAATGCCTTTATTGTTTTCTGGAATTCACTGAAGATGACTTGGTACTGGAAGGCTGTTGTAGAACTTTAGCCATACGAATGGCCATGCGACAGACCACCGAATAATTATGAGAATATCACCCATGTAAGCTTGCTACCCCAATAAATAAGAAAATATTGCAAATATTGTAAGCGCGTATCTGGTCTGGTGCACCAAGAACCTCAGAACTTGCTGGAGAGTACGCAACCTTGTGCTTTGAGCGATGAAGGGCGCGAATACGGTGAATTCAATGAATTTGCTTGAACTCCGTCGATTGTTATTTCTTAGGACAGACGAAACCGGACGCCAAGGCGCATATAGACCTCTATTGATTCAGCTCTTGAATAGCTGGAGTTTGGAAGTTTGTGGGCATATATCCACTGGGGGTGTGTAACTTTGTCTGTAACGAAAGAAAGAGTGAGGTTTCCACGGGTGGTGATGCGCCTTCGTAACTTACCTGGTTATATGTAATTCAAGGCATCATTCCTCGAGGTTCTGCGGAACATCTTTCATGGTACCTTAAAGCCGAAGGCCCTGGTAGCCAGTGCTTATCCCCTTTGTATTTATATGTAATTTACTTACATGTTAATAAACTTATAATAATAATAATAATCTTTCATGGTAGTATCCATAGCACAAGTATAAATCTACAGCAACCTCTTTGATCCTGATCTACACAATTCCGACTAGGAACAGTGCTTCACAATGTTATGTGGAGCACTGTACGTTTTTCATTCATAACCTCATCCAATTCATCCTCTTGTGGTCCGGAATCGATAATTGGTGTTAGTTTGGCAAACATCCTATACTGGATCGACTCTCATATGATCTCTATGCGTAATGAGAGTTGGTTTAGTTTGGATTCTTGAGAAAGAGCCCGATAGAAGCACTGTAAAATTCCTTCTTAATCTGAGTAGGAATGACTTTAGAACATTAAAATAATAGATATTTGGCGCAACAGCTCTTTAAGTGTCAGGGCCTAGCTTCTCGCAACCACTCATGTTATTTGCGTTATATTTTTCACACGCATGGAAGGTACCTACAGTTTAGTGCTGTATCCGAACGGCGATTTGAGAAGCTTTTTCGAGATAACACTACTCTCGGATGTTTGTCAGACGCACGCGAGAGGTGGAACCGTGAAAAAATTCGAACTTGGAACCTCATGCGTAGTCATCCACGAACATTGGTTGGACTATCATTGCAATCTACGTGCAAGTCTTGCCTCCAAAGCGTGGATACGACGGAGCATTTTCTCTGCTAGTGTTCCGCCTTTGCAAGCAACAGACTGCACGTCTTGGATTTCGATGTTATGAAAATGGGTTTAGTCCAATGTGTGTGTGTTTCACCAAGAGTACACAGAAAGTTGACTCGGTGACAATGGATCGCTCTGTGTATGCTATTTTTCACCATTTAACTCGATAAATATGTGAAAATTGATTGAAATCAAAGTCCTTATACATACATAGTGGGAGCCGTGGCGCAAGTGGTTAGTGTGTCAGACCTCTGTGCGTGAGTTTCCAAGTTCAAATCACAGAAAACACCAAAAAGTTCTTTCACGGTCCCACCTCTCGCGGACGTCTGACAAACATCCGAGAGTATTGTTGGCATTGTTGTCCTTTCCATTCGTGTGAAAAATATAACGCTCACAACACGAATGGTTGCGAGAAGCTAGGCCCTGGCACTTGAAGAGCTGTTGCGCTAAAAATTTCTTTATTTCTTTTTATATACATACATACCTACATTGGAAGTAAACAGACAAATGCAGTTTCAGATACAACATTGCACAACAACACAAATAAAGAGGAACACATACTTCAGTCTAGAACGAACAGGTTTGACCTACAAACAAACTAAGTATACAGAGCGCGACATTTACCATACTTACGGCTTGAATACTTTCCAACCGATTAGTGTTATTCTCCACTTTCATCGCCTTTTTTCTAAAACATTTTCTTTTATACTCTTCTGACGATCTAGCGATTAGAAGCGAAGTGTTATTACACGAGCTTTCAGTCCCAGGCACTTGAGTAAAGATGTTCAACACTCCGAGCATCTATTGCTTAGTGCGTTATTTACTTTTTTACGCACTAAACAAATAGGTAGTTTGTAAATTAATTAAATATCGTACGTAGCACGCAATTCCCACACTATAACACTTCAATGGATACTTGTCGGTCAACTAATAAACTGTCAGACTAATCCTAGTGTTCCTTATCAACTTAGCTTTTGTGCGTAGTTGTTGCAGCCAAGCTACCACATCTAGTAGTTGGAAAATGTTCTGGTGTCTGATATCCTCATTTTGGAAAGACGAGTTGATTCGGATGGAATATTAAATGTTGGCTTGGTATTGTTAATCTCTACCACAAAGAGATTGTGGGCTCCTATTTTTTTTCTTTATTATTTAAAATGTGTAAGGTTTAATTTTTGTTAAGAAAAGGTTTTCCTCTGTTGTCGATATATGATATTTATATATATTATGAAAACCCATTCAAATATTTTATGAAAGTTCATTCCAAATGGTAGTTATTTTGGATACTTTTTGGGAGCGATTTATACATTCGACGACACACGAATACACATTCATAAAATCATGTCTTCCAGTTGCTTGACAATTTTCTTATAACCTCAGGATATTATTATTATTTGTGTAGGGTTATTTTGCATTGCGACCTAATGGTCTATTGTGCCCCTGCTAATACCTTGGGGAGGTTAGTTCCCTCGTTAGAGTCCCCCTCGCAATTGCAATTCCTGCGGAATTGAGTTTGAAGGTCATATGCTCTTACTTTGCCTTGGTGAGAATAGTTCACCTTAGAGCTCTTTCTCCAGACCAGTTTCTTTTAAGAATCTGAGAATGAGAAGTGGGTCCATGGTTGACATATCCTCTTCTGATACTTGGTATTTGCCCAAGTATTTCAATCTTTTGTGGGTCAGTGCCCCACAGGACTCCAGAAGGTGTTCCGGAGTCTCACATGACTCGTTGCAGAATCTGCAAAGGCCTTCATTTGTTATACCTAGTTTCCGTAGATGCTCCCTGAGTTTGCAGTGCCCCGTTAGGAAGCCTGTTAGGATCCGTAGGTTATTCTTGCTAAAGCAGATGCAGGCTTCGAATCTTTTCCGGTTGTAACATCCCAGTAGTTTCTTAGCTTTCCTCAGGCCTGTGGTGTTGTTCCAGGCTCTTGCCCTGTCTTCTCCCTCCATTTTCCTGAATTTCTCGCGTATGGTGTGTTCCCCCATTCCACAGAATGGTTCAGGTCCAATGAAGGGTTCTACAGCCCCTTGTCTTGCCAAGGCGTCCGCTGCTTCGTTACCTTTTATCCCGACGTGACCGGGTATCCAGTAAAGTGTAACTTTACAGTTCATTAAGCCAGTTCATTAAGCTTGCATAGGCATTCCCACACAAGTTTTGACTTAATGACATAGGAGTCAAGTGCTTTGATAGCTGCTTGGCTGTCTGACAGTATTGCTATGTCGCAGTTGCTGTTTTCCTTTTCGAGATTGAGTAGGATGCATCTGTTTATAGCACATATTTCAGCTTGAAAGATGCTGGTGTACTTGCCCATAGGTTCTGAGTGCTTGGTCCTTGGCCCAAATACGCCCGCCCCTGTTCCCTCTCCAGTTCTCGAACCGTCCGTATACCACTTTATCGTATAGCTGCCCAGTCCGTACATCGTGGATTCGTTGCTCCACTCTTTCTTGTTACTTAACTTTGTACTCAAGTTTTTCCCAAAGTTAAATTTCCTGATACTGTCGTCCCTGGGGACGGCCAAAAGGGGAAGTTTTTTGAGAAGTGCATCGTATTCTCTCGTACCAACACATTTCTCCCTTCCGATACCTTCTTTTGCCATCCTTAGGATCGTCCGCTGTGCATTTTGCTCCACTATAAGATGGAGCGGTGTTAGCTCCAGGAGTACTTCCATGGCTGCAGTTGGACACGTTCGCATGGCCCCAGTGATGCAGAGGCACGCAAGTCTTTGCACTTTAGTGAGTGTCTCGTAGTGACTAGACTAGTTCGCTTTATCCACTCTATTGCTCCATAAGTGATCATTGGTCTCACAATAGCAATGTACATCCATCTTATAATATTTGGACTAAATCCCCAAGACTTACCCGCTAGGCTCCTGCATATCATTAGAGCACGGGTAGCTTTTTTGGATATCTCCTCTATGTGTTTCTTCCACAAGAGTTTGGTATCTAGGTGTAGTCCTAGATATTTCACTTCCTTTACCGGTGCTCAAGTTTTCTCTTCCTCGTGAACGGTACTATTGTGGTTTTGGCCGGGTTTATATTAAGCCCAGCCGTGCTGCACCATTCTTGCCATACTGTTAGGCCTCTTTGTGTAATATCACATAGGGTTTCCTCGAATTTCCCCCTGGCAATCAGTACAATGTCATCAGCCAACCTCAGGATAGATGAAATTCGTAATGCTGACAGCGACCCGAGAGGCCTGCCTGATGTTTGTTGATTCTGCTTCCGGAAATATTAGGTCGTTACATATGAAGTTGCCGATTTTTATGTGGAAAGTTAAACAACGCAATTTCAAAAATTAAAAAAGTTTATTCCAAAAAATAATCTCCATTTACATCTGCGACGTTTTTCCAACGTTCCACCAAAGCAAAAATGCCTCCTTTGAAAAACTCCTTATCCTTTCGGGCTAAGAAGTCCTTATGGCATATAGGCTTATGGATTATTTATTTTGGAGGTGATTGCTCAAACTTCGGAAAAGGTGGTAATCGGTCAGGAATAAGTCTGGTGAGTAAGGCGGATGAGGCAAAACTTCATAACCCAACTCCGCCAGCTTCAGGAACGTCGACTGTACGGTATGTGGTCTTGCGTTGTCATGCAGCAGTATGGGGCCATGCCTATTTACCAGTGACGGCTGTTTTTGGAGTAATTTGTTTTGCATTATGTCGATTTATCTACAGTACGACTCGGCCTTGATTGTTTCTCCGCGTTTGAGAAAGGAATAATGGAAAACTCCCTCACTCGTCCACCATACTGTCACCATTACCTTTTGGGGTGTAAGTCTGCTTGCCAAGTCATGACATTCTCTGGTCTACCCCTTGGCAAATTTTCGAGCGAAAAATCTCCCTCGCTGAACTTGGTAAACCAGTTTCGAACAGTTCTCTCACTACACGTACCCAAACCAAAAGCACCGTTAATTTCTCTAGTCGATGCGGCTGCGTTCATGTTTTTTTTAAATTGAAAAAGGAAAATTGCCCTTAAATTTCTTGGTGAAAGCATTTTCTATGTAAGGAAAAAAAGTCAACTCAACTAGCTAATAGCGTAAATTAATTTTTACCGTTAGAAAGGTTAAACTGCATTTATTTTCAATTTCTCTGCACAACTTCACGCCACAACGATCGCTTTAGGAATGATTGGTAGGTCGGCAATTTCATTTGTAACGACCTAATACATACACAGCTGGTCAAAGAAATAGGTGTGAACTTATTTTTTTTTTTTTTCAAAATTGATTTGTTCCAAATGTTTTCAATAGTTTTAATGTTTTTCGGGTTTAAATTAATTTAAATAAAATAAACAAATGATTTATATGCATAACAACTCTAAAATTAAGAAATTAAGAAATAAAATGACAAAATTAGTTGAATTTCATGATTTTTTTGTGGCCAATGAAATAGGTGTGTTGACCTGAAACAACGAAATTTATCATTTTTTCCAACATGATTTTGAAAATTCTAACGTTTTCCGTTTTCTTACCTTCTAAAACTAAAACTTTTTCAATACTTTGTATACATTGAATTGATTAGTTTTTGACATGTTGCCAAGGCTATAGCATACCACTATCTTTGTACCGTTTCCCATAACTGATCCCTGTTGGTGAAATATTGACCCGCTTATCTCCTCTTCAGCCCATTCCACAAGTTCTCAATAGGATTGAGATCAGGGGACTGACTGGGGCACGGGATTACAGACACTTCATTATCTCAAAGCCACTCCTTAACAAGGCTCGATGTGTGTTTCGGGTCATTATCTTGTTGGTAGTGCCATCGATGGCGCATGTTTTCTCCGGCACATGGAAGCATTATGTTCTCCAAAATGTCCTTGTATTCGAACTTGGTCATGGTGTTATTTATTCTAAATATAAATTTATTCTAAATATAAGAATAAAAATGCCACGAAAAGCAATCCCACACCATAAGATTGGCTCCACTGTGCCTTACCGTTTTTCTTGTTTAGCGGGCTTCAAACTCCCTACGTTTTTGGCCTTCGCACGTTATGTCCAGAGTCGCAGCAAAACAAATTTATTTTTGTTTCGTCAATCGAAAGGATGTTAACCAATTTCTTAATCCTTCAGGTCCGGCCCACTCTTTGTGCCTTAAAGCGAAATCTTTGTGAGTCTTTAAGTTCTGGCCTCTTTAAAGTGCAACTTTCCTGGAGATTTTTCCTGGTAATTTGGCATCTTGGACTCTTCGACAAACTGTACGCGCACTCACTACATTTCCAATTTGTGCACAAATGGTCCTTTAACACGCAAAAGGGACAAATTTGCCCGTAACAATGCGGCGGTCAGTAGTCGGTGAGGTTTTTTTTTTTGCTTTCCCCGATTTTTCGTGACTTTTCAAGGCTTAAGAGCATTCGTTACAAAGTTCTCAGAGCGCCCCAGTGCCTCAGCTATAAGCTTGTACGTTTTGCCCGAATCTCTTAGCCTTGTTATCAAATTTCGTTCTTCTTGGGTGCAATGAGCTTTTCGTCCCATATTTTAAAGCTATTTTATTAAACTATTAGCTAAAAGTACCTGCTATAATCTAAAGAAACTCACTTTGATATAATCAGTATTAAACTAATAAAATAATGTCCAGAACTTCGATTTGGATTCACACGCACCTATTTTATAGACCAACTTTCAGAGGGCAAACAAATCAACCCTCACGCTCAATCCAAATACGTATTAGCGCGTGCCACAATTGAAAAGATGTTGGTGGCGTTGTAACCGTAAAATGACAATCTTCAAACATTTCCATGTTGTTGCACATTTTGCCATGCCAAAATAGTTGTTAAACTATCATCAAATTAAAACTATGAAAGCAAATGGATCACACCTATTTCTTTGACCAGCAGTGTATGTCTCCAAATAAATATGCTATGTCCGAACTAACAACTTTTTGGAAACTAGTATCAGACATAGACATTCACTCTTATTGTCGTTGGCGTTTGCCGCTTTTCGACCATTGTCGTGGGTGCCGTGGCGTAAGTGGTTAGTGTGTCGGATCACTACGCATGAGGTTCCAAGTTCGAATCCCAGAAAATACCAAACATTTTTTTCACGGTCCCACCTCTCGCGAGCGTCTGACAAACGAGAGTATTGTTGTCACGAAAAGGCTTCTCAAATCGCCGTTCGGATTCGGCATTAAACTGTAGGTCCTTTCTATTCGTATGAAAAATATGACGCACACAACATGAGTGATTGCGAGAAGCTAGGCCCTGGCACTTTAAAGAGCTGTTGCGCCAAATATTTGTTTTTTTTTTTTTTTTTTGTTTTATTCTTCAGATATAGCACGAATCCATTTTGATAACTTTTTCACTGTGAAAAAGTTGTAACATGAGAAACAAATTGCTTGGTCTTAACGGCCAGCAGGTCGTTGCTATAAATAAAACGACAGTAGTCGAAAAGCGACAAACAATCAGGGTGATTATTTTACATAATCTTTGTAAAATCATATACAAGTACATATGCAGAATTCATACATATTTTTTGAGATAAAGGGTTCGAGCCCATAACATACATAAACCTGCCAGTCTAGATGGCAACTCTCCTATTGTTTTGAAGTTGTTTTTTCACACTGGAAAACCATCAGTCAGTTCTATACATATGGGCTTTTTTCCGATAGATACAAAACAGCATTTGTTTGTCCTTAAAATAAAGGAACTTTTCCCTCCAGGGTCCTATAATACAAAACTACAACTCTACAAGTCAACAGGCACTTTTATAGTTATGTTTGTTTGACAAGTGTAGATTATTGCTGTAACACAGAAAAAACCGTACAATTGTTGGAAACAGAAATTTCCCTCGTCTTGTTGAAGTACAACTTTCAAGTGTACATAAAGAAAGAAGTAAGCAGCGTCACCGTAATGAGCAAAGATGATAAAAAAATTGCGGTTTTGACGAAAATTCGGAAAATAAAAAAAATCTTTTTGGTTGATTTTCTGATGTGTAGAGAAAGCAACATAAAAGCGAAAAATGGAAGGAGATATTTGCTTTAAGTAAAAATCTTAGTCTTGTTCCTCAAAATAGAGAGTGGACTTACTTAATAAAATCGTAGGCCGGGACCACAAACTGCCGTACAATTTAGGGAGTGTTGACCATGTCGATCGACGAAACCTGCTTCTTTATTTGTCAGAGCATCGATGTTGATAAGGATGTCATAAATGAGACCACGAACCTACCTAAACCATACCACATTAAAAAAAAAAAATGAACCACAGAGCTAATATCTTCTGACCAACGCACTTGCCTTTGAAATTCTACTTCATTGATTGCAGAAGTAGCTTCATGAATGCATCGGCATACTGTCATTTTTGCTGATACCATGCATATCACTAGTATGGTACAGTGATCCCGAACCAAGCCAGAGCAAAGCAATGTTTTCTTTAACACTCAATGCTTTGCTTTTATGAGTTGGCGACCGTTAACTCTTCCAAAAGTCGTTCAACAAGATATTCGATAACGGATTTTCATCCACGAAATTTTCCGGAAAACAAGTAGTTTTCAATTTCAAAGTTTATCCTCTCTTTATAAATTTTAATTCTATTTCAAAAATCACTGTCACTGACCGATTCTGAATCAAAAGAGTACATATTGTTTTTTCGTTTCTTAATAGCTATTTATTTTAAAGACGCACTGGAACCTACACACCTTTCCTTTCTTCGTATAATTATTTAATCGCCTGTAAGATTTGATCAACTATTGAACAAGCGAATTTAATTTTTTTTTACAGTTTTAGCTCCCAGTTACAGAAAGACGGAAATCACTAAATTTCCCACTTAGTGTATTTGCCCATAACGCTTGTATAAGTGCCAGTTGACTTATTGTTTTGTGTTACACAATTGTTCCATACCTGTATAATTTCTCTTGTAAAGGGTGTCCCATAATTCACGCAAAATGTAATTTTGATAGAAAATACAGATTTTTAATTAGAAAGCTTAAATCATTTATTGATTCATAGAGTATACAGATTGGGGTTATGTATGGAATAGCACATCGGATAAATGGCTTTGCTGGCAAGTACGTACTCTTTTATTGAAATTTTCTATGACCGTTTCGCATAAATGTGGCTGAATTTCATTAACACACCTCCCAATTTCCTCTTTCAAGGCGTTGGTGGTCGTGGGCTTGTTTGCATAGACACTTGACTTAAAAAAACCCCAAAGAAAAAAGTCCAATGGCGTTAAATCTGGATGGCCTATTCTGATCGCAAGAACGGCCGATTACACGATTAGGAAATGACTCATGCAGTAATTGAATTGTTTCTGTGGCTGTATGGCATGTGGCACTGTCTTGTTGAAACCACATGTTGGTCACATCCATATCTTGTAATTTAGGCACTAAAAACTGGGTTATCATGTCACGATAACGAACACCATTAATTGTTACTGCCTGACCAGCCGCATTTTCGAAGAAGAATGGTCCGATAATGCCTCCAGCCAAAAATCCGCACCAAACAGTCACGCGTTGTGGATGCATTTGTTTCTCAACAATTACTCGTGGGTTTTCTAAACCCCAAATGCGCCAATTTTGACGATTAACGAAGCCATCAAGATGAAAATGAGCATCATCACTGAAGATGATTTTGTTCGAAAAATCAGCATACACTTGTTGTTGTTCCAAAATCCATTCAACGAACTCTTTTCGCGCTGCATGGTCAGTAGTCTTCAGTTCTTGAGTCAATTTAACTTTGTAAGCATGAAGTTTCAAGTCTTTCGTGGGAATTCGCTGTAGACAGGTTCTCGAAATGCCCAATTTTTGACTACGGTGCCGAATTGATGTTCCTGGACTGTCAGCAATACTCTCGCGAACTGCTTTGATGTTTTCTGTTGAACGACTTGTGACAGAACACCCAGAGTGTTTAAGATCACTAATTGATCCAGTCCCCCTGAATTTTTCAATTATTCTCGTCACAGTTGATGGTTTTAAATCACTATGACGGCCATATTTTGTACGAAAATTCCTTCATTATTTTTAAAATATTGCTCAACAATGAAAATGCGTTGTTCTTTCGTATAGCGCTCCATTTTTACTAACCCCGTCATGTCAGCTGTCACATTGTTATCTTTTTTTCCGTTGGCACCACTTGTGTGAATTATGGGACAGCCTTTACATGTAATACATGTTGTATTGTGTTATAGGCCTCAGCTATCGACCCATCTCACTAACGTCACTTCTCTTCAAGGTCATGGAATCGCTAATTAATTGTCAGCTTATAAAATATCTTGAATCGCGAAAACTTCTTAAAGACCGATAGTACTGTTTTCGAAGCAGCACGCATACTGGTGATCTGATGGTTTATCTCACCGAAAAGTGGAACCAATCTCTACACAACTTTGGAGACAGTAAGAGAATTCCACTTGATGTTTCCAAGGTATGTGACGGAGTTTGGCATTAAGTTTTGTCAAAAAATAAATGCATATAGAATCGATGAAACTCTTCTTCATGGACTAGAAACTACCTTTCGGGCTGTTCACTTAAGGTTGTTTTAGATGGTTTTGAGTCTGCACTTCATCAAATAAATCCTTGTGTTCCCCAGGGCTCTGCCTTGTTACCGATTCTCTTTCTCATTTTTATAAATGATCTCTTATCTGCAACTACAGTCGCATTCTTTCACCAATAACATAACTCGCAGTTTATCATATTCGTTCAAGGACTCACGTCCCAGCTCTTCGGTTGTGTAACTAGAACGGCAATGTATGTGGAATTTAATTCTTTTAAAACACAATGCTGTCTACTGCTCTTAAAGCGTTGTCTGATCATTCAACCACTAGCCACTGGCGCTTGCATCGTTAAAACTGAAAATTATTCCATCCTCGGTATGTGTATTAATGACCCCGCATTCAAATCGCCAAGAATGCTGCAAAATGTCCTTAAACGTTGCAAGAAATATTTTATCCCCCTGATCTGGCTACAATATATAAAGCATTTATAAACCCTAAACTTAAGTATAGCGCGCATATCTGGTCTGGTGCACCCATAATCGGCCGATAAAACCAATATGGCATACGGATACCGCGAATTCTATAGATTCTTTGGAACACCGTAAAAATGACTCATGCGTTTCGTTGTCTTATCGTTTCTTTAAAAAACAGTGCTCAATCGAATTAGTCAATTACATTCCACCCCTTTATTAATTCATCGGTAATACTCGTCATGCATCGAATGCTCATCAGTAGACCATTAACCCTATCTGCGGACGTACAGTAAGATATATGTAAGAGATACTTTCTTGAGTCGTACTTCGGAAATGTCTCAATAGAATCTAGAAATATTTAGACCTATGTGCGTCGGTGTCTCCTTCTTTTAAAATCCCTTTTTCCTAACGCTGTGTATCACACCATAATGGCATACGAAGTCCATTGAGTAGGTGTTTATTAAAAAAATAACTAACTCACTAAATTCTGCTTATACACGTATATGGTGCGAGCAGCAACCATTCACCCTTGTCCATCTCATCGCTTGGACCCAGTTTACGTTTCTACTGCCTGCTTTAGCATTAATGTCTCTATTAGGTGTTGTATAGTGGGTGGCCATAGTCACTTTCTTCCTCAAGTTTAGGAGGAACGTTCCTCATTTGCCTTTCTTACTTTTAGTTACATTTTAGGGTGAGCCAATCAACCACAACTAACGTTCAATCTACCTTTCAGCTTCCGAAGTTAAGTTCCAAAAATCGACGACATTTCCTTATCCGCCGATAATCTTACTTTAGCTTTCTTTGGGTCTGGCAATCCAGATTTTCTCCCCTCCTTTGATTGCTGTTTGGTCTCACAGGTAAAGTGGTGAACCCAGATCTCATCTGTCGTCACAAATCTGGCTAAAAGATCCTCTAGATCTGTTTGAAATAGCTCCAAACACTCGTGAGACATCGTCAGTAGACTGCGTTTTTATTCAACTGAAAGCAGTTACAGAACCCATCTTGCAGAAAGATTGGAAAACCCAAGTTAGTTGAACGATGCTTTTTGAACCCGAGATATACGAGATGTCGTCGACAATCTCAACTATCTCCTTTATCTTCAATCTGTGGTCTCCCATGATCAGGTCACATTTTTTTCGATTTTTTTCTCTAGTTGAGGTTGATGGTCTCCCACAGCGTAGATCGTATTCACCGCCATTCTACTGTCATGTCAGCATTCAATCATTACACAGTTCAATATAATAACTGTGATTAGTTTCTACTTTATTTGAGGAAGGAATTTCTTATTTTTGTTGATTTTTACTGATATACGATCAATGCTTATCTAATGTTTCCTTTGTTTCCAGACATCAACTACGAAACAGTATTTCTTATCAAATGGAGTACACTCAAGAATATCGGCCAAATTACCAAGGTCAACTTTGATCACATTATCATCGATAACCGTGGTGAAATGCTGACAAACAAATTCTGTACTGGCATCCTGCTGAGATACTATGAAAACAAGACATCAATAGTTATCTCCAGTGCCGATGTAACGGTAGGTACCAACTAAAATTCTTCTATCCCTCCTCACGCTCATTCGAAACTCTCTTTACAGGCCGATATAAAACTCCTGCACATCTTATTGCGCCTGTGTGGCCGCCTAGACAAACAGTATACCGATGTAAAAATATTTGAAGATAAATTTCAACTACCTAAGCTCAAAGATGGTGTATGCAGTAAAGTTGATCTGGAGGATTACTTCTTAAAACGTGAAAAAGTCATAAATTTTTGTCGGTAAGTCAATCGAGAACCAAGATCTAGTCGAGAAAGAATCCTTTGCTAGGATTTTGTTTCCTTTTTTGTGCTTTCTTTAAAAAAAAAAAAAAATAAAACATGTCTAGCCCTGGAAGCTTCTGGAAGTTCCATTAATTGCCCTTTGGATTGATTTTGGTATGCTTTATACATTTTACTAACAATGGGTCTTCATCTGTCTTTCTATCCCTCTCTACGTGTATCCTCGTGGTATTAACATGCTTTTCTTTTTTTTTCTTTAGAGAATTTCGTCTGAGACGCTATAGCCATCAGTTTGATGAGGAATTTCCCCTTGTGCCATCAAATGAATTCAAAAGATACCTAGAACAGTGGCGTAGCAGTGAAAACTCTCAAAGCTCAGGATCTGTAAAACTATTGAGTTCATCGTCTGAGAAGGACATCGAGGAATTATTTCAAGCATATTTTCAGGTCAAAGAAGAACGAAACAATAGCAAACTGGACTGCGAAGTACAACAAATAACGAAGAACATGGCTGTGAATGAAAATGAAGAGCTGGATGAATCAGATGAAGTGGTTGTTATGTCGCCATTGCTCCTTGTCTCCGAATCGGAGTCGGAATCGGATAATGAAGAAACACAAATGCAAAATGAAGCAAACAACAGAGAAGAGCGAGTGACTTCACAAGAAGAAATTAAAGGGGAGGACGGGCAAGAAGTTTTGTCCTTGACAAAAGAGGTAGAAAGCTCTATGACGGTAGTAAATCGAAGAAAGTCCACTAAGCCAGTAAAGAGGCTACCTCTGAACAAAGGAGAATTGGTGAATAAGAAAATCTTAAGATCTCGCAAAGTGCCCAGTAGTGAGAGTCCCTCGCGTGAGGGCAACAAATTTAAGAAATGGGCACAGAAGTTGCCTGTTAACGATGTGAACACTCCTAAGAAAAGAGGACGAAAACCTATGGTGAAAGTGGTAGAAGCTGAAGGGACAAGCAAACGACGCAAGGATGAAGAAAAGCAAGAAGCTGCGGAGCGAGAAGGTGCAACAAGAAAAGCCAAGAATACGGTGGCGAGCAAAACACCTAAGAAAGAGGAAAATAAATCGACTAAGCCAGGTGAAGCCCAAAAAAGATCTAAGGACGAGGGGAAGATCAAACAGGACAAGAAAAAATCTAAAGAGAAGGACGTTATCTTAAAGAAGGTCCAATCTACGATGGAGGAGGATAAGAAAGAGGCCAAAGAGAACGAGGTGAAAAAATCACCTAAAGTGGAAATGGTCAGGAAAATGCCTAGAAGGGAAGAGGCAGTGATTGAGAAGAAGACACCAGCTAAGCTAGAAGAAAACAGAAAACAAGCTAATGATGATGCGAAGGAGAAACAAAAGAAAAGACAATCAAAATTGGAGAATATTAAGGAAAAATCTAGAAACGAAAAGGTGGTGATTGCGAAGAAAACAACAGATAAGGTGGAAGAAAACAGAAAACGAGCTAGTATGGTAGAAAAGTCGAAAGAGACAAGTAATCAAGAAAAGAATAAGGTTACAGGTAGCGAGGAGAAAGCACCCGTTAAGAAGGCAAGAAGTAAGCTTAACGAAGAAAAGGAGAAACCTGACGAGAAGAAAAAGCAATTTAACCCTCAAGAAAAAATCACTGAGAAGAAACGCACTGACGACGTCCAAGACATAAGCATAGAAGCTAAAGAAGAAGAAAATAAGAAAAAGCGCACGAAAGACGATGATGCGAAAAATCAAAACGGATCTAAGAAAGACGAGAAAACTAGGAAATACCGTAACGCTCAGCTTGAACTCATGATTAGTGAAGCCAACAAGTTTCTTAGTAACAAAAATAACAGAAGGAGGACAGTAAGTGAAGGTACGGGAACCATAAAAAGGACTAGGTCGCCTGATAAAGTTTGTATTTCCAGTAGAAAGCCCTATACCTCTGTGCCTAAGCCCGTAGACGATTCCGTTGTATTACCAAAATCATCGAGCAAACAAAAAGACAAACGAAGCAGACCACTGACTGTGTACGCGCCTGTGGGAGTGCATAGTAGATTTACACGAGGCATGGAGCGATGTACTCGATCCTCTCCCTTTCAGAGTAAGTACATGAAAGTTGCTGTTGCTCAAGTAGACATAGACAAAGCAATAGGCAATATCAAGCGTCGTTCGGTGGTTGCGCCAAAAGAGAAAGAGGAGAAAAAAGAGCCTATCGAGGTGCAGACTCAATTACCACCATCAGTACCTCCTATATCTGAGAGCCCTGCTGCTTTGGAGACCATGCAATTGGGACAGGTTCTAACACCAACAAATGGTTTAGTGGCCGATTCTATTACACCACCGCCAAAGAACGTCGACTACAACTTTCCCCTGATGCTGGACAAAGACATCCCCGACACCGAATGTATTATCACCTCTCAGATCAGCAATAATAACGAAATCATTGTACTCACTGGCTCTTCGACTACAGACAATGAAATGGAACCGCCCAAGAGTATAATATCCCGACGTAAAGCCATTATAAAACCGCCGATGGTTACAATACCCCGACCATCCTACAACAAAGCAAAATCTCCAGATCTCTTTAGTACTTGCAGTGACCTAAGTCTACCCTGCTCCCAGCAACAAAACAATAGATCCCATTTCGAAGGATTTAAAATTTTCGGATCCGAGCTACGGCAGTCTAGCAAGCAACGCTCCTGCTTAGGTATTCTCGAACGAATACCTGATCTTCAGACCGCCATTGTGGCTGCAAAAAAAATCACTCCGCCAATAGAAGAGCCAGCCCAACAGCAACAGCAGCACTGTATAGAGGATGAAGATGCCATGTTTGAGATTACTTCCAACGGTACGTTTGGCAATATAGTTCGTGTCAACTCCAAAGGTGAACTATCACCAGTACGCAATAAAGGCCAATCAACACCTCCATCGTTATCCCATCCGAAGAACAGAATTACGAATTACCTGATCAGTAGCAATCAACATGCGAACGGTGGTCCTTCAGTCTCACCGTTGGATGATACCACCACCGATCCGCTGCCTAAGACACCCAAACGACGAAAGTCATTGTCTGGAACAGTTAAACGTTCGCCGCGGTCCCTAAGTGGTGGCATAACAGGTGGCAAATCGCAATCGACAAAGCTCACACAGTGGCTAGTAAAAAATGCGGTTGTAAGGATTTCAGACACATCGCAAAAACCGCTAGCCACCAAGAGAAGACGTTTGGATTTATCATTTCCAGACAATTGATAGGTTGAATTACTTTTTTTTTTTTTTTGAAATAGTATAAATCTAAGAAAAAAAAAACCCTCAAATGAAACCTAATGAAGTAGGTTTCCATGAGTTAGTAGCATTAAATGTTGAACTAATGTTTTATTAGATGCTTCCGCCCCCATAGTTAGATTAATTTGAAATTTATAAAAAAAAAAAAAAAAACTGATTTGTGGTTCTAATACTTATATTTTGCAAACATACATGCATGCATGATAATTGTTAGATAAATTTATTGAATAAAAAGTTTTAGAGGAATATTATATGGACTATAGATAAAACTAGTTTTATTTGAATTTTTGGATTCGTGGTTAGAGTCTTGGTCGACTCGATGCACTTAACATCTTTGTATTGCAAAGAATTGTTTGGCATTACAGGTGGAATGAGCACCTGCCCTACGACAGCTCTGGAAGCTATTGTCGGGCTAACACCCCTACCAATCTTCATTAGGAAGATGGCTGCTAGATATGGCACCAAGCTGCACCTAGATTATGACCCCTATTATGGTTAGCGAATCGAACGTTCAACTCAAGTCGAACTGTCAGTGAATTGCTTCTGTCGTGGTATTGCTGTTAGCAAACACTTTCATTCGAATAAAGAATAAGTACTGAAAAATGAAAAAAACAATTAAATGTCATCTGTGAAGTGTATAAAGCGACAGAAGTAATTCGCCGGGAGGTTCGGCTTGAGTCGAACGTTCAATTCGCTAACCATAATAGGGGTGTATGAGTTTAAACCAGGTGACCTAGTGGGACATTTAAAGATACTCAACTCAATCCCTAAAAGCGACATGTTCTGCACTATACCAGATATAGTCAGGCAACATTGCTTCGGTAAGTTATTCGAGGTTGAAATATTACTTACTTACTTAGGTGGCGCTACAGTTCGGGGTGAACCTGGGCCTCAACCAACAAGCCTCTCCATTTAGCTCGGTCTTTAGCTAATTGCCTCCAGTTGCGCACTCCAAGTTGGTCGAGGTCCCCTTGAACTTGTGCGCGCCACCTACGGCGATAATTCCCTCTACTGCGTCGTCCCTCGGGGTTAGATTCGAAGACTGCGGGCCGGAGCGTTGGTGTCCATTCGCTCTACATGTCCTAGCCATCTCAGACGTCCAATACGCAGTTTTTTGACTAGGTCGATGTCGCTGTACAGCTCGTATAGTTCGTGATTGAATCTTCTCCTCCAAAACCCGTAAACGCAAACGGGACCGAAAATCTTACGAAGAATTTTTCTCTCGAAGCGACCAAGGATATCTTCATCCTCTTTTAATAAAGTCCATGTTTCAGCGCCGTAAAGCAGGACTGGGATGATCAAGGTCTTATATAGAGTCTCCTTAGTTGTTCGAGAGAGGGCTTTACTGTTGAATTGCCTTATAAGCCCAAAAAAACAGCGATTGGCAAGAGTTATTCTTCGATTGATTTCTGCGCTGATTTTGTTTGCTGAATTTACAGCAGAGCCAAGGTAGACAAAGTCCCTTACTACCTCGAAGTTATAGCTGCCCACGGTGACGTTTTGTCCAATTCGTCGATGTTGGTTTTCCCTTCTAGTTGACAGCATATACTTGGTTTTGCCCTCGTTTATCGCCAAATATTGGACCGCGTAAATTGATCCAATGGTGCGCCTATACCAGATATAGTCAGGCAACATTGATTCGGTAGGTTATATAAGGTTGAAATATTGGACCGCGGAAATTGATCCAATGGTGCACCAACACTGGACCCTAGAAGTCTAGTCTGGTGCACCGACGCACAGTGGCAGCCCTTGGACAAAAATAAAAAAAATGAATGTTCGCTTTTAAGTAATAAACGGTTTATTGTTCTAGGAAAATGATTCAGTCAAACAAAACCAGAAAAGTTTTCTCTTAAGACATGACGGTACTTGCGATAACACTGCATTAAGTGGAACGCTTATATTGGAATCTGTTTATTTTCAATTTGGCTTGCTGTAAACAAGTAGTTTTGTGATCTAGTGCGTGGAAAATTTGAAACTGAAATCATGTCGGATTTTGAACAAGGTGTGTAATGCTAGTAATAGTACCACTAAATATTAATAATTAGGATATGTATGGGTTTTAGGTGAATTTCTAAAAAACAAACAATAAAAAAAAAAATCTCACTTTAAGTAAGCTTTTAAAAAATTCGGCCCAAAATATTCTGTAAATTGAATTGCTATGCACAAGTCATATATCAGACTTTGTGCCTATGTAATTTTTGTTTGCTACAAATTGCTACCCTAGTAACAATGAATATATTTCTAGTGCTAGTTCTAGTTCTATTCATCCATTCGAAATTGTGATTTGCTCGACAATTGGATTTCAAGTCCGAATTCAGAAAAACTAAACAAAGTTATTCATAAACTTAAATCCGTTTAAAATTTAAATGAGTGTTCTGATGATTTGGATATCAAAATTAGATACGTAGGCGAACTTTATTGTTTAGCGTTAAGCAAAAAGTGGAAAGACTGCTCTAGAAAGCGAAAATAGAAATGGTTGCAAAAAGAAGTATTGATACCGATTGAAACAGCTAGCGATGTGCAACCAATACCACCGAGATCCACTGGCAATCCGCAGGGAGAAACTCGTCACGGGAGACCTTTAGTAAGGTTCGAAGGAGCATCGATGAAGACGAAAAAACGTAGAGTCTAAGATCTGGTTAATCCACGCTCCGTTGAAGAACTTAGTTTTGCTTCCAGTATTTCAAGGGGTCAACATCAAGAAGTCAATATCAGCCCACTTTAAATTCTCATCAAGTGCTTGACTTATATTTTGACCTTGAGCTTTCTGAAAGAAAGTATAACATTCTTCGCAGTTTTATTAATAATCATTCAAAGAACTATTTTCCATCCGTGAAGACTGAGGCAAGCTAAGAAAATCTTTTTGCAAAATGTGTCTGTAAGTGATATATCTGCCGAGGTTAATCT
This sequence comes from Brachypalpus laphriformis, assembly GCA_945910035.1. Taxonomy (NCBI): domain Eukaryota; kingdom Metazoa; phylum Arthropoda; class Insecta; order Diptera; family Syrphidae; genus Brachypalpus; species Brachypalpus laphriformis. The sequence continues at coordinate 62,583,729 of OX246756.1, forward strand.
ACAGGAGCCGTTAGACATTACCCTAAAAAGCATTTTGAAAATCAGTGAAATTGAAATCGTCTCATATTTAAAGCTAATTTGAAAATGGGGATCTGACGGCAGTGCAGGACACAGCCTTTATAAATAGAAATTCACGCAAAACACATCTCATGATGATGAATTTATGTTCTTGGTAGCTTTTGTGCCTCTCAAGTAGTAGATGTCAATAAAACTGTGTTATGGGTCAATCGGCGTTCTTCATCTACATTGTTTTGCAGGCCTATTAAGTTTATTTTTATGAAGCAGGATCACCAATTAGTAAGGGAACAAGAGTCGTTAATACAAAATGCTATTAGCGAAATATCTGCATATCAAACTAACATTGACGGTAAGACTGTGCTAGCTAAGTACGAATTACATTTTACAATGCTATATGGAAGTGTAAGTAATATTTTATCAGACACTAATTGTTCTGATAAATGCTATATATGTGGAGCGACCCCAAAAGAAATGAATTTGACTAGTGTTTCTGCAAAACTTCCCAATACCGATCATTATAGGTTTGGCTTATCTACTTTGCATGCCTGGATAAGGTGTTTTGATCTTCACATTTCTTATCGTTTGCCATTGAAAATGTGGCAAGTACGGGGACCAGAAAATAAGAGAATATTTGCGGAAAATAAAAAAAAATTCAAGACCTTTTTAAAATTCGTATGCTCTTAGTGGATAGGCCAAAACCAGGACATAGGTCCACAAATGACGGTAATAGTGCAAGACGGTTTTTTAGCAATAGTGAAATCAGTCATTTAAATTTATTATTATTATTATTATAATTTATTAGCAAGTAATTAAAATTACATGTTAATATAAACAAAATGAGCCTAGCTGCGGAGACTATTGGCTCTATGATAGTCTAGTATTATACAATTATATTAGTATTTATTAGGAAATTATTGATTTGGTCGATATTAACAGGATTGGGATTCTTAAGTATTTCAAAAATTGATGTATCCTTAAAAATGTTCTTAATTATAGGATTTAGCTTAGTGCAGTTTACTAGTATACGGGGTATATCTATGGTAACGGTACATGAGGGGCAAACTGGGGGTTTGTTTTTGTTGAGCAGGTGCTGATGAGTAGCCGAAGTGTGACCCAGCCGCAATCGAACGAAGTTGGATATTTTAGCTTTTGAGATGGTTGTGGGGTAAATGGGGTGGGATCTGTCGGAGTTCACTTTCTTGTAATGGTGGTGATATACGCTCCAGTCGTTTAGTTGGTTTCTCGTTAGTATTTTCTGAACGGCTTTTTTCAGATCTGATTTGCTGAAAATATCAAAGTTATAGACTGGTGCGTCTTTGGCCAGATTAGCAGCGAAGTCAGCATTCTCATTTCCCTGGATTACAACATGACCGGGGGTCCACATTAATTTTGTTTTGTTTTGAGACGTGATGATTTTATTTCTTATGTCGGCAATAAGGTCGGAGTTGTTGTTGGGGTTGTTGATAGCTTTAAGCACAGAGAGGTATCCGTACAAATAACATGTTTGCCGTGGCGATAATTGACTGCTTTTAAAGCTTGTAGAATGGCGAAAGCTTCTGCGGTAAAAACCGAGGAAAATTCAGGTAGGATGCCAATGCTCAGAATGGACCCATCTTCAAGTGAGACTGCAAAGGAAGTATTTACCATGGTCTTTGATCCGTCCGTGAAAATTAGGTTCCATCCTTCCGATTTCAGATCTGATGAAACGCTGGAGAATAATGCACGATATGCTGTATTGTTTGTTTTTGTTTTTTTTTGTGTTCAGCTAGAGTCATAATAAACGACTCTGGGTTTATGAACCATGGAGGATATGATGATATAAGATTCCGTGCCCGTTTCGTTGGAAGTTCCATTTGTACAGCTTTTTGCAGGATGATGCTGATTGCCGATGGGATTCGCTTCCTTAATTTGTGGCCAATGGACTGCTTGAAATCGTTATCGATAATTGAACTCTTGGAGAATGTCAGTTTGGCAAGGAGTTTAGATGTGACTGTTTCTTTTCGGTCTTCAATACTAGGGAGTCCAGCTTCCACCAAGATATTTTTAACTGGAGTTGTCGGAAAAGCCTGATGATAAACTGGTTTGATTATTTGTATTATATGCCAAGTAGCGTTCATAGAATCTTAGTTCATGGATGTGATGTGATCTATTTTTTCGACTTGCCTATAGGTCTTCTATCAGAAGAGACTTTAGAGGCTCGACATAAGGAAGTAAGTAAATTCGATTAAATCACACGCGTAAGATGAGTAGGGAGTGGACAAATACAGATCTTATGAATGTTTTATTACTTACTTCTGCTCTTTTAATTTCGACCCACAGAAACATCTCTTCACGGAAATCAATTAGGAATGTCTCAGAGAGAAGTATGTACTTGGAAACTGAAGATTTGTTAAATGATTCAGAAAATGTATATGGTTCCACATTTCATGAAATCGATTTAAGTGATACCGAGGTTGAAGATAGCGATGACAGCAGTTTACTATCAGAATAACTATAACTTAACTTAATTGTTTTCTTGATTTTGTATCTTATATTTATGAAATAATATGTACATTATAATATTTAAACAGAAATAATAAAAAGTGTACACATGAATTTGAACTAACGATTTTTGTCCAAATTTCCATTCAAATGCCGCAACGGTTGCGACGGTTCGCAAATGGATTCTGGAGGTGGAACTGGGGTCTTTAGACCCAACACAAAGATTTCGGTACCTATGGGTACGACTTCCACTGTGTTCCATGCCCCAGACACCTTAACAAGTTGAACCTGTGCCAAGAGAAGGACTGTCGGTTATGTTTAGAGGAGAATGAAACATCCGAACACATTCTTTGTGTATGCCCGTCACTACACTGGTTAAGGAAACGAATTCTCCACAAGGAGATACTTACTTCAGTGGAAGTGAAATGCTCCACTACTAAAGACATACTCACTTTCATAAGGGAGGTAGTACGTCTGTTAGATTAACTTCTACCCTCCGATACAATAGATATTTCAGGTCGCCGTTGCCACGCAAAAAAAAAAAACATTTTGCTGCTCGGCTGCATAAATTCAAGCAGAATCGTAAAACAACACTCCACAATTACGGTATGCAACCCTCTCAGATAACATTTGTATTACTACAATCAGACCTATGATCTTTTAAGGTCTGCCTAAAATTGAATATCCTGGATAAGACGACGAATTTTTTGAATGCCTCTATCTTTAAACAGATCCATGTTACGAGAAATGTAGTGAATATTTATTTTATAGAGAATTTTGTAGTCCTTAGATGTTGTTCCGTAAAGTTGACATTGAGCGAGATATTTGTAAAAAAAAAAAATAACTCTCTTGGGTATCTTCTTTTTACGGTCGGCATGTTCGAGCTCCAGCGGGGGACAGCAATCTATAGCCACCCGACCATAACAGGGAAACGAATACCATCAACGTTTTTTCAACCACTGCTTCAAGAAAGGTTCCTGCTTGGTGGATTCGAAATCAAAGCTATTAAAGGTGCACTCAGATTTCCGCGCTTGAATTTAGAACATATTTTAGTTCGCTTTTAAATCCAGTTCAATTTGAGAACCAATTTCAAGACGCTCCAAATCTAATAGAGACCAACAGTTAGATGAGGAGGTATCGATAGAAGACGTAGTGTGTATCTTCTTCTTCTTCCTTTTATCAGCGAGGTTATGATCTGAAAACAAGGGATCACAACACTCCCACTTCGACGCATTTCTACTGATCCGCCTGTGGGGTTCGCCTATTTAACCTCAGAAAATATCGGCAGGTGTGCCGATTTTGGATCACTCAGTTACTGAGGCCAATGAAATGCCGATGTCGTCGCATTTGTGTGATCCAGGCGTTTATAGGCCTACCTTTCTTACATCGCGATGTCTTTGGAGCGTGCATTGATACTGCCTTTTTAACAGGGTTCAAATGATCTCTTCTTTGAACGTGGCAATACCAGCTGGGCCGGTCGCGCTCTATTTTTTGTACGATGGTTTCCTTGATGTGAAGGCTTCCACGGATCTTCGGACTTCTTATTCGATCAAATTTTGTTACTCCTGCTGTCATGCGAAGCATCTTCATCTCAGCTGCCCTTAATTTACTCTCATACGTTTTGTACATCGTCCAACATTGTGAACCGTATGTGAGCGCTGGACGCACAACTGCAGTGTAGAGCCTCCCCTTCAACTTAGGTGGCATTTTTCTGTCAAAGAAGATAGCGGAATTTTCTCGCCGCTTCATCCACCCTACGCTTACGCGATGATTGATGTCGTCATCACAAGTTGCTTTGCTATTGATCATAGATCCCAGATATTTGAACTTTTCGCACTTGGGAAGCACTGCTCCATTCAAATAAATGTCTGGAATAGGCCTGAGTGGATCAGAGAACGGGCAGCACAAGTACTCTGTCTTTTTTTAACTAATGCGATACCCATTTCCCTCCAGAACGTCCACCCGCACATCAAGTGCTCGTTGCAGGGATGTAGGATCCTCACTTATGATGGCTCCATCATCAGCAAAAAATAACTGATGTACCTGGGTGTCCATCACTTTACCTTGAAGCAAATAATCAAGGACTGTAATGAAGAGCAAAGTACTTAAGACGCTTCCCTGGTGCACCCCGACTTTGATTGGGAACTCTTCGGTTACTCCAGAGGGACATATTACTCTTGTCTTTGCTCCTTCGTACATGTCCATGATCATCTGTACATATGTTTCTGGAACCCCTCGATGTCTTAGCGCCACCCATATCAGATCTCGTGGTTGTCTGCCGAATGCCTTTTCAAAGTCAACCAATACAATATGCAAATCCCTTAAGGAATCACGATGTTTTCCCATTATGATCCTTATACTTTGGATTGCATCTGTGGTTGATTTACCCGAGACAAACCCGCACTGATCATCAGATAGCCGTATTATTTTTCGCAGTCGGCCACCTAATACCCGCTCAATGATCTTCATGGTGTGAGACATCAGCTTGATCGAACGGTAGTTATCACAGTTTCGCGTATCACGCTTCCCATTGTATACAGGGAGAAGGTAACTTTCCCTCCATTGATTTGGCATGGGGTCACCTCTCACAAATTTGGAGATGAGAATTCTGAGCCATCTGAACCCGATGTCACCCATCTTTTTCCAGAACTCAGAGGGCATCTCGTCTGGCCCAACCGCTTTTCGTTTTTTGAAGTATTTGACCACCTCACTAACTTCTTCGACTGTAATTTTTCACAGTTAGGGGTGGCTCTTGGAAAGCATAGCCGGGGAAACTGTTCATTTAAAAGCGCTTCACAATACTGCCGCCATCTCTGCAGAATTTTGTCGTCATCCACAAGAAGCTGGCTATTAGAAAGATACCTATTAAATAAAAAATACATTGTTTTGCTTTAAAAAATGATGTTTAAATCAAAACATAAGTTGTAATGTGCTTTCGCTTTGAACTGTCGCTCCAGGAAACCACACACGACAGATTTAGAGTCAGTTAATAGTACGAAGGGTTTATTTCGTTCTTAACAACTCTGCAAATGAGTACAACTGGTCCTGGAACTCCCCACAGCTGTGCTGCCAGGGAAAAGAAAAAATTAACCCTCCCAACACAAATAAATTAATAAATTTTAAAACCGACTAATAGCTCATAATAAACTATAAACTTTATCGTTCATTTTTAATAAAAATTTCTTTGCAAACATTTAAATTCCTGTCCTACTTTACGAGTAATTTTAATCTTTTCTTGATTTGCTAAAGATCGATGTTAGATTATGCATGACCGCTTTCCGTTGGTATTCAAGCTCTCTTCTGCAGGCTGAACTCAGAAATGGTGGACACTGATAGATGACCTTCTCAGCACAGTAAGTGTCTCTGCCCAGCGCACTGAATTTAAATTCACTCTCCGATCGTACTACAAGAAAGATTTATCGTTATATTCAAAACAGTCAATGCCAAACAGCAACTTACAGCAGTAGGCACCACCTAAAAAGCATGTCTTGTGTTTTGATTCAATTAGAAAGAATTCACTTTGACCCGGTGCGGACTTTATTACAGCAAAATCGGCGTACGCAACGCTCTTCCAATATGGCCAATGGGAAAGTTTCTCATGATATAAAACGGAATACCTCCAGTGATCTCGGTTACCCTCATCAGCGGTGATCTTGAAGTCCAGTCTATAGAAAAAATGTAAACCAAATTTAGTGTATTTTCTTTTTAAAGCAATTTTTCGTAAAAGTTCTGTATCACAAGGGTACATAAAGCTTGACAGATATTTTGCAACTAATAGAAATAATAGACATATACCTACCCATATAGAAGTACATAAATATATATACAAAATATATAAACGATCAGCACCTCTAGTCAAATGTGACATATCCATCCGTCTGCCCGTGTGCCACATTTGTTTAGGCTTTACATTTTGAGGTAGGAAATGCACATACAGATAATCATTTTCTTTTAAATTCGACATATGTACATATGACCACATCCACGTTTGTTTTAAAATTTTGATAGAATTCCTTCTGTATGTAAATAGAAAGTTACTATTGCATAAATAAAGTGATTGCATCTAACTCAGAGGGACGACGCAGTAGAGGGCCTTTTTGCCGTAGGTGGCGCGCACAAGTTTAAAGGGACCTCAACCAACTTAGAGCGCACAACTGAAGGCAATTAGCTAAGGACCGAGCTAAATGGAGAGGCTTCTTGGTTGAGGCCCAGGTACTGTAGCGCCACTTGAGTAAGTATGTATTGTATAAATAAATTTCTACGCCACGCTCAATTTGAAAGGACGGGGTTGGGGAAAGAAAAATAGGGTATCACACATGGGGTATCAAAACGGGTTTCTAAATATTTGTGCAGCATATAACAAAAGCAAACTTAATTTTGAACTGTTAAGAGTTCTAGGCCTTGCATGATAGCCGATATAGAGATATAATCAATTTCGAGAAGATCTCTTTTTCAAAAACAAAGTGACTGAGAGGAATCAAATGGAATGCACGCGCAGAAATGCACGTACTTTTCCATGGCCCTTGAGAGCTCTTCGATAAGTCTATTTCTTAACCTTCTGGGACAGTGCGTGCTGTTTTGTGTATTTTCCCACTCTTATCTGTCTAATCGACCTAAAAAAAAAAAAAAAACGCAGTTCGTGCTGGTTCGAGAGCTCCAGGCATCCCAAACCAGGGTAAAGAAACAGATCCAATATAGACAGCACCTAATTGTACACCGATATGGCAGCCAACTTCACACTGATAAAAAATGCTCGCTATATTCCCTTTTCTCTTTAAAATTTGTATGAATGATATGCCTAAGTGGCTTACCTCAGAAAGTACACTCGTGATTGACTTTTACGTATATTATGGAGAGGACAGGAGGGCTCTTTTATGAAGTACTAGCAGATACCCGCGACTTTGTCTACGTAGTTCACAGTAATATTACTAGTAATATTATTAATATACCATATGTGTATTTGTGGGCGACGTGGCGCAAGTGGTTAGTGTGTCGGACCACTACGCGTGAAGTTTCAAGTCCGAATCCTAGAAAACACCTAAAAGCTTTTTCAGGGTCCCACCTCTCGCGAACGTCTGACAAACATCCGAGAGTATTGTTGTCACGAGAAAGCTTTTCAAAATAGATTGCCCTTCGGATACGGCACTAAACTGTAGGTCCTTTCCATTAATGAAAAAATATAACGCACACAACAGGAATGGTTGCAAGAAGCCAGGCCCAGGCGTTTAAAGAGCTGTTGCGCTAAATATTTATTTATAGCATTTGCAAAATTTATTTAACCTAACAGCAAATAATTTTAACCCAAATGCAAATATGGTATATTTAGCCCTTTAGCAATTAACATTAACCCAAAAGCAAATATATTTAACCTTTTAGCAAATAGGTTTAACCTTTTAACCAAAGAACAAATTTTTTTAAACCAAAAGCAAATCATTTTAGCCAAAACACAAATTTGTTTCAGCTTTATAATTGTATAAAAACTTAGAACTTTCTAAAACTTTCTACAACAAAATTAATATTTTTAAAAAAATGTTTAGTCCATTCGCTGCCTTTGGAATGAGTAAAACCATATCCATTACATAATTAGCGCAATCGGTTTGTGTAATTTGTTGCAAACTATTTTCATGCGTCTTCATTTTAGAAAAAGCTTTTTCAATGGGGTTTAACATGGGAGACTAAGGAGGCAACAATTTCAATCTGAAATTCGTTCTAGATAATGTATCCCGAACTTCTTGTATCTTATGGATTCTAGTGTTTTCCGTTATTAAAAAGCCATCATTAAAGGGGTGTAACTTTCAGTTTTTCTGTAGGTTAGGTAGGGTTATGAGGTTATCATAAAACAATAGGCACCAAATTGGGCCCATCGCGATCCCTAAGGAACCTTCACGGCAGAAGGCCTAAACCCGTTCTCCCAAGCAATTAATCTACCTACAGAATTTGAAGAGATCCTTGTTATGGTTCAAGGACCTCACCTCTTCTAGGTTATCGAAGAAGTATCTACCAAGGTGCTTTAGCCTTGTCCTGGCAATTCCTTGACACTCACAGATTATATGCGTTATGTCCTCTGAGGCATGTAGGTCATCGCAGTACCTACAAACATCCGTGTCAGATAACTATGCCTAGTTTCAAGGCATGCTTCCTTAGGAGACAGTGGCCAGAAAGTATTCCTATCGCTGTTCTTAGCCTTGATCTATCTAATTTAATCATCTCCCCAGATTTTCTGCGGTCTAACACAGGCCACAAGGCCTTAGACACCCTGTAACTATCTTAGATTAGCCGTGTCAATAATTCTATCCCGAATAATTCCCTTAGCCATGCACCCTGGTGGTTTCATACTACCAATTATGTCACTACGCGGGAGCCCCGGTCCTCTTTTAGCCAGCGCGTCGGCTTACTCGTTGCCTTCGACATCGCAGTGTCCAGGTACTCGGTTCTGCTTACATATATAATGCCCTAAGCATTGTGCGGCAATTTCTGATTATCTCAGATTTCAGTTTTTCTGTAAGTTCATGGAGAAATGAACAAAACTTGTTAGAGTTGTTTGTCAAAATCAAATGTTGCAAGTAGAGTAACGTCAAAAAAAATAACAAATTTGCAGATGGGTTGAAATAAATTTGCGTTTTGGTTAAAATGACTTACTTTTGGCTTAAATATATTTGTTCTTTGGTTAAAAATATTTGCTAAAAGGTTAAATATATTTACTTTTGGGTTAATGTTAATTGCTAAAGGGCTAAATATATTTGCGTTTGAGTTAAACTTATTTGCTGTTAGGTTAAATAAATTTGCAAATGCTATATTTATTTTATTTATGTGTGTATTTAGCTAACAGAAGAAATGCATCAAACGCCATCGTCATAGCCTGCGTCAAAACTCACATATAGCTATTAATTTCCGCCTCATAGGTAGGTAAGGAAATAAATCCATGTGTTTATTTATTTTATACTGCTCCCAAAAGTACATCAAAATCAGTACCTTCAAACTTTTGAAATGTACGGTTTTATAATGCCTGCTTTTGCTTGTTTTTTTTGTTTTTTTAAATATTTGTTTATTTACAGGTATTTTAATATCTTAATCCCCTTGAGAAATATCGTGATAATTCTAATTGGAGATAAGGTCAAGCTTCTAAGCAAGAAATCATCCAAACTTTAAAGACTCCTGCTCAAGCTGCGACATTGGAAAACGGAGAGGCTTTTTCCCTAATTCTTGCGAAATTTGAAGAGCAATGCAAAACAAACAAACTTATTTTCGAGAGACTAGTTGCATTAGAAAACAACATTCATAACACGCGCACTTCCACCAGAATAGAAAGAAACGCTTAAAATTCTTACTTGGAACGCCAACGGGCTTATATGAAGACTCGACGAGTTAGAAATCTTTATACGAGAAAAAGACTTTGATATATGCTTGGTCTGTGAAACTCATCTAACACAGCAATCGAATGTTAAGATAAGGGGATATAGCGTGTATCACGCCTTCCACCGCAGAGGCGGATCATCCTTGTTTATAAAATAATGTATCGAACACTCAGCGGAAGTAAAGATTGAATTAGAAGCAATGCAAGTAAGCACGGTACGCGTTAGAAATAGACATTTTGCTTTCAACATTTCGTCTATATATTGTATCCACTGCGATGTAAACTTGAAGAATGTGATTTCACAACCATCTTCAACTTCTTTAAACCAAACTTTATTATTGGTGGCGACTTCAACGTGAAACACCCCATCTGGGGTTCAAGGTACGCCTCTCAGAAAAATAGAAAGCTTTAAATTGCGGGTATGCAATACAATTGTGATTTTCACTCGACGGGTAAACCAACATATTGGCCGACTTAACGGAATATCTGGCAACTGTATAAACGTTGAAAAAAGCTTTGATCGCTCCTCTGATCATTCTCCAATCATTATGACGATAAGCGATGCTCTGATTAAAAAAGTAGGACCGGCTAGATTAACCAGCGCGAAAACTAATTGCGTTGGCTTCAAAAATGATATTGAAGCAAATATTGAGCTACCCCCGCGACCCTCATGAAGGATTACCGGGCCATTGAAAATGTATGTATGTATGTATATATTGAGCTGAGCGTATCACTTAAAACGCCCTATGAATTTGAAGTTGAAGTTGATCGCTTCGTCGAAATCCTACAGAATGCCGCATGGAAGAATACTCCCAAACCTAAGAAAACGCCGGTCAGCTACATTCAAACTTATCCGCAGGAAATAAAAGAGATGATTAAGGAGAAGAGAAAAGCGCGCAAAAAATGGCAACAAACTCGGGTCCGCAATATAAAGCACATCTTAACCGTTTGTGCAACTCACTAAAAAGATCTGTTAAAGACCTTAAGAATAAAGAAATGCAAACTTACCTAGAAAGCTTAAGGACAGAAAAAGATTCTAATTATTCGGTTTGGAAGGCTATAAAAGGTATTAAAAAACCTTAAATTCAAGCCGCCCCAATTAGGAAAAATCAAGACGGATGGGCCAGGCATGATAAAGAGAAAGCGCAAGTTTTTGCCACGCACCTGCAAGAAGCTTTCAAACCGTTTGATGGACAAGCTCTTATTCAAAATATAAATACGTCATATATGGCTAATAGCTTAAAAAGAAATCCAACACTTACCGAACTTAAGGAAGAAATAAAGAAGCTTAAACCTAAGAAGGCTCCTGGATACGACCTAATTACGGGAGAGGTTCTTAAAGCACTACCAAGAAAAGCTTCTGTTCATTATAAACGCCGCGCTTAGACTAGAATATGTTCCCAGTCAATGGAAAGTCGCTGAAGTCATAATGGTCCTTAAGCCCGGAAAACCGCCGAATGAAAAAACGTCTTATAGACCGATTTCGCTTCTTCCAATTATATCCAAAGTGTTCGAGAGAATATTGATTAGGCGAATACAGCCGGTAATAGAAGAAGGGCATCTCATTCCGGATCATCAATTCGGATTCAGAAGTAAGCATTCTACAGTTGAACAAGTACATCGAATAACACATGTAATCGAAAAGTCACTTGAAGAAAAAAAGATTTGCTCAGGCGTATTCCTTGACGTCTCTCAAGCCTTTGACAAGGTCTGGCACGTTTAAATTAAGACAAGTTCTGCCCGAGCACCTTTATAATATTTTGAAGAACTACCTTACGAATAGACTATTCCGCGTGAAATGTGGAAACGAATATTCAGATTTTAAGGAAATAAAGGCTGGGGTCCCACAAGGAAGCGTTCTTGGTCCAGTTTTATATCTATTACACACTCGTGATATACCGCAAGTAGAAGGCACTGAGCTAGCTACATTTGCCGATGACACTGCTATCTTGGCAGTAGGTAAAACGGAAGATACTACAGAAAAACTACAAGAAGCTTTGGATAGAGTAAATGAATGGACAAAAGTTTAGCGAATCGCACTCAACGAGACCAAATCTGTTCAAGTAAATTTTACTTGTAAGAAAATAAATAATTTGCCGATCTTTTCAAACTCGGTTCAAATCCCGTTTGCAAACGAGGCTAAGTATCTTGGAATGACACTTGATACAAAGCTGAAATGGAAAACGCATGTAAAGAAAAAACACAAAGAACTAGATAATAAATATTTATTTATTTATTTATTTACAAAGAAGCTTATAAAATAAATTTACAAACTCTTAAGTAGGAAGACATTTGGGCAACAAGGCCATGTAATGCCGTTTTTGCAAAAAAAATCTTTTATAATATTATCCACTAGCATGAGCTGGACTGATAGCACTGTGTTACATTCATCGCATTCTTCTTGCGCAGCTTGATTAAAGAGATGCCTGGTAGAAAATAGGGTTTTTCCAACTCTCATCCGAAAGAGACTGATGCACTCCTGCCTTGTGAATTTGCTATTATATGGAATACGTATATTAAGGGGAAGGTGGGTTCGAAGAAAACTTGTGCTGTTTTCTCAAAGTCTACCCAGTTCTAATTTTTCCATTGCTGCCCAATTTCTTCGTATCAGCTGCTGACAATTTGGTATGTCGATTACCAGAGGGAGATTAGCTGCTTGCTTTGCTGCCAGGTCTGCTGCTTCATTGCCTAGGATTCCGGTGTGCCCGGGTACCCAAGCTAGTACGATGTTGTCATTAAGTTCCCTTCTGATTGACTCTAAGGAGGGACATTTGTTGGTCGCGCTTTTAAGCTCATACAGAATACCAAGGTTATCGGTGCAAATAAGAGTCCTTTCTGACCTGTTGGAGGATAACTTAATTGCCTTTGTAATCCCTATTAATTCAGCTACATAGTTTCCCGCCGTACCCGGAAGCATCCCTTGATGAAGGATTATCGTTTGCCCCTGGACAGAAATTCTACTACGGCATATGACGTGATATTTTCGGCGAATGATCCATCAGTATATAGAATTCTATTTGGATTGATGGACCCTATCATCTGATTGTGTAATCTTTTGAAAATGCTTTTGGGAGTTGATTCCTTTTTGTATTGTGTCAGGTTAGTGTCTATTTGGTGAGGATTCTTTTCCATGGTGGTAATTGAATAGGGTTTGATATCGGTTTCGTCCGTGGGTGTAGGATGAGTAGGTAGGATGTGAGCAATATTTTTGAGTGCCGAAATAATACTCCGTCTGGTACTTCGTTCTGTAGGTGCATGTTTTATTGCCTGTGTAAGGGATGCTTTATATCTGGCACCGCTTTAGAACACAAATTTAGGGCTCTTCTTTTAGCTATATTTAAAAAAGGCTTATATCCCGCTTCAGTCCTTAAAGCCTCAATCGTTAAGCCCCCTGTAGCTGCACGGTAGCATTGGTTGATAGCGATATCAATTTTTTTTTGTATTTTTCTTTGCAGTCCACATGTAGACTGTTATGCCATCTTGAAGTGTTCCTTCAACTAAAGATTTTGTAATGCGCAGTGCTGTTTCTATATGGGGTCCCTTTTTCGTGAGCAGATAATTTTTAATACATTATTGCGTAATCTCAGCTTCTTTACAATAAGTTTTGTTTGTAGGTTCCATTTTAGGTTACCCGTGAAAATAACTCTTAATACTATGAGCTCTCTTCTGAGTGGGATTATTGTTTGCCGAAGACAAATCGATGTTGCTGCACATTTTGTTTTTTTGCATAAGTGTAGTGCTTCCATTTTTTCGACCGGTATAACTGCACCTGTTTGCTGAGCCCAGGCTACCATGGCAGAGTCCACTTTGGCTAGTTTTTGTTCGACTATATGTTGATGACCTCAGGCTAAAGCGTATATGTTGTCTGCATAAATACCAACAAAATCTAGTTCGTAGGTTGGCTGGGTAAGTTCCTGTATTAGTGAGTCAGTGTATACGTTATATGCAATCACTGGAACAGAGCGGGAACACGGCGAAGTGAACTACTTTGTCACTCAATTCCTAACCGGACATGGGTATTTCAACCGATACCTCCACAAAATGGGTAAAGTAGATAGCGCAGCCTGCCAATATGGAGACACACCTTTTTCGCCTGTAGCAGATGGACAGAGCAGAGGAGTAGACTGGAGTCGGAAATAGGCGATTTTTCCCCGGAAAATGCTATAAGCAAGATGATCTCGAGTACCGACACATGGAATAGAATATCTTCCTTCATCGAGACGGTACTAAGATCTAAAAAGAGAGAGGAAGACGCCAACATTCCCTCACAAATTACATAAAGTAGATAAAAGCCTTACCGGCAAGAATGTATAAACCCGCACCAGGAGCTGAATATGAAAAAGCCGGTCCCCAGAGGGGAAAGAAAACGACACCACTCTAAAGTAATGCGATAAGCGGTTCCGGAGTGGATGGTGTCAAGTAGAAAGAAGGGGTTAAAGGTGTTTTTTTAGTGAGTAGTGAGTCTCACACTACTAGAAACAGAGCGGGACTGTTTCCCGTGCGCATTAGCGTTTTTCCACTACCCCCTAGGCAAAAAAAAAAAAAAAAAATATATGCAATCACTGAGAGCGGTGACCCTTGTGGTATTCAATTTTCTGGACTAACTGGTAATGAATTGTACCCGTCTATATTGACGCGAAAGCTTCTTCCGGCTAGGAACGAGAAGGTTACCTGTAGAATTCCTTTAGGAATTCCCCAGGAATGGAGCTGACGAACAATGGAGATAGCTGTAACTCGGTCGAATGCTTCTTCAAGATCCGCGGAAATTAGAACGCTATGTTTGGAGGCCGAAAGGTTTTGACTGATTTTGTGCTCTAGAAGGTGGATGAGCGAGTGAACCCCTCTGTTGGGTCTAAAGGCGTGTTGCCCGGTGGAGATTTTATCTTCAATTCGTCGTGCAAGGATTTTTTCAAAAATCTTTGAGAGAACTGGTAGGATAGAGATGGGACGATATTCACCGTAGTTATGACAATTTGCAGCTTTTTTTGGTATTGGTCTGAGTTGGGCCCGTTTCCAATCGTGTGGGAAGTTTCCTGTGCTAAGAATTTTATTGTATAACGAACATATTCTTGATTTAAGGGCGTCTCCACATGATTTTAACATCATGTAGGATATCTTATCTTCACCTGGAGTTGTTCCTTTTGCCATGCGAAGCGTCATCTCAAACTCCAGTAACGTTATTTCTTCCGCCAAGTAATGTGGATAGTTTCCGCAGAAAGTTAGGTCGTCTAGGTTAAAGTTTATTTTTTCTTCAAGTATATTCCTTGGGTACGAGCTATCAGCAAGTGCTAAAGCCTGTATGGACATATGGTATACAGCTCTGCAGGCAGCTGGCTCGTAACCGGGCTGGGTGGAGACGTTTGTTGGTTGTGGTCCAGGTCCACCTCTGACTGTAGTGCCACCTAAGTAAGTAAGTAAGTAATGAGAAACCGCTTTGACGGCTGAAGTCTGGTAGGAGTAAAATCAAGTGTGATTTGATTTTTGGAGGCGATGGCAATGGTTTTTTCAACCATGTATACAGAAGTTGATTAACATATTTGTCGAACATCATTCGAGTGTGAATATTTGTCGCACATCAGTGCGAGACAAATAAAACAATTAAAAATATGATGTCAATAACATCCTTATCAGTATCCAAACAATTGCCAATAGCTTTCTTTGCACTCATGTTCTTTTCTTTAAAATTAAATCAAAATTAAACTCGCCCATATAAAATAATGTTCACCACATGAAGTCTAGACGCATATTGCGGTTGATCAACATGGTCTGAACTCTGAATATGTGCGAGCTAAGCACTGAACATATGGTACGCGTACCATGTTTTAGTGTCTGTAGAGCCCTTAATACACAAGTTACTTCTGTATTACTTAGCACGTTATATTTCTCGTCTTCATAACAAACCATAGCCATTTTCTAACCGATTCATTTGATTTATCTACTCCGGATGTAAACGAGAGTCAAGTGAATAATTTTATCGGAGAAACTGAACTCAAGTGGATATAAAAGTAAAACTAAAACAAGTAAATGTACAGCTTAGCTGTCTCTAATTCGTTATACAATATTCAAAACTTTAAATGCCACACATATGCCGATAGTATTCTATTTTTAGAATGCTAATGTTTACATGCAAACATGGAGAAGAAATTCTAATATGCTGGCAACTATACGTACATATCACTTGTGGTCTTTTTTTGTTTTACCATTTGATGACTTTAAATACTTTTGCACTCACATTGTTGGATTAAGTAACCGCATTTTGCTAAAGTCTGCAACATATTCCCATACGGCTTCCGGTCTAGAGTTGTTGATAAGTGTATCGATCTGATAATCGTGGTACCCGCTGGAGAATAGAATGTACAGAGTCAAGAGGCCCACGGCGGTGATAGCCAGACGCTTCCGATTCCAGGTAGTAGAGCGCATGATGAGGGGTAATGTATGTTTCATAAAGTTTATCTAACAGGTCAGGACAGTATGTGTTACTCTTTGCGTTTCACTAACAGAACAATCTACGCAAGGTGAAAATGTGAGATCAAACCGGCACAGTGGGGTTGGTAAACGATCTGAACAGATCGAGAGGAAGGCAATGACTGCTGGCAAGTCGCTGGAATTGAGAGAAAGATAAAATCAAGAAGACGATTTTTTTTTTCGTCGACTTCCTGGACATAAAATGGACAGATCACTCTACTGCTGTGGGGTTGTTTAATCATTTTTGTTTTGTTCTTTCCTTTTTTCCAATTGTTTAATGAGAGATCACTGAGAGATCAAGAAACCGGATTGTGGGTGATCAGAGCAGTGCATTTCAAAATGTTAACTTGATTGCTAACGACAAATATTTAGAGATTTGACTTCATCAATATTATGCGATTATTTCGGATGTTGAAGATTGATCTAAAGCCTTTGATATCTATTTATTAATAAGCTTAGTACAAGCAAAACGAACTTAAGGCTAATAACCAATAACTTAAGACTGTGAATTTGTGAGTTTTTTTTTATGTGTTGCACGGGCCCGTGTGCTCACGAAAAGGTGACAGTTCAGTGAGACACATTGCCAAAAACCGTACACGATGGCGCGAAGGCGTAATAGAGGCCATACGACCCACAAGAGGTACAGGACATAAGTTAGTGGGCTGACCGTTTATTATTAAAAACTAAGACTAAATTTAGGAGTGGAGAGGTAGGTTGCGTAGGGAGTTTTGAAGGATAGATTTGCTAATGTGCATGTCAAACACATTAGGGGACTTATTTGCATTACGCGGCCTTCTGCTCACAGGTTTGTCCTGCCCGTATTCAATTCGGTGATAGGCAAGGCAGAATAGGGTTGCTGATCTTAGACGTCGAGGGTTTATAATTAACGAATCGGCTGCAGCAGTTGAGGACAGTCAATAGTTCCGGCCAATATTTGATCCACAAAAAGTATATCAGCGTCAACGCGACGTGTTTATAAGGGTTATAAGTCGGTTCGCATAGGGAGGTAAGTTGTATGGGTCATTCCAGCCTAGACCTCGCAAGGTAAAACGGATGAATCTGCGCTCAACAGGTTCAATTCTTCAATCCTTAATATGTGTGTGTTATAAATAAGGACATAGATTTCAATACAAAGGGCCTACTAGGGCCTTTACTACGCCTACGCGCCATCGTGTACGGTTTCTGGCAATGCGTCTCAGCTGTCCCCAACTGCCGTGCTTCGTTCTCGACTGTTTTGCGCCATGTTCTCTTCGGACCGCCAGGTCTTCTGCCATCCTGAGTTAAAGAGTTTATTGCATAGCATGGTTCGCTATGCAGCTGTCACCCTTTCGGAACGTGTGACCAATCCACTGCCACTTCCGTCGTTGAATGGTTGTGCCTATTGGCTCCTGACCCGTTCTAAGGTGTTCGTTAGAGATACGATTGGGCCAGAAAATCCTTAAGATATTGCGCAGGCACTTATTAACGAACGTTTGCAACTTCCTGGTGATAGTAGTGGTAACTCTCCACGTGCTGCATCCATATAACAGCACCGATTTAACATTGGACCGCAACAGTCTTAGCTTGGTGTTCAAACTGATTGCATTACTTCGCCATATTTTGAACAACATCCCAAACGCCGACTTTGCTTTGGTGATCCTGTTGGCTATATCCAGTTCGGTTCCACCATCGGTCAAGACAATACTCCCAAGATTTGGAAATCCTCTACTCTCTCTACCGGTTGTCCAGCAATGCATATTTAAGCCGATGAGTTTGTTACGAGGCTGATAATTTTAGTTTTTGCCGTATTCATTTTCAGCCTGACGACGCCTGGCTCTCTCTCCACTGTGAGAGAGTAAGCGTACATCGTCAGCGTAGTCGAGATGTTTCAGTTGGGATGTAAGAATCCATCGAATTCCTCCGTTTCCCGTCGACAAAGCTGCACGAAGCACATCGCTAATAACCAATAGGAATGGTATTGGTGAAAGGATACAGCCTTATCTTACCCTACTTTGGAGATCAAATTCCTCAGACAACCTTCCTCTGTGCAGAACGTGACACTTGGAGCCTTCAAATGTAGCTTTAAAATGACTACACCGCGTCTGTCATACTCCTTTTAAGGACGTAGAGCGAAACCAAAAAAACGTTCCTATAGGAAAATAGCTGACTCGTGGTCGCCTTGCTTCGCCCACCTGCAACTTTTCAGACAAAAAGGTATTTTTATCCATCACCTTTCTATTGTCCATAGTTACCCATATCGCTAGGATTTATTAAAAAAGGAAACAAAATATTAAGAATATCCCCGGCTATCCAAGTCAATAAATTAAAACTATATGAACAACCGCATATATACTCGTATATGTCTATAGCATATTCCCCACCAGAGCACATACAACCCGCCAAGCAGGTATAACAGGAAAGGAACCTGAAGAATAAGAAAACTTGAAGAGTACCATACCATCCTCTTTCCGTCAGCCAGTCGGCTCTGCTCTTTAAGATTGCGAATTGACAGCAAAAGGAGAATAAAGAAAAGAAAAATGTATTACCTCCACTGAGTTCAGATTCGAAATCATGAAATCATGAAATCATGAAAATGAATTTACCTGTGAATTTTGCAAAAGATGTTTTGGCTTAGAACCCAGCTTCTGAATGGCGGATCACAATACAATATATAATACACCATTTTGAAAGTCGAACTCTAAGCAATGCAACTACGAAAACCCCGTTCAGTTTCGTGCAGTAATTCAAACACATTTACACTTACCCTTTCATTTCTCGGGATAAAAGGGATCCTAACTGTAGATCTTGGATATAAGCTATTACTATGTCAAGTTTCTTCAAAATCCGTGCGGTAGTTTCCGCGTAATGCTTGCATATACAGATAGAAATATTCGACCCTCTATAGTTATGTGCTTTAAGTTCTTTTAACATTTTGATCATTAAATAACATTCTAAAAGGGTAACGAAGAATTGGCGAAGGAGAGCCCAAGGATCAATAATTAGATATTTATAATATATCTTGGAAATTCTAGGTACATATTCGCCACTTATACTAAAGCTAACATAAGCAAAACGTACCGGAACTGGGTGGCTAATAGTCGTAAAGCAAAACGAGGTTTAAGGCTGAGTTTTGTAAGAACCATTGCTATATTCTACAAATTAAATCAGCAAAAAATCGTATATATTAATACGTGAGCACGAAACTTATCGTACGGTTTTTTATAATTTATTATAAAAGGAGGGGGATGAAACTTATATCATTCGAAGGGTACTGTGCCATAGTTGTGCAGAATAAAAACATCATGTGCGTACGTAACCGTTAAGTTAGGTAAATTACCCTCGGTCGAATTTCGACCACATGCGATACTAGTTATAATAATATGTTATAACAAAATATAGTGAATTTTCACCAAAAAATTATGAATTACAATTAGAAAGTGGTTGTTCAAATTCAATCAAAATCCAAAGTAATCTCAAGTACAGCTCCCTAATATTTCTGTACAGTCGCTGATTAGTATACAAACAATAGGTCCATTTAAAAAAAAAAACCGAGTTATTCCATTCTCAAAAACCGCATTGGAGCTGTTTTCTTCTTTCTGTTTCGGCGAGGTTATGATCTGAAAAAATGGGATCATAACCCTCCCATTTTACTGCATTTCTGCTGATCCGCCTGTGGGATTCGCATTGGGGCTGTCATGCGAATATTTCGCCAACGCATTTGCATATTTGCATCGCTTTTTGGATACTAAGTAGATTGTTGTTAATTTAAACATAATGAAAGTCAAAAAAAGTCTATTACTTCCGCGATATGGATAATAGATGCTATCGCCAAATATGGTTTTGACAGGTCCACTTTTCTTACATAAGAAAATCCTTGGTTGACTTCAGAACAATTTCAGAGCTAGCCCAAATTTCTCAAAAAAACTCTTCAGAGCGACCTTAGAGCGAAACTTCAACAGCCCGACTTACTTAGGTGGAGCTACATTTCAGGGCGAACCTGGGCCTTAACCAACAAGCCTCTCTATTTAAATCCGTCTTTAGCTATTTCCTTCCAGTTGCGCGTGCCAAGTTGATTGAGATCTCCTTGAACTTCTGGGCCCTCTACGGCGCGTTCTCTCCGGGTTAGATTCGCAGACTCTGCGGGTCGGAGCGTTGGTGCCCATTCGCTCTACATCTCCGAGCCATTTCAAATGTCCAATACGCAGTTTTTACACTAGATCGATATCGCTATGCAGCTCGTATGGTTCGTCATTTTTGTTGCAATACCCTCTTTGTGCTGTAATCTTCATTAATCTGGTCCATCAATTTATTTACCTATTTGGTATGTAGGTTTTCCTAAATCCTGCTTGTGTCTTTGTTATAAGTTCTTGATTGTCGAGGTACCAGTTTAGTCTGTTCGCAATCACTTTTTCATTGACTTACTCAACACAGATGTCAGAAATATTGGTCTGTAGTTGAATGCTAGTTTTGAATTGGCATGCCTCCAGTATTCTGGATGTCCGGACCTTCCGAGCGGCCAACATAGACTCGGATTATTACCTTGTTGTAGCCAAGGTACGAATGCGGATATCCCAATCTGAGCAACAAAGAAGAATCACTGTGAGAAAATTTAACGTCGAAAAGCTACAATCGCAAGAGACCGCCAGACTCTTCGCTGAACGCGTATCCCGAAATCTCTCAATCACCCCTATGCTGCCAGCATCCAGTGCCGAAGACCAGTGGCAACGCTGCCAACATACCATCAGAAACGCCACGACTGATGTGCTGGGTCTCGCTCGCCCACCACCGCGAAACCCCTGGTTTGACAAAGAATGCCGGCGAGTGCATGCAGCAAGACAAGAGGCATACAAAGCAGCGCTGCAAAGGAAAACGAGAGCTGCTCGTGAGCTCTACGAGCAAAAGAAACGGGAAGAACATCGGCTTCTCCAAAAGAAGAAGAAAGAGCATGAGAAGCGCGCGTTTGAGAATATCGAGAGTTTATACTCCAGGAACAATGTACGGAAGTTTTACCAAAAGGTAAAAAGAACGTGTCAGAGGAGCAATACCCGTACAGAAACCTGTAGAGATGAAAATGGAAACCTAGAAGTAGAATCACAGTCGGTGCTGAAAATATGGAAAAACTACTTCTGCAGACTGTATAACGGCGACGAAGACCAACATTCCGCTGTCAGGCAGAATGAACCATTCAACATAGACGATGATAGTCAAAATTTCCGTCCACCTGACCAAAACGAAGTGAGCAATAAAATAAATAAATAAATATTTGGCGCAACAGCTCTTTAAGTCCCAGGGCCTAGCTTCTCGCAACCACTCATGTTGTGTACGTTATATTTTTCACACGAATGGAAGGGACCTACAGTTATAATGCCGAATCCGAACGGCGATTTTGAGAAGCTTTTTCAAGACAACAATACTCTCGGATGTTTGTCAGACGCTCGCGAGAGGTGGGACCGTGAAAAAACTTTTTGGTGTTTTGTAGGATTCGAACTCGGAACCTCACGCGTAGTGATCCGACACACTAACCACTTACGCCACGGCGCCCACTAAGTAATTTAGTGATTTATTTCCTTGCCTACCTATGAGGCGTAAATTTATAGCTACATGTGTATACAGGCGATAATGATGACGTTTGATGTATTTTTTCTGCCATTGAAAAATCATACATACAAGCAGTATTCGTTAGTGTCACCTTCTTTTTCTAATCATTCAATCCTTCTGTTAGCTTAATATTTATATTAAAGTCCAGATATTTTCTGAAGTCAAATGGGCGAACCCCATAGGCGGATCAGTAGAAATGCGGTGAAGTGGGAGGGTTATGATCGCTAGTTTTGGAATCATAACCTCGCCAAAATGGAAAGAAAAAGAAGTTGGTGTAAAGCGGGAAATACACAAAAGAACCGTCGTACCGACATCGACCAACTGTTATATGCAGCACACACAATATACAATCTGCGTACGATTTACGTACAACCAGGCGTTTTATTCAGTAATTTTATACATACACACCATACAATTTCCATACAATCTGTACATGTGACAGCGGTTGTACAGTCAAGACCATGCGACCATACGATATCGGTACAACGGTCGGATCTGTGGATACACATGATACAGTTCTGTGGCCACAAAAACCGACTAAGTCCGGTTACGACAAAATTGAGTTAAGGATGCCAGAAGATGTTCTATTATTCGAAGTTTATGCTACCGAAATGTTACCTTATTACCTGTTATCGTTACCGAGTTATAGGCAAAATAACAAGATTACAATTTAAAATTCCCATACGTTTTCGGAAAAAACGAAAATTCGTTTTCTGAGAATCTGTGAAAATCGACTTAAGCGGGCTTACCTTGTGGCCACAGAATTATCGTACACAACACCGAAGCTGTCAACTCGTTGGTATAACAGTTGTATCGGGTATTTCCCACCTAAGTAGAGAAGTGATGCAATATGTGCGAAACTGTAATGTCCCTACTCCGTCAACAGATGGTAGCACAAGTTTAATAGATAAAAGAAAAATGTGATGTGTTATTCCTAACATGAGCTAAATATGACACCACTATGACTTTAACCGCCTCATATAAAGTTTATATTATCAAAGTTTTGGGTTTCTACTAGTACTAAATAAATGTGCAAACATACAAAAGAAACCCGACCTCTCAGAAATCAGGCTTAATTTGACGTACATATGTCATGTCAGCCATGTAATCTACCCATTGGAATAAATCTTCAATTTCCATACCTCTCCCCAATTATACCATTCCACATTCTATACCATTCCACTTCTCATCACAAATTGTGCAATCCGCCACACAAGAGCGAGCAGTCCGACCCCATACCCATTGCCAGCAAAACAAACTATCTCCATCGCCCTCAATGTCACACGTCGTCCGCTCTGCGTCAAATGTCACTACTGGACTTAACTTCAGTTTTTTGTTCACTTCAATCGTCGAGTCTAAAATAATAATTTTCTCTCTGCTCCCCCCGACCGAATACGAAAAAATCCTAAGGAAATCGTAAAAAAATTCGCCCCCTCTAAATGTTGATCGGTATTTTGTAAAACCCTAGACACTTTCATCGCGTAGAAGTCGGAAAAACGTTTTTTTTTTATTCTTCCTCTTCTGTCTATTTTTTTTTTTTTATGTTTCATTTCTTTTCTGTCCACTGGCACTGGCACTGAGCTGCTGCTGTCCCACTTAGCCGCCGAGTGTGTGTAGAAAGTGCTCCAGCAAAACACCCAAAAGAAATTAGAAGAAAGCAGCGAAGACGACCCATTTGGTTGGAGAAAAACGAGTAAAAATTCCTCTTCTCCCCCACAGAAAAATTCGGAATTATTAATCCACGGGATTAGTTCTCCACCTATACAGCGCCTTCACCACCACCAACTCCTCCCCACTCGTGTAGCTCAGGTGAGTAACTTTTTTTCTTCGTTTCCTGTTTGATAAGTTTTTACTTTTTTTTTTATTTTTGATTTTGTAACCTTCCATGCGAAGGATAGAAGAAAATATAAGCAGCTTCCTGTTTTCAAAGTGACTAGCTCTAGCTCAAGCTGTAGCTCTAGCTCTAGCTGTAGCTCTAGGTGTGTCATAGTTGGTGCGCTTCAATGTCTATTGTTGTTCTCCATGGAATATGCTGAATAATTTAGCAGGAAGGCACCTGATGGAGTGCCTATGCTATGTGCAGTGCATGTTGGGCTTCATCTAGTCGTGCCTAGTACATTGCTTCATGCTTTTTGTTGTTGTTTTTTTGTCGCAGCACGGGAGGGTCAGTGTAGCGCAACTACTACTGTTTTGTGAACCGAAGGCTTTAGTGCGGAGCACCCTATCAAAGCTAGAAAGCACACACACGTTCGTATTAGTCATTTGTGTCTGCCTTCCTTTGGTGTGTTTATCTTTTGCGCAAAATTATTTGCTTATCACGAGCGCGTATATTTTTTTTTGTTTTTTTGCTATTTTTGTGTGAGTTTTTGTCTTTGTCCCAAAAGTCGGCGTATTTTTGCAGCTCATTCGATTCATTTGGTGGGCCACAATCTGTCCTTTTAGAATTATATTCATTACGGGGTGCAAGGTCATGATTGTTATGTTACTCTCTGCGGAGTGGATAGCTACTACCTGCTGATTCGCCTTTAATTTGTATTACTTAGCACTAATTATGGCTAACTTGGTGATGATGATGATTCATTTGTGTATTGGATCACTACTAGCGGAAAATTCTAGGGAATCATAAATTCATACTTCGTTCATAAAAACTGAGTGGAATTGGATGGGGGATAGCTCAATTACGCGATGTTTTTGTTGTTGTTTATTTTGCAGAATCGATGGGGTAATCATAGGCGGTATACGGTATACCCAACTGAAGGGATTTCTTGTGAATAACATGCTAGTCTTCTTTAGAGTATCACCTTGTTAGTTACTTGCTCGATCGTTACTGATATATGCTAATTGTTGCGTAACATTATAATTTATGCGGAACGTAGCATTTTACGCTTTTACCGGAATATTTTGTTAATTTTTTTGTAGCATATCTCAACCGTTACATATTGTTTGGTTAAGATCAGCCGCTAGTAGATACCTAGGTTAGGTTAGATTAGGTTAGGATGGAGCTAAAGAAGTAATAAATGAGAAGAAAGTGATTTTCAAAGCTTGGTCAAAGTAATAAAGACCCAGAGGCCCTCCTCGAAGTGGATTATAAACTTTGCAAGACACTAGCGAAGAAGAAGTGCGTCCAGCTTCAAGCAGAGAGTACAGAGGGTCTGTATGTGGAGCTGGAGGAAATAACTAATCCGGTTGCTGATACAAAATCACGCTATTCAGGTGCTGCGACGGCACAATATGAACAGGGGCGCACACGTCTTCAAAATAGCCGCTCAAAGAAGGAGGAATGCTCCGGAGATTTGTTCGCTAAAGTTCATTAACAATGCTCATGGCCAGGTTAGTTTAGGTTAGGTAAGTGGGCTGGTGTAAGGGATAGAAAACTTCCACACCACACTCAGGTCAATATAGACCCATTGTGAGACAGAAAGTCAGTATCATACTTCCGCGGAACGAAATGAGTCGCTTTACGCTTGAACAACATTGGGAAATATTGAAAACTTATTTCCAAAGTGAGTGCTGTGTAGCCCAAACAATGCGTTTTTTGAAAAGAAGTTTTGGCCGAAATGAAGCACCCACCGCGCCTTTCATCCCGGCGGCTACGTTAACAAACAAAATTGCCGCATCTGGGGCTCGGAAAACCCACACGCTATTGTCGAGAAGCCAATGCATCCACAGAGAGTGACAGTTTGGTGCGGATTGTGGAGTGGTGGCATCATTGGATCATTTTTCTTCGAAAATGAGGCTGGGAACAACGTTTCGGTCAACGGTGGGCGTTACAGAGGCATGTTAACGACTTTGTTTTTTACTGAAATTGAAGACATGGATTTGGACAACCTCTGGTTCATGAAGGATGGTGTGCCATGCTACACAGCCCATGCCACAATCGGTCTTTTGCGCACCAAATTCCCAAATCGCGTTATCAGCCGTCTTGGCGATGTCAATTGGCCGCCTCGGAGCTGCGATTTGACCCTATTGGTCTTTTTTTTTGTGGGGAACCGTGAAGGACCGATGTTATGCCAACAATCCGGAAACGCTTCAAGCACTTAAGGCCAATATCATCAGCTACAGCCCGAGTTGGACAACTCTTCTAAATCCTTAAAGAAGTGTTGTCCAAGGAACTTATTTCTCAAATGATAGAGGCCTGGTCAGTAGCAGCAAAAGTGGGTTGTGTCCTCCTGAGCCTCATCGTCGCCGCAGCCTCTACAAAGGTCTTCGTTCGTCACACGTAGTTTTTTCATGTGGTACCGCATGGTGTTATGCCCCGTAATGACTCCTATTAGAGCAGAGAGGGATTTTCTATCCCTCTGTATGGGTCTATTGGTTCTTACTCTGTCGAATGCATGCCATAGCTTCTTCGTGGTGACACAAGTATCTATAGAGATCCACCTGTTGTTAGCCTCCGTTAGGGCTTTGTTTCCTGCTTCGAGTTTGAGTGCGCAAGGCGGGATGTACACCGAGGGGTCGAAGTGGTCCGAGTTTAGTGCTGAGCCTCCTCTAGCCAGTTCGTCGGCTTTCTCATTCCCTGGTATGCCTTCATGACCAGCGACCAACCAGAGCTTTACCTCGTGCTGTGTTCCAAGAACCTTGAGGTCTTCTCTACAACACTTCACAAGCTTCGATTTTATTTCTGTAGCAGATTTAGGATCCATCGGTGTCATCATTTTTTCAGTCTTCCCTCGGATAGGTGCTTAAAAATGGTCTCGTGAAGTCTAGGTAAGGCGTTATGTAGTCTGTATTAGATACACTGTCTAGATATCTCTGCAGGATCGTGGTATGGCCCATTGCATTTCGTCTCCAGCTATCTGTTTTGCTTAATCTTACGGCACTAAGAGCCGCCGATGCTTGTACAAGGATTTCTAGCGGAAGGAGATTGAGAATGGCCTCGAGTCCAGCTGTAGGTGTCGTTCTCATCGCACTGGTTGTGACGATGCACGCTAGTGTTTGCACTTTTGTAATAGCAGTTAGGTTGCTTGCCACCATGCAAGGCTGCCATACGTTAGTATGGGCCTTACTATAGCTGTATACATACATAGGATGATTTTGGGTTTTGGTCCCCAAGTCTTCCCGAATATTCTATTGCACGAGTAAAAAGCTATCGTGGCTTTTTTTACTCTTTCGTTAATGTTTAGTCTCCAGTTAAGTTTCATATCGAGCACCAGGCCGAGTTATATCGCGCTACTGGAGATACTCAGGGGAATACCCCTTACGAAAGGTGTTACGAATTGTGGAATTATTCTTTTGTTAGTGAATAGTATTAACTCCGTTTTCTGGGGATTAACCGCTAGTCCACATTTCTCGGTCCAGGAGTCAATGATTTTCAGCGCCCCTTCGATTTGTTCGCTCAGGGTCGGGAGGAATTTTCCTGTTGCTAGCAGCACAACGTCGTCCGCAAAGGCTATGGTTTTGACGGCGCTGTTTCTGAGTTTAAGAAGGACTTCGTTCAGGACAATTACCCACAGCAGTGGGGATATAACCCGTCCTCGAGGGGTGCCTCTTGAGGCATATACTCCAAGCTTTATTCCTCCGAGTTCAACTTTAATATATCTTTTCTCTAGCATATTGACGATCCATTTTATCACGGAGTTGTGAATATTGAGGTTCGTTAGATTTCTATGGATCGCGTCCGTTTTGACATTGTTAACGGCTCCATCAATGTCTAGGAAAGCGGCTGGTGTATATTCTTTGTCTTTCAACGATTTTTCTATTGAGCCGGCAACACAGTGCAGCGCTGTGTCCATGCTCATGGCCAACTTCTTGTGGATTTTTTTTATAACTTACTCGCGTTAAAGGGGTTATGACTTCCCTTTTTATGTATTTCGATACATAGCGTGAGCATCAAGGAAGAGGGGTTAGGGAGAAAAGAGGCACCGATGCACATTGGTCTTAAATGACTGCGGGTTATAATGGAGAGTAAAAGCAGGCTCTGGGATAGCATTCCACAAATGTGTTTCATGGTACGTCCGAAGGTAGGCTTAAGGGTAAACTGTTGAGCATTCCAGGCATGGCGAGTATTTCTGTTAAAAGGAATAAGGGGAGGAATGCTATTGGCTATTTAATTTGAACATTTTCGTTGAAAATATCGATAAAACAGAGATAGGCAGAAGTAACTACGACGCTGTGCAACATATGTACATACATTTTCAATGGGCCGCTAATCCTTCATGAGGGTCGCGGGTGTAGGATGCTCAGGTGAACTCTCCATCCTTCTGGATCCTCCACCATTGACTCCAACTCATCAGAAGAAATCCCTAGACGGCTCCAGGAGAGATGTCGGACTTGATCCAACCATCCATTTCTAGGTCTACCGGGAGGTCGCCAACCTGATGGAATGACAATCATGGCACGTCGTGGAAGTCGGTTTGGGGGCATACGCACTACGTGACCAAACCATCGAAGCATAGCTCGTTCCGTTCGGATACGTAGCCGCTCAACATTGAGCGCCTCGCGTACTCTGGTGTTGCGCACTCGATCCCTTCGAGTTATTACAGCAACACTGCGAATGAACCTCATTTCGGTAGCTTGTATTCGCGATCTTATTCTTTCGGTCACTACCCAAATTTCATGACCATGGTTACGACGGTGTTCAAGCGAAACAAAATTGCTCGCAATACTCGTGTCTCCTATAAGCTTTATCGAGCGATTTTGTATCCTATCTAGCAAGTGCAATATGGTTTTTGGTGTACCTGACCAGATGTGAGCGTTATACTCTAACTTAGGGTGAATGTACGCCTTATAAATTGAAGCCTGATCAGAAGGGATGAAAATATTTCTTACACCACCTTAAAAATAAATTTCCGAAGAAGTTCCCAGATGGCAACGCGAGGAGGTGGGAGTAGGGCTTACTAACAAGAGGTGCTAGGTTTTCCGCTGCAGTGGCTCTTTCTCGTTACTTAGCGGACCAACATCAATCGGGAGGTGCTGCTCCTGTGAGACATTTGTTAGTAGTTTACCATCCAAAGAATGTTGCTCTTAAAAATAAAAAATAAATATTTGGCGCAACAGCTCTTTAAGTGCTAGGGTCTAGCTTCTTGCAACCACTCATGCTGTGTGCGTTATATTTTTCACACGAATGGAAGGGACCTACAGTTTAGTGCCGAATCCGAACGGCGATTTGAGAAGCTTTTTCGTGACAACAATACTCTCGGATGTTTGTCAGACGTTCGCGAGAGGTGGGACCGTGAAAAAACTTGTTGGTGTTTTCTGGGATTCGAACTTGGAACCTCATGCGTAGTGATCCGACACACTAACCACTTACGCCACGGCCGGCGCCCACGCAGGAGTTACAAAGCTTGATTGAATCTTTTGAGATTTCAATCATTAGCCACCTGCTTTCAGTTATGAACGTCAAATTGTTCAAGATTCCTATTGAGATGATATCTTCCTCTACTGCTCTGTCTCTTAACGTTGAAAGCCATCTGGTATTTTTGTTTGTCCAAATTCAGCACAGCCCATATTCGCCGCTGTTCCACTGAAAGCCCGTTGATTTCTTCCAGTGTTGTTGTCGAAGGCAAGTAGCTGTACTCTGATTACATTGATAATTTTGTACGACGTTAGGGACTGGCTCAAATAAGATCCAATCGTCTTAGCTTTTCTGGCATCAATGGCCTATTTTGATGGAGCACATTTTATCAAAGCTGGGTTTCCTCATCGCATAAAAAAAGAATATTTATCAATAGGTGAAGTTCTTTGAAATTCTGTTTTGTAACTTACTCACTCGATTGTGATCAAGTTGGTGATATACAAAAAATTTCTTCTAAAAGCGTCTAGATAGTTGTTTCGTAACATTTTAAGTTATACCTACATACGTGCAGAGCGTGAAGGTTAATGATACAGCACACATGCATCAGAGTAGCGTTTTTCGCAATTTTCTTTTTATCTTTTTATCTTTCTACCGAACGTAGTTAAATGTTATGTACTTGTATCTGCAATATTGTAACTTGCATCTAACAGGTAATTGCGATATACAGAGCATTCGCACCAAAAAAGTGCGCCGCTCATACAATATTTGCCATCATTTTTGTCGCTTGGCTTAAGTCACCTAAAAATGTTCAAAGCAACTTCTTCTTCAAACAAAAGTTGCTGTCGTTACTATCAAGGCTGTCCGAATGATGATCTAAAAGTTCTATGCTTGCGCGTTTCTAATGTTGTAGTATTCCGTGGCGTTCCATGTGGTTGGTGATTTCAGCGATTTTCCCTCGTAGGCCATTACAGTTTAGATGCATCACTGTGAAAGGTGTGTGATGGTCCTGAGTAGGGATCTGGTTGTTAGCCAAGGCGAGCGAAACCGGCGACTGGAGCGGAGTGTTGGTGGCTGAAGTGACTTAATCTATCGAGGGGCTTCTCGTTGAAGGTGGAGCAATTGATGGGGTACGAGGAGGCATAGCTGCATTGGAGCAGCATGGAGCTAAGAAGCTAGAAGTCCATTGGTGGCAGTTGGCAAGGCAAGGGAACAAGCTCTGAGGTGGCACCAGTTTTCACATCCATTACACTTGACAGAGGTCGCGTTGCTATGAATGCGATTTCAGCACACTGAACAGGACCAGGTGGTAGAGGGGTTGTTCGCCTGGGCTCGTGTGTTACAGCAGTTCGCGATGAAATTTCGTTTGTGTTGGAAAGGCCAGAGCAACGTCGAAAATGGCACCAGTTCCCACACATGTTGCATTTAACTGATGTTATGTTTTTATTGATCCTTGCGTGACATACGGAGTAAATCCAGACCCGTGGACCAGGATTTGGCTCAATGCCGGCGCGTAATAATAGCATTTGTGGAGCAAGGAAGCCGGCGTCATTTGCTCCACTATGGAAAAAAACGTTTGATGTATACGAATGTTGTAGTTGAATTGTTGACAATCTTTGGCCAGGAAAATCTAGGTCGATTCCGGGACGTAGACCCAATTGTGAGAATCGGTGCGTTTCTAATAGTGAGCCCTGCCTTGTGTGCCAGTAGTTTATTGTTTGGCCGCATGTTTGTGAGGGCATCGTCTGCTGGTTTTTAAGCGTAATTGTCTTAAACCAACCTGTCTCTCTGAAAAGTATGGTTTCTGGTTATCGGAGTGAGATCTTCGCGATTGAGTTGGAACCCATATCCTTCTCTAGGGCTTTGTTGGAATATCATAAAAGTGATGTAAAATTTCGTCCCTCATTACAGTTTAATTTGAATTTTCTACTATTGATTTTGTTTTCCGCGTTTATTTCATTTTGACTTCCTTTTGTTTGGCAGTTAGGTCATGAAGTATGCAGGCAATATACTTAAAACCGAATATAAGAATGTCCAAGGCTTCCTTCATCTCTGGATGGGTCACTCGGTACCTTTGAACATTTGTTCCTGTAGCGAGGCTGGAAGTCAATACTTCATTTGGATGACTGGCATAGGGCTACATTTTATCAGCTTTGTTGAAATTCGTGCGACTTTGTGTATTCGACTCAAAACCTGCAGAACTCAATGAAAGCTTATAAGCTTATCCGGTATCTGTAATTTCGTCTATACGTTTCTTTGATTGCCGAACATATACATATACATTAATTCTCTGCTCATATCTTCTAACAACTATGCACGTCCAATTTTGATTGCTCATCTGATGGGACCACCTACACATTAGGACAAATATTTAAAAATGCTTGAGTAACGACTTTTAGATGCATGTGCTAGCAGCAAACCTTCGTATTCTACCTTTTGGGATTCTTAAGTAATGAAAGAAGTTCCTATATCTATTGCATCGGATACGTGTGAAAATTTTGGTTTTGTACATGTACCGGCAGACAAAAAGTCCTATATCATAATTTGTGTCGCGTATCTGATGCTGGATATGTTCAAAACGGGCCGTAAAACTGTTACGTAGCGAGACGACCGCTGGATTGTTGTGACAGATGCAATAACGTCTCTTCTTCTTATTATTTTATTGACCGTTGAAATATAATATCTAACTTGGACGTACATGTGGACGTGGACGATTTTGTATTTAAGTGATTCAATTTTTTTTTTCACTAAAAAATACTTTTGCCCACAGTTATCAGCTTATGCGTTTAGCCTGAAGCTTTTTCCACAATCCGTTTGTTTACTTTACGCTAGCATTTTTCCTTAACTTCTTTCATACATCGTCCAACATTACGTTGCGTATGTTAAAGCTGGATGTACGACTGCCGTATAAAGCAAACCTCTGAGTTAAAATTACATTTTTCAGTATCAAAAGACAGGGGAGTTTTCTCGACATTTTAACCACCACACACTCACTTGATGTGCGCTGTTTACACAATTTCCTTCGTCATTTACGATGTACCTAACTGTCTAACAAGATACCCACAATGCAAATGTTCAGCCTTCGTTCGGCTGATTTTTAACCGTTATCTTCCAATGACTTAATCGAATTGTTAGATGTATTTGAAGGGCTGTCATATCGCTTATTACGAGCGCTATCGTCGGCGAAAAGAAGAGTAGTCTTAGACAACTACCTTGGCGCACTCCAACTTTAACTTCGACTTCTCCAATTTTATTTTCGTTTTTGCGTCATTGTTCATATCTCATATGATTCTAACGTACTATCTTGTATATAAAATACAATGTATGTATGTTTGTTTGTTTGTTTGTATGCTATGGACTCGGAAACCACTGAATTGGGCTCAAATTTTCAGGCAATCTTCAGGCTGCGCTTAAGGCCTTGCTTAACCCTTTAACCACTTCCAAAATAGTTCGTGAAACCAAAAACTCTTTGAACTCGGTCGCAAGGCTGAATTTTCTGTCTCTTATCTGGGTCCCAGGTCACACTGGGATCTTGGGGAACGAAATCTCCGATGAGATTGCTAGACAAGGCTCAGAGGAGGCTTTCTCAGGTCCCAAACCCGCGTTGGGTCTCCCAGTGTCCTCGGTTAGGGCTTCCATTGACGATTGGGTCTCTCACGAGCACAATTGTGTGTGGCATGACTCCAGGATGCAGGTTGACTAAATGCATGCTCTCGGATGTCTGTAAGAAATCAGCGGCATTCTTGCTGTCTCTCAGCAGAAAAGACTGTAGACAACTTATTGGCGTCTTGACAGGCCACTTCGCGTTTGCCAAGCACCTTAACGTAATAGGCTTAAGTGACACTACAATCTGCGACGCTTGTGGATAGAGCGGCGACACCGCGGAACATTATCTCTGTGAGTGTCCGGCCTTTGCTCGTATCAGGTGGCAGATCTTCGGTGCGGATGTGGTGAGTGCTGGTACTGTAAGCTCCTCATCACTGAAGTGCTTGCTTGGCTTTCCCGAAAGTCAAGGAAATTCCAGTAAAATGGGTAAATCAGGGTTTGCTCTTTGGCAGTACAATGAACCAGTCGAGTGTTTCCTATTCCGACAAAAAAAAAAAAAGTAGTAATTTAGTAGCAAAGTATTTTAGTACTACACATTTTATTTTTTTTTTAGGTGTAGCAACGCACGCCGCCGGGTACCCTCGGTCCAGCAGTCTATCCACTGCTTTAGTATTATAGTACTTTAGTACTAAAAAAAGGTGATATTTAAAGTTGGACCATTTCCCCACCGTTGCCCGGTACAACGCGCTTTTCTAATAGACTTAGCCCCCCAGGCGTTCCGTCTGACAGTTTTTTTTTTTTTCTGTTAGGCGCAGCAACGCACGCAGGGTGCCCACTGGTTTCTGATAGTTTTTGAGAACTCAGCGCCGTCCATATGAAATCTCTGTGAACTCTTTCCAAATCCTTCTCTAGATCGATTGCAGATTTTTCGAGGCGTTTGGGTGTTTTTCCCTAATTACTATTTCCGACAAAGCCGTGTTGATTATCATGAAGTTTATTTATCCTTTCTTGCGATGACGACTCTCCAAAAACCGTCCGTAAATTTTTATTTTATTGGAAATTAGCTTCACCGATCGACCGTTCTTGCAATTTGTCATGTCACATTTGCCTTGGAACAAAAAAGTTCTTCCTTCACTGACTTGGAATCTCTACTCCTCTCATTTCATTTATTAAATAGAATCGCGAACCACTTAATCCCTTTATTGCAAATTTTCAGCTATACCTCCGAGGGTATATAGTCCGGTCGGACTGCTGTTTCCTGATTCATTCTCCTTACCACTTCGCTCACTTTATCGACCGCAATAAAGTCTCAAATCACCTATCTTGCTAAATGTTCTAGTTCTATGTTAAAGTAGTGAATATTTGATTTCATGAGTAACGTACGTGTGGGCGCCGTGGCGCAAGTGGTTAGTGTATCGGAATACTGCGCGTGAGGTTCCATATTCGAATTCCAGAAAACACAAAAAAAGTTTTTTTTTCACGGTCGCACCTCTCCCGAACGTCTGACAAACATCCGAGAGTATTGTTGTCACGAGAAAGCTTCTCAAAACAAATTGCCCTTCGGATACGGCACTAAACTCTAGGTTCCATCCATTCGCGTGAAAAAATTTAACGCACACAACACGAGTAGATGCGAGAAGCTAGGCCCAGGCACTTCAAGAGCTGTTACGCCAAATATTTATTTTTATAGTAACGTATCGCGTACAACACAAGCGACACTATAAGTCGCTCATGAGTCGTATCATATTCCAAACAAAATCAAACAGATGCCCTCTTCAAAGTAATCGAGTCATTTGTGCCTCAATTTTTTTTTAATTCGCATCAATATCAAACTTTGTGATACTGTCTTCGGTATTCGTATCTGTGCTATGATTCAACATTTTGTTAGTATCTAAAATCCAGAATGTAGAAAGGTATATTTAGAAATAGCAGTAACTGTGCGTCATGTGTTGAATAATATGGTAGACTGGATTTAATGAATTGTGTAAAGTCTTAGACCTATCAGTTGTTGGAGTAAAATGTACATTTCATTCAAGATAATTTCTACTATCGCATTTTACATACATATAGGAGTCATAGTACTCGTTAGAACTTTGCAATTTTACCTGTCCATCACGTGATAAAAATTTTCTTCTTTCACCACAATGCAAGTGCTTTCTTAAGCTACCTCTAATCTTAAAAATAATAGAGGATAACACGGTTCGTCACCCGTAAAGGTCACGTTGCTCATAGTTTTCAGGGTTGTTCTATGCTTGACCAGTATTTCGATATAAGAAAACTTGAGACTTTATTTGGAAGCACAGTTATCATATTGTATGGACAGTTAACCGGCACGTCTTCAGTGACGCGTCATAAACCCAAACTGTTCGAAACTATTTTCTTTTTCCAATTTCAATTTATTTTTATTAAATTTAAGGATATGCACGTTAGGTTAGGTTGTAGAAGCAGGCGAATCCCACAGTATTAGTGGGTGGATCAGTAGAAATGCAGTGACGTGGAAGGGTTATGATCCCTTGAGTTCAAATTATAACCTTGCAGAAGAAGAAGGTTCTGTTATAGAAGGGTGTGTGTTGAATAATGTCATCACGTTCACTCGCATTATTAATGTTTAATTGTGAATCCCCTTTTTGGTGGTTGAATAAAAGGGAGAACAACGGAAAATGACCTACTCCAACTTAGTTGGCACTCTTTACGAAGTGAAGGAGATCCGATATGAGTTCTTGTTACCTCAGCGGTGCTTGCGAAGAATCTGGATCAAAGGGGACGTATGCGTGCGTCGTCGTTCTTGCAGAGCAGTGGCATAGCACTTTTTATCCATCTCTGCAGCTTCTGCGCAAATCATTGTACCCTACTTTCCATTTGCGGAGCATGACTCCAATGGCACAGTGCCCTGTGATCACTCTATACGGATCAACGATCGGTCATAGTATCAGATGGTTCTTTGATTTTATTTTGTTTAGTTCCGGCCATAATATATGAGATGTAACAGAGTCCTCCCTGAATAGCTAGGACGAATTTGTCTCTTTCTCTATCATGTCATCTATTATACTAGATATACATTTCACCAATCAGTGGCAGTATAGATGTGTCCGCTTCACTGATGTTCACTGCCGACCCTATCCTTGCCAAAGCATCCGCCTTTTCATTCCCTTCTATATTACCATGTCCGACAGAGTTTGACTGAATGATGTCTGATGGTGATCAGTGTGTTGCGACATTTCTTAACCGGCTCTGATATGATTGTATTGGATTTTATCGATTTTTAATCTGCTCGACTGTCAAGAAAGATAGTAATTTCCGACGGAGGAAAGTATCTGTCGCCTATGTATTTTTCAGCTTTTTCTATTGGCAGGATTTCAATTTGGAATACATTGCACGCTTCTGGTAATCTAAAAAAAAAATCCTTTTACAGTGTCTCCGAGTAGAAGCCTGCACTCGTACCTATATTAATTCTCGAACCAATTGGTGTAGGTTGAGATCCCTTAATTTTATCTACACCTTTGGTTCCCACTCTACTCGGCTTAGGAATAGGATAGGGATATTAATTTTGAAATCATGGTAGGGGACTATATAGTCCGACGTGGCCGTGAATCTTTCGGAATTATATTTTCCACCCATTGCCTTTATTGTGTTTAATATCACCGCATGTCCATAGGTGGTTTGTTTCCACAGGTTGGATTTTCTCAGTCTGAGAGCTTTTGTAGCAGAACCTTTAATAAACAGGAATCATATCCAACCCTTCTTCCGGTGCACTTCTCATAACTCCCTTGGTACAAAGCCTTTGTAGAGTAGTTCCTTTATATAACTCTTTGTTTCTGTTGCTGTCTACTGGACCAAGATATTTAGCAGATGATGGGTCCGATAATTGCTTTGTACATCCAGTGAATGAAGTGCGGTTGCATTCCCCATCTTCTTCCAAAAGATCCTCTTACATGCATACAGAGCGTTCATTCCTTTCTTAATCCTTTCTACATATTTCACCTCAAATGAGAGATGTGCACATTAAGGAATAATATAAAGATAATTTATGATTGTCAAGAAAAGTTTAGGTGAATTGCATTTATAAAACTTGCAGCGAAGTGCTAGTCCTAGAATTGAGCCCTGAGAAACATCTCTTTTAATACGAGTATGCTGCTCAGCACTGAAACGCTTTCCCCAATAACATTTGTTGGTGATTTGGCAAAAAGAGAGCTTCGTAACAGTTTTACTGCTCTCTCGCAACGAAACCAAGAAAATGTTGTAGTTGACCTTTTCAAAGATCTTAGAGAAATCAAGCAAAACAATGAAGCGTAACATGACCTTTGTCAAAGTCTCGTCGTACTCTACGTCATGTAGAATGTTGACCATTGCTGTAGAATAGCTGTGGTTAGATTGAAAAGCATTTAATAAGGTATTAAGAGGCAAGTGCTTCAGTACGAGTATCTGCTTAGCTGTGAATTTTTCAAAGACCTTCGACAAGCAAGACAAGATACTTATAGGTCTACTATCACTAACAGGGGTTGCTCTAGGTTTTTATTTTATTTTTTGCAATGATACCCATTCTCTTGTGGTATTGCAGGATTGAGGAATGGTTGAACTCATTTTGCAGTTGACGATTATAGGTAGTGTGTATCAGTTTAATGAAATAGATAGATACCCCATCCTGACAATGGGTCGTATGGAAAAAGATGAGTTCAAGTTGTTTACTCATTTTACTGAGAACTTTCAAAACATGGTATGCAAAAAAAATTAAAAATAGCTCACTATTGTGAGCTCAATCGCAAGTGTTGAGAGTGTTTTACGTTTACGTTTTATGGAAACGACACGGGGCTTTGAAGAAAAAATAAAAATTTAGGAGACTCGGGGTTTTGAAATTGGGGTGGGTGAAGACATTGGTGTACATCAATCAACTATATTAAGAGTGATACAGCAAGTTTCAGAAGAAATTGCAAGACATTCAAATGATTGGATCTGATTCCCACATACCTGTATTTCGGAAGAAATACAAAAAGCACAAGAAGAATACGATTGGGGCTCTTGATTGCACTCATGTTCATATATGTCAAATAAATACCGACAAATGTACTGGCTACTCGGAAAACATTCGAAGTTGAGCCTACATAACAAACTGCTTATCTATAAGCAAGTGCTAAAGCCAGTGTGGACGTATGGTATACAACTATGGGGTTGTACCAAGAAAAGCAATAGAAACATCATACAAACTTTTGAAAATAAAGTTCTTAGAACGATAGTTAACGTACTGTAGTATGTACGTAACGAAGATATTCATCAAGATCTGGTAATTCCCAGCGTCGTCGAAGAGATAACAAAATTTGCGCGT
The DNA here is from genome assembly GCA_945910035.1 of Brachypalpus laphriformis. Classification (NCBI taxonomy): domain Eukaryota; kingdom Metazoa; phylum Arthropoda; class Insecta; order Diptera; family Syrphidae; genus Brachypalpus; species Brachypalpus laphriformis. The sequence goes on from OX246756.1 coordinate 62,621,721, forward strand.
AAACACTAAGATCGTGTTCACGGCCATTGTAACCGTACCGTCATTCAACTACTTGACGCGAACAATTCAATTCGTCGCCTGCAAAGGACACAACCTTTTGAGCTCGCGTCATAGAATATGCCGGCTGTGAAAAACGAAGGGACTTTCATTGGAATTTAACCTGTCTAAAGTGCTACATTTCTTTTTAACTATGTTCATATAAAGAAACCGCCAAACCACTATGATGAGTACATCAATCGCAAATGATTCTAACATACTTAGTAAATGTGCAAGCGAACTTACAGCTTAGCTTAGGTCGAAGTGGCTGCCAACACACTTAGATCAATGGTAGGTCCGTTCTGATATGTACCACATGAATCATGGACAAATTTCTCTATACCTACTCTCAGAACCAATTGGATCTTCTGATGAAGTGTAGGAGACTTTTAATATCGTTTTTACCAGATCACATAGGTGGTTATAGTAGACAGCTCCTAAGTAAAGTTTTCTTTTGTGGGAGAGAGTAGGGCAACTTCTACAGAAATGGTTTGACTGCACACCAGGCCTTGTTGCTTGCTTGCCTATTAGACAGTGCCCAGTGATGACACTTATTGTAGTGCTAATAATCAATCTGTTGAGAGATTACAAATTTTAAGAGCGTTTCAGATCCAGTTTGTACCTTGTACCACTTGTCCACCTAAGATTTGTTATCTCGATAGCATTCAGTTTTAATTTAAATTTGCAAGTAGCGATTGGGTATTGTTGTTCCATGTCTGGTGAGTTCATCTGCATTAAAGTTCTTTATGCCCCGGCACCCAACAAAGTTGAATATTAATAACTGCTCCGTCATCTATATGAGAGACGATCGGCAGTCTAGAGCTACTTTCGAATTACGAAAAAATGATTCCAAAGACTTGATTGCTACTTGGCTGTTCGAAAAGATGCGGATATCTTTAGCGGATATAACCTTTTTCTTAAGCCAAGATAAGACTTCTCTAATCCCCCTTATTTCCGCCTCAAACACGCTGCAATGATTTGGGAGACTGCAGGAGAGACTGAGATTAAGTCTATCAAGTCTACATTGCCTTACACATTGGTATAGTCCGTTTGACAAGAGCGTATACGGCAAGACTCGGAAATTTTATTAATTAATTAATAACTTGTCCAGTCGCCTCCATTATCAATAATTGACTGGAGTCTCCGAGGCATGCTTTCTACTAATTTAATTGGTACCAAATCCCTGTTTTGGAAAACAGCCCCAAACGTGCACCTTTACCAGATGTTTGACGGTTCGCTGGATGAATTTATTGATGTGGGTACACCAGGTATGAGTAACAGAAGAACGTGCCCAAAAAGAAGTTTCCTCTGAAAAAATTACCTTGTCCCAATCGCGGTCCAAATTTTCTCCAACCAAATGAGTCTCTTTTTAACGTGGTTTTCGGACAGTAGCGGTTTGTATATTGTGCTACGAAGTTTCACATTATGAGCCAGTAAACGTCTTCTTATAGTATCACATGACACATTAAGACCCTTCTTAAGTAAAACCGCTTGCCCACCACGTAATGATAGGCGAGAATTTTTCTCGAATGTCCGTAAAATCATCCTGTCCTCCTTTTTCGTTGTTTTTTGCGAAGAACCACGATTCGGCAGATCATCGACATTTTTTACTCCAGAATAGCATTTCCTCTACTTACTAACAAATGCCTTTGACTTCTTCATGTATTTTGCAGCCGCTCCGTATGACATTTTTAGTCCTTTTGGATGCAAACACAAAAACACGTCATCGCAATGTGATGCGTACGTGGCATTCATGACGAAATACGTCCTTCTCTGACAAAGATCGAACGACAACTAAGACTCTATATACAAAACATCTCAGTGGAAGGGGCTAGCTACCAGCTCATTTCTCAACCATCCGTCTAACGGCTTCTAAGAAAAAGTTTTGCCATACACGCTCTTGTCCAACGGACTGTAACTGCGATTTATTCAGCAAAATTCTCCTTTCTTTAAGTTCGTTCACCAAAAATTGATTTAATTGACCCAACATTTTCGGACTACATTTTTGCTGCTAAAGTCTACTGCACTGCACAGAAATAGCAAACTCAGCTAAATTAAACGGAGAGCTTTAAGATTGATTTCACATCCATCAAGTCAGAGCTGCTAATAACGATCTAATTTGTTTTCCATATGAAACTGAGTCCGAGTTCACTCTCTTGAATTGATCTCACAATGTGAGTTCAAGCTTGTTAGCTCATACTCTGAGATCTTGCTCATCTTTTTGCATGCGATCATCATTTTCCGTTACCACTTCAAAATCAGTCAGTCTTAGCATCGATAATTGATAATTCCGTGCAACAAAGTCGAAGTCAACTACTTATGGTTGCTCAAAGCTCTTCTCTGCTGCTTCGATGTCTCGGGTCTTGTATTGACATTAGAGCTAAGCCCTAAAGGTTGTACAAACATTCAGCTTTCGTTGAAAAATGTTGTCTATTATATAAGTTCTATTTTTACAACCTAAGAAATTTTGTCATGAAGCAACTGCTTAAAATTCCACCACATAGCGCGGCCCAAATTTAAACAGTCTTCTTTAAATTTAAGTGAATTTCCAGCCGATTAAGCCTTCATTTAGGTCATTAGCACTATACGAGTAAACATACAATCAGATATCAAAAGCAGATTGCTTTGAAAGCTCTTTCTCTTAACCTTATGTACGTGTATACCCGACCGAGTACGCTCAACTTAGTGTGAAAGATTACGTTGCCAATGAAATGATTGTTTTGATAATAATTTGATAAGACAAGAAAATCTTTAATCAGCGAAGCATACGGCAAGCAAATTTAGAAAGAATGACATCAATGTCTGCTTCTTTATGAAATGAAATACTTGTGCGTGTATAATCGCGGTTGCTTTTGAATGCGCAAACAATGAACATCGTTTGAGTAGTAGTATGCATTCACCCAAATTTCATTTAATTTTCTTCTTTTATTAGAAATCCAAATCCGAACTCGCGGATTTATTATTATTGGGGTCATTGACAATGGACATTGTTTCGCTGATCCTCTAAATACTTTCCTTTTGTGTGTTGGATACAAAGATCAGAGCAGTGAATGAAATTCACAGTCCAGCCGAGGATGAGTTCATTCCTCGTCTGCTTTCTTCTCATTAAAGACGTGCGAGGTCAATGTTCGTGGTTAATACTCGTATATTTGGACATTATTCTGTTGTGGGTTATTTTTAACGTAATTATCCATTGGCGGGAAATAAATGTAAAACAAAATGTTATTACACTTCTGTTTGCTTCTATGTGTACGATTATACATATTTATTGTTTAATAATGCAGAGCTTTGCTTTGTTTTTAGAGAGCCACATAGTTTTCTTTTTATTTATTCATTGATGTATTGATTTTCTGTTGATGGCTTTCATCGCCAATTGCAGTCAGCGTACCGTACATAGAGACACAATCGATTTTTTTGTGATTTATTTATTACTAGCGGGTACTCGGCGTGCGTTGCGGCGCATAACGAAAAGAAAATGCAGCTGTGGGCAAACTACTGGACCGGGTTTCTTCACAGAAACACTCTCTCAGTACCGAAGATTGCCTGAAAATTTGAGCTCAATCGATTCGGTGGTTTCGGAGTCCATAGCGTAGATACCAACATAGGTACATTGAGTTTTATATACCATATGTATATCAGGTGTAGTAAAAAGAAATCCATTATTTTTGCATGAAATTGAAGGCTTAATTTAGCATAGTTAGAATGATCCGATTTAGGTCAAAAATGCGCCATTTTGTTCGATAACTTGTTGCCACTTTGAAGGTAATTCCATTATGCCTTTCTCATAGAAGCCTTCTCCCCTATTGGCAAAAAACTGGGACAGTCGATGTTCACAAGCCTCTCTGGAGGTGAATTTTTCACTAGCAAAATCGTTCGCCATGGACAGGAACAGGTTGTAATCACTTGGTACGAGGTTCGGACTATGCCGTAGGGGAGCACCTCATAGTAGATGATTCCCTGCTAATCCCACCAAACACACAGCAAAACCTTCCTGGCCGTCAATCCTGGCTTGGCCACCGTGATTCGACCACGACCGTTTTCCTTTTAAGTTGCCATAAGTGGTCCACTTTTCATCACCAGTCACCATCCTCTTCATGGGTTTTGATTTTGATGCGATTCAGCAGCGATTCGCAGATGTAAATTAGGTCGATGAGGTTTTTTTTGTGTTAACTCCTTATTCAAATGGTTCCAAACGGCTTTTTGTGCAATGTTTAGCTCCTGGGCAATCGAAACAGTGCTTACATGACGATCAGACTCAACGATTTCCATGATTTTATCGACATTTTCGACAATTGGCCTTCCAGAGCGTGGTGCATCCTTGACATTGAAATTAGCGGGACGGAATGGACGAAACCAAAACTGCGCGTGATTGGCTGTTACAGTATCAGGACCATAAACACTATTAACATTTTCAGCCGTCTGGCTTGCGCTTTCGCCTTTATCGAAGAAAAGCTGTAATATATGGTGTATTTTCTCTTTGCTGGTGTCCATCTTTGGCACGCGCTCAAACAAAACTGAGTCGTACGAAATGTCATCTTTCCAACGCCATTTAGTGTACGTCCAATAGGACGTATACAACCCGAGATTCAAATTACTAAAGCCATCTGTTGGAAAAATAATGGATTTCTTTTTACTATGCCTGATATTAGGTCGTTACATACGAAATTGTCGATCTACTGATCATTCCTAAAGTGATGGTTGTGCCGTCAGGTTGTGGAGGGAAATTGGAAATAAAGTGTGTTTTTAAAAGAGTGCTGTTTAACCGTTCTAACTGTGAAAATAAATTTACACTATTAGTTCATTAAGTTAACTATTTTCCTTAAATAGAAAATAGTTTCACCAATACATTTAAGGGCCATTTTCCTTTTCCAATTAAAAAAAACATGAACACAGCCGTAGCAACTCGGGAAGTGGACGGTGCTTTCGGTTTGGTTACGTGTAGCGAGAGAATACTTCGAAACTGGTTTACCGAGTTCGGCGAAGGAGATTTTTCGTTCAAAAATATGCCAAGATGTAGACTAGATGAGGTTATTTATAATGAAGAACTTGGAGCAGCTGTTGAAGGAAATCCAGCTACGACTGTTCTTGCTACAAGCTACAAAGTCTCAATTGCAACCATAAGTCGTCATCTTTCAGCCATCGGAAAGGTAAACAAATTGAGAGATGGGTGCCCTACGTCTTAACACCAGCGAATATGTTACAACGTTTGGAGGTTGCAATATCTTTGACCAACAGACACCGTGTGAATCCTTTCTTGCATCGTGTCGTCACCTGCGACGAGAAGTTGATCCTTAACGATAATCGGAAGAGATCGGGAGAATGCGTAGACACGAGTGAGCTTCCCAGGGGACTTGCCAAGATTGACTTACACCCCAAAAAAGGTAATGGTGACAGTATGGTGGACTAGTGAGGGAGTTGTCCATTATTCGTTTCTTATACGCGGAGAAACAATCACCGCGGGAGTTGTACTATAAAGAAATCGATATAATGCACAACAAATTGCATGGTCCCATACTGCTGCATAATAATGCAAGACCACATACAGCACCAACAGTCAACGTTCCGGAAGCTGGCGGAGTTGGGATATGAAGTTTTGCCTCATCCGCATTATGCCCACGAGGGTGGAAAGGGATTTCCTATCCTTCCGAGTAATTCTCTCGGGCCTTGCTTTGTCCAAGGATGGCCATCCTTTGCTTTCTGGTGGTGGCACAAGTTTCCATGGAGGTCCATCGTTCGCCTCTCTAATGGCTTTATTTCCTGCAAAGAGCTTGAGTGTGCAAGGCGTGATACACACAGGGGTTCAACTTGTTCTAGTAGGGCTGCTGAGCCGATTCTTGCAAGCTCGTCGGCTTTCTCATTGCCTGGGATACCCTCGTGTCCAGGGACCCAGCAGAGCGATACCTTGTGCTGTGTTCGGGCGCCGTGGTGTAAGTGGTTAGTGTGTCGGATCACTACGCATGAGGTTCCAAGTTCGAATCCCAGAAAACACCAAATAGTTTTTTCACGGTCCCACCTTTCGCGAGCGTCTGACAAATATCCGAGAGTATTGTTGTCACGAACGAGACAACAATCCGCCGTACGGATTCGGCACTAAACTGTAGGTCCCTTCCATTTGTGTGAAAAAATATAGCGCACACAACATGAGTGGTTGCGAGAAGCTAGGCCCTGGCACTTTAAAAAGCTGTTGCCCCAAATATTTATTTATTTATTTGTGTTCCAAGAACCCTGAGCTCTTTTCGACAATACTTCGCAAGCTTCGATTTAATTTCTATGGCAGTAATCGCTTTTATAGCTACCTGGCTGTCGATAAAGATGGTAATACCTTCTGGCGGTATTGCCCTTACCGCAGACTCACGGGCGGCTGTTGCCACTGCTAAGATCTCTGCTTGGAAGACGCTGGGGTTGTCCTCATTGCACTAGTAGTGCCAATGCACGCAAGTCAAAACATCTCTTCACGATGAGTGTAGCAAAAATTATCAAGCCTGGCAGCGCTGAGCCTGATGACTTTGAGAAGTCAATTGCCCAAGCTCTCTTGGAGCTGGAAATGAACTCTGAGCTAAATCCACAATTGAGGGATCTTCACATCACCCGTGCTAGGGAGATCGAGTTCAACAACAAGAAAGCTGTCATCATCTACGTCCCGATTCCAAAGCAGAAAGCCTTCCAAAAGATCCAAATCCTTCAGTGTACAAGAAATTGACTGGACGTGATGTTACCTTTGAGTTCCCAGACAACTACTTGTACATTTTTTTAAAGCATAGATTGTTTTTTAACATCTAATTCGAAAGAGGAATAAAAGTCTTTGGACTTTGGCGATAGCCCTTAAGTTGGTGGGTTTGTTGACAACTGGCTATTGTTACTTTCTTAATTCCTTGCTCTATATTTAATCTCCAATTAAGCTTTTTGCTCAATATGAGGCCTCAGGTATTTTGTGCTATCAGACAATCTGAGCGAACGAGGCTTTAGTGTCCATTCGCTCTACATGTCCTAGCCATCTCAAACGTTCAATACGTAGTGTTGTGACTAGGTCGATGTCGCTGTACAGCTTGTATAGTTCGTCGTTGAATCTTCTCCAACAAAACCCGTCAACACAAACGGGACGGATCTTCTTCCGAAGAATTTCCCGCTCGAAGCGGCTAAGGATATCTTCGTTCACTTTCAATAAAGTCCATGTTTCAGCGCCGTAAAATAGGACTGGGATGATCAGGGTCTTATATAGAGTCTTCTTAGTTGTTGGAGATATGGCTTTACTGTTGAATTGTCTTGTTAGCCCAAAAAACGGAGATTGGCAAGAGTTATTCTTCGCTGATGTCGTTTTTAGAATTTATATCAGAGCTAGGGTAGACCTAGCCTCAAAGTTGTAGCTGCCCACTGTGATGTTCTGTCGGATTCATCGGTGTTGATTGTCTCTTCTTGTTGAGAGCATAAACTTGGTTTTGCCCTCGTTTACCGCTAACCCTCCCTCGAATTCGGAGTGCGTCTAATCGACTTCGACTGGACTGTATCTATTAGGCCCATCAGCTAATAAATGGCTTACCATCAATATCGTTTTCCCCCCTCTCGCTCTCTGCCAGCACACCTGCCTTAATGTGTAAATAATCTTATTATGCTGCTTTGGAAAATAAGTACTCTGGTCATTTAGTTTGCGTTAATATTTTACGCTATTTTGTTTGCCACAAAAGTTTCTTTCCAAACAAAACAGTTTCCTCTTTTCTGGCTCATTTCGGCTTTTACCATCGTACTCGTATGTACTCCAAATCGATTTAAGAAGACGCAAAATCCATAGAAAGTACACAAACACGAACTAACTGAAGAAGATGGTGAAAATAGCCAAGTGACGTCGTGCCGGCGAAATAAATAAACAACAAAGTATCCGAGAGTTTAGTGTTTTTTCCTGGCTGGTGATATATTGTATAAATAATTGCACGTATCTGTGTATGCATGGTTTTTAGCCAGTTCTTGCTGACATGGCTTGGAGTGTGTATATATGGAGGAGCTTTTGTTTTTCCACAGTATCGCGATGACGGGTTTTTTTCCCCCTTTTTGTTTGTTTTGCTCACCTCTTTATCTGGATTAGATAAGTGCATATTGAATCTGCTTGCAGTTGGGGTATCTTACCTGGGCAATCGTTGGTTGGAAGGAATGTGAAGTTTGTATTAATTAATGAAACAGTAGGCAGATTGGGGTCATAGGTTCTACTTAGTAATGAAATGAGTCGATGAACGTGAATTGGGATCTACCCTGAAACTTTGTCTAGACATTCAGAGGGAGGGGTTGTCTTTCTTGGAAAACCTTTCTAAAATCATCAGTTTCGGATAATTGAATTAAATTTTAATCGTTTATTTCATACACGTTTGGTAGTTATTGCTGTTCCACCACACAAACATGCTACCAGCTGTTTATAAATAAACTACGCAAATATGTTGGCTAAATAATTCAACGGATTACACAAAAAAAAAAATCAAATTCACATTTCCAACGCATGTCATGTCCATGGATTTAAAAAAAAGAAGGCAAGTGTTTAATTATACAAAACTGAGGATAGACGCTGTGAAGTTTGGTTGTTCGTTAAATTCTGTACAAAGTGCGGAAACTGTGTGAACCTGGCACTCAAATTTTGCAACATTTTATCAAAGTCCTTGAGCTGACCTAAAATAGTATTAAAACACGAACGTTTAAAAGGAGTTTGAGTGATGGATTGAAGTAGGTACTCTGTTCATGATATCATTGCTTACAATAAGTGCTTTGGTATGACCTTCACCGACTAAGCTAAGTGATGGCAATGAACGTTTCGATTTGTTTGCCTCTTGCCAACATTTAATTATTTTGATAGAAAGCCTTTGCTTCAGAATACGTCGATCTGCCAAAATGTGCTTTTTACAAAATGAATGAGAAAGGAAAGACAATCAAATGTAAACTTGTCGTTGACGCTTTACCTTTTATTCCCAAACGACGGGTGTTAGATTGCAAACTGATCATGGAATAATGAAAACTAACACGACCTGAGTACTATACCTACTAAAAAGAATCTGACTAGCTATCTCCTCCAATGCAGGCAAAGATTCTGTTAGGATATTTCAATAAAAGAAGATCAAGATCTGTACAGACTTAAGCAAAACTAAACTTCCAATTCTCACGGCTTTCCTCGTGGAAAACTGCAAGCTGGGCTTAGAAAGCAACAGGATGTGCAAATTCTGCAATGAAAGAGGAGAGACTGCGGTGCACTGACTCGCAGTACATAAGCTGTCTGCAAGCATACCAGATGGAGGAGAAAGACCTCCCATTCTTAGATTCAATACCAAATTTTATGTTTCTAAGCAGTCCTAACTGAACGAGGTGTCTTAGCTTGACAACAACCTTGACTGTGAATAGGAGGAGTAAATGAACCTAACTCGCTTGACTAATTAATCATTCATTCATCTCTTCATTTTCAACTTACGTGCAATTGCTTGGTTGCATTGAAAGTGTATACTCGAACCCCTAAGTAGATATTAAAATGAGATTTTTCGGTTGCAACCGCATCTTTTTCATTCTGCATTGTCGGGCCAATTGAATAGTTTTCCTAACCGTGGAATCATCGCCTAAGTGAACTTGGACAATGCGCTTCAACTTTGTTCAGATTACATTTTAGACTTACCTATTTTTTGTTTATTTTTTATTACTTTGGATAGTGTACGTAGACGTGTGCGAACCTCACAGGCGGATCAGTAGACATGTGGAAAAGTGGGAGGGTTACGATCCCTTGTTTTCGGATCATAACCTCGCTGAAATAGGAAAAAAGAAGCGTACGTAGACGCACTTTTATAATATCGGTGAAGGTATCTTAGTAGATGGCTGACATTTACTAGATAAGGTTCGGTTCGAGTGACATCCTGCTTTAGAATCAGGCTCGCTTAGAACAGTATAGGTCTATTGTGAAACTACAATGATCTGGGTATCTTCAGTACTACCCACAGAATCAACCGTACCCAATGAAGCAGTGCCCTGTGGTGACACTTACTATGAGTAATTTCTGCGAACTTAAGGGATTATGAAAACCATTAAAATGTGATACACAGTGCGACCGTTAGAAAGGATAGACAGAGAGAGAGAAAGATTTGTGTAGTGCTTTGAACCTCAGATATTAGATTTCAGAAAAACTCCGAGGGTAGTGTCCAGATAACTGGGAAGATTAGTTTTTGGTATTTTGTCTTTGCTTCTGATTCACAGTATTTTTTCTCGGCCACCTGATGTCATATGCATATCACCACAATCAAACAGAGGGAAACTTTTTTCCAGCCATGTGATCAACCTACTGCCAGTTTTATGCATTCGCAATAGTGTTGACATGAGCTTTCGCAATTGATCGGACGCGCTTTTTATATATTTCATGAGAAATTAATAAATAAATGCTTGCTGACAGACATCAGGATTTGAATCATGAACCATTAGTAATCGATAACGTTACCACTATACATCGCCTCCCCTATTGAACTGAATTTCTTTGAAATACCATACTTAACTAGAATTGGAGCATTCAAGACCATACCAGAGAATCTGAAATCGCCATCTACACCTGCAAAAAGGCTTTAGGTCTTAAATGGGGAGATCAACCTAGAATAGTCTACTGGTTGTACCTGTTTGGTGGCTTGCACTAAAAAAAAATGCAACACCAACATCACTGAACGTGTACGAAGGTCAGCATGCATGTGCGTCACAGCTGCCCTTAGGTCTACCTTCAAAGCCGTCTTACAGACTCTACTACACATTCTTCCAGTTGACATCTTTGGGAAACTATAAGCCTCTAAAGCAGCCTAAGACTTGGAGAATCTCAGCAATTGTCAAGCTTTCCACTGGTCAAATGAAAATTTTACCTAATAACTACATTCCAAGCCCCATTTGATAGCTTAAACATCAAATACAATACCATTATGCCAGACAGATCTGCATGGTCTACACGGATGGATTCAAAACATCGAAAGGTATGGGCTTGGGAATATTCTTCGAAATACCACTGCTTAACGTATGCAGTTCTCCGACTTCGGGGCCAATGTAGTATATTTCAAGCGGAAGTGTAGGCAATTCAGGAAGCAGCGCACAGACTGTGTTCGATAGGTGGTAAATCTATTGTCCTATACAGAGACAGTCAGTCAGCAATCAAAACTCTGGAAGCGCTAACAATAGCCGCGTTTTGTTTTCCCCGTGAACTGGTTCAGTTCATATTTTTACACAGGATGCAAAAACAACAATTGAACTAGCACTTGAGCTGCTCCAATTTTCGTGAACCAGAATTTCTATCCCATATCTCACCACTAGATGGCTTTCAGAAAAAAAAATTGTATGTAAAACTTGGCACCTCTGCTGAATGGCAGCAGTAAATCATAGTTATTTGTTGTATCCTCACTTTCTGACATAAGTATCCAAAAACACTTAATTATTAAACAAATATAAAAATATTAAACACTTCTCCCACTTCGATTGCTATTTTTCCGCCATTTTTAATCCATATTAAACGTCAGTGTGTAGCTGCTGCTACCAAATTGTGAAAATTAAATTTCTAGGTGAACCAGGAGCGTTTTTTTATTTTGAGATGAACTAGTTCAGTTCACAAGGAAAACAAAACACGGCTAATAAGATCTAAGTTGGTCAAACAATGCCGCGAATCTCTTTCTGAGATCGCGGACAAATATAACATTACTTTGTGCTGGGTTGCCCGGACACAGAGTTATTCCAGGCAACTGCAAGTCAGATGAATTAGCTGAACTGGGCACCTAGCTCCTAGCTGACAACAAAGAGGTAGGTAGCGGCCGCCCCAATACAAACGATTAAACTTCGCCTGCCTATCGAAGCCCAAGCAAGCGCAAATAATAGATGGAAGAACATAATTACGCATATATCGACCAAGAAGATCTGCCCTTTATTGGACGTAAAGGGAACTAAAAGACTCCCGTCTTTAAATAGAAGAAATATAAGCCTGGCAGTAGGTATTATCACAGGACACTGTCTGCAAGGCAGATATGCCAGAAGAACCGGAGTTCTCTCAAATGAATTGTGCAGAAGCTGTAGGAATGAAGAGGAAACCGAAAATAATCTTCACTTATTAGGCACATGCCCAGCACTAGCTTCTCTAAGGAAGAACCTACTAGGAGAATACTTCTTTGAAGATTTAAGTGTTTTGTCAAAAATAGACATTTTAGGTATTTTTAGGGTTACGTCAAAATCTAACTGGCTTAGCTAATACTACAGCAATACTTACAGGTCTCCTCTACTTTCTATCGGGGAGAAACCCAGCACTGTCTTTAACAACATAGTAACTAGGGTTCGATTGTATCAGTCACCCTCTCCACTTTCTTCACGAACCGGCCCCTATCTTGCTCACTCAACACCTACACGAGGTTAGAACTGTAACAGTCACCTCTCAGGAGCAACAAGCAAACCTTCTCATAACCTACTAAATATGCCTGTATCAGCAATCATCTACCTATATGTAGTTGGATATATTGCATATCAGAACTAGGGGTTCGATTGCATCAGTCACCCCTACTTACTAGGGGGTACTAGTACCTTGTACGCACTGCGACCTATAACACCTATTGTGCCAGGAGATCTAATGCTCTTATGCACCCTACTGCCTTCAAGGTTCATCTAGACAATCAGTGTTCGATTGAATCAGTCACCCTACTCAGCCGCACATTAGACACATTGACATCTCTCAATCCACATCCAATCTGTTATAATTAAGGTTCCCCTATGTATCCGGTAACTTCCGGCTTTTAAATACGTGGCATCACAATGGTCCTAACCTTGGTCTAAGTATGTCTTGACTCTGGAAGGACAACCACCTCACCTCACCTTCTTCTTCTTCCTTTTTTTATCAGCGAGGCTATGATCCGAAAACAAGGGATCACAACCCTCCCACTTCACCGCATTTCTACTGATCCGCCTGTGGGGTTCGCCTATTTGACCTCAGAAAATATCGGCAGGCCTGCCGATTTTGGATCACTCGGTTACTGAGGCCAATGAAATGCCGATGTCGTTGCATTTGTCTGATCCAGGCGTTTATAGGGCTGCCTTTCCTACATCGCGATGTCTTTGGAACGTGCATTGATATTGCCTTTTTAACTGGGTTCAAATGATCTCTTCTTTGAACGTGGCAATACCAACTGAGCCGGTCACGCTCTATTTTTTGTACGATGGTTTCCTTGATGTGAAAGCTTCCACGGATCTTCGAACTTCTTATTCGATCAAGCTTTGTCACTCCTGCTGTCATGCGAAGCATCTTCATCTCAGCTGCCGTTAATTTACTTTCATACTTTTTGTACATCGTCCAACATTGTGAACCGTATGTGAGCGCTGGACGTACAACTGCGGTGTAGAGCCTTCCTTTCAACTTAGGGGGCATTTTTCTGTCACAGAAGATAGCGGAATTTTCTCGCCACTTCATCCACCCTACGCTTACACGATGATTGATGTCGTCATCACAAGTTGCTTTGCTATTGATCATAGATCCCAGATATTTGAACTTTTCGCACTTGGGAAGCACTGTTCCATTCAAATAAATGTCTGGAATAGGCCTGAGTGGATCAGAGAACGGGCAGCACAAGTACTCTGTCTTTTTTGAACTAATGCGATACCCATTTCCCTTCAGAGCGTCCACCCACACATCAAGTGCTCGTTGCAGGGATGTAGGATCCTCACTTATGATGGCTCCATCGTCAGCAAAGAATAACTGATGTACCTTGGGGTCCATCACTTTACCTTCAAGCAGATAATCAAGGACTGTAATAAAGAGCAAAGGACTTAAAACGCTTCCCTGGTGTACCCCGACTTTGATTGGGAACTCTTCGGTTACTCCAGCGGGGCATCTTACTTTTGTCTTTGCTCCTTCGTACATGTCCATAATCATCTGTACATAGGTTTCTGGAACCCCTCGATGTCTTAGCGCCACCCATATCAGATCTCGTGGTTGTCTGCCGAATGCCTTTTCAAAGTCAACCAATACAATATGCAAATCCTTTAAGGAATCACGATGTTTTCCCATTATGATCCTTATACTTTGGATTGCATCTGTGGTTGATTTACCCGAGACAAACCCGCACTGATCATCAGATAGCCGTATTATTTTTCGCAGTCGGCCACCTAATACCCGCTCAACGATCTTCATGGTGTGTGACATCAGCTTGATCGAACGGTAGTTATCACAGTTTCGCGTATCACCGTTCCCTTTGTATACAGGGAGAAGGTAACTTTCCCTCCATTCATTCGGCATTGGATCACCTCTCACGAATTTGGAGATGAGAATTCTGAGCCATCTGAACCCGATATCTCCCATCTTTTTCCAGAACTCAGAGGGTATCTCGTCTGGCCCAACCGCTTTTCGTTTTTTGGAGTATTTGACCGCCTCACTAACTTCTTCGACTGTAATGTCGGGTATTTCTTCACAGTTAGGGGTGGATCTTGGAAAGTATAGCCGGGGAAACTGTTCATTTAAAAGTTCTTCACAATACTGCCGCCACCTCTGCAGAATTTTGTCGTCATCCACAAGAAGCTGGCCATGAGCATTGCTAATGAACTTTGGCGAACGTATCTCCTGAGCATTCTTCCTTCTTTGGGCGGCTGTTTTGAAGATAGTGGCACTCTTGTTCATATTGTATCTTCGCAGCTCCTGGATAGCCTGGTTTGCATCAGCAACCGGGGAAAATATTTTCTCCAGCTCCCGATACAGGCCCTCCGTACTCTCTGCTTGAAGCTGAGCGCACTTCTTCTTCGCTTTTTTCTTGCAGCATCTGTATTCCATTTCGAGGCGAGCTTTTTCGTCACTATTATTAGAGGGGCACTTTGACTAAGCTTTGAAAGCCGCTTTCTTCTCATTTATCACTTTCTTAGCTTCATCACTCCACCACCATGTTTCTTTGGCGTGTTGATGGTGGCCTTTTGAAGCTCCTAGCAGTGATTTGGCTTTTTTTAAGCAAGTTCGCTGTAGGGAATCCCACATATTTTGTGCTCTGCACTCTTCATCCTCAGCTCCGTTGATGGTGGTGTGAGAGAGGTAATTTTTCATTACGAAAACAAAAGCCTCGCCTTTTTCTTTGTCCAGATTGTACCACTTGATTTTCACAGAGACCCTTGTTTGTTTGCTTTTCTTTGGTGTTTTCATAAAAATTTCTGTTAGCAGGAGACGGTGTTGACGAGCGATTGCTTCTCCCAGGATCACTTTGCAATCTTTTACCCGAGGCTTCATGAAACTGCCTACCAAATGGTAGTCAATCTGAGTTTCATCTCCACCTCTGCTGTAAGTGATCAGGTGTCTGCTTTGTTTGATGAACATGGTATTTAACACGATAAGACCGTGTGATTTGCACATGCTTAGGATGTCTTCACCAGGAAGGTTCCTGGTGCCATATCCTAGTCCTCCATGGCAGTCTTCATAGTCTTCGTTTGATTTACCGACATGTCCATTCAAATCTCCTCCAACAAACAGAAATTCTTCCTTTGGGATGTTCTTAAGGAGATTGTGGAAATCTAGCCAAAATGCATCTTTATCTATCTGATTGCACCCATTGTGGGGAGCATATGCACTGACAATATTCCACACCTCTCCTTGTATTACTAGTTTGAGAGACATCAAACGGTCGCTGGACTTCGAAATGCTCAAGAAGTTTCCAAGTAGCTCTGCCGCAAGGATGATACCGATTCCGTTCCTAGCCTTTTCCGTTCCGTAGTAGAACATCTTGTAATCTTTTGTCCTAACGTCCAAGAAACGCGCCCGATTCCCGGTGTTTTTCCATTTCGTCTCTTGGACACACAAGATGTCCACCCGCCTTCTATTCATCATCTCTTCCAGCTCGTAACTTCGACCGGTCATGCTTCCAACGTTCCAACTCGCGACCCTTAAATTGCGTCCAAACTGTTTCATTATGTTGCTAGCCCCCGGAATCCGTATAGCTCTGACCCGAACATTTCTGCTCGGTCCAGGATCAGTACAATGCACAGCAGTGGTAGTGCCTGGCGGGGTAGTGCCTTTCCTTTTTGCAAGTATTATCATAATGATACAGTTTTGCAATACAATTTTTGCACCATATTGCGATGGTGTTTGTTGTTTGACACGTGCATGCTCCTGTTTTAGTATTGTTTGATCTTTCTTTTATGACACCGGTGATCTCCAGTCGTGTCAACCCACGGACCGGCAGGCACACTTGTGGGAGGGCTTTTATGGTAGTATATGTGTCGCTAGGCTCACTTGGGTGTTATATTGCCTAGATCTGATTTGTCCCCTTAGTCGCCTTTTACGACAAGCGCTAGTTGTTGGGGGGCGCTGCAGTGATATTCGTACCCGTCCCTGCACGGGGTACCAGCCACCTCACCTCACCTAACCTAACCTTACCTAATCTAACGGAAAGATTAAATAACATTGCGTGAGAGCTAAAGAAGTTTCATTTCAGAAAGTTTAGAGAAAACATCTAGAGGAAGTGTTATATTGTTGATTTGAAAATGTCTTTAACATCAATGCTGAGTGTGGTGAAGCAATCGCGCCCAAATGAGCGACAGTTTCTGTCGGAGTAATTTCGAATTTCAATAACTCGGCAAAAATAGACATCTTGGTCTCGTTTTAAAGAGGAAAGTTTGTGCCAGATATCAGACAGATACGGGGCTGGGAATTTGAAAAAGTTTTAAAATTTTCCCATTTCTTAAAATGTTGCCATATATGGGAGCACGACACGAATGCGTTGGGCACAACATTCCAAAGGGAACAATACCGAAAACGTCGGGCCTGAATCCAAAACCAACGTGCAGTACTGCTGCGAATATAGGCAACGTAAGCGCAGTCGGACAACTCGGGCATGATATGACGAGTCTGGGCTAAGTATAAATGTAGATTTAGTTGCAAATGAGATGGAGAGTGCAATGGAAGTCAACAAACATCGATCGGATCTAATTGGCATACCCAATATGCTGGCGGGGCCCAAAATTTGACTTTTTTTTAAAGTGGGGAGTGGGGTGATAGGAGTGTGCTAAGACCCAACGAAGTACTTCGACCTGCAAAGTGATCTTTTGTTCTAACCCCTGAAGTAAGGTATGTTGCAATGGTATCATAGCTGAACTCAAGTTCTCGAAGGAGGCTTAGTATAGTTTAGGCTGAGGAAGAGATTATGTCAGATGGGGTGATGAATCCATTCTGAACAATTTTTCGTCTGCTGCGAGCGATGGCTGGATATTCACACATAATGCGCTCAGCAGTTTCAGTGTCCTTAGGACACAGTCTGCAAGTGTCAGATTGACTAATGTCAATTTTCTTAAGGTGCTATTTGAGAGGGCAATGACTAGTAAGGATGTCTTTTAAAATCTTTGTATTATGTTTGTTCATTGCTAGAATTTCTTTCGATCTTTTAGTGGAGGGATCAATAAATCTCTTTGCGTGTCTTAGACCTATTTGTGAGTCCCAATATGAGCGCTTTTCGCGTTTTTTTTTTATCTACCTCAATTTTGATTTGGTTTGTAGGTAGGCCGCAAGCAGGTTTCGGACCAATGAATTTGAGTTGGGAGCCACATCTGGCTCCCTTGTAGCCAGGGACCCAAGTGAGTGAGAGGGTGTTGTGTGCAGCAATGTGCTTGAGGGTAATGAGACCATTCCAAACTAATTTCGATTCAAAGCTGAACGATTTGAGAGCTTTTAGAGCTGCTTGGCTATCTGATAAAATGTTTATGTGTGATTTTCGGAGGCCTCTTCTGATGCATTCTGTGGCACATAGCTCTATAGCATAGACTTCTGCTTGGAATATACGAGTACCTATTGGTACAGCAAATTTTAATTCGGGGCCAGACATTCCGGCACCCACCCCATTTGCCATTTTTGAGTCATGGGTGTACCAATTGATTTCTCGATCCGTCTAAGGGAGCTGGGGTTTTTCCCAGTTTTTTTTTTAATACTCAAGTGGTTATGAATACCCTTAATTTGTTTGTTCACAGTGCGGATGTTGGGAATGATAGATATATATATATAGAGAGAGAAAGATTTGGTGTAGTGGTTTGAAGCTTTGTTGTTTATGCTATACAGAAACTCAGGAGGTGGCCTCCAGATAACTGGGGAAATTCGTTGTTATTTTTTGTCTGCTTCTGATTCACAGTATTTTTTTCGCGACCAAAATTATCATCCAATAGAGCGAACATTTTTTGCAGCCATATGATCACGCTACTGCCAATGGGATGTTGATTTTGAAGAAATGATTCAGGGTTTTTTTTCGGGTTATGAAGTCAGATGTATGTTACATTCTCGTACTGCTGGTTAGGTTAGCAGTGGAATTTTGTTTAGAATCTTCATATACCCTGTTAAATCAGAGTCCTTGACATTACAAAGGAGATGAAGCTTCAGAGCGCTGGCGGCGGCAGTCTTCTTAACTTTTACGCATAAAGGTGGGAAGTCCAATAGGGGCATGTGTACCCGTGATACCAACGCAAGACTTCATTTTACTATACACGATTGATGTTTTCACCAAATTACCTGCGGCGGTGTCCGGTATTGCCTATTGTTTTTTACACGAATAGAAGTTTTATACCATATTCAAAAGGCGGCGTTCACAGGCGAGAAAAAGCGCTTTGCGTTTTGGTAACGTTTAGTTTTGAACTTCACTTTTAGTAAACAGACGTAATAACCACTGTCCCGACCGTTTAATTATCGCTGTGCATATATAATGATATTTGTCTGCCATCAGGGCGTCAAATTGATAAATTGTGGTAATGGGCAGTGATTCGGAAAAGCGATGAATGTCAGAGTCCTCAGAGAAGACTCTGACACCGAATTCCTTAACTGTCTTTGTCTGGTGCTGAATATCGATCGATTTACTATGCTCTGCTGTATACAAAATCTTGAGTTTCAAAAACTTTTCAAATCACATTAGCGTGCGCACTGGACCAGTACGCACAAAGCCCCCTTAGCCACCCGAGTGCACTGACTGCATCATGAAACATTGATTTTGATTTGAATGCAATCAGTGCACAATGCCTGCTCAACAGGCAATAGTAATTGAATTCATTATGCAAATGTGTATCATTATAAACTATCGATTGACAAAGTGTTTGCATAAATTGCAATTAGTGTCAGATTCATATTTTTAGCCTCAATCAATTCCACCGGGCCCGTCAACCCGTCAGCCCATCTACTTTGTGTTAATACGCTTTGCATTAATTTTATTTATTAAAACAAAATTTGACATCACATCCTCTCCTCGAACATGACTTTATGATTGCAAAGTTCATTTGGCTAGTGGACAGCCGGGGAGGTATTTTGTTCGGCTTCCTTAGGGCAAATTTAATTATAATGCCAGCGATGAGTAGATGCAATTGTTAAGGGCCTTTATGGCCTTTAGTTTGCTCGCGAACTTGAAACCAATGCCACTAGCGTTAATAAAAGGTTTTGCGCGTTTCTAAATATTGCATTCGGACTGTGGATGTGTATCGCACTTAAAAAAAATAAAAAATCAGGAGGAGGAGGAAAGTGTACTTTGGAGCGGAAATAGTGCACCATAAATCATTTTGATGTTAGTATTACTGAATTTGCAGTAAAAGAGTTGTTGGTAATTGAGGCGCGCAGTCTGTACAAGAATATGCGGGTAATAGACATGCAACTATGCATGCAACCGAATGGAATTACGTAAAAATCAATAGCTACACTCACGTGGCATGGTGGTTTGTTTTCTTTTTTGTTGAACTAAGTTCTTGAGCCAATTTACCATCGAAGTTTGGTTCTATTTTTGCGCAAAAGGTCCTTCGTTTTACGAGTAGAAGTTTTCTTTTGTTGGACAAAGTTGGATAATTGCGTAATTCGATAATTTCGATTGACGAAGTAACTTTGCTTTGAATATTTATTTATAACTTGAAGCCTTTCAAAATCATTAAACAACATTGGAAACTGAAAGTTATTACATGGGAATATGAAAGCTGTTAAGTAAGGGAAACTTGCGCACTACACTGGGTCCAAATAACACATAACCTGGTTATTGCGAGTTGTTTGCTTGTTATGAAATCTTTCATAAGGAATGAGCTGCTTATTGAAGAATTACATAAAGAGTGTGATGTTGGTGATAGCTACAAAAGTTGTAACCAATTCTGGTATTTAGGTTAGGTAAGTGGGTTGGTGTAGGGGGTAGAAATCCTCTACAAAAAACAAACAAATATTTGGCGCAACAGCTCTTGAAAGTGCCAGGGCCTAGCTTCTCGCAACCACTCATGTTGTGTGCGTTATATTTTTCACACGAATGGAAGGGACCTACAGTTTAGTGCCGTATCCGAACGGTGATTTGAGAAGCTTTTTCGTGACAACAATACTCTCGGATGTTTGTCAGACGCTCGCGAGAGGTGGGACCGTGAAAAAACGTTTTGGTGTTTTCTGGGATTCGAACTTGGAACCTCATGCGTAGTGATCCGACACACTAACCAGTTACGCCACGGCGCCCACCTCTACACTACACTCAGATCAATATAGACCCCTTGTGAAACTCAAGGGGGGGAAAGAAGTTAGAATGAATCCCTTCCTCGTGAAAAAAATAAACGTCTATGTACGAGTACATAGCCTAGTAGAAAGCATTTAATACTTACTGTGCCCGAGATACTAACCATACAGAGGATTTAATAAAGTGTGCGATGTCGTTTACTGGTCTGTTGGACAGTTCTTCTAAATCCTTAAAGAAGTATTGTCAGAGGAACTTGTTTCTTAAATGGTAGAGGCCTGAGCAGTGGCAAAGAAGTAGTGTCCTCCTGAACCGCCTCGTCACTACAGCCCCTACAAAGGTCTTCCTTCGTCACACGTAGCTTTTTCATTTGGTATCGCATAGTGTTATGCCCCGTAATGACTCTTATGAGAGTAGAGTGGGATTTTCTATCCCTCTGCATACGTCACCTGGTTCTTGTTCTGTCGAATGTAGGCCACAAGTATCTCGAGGGGTCCACCTATTGTTCGCCTCCGTTAGAGCTTTGTTTTCTGCTTCGAATTTGAGTGTGCAAGGCGGGATCTACACTGAGGGGTCGTATTGGTCCGAGTTTAGTGCTGCGCCCCATCTAGCCAGTTCGTCGGCTTTCTCATTACCTGGTATGTCTTTATGTCCAGGGACCCAGGAGAACCGCAAATCTCTCGAAATTATCGTCTTTAACGATTTTTTTTTTAATGAAACACTTTTTCTGGACTAACGTTTCTAATAAGACTGGATCCAGATTGGTTGCGCAGAAACATACCATAAAAAGGCAAAGCAATTTTTAGGAATCAAGACCAAATTGCCTTTCGTGGGGTAATATGCTTAGGTGTACACTCTATCCCTATCCATTCTTCGCCATTTATTCCAACTCATCCGGGGGAATCCCCAGTCGGGTCTAGAAGAGATGTCGAACTTGATTCAACCATAAGGGACTACCTAGAAGTCCCTTTCCTGATGTCACGACAATCACGGCATGTCCTAGATAAGTACGATCGTCAAGTTTTCTACAAAAATACGTTTAATGCGGTGCGAAAATTGGAGAGGTACATGAGTGCTGCCTGGTGTCGCTGACAAAGTAAACTGAAGTAAGAGGGCATAAATATAACCATGTTTTCATTTGAGTATGCATACGGTGATATTGCGATTAAGAAAACCAAATGATAAGGTTCTCCTATAAGTTTTTAGAAAAGGAAGAAAAAACATAAATTTATTACCGAAATCATAATGGTCCTTAAGCCCGGAAAACCACCAAATGAAAAAAACGTCTTATAGACCGATTTCGCTTCTTCCAATTATATCCAAAGTGTTCGAGAGAATATTGATTAGGCGAATGCAGCCGGTAATAGAAGAAAGGCATCTCATTCCGGATCATCAATTCGGATTCAGAAGTAAGCATTCTACAGTTGAACAAGTACATCGAATAACACAAGGTTTGTTCAAGCGTATTCCTCGACGTCCGTCAAGCCTTTGCCAAGGTCTGGCACGAAGGCTTAAAGTTTAAATTACGACAAGTTCTGCCAGAGCACCTATATAATATTTTGAAGAACTACCTTACGAATAGACTATTCCGCGTCAAATGTGGAAACGAATATTCAGATTTCAAGGAAATAATGGCTGGGGTGCCGCAAGGAAGCGTTCTTGGTCCAGTCTTGTATCTATTATACACCCGTGATATACCGCAAGTAGAAGGCACTGAGCTAGCTACATTTGCCGACGACACTGCTATCTTGACAGTAGGTAAAACGGTCAAAGATACTACAGAAAAACTGCAAGAAGCTTTGGATAGAGTAAATGAATGGACAATGGTTTGGCGAATCGCACTTAACGAGACCAATTCTGTTCATGTAAATTTTACTTATAAGAAAATAAATAATTTGCCGATCTTTTCAAACTCGGTTCAAATTCCGTTTGCAAACGAGGCTAAGTATCTTGGAATGACATTTGATGCAAAGCTGAAATGGAAAACGCACGTTAAGAAAAAACGCAAAGAACTAGATAATAAATATAGAGAAATGTATTGGTTAGTTGGAAAATATTCCAAGCTTAATATAGAGAACAAACTGCTTTTATATAAGCAAGTGCTAAAGCCCGTATGGACATATGGTATACAACTCTGGGGTCGTACCAAAATAACTAATATTAAAATTTTACAAACTTTTAAAAACAAAGTGCTAAGAGGTATTGTTAATGAGCCATGGTATATCAGAAATAGCGATATCCATAGAGATCTTGGCATTAAAACTATAGAAGACGAAATTCAAACCTACGCGAGAAAGCATAGAAGTCGACTAGAAAGTCACGTAAATATTACAGTCCTCCAAGTTTTGGAAGAAAGAAATTTACTGCGCCGTCTACAAAGAACCAAACCTTTAGACTTAGCGCGATAAGTAACCGCGTCTAAACTGCGGAGTTGGCAGGAACTTCTAATGGGAAGGTCCCTGCAAAACGTGCTTATTACGTGAAATGAAAACTACTTGATAAGTCGAATACTTAATTGAAGTAAAAATGTCAGGTCTGTTTTGAAGGGAAGTTTTTTAGTGGGTAAGAATCCCACACTACTATGAGCACGCGCTGTCGATCCTCATAGTGTCTTGTTGAAGATTTTCACCTACCATCGGAAAAAAAATAAATATAAATTTATTACATTAAATGATTTATTGCTTTTCAAAGTATTCTTCTTCAAGATTTATACACTATTTCATTCGATAAAACCAGTTTTCGAAACATTTATTCCACTCTGAACCCGACACCTCAGAAACATCCTTTTTGAACGCGTCTACAGCTTCTTCTGGTGTTGAAAAACTTTGACAACGCATTTTATTTTTTATGAACGGGTACAAAAAGAAGTCATTGGGCGATAAATCAGGATAATATGTGCAATGGATCATTAGTTTTGAAACTTCAAAAATTGAATTGTTTGCCTGGCTGTGTGGAGGATGACATGTCCTTTTATGTTTGTTTTACGCAATTCACTGATGACTTCCGGCAAAAAAAATTGTTGTGTACCAATCGGCATCAATAGTTCTTCGATCCTCTAAAGTCACAGTAGCAACATGGGCTATGCAAATAACCCAAAATGTTTGGGCGTTTGTGCATAATAAAAGAAAGCCAAAAAAAAAGGAACAACCGCTCGAAAATTAATGAACAGTCGCCCAAAACAGGAGTGAATGGATGTGCGAATAATCGCCTAAAGAAGAATCGGCCAAAATCCGAAAATGAACAATCGCTCAAAAATGTTTGTGCGGGCCAACAGTGAGTAAGTGGGGCGCTTCGCGCGATTCATTTATTTAAACTCCGCTTTCCGGAGGGGTTTAGCCGCTCACGCGACTTCGTTGCTCCGCTAAGGGTAATCATTTTGGTCTATGGTCGTCTTTTTTTTGATCTGTGTTGCAAAGAA
This sequence comes from Brachypalpus laphriformis, assembly GCA_945910035.1. Lineage (NCBI taxonomy): Eukaryota > Metazoa > Arthropoda > Insecta > Diptera > Syrphidae > Brachypalpus > Brachypalpus laphriformis. The sequence goes on from OX246756.1 coordinate 62,645,598, forward strand.
TTGCTTAAACACTTTTAGGCGATTGTTCATTATTCGCATAACATTTTGACATATTTTTACTTTTGACATTTTGGGCGATCTTACACTATGAACAATAGCCCAATATATAAAAATACGTTAACGCCCAAATGAAAGTGAATATTCGCCCAAAAAATGTTGAGGTTTTTTTTCGACGATTGTTAATTTTTTTGAATTTGGGCGATTTTGTTTTGGGCGGTTATTCAGACAGCCAGCAACATGACCCGATTTATCGAAAAAACGAGTGATCATTTTTTTCGAAGTGCTTCGAGAACGAGTCACCTTTGTCGGTTTTCCCTCACCGAGGAATATCCAAACAACCGATTGTCGTTTAGATTTGGGTTCATACGAGTATATCCAGGTTTCGTCTACTGTAACGATAGGCGAACCCCACAGGTGGATCAGTAGAAATGCGGAGAAGTGGGAGGGTTGTGATCCCTTGTTTTCGGATCATAGCCTCGCTGATAAAAGCAAGAAGGTCTACTGTAACGGTGCTGTTCCCCCTTTTTTTTTGAAGCACCACGACTGAATTTCTTCAGCATCTTTACATCATTTGACACGACCCTTGTTTTGAGCATCGGTCAGCTTGTGCGGTAACCACCTAGCACAAAGCTTCCCACAGCTAAATGTTTATGCAATATTGATTGTATTGCGGTCTTACTAATGCCAAAGGTTACTTCGTGGCGCGTACGGCATCAATGTTTTCTGGAACAACAGCACTGCTAGGACGAAGTTCATCACTGATGCTAGACGACATGAACATCTAAGGTGATAGTTGATTGTTGACGATCACAATCATCCTTTTCGCTCTCTCTAAGGTGACCATCAGCGTGATCATCACATTTTTGATCGTTTTTGTGTGACAGCTATTTATGTGTAACTTTGATATACACCCCTGTGATGAATTTCGTTCGTTTTCGAATTCGTACCGTTTTCGAATTTTTAGTGTAATCAATTCCGCATTCTTATTTCGAACGAATTCTAGGGTGTGCTGAGAAACGAACGGAATTGAAAAACCCAAACATTTTGACGTTTTCATTTCGGTGGCTTGTTTGTTGGCGAAATTAAATCAGCAAAACAGAAACAGAGAAAACAAAACAAATGTAAGTTTTATAAAGAAAAATAGGACAGAAATAAATAACTGCTCCATAAATTTAGGGGAAAACACACCAATACTCTGCAGTTCGCCAAATTGGTAGAACTTATGGAAACAAAATCCGAGTACTGCTAGACGATACGTAAAAACCCAAAATAGGGCAGTGGATATAAATGATCTGTGGGAATGTTTAGCAACCAAACTAAATAGCTTGAAGCCACCAAGTAGAGATGTAACTGGGTGGAAAAAAGTATTTTTAATCATTTTGCGGCAAATAACTCAGAAATAATATTTTATAACAAGGTTTGGTCCGATTACAAAGTACTTCTAAAGAAAACTGAAGGAGGAGGCAACCAGCTAATACATTTATCACCAGTGGAAGAGTCCGTATTGAGAATAACCGGCATCGAAAAGTCAGTAAATGTTCTTCTGTACCTTTGAACTGAAGAAAGGTCAGAACGTATAGCATTTTTCTATTCTTCCTGCTCTTCTTGAACCATAATTATCGATATCGTAGTGGCCAAATCCATTCTTAAACACGTTTTCACAATAATAACAAAAATAAATTTCTGTTTGATAGCTCTTGCCTAAGACAACAGCTGTTTTCGAACTTGCATTTGTAAGGCTTTCCATTTCGGTCGAATTCGGCATTTCGACCGAAATACATCACACCCTTTTTATTTCCGTTGGTTTTTGAATTCGGTTTGCGATTTTGATTTCATACGAAATGCATCACAGGGGTATTAACAGTCATTTTGTTTTTTAAGATTATTAGTAAAGAAATGCTATTTGCGAAGTGTTACGAAAATGTTTACCTCTCTGCAATTATTTTATAACGCAAGTGCTGATAAACATAATTCTAATATGGTATACGACAAATATTTTGGAAATTCCAAATCCAATGGAAAGAAAATCCTATTTTTTATGTCGCGAAACTATTTTAATTTAGATTTTTTTAAATTTTCTTTGCAATTGTTGGTCGTATCAAGTGGAAGGCACAGTACAAATGCTATGCTTACTTACTTACTTACTTAGGTGGCGCTACAGTTCGGGGTGAACCTGGGCCCCAACCAACAAGCCTTTCCATTTAGCTCGGTCTTTAGCTAATTGCCTCCAGTTGCGCACTCCAAGTTGGTCGAGGTACCCTTGAATTTGTGCGTGCCACCTACGGCAATGATTCCGTCTACTGCGTCGTCCCTCAGGGTTAGATTCGAAGACTCTGCGGGCCGGAGCGTTGGTGTACATTCGCTCTATATGTCCTAGCCATCTCAGACGTCCAATACGCAGTTCTTTGACTAGGTCGATGTCGCTGTACAGCTCGTATAGTTCGTGATTGAATCTTCTCCTCCAAAACCCGTCAACGCAAACGGGACCGAAAATCTTACGAAGAATTTATCTCTCGAAGCGACCAAGAATATCTTCATCCTCTTTTAATAAAGTCCATGTTTTAGCGCCGTAAAGCAGGACTGGGATGATCAGGGTCTTATATAGAGTCTCCTTAGTTGTTCGAGATAGGGCTATACTGTTGAATTGCCTTCTAAGCCCAAAAAAACGTTGATTGGCAAGAGTTATTCTTCGCTTGATTTTTGCGCTGATGTTGTTCTCAGAGTTTATAGCAGAGCAGAGGTAGACAAAGTCCCTAACTACCTCGAAGTTATAGCTGCCCACTGTGACGTTCTGTCCAATTCGTCGGTGTTGGCTGTCCCTTCTTGTTGACAGCATATCTGTGGCAAAAAGGAATAACAGCATAAGTGCATTTACACATTCCAAAAAACGTATTTAAAGATGTCTTTATCGTCTTATTTCCCTGCCCATAATTCAGTAACCGCTTCAGATAATGAATTCCAGACGTATCAAGGCAATGTTTCAGTATTATAGGTTCGCCTTTCCTGAGAGAATATTATAAAAAAAATGTTAAAAACAAAAAATAATTCAATAACGGCATAAGTATACTTATGCTGTTATGCCTTGTTGCCACAGATATACTTGGTTTTGCCTTCGTTTATCGCTAAACCCATTTTGGCCGCTTCCGCCTCAATGCTTGCAAACGCACTAGTGACAGACTGCTGAGTTCTTCCGATAATGTTTATATCGTCGGCGTATGCAAGCAGTTGCACAGACTTGTAATAGATTTTGCCTCCGGTGTTGGCTAGTGAGTTCCGCACAATCCGTTCAAGTACAATATTAAAGATGTCACATGACAGCGCGTCACCTTGTCTAAAACCTTTTTTGACATCAAAGATCTCGGTGAGGTCATTACCGACCTTGATGGAGCAGCGAGCGTTCTCCATCGTCAGCCTGCACAGACGAACAAGTTTGGCAGGGATGTCAAAACTAGACATGGCTCTATAAAGCTCTTCTCTATACATGTCGTCTTGAAATCGATAAAGACGTGGTGAGTATCGATTTGGAATTCTTGGGTTTTCTCCAAGATCTGCCGAAGTGTGAAGATTTGATCGATGGTGGACTTTCCTGGCATGAAACCGCACTGATAGGGTCCAACTAGGCTGTTGATAAAAGGTTTCAGGCGTTCACATAATATCGGAGAAAAGATCTTGTATGCGATGTTGAGGAGACTGATGTCTCCATAATTGGCGCAGTTGAGGGGGTCTCCTTTCTTGTGGATCGGGCAAACGATGCTGAGGCTCCATTCATCAGGCATACACTCGTCTGACCAAATCTTAGAGACGAGTTGGTGTATGCTCTCTACCAATTCGTCCCCAGCTGCTTTGAAAAGTTCGGCCGGTAAGCCGTCAGGTCCAGCAGCCTTGTTGGATTTTAGTTTGGATATTGCTATCCTCGTGGGCGCCGTGGCGTAAGTGGTTAGTGTGTCGGATCACTACGCGTGAGGTTCCGAGTTCGAATCCTACAAAACACCAAAAAGTTTTTTCACGGTCCCACCTCTCGCGAGCGTCTGACAAACATCCGAGAGTATTGTTGTGTCGAAAAAGCTTCTCAAATCGCCGTTCGGATACGGCACTAAACTGTAGGTCCCTTCTATTCGTGTGAAAAATATAACGCACACAACATGAGTGGTTGCGAGAAGCTAGGCCCTGGCACTTTCAAGAGCTGTTGCGCCAAATATTTATTTATTTTATTTATTGCTATCCTCACTTCGTTTTGGTCAGGTGGACGGAAATTTTGACTATCATCGTCCATGTTGAATGGTTCATTCTGCCTGACAACGGGATGTTGATCTTCGTCGCCGTTGTACAGTCTGCAGAAGTAGTTTTCCCATATTCTCAGCACCGACTGTGTATTTGGTTTGGTCTTTACTGGAGGATTTGCACCTTCTGGGCTCCATACCATGGACTACTGTTTGGTTTCCGGGTCATACTTGTAAAACCAAGATTCATCACCTGTAACGATCTTATTGAAGCAGCTTGACGCTCTATTTTCAAACTTATCCAGGAAATATTGAGCAAAACGAGCACGAGCCTCTTTTTGCTCTCCATTCAAAATTTGTTGAACCTGTCGTGCTGACTTCTTCGAATATTTCAGGTGATCATTTCAAATTCGTGGCACAGCCATGGCATTCAAGCCCAGTTCATCCGCTATCATCTCCTGTGCCATACTGGCATCTTCGTCAATTTTAGCCTTCACCAGGTAGCCTTCGTCGGTCGAGGATTTGGGCCGACCTTCACGAGATTCGTCCTCCACAGAAAAATGGTTAGTTTGGAATCTTCGAAACCACTTTGAATTAGTAACAAGGGATATGGTGCATTTTGCCATTCGTGCAGAATTTTGACTGGCGTGAGTTGGCGTCCAAATCCGAAGAGAATGGCAAAACGAATTTCTTCCTGTGTTGACGGTGGAACTTCAACCGAGTTTACGTCACTAATTTTTCTCTTTCTCGTCTCCATTTTTACCTATTGTTTTGAAATTTGGAAATACCATAAATATGTTAGATTATAAGCTACAGAAATGCATCTTAAAAAAAAAAAAAAACTACTAAATTGACACCAACTAATCGAACTTTTGTTAGTCCCTCCGTATATGCTATATTTCACATATACCAAATGTAATAAAACAATTACAGCTGCGACCAGCGATACCAGTGCAGTAAGAAAATGACATTTCAAAAAGCTGTGCTGTCAAGTTTTAAAAAATTCTTTGCGATCGTTTTACGGAGAGCTAACAAAGTGTGATAATCAACTTTGACTATCAAAAGTGTGACTATCAACTATCACAATCATCCCTTTTGCTCTCTCTAAGGTGACGATCAGCGTGATCATCACATTTTTGCGATCGGTTTTGTGTGACAGCTATTTAGGTGTCACTTCCATACTGAGTCATTCTGTTTTTTTTTACGATTATAGGTGAAGAAGTACTATTTGCGAAGTGCTATGTTTACCTCTCTGAAATTATTTTATAATGCAAGCGCTGATGAAAAATCCAATTTGAGAAATGACTCAAATAATTTGGAACTTCCAAATTCAGTATAGTATCAACAAGTGCATATTCTTTGTGTTGCTGTTTTTTTAGATCTTAAAAAAATCTTCGATTGACAAAGTTGCGATTGGCATACCAAGTGAAACGCGGGCTTCACATATACCACCAATTCTTCAACTGGCTGGAACACTAGATTTACTTGGTAGTGGAGGTTACCAAATGCAAGTTCATGCTGATTGGGTTGCATTAATGGGTCAAAGTGCTGTCGGAAGTCCCACATTCTTCTATTAATGTTAAGAGTCGCCATATTCGGGTGGTTTTTATATAAAACTAGCGTTACCCGGTCCGTTTCGCTAGACGTTTCCTTTATTTGTTTGCTAAATTAGAAAACATTTCTTTTTTTCTTTCCAATGAATTTATTGTAAGGCTCTGTGATAAACAATATTTTTGGTTTTTCCTTCATGTGCGAACACAAACAAATCAGCAGGTTTCCCTACATGTGAACAGGCTACATACAATTGTCCATGTGAGAAACAATTATTTTCCAAATTCAAACCACACGCTTGCAAAGATTGTCCCTGCGCTTTATTGATGGTCATTGCACTAGAAACTGCAAACGTTTGAATTCGAATGGCATGTATGTTGGTATCATCGGTATACGTGGAATTAAAACGTCTTCCCCCTGTAAATTTCCCTTTTAAAATAGTGGCTCCAACTTTCAATTGCAATATGGTATGTGCGGTGGCAGGCCTGGTAAATCCAATGAATTTAAAAATTCTGTGGGATAATTGACCACCTCTTCTTCATTCATAATGGTATCGACTGACTTGAATGTGAACACTTCTCCTGGTATCTCTTTTAAATTGGCCTCATTAATTTCTGTAACGTCTTTGTTTTTTGCCGCCAATATAGCTCTTTCGCTCAGCCAAACATATGCCTTGTATTGTTGTACAATGTTTGTAAAAACTTTTCGAATCAATTCTTCTTTTGATTGAACTACATTGCAAAAAATTGGTTGGTAACGTTAATAAGGCAGTTCATTGCCTATCGGCATTTTTCCATCTCCAATTTTCAACAACTGCTTTGAAAATTCATTGGCTGATGGATCACTGTGTAATTGAACACGCACATTTGTGGTTAATGTGAGTGTTTTCACATATCTCTACAGACTGGATGACTTTAAACACGCATTAAGCTCATCAGCAGCGGTGGATCGAGGAATTACTGATCCACCAAAGAGCCGTTGATTTCCTCTCATATCCTTCATTGTACGATTGAATGCCTCCAATGATCTCTTGTGGGCTATAGGACATTCATCCCACACGACAATTTCACACTGTTGCAACACTTTGGCCATTCCTGACGTTTTGGTAATATTACATGTTGGATTTTCGTTGAAGTTCATGTCCAAAGACAACTTGAGCGCAGAATGTGCTGTTCTGCCGCCGTCCAACAACGTCGCCGCGATTCCAGATAAAGTTTTTCCAGTGCCACCGGGTGCATCTAAGAAATACGTTCCACCACTTTTGTCTGCCATTGCTCGCATCAAAATGTCGTAAACATCTTTTTGCTGTGCGTTTAACTTTGGAACTTTTGTTAGAACAAATTGCGGCAATCAAGTCCCTGGAATCGTTCTCCTTTACTTCAAAGGCTGCCTTAAACTGTCGTCTATCTCTTATGGAGATGACAGAGCAGTTCAACATTCACCTATGCTGGGTGCCGGGCCATAGAGACATTCCAGGTAACTGCAGGGCTGACGACCTCGCCAGACAGGGTACCACTCTAAGGATTTTGTCTGAAAGGCAAGCCCTGGGTATGCCCCTCGCTACATGTAAGTATCTACTAAAGCTGAACGCTATTAGCGCGACCAACCTTATATGGGGAAGCGGCTCAACGTGTCACATTTCGAGACAGATCTGGCTTAAGCTGGATCAAAAACGTAGTGCCGATCTGATCAAGTTAAAGCGTACACAAATCAGCTGCGTTGTCGGTGTTCTCACTGGACACTGTCTTATGGGCCAGCACGCCAAAAGACTTGGCCTCTTCTCCAATGACTTCTGCAGAAGCTGTAGGGACGAGGAGGAGGAGGAAACCATCCTTCACCTCCTATGCACATGTCCAGCCCTGTCGCATAAAAGAATGCTCCATCTAGGGTCCCCCTTCCTTGACGACCTCTGCGATCTGGCGTCCTTGGACGTCATGAGCATCCATCGCTTTGTCAAAAGCTCCGGTTGGTTTTGTTAGTCCCTGAGTGGCCTAATGGTTTGATCCTGGTATCACAAAGGACCTTCGCTGGTGTAAGTGTGTCTTCACTCTCGTGTGGACAGCCAACATAACCTAACCTAACCTAGAACAAATTGAGTTAACTTATTGCGATCGAAATTATGTTCACGCAGCAAATCCGATTTGGCGATGGCATGCCTAATTGGGATAACGCCTTGTTTGCAATTGTAAGGCAAATATCTTCGATCATTATGAGAGCTACATTATGCATTTCTGGTGTTGTTAGCAAATGCGGATTCGATGTTGTTCTACGCATTCGATTGAAAATATCTTCCGTCATAAAATCTGCATAATTTGTCCACAATTCAGATGGGTTCGATGGGCTACATGTTGCTATGATTATCGCAAATAGTATAAGAATCTGATGAGGCGATGCAATAATTGACGATTCAGCGAGCGTAGAATCCCAGTGAGCATCGTCCTCGAGCAAATGTAAGCGACGGCATGCCTCACGATAAGTTGGGCACTCTAATCCATCTACTGTTTTCAAATTTGCAAAGGATGTTGGTCCACGAACGTTGATTAATAGAAGACGCAAATAAAAATACTCGTCATGTCTTGGAAGAATTGTATAAAGTCTTCCTAATGCATCGGTTTGAAATACATTTTGATGACCTGGAACTGGCTTCCCTTGCTTGCGTCTTGCAAAAACTTTGGTCGATTTATTCCATGTGTAATACTGCGGGACTTCCGTGTATAATAATTGACTGGCAAATGTGTTACTTTGGCATAAAGCAAAAAAAAACAGTCAGTGTATTGACTGGTGGTGTAATTGCTCTTTGGAACGCAGTTTCACTTAACGTGGTATGTTTTGTACTTCGATGTTTTGTTAACAGAATTTATGCCATTCGTCTTGAATTACATGTGTCCGTAGATATACATTTTGCATTTTCTTGAATGAAAAAGTCAATTTAAAAAAAAGAAGGGCCTATGTCCTTCTCATTGTTTTTCTGAATAGTTTAAAAGAAAAACCAAGTAAATTGGTTAAAAATTACGTGAGTTATACGTAAATGCACAAAATATCAACTTAGTTTTATATATATAGATTAGATAGAATCGTTTGCTTTTAATTGATAATGCGGAAGACCTACAATGATTTGTATGGTTCATTAAATTTGTCTAAATATGTCAATTAATTATTTTGTATGCATGTTTTAAGCTAAATCTATTTTGTTTCAATTTTATGTGTGCACAAATCAGAACAAATTCGCGCAAACATCTGAGACCGGCGATAGCACTGAAAAGAAAATGACATTTCGAAAAGCTGTGCTGCCAAGGTTTAAATAATTCTTTGCGATCGTTTTACGGAGAGTTAACAAAGCGTGATCATCAACTTTCACCTTAGAGGATTCCACTCTGTAAACCAGTTATAAATTGTAGCATTGGATGGTATTTCATCACCAAAAGCCAAACGAAGTCGATCTAAGCATTGTTGTTGAGTTACTCGTAGACCACATTTAAAATCACAAAAAATCATCCAACGAAATCCTTCACGAGAAACTTTCATTTTTTGACTAAATTGTTAAACACACACTTTAAAAACGAAACCACTAAGCGCTCTTTGATGTGTCACTGTTTCTTACCACAAAAAGTTTCGAATTTTATGAATATGATATTTGAAAACGTCAAAAGAATCAGTGCTGCCACCTATTAAAAATTTATCGGACAACCCTCGTAATAATTGCATATGTGAACGCTAGTGCTCCACAAGTATCGCTCATGTTGAATCGTTCAGTTCTCACGAGGCCTGGTGAAGCTATGACAATAAACACCCGGGCATCGTAAAATGTATAACACTGCAAAAAGTAGTTGCACTACACTACCATCTATTTCAGTTATTCTCCCATTAAAATCTTACGATTTAAATCTGAGTTTAACATTCATTTTTAAATTACGCTGCTATTACGCACCCTTATCTACATCGTAGACAAGTCAGTTTCTTTATTAGAATATTTTTTTTTTATTGTCCTTTTATTTGTTCATTTGACTTGTTCGCAAGACTTTATAGAAAAAAAAAGAAAATTTATTTTACATGAAAATTTGTATACAACAAAAAATATTTTATAAACCAAAAATTATTATTCTCATTGTATTACTCATAGCTTGCTTTGGAGCACATTCAACAAACAAACTCAAATCAAATTCTTTATCCCCCAAAAAACCAAACAAAACAATATCGAACTCCAAAAGTAAGTTTCACTCAATGTTGTTGATGTTCTCTTTAATTTATTTTTTTCGTTCATAAATTTATAAATTAAAACTCATTTTTGTTCCTCTACTTTCTGTCTCATGTATATGCATAAAGAATTCCGTTAATTTTTTGTATTTGTTTATTTTTTTTTGTGATTATGTCGGCTAAACATTTTTTTGTTTGTGAAAGAAAGTCCAAATTTGTTGCACCAGTGCCGCGGATGCAGTATCATGCTTTAAATAAAATTATAATTAAAATAAATAAATAAATAAAATTGATTCTTTTTTAACCAACATTACCATACGTTCATTCTAACTAAGTAACTAACAAAACGACTTTTTTTTGATGAAAAAAGTAAGAGGGACATCTCACTTAAATAACCCAATTCATTTTAATAATTATTTCCTTTTTTTAAGTACTAAATTTTGTTATTAAAAAAATAATCATTAATTTTGTTGAACTTTTTTTTTTCAAAAACAACATTTAGAAAGTAAATTTAAAAATATTTGTATTTTTTTTTTCTTTGTATTCTTTTTCGTTTCCTTTTCTATTTTTTTGTGAAGTGAAAAAACAAAAGGACGATATGCAAGTCAATGTCGCCGGCATTCGAAGGAACATAAAGAATTTAGCGCACAACTACTCAGATGCTCAGGTAAATATTTCTTTTTTTTGTTACAATACAGGATTTGTCTATTAAGTATTAGGACTGATTTTTTCCTGCTAATGGGAAGGGGTGAAGGCTGGGCTTTATGGACGGGATCGATGGAGAGGTGTGTCATGTAAGCTGAGGGAACAGGTTTTTTTTTTTAAACAGATGTGTGGCCACGCCCAAATGGCGTGTCAAAGAGATCTATTCTGCCAGAGGCCACTTTTCTCCTTATGAAAGCTAAAGTTACGGCGGCGGAGGAGTTCCTTATGTTTATTGGAGATACTCGTATGATCTCTTTAAGGAAAAATCTTCTCCTAATTCTACACAGAGCTACGCTCTTACATAGTATGTGCTCTGTGGTTTCGTCCTCTTCTAGGCAGAGGCGGCAGGTGATATCCTCCGTAATTCTCATTTTGTTAAGGTGGTAAAGTAGTTGTCAGTGACCGGTAAGGAGCCGCACAAGCCTTCTTATGACATTTCTGCCGTTTTTTAGGATATCAGCTGCTTGTTTTTGGAAGGGTTGGACAGCTCTTTTAGCTTGACTGAGACCTTGGGGGTTATTCCAGTGGGAGATGCATATGTTGCGTTCCCAAATGTTTAGGGTCATTTTAAAGGCGGAATCACATATTCCGCAGAAAAGTTCAGGTCCAGTGAACAAGTCAGGGGAGCCATTCCTAGCTAGCAGGTCTGTAGTTTCGTTGCCGTCAACGCCTACATGACCCGGTACCCGCCACAATTTTACTTTATTGTTTCGGGCCAAGTTTTGTAAACTGTCGAAGCAGCTTAGAACTAATTTTAAACTGATCAAGTGGGAAGTCAGTGCTTTAAGCGCCGCTTGGCTATCGGTGAGTATATAGATAGAGGCATCTTTGAAGCCTCAGTGCAAGTTTATGTTAGCACATGTCTCAATAGCGTAAAACTCGGCCTGGAAAACACTGTGACTCTTTCCAAGTGATTTCGAAATTTTATAATTGGATCCATACACCCGGCGCCAACTCCTGAATCCGTTTTTGATTCATCGGTATACTACACTATTCCTTTTGGATCAAGCGGCTACTTACATACTTAGACGGCCCTACAGTCCGGGGTGGACCTGGGCCTCAACCAACAAACCTCTCCAGCCAGCACGGTTACGAGCCGGCTGCCTCCAGTTGCGCACGTCAAGTTTGTTGAGGTCCCCCTCCTCTTGTTTGCGCCACCTACGGCGAGGTCGTCCTCTACTGCGTCGTCCATCCGGGTTGGATTCGAAGACTTTCTTAGCGGGAACGTTGGGCTCCATCCACTCTAAATGACCCAGCCATCTTAGTCGCTGTATGTGAACTCTTCTGCCTAAGTCGATGTCCTTGTACAGGCCGTATAGCTCGGCATTGTACCTTCTCCTCCACTCACCGTCTATGCAGACGGGACCAAAGATCGCTCGAAGAACTTTTCTCTCGAAATAACCACAGGCATACTCATCCGGTTTTGTCAAAGCCCATGCCTCTGCGCCATACAGCAGGACTGGGATGATTAGTGTCTTATAAAGAGTTACTTTAGTAGTTCGAGATAGGGCTTTGCTACTCAATTGCCGTTTTAGCTCATAGAAACAACGATTGGCAAGAGTAATTCTTCGTGTGATCTCCCTACTGATGTCACTTGCGGAGTTCACCATAGAGCCTAGGTAGACAAAATCCTTTACTACCTCAAAATCATATCTGCCTATTGTGGCGTTCTGTCCAAGACGCCGATATTGGGTGTCCTTTTTTGTAGACAGCATATACGAGTATTTTGTTTTGCTTTCATTGACCGCTAGACCCATCTTTGCTGCCTCGATCTCAATACTCCTAAATGCCCCATTGACGGCCCGCTGAGTTCTTCCGATTATGTCAATGTCATCGGCATAAGCGAGTAGTTGTACAGACTTGTAAAAGATTTTACTTCCGGTGTTGGCTTGTGAGTTTCGTACAATTCTCTCAAGTACTATGTTAAAGAGATCGCATTATAGCGCGTCACCTTGTCTAAGACCTTTCCTGACATCGAACGGTTTGGTGATGTTCTTACCGACTTTGATGGAGCAGTGAGAGTTCTCCATCGTCATTCTGCACAAACGGGCGAGCTTGGCACGAATGCCAAGACTAGATATGGCTCTGTATATCTCGTCTCTGTACACGCTATCATAGGCAAATTTGAAATCGATGAAGGGGTGGTGCGTATCGATTTTATATTAATGGGTCTTTTCCAAGATCTGCCGTAGTGTGAATATTTGGTCAATGGTGGACTTTCCAGGTCTGAAACCGCACTGATAAGGACCTATCAGATTGTTGACGATCGGTTTTAGGCGTTCACATAATACGGTAGACAGAATCTTATATGCGATGTTAAGGAGACTTATACTTATGTAGTTGACGCAGTTCAGAGGGTCTCCTTTCTTCAGAATCGGGCAAACGATGCTGAGGTTCCATTCATCGGGCATACTTATGGGTCTAACAACCGTGATATATAACCAGAATGTGACCTTTGGGGACAGGCCCCAGGTTTTGCCATACATACGGCGACAGGCCCACATTGCAGTAGTCGGGAACAGGCTTAGCTGCATCCGAGCTTTTGAAAAGTGTACCTAGTCCTGCTATGTTATTATTATTTACTTTTGCACTGCCACTTAGTGGTCTATTTGCCCCCTGCTAGTACCTTGGAGAGGTTTATTCCCTCGTTAGAGTTCCCCTCGCAATACAATTTCTTAGGAATTGTGTTTAAAGGTCATACCTCTTACTTTGCCTTGGCGAGAATAGTTCAGCTTAGAGCTCTCTCCAAACCAATTTCTTTTAGTAATCTGAGAATGAGAAATGGGTCCATGGTAGGTATATCCTCATCTGATATTTGGTACTTACTTACTTACTTACTTAAATCCTTTAACCCTTCGGCGGGCATAGGGCGTCAACCTCGCCTGTGCGCCATCTTGTTCGAAGTTCTGCAACGCGTTTGAGCTGCCTCCAACTCGTCCCTAAAGAGCTCGATTCCTCCTCAACTGTTCTGCGCCACGTCTACCAAGGGCGTCCCGCTATTCTGCCTGCCTGGCTGAGCGGATTCCACTGCATGGCGTATTTAGCAATGGAGTTGTCTTCGCGCCGTAGGGTGTGTCCAATCCACTGCCACTTTCTCCTTCGTATAGTAATGCTTATAGGTTCTTGGCCCGTTGTCGTATAAAGTTGTTCGTTGGAGATGCGGTTGGGCCAAAAAATCCTCAAGATCATCCTTAAACATTTGTTTACGAAGACTTGCAGCTTGGGTGTGTTAATGGCGTCCACCTTCCAAGTACTGCACCCATAAAGCAGCACCGATTCTACGTTGGAGCGGAACAGTCGCAGCTTAGTTCTTAAGCTGATAACATTGCTTCTCCAGATTTTTGATAGCATTCCCAACGCAGCTTTAGCCTTTCCGATTCTGCTGCACACATCCAGTTCGGTGCCACCATGATTAGCCGAGACCACAATTCCTAAAAAAAGAAAGTTATCAACTTTCTCGACTTCGTGTCCGGACAGGCGAAGATATGGTCGTCCGCGCGTCGCCCGTATCGTTCGCTAGTAAAAGGATGCAGGGTTTATCAAGAAGATGTGTTAGAGGGTGTTGTGAAGGATGTAACCAATACCATCTTCAATGGAGAGTGATAGATCTTTCAACAGGACTCTGCTCCGCCGCTCAAGGCCAAAACCACGTAGGAGTGGCTCAGGATCAGTATTCCTGGTTTTATAGCAGCAACACGTTGGCCGCCAGGAAGTCCAGATCAGAATCCACAGGATTACTGTTTGTAATCAGAATTAGAGAACATGGCCTGCAAGACTCTTCACAGAAATTTGGAAAGCCTCAAAAAAGTATTAATCGAGGAAGCGTCAAAGATGTCCATGAAAACCGTGCGTGCCGCTATAGCTCAATGGTCACAACGTTTGAAAGCCTGTGTTAGGGTAAAAGGCAGTCGTTTCGAGTAAAAAATTTTAATACTTTTTTTTATGGCGCTTTATATGTGTAACAGAATTTATGCCCGGACTATATGGTATGGATCGCGCCCGAAGTAAAATTGTGCTTAGTGTTTGCGCTAAGACTCAAGATGCAGCGAACCATCGAGCAGCGTTGTGTCATTCAATTTTGCATTCAATTTTACACAGAAGTGTTCGTTTGAGGATTAAGATCCGCCGCATCCGAAAGGAGATCGGCAATACCTGTATGTTCCATCATCACAATGAGTCCAGTCCAGTCACATGTCGCTGACTGTGAGGGAGGTACTGGCCAAACATAACGTGGTAACGCTCCCCCAACCATCCTAGAGTTCAGATTTGGCTTCTCTCGTCTTCTTTTTGTTCCGCCGGATCAAAAGGACCCTGAAAGGATATCGTTTCGGGACATTTGAGACGGTCCAAGCGGCTTCGACAGGGTGCCTGAACAGCCTTGCGGTTGCCGATTTCCAGGAGAGCAATAGAAAAAGCGCTGGTTACGGTGCATTGATATGGGAGGGTTATATTTTGAAGAGCTCTAACTTACTGTACATATATCTTCAATCAATTTATTTTTATGACTTCAGTCTCGATACTTTTTGGATAAACCCTTTACCTATGTATGTCTAAACAATTAAATAATGTGGTGGTTTTTCAAGTGATGAATCACTTCTTTTTCTACAGCTGCAACGTTTTTTTTTTTTTTAAGTTTGAACTCGTGGGGTGACAACATTGATTGCTATATTAATTCTAGTGGAATGTTGGGGTTACGTAGTATTGCGCAGAGATGTCATGGGTGTCACTGATTCCCTTTTAGAACGCTCATCGCTGCCCAAAATGAAATCAATTATTTAGGCAGCGGAAATATTAATGCTTCCTTACTGCACGATCCTTAAATAGTTTCTCTCACACAGCCTTACATTCTTTCATGTTTTCACATAGCATACACTTCAGTACGCCAAAAGCAGCAATGAATGGACACAGTTTTCACGCTGTTTATCCCTGTTGCACAGCTCCATTGTTGTAGTATACATGTAGTTGATCAATAAAAAAAACTGGACACTCAGTCTTCCTACATTTTCGCCTCAAAAAACACTTACCGCGTCGGGATGTATAAAGTTCTTACGAGTTTCTTAGAGCATCGTCGCCTTGATGTTGGTAATCGTTATGCTGTTCGTACCAGAGGAACCTTTTTGGGCTAGTTCGTCAGCTTTGTAATTCCTTGGTATGTCACAGTGATCTCTTACTCTGCAAATGCTTAGGTTATACTGCCCAGCTATCTCGTTAATAAATACGCGGCAGGATTGCACTGTATTAGATCTTATGGTGGGTGTTGAATGCAAGGGATTTGATGGCACTCTGTGATACAGAATTAACCGCCAGCCATTTAGCATCTTGGCGAACACGGTGACTTCTGCCTAGAAAAACGATGAAGAGGTTTGGAAGAAGATCCCGGAACCAAATCTGTGCTTGGTCTTGGACCCATCCGTGAAAATCGACATCGATTCGTTGTATAGGACATCGCGTTTGGTGCGGTATTGAATGTCTATGGGTGGTTGGTCGGGGACACTGGAAAGATGACGACACATTGATAGGATTCTGCTATGTATAGTATGTGTTCTCTACATGTCTTGGAGACTTAGTCTTATTGGTGGGCTGGTACTGAGTTGTTCGTTGACTACTCGTAAGTCAATATGAAGAAGATTTGGTCTGGAGTACCGCTATGGAAGGGGTTCTTAGTGCATAGTGCATGCTGGAACATGGAGCTTTAGGTTGCTTTATGTTCCAGGGCGGCTTACCACAAACATGAGAATCGGCTTGTCTGCCGACGTGTATAATCAGTGCATAATGCTAGTTTGTAGGCCCCATATAAAACCTACTGCTTTGATTAGAAAGATTTCCTAGAACCACCGCATTGTTTATAGAAAATACGTACACTCTTATGTATTTACTGCGTCTAACTGAAACATCTTCACACAGATTAAAGTACGTGAAGCAACTTCCAACGACCCATGGGGACCATCAGCCACCATAATGGCAGAAATTGCCGACCTCACTTACAATGTAGTGGCCTTCTCTGAGATAATGCAAATGATCTGGAAGCGCCTTAATGATCACGGCAAGAACTGGCGCCACGTCTATAAGGCTCTAATACTATTGGAGTACTTGATCAAAACCGGCACGGAAAAAGTCGCTCAACAATGCAAAGAAAATATTTTCGCCATACAAACGCTACGTGAGTTTGTCTACTTCGAGGAGGGCAAAGACCAAGGAACACATGTCCGTGAGAAGGCCAAACAATTGGTTAATCTATTGAAAGATGACGAGCGTCTCAAGAACGAACGCATTAAGGCACTGAAAGCGAAAGAGAGATTCTCTCAGAACGCCAGTGGCTTTGGTAGCGATGGGTACATTGATGGACCAGCGAATCGGGAAAATCAACCAGCCGATTGGCAAGAGGAGCCTAAACCTGCATCTGACTTGGAATTTGTGCGTCCGCAAACCGCTGGAGAGGAAGAGCTGCAACTTCAACTGGCGATGGCAATGTCGAGAGAAGAGGCTGAACAAGAGGAAGCGAAACGTCGCAGTGATGATGTACGTTTGCAGCTGGCCTTGAGTCAGAGCGAACAAGATTTCAAGTGAGTTAGCTCCGTAATTATTGTAAAGATTTTGTACAAAGCTTAGACTACATAGGACAAAACCAGATCCTAAGGGTAGCGAGCCGCAGCAAAGCCATTTGCTAGACTTGTTGGATATATCATTGGGTGCAACGAGTATATCGAGTCCGCCACCTGGTGCGGGAGCCGTTGGCGGTTCTGATCCATGGGGTACACCAGCCAGAGCTGCTAGTCAGGTAAAAACTATTGCACACTTATCAACTATGTGTTGTAACACGATGATGATTTCTTTTTAGCTCTCTGATCCCTGGTCTGGTACATCTTCGCCACAAATCGATCCTTGGCACCCAAATGTTCCTAAAGCATCTGGTGGCGCGGTTGGTGGCGCTGAAGGATGGCTAACACAACGCACGCAATCGCCATCCGTGGCTTCTGGTTCCTCGAATGAAGGTTGGCTACAGAGCAACATCCTATCCAATGGCACTATGAATGGAAATTCTTCCTCATCGTTATCTGATCCTTGGCTATCAAAGACTTCAGCAGTTGCAGGAGCAACAGCCATTGGTCCACCACCTCTGCCATTAGTTCAAAATCAAACAAGCGGTTCCGCCGATCCATGGCTGCCTGGAGAGAATGGTAAATCCCTCGAGAAGTCTTTAGGATTGGAAGATCCTTGGGCACCAAAAGCATTACCAGCATCAGCTAACAATGGCGATCCATGGAAGAGAACAGGAAATGAAGTAAGTCAAATGAAACATGTCTCTTGTTGACCAGTTTAAGTGAGTAACTCTCCAATTAGGCATTGATAGTGCCAAAGGTTTCACCGGATTTGGATGATTTCGATATAATCACGAATCGTAATAAGACTGGAGGAGGACTAGAGATTAATAACACAACAAGTGGCTCTAACAACAACAACGGTACTGGGGTTTACTTCTTATATTCTTGTCCTATGCGTCTCATTTTGTTCTCGTTCTCGTCTATAGCATCACTTTTGGACGAAATGGATCCACTGTCGAGTAAGAAGCCTATAAAGACACCACAATCGTTCTTAGGAGAAAACTCAGCGCTAGTTAATTTGGACAATTTAATAAAACCAGTTGCGCCTAGTAATACAATTGGTAATGCAGCGTACAATCCGTTTAGTGATACGATTCCACCTAAAACAAATCTATTCCAACAACAACAACCGCCTGTAAGTATTTAAAATTGAATCTATCCATGTTCGTGAGAGTAATCATAGAAAATTTGCTTACAGGTTCCGTCCATTAATCAACTGAAACAACAACAGCCTTTCGCTATTAGTCTAAATCAAGATCCATGGGCACCAGTTAACACCGCAGCGCAACAGGTATGTTTCGAATTATTGATCTACTTTTGCGTTTTCTTGGAAAGGAATACCCGGCGAAGGTTGGATATTGGTTTTCAGGTCACAGAACGACTTGGAATTGGAACAGCTTTGCGGGGAAAATCTACTTAACTGCTTTTATAAATGTTCTGCGGGAATAAGTGAATGGTTTGGAGAATTATTTTTTAAGAACAGGAGACAAGGGAGGCAATGATGTTCTGTAATGTTAGTTGGTTGGTCAGCTGTTTTTCCCAATAGAGGCTGACAAAATTCTTAGAGTGAATCAGATTCAAATCGTTGGTATAGTGTAGCTTCAGAGGTTGCAAGGAGGACAAGGATTTTCTCTGAGTTTTTGACACTTTCTGAAGCGGAAGAGAGCTGAGATTTATATCATAATGTGCAGAGGTATTGGTTGCTGACTTTATTATAGCAGTTCGAACGCTAGGTACAGAGTTGCAAAGGCTTTGATTTGAATAAAAATGAATTGGATTCCGGTTTCCATTCGAAAAACATCACTGAACCTGTACTCAGTAGCTTGCAAAACATGTTTTCGGCGTTTTTGTGCAGACCGTGCATTGTGGGCAATAGAGTTTGCCCTCATGCTTGTACTTACACAAGTATAAGCGAAAATATTGTCTCGTTGGGAACTGGATTAAGTGGACATCCAATCCTTCGTGGGCTCTTTCTCTGACTGAATTTCAGGTATAAGCCTGTGTGCCCACGTGTCTTTTACATATGCATTCTAGCGTCCTGCCAGCTTCTGGAATTACTCTGCATTTTCTGACAGCCGGCTTTCGTTAGATTAGATGGCAAGCTACAGTTAGGGTACATTTACATAAAGTATAGGGTCACTGTAATACCACATTAGAAAGACATCGGATTTTCCGGCACTCTAATCCATAACATCTTTTCTCAATAAGAGGTTCGATTAGGCATCCTATGCCCTTGAATCGGTCTATAGATTGCGACGCTTGCGCTCATTCCCATCTAATGAAACCGGTTACACCATGACACAAGTCTTACTTACTCACTTAGGTGGCGCTACAGTCCGGGGTGGACCTGGGCTTCAACCAACAAACCTCTTCAGCCAGCCCGGTTACGAGCCAGTTGACTCCTGTTATTGAGGTCCACTCCACTTGTTTGCCTCCACTGCGCCGTCCATCCGGGGTGGATTCGAAATTTTCCGGGCTGGAACGTTGGATTCCATCCGCTTTATATGACCCATCTTAGTCGCTGTATGTGAACTCTTCTGGCTAAGTCGATGTCATTGTATTGTCCGCATAGTTCGGCATTGTACCTTCTCCTGCACTCACCATCTATACAAACAGGACTTTCTCTCCAAGTAACCAAGAGTATCCTCATCCGATTTGGCAATGTCCACGCCTCTGCACCATACAGCAGGACTGGGATGATTAGTGTCTTATAAAGAGTTATCTTAGTAGTTCGAGATATGGCTTTGTTACTCAATTGTCTTCTTAGCACATAAAAACAGTGATTGGCAAGAGTAATCCTTCGCTTGATTTCCCCACTAGTGCCATTTGCGTTGCTCACCATTGAGCTTAAGTAGACGAAGTAATTTACTATCTCAATTATATGATATCTGTCTATTGTGGCGTTCTGTCCAAGACGACGATGTTGGCTGTCCTTTTCATTATACAGATGACTCAATACTCGCAAACGCCCCACTGACGGTCTACTGAGTTCTTCCGGCTATGTAAAGGTCATCGACGTAAGCGAGTAGTTGTACAGACTAACTTGTAAAAGATTGAACCTCCGGTGTTGGCTTGTGAGTTTCGTGCAATTCTTTCAAGTATTATGTATATATTTTAGAAGCATCATTGAGACAATCGAAGAATAGTTTGTCTAGTGCACGTTGCCTGGGGCCTTATTGCTTTCGGATTCGGATTGCCATTCGGAAATGTAATCCGATTCTAAAATGAATTGATATTTTGTATGGTTCTCGGATTGGGTGTAAGAGCTTAAATTAACACTTATATTACTTGAAAATTGAGTTTGTATACATATGCTATACAAACGCAATACAAAATAAGGCCCCTGGCTCTAGCTACTGCCTGACATCTGAAGAGGATGCTTCTTTGCAACTGCGATCGACCAGTGGCCCCTGCTAATTGCTATTAATCTACTGATGTTGGCCCGGGTTGTGTTTTAATTAGGTCATACCTTCCTTCATATGATGCAGTTGGTTAGCTCATATCACAAAAAAAAAAATGTAATTTCAGTAGTAAGTGAGAGTATATCTTGATAGGTCCAAGCGAAATGTGTCGCGTATATATGTGACTGCTTGAAACTTCGAAGAACGGCTTGTCTCGGCTGCACGGGAGCTTTCCCGAGTACGCATATCTGCTTTAGATGCTTTGTTGAACCCATCTCCTCTTAATATTTATATCAGGGGCTGTGCCACCAAAGCCATCCATCGTATTAGGCGGAGTCGTTTTTGGTTTAATCCACGTCGGGGTTTTGATAACCCTGTGCGACACTTATCCTACGACTGCGGTCTCATGGATATGCCGTCTAAACGCAATGACAGCAGAGCTCCGGTTATTGCGTAAATTCAAAGTCGACTTTTCTTGTCCTCAGGACTGGCTTCGACTAGAGTCTGAGCCGGAAATGGAATGTAGTCGAATTTTTAAGAGTCTGGTACTGGTGTCTTCATGGAAGGCGACAACATTAGGTTTCACGTACGTTTGTTTTCCAGGCAGAAACTTATACAATCCTAATAGCCATGAACTATATTGTGAAGAGCACGTGGAGGGGTCGATGTATTGTCTGTAATGACAGTCAGGTTATGCTTAAAGCCTTGCTTAACCCTTTAACTATTTCCAAAATAGTTCGCGAATTTAAAAACTGTTTGAAATCGGTCACAAGGCTGAATTCTCTGTCTCTTATCTGGATGAGTTTGCTAAGCAAGGCTTATAAGAGGTTTCATCAGGACCCAAAGCTTCGTTGGGTCTTCCTCGGCTAGGGCTACCATTAACGATTGTGTCTCCTACAAACACAATTGTGTGTGGTATGACTCTCCAGGATGTAGGTTGACTAAACGAATGCTCCCGGACGTCTGTAAGAATCAGCGGTATTCTTGCTGTCTCTCGGCAGAAAAGACTGCAGACAACATATTGGCAGTCCACTTCGCTTTTGCTAAGCATTTTAATGCGCCAGTCTTAAGTGACACTACAGTCTATGATGCTTGTGGAGAAGGCGATGACACTGCGGAACATTTTCTCTGTGAATGTCCTGCCTTTGCTCAAGTGGCAGATTTTCGGTGCTGATGTGATGAATGCTGGTACTGTAAGCTCCTCATCCATCACTGGAGTGCTTGCTTGACTTTCTTAGAATGACAAGGAAATTCCAATAAAATGGGTAAGCTAGTGTTTTGCTTTCTGGTAGTATAATGGACTAGTTGCGTCTGAGTGCTTCGGTTGTTTCCCATCCCGAAATGTGAAGCGAAATGTGTATTCTTTTCGCTAGTAGGCCTTGGGGAGCTGAGTACTGCCTGGTCAGTTGGAGTATTAATGAACGGGCATTTAGTCTGTCGGCCCTAAACTTGGCGTCTATCAGTGTTATGTTTTCATACTTTCAAAACTGCTATAAGAAGAATATATGCATTGTGAGGGTGTTCTCCAAAGGCTGAGGTTTCGCTCGCCGGATCCATGGTCTACCAAAGAAACTCGCGAAACTTTTGGTAAAGAGGTAAACTATTTATTCCGTAATACAATGTGCTTTCAGTTTAAGCTGGCCTTAACAATATATAGATACTTAACAAGCGAATTGAGACCTATTTCATATATTATGAGGCCCGATCAAAGCTGACCTTAACAGTTTTCTTATAGTTAACAATTTTCTGATACCTACGTCGGCCTCACTCTTTTACTTACTATCTTACTATCTCCTGGATAGCGCCCGCTTGTGGCAGACACTTAGGCAGCACCCGCTGGTAGCAGGCACTTGGGCAGCGTCCGCTTGTAGCAGGCACTTAGGCAGCGTCCGCTTGTGGCAGACACTTAGGCAGAGTCCGCTTGCAGCAGACACTAAGGGCAGCACTCGCTGGTAGCAGACACTTAGGCAGCGTCCGCTCTTGTCAGACACTTGGCAGCGTCCGCTTGTAGCAGACACTTGGTAGTACCTGCTTAAGGCAGGTACTCCTGGGAGCACGGATCGGACCCTCCAACTAGAGGATTATGAACAGGACCAGCAATGGCTTCTCCTAGAGGAGAATGAGCCCGAAAACTTACGACCGGGTCGGTTGTGGTCAGCAGCAGGTCCGATATATATATCGGGGTGGCAATGGTGCAGTGGATAGAATGTTTGCTTGTTAGCCGATGAGTGCAAGTTTAACCCCCAGCGGGGAACAGCAATCACAAGCCACCCGAGTATAAAATGGAAAAAAAATACCATCGAAGTTTTTCCAACCACTGCACCAACGAGCTCTAATGGCGATCGGTTCTACGTACGTACGTACGTCCCGGAGCGACTCGGGGACAATACCTCGACCAAGGATCGTCAACCTCAGTTACACAGCTGCTACAACAACAACATATATATATATATATATATATCGTCCAAGTCTTTAGAACAGACGATTGCAAAATTTCCGTGGTATAACCACTTCGGAGAGCTGACTCACAGTACACGGGATTGGTACCAAAACACTGTGTGAAGAACTCTCTCGATCACATCTCTCAATCTCCACCTTATGTAATTTTCTGCAAAAAGCAAATTTGAATTGCAAATTCACTTTTGCAAACAACTTGGCCAATGAGATTGAGAGAAGTGGTCATGTTCGGGTGGGGTGATCATCGCTAGATATTGTTGTTTCTTCTGCGGCATCTTCTACTCTGGACGGTGTATTTTCTGTCGAATTTCTAACCTAGATCTTCGGGGTTTATGCTGTATTAGAGTAAACTTATGATGTTCTTCACCACATTGCCTTTGGTGTGGGTAAACTCTTTCCATAACTTATGTCTCTGCTTTTATTTAAATTTCCACGCGTTTATTGTTTGTTTCTAATTGAGTATCTATTTTTTCTAAAAAAAAAAAAAAAATGATTTATTCTTCTCTGTGTTTGCATGTAGTACGACGAATATTTAATTGACTATGATTCTGATCAAATAACTGTTTGTACCAGCAATAACTTGTATGCGGGTCAGTTTGAGCCGAATAATAACAATTATCTTAGATCTAACAGTGACCTATCGACCGCAACTACAGCTACGAACAACAATAAAAATAACAGCTTACAAAATAACACAGATCCCTTTAAGGTGCATTCTAATAATATCAACAACTATGCGCCAGCAAATAATCAACAACCTAACATCTACTTGTCCATTCTTGGCACTGGTTATACTAGCAATGCTTCATATACTATGGGCTCAACTACGCCCACTTACCAACACGATAATAGTGCTTGCAATGGTAATCTCTTCAGCTATGGATATTACGATACTCTCAACCAGAACATGAACAGCGGTAATATGTTTGCATCATCGGCCCAGCTGGCGGGAGTGAGTAGAGTTCAACCGAGTGTGGCCAAACGCAAGAGATCCCAAAGCGCATTCCAGTATTGCTAAAATAATATTCTCTAGCTATTTTCATTTGACTATTTCATTAGACTTAGACACTGATTTTTTTTTTTTGTGAACATTAAACATTAATTCTGCTCTCCATGTTATCTTGTAGCCAACAATGGAGGCTTGGACGCTTAAATAATGGGTAAAGATACATAACTCCTCTACCATAATACGATTGTTAAACATTTTGCATGTATTTCTAATCCTAACACACACATGCTCTATTTGGAGAAAACTTTTCAGTTTAACCGTGCACCTATACATCATACAAATTGGTTGTTTGTGTAGATTTTGAGAGCTTCACTTGCATGAGTACCCTACTAACCAAACAAAAATGTATATAAACAAATTGAATTAAATATATAGTTTATTCGAAATTTGATTGGTGTGCTAATTCGTTGTTTCAACATTTTTTTTCCCCCACAGAACAACAATAACAACAATATGCCTTGGATAAAACCAGAAGCAGCAGCATCAAATCCATTTTTATAGTCGGGGAAAGAGATTGATTAATTAAAATTAAGAGTATTATAAATGTAAACATGTTCTTCGGATGGGATGTGGATATACAACTAACCTATACAAACGGTAAGTTGATAGTGGAAGTAAGGTACGTCTTGCCCAGTTATTGGTTTCAATGAGCGTCTTGGGTTAACAATCTTTTTTTTTAAGTGGGGAGTGCGGTGATAGGTGCTTTAAGACCCATCGAAGTACTTCAACCTACAAAGTGATCTTTTGTACTAACCCCTTAAGGACGACATGTTGCAATGGTGTCCTAGTTGAAATCAAGTTCTCGAAGGAAGCTTTGGATAGTTTGGGCTGAGGAAGAGATTATGTCGGATGGGGTGATGAATGATGATGCCCTTGAGCGATGGCAAGATATTCTCACATAATGTGCTCAGCAGTTTCAGTGTCCTCAAGACATAGTCTGCAAGTGTCAGATTGACTAATGCCTATTTTCTTAAGGTGGTATTTGAGAGAGCAATGATCAGTAAGGAAGTCTGTTAAAAACTTTGTATTATGATTGTTCATTGCTAGAATTTCTTCAATCTTTTACTGGAGGGATCAAAAAATCTCTTTGCGTGTCTTAGATCTATTTGTGGGTCGCAGTATGAGCGGTTTGTAGGTAGGCCGCAAACGGTTTATGACCCAATGTATTTGAGTTGGGAGCCAAATCTGGCTAATTCATCAGCAGTCTCATTGCCGGCAATGCCCTTGTGGCCAGGGGCTCAATTGATTGAGAGGGTATTGTGTGGAGCAAGCTGCTTGAGGGCATTGAGACAGTTCCAAACTAATTTCGCCTCAAAGCTGAAAGACTTGATACTTTTTAGAGCTGCTTGTCTCTACCTGATAGAGTGTTTATGTGTGATCTTCGGAGGCCTCTTATGATGCATTCTTTTGCACATAGCTTTATAGTCTAAACCTCTGCTCTGTGCGCATCGCTCCCGTGTTACCTATGCAGGCGAGTCTTTGTACCTTTTGAATGGTAGTTCGAGAATGGACCTGCTTGATTTTTTCCCATCATATTAGTGAGGCATAGGTAATTATGAGACTCGATTTTGGGCTTGAAACCGCATTTTTCCCCACAGGAGATCTTGGTGTTGGTAAGGGCCTCTTCAACGGGGACGCCCTTAGCGAATAGCCATTTAAAGCGTTTTCGAGCGGCTCCGCCGAGTCGTTGATCCGTTGATTTGGTCGACAATGAATTAATTGAAGAGGGCTGGGCGGCTTCTTGAAGTAGTATCGATGAGAGTATCGTCCTCGTCAGTGTTAGGGACTGAGGATAGATCTTCTAATAGATCTATATCCCTGGAAGTGGATGCTTTTAGAGCAGTATCATTCTCTTTTTGTTTTATGTTTGGATTTGAAATTTTGTTCGAATGAAAAGCTAGGGAAAGCAGGATCACCGATAACAGAGCCCCACATGTCACCGTAGAGGGCTTACGCTTAAACTAGAGGTTCCTACGTATCTGGAGTTCAGCGCTAGAATACTCGTTAACGTAGTGGCACGGTAGTTACACACATGGGATTACGGTTTTTTTTTCTTCAAGTTTTACTCTTTAGATCCGCCATATTCTGTTAATAGTAGGGATACCTCATGTAGGATGTGGATGGTCTTAGAAATTTGAGTCGAACGAAATAACTCTAATTCTCTGATCCTCTTACCGGAAGATCTTGCCCCCGAAGACAATACTCTCAAAAACCTGGGTTAGACATGAAATCCCGCTCCACAAATACAGAATCCCGCATGGTATGAGGGTGTGCGTGCATGAGAATCTGAAAGCATCTAATTTGTTATACACACATGTGTGTGTGATTAGAACGTATACCCATCCTTAATCGGTCATGACATTTCGTTGCTCCGCTAAGGGTAACTTTTAAGGCCTGCTCAAGGCAAGGCGAAACACGAGAGCGGCAGTGAAGCGAATTTAATGCGGGAAAGTTGCAAAAGCCGAAAACGGCTATCCATGCACACCAAACGCGAAGAGGAAGCGAAACTATTCTCTATTTATGCCAATTTCTGTCAACGGTGTACCTAAATTTCGACTTCACACACACGCGGGACAGGGAAAAATCGTGCATGCAGCGAACTAAAATAAAAATTGTACATTCCCGCTATCGCCTCTATTAATTGACGCAGCTGTGTGCATGGTGCGATATCCCGCTTTCATCTTTCGCGTGGGTTTGAGCAGGTAGTTACATGTTTTTCATTAAATTCTTGATTTTAATCTCCAAATTTTTGGCGGTTTTTTGACCGAAAAACCTCAAACTTACTCTCGTTACAGGTTCTTCCAAAAAGAGTAAAGGTGTCTCCAAGCCAACGCAATTATTCGCTGCCGCCGCGGCGGCGGTTATTTCGCGGCGCCAGCGACAAACAAATTCGCGAGCATGCCCACACCAAGGCGAACGTTTTGTGGTGGTGTATGCGAAATTGTACTCCTGATCAGATGAAGAAGAAGCCTTTTTATTTCTTCCCTTCCACACTTAATCCTTCCTCCTCACGTTTCTATAATCTTCATGTGGTCCTGAATGATCCTGTAAAATTGGATATTTTTTCACAAATTCAATTAAGCTATCAGTATACGCCATATTCATTTGAACTGCGACAAACCCACGACAGTTACAAAACACTGCCAAATCGCTGCCGCGGCGACAGATATTCGCGTTGGTGTGGGCACTCTCATATATCGCCATGTAACTTAAGTGGCAGCAAGCACCGAGATATATCGCCATCGACAGCGAATAATCGCGTTGGTTTGGACATAACTTAATCCTTATTTTTATCTTTCTGAGCAAAGTCCAGCAAAATCCAGTCCAGTGGTGGCCGGCTTTTTTCTCGGAATTCTTCCAAATAGTCCATTATCGTGCAGCGTTCGTCGGATTGTACTTGCGCTAATGGAAATTCCTGATGATCTTTCTACGTCTTTTGATATTTTTACTGCACTTGCACTTGCAAGTGGAAACCCACTTTGGTCTACCAATAGGTTTTTTTTTTTTTTTTGGTGCGCCAAGGGGTGTGGTCATCTTCTAAAGATACTCGTAGCCCGGGCTACTAGCATGCACGATTCGCAAACCCGAATAAACCCGTAAGGTATTACTTCGCGAGGCTGGTTAGCAATAAATGCTATGCTTCTTTTAATACTTCTTCAGCTCTTCTTGCTCTCTCAATTATTCGGAGCTCTTTTTGCACATTCGTTTTAGTGTACAAATTTCCAATCAATTCTCCTCTGACCGCAGCATTTGGTCTATAAGGAGTGGTGGACTTGGTAGGTTATTTCTCCATTCCGTAAAGCGATTGCAATGGAATATTGCATGCTTTGTATCTTCCTCCTGGTCTGGACAATGTAAAAATTTGCGATAGCCGCCGTGACCCGATAGGAACTGCGTAAGGTGGTAGTTGCAGTCCCAAAACACTCGCTTCGTCCAGACCTCAATGGTGGGGATCAGCTTGTAGGTCCATCTACCTTTTGTATTGTTATCCCACCTGGCTTGCCACATAGCTGGTGATATTCTTCTCCTCCTTCTTTATTCTCTTGGCAATACCTGCTTCTTGGTGACTCTAGGTTCTCCTTTCGTAGATCCTTACCATCTCATTTGCGAGGACGTCGATGGGGATGGACACCAAGGGATTGTGGGCACTGAATCTGCATATGAGCTTGCTAGGGCTAGCTCAGAATCTGTGTTCATAGGTCCTGAACCTTATTGTGGCGTTAATTGGGCGACAGCTACAACGCTGATTGGGAAAACAAACTTCGTCTAGACCACTGGACTAAAACAATCCAAACGATTAATCAAGCCTTACTCTTATAAAGAGATCCTTAACTTAGATAGGGAAAGCGTTAACAAGCTTGTGAGCTTTTTTACTGGCCATTGCGGCCTGAGATACCACCTTAACAATATGAACCTGTGCCAAGATTAGGACTGTCGGTTATGTTTAGAGGAGAATGAAACACCCGAACACATTCTTTGTGAATGCCCGGCACTACACTGGTTAAGGAAACGTATTCTCCACAAGGAGATACTTACTTCAGTAGAACTGAAATGCTCCGCTACTAAAGACATACTCACTTACATAAGGGAGGTAGTACGTCCGTTAGATTAACTCCACCCCTCCGATACAATAGATCTTTCAGGTCGCAGTGTCGTTGCTGAGTGGGCTTGGGTTGTACAAGAGAAAAAAAAAAAAAAAAACCCTTGAAGCATGCGAACGATGACTATCGGTATTTATGCTTCATTTAATTATTTTCTAGTAGCATTAACGTCACACGTACGTTGAAAACTTATTATTTTTAATCGAAACCAATAAAGCATGATTCTCAATACTTACTTACTTACTTAGATGGCGCTACGGTCCGGAATGGACCTGGGCCTCTACCAGCCAACCTCTCCAGTTAGCACGGTTACGAGCCAACTGCCTCCAGTTGCGCACGCCAAGTTGGTTGAGGTCCCCCTCCACTAGCTTGCGCCACCTACCGCGAGGTCGTTCTCTACTGCGTCGTCCATCCGGGGTGGATTCGAAAACTTTCTTACCGGGAACGTTGGGCTACATCCGCTCTAAATGACCCAGCCATCTTAGTAGCTGTATGTGAACTCTTCTGGATAAGTCAATGTCCTTGTACAGGCCGTATAATTCGGCATTGTACCTTCTCCTCCACTCACCGTCTATACAGACGGGACCAAAGATCGCTCGAAGAACTTTTCTCTCGAAATAACCAAGGGCATCCTCATCCGGTTTTGTCAAAGCCCATGTCTCTGCGCCATACAGCAGGACTAGGATGATTAGTGTCTTATAAAGAGTTACCTTAGTAGTTCGAGATAGGGCTTTGCTACTCAATTGCCGTTTTAGCCCATAGAAACAACGATTGGCAAGAGTAATTCTTCGTGTGATCTCCCTACTGATGTCATTTGCGGAATTCGCCATAGAGCCCCAGGTAGACGAAATCCTTTACTACCTCAAAATTATATCTGTCTATTGTCGCGTTCTGTCCAAGACGCCGATGTTGGGTGTTCTTTTTTGTAGACAACATATATTTTGTTTTGGTTTCATTGACCGCTAGACCCATCTTTGCTGCCTCGATCTCAATACTCGTAAATGCCCCATTGACTGCCCGCTGAGTTCTTCCGATTATGTCAATGTCATCGGCATAAGCGAGTAGTTGTACAGACTTGAAGAAGATTGTACCTCCGGGGTTGGCTTGTAAGTTTCGTACAATTCTCTCAAGTACTATGTTAAAGAGATCGCATTATAGCGCGTCGCCTTGTCTAAGACCTTTCCTGACATCGAACGGTTCGGTGATGTTCTTACCGACTTTGATGGAGCAGCGAGAGTTCTCCATCGTCATTCTGCACAAACGGACGAGCTTGGCAGGGATGCCAAGTCTAGACATGGCTTTGTATAACTCGTCTCTATACACGCTATCATAGGCAACTTTGAAATCGATGAAAAGGTGGTGTGTATCGATTTTATATTCATGGGTTTTTTCCAAGATCTGCCGTAGTGGGAATATTTGGTCAATGGTGGACTTTCCAGGTCTGAAACCGCACTGATAAGGACCTATCAGGTTGTTGACGATCGGTTTTAGGCGTTCACATAGTACGGCAGACAGGATCTTATATGCGATATTTAGGAGACTTATACCTCTGTAATTGGCGCAGTTCAGAGGGTCTCCTTTCTTCAGGATCGGGCAAACGATGCTGAGGTTCCATTCATCGGGCATACTTTCGTCCGACCAGATTTTACAGATGAGCTGGTGCATGCTCCTTACCAACTCATCTCCTCCTGCCTTGAAAAGTTCAGCGGCAAGGCCGTCGGCTCCAGCAGCTTTGTTGGATTTGAGTTTAGATATCGCTATCCTCACTTCATTATGATCGGGTTGACGGGAATTTTGACTGCCATCGTCACTGTTGAATGGCTCATTCTGCCTGACATCGGAATATTGATCAATCATCGCCGTTTAACAGTCTGCAGAAGCGTTCCTTCCATATCCTCAGCACCGACTGCGATTCTACTACTATGTTGCCATTTTCGTCCCTGCAGGCTTCTGTTCTGGCTTTGAAACCGTGGCATGTTCTTTTTACCCTTTGGTAAAATTTTCGAACATTATTCCTGCAATAAAGTCTCTCAATCTCCTCGATCGAGCGCTTCTCATGCTCTTTTTTCTTCTTTCTGAGAAGTCGATGTTCCTCTTTTCTCCTGCGCACGTAGAGCTCGTAAGCAGCTCTAGTCCTTCTATGCAGCGCCGCTTTGTACGCCTCTTGTTTTGCTGCATGTGCTTGCCGGTATTCCTCATCAAACCAGGGGTTTCGTTGTGGTGGGCGAGAGAAACCCAGTACATCAGAGGCGGCATCTCTGATGGCTTTTTGGCAACGCTGCCAAGGGTCTTCCGCATTTGCTGCTGGCGGCATAGGACACGATCGGCAAAGGTTCTGGCGGTCTCTTGCGATTGTAGCTTTTCGACGTCAAATTTCCTCACAGCATTTCGTTGATTTCGCTCCGTTGTGGATATCCGCATCCGTACCTTGGCTACAACTAGGTAGTGATCCGAGTCCACGTTGGCTCCTCGGAAAGTCCGGACACCCAGAATACTGTAAGAGTGCCTTGCGTCGATCGCAATGTGATCGATTTGGTTGACGATTTTTCGATCAAAGGAGAGCCATGTTCCTTTGTGAATATCGAGACGTGGGAACCGCGTACTAGCTACAACAAAGTTTCGCCCTGCCGCAAAGTCGATTAGCCTGAGTCCGTTGCCGGAAGTGTTGTCGTGCAGGCTGTGCTTTCCGACCACGCTACTAAAGACTTCCTCTCTTCCTAGCTTTGCGTTAAAGTCGCCTAGGATAATTTTAACGTCGTGGCTAGGGCATTGCTCATACGTCTTGTCCAAGAGCTGGTAGAAGTCATCCTTTGTCGCGTCGTCCTTCTCCTCGTGAGGGGAGTGAACGCATATTAGGCTAATGTTGGCAAATTTAGCCTTGATACGGATAGTCATGAGGCGCTCGTTCACATGCCGGAAACTCAAGACTTCTTGCCTAAGTCTGTCTCCAATGACAAATCCGCACCCGAATAGACGCTGTCCTTTTCGTCTGTAGCAATCGCCGTAGTAGATGTCGCAGTTTTTCATACTCCTTTTGCCCGGCCCATCCCATCGCACTTCTTGGATGGCGGTAATGTCTGCTTTGAGACACTCTAGGGCCTCCGCAAGTTGTTCGGCTGATTCTCAATAACCCACACCAAATTAAGCACGTCAAAAAAGCGTTTTTGTTTTGCTTCATTTGGTGTGGGCTAACAACCGTCGCTTTTGTTTTGTTTGTTTCTGTTCTATTTGATGTGGGCTCAGCCTTAGTCTTTCTAACCACTTGAATAATAGAAACTTCGGTGCTGGCCTCATTTGATAGAATTCGTATTACAAACAAAGTAAAGCAGTTATTGTTTCTTTCTTTTTATCAAAACAGTCATTTTATTTATAAAAAAATTGTTCTCTTTACAGATAATATTTTAAACTAAAACAGAACAAAAGAAACAAAACGAAAAAAAAAAAGAAAACCGAGGACACCAAAGTGCCCTTTTTATATTGATTAAACGAGATCGTTCATCATTTGTCCCTGCGTCTCTTTAGATTCTATCCCTCATCTACCCAAACACACTCACACCTATACACTCCCATATACACCAAATTTTTCGCGCATATTATATAATTAAATTTAACACACATGTTTAAATTTTTAAAAATTTTAAATTTATAAAAAAATATTATTTTACTACTTGTTTTAAATTTGTAATCATATTGTTTTTGAATCGGAGGTCGACTATTACCTACCCTATGCGGGCGAATGTTGCGAAAATAAAAATTAAAAAAAAATATTTAAAAAAAAGAACAAAAAAAAACGAAACTGAAACTGAAATCATTCAAAAGTAAATATATGTCAAAGTTTATGAGTAATTAAGGTAAATGAATAAATTTATAAGAAATATAATATATTTTATTACTTTTCCAAATCAATTTTATATTAAAAGTAAAAAAAAAAAATGAAAAAAATAAAAAAGAAAAGAAACCAATAAAACAATTTGTAAAGAATAAAGATTTTTTTTAATCATTCAATATTTATATAAATATAGTACATATATATTTTACTATTTTAAACATGTTAAGAATAATTTATGTAAAAGATTTAACTAAACACACACTGAAACAAACAAACATCATTTAATAAAACATAAAAATAAAGCTTTAATGATAGGTGTAAACAATGCTGGTCTTATTATTTATTTAATTATTTTTTGGGACACACTAGCTTCGTCGTGAATACATTTTGGTGCAACTAGCTGGGGTAAAATCGGCGACTCGAGACTGACTGTCTCGGAAATAATAACTTACATCAGTAAGCCAATTTTTACCTTAAAAAACTCAGGTTTTTTTTTTTTGAATATACACATATCAAATCCGCTGGTCCGGATGGTATCTGGCCCATACATACATACATACATTTTCAATGGCCCGGTAATCCTTCATGAGGGTCGCTGGGGTAGGATGCTCAGGTGGACCCTCCATCTTTCTAGATCCTCCGCCATTGACTCCAACTCAACAGGAGGAATCCCTAAACTGCTCCAGAAGAGATATCGGGCTTGATCCAACCATCTATTTCTAGGTCTACCGAGGCATCGCCTACCTGACGACACGTCTTGGAAGCCGGTCTGGGGCATTCGCACTACGAGACCAAACCATCGAAGCTGGCAGCCTTATTTTGAGATTCGAATGAATAGTCGCTTCGTTCGATAGTCTCTATTCCTTCGAATGATTTTTTCGTATTCTGACATTTGAAGGAATGAGGTTTATTAACGAAAGATATCGTTAAATGAACTTAAATGAATTTTAAATCGTTTGACATTTCTATTTTTGTATGGTGACCATATTTCCTTTTATTTCTGTGGGGATTCATTTTATTAAATTTTTTTAAATATTCAAAATTTGAAAAATTTATTGAAAAATGTATTTTAAATACTACAAAATGTGAAGTTACAGTGTTAATTTAAATAAGTTTGTATATAGAAATGCTTAAATATTATAATAGCTCTACTTTGACCCATTAAAAACCGAAATGCAAATATTCACCCCAATTCTTCAACTCGTATACGACAGCCGAACACGACCATGGTCGCATTTAGTTATTACAAAGTCCGTACTTTACGAACACACTTGTACGAAATTTTTGACGGGAGTCCTATGCATCGCAACGCATACGAGTGTCGTATTTTTCCGCTATTACGGAGAATTCAACTGGTCGTTTGATGGTCGTATTTGTGTGGTATTTTACTCGCACTCAAAATTGGCTACGACTCTAATGTTGGGTAGGACACGTATTTTTAATGATTTTGTATGAGGTACTGATTTTGGAAAGTGAAGTGGTACAATGTCCCACCTCAGATGAGGTGTACATTTGTCACATCAGCCTGACTCCAATACCGCAACATTTGGATGGCATTGCAAGTCGTGTCACATATGTGAATGAATGATGCAGAGCTCTCAGGTATTGGCCTCTGTATTTTATTTTAGACTCTCGTACGAACGGTGATGGTTTGATATATGAGGTTTAATGTTAAAACACTCGAAATATTTATATTTTGTACATTTTGGTTCTTATTGGTATGTACATATGTATTTACATATAAATGTATAAATGTTGACAGTGATGATGTATATGAATGATAATATAAGAATGTTTGGCGGTAAACATAAATGTGGTGATAAATAAGGTATGTTATGTTGTAAGGTTAATTATTCTGTGGAAAAGGGTGCGTATATACATATGTGGGTAAATTAAGACAGGCATTTGCTGACAAATTGGGAAGTAGCTAAATTTAGGACACAATTTAGTAAACTAGGGTTGGTTTGGATAAAAAATAGAAAATTTGCAAGGAAATAAAGAAGAAATATTTGTTTTGTGTAATCGAAAATATTTGGCGATAAAATGGGGTAAGAGGAGCTTTGTTTGGTAATGTATGTTTTGGATTGTTGAGTGAGTACATTATGCATAGAAATATATATACCCATTTTATGGTCAATTATATACTTTGTAGTAAAAAATATATATATTCCCTACCACGTAAAAACCGCATGGTTCCGAAACAACCAAAAGCCTCGGATAAGGATGACTCAACTAATGACGACCCCAGCAAACGAAATAAGGACAACGACCTTCGGATCTGTACGTGGAATGTTCTGTCCCTTTACAGACCACGTGCAGCCGAACAACTAGCAGAGGCCCTAGACTGCTATAATCAGATATAACCGCCATCCAGGAAGTGCGATGGGATGGGCCGGGCAAAAAGAGGATGAAAAACTGTGACATCTACTACGATGATTGCTACAGAGGCAACAGGCAACGCTTATTCGGATGCGGATTTGTCATACGCGGCAGACTTAGGCAAGAAGTCTTAAGCTTCCGACACGTGAGCGAGCGTATTATGACGATCCGGATCAAGGCTAAATTCGCTAACATAAGCCTAATATGTGTTCATGCCCCCACAGAAGAAAAGGACCCTGCCACCAAAGAGTGTTTCTACGAGCTCCTCGACAAAACATACGAGCAATGTCCAAAATACGACGTTAAAATCGTATTGGGCGATTTTAACGCCAAAATAGGAAAGGAGGACGTCTTTGGTAGGGCAGTCGGTAAGCATAGCCTACACGACATCACGTCTGATAACGGACAAAGGCTAATTAATAGCCAGCACATGGTTTCCTCATCTCGATATTCATAAGCAGACATGGCGGTCCAATGATCATGTAACGATCAACCAAATTGATCATATTGCGATCGACGCAAGGCATGCCTCCAGTATTCTGGATGTCCGGACCTTCCGAGCAGCCAACATAGACTCGGATCATTACCTTGTTGTAGCCAAGGTACGAATGCGGATATCCCAATCTGAGCAACAAAGAAGAATTACTGTGAGAAAATTTAACATCGAAAAGCTACAATCGCAAGAGACCGCCAGACTCTTCGCTGAACGCGTATCCCGAAATCTCTCAATCACCCCTTTGCCGCCAGCATCAAGTACCGAAGACCAGTGGCAACGCTGCCAACATGCCATCAGAAACGCCGCGACTGATGTATTGGGTCTCGCTCGACCACCACCGCGAAACCCCTGGATTGACGAAGAATGCCGGCGAGTGCATGCAGCAAAACAAGAGGCATACAAAGCGGCGCTGCAAAGGAAGACGAGAGCTGCTCGTGAGCTCTACGAGCAAAAGAGACGGGAAGAACATCGGCTTCTCCAAAAGAAGAAGAAAGAGCATGAGAAGCGCGCGTTTGAGAATATCGAGAGTCTATACTCCAGGAACAATGTACGGAAGTTTTACCAAAAGGTAAAAAGAACGTGTCAGAGAAGTAATACCCGTACAGAAACCTGTAGAGATGAAAATGGAAACCTCGTAGTAGAATCACAGTCGGTGCTGAGAATATGGAAAAACTACTTCTGCAGACTGTATAACGGCGACGAAGACCAACATCCCGCTGTCAGGCAGAATGAACCATTCAACATAGACGATGATAGTCAAAATTTCCGTCCACCTGACCAAAACGAAGTGAGGATAGTAATATCCAAGCTAAAATCCAACGAGGCTGCTGGACCTGACGGCTTACCGGCCGAACTTTTCAAGGCAGCTGGGGATGAATTGGTAGAGTGCATACACCAACTCATTTCTAATATTTGGTCAGACGAGTGTATGCCTGATGAATGGAATCTCAGCATCGTTTGCCCGATCCACAAGAAAGGAGACCCCCTCAACTGCGCCAATTATAGAGGCATCAGTCTCCTCAACATCGCATACAAGATCTTTTCTGCGATATTGTGTGAACGCCTGAAACCCTTTATCAACAGCCTGATTGGACCCTATCAGTGCGGTTTCAGGCCAGGAAAGTCCACCATCGATCAAATCTTCACACTTCGGCAGATCCTGGAGAAAACCCAAGAATTCCAAATCGATACTCACCACCTCTTTATCGATTTCAAGGCCGCCTATGACAGCATCTATAGAGAAGAGCTTTATAGAGCCATGTCTAGTTTTGACATCCCTGCCAAACTTGTCCGTCTGTGCAGGCTGACGATGGAGAACGCTCGCTGCTCCATCAAGGTTGGTAATGAACTCACCGAGACCTTTGATGTCAAAAAAGGCTTTAGACAAGGTGACGCGCTGTCATGTGACTTCTTCAATATTGTACTTTAACGGATTGTGCGGAACTCACAAGCCAACACCGGAGGCACAATCTATTACAAGTCTGTACAACTGCTTGCACACGCCGACGATATAGACATAATCGGAAGATCTCAGCGGGCTGTCACCGGTGCTTTTGCAAGCATTGAGGCGGAAGCGGCCAAAATGGGTTTGGCGATAAACGAGGGCAAAACCAAGTATATGCTGTCAACTAGAAGGGAAAACCAACACCGACGAATTGGACAAAACGTCACCGTGGGCAGCTATAACTTCGAGGTAGTAAGGGACTTTGTCTACCTTGGCTCTGCTATAAATTCTTCTAACAAAATCAGCGTAGAAATCAATCGAAGAATAACTCTTGCCAATCGCTGTTTTTTTGGGCTTATAAGGCAATTCAACAGTAAAGCCCTATCTCGAACTACTAAGGAGACTCTGTGTAAGACCCTGATCATCCCAGTCCTGCTTTACGGTGCTGAAACATGGACTTTATTAAAAGAGGCTGAAGATATCCTTGGTCGCTTCGAGAGAAAAATTCTTCGTAAGATTTTCGGTCCCGTTTGTGTTGACGGGTTTTGGAGGAGAAGATTCAATCACGAACTATACGAGCTGTACAGCGACATCGACCTAGTCAAAAAACTGCGTATTGGACGTCTGAGATGGCTAGGACATGTAGAGCGAATGGACACCAACGCTCCGGCCCGCAGAGTCTTCGAATCTAACCCGGAGGGACGACGCAGTAGAGGGAATCATCGCCGTAGGTGGCGCGCACAAGTTCAAGGGGACCTCGACCAACTTGGAGTGCGCAACTGGAGGCAATTAGCTAAAGACCGAGCTAAATGGAGAGGCTTGTTGGTTGAGGCCCAGGTTCACCCCGAACTGTAGCGCCACTTAAGTAAGTAAGTAGTAAAAAATACGTATAATAATATATATAGGGAATACATATAGAAATTATATGGAGATATAGAGGACTGGTATTAGTTTAGGTGGTAAAGAAAGTTCGTAGTAAAGTATCAAAAAAAAGGAACAAATTTTACTTCAAGTCATTGCAAATCATTGGTACTTTCACTTACATATATTATGTTACATACTGTAATTAAGAGATAGTTCAAATGAAAATCTATGCAAGAATTAAAAAAAAGAAAAGAAATATCGTGCCACCATTTCAATGGGTCCCTATTACGAGCCGCTGTGCTCTTGAAGGTATTTGTCAACTTCGATTATACCTACGCCGCACACTGGGGCTCTCTATATGGAGGGAGTGCTCCAAATGCAAAATTGAAATACATTTTTTTTCATTAAATATTTTTTTGACTGCAAAGTTAACATAATTGTTTATCATTGTGTTAATCTTTGCAGTACTGGAAGGTAGTAAATAAATAGAGAAAAAGCGGTAAAACATCCGGTCGCTATAAATTGCAAGATCTGCTGTTGACTTGTTGGTCATTTAAAAGTTTAATATTTTTTTTTTCGCATTTTATTTTATTCGCTGCGAAAAAAAATTATTAAACTTTTAAATATACAAAAAAATCACGAAAACCACCATAAATGACTACAGCTTCACACGTTGGTAAAACTAAGTTAGCACCCACATAAATATGTATCGGTGTATGTGCTATGGCCAATTTGATAAATCGTTTATTATGCATAATATTGTAATATTCTTGCTGGGGTTCGTTTAAATAAAACCTTCTTTTGTGTATTTTAATCGTTTATTTATTATCAAACATCAACTTTACTTTAACACAATAGTCAATCACTTTATTCTTTATTTATTTCAAAATAAACGGTCGCTACAGATTTATTTTCACAATGTCGCTTGCTTTCACCACTGGTTGGATATCTCTTGTAATCGCTGTATTCACTTATAAACAACTGTGTCGACGTTGGTTGTGGTATGGGTATTTATAGGAAATTGCAAGGGGTTCTAGAACATGCTAGATGTTTCTCCGGGTGAATTGAGGATCATGGAATATTGGGATATTGTGTGGAACAATTGTGGAACGTAAGCACACCAGGTTGGAACGTAAGCACATCAGGTTGGAATATTTACTACTAGTAGGCAATAGATGTCGTTGCACAGTTTGAGATATAGTGGTTTAGTTTTTGGTACACAAACCATCCTGTAGTCAATGCTACAATATTATAATATTATGGAGGAGGTCCTCCAAAAAGCAGGTGTCTGGCGGTGAGCACGATATCTCCGGTTTGGATTATCAAAAATAAAATAAAACAAAAATATTATTTTAGTGGATATATAAATCTAGGCAATAATCGAAGGAACAGTCGAAATTTTAATTTTTGACAAAATGGCGGCTCCAAAAACAAAAAATTCCGATTTTCGACCAACATTTTTTCGTTAAATTTGTTTAAAAAAATAGAAATAATTTGCGTAATTCTTATTCCTTCGATCAATCCTTGAAGAATATATCTGAAAGAGTTGTGTTAAGATTTCAGACCGATTGGTTAAGCGGTTGTGGAGTGTGCTCACTGACTTTGAAAACACC
Source organism: Brachypalpus laphriformis (assembly GCA_945910035.1). Taxonomy (NCBI): domain Eukaryota; kingdom Metazoa; phylum Arthropoda; class Insecta; order Diptera; family Syrphidae; genus Brachypalpus; species Brachypalpus laphriformis. The sequence goes on from OX246756.1 coordinate 62,684,963, forward strand.
GTTTTGAGAAAAACGCATTCAAAGTTTCGGCGCTTACTTTCTACCGCTCCGGGACGTCCTTACAAATATGCGTGTATTTCCAAGAATATTTTCTGAATAGATTTTAAATTTTCAGAGAATATACTCAAATATATGTACATTCCGAAAATGCAATAAAAATAAAATTGATTTTTTGAAATCTTTAACTGCGTATAACCCTTTAATCAACACATCCCAGTCGTACACTGAGTTGTATTATTTCGTCGTAGTGCAAGTGTCCCATACATGACAGCAAAAACAAAAATGTCACAACAGGCAGTGCACACTTCGTTTACTCGAAGGGAAAAAGTTGGAGTAGAGAGTATGACAAAAATAGAAGTGGGACAAATATTTTTCTTGAGGTGTTGTGACATTTCTGTAGTGATGTATGGGACACTTGTAGTGCATCTTGTATGAGTAACGCAACACAACGACCCGCCTTCAACGTGAAGGAAAATAGAGAAAAAAAAATGTAAGTACATGTATTTTTACTCAAAATATCTGAATTTGTTGTTTTGTGTGCTTTTATTGTAGGAAAGTCACGAATCTTAGCCAATTTGTAAGGGTGGTTTCTGCTATGCCAACAACACGGGGTGTTCCCAAGCGGTCGTCCATCTAAGTATGTACTAACCGCACCCGTCGCTGCTTGATATCGATGATCGGAGGAGAACTGATGCTCAGCATGTTATGGTCGTTGGCGTAATTATAATACACAACAAATTTCTCCGAATTTCTGTCAAACTCTCAACCAGCACCACTTCATCCTCTTCTTAATCGAAAAAGAGGTTATCAAATTGATAATTTTTATTTATTTTGTTCACCAAAAACTTTACTTTGCTTTTAAATACACCGCCAAACTTATGTTTACATTTTCGTTTCATTCTCTCTGATGGTTTGACATTTGCATAACTGCGATGATACGCGTTGGTTTTTTTGAGTTGTTGTATGCATCGCATACAAATCGAGGAATAGGAATTTAATTTTGATACGGCTTTAAATACGAAAGAAATACGACTGGGCATTCGACTTGAAGAATTGGGGTGAATCACATCTGCCACTACATCCTCGAGGCTAGTAAAACAGTGCAAAAAGGAACTCGCCTCGCTAGGTCATCGGTTAAGGATCTGTCTCCTTTGGGTTCCGGGTCACAGCAACATTGAGGGAAATGAGCGAGCTGATGAACTCGCGAGGCTGGGATCTGCCCTTGATGTTTCTCTAACAAAGGCGGTGAACGTCCCGTTGGGGTCCTTAATGTCGTTTTCCATTGGGCCAAAAGGAGTACTCTTTATGTGTTACGCACAGAAAAAGCACTCCCAATCATGTTCCATTGGCTGTTTGGAGTGCTGTTCCGGGAGTGTTTTTCTGTTCCGGATTTCATTTGGGAGTGCTTTCAAAATGCACTCACACATATAAACCCTTACATCGGACTACTTGTCAAAGTCATATGGTACAAGACGCATTCCTTTGTTTATTTTATTTTTTCAGTTGGGGCAAGTTAGTAGAAACAAATTTTACATATTGTAGTATTCTTTCTGGGGTTCGTTTTAAATAAAACCGTCTTTTGTGTATTTTAATCGTTTATTTATTATCAAATACTAACTTCACTTTAACACAATATTCAATCACTTTATTATTTCAAATCAAACGGTCGCTACAAACTTATTTTCACAATGTCGCTTGCTTTCACCACTGGTCGAATATCTCTTGTAATCGCTGTATTCACTTATGAACAACTGTCTCGACGATGGTTGTGGTATGGGTATTTATAGGAAATCGCTAGGGGTTCTAGAACATACTTGATGTTTCTCCGGGTGAATTGAGGATCATGGAATATTGGGATATTGTGTGGAACAATTGTGGAACGTAAGCACATCAGGTTGGGATATTTACTGCTAGAATGTTTTGCAATAGTTGCTACAGTTTGAGATACAGTGTTTCAGTTTTTGGTACACAAACCATCCTGCAGTCAATGCTACACTGCCCCCCTCTTAAAATTGTTCGTCCCGAACAAGATCATCTGGATTACTGCCATGGTAACGATGAAGACGATTTAGGTGGACAATTTTCATCTTGCCTCTTACTCCACGCTGGATCCGGAAGACGACGTCATTGATGCGTGTGACCACTTTATAAGGGCCCTCCCAGTCTTGCTGCAGCTTGGGTGACCTCCCCTTTTGCCGGTGTGGGTTGTACAGCCATACTAGGTCTCCCTCGTGGAAGCTGGACGTTGTTGCCTTTGTGTCGTACCTGGTTTTCATGCGGTCACTCGCTACCCTTATCCTCGTCCTGGTCCTCTGATGTATGTCTCGGATCCTTTCCCTGAGGTCTGCCACGTAATCCTCTTCACTCTTGGGCTCATCGTTAGAGGATCCAAATTTCACCTCACTAGGTAGCCGAACTGCTCGACCAAACAAGACTTCGGATGGAGTATGTCCAGTAGTACTGTGCACTGCATTTCGGTAGGCCATCAAGAAAAGAGGAATTTGTCGATCCCAATCGCGCTGGTGGTCTTCTACGACCTTGGAGAGATGTTCGTTTAAGGTTCTGTTGAAGCGCTCTACCATCCCGTCGGATTGCGGATGAAGCGGAGTCGTCCTCGTCTTTTTAATTCCTAGTTGTTGGCATACCTCTTGGAATATCTTTGATTCGAAGTTTCGTCCCTGGTCAGAATGCAGTTCCATAGGCACGCCGAATCTGCTCACCCAGTTGTTGACGATCTGTTCCACGATGGTCTTCGCTTCCTGGTTAGGGATGGCGAACGCTTCCGGCCATTTGCTGAAGTAGTCCATGACGACTAGGATGTAACGGTTACCATTGTCGGTTTCGGGAAATGGACCAGCGATGTCAGCGGCAATCCGTTCAAAGGGTGCGCCCACGTTGTACTGTTGCATCTTGCTTCGCGTTTTCGTTCTGGGTCCCTTGCTGGCGGCACACACGACGCATTTTCGGCACCAACTCTCTACGTCTACCCTTGCGCTGAGCCAATAGAAACGTTCTCGCACTTTCTCCAGCGTCTTGTTTGCACCCAAATGACCTCCGGATGCTCCATCATGCATCTCCCGTAGCACCTCGTGTACTTTTGACCGCGGCAAGACAAGCTGCATTATGAAATCTTTCCCGTCCGGCCTTTCCCATTTCCTTTTCAGTACACCATCTTGCACATGAAGGGAGTCCCACTGAGCCCAGTATGCCTTGAGAGTGGGGCTCCTGTCCGAGATATCTTGTCCGGTTGGCTTCTCCATAAACTCCTTCCACGCTAATATTGGCTCGATGTCTGGGTCTTCTTTTTGAGCGTTGCGGATTTCTTCTGTACTCCAACCGCCGATAGGCTCAGCTCTTACCCTTTGGATGGAAAAAAGGTTCTTCTCTTCCTGTCGCACACAATGCTTGCCGTCGATCTCGCATGGTTGCCGGGATAAGGCATCTGCATAAGAATGGAGTTTGGTTTGAGGATCCTGGATGGTGGTATTGGGGGCGTCGACTCCGACATCCGACTTCCGCCCCGCGAAACTGGTTCTTGAGCGGTCTCCCCACTCCTGGTTTCGGGAAGCCTGACCAACAGGATGGATGTTATACATGTTGGATGGTATTTCATTACGTCGCCAATTACCATAGTGTGGATAGTTTCCGTGGCTGGGTAGAATTCTGCATTGCCGTTGTAGGTGCCCTCTTTTGTTGCAGTTCCAGCAACGAATTTGTCCTCGGCGAGCGCTGTTTCGGACTTCGACGTCCATCCTCTGGCAAGAGCATTCGACGGCGGCTACTTCCCTTTCACGGTGGATTCCCTGACACGCCTGGTCTGCCGCCTCCATCATCAGAGCAAACTCCAAAGCTTCGGCGAGCGTTTTCCTTCCAGCCATTCTTACCGCCATTTGTAGTTTCGAATCAGCTATGGCATGGGTGAACGCTTCGGTTGCCATCTCGTTAATGATCTCCTCGCCGGCGTTTGGATAGGACAAATGTGCCAGTCGCTCGATGTCTGCTTGCAACTGCTGGAGCGTCTCACCCCTCATCTGGGACCTTCTGCGCAACTGGACCCTATATACTTGTTGCATGTGGTCGTCCCCAAATCGCATCTCAATGGCTTTCACCAGACTGTCGTAGTTGCGTTGTTTGTCCTCGGGAATAGTTTGTAGTAGCTCTGCAGCTGATCCTCTAAGCGCAAGCGTGAGGGCAATGGACCTCTCTTCATCGTCCCAGTTGTTCGTCATTGCCGCAGCTTCGAACTGCCTCTTATATATTGGCCATGATGTCTGTCCATCGAAGACGGGAGGCTGCATCTCTTTCCTTCTCGGGCAGTCGGTTGAATACTCCCGAACTTTCTGTTTCTTCACGCATTCGAGTTCCTTTGCCAAATTCTCGAATCTTCTTTCAACAGCCTCGAATTTTGTTTGGACGTTCTCGAATTTTGTTTCAAATGTCTCAATTTGGGTCTCTACATTTCCAATTTTCTCGTCGATTGTCCCGAATCTGGTTTCCAAACTTTTATTTTGTTCATCGAATTTGCTTTCGAGAACACTCCTTTGATCGAATAGCTGATGTTCCAGAGAGTTCTTTTGTTCGTCAAGCTTAGCATCTAGAGAATTCTTCTGCTCAGCCAAAGAATTTTCTAGCTTCTCGAATTTTTCATTTTGAGAATTCTTTTGTTCGTCGAATTTCTCAGATAGCAATTTCATTAAAGCCGACATGTCACTCGTCGTACTTACTTGTTCTTCTTCGACGTCAAACAAAGCTGTTTCAGGATCTGCACCCTCGTCCGTCACTATTTTCCGCAACTTAATAATCAATTCTCTTTTTGTACCAGTCGTAGGTTGCTCCCGCTGGCTCAGTACTTCCTTTAGTTGCGGCAATGACAAATCTTCTAGCAATTTCCGAACCATTTTTATTTTTCACTTACACAAAACGCAATACACAAAATTTGTTTTATTCCACTTTTCTGACACCAATGTAGTATTCTTTCTGGGGTTCGTTTTAAATAAAACCGTCTTTTGTGTATTTTAATCGTTTATTTATTATCAAATACTAACTTCACTTTAACACAATATTCAATCACTTTATTATTTCAAATCAAACGGTCGCTTCAAACTTATTTTCACAATGTCGCTTGCTTTCACCACTGGTCGAATATCTCTTGTAATCGCTGTATTTACTTATGAACGACTGTCTCGACGATGGTTGTGGTATGGGTATTTATAGGAAATCGCTAGGGGTTCTAGAACATACTTGATGTTTCTCCGGGTGAATTGAGGATCATGGAATATTGGGATATTGTGTGGAACAATTGTGGAACGTAAGCACATCAGGTTGGGATATTTACTGCTAGAATGTTTTGCAATAGTTGCTACAGTTTGAGATACAGTGTTTCAGTTTTTGGTACACAAACCATCCTGCAGTCAATGCTACAATATATATAATTAACAAATTGATAATATGTTAATAAAAACATGATGGAATTGCTAATATCCTTTTCCATTGGGCAAAAAGAAGGCATTTTTTGCTTTGTTTATCTGTAAAAAAATGTAAACAAAAAATCAGACATTCACCAACACACGCAGAAGTAAGCAAAAGACGATTTCACATGTTCCATTGGAATCAAAAAAGAGTGAAATCGGGAGTGAAACCAAAGGAAAACGACATAAGGGAAGCATTTTCGCGCATTATCTGCTAAAGGCAGATAGTAGATGGCAGGGGTGCGGAACTGTGTTGTCTCTAGGCAGATGTGGCCGAAATACTTTCGGAAAAGAACGCAAGATCTACTAAACAGAAACCGTGCAGATATCACAAGAGTTTTGGCAGTTAGTACTGGCCATTGTCCCATCGGGGTTCATGCGGCCAGAATAGGTATTACTTTTAATGTCAAAATCAAAATAATAAAATAATGGGCAAAATCGCATCACCTCCCCGTGGTGCCCGCTGGATAGCTATCTGATAGTGAACTAACGATGAGCGTATGCTGAGTCTGACGATATATGTGTAGCTGAACACTCGGACCTGCGTAAGCACATCTGGGTGAACTTCAGCGCGCATATGTTTAACCGGATGAGGCATCTCTTGTTGACCTGATTGGCTGAAATATGCGTCTCAGAAGTCTAGCAAGAGGTCCTCAGAAGGAGGACGTGCAGCGGATGAATTCTTCCGATGGAATCAAAAGTGACGTCTACAGACCAGCGGATACCTTACCGGAGCTACTTCAACATATTTGGAGCTGAGGTCTGTAAGGATTTCCAATACTACGTCAGGGTATTGAAAAAGAGATGGTGGCGGATGAACCCTTAATGGGCCAACGGCAGCGCTTATATTCCCAAAGTGGGCTACTGACATCGGTGCATCCGGCCCCTCGTCCTAGGGGTTGCTAAAAAAGGATCTGGTCCTCCAGGTTGGGGTTTGTGCCGTCGGTTAACTTTCCTACCACGTAAAAAACCTTCGGTTACGAAGCAACCAACAGCCTCGGATACGGATGAATTTACTGTTGACGACCCAAGCAAACGTAAAAAGGACAACGATCTTCGTGTCTGCACGTGGAATGTTAGGTCCCTCTATAAACCACGTGCAGCCGAACAACTTGCGGAGGCCCTAGAGCGTCTCAAAGCAGACATTACCACCATCCAAGAAGTGCGATGGGATGGGCCGGGCAAAAGGAGTATGAAAACTGCGACATCTACTACGGCGATTACTACAGATGAAAAGAACAGCGTCTATTCGGGTGCAGATTTGTCATTGGAGGCAAGGTTTAGGCAAGAAGTCTTGAGTTTCCGGCATGTGAACGAGCGCCTTATGACTATCCGTATCAAGGCTAAATTTGTCAACATTAGCCTAATATGCGTTCACGCCCCGCATGAGGAGAAGGACGACGCGACAAAGGATGACTTCTACCAGCTCTTGGACAAGACTTATGAGCAATGCCCTAGCCACGACGTTAAAATTATCCTAGGTGATTTCAACGCAAACCTAGGAAGAGAGGACGCCTTTAGTAGCGTGGTCGGAAACACAGCCTGCACGACATCACATCCGACAACGGACTCAGGCTAATCGACTTTGCGGCAGGGCGAAACCTTGTCGTAGCTAGTACGCGGTTCCCACGTCTCGACATTCACAAAGGAACATGGCTCTCCTTGATAGAAAAACTGTCAACCAAATCGATCACATTGCGATCGACGCAAGGCACTCCTCCAGTATTCTGGGTGTCCGGGCCTTCCGAGGAGCCAATGTGGACTCGGATCACTACCTAGTTGTAGCCAAGGTACGAATGCGGATATCCATAACGGAACGAAATCAACGAAATACTGTGAGGAAATTTGACGTCGGGCGGCTGCAATCAAGAGCAAGAGACCGCCAGAACCTTTGCCGATCGTGTTTCTTCTAATCTCAATCTAAGTCCTATGCCGCCAGCAGCAAATGCGGAAGACCAGTGGCAGCGTTGCCAACAAGCCATCTGCCGCCTCTGATGTACTGGGTTTCTCTCGCCCACCACAACGAAACCCCTGGTTTGATGAGGAATACCGGCAAGTACATGCAGCTAAACAAGAGGCGTACAAAGCAGAGCTGCATGGAAGAACCAGAGCTGCTTACGAGCTCTACTTGCCTAGGAAAAAAGAGGAACACCGACTTCTCAGAAGAAAGAAGAACTTGAGAAGCGCTCGATCGAGGAGACATTGTTGCAGGAATGATGTTCGCAAATTTTACCAAAAGGTAAAAAGAACATGCCAGGGTTTCAAAGCCAGAACAGAAGCCTGCAGGGACGAAAATGGTAACATAGTAGTAGAATCGCAGTCAGTGCTGAGGATATGGAAGGAACACTTCTGCAGACTTTTAAGCGGCGATGATGACCAATATTCTGCTGTCAGGCAGAATGAGTCATTCAACAGTGACGTTGGTAGTCAAGATTCCCGTCAACCCGATCAGAATGAAGTGAGAATAGCGATATCTAAACTCAAATCCAGCAAAGCTGCTGGAGCCGACGGCCTTGCGGCTGAACTTTTCAGGCAGGAGGAGGTGAGTTTTTTTTTTCTTTTGTCGGGATAGGAAACACTCGACTGGAGCACTCAGACACAACTGGTCCATTGTACTGCCAGAGAGCAAACCCTGATTTGCTCATTTTATTGGAATTTCCTTGACTTTCGGGAAAGCCAAGCAAGCACTTCAGTGATGAGGAGCTTACAGTACCAGCACTCACCACATCTGCACCGAAGATCTGCCACCTGACACGAGGAAAGGCCGGACACTCACAGAGATAATGTTCCGCAGTGTCATCGCTCTCTCCACAAGCATCGCAGATTGTAGTGTCACTAAAGCCTAACACGTTAAGGTGCTTGGCAAAAGCGAAGTGGCCTGTCAAGACGCCGATAAGTTGTCTACAGTCTTTTCTGCTGAGAGACAGCAAGAATGCCGCTGATTTCTTACAGACGTCCGGGAGCATGCGTTTAGTCAACTTGCATCCTGGAGAGTCATGCCACACACAATTGTGCTCGTGAGAGACTCAATCGTCAATGGAAGCCCTAACCGAGGACGCTGGGAGACCCAACGCGGGTTCGGGACCTGAGAAAGCCTCCTTTGAGCCTTGTCTAGCAATCTGATCGGAGATCTCGTTCCCCAAGATCCCAGTGTGACCTGGAACCCAGATAAGAGGCAGAGAATTCAGCCTTGCGACCGAGTTCAAAGAGTTTTTGGTTTCACCAACTATTTTGGAAGTGGTTAAAGGGTTAAGCAAGGCCGTAAGCGCAGCCTGACTGTCACTATAGACACAAATGCTACGTCCCTTCCACCTGTTCTTCACAACATAGTTCATGGCCATTAGGATTGCATAAGTTTCCGCTTGAAAAACAGACGCATATTTGCCTAACGGGAAATGAAGTCTAATGTTGTCGACTTCCACGAAGAACCCAGCGCCAGACCCTTGACTGGTTTTGGAACCATCCGTGAAAATACGACTACATTCAATTCCCGGCTCAGAATCTGACCGAAGCCAGTCCTGGACACAATGAAAGTCGACTCTGAATTTGCACATCAGCTGGAGTTCTGGTGTCATTTCATCAGACGGTATATCCATAAGACAGGAGTCGTAAGATAAGTGTCGAGCAAGTTCATCAAAGTTCCAGTGTGGAGTATACCAAAAACCGCCTCGCCTAAGACGATGGATGGCTTTGATAGTGCAACCCATGATATACATAAGTATCAAGGGGAGGTAAGTTCAGCAAAGCGTCTAGAGCAGAGCGAGGCGTACTCGGGAAAGCTCCCGAGCAGCTGAGACAAGCCGTTCTTTGGAGTTTCGCGCAAAAAGCAACCACATATTTACGCGAGAGCCCCTTCCACCAAACAACCAACGCAGATGCGAGGAATGGTCTTATCATAGCCGTGTAGATCCAGAGAACTTTATCCGGTGATAAGCCCCAAGTCTTGCCAAAAGCACCCTTACACTGCCAGAAGACTGAGAGCGCCTTGGATGTTTTCGACTCGACGTGTTTAGACCAATGAAGTTTCTTATCTAAAATCACTCCCAGATATTTGGCTTCATTGGAAATGCGAATGTTGACGCCTTTTAGCACTGGCTGAGTCAGACCGGTCAAAATCCTCCTTCTCGTAAAAAGAACAACCTCAGTTTTAAGAGGATTCACCGAAAGCCCATTCCTAGTGCACCATTCATCGATCATATCCAGCGCCGCCCGCGCGTTAGCACAGACCGCCGCCAGGCATGGCCCGACAGAAAGTACGGCGACATCATCCGCATATGCCTGAGCGTAGACCTTAGAAATATTTAGAGTGTTCAACAGAGAATCGACCACCATGCACCATAACAATGGAGACAGAACGCCACCTTGCGGACAGCCCCTGTTTACCCCTGTCATAACATATTGGCTACAATCCGGATCCACTACCAAAGTTCTATTCATTAGCATTGCTTTAATCCACAACACTAATGTTTCATCTACCCCGTGTTGTCTGGCAGAGTCGCACATGCAGTCAAAAGTCGCATTGTCAAAAGCACCCTCAATGTCGATGAAGATACCCATTGCGTATTCTCTCCTATCAAGCGCGCATTCAATTCTGGCCACTAGATTTTGAAGCGCGGTCTCACAGGATTTCCCACGCTGATAGGCACGTTGCATCTCCGATAGTGGATGCAGTTTCAAAGCAACTTTGAAATTCTACCAGTTTCTCCATACTTTTCAGTAAGAAGGATGTCAAACTTATAGGTCTGAAATGAGGAGATGAGTTGGTAAGGAGCATGCACAAGCTCATCTGTAAAATCTAGTCGGACGAAAGTATGCCCCATAAATAGAACCTTAGCATCATTTGCCCGATCCGGAAGAAAGGAGACCCTCTGAACTGCGCCAATTACTGAGGTATAAGTCTTCTCAACATCGCATATAAAATCCTGTCTGCCGTATTATGTGAGCGCCTAAAATCGATCGTCAACAACTTGATAGGTCCTTATCAGTGCGGTTTCGGGTCGGGAAAGTCCACCATTGATCAAATATTCACACTACGGCAGAACTTGGAAAAAACCCATGAATATAAAATCGATACGCACCACCTCTTCATCGATTTCAAAGTTGCCAATGATAGCGTATACAGAGACGAGTTATACAGAGCCATGTCTAGTCTTGGCATCCATGCCAAGCTCGTCCGTTTGTGCAGAATAACGATGGAGAACTCTCGCTGTTCCATCAAAGTCGGCAAGAACATCACCGAACCGTTCGATGTCAGGAAAGGTCTTAGACAAGGTGACGCGCTATCATGCGATCTATTTAACATAGTACTTGAGAGAATTGTACGAAACTCACAATCCAACACCGGAGGTACAATCTTTTACTAATCTGTACAACTACTCGCTTATGCCGATGACATTGACATAATCGGAAGAACTTAGCGGGCAGTCAATGGGGCATTTACGAGTATTGAGATCGAGGCAGCAAAGATGGCTCTAGCGGTCAATGAAAGCAAAACAAAATATATGTTGTCTACAAAAAAGGACACCCAACATCGGCGTCTTGGACAGAACGCCACAATAGACAGATATAATTTTGAGGTAGTAAAGGATTTCGTCTACCTAGGCTCTATGGTGAATTCCGCAAATGACATCAGTAGGGAGATCACACGAAGAATTACTCTTGCCAATCGTTGTTTCTATGAGCTAAAACGGCAATTGAGTAGCAAAGCCCTATCTCGAACTACTAAGGTAACTCTTTATAAGACTCTAATCATCCTAGTCCTGCTGTATGGCGCAGAGACATGGGCTTTGACAAAACCGGATGAGGATGCCCTTGGTTATTTCGAGAGAAAAGTTCTTCGAGCGATCTTTGGTCCCGTCTGTATAGACGGTGAGTGGAGGAGAAGGTACAATGCCGAATTATACGGCCTGTACAAGGACATTGACTTATCCAGAAGAGTTCACATACAGCGACTAAGATGGCTGGGTCATTTAGAGCGGATGTAGCCCAACGTTCCCGCTAAGAAAGTTTTCAAATCCACCCCGGATGGACGACGCAGTAGAGGACGACCTCGCGGTATGTGGCGCAAACAAGAGGAGGGGGACCTCAACTAACTTGGCGTGCGCAACTGGAGGCAACTGGCTCGTAACCGTGCTAACTGGAGAGGTTGGCTGGTAGAGGCCCAGGTCCATCCCGGACCGTAGCGCCATCTAAGTAAGTAAGTTCGTTCGTCCAATTTTGACTTATGCGAGTCCAGTATGGCGGAACATAAGCCCGTCTTATATTGAAAAACTTAGACTATTTGAAAGAAAATGTCTTCGAGCCTGCATGCGTATGTATAGAAGCGCACATTCCGACTTTCGGCATTACATTTCTAATAAGAGGCTACTGGATGCTTCCGGTGTGTCCAGAAACGACAATGTCATTCTGGATCTTGTGAGGAACCATTTCGCGCGGTCAGCGAGCGTTACAGAGAACGAACTTGTGTCGGGCTTATTTTATCCTAACCCTGGGTATTTCCGAAATACTATGATGAGTGGGCTCATACCCCCTGAAGCATTCTTGTATCTAGATGCGCATGGTTACTTATCAGATTCGTTGAACGTTCTAATTATTTACCATCCTGCTAGAAGGGCGACAGATAAATGTATCCTCTACGAGCCGATGGACTCAGGGGAAGGGAACGCTGACTTGAGATACTGCGTAAGCATACCTGAGCGAGATTCAGTTAACGATGACAGGTTGAATAGGGAGAAATATTGGTGGCTCGACTGGGCTGAGGCTAGCGTTTAGGGTAAGCAAGGCCGGACCTTGATATGTGGTTTCTGGTATACCACTGAAGGGCCGATTGACTGGTTTATCTATCTTTTGATTCTTCTTTTCGGTGGTGATTTGGAAACCACATATCATGGTCCGGCCCGGGATTTAGGTTAAGGTAGTTTAAGTTCTTTAAGTTTAGTTTGGAGGAAAGCAAGTCCGACGGCTGGAGTATCAGCTATAGTATATGCCGCATCTTAAAAAAAATGCGATATATGTAAGAACATAGGCATAGGCATCTATAAGGTATTCATCCACACAAAGTGGAATATAACGTCCATATCTGGTCTGGTGCACCCAAGATCATTCTGCACATTCTAGATACTCGTATGGTATAGAATCACGGGTTAAAACTTATAGGTTATCGGGACATTGTAAACTCCACATTCTTACTTGAATATCGTAGAAGTGTCTCGTGTCTTTCCCTATTTTTTTTTTTTGTTTTTATAAAAATGCTCCAGCGCAATAGTCAGTTATATTCCTCTTCTTCAAAATTTCAACTGCAATACGCGTGATACTTCGACTGCACATCAGTTCACCCTCAAGTCCAACTCCAGATGTACTGTCAAATATAGGAATTCGTTCATAAGCCGAACAACACGTAAGTGGAATGATCTACCAGTCTCTGCAATACCTAACCGGTATCTCTTCCTTTCCTCCCCTCCTCCTTCCCATCCGCCCGTGCCCTATTATATACGAGTATATATAAAAAAAAATATATAGGTATATCGGCATAGCACTTGCTACCTACTCCAACAATAGGGCAACAGGGCTGGCCTCCCGATTTTGGATCACTCGGTTACTGAGGCCAATCAAATGCTGGTGTCGTTGCACTTGTTTGATCCAGGCGTTTATAGGCCTGCCTCTCGTGCCTCGCAAAGTGTTTGGAACATTCATTGATATTGCCTTTTTAACAGGGTTCAAATAATCTCTTCTTTGAACGTGGCAATATCAGCTGAGCCGGTCGCGGTCTTTTTTTCGTAAGATGGTTTCTTTGACGTGAAGGTTTCCACGGATCTTCGAATTTCTTATTCGATCAAGCCTTGTCACTCCTGCTGTCATGCGAAACATCTTCATCTCAGCTGGCGTAAATTTACTCTCATACATTTTTTTTACATCGTCCAACATTGTGAACCGTATGTGAGCGTTGGATGCACAACTGCCTTCCTTTAAATTTGTTGGTCACAGAAGATAGCAGAGTTTTCTAGCCACTTCATCCACCCTACGCTTACACGATGATTGATATCGTCATCACAGGTTGCTTTGCTATTGATCATAGGTCCCAGATATTTGAACTTTTCGCACTTAGGAAGCACTCTTCAATTTAAATGAATGTCTGGAATAGGCCTGAGTGGATCAGAGAACGGGCAGCGCAAGTACTCTGTCTTTTTTGAACTAATGCGAACCCATTTCACTCCAAAATGCCCACCTATAGGTAGGTAGGTAAAGTGGCGGTCCAAAAGAACCCAATTAGCGCTTAAAGTGCGCCGTTTTGTTACCACGGACTCGTGTATACCTATTGTAGAGGTTAGTTAAAAAGTGATGTTAAGTTTAAACCCAGCCCGTGGAGTTCAGGAAGAGGATTAGTTCTCATAGTTACTGTGCCCTGGGACCCAGAGGAGAGTGATTCTCGAGTGAGCGCTTTCCTGATTCAATTCAAACCGGCATTGCTCTACCAGTTTTGAAGAGATGCAAACCGCATCAATGGCCTTGATGGCAGCCTGGCTATCTGAAAAAAATAGCGATATTGTGATTAGATGTTGAAAGATTGTTTAGCAGGCGGCAGGCTTCTCGAATCGCAAGAAGCTCCGCTTGGAAAACACTAGCAGAGTCTGGGAGACGGAAACTTACTTTACTTACTTAGGTGGCGCTACAGTTCGGGGTGAACCTGGGCCTCAACCAACAAGCCTCTCCATTTAGCTCGGTCTTTAGCTAATTGCCTCCAGTTGCGCACTCCAAGTTGGTCGAGGTCCCCTTGAACTTGTGCGCGTCACCTACGGCGATAATTCCCTCTACTGCGTCGTCCCTCGGGGTTAGATTCGAAGACTCTGCGGGCCGGAGCGTTGGTGTCCATTCGCTCTACATGTCCTAGCCATCTCAGACATCCAATACGCAGTTTTTTGACTAGGTCGATGTCGCTGTACAGCTCGTATAGTTCGTGATTGAATCTTCTCCTCCAAAATCCGTCAACACAAACGGGACCGAAAATCTTACGAAGAATTTTTCTCTCGAAGCGACCAAGGATATCTTCATCCTCTTTTAATAAAGTTCATGTTTCAGCGCCGTAAAGCAGGACTGGGATGATCAAGGTCTTATATAGAGTCTCCTTAGTTGTTCGAGATAGGGCTTTACTGTTGAATTGCCTTATATGCCCAAAAAAACAGCGATTGGCAAGAGTTATTCTTCGATTGATTTCTACGCTGATTTTGTTAGAAGAATTTATAGCAGAGCCAAGGTAGACAAAGTCCCTTACTACCTCGAAGTTATAGCTGCCCACCGTGACGTTTTGTCCAATTCGTCAATGTTGGTTTTCCCTTCTAGTTGACAGCATATACTTGGTTTTGCCCTCGTTTATCGCTAAACAAATTTTGGCCGCTTCCACCTCAATGCTTGCAAACGCACCGGTGACAGCGTGCTGAGATCTTCCGATAATGTCTATATCGTCGGCGTATGCAAGCAGTTGTACAGACTTGTAATAGATTGTGCCTCTGGTGTTGGCTTGTGAGTTCCGCACAATCCGTTCAAGTACAATATTAAAGAAGTCGCATGACAGCGCGTCACCTTGCCTAAAACCTTTTTTGACATCAAAGGTCTCGGTGAGGTCATTACCGACCTTGATGGAGCAGCGAGCGTTATCCATCGTCAGCCTGCACAGACGGACAAGTTTGGCAGGGATGTCAAAACTAGACATGGCTCTATAAAGCTCTTCTCTATAGATGCTGTCATAGGCGGCCTTGAAATCGATAAAGAGGTGGTGAGTATCGATTTGGAATTCTTGGGTTTTCTCCAGGATCTGCCGAAGTGTGAAGATTTGATCGATGGTGGACTTTCCTGGCCTGAAACCGCACTGATAGGGTCCAATCAGGCTGTTGATAAAGGGTTTCAGGCGTTCACACAATATCGCAGAAAAGATCTTGTATGCGATGTTGAGGAGACTGATGCCTCTATAATTGGCGCAGTTGAGGGGGTCTCCTTTCTTGTGGATCGGGCAAACGATGCTGAGATTCCATTCATCAGGCATACACTCGTCTGACCAAATATTAGAAATGAGTTCGTGTATGCACTCTACCAATTCATCCCCAGCTGCCTTGAAAAGTTCGGCCGGTAAGCCGTCAGGTCCAGCAGCCTTGTTGGATTTTAGCTTGGATATTGCTATCCTTACTTCGTTTTGGTCAGGTGGACGGAAATTTTGACTATCATCGTCTATGTTGAATGGTTCATTCTGCCTGACAGCGGGATGTTGGTCTTCGTCGCCGTTATACAGTCTGCAGAAGTAGTTTTTCCAGATTCTCAGCACCGACTGTGATTCTACTACGAGGTTTCCATTTTCATCTCTACAGGTTTCTGTACGGGTATTACTTCTCTGACACGTTCTTTTTACCTTTTGGTAAAACTTCCGTACATTGTTCCTGGAGTATAGACTCTCGATATTCTCAAACGCGCTTCTCATGCTCTTCTTCTTCTTTTGGAGAATCCGATGTTCTTCCCGTCTCTTTTGCTCGTAGAGCTCACGAGCAGCTCTCGTCTTCCTTTGCAGCGCCGCTTTGTATGCCTCTTGTTTTGCTGCATGCACTCGCCGGCATTCTTCGTCAAACCAGGGGTTTCGCGGTGGTGGGCGAGCGAGACCCAGCACATCAGTCGCGGCGTTTCTGATGGCATGTTGGCAGCGTTGCCACTGGTCTTCGGCACTTGATGCTGGCGGTATAGGGGTGATTGAGAGATTTCGGGATACGCGTTCAGCGAAGAGTCTGGCGGTCTCTTGCGATTGTAGCTTTTCGACGTTAAATTTTCTCACAGTAATTCTTCTTTGTTGCTCAGATTGGGATATCCGCATTCGTACCTTGGCTACAACAAGGTAATGATCCGAGTCTATGTTGGCCGCTCGGAAGGTCCGGACATCCAGAATACTGGAGGCATGCCTTGCGTCGATCGCAATATGATCAATTTGGTTGATCGTGACATGATCATTGGACCGCCATGTCTGCTTATGAATATCGAGATGAGGAAACCATGTGCTTGCTATGGTGACATTTCGCTCCACAGCGAAATCAATTAGCCTTAGTCCGTTATCAGACGTGGTGTCGTGTAGGCTTTGCTTACCGACTGCTCTACCGAAGACGTCCTCCTTTCCTATTTTGGCGTTAAAATCGCCCAATACGATCTTAACGTCGTATTTAGACGGAAACTTACTTCCACTTATATCCTATAACCCCTCGGGGGGCATATGGCGTCAACCACGCCTGTGCGCCATCGTGTTCGGAGTTCTGCAACGCGTTTGAGCTGCCTCCAACTCGATTTGCTTTCCGGCAATGTTAAGTTGAGCACGAGTATTGGAAGTACTCAGGGCTTTTGTTTTGGCCGTGTTTATTTTTAGCCCCACTTTGTTTGCCTCAGCTTCTAGATTTTGGGCCATCAAATGAAGATCCATTATCCGATGTGAAAGTAGACAAACATCGTCAGCGTAATCTAGGTGTTTAAGGTAAGATGTCATAGTCCAACGAATTCCATAATTAGCTTCCGTCAATGCTGCACGGAGTACATCGCTGATAACCACCAAAAACAATAGTGGTGACAGTATGCACCCTTGACGTACTCCACTTTGGACTTCAAAATCCTCCGACACCTTACCATTGTGCACGACGTGACACTTGCCGCCCTCATGTGTAGCCTTGATAATAGCTATAAGCTTTTCTGGAATGCCTCTCCTGCGCAAGGCCAACCGATGTGTGCAGGTTCAAGGCCCAGCGGGGAACAGCAATCATCAGCCACCCGAATATAAAGGAAAAACGAATTACATCGAAGTTTTTCCAACCACTGCACCAAAGAAAGGTTCCTGCCTGGTAGTACAATGGACTAGAAAAGTCTGAGTGCTTCTGGGACTTGGGTTTCCTTTAAAAAAAAAAAAGGTCAACCAGATAGCATCTCGATTCAAGCTGTCGAAAGCCTTCTCGAAGTCGATAAACAGTAAATGTAGCGGAGACCTATACTCAACGCATTGTTCGATTATGATCCGTAAGGTGTTTATGTGGTCGATGCAGGAGGATCCAGCGTGAAAGCCTACCTGTTCGACATCGAGAGTTGAATCTAAATGTTCTTTAATTCGTTCTAGAATTATTCTAGCTATTATTTTGGCTACAGCTGGAAGAACACATATACCTCTCCAGTTACCGCAATCCATCAAGTTACCCTTCTTTGGTAGCTTAATGATCATCCCCCTTTTCCACTCCTGTGGAAATTGTTCACTATCCCAAGCTCTCCGTATTAGCGGATGCAGCAAATCTGCCGATGTATTTGGCGCCGCTTGAAATAGCTCGGCAGGGATGCCATTAATACCCACCGCTTTGTTCTTCTTGAGGGACTTGATTGCTGTTATTATTTCAGTTTTACTGGGAGGTACGGTGCGAATTCGGGAATCTGTTGCTTCGAACTGCTCATTCGAATTCAAGATCATACTGCCGTCGTCTAAGTGATTTAGCACTGTAGGAAAATGTTCTCTCCATCTAGTGAGCCGGAAAGACCTTGATATATTCAGCTGGTCAGAGAAGATGATTTCGCCGACTCCGCAGTCCATCTTCGAACCGTGCGTGTATATCCCTATATCATAGTTGCAGGTAACGCTTCCGTTCTTCCATTCTTCTCTGGAAGGGAATTTTGTTAAGAAGGATTTTCTGAAGTTGAGTTTGGGTATCGTGTAGTCGGTCGAGGACGCAACCAGTTCACTTCGTTTCATCTCCAGGACCTTGTCGTGACCATATGGCCTTGTGGTCCAGCATCCATGTTCCCTGAGTCGCACTGCGCTGCATATAGTTGTGTCTATGATGTGTAGTTCGAGAGGGATCAGATGCAAGATCACACTGAGAGCATCTGTTGGACAAGACCTCATTGCTCCTGCGATACCCACGCACGCCGATCTCTGTACTTTTTTTATTCTGTCGATATTGTACTTTTTGCTCAAAGCTGGCCACCAAACGATAGCGCCGTAAGTAAGAATTGGACGCACAACAGCTAAGTACATCCAAACGGTCATCTTTGGCTGGATGCCGGTACCTTGGTTTTGGTGGTAAACAGCATCATTTCAGTCTTCTCCGGATTTACTCCGAGGCCACAGCTCGTAGCCCATGACTGTACCTTATCCAGAGCCCTCTCCATGAGTTGACTTAACGTGGAGAGGAACTCCTGATACTAGTATAACCATATCATCCGCGTACGCAACCACCTTAAAACCCTCCCTATCAAGTTGCACCAAGATTTTATTAATCGCCATTAACCAGACTCCGCCTTGTGGAGTTCCTCTGTTTACCGTCTTAGTTGTACTACTGTTGCCTAGTGTTGCACGGATTATACGAGTACTGAGCATAGAAACTGTCCATTGGCTAATAAAGCCTTCTCCACCTAACTCGGTGAGAGATTCCTGAATAGATTCAGTGAAAATGTTGTTGAACGCTCCTTCTATATCAAGAAATGTGGCGAGAGTATATTCTTTGTAGTGAAGAGTTTTTTCCACTGTACGCACGACCTCATGAAGAGCAGTTTCTGTGGACCTATACATCAGATGCTCGTTGCAGGGACGTAGGATCTTCACTTTAGATGGCTCCATCGTCAGCAAAGAATAGCTTAAACTGTAAATAACTATTGCGAATTTACTGCGGAAGCTTATAATAGAAGCACCACACTGGGCATACCCTTGGGGTATTTAAGAACTACAAGCAGTAAATGCCAACTGGTTTTACCTTTGTAAGTTAAAATTAAATTTAATTTATTTATCTTGATTTTTATAATTACATCATTTAATTTTAAATGGTTAAACAAAAAATCTCTAAAACATGTTTGTAATTATAATTATAATATATATCTCATAAAAATTTAATGCAATAATAAGGACGAAAAAAACAAAAAAAAAGTTAAAACCTAAAAAAAACCCTTTTGCTTCCGTTAAAAGTAAAATAAAAAGGAAGGCAGCCCCAAAATTGTGTGCTAATTTATTTATTAATCTCCAACATATTTTACATTCACTTATCTGCATGTGTATTGACCTTAAAACACTCCGAAAGAAATCCAACAAAATCCCATTCATCAGTATATCTCTCTTTTTTTTACGGTTTTTTTGTTCCCAATCTTTTTTATTTAATCGTATAACCAATAATCTGCTCTTATAACAAATTTAAAAAATAAAAAATAAAAATAAAAAAAATTGAGACACATTAAACGTGAGCGTGTGTAGGTGTGGCTGGTTGTGTCCAGAAGGTGACAAAAAAGAAAAAAAAAATTACCTAAAAGTTAATAAAAAAAGAAATTTCAAATATTATTTGTTTTTGTTTTTGCAAAATACATAAGTTAAACATTTTATTTTTTGTTGCTTCTTCTTAGTTTTTTTTTGTTGTTTTTGTTTTTGGATTTTCTACCGATGATGGCGTATATATGTAGCTTTTTGTATGTGTATAGTTGGTAATTTTTGTTTTATTCTTTTTTATTTATTTTTTTTGTTGTTTTTATTAAAATTTAAATAATTAAAAAATGAATTTATGTTTGAGATATAATTAATTTATTCGGTGATCGTTCTTGTTTCCTGAACGAGATACTGAACAGAGCCGGGAACAGTTGAGGTGGTAACGAATGTACGATGCTTGGCACGGATTATGTTCAAGTTGCTCTCAGCGTTTTCGGCACGATCCTCGGCGGCTTCAAGTTCACGTTGGAAGCGACGGACGCGGGTGACGGATTGTTGGGACATACCCTCCTGAAAAATGCGGGAAAAGAAAGAAACGAAACACATTTTGAGGATCCCAAACACACTCCAGAATATGTTCAATGCTAAAGCTTTGGCACCCTGTTTGGAAGCTTCAAGTGAAGGCATTCTTAATATACTATTGAAATGTCAGTCATAAGAACGTTAACAGTTCAATGTAAGTGAGATGACGTTTCCAAACAAGGCGAGTAATTGATATAAACTTCAAACCCTGCGTTTCCTATTCTCCTTGAATCTGATTGATCTGAACAAGGATACCTTGGTCGGCAATGGGTATACTTAGTACAAACAAACGTTCCAAGGCGAACAAGACGACTTCTCTCTCTCGCTCTCTATCAATTACTTAGCAAGTCGCACGAAGTGACTCACCTGTTCGTTCAATTGACGCTTGAACAAGTTGATCTTAGAGGTGGATTTGTCCAAAGCCTCTTGCAACAAAATGATGTTCTTTTGATCTTCCTCGCATTGGATCATAACTTCCTTGACGGTGCGTTCCTTCTTCCTGAGGATCTTGATGGTTTCGGCGTGCCTCCTCTTCTCTTCTTCCAATTCAATTTCCAAGTCACGAATGCGAGATTCCAATTTGCTGATGATACGCTTGCTGCCAGCAACAGCGTTCAATTCGACTTCCTCAAGACGGATGGACAAATTCTATAAAAGGGGATGGTTAAGCTTTATCCTATCTTCAAATGTAAAGAGTGATCCCTTACCTTAACTTCAACTTCCAAAGACTTCTTGATGGTTTCGATCTTGACAATGCGCTCTTGCTCAACGTGCAATTCCTCGATGGTGTGTTTCAACTCAACCTACGACCAAGGATGTCATTAAATACTCAAACCTGGGATTTAAGTCAAGGGAAACCTACTTGAATCTTTTGGTAACGCTCGTCGCTGATACGCAACTCCTTGGTGACTTCTTCATAATCGGAAGCGACAACTGACAACTCTTGTTCAAGTCTGGATTTGATTGAAGCCAAGTTAACATTGATGGTGGACAGCTCGCTGATGCGGGTCTGGGCCTCTTCGTATTGCAATTCAACGGTACGCTTGGCACGATTGGCGCTCTCTAATCCTGCACGAACTTCTTCCACTTCACCGCTCAATGTTTGGATGCGACGTTGAGCGACACTGTATTGATCCAAAGTCTGTTGCAATTGTCTTTGGATTTCGTCGTAATGAGCTTGGATTTCAGTCAGCTGCAAGGATTGCTTCTTGATGATCTTTTGCAAATCAATATTGGTCTTATTGGACACATCCAAGGACATTTCCAATTCAGTGATTTGAATTTGCAACTTCTTCTTGATGCGTTGAACTTCGGTCTTAAGGCGGGTCTCAGCCTCAACGACACGTGCGCTCAATTGTTCAAGTTCGATGGCAGTTTGTTTGCTAAGGATTTAAGAGAATAAGGATAAGTTAGTTGGAGATCTAAATTGATTTTAAAGTATACATAGTAACGATGTTACCCTGTTTGAGCGATGGACAGTAGTTCTAGTTACATATCTATCAAACTTCTGCTCTTAAAATCTTTGGTTAACGAATTGTCGTAGGTCTAAAACTGTGATATTTGAAATAGGACTCGTACAACGGCTGATTTTGTTATTCATGGAATGTACTCTTTACGTGTGTGTTATGTGTAATGAGCTTGCAAAATTAAGTGTTTGAGCATTTTTATTAAAACCACATGAGTTCAGTAAAATTTAGTTTTGATATAGTATTTGCAAAGCGCAGGAAAACATGAGAACCTTCTCTGAAAATGATTTTCTAGCTTTACACAGCAGTTGTAAGACCCGTACTGACGTATACTACTCTGAGCTGGTGGTATGTTACTGTTATGGTCATCAATCTTACTGTAAGGACTTGACATACTCGCAGGACCTATATTTGTGCAAGTATATACAACAAATAGTTAGTCTAAGTCAGTCTGATGGCTGGATATGAGAGCTCAAGAAAGAATATTGCTTCCTGATTTTAGCTAGGACACAAACCATAAGAAGTAGTTAGATCGGGAATTCGATAACCGTATCGCCCTAATTAATCGTTAAGGAAAGTAGGAATAATAATCGGATACAACGTAATTGATACCACACAGTGAAACTAAAAACAAACAAAACGATGTATGCATGCATGTAGAGGCAGCGGCTTTCGGCAAGGAGACCCGCTGTCACGTCATTTCTTCGATCTCGTACTGGAATAGATAGTTCGCGGAGGGGGAGTTTACACGGAAAGCAAAAAGCTAAGATACATTGACTACATTGGCTTGGCCACATCAACCGGATGGGCAACAATGCTCCAGCCAAGAGAATCTTCGAATCACAGCCCCCGGGTTTGAGACGACGAAAACAGCTCAACCTCCGGTATAAAGACCAAGTAAATGCGGATGCCATAAAACTTGGTTTGCGTAACTGGAATCGGCGTGCTTGGGATCGACGAGGATGGAAGGAAGCTGTGTATCAGGCAGGGGTTTTATATGGGTCGGGAGCCCATTAAGTAAGTTAGTAAGTATTAGTAGGTAACGTTGAATGTCGAACAGGCTGGATCCTCCTGCATCGACCACATAAACATCTTACGGATCATAATAGAGCAGGTCTCTGCTCTACTGTTTGTTGACTTTGAGAAGGCTTTCGGCAGCTTAAATCGAGAAGCAATCTGGTTGGTCTTTCGCAGAAGGCATCGCAGAAAATCTCATAGCTATTATTAGTACTACATACTCGTACGAGGGTGGTAAGCGTCACGTCTTAAACAATGATAAGACGTCGTATGATTTTGAAGTCAAAAGTGGAGTACGTCAAGGGTGTATGTTGTAAGCGCTGTTGTTCTTGTTGGTTATCAGCGATGTACTCCGTGCAGCATTGACGGAAGTTAGTAATGGAATTCGATGGACTATGACAAATTACTTTAGACACCTCGACTACGCCGACGATATTTACCTGCTTTCATATCGGATAATGGACCTTTATTTCATGGTCTAAAATCTAGAAGCTGAGGCAAACAAAGTGTGGCTTAAAATAAACACAGCCAAAACGAAAGCCCTGAGCACTTCTCAACTCAACACTGCTGGATAGGTAGTCGAGAAAGTACACATCTTTCTATACTTAGGTTAACCGCGGTGACACCGGACTGTATGTGTGCAGCGGAATCGAAAAGCTAAAAGCTGCGTTCGGAATTCTATAGAAAGTCTGCAGAAGCAGTGTTCTCAGCTAAAGAACCAAGCTGCGACTGTTCCGCTCCAACGTAGAATCAGTACTTAGAAGGTGGGTACCACTATCATATGCAAGCTGCAAGCATTCGTAAACAGATGTCCAATGATCATCTTTTGGTCCAATCTTATCTTAAAGAAACAGCTTTATCTGAGAACGGGACAAGAAGCTATAGACATTCTTGTGCGAAGGAAAAAGAGGTCGTGGACTGGACACACCATAGGCGCGACGATAACTCCGTTGGGAAATACTTCATGCAATGAGATTCGCTCACCCAGGTTGGCAGAACAGCGGGATGCCATAGGTAAACGTAGCGCAGGACAGTCGAGCAGGAATAAAGCTCTTTGGGAATGTGCTGGATGCTGCTCAAACAGTATGACGCCCTATGCCCCGCGAGGGGTTAGTATTGATTGTCATGTGCTTCTCCAAACCATCTCCCTCAACACCAATACGCGTACTCTGAGGTCAGTACCACTCTTAATTGCCTGTGTAATAAGCCTGTGTCTCCAATACTACGCATGGCTAATGATATATATAGCGCTTCTGATTTTCAGTGCCCCAAAAGTACACTCAGAAACTCCCCTTGTACCCCTTTTACTCTCAGGTCCTGATATATGTAGATTCAAACTAGCTTTAAGTATGTTAAGTTAGGTTAGATTAGCTGTCACACTTAGACCAGCAGGTCCATTGTGATGTCATGGATCTACCATTAGACCACTCAGGGGCTAATTGAAACCAACCGGAGGTTTTGATAAGGCGATAGATGTTTATGACGTCTAATGACGTCAAATCCCTGAGGTTATCAAGGAAGGGGGCCCTAGATGAAGAATTCTTTTACGTGATAGCGCTGGACATGTGCATAGGAGGTGAATGATGGCTCCTGCAGAAGCCGTTAGAGAAGAGGCCAAATCTCTTGTATAAGTATAAGACAGTGTCCAATGAGGACACCGATAACGCAGCTGATCTGTGATCGCTTTAGCTTAACCTACTCGGCGCTACGTTTCTGGTCCAGATAAGAGAAGATATGTCTCGAAATATGATATGTTGAGCCGTTCTCACATCTATGGTTAGTCTTGCTAATAGCGTTCAGGTTTAGTAGATGCTTACATGTAGCGAGGAACATACCCAGGGCTTGATTATCATGTAGAATCTTGAGAGTTTTACCCTGTCTGGCGAGCACGTCAACCATGTAGTTTCCCAGAATGTCCCTGTGGTCTGGCACCTAGCATAGGTCAATGTTGAACTGCTCTGTCATCTCCGTAAGAGACAAATGGCAATTGAATGTGGTCTATGAAGTGAAGGAGCACAATTCCAGGGACTTAATTGCCACTTGACTGCCAGTGAAAATGCTAATATTCCTGACAGATAATACGTTACATTTTAGCCAGGACAAGGCTTCCTTAATCGCCATGATTTCCACCTAAAATATTACAGCGATCTGGCAGGCGGAAAGAGATCCTCAGGTTGAGCTTTTAGGAGAAAACACCACCACCCCTCCCCACCTTCGGTCTTAGAGCCATCTGTAAAGAAGTAAAGTGACCTAACTACCATAAACAGGAGAAGAGTTGTCCCAATTATCCCGTTCAGGGATACTCATACGGAAGTTTCGGTCAAATCTCAGTTTTGGCGGGGTGTAGTCCGCATTTTCATGGGTGAAGTTGAGAAGATTAAGGATCGAGGAGTGGCCAATGTGGTATGTGTACCACTCCAAGGAGGCTTTTAGACAGATGCCCGCTTTAGTAAATATTGTAAGAATTAGATTTAATTTCTTAAGTGCCTATATCAAGCTATTTATAGCAATAATTGATAAGTGATTTACGAAATTCTACATACTCGAACGAGTAGTAGCAAATAAAATTCTTGTAATGTTGTATCTTGCTTAAACAACTGCAAAATCCACCAAATGACCGAAGTGTTTCCTTAGACTTAAAATAAAGGTACTTGCAAGTGAAATGGATTCAGTAATAAACATTTTTCTTTGATTTAATTGGTCGAATGTACATTTATTTTACAATATATAAGTCACTATAATAGAAGCTGTAATCTTTTATTGTTTAATGAGGGGACACCATTGCCAAATTAAATTACAGACAATTTAAAGTGTTTTCGTTTTAATGACTTCCCTGTGAAGCATCGCATTCAAGTGTGTTATTAAATTTCATGAATTGCACAACATTAGACAAAACACAAATTCATTGCCAAGGTCAAGGATACCTAGACATGTGGGATAGATCCATCTCTACTCGATATGACTGTCCAAACAAATAAATTCCAATCATTTGCAAGCCTCATTAGTGGCATTACGTAATACATAAACAAATCTGTTGTAATAGCTATTAAAATGTTTATTTTCACATCTATCACATACTGTGACAGTTTAAATATATTTTTTTCCTTAAATTAAA
The DNA here is from genome assembly GCA_945910035.1 of Brachypalpus laphriformis. Taxonomy (NCBI): domain Eukaryota; kingdom Metazoa; phylum Arthropoda; class Insecta; order Diptera; family Syrphidae; genus Brachypalpus; species Brachypalpus laphriformis. The sequence goes on from OX246756.1 coordinate 62,710,793, forward strand.
CAAATTCAGCTAATTAGTTAAATAGTGATATGGACTTAGAATTCGCTTATGTCTATGCCATCTGAGTCAGTGTTTTAAGAATTTAAAAATTTGGGCCAAGTCGAATGGTATTTTTAGAAATCTTAACTTAAATGCAATTTAAATTCTGTTTTCTAAATACACGAAATGTCATCTGACAACCCAACCCAGGTACGAGAATGTCTTGAATAGAAATAAAAATAAATTTAAATTTACAAACTAATAGCCAAGAAAAGGAATTCCTTTGTCTAATGTTAATTGTCAAACATAGAGCATATCTCCGAGTGAAATAAGTAGAACTAGAGAATGTATTTGTATTTCTAAATGATAACTTAATTGCAAACTGAATTGTATTCAAGAAGATTAAACTGCAACCATGCCAAGGGCGGGTATTTTACTCAATGAAAGGATGGTGTCTGCGATGTTGATTGTTCTCACCTGATTGCTATTTAAAGTTTGACAGTTTGAAAACGGTCAGAGACTTTAGCCTTTTCCAACAGATTTACTTGGCCAAGAGTACACTTTAGCCACCTTTCTAGACTTGTAAGGAGCCTTTAATGTAGACATTGAAGCAATTTCTAGTGATAGAAAACTACCTTAGTCATTGGATTGTTTCTATGCTCAGCGCTAGAATTATTCAGGCAACGTAATAGCAATATAACAAAATTTGCCAGTAGGGAAACATCTCAATTTGGCGACAATTCAACTCTACTATTGCTCATAGTAATGGACAAAATACTTTTAAGATTAGATAGATAAAGGATTAAAAGTTGGCTATGTGGATGACATACTGATACTAGTATCAGGAATGTTTCTTTCCGTAATCGGCGTAATCATCGAAAATGCTCTGAGTAAGGTAAACGTCTTGCCCTGAAATGAGTTCTTGGCGTCAACTCGAGTAAAACAAAACTGATGGTCTTTCCAGCAAAATCAAAATAACCGACTTCACACTTCCTCGACCAAATTATCAACTACTCTCCCTATCGCCCAGTGCTAGGTATCGAGGAGTTATCATAGATCAGAAACTTAATTGGAAACTAAACATATTACAACCGGTTAGAAATCATGTGTAGCTTTCTTCGCTGTAAAAAAACTTTCTGAAAAAATGGGGTTTCAACCAAAATTTACTCTATGGATGTACACAGCCGTATTACGTCCTTTCCTCACATTTGGATCAATATTATGGTGGCCGGCTTAAGGAAAACAGTATAACATAACCAAACTTAACAAGCTACAAAGAGCAGCATATATAGGCACCACAGACGCTGTACAATCAACTCCGTCAGATGTTCCAATAGCATTTTACCCCTAAATATGCAGATTCTGGGTGCTAGACTGTGAAATCCTACGGCCATAGTAATATTTTGGACTCTCTATCGAACTCGTATCGATTCCAACAGATTAAATTATCCCCAAATCGATTTTCACAAAAAGTTTCGACGTACAATTCTCCACAAGAACAGAATAGTAAGACGGACAAATGATTAAGGATTTCGATCTAACAATCTACACAGACGGTTCAACGATGGACTGCGAGGTTGCTGTAGGTGTATTTTCTGGTTGGGTGTCAAATCGCCCAAAACCAAACCGCCCAAAATGCAAAAAACTAAAAAAATGTCAAATCACCCAAAAAACAGGTTGGGCGATTTAACATTTTTATTTTTTGGGCGATTTGACATGATGTCAAAACACCCAAAAAAGTGATTTTGGGCGATTTTGTGTTTCGACTATCTTAAGACGGATATGTGTCATATCGCCCAACACCAATTCGCCCAAATCTGGAAAATGTCACATCGCCCAACATTTTTGGGCGATTTAACACTATGACAGATCGACCAAGAAATGAAATGTCAAATCACCCAAAGCAGAAATGGGCATTTCATCGCAATTTGAAACAACCAACACATAGGAAGGTCAAAAAAGGCGACCAAATTGAAAAAGGTTGAAAACATTTATTTTCTGCAATTTTGGGCGCAGGGACATTAGCCCCGGGGGCATAAGTCCCACCGCATTGGGACATAAAATGTTGGGTCTTATGTCCCACCTACAAACCTCTCAAGGAAAACAACGGCCAAATAAGATGGCGCATACGTAAGTCCACAATGTATAAACAGTGCAATGTGTAGGGGGGGGGGGCATGCTGCCCCCCTGCAACCCCCCTGCTTGGGGTCACTGTTGGATTTGAGGCGGGTGCGAGGTTGGGTGCGAAACATGGATATAAAAAAACTTTGCATACACGCATCCTCGTACCCACCTCAAATCCAACAGTGACCCCAAGCAGGGGGGTTGCAGGGGGGCAGCATGCCCCCCCTTACACATTGCACTGTTTATGCATTGTGGACTTATGTATACGTCTCTTCGAAAAAAAAAAATTTGTCATACATATGTATGTACAAATGTCCCTGCGCTCATATTATATTCATTAATAATCGGAAATGAAGGATTGAAGAAATGGATGTATTGCCAAAAAAAACGTAAGCTGCATTGAGCCTTACTTACGACGTCAATCGCGCTGATTGCTTTGTCGGGCTCACACTTACAGTTACGGGGAAACAAAATCGCTCGGTGGAGGGAGGGGGGTCTGCGAGTGGTTGCGTGGCGCAACGCGACGCAGCGCGAAACGGTAACCGCGCCGCATTGCGCCGCGTCCGGCGATCCTTCGCGCGCGGACGCGACGTGAAAGCGCTGTGACCGCTAATGTAATTGTTACAATTCGTTTTGAATGCAGTCTTAAACCCAATTTAATGAAAATGTCAATCCGCCCAAAATCTGTTATATTTTTGGGTGATTTGACATTTTTCTTCATTTTTTCGCATTTTGGGCGATTTGGTTTTGGGCGATCGGAAGCAAGGCTATTAATGAATTCTGACAAGACGCCCACTTTCTTGGGCGTTTTGTCATTTTTAAATTTTTGGGCGATGTGTCGTTGTATCATATCGCCCATAATTTTTGGGCGATGTGACATTTTTCCAATTTGGGCGATTTGGTTTTGGGCGATTTGACACCGAACCGTACTTTCTGAATCCTTGACATCCCAAAATCATACAGATTTCTGAATATTGCCAGTGTATTCAAGGTGAAATTACTCGCAATCTAATGCCTTCCATTGACTTCCCCTAACTACATGCTTTATATAGAAACGGGACTACCGGCGATGTTCATTAAGACTCTCAAAATGCATTTCGATTATGTGATAAAAGTTTTTAATATGGAGGCAGGTCGCATACCGAGGATATTAGAAGAATACGCTTTGACTAGAAGTGCGTCCTGTTTTGCAAAATGGAAAGAGATAGCTGATAGAGCGAATTGGCCTCTTAATTTGGATTGGCGTAATACCCATCATTTGAGAATGGAGCTGTATAACATCATAACCAGCCTAGATACCAAAATCTATAATTCGTTTGTTGAGGAAGCTCAAGCTTCTGTTCATAGAGAAGTCTACTCCAAGTTTTCACATGACGTTAGAGATAGAAGTTACATGAATGAAAAATATGGAACAGATGTAATATCAACCATTTTCAAAGCACGATGAGAATTAATGCCTCTGAATTTCGTCCCCCACCGACCTGATTTGCCGATACGGTGCGATCACTGTAATCTGGAGGTACGAGAAAATGTGTTACACTTCGTAGGAGTTTGTGCAATACTGAAGGAGATAAGGAGACTGCACTTAGGAGAAAACCAACTTTCACATGAAGAAGTACATAGCGTATTGAATGGCAGAGATTGGTTATCGCTATACAAATACATTAAAGCTGCAGCTAGTTATCGTAGACAAATAGTAGATGAAGCCTTTTAAATATATAAAAGCCCATTTTTTTTTGAACATATTTATTATTGATTCTTTTTAATTGTCACTCTGGGAGACTCTGGGAGCTTTTGTCATCCTGTAAAGAGATTTGTTAACCTTTGTATGTTATATAAAAAAAAAAAAAAGGATAAAAAATCTAATTTAATCTAATCTACTCGCAATCTACGAAACATGCCGCCAGATCAAGCTATACACAAATACATATAACGCCAGTGCAAAAGATCGCAATTTTCATTGATAGACAAACTGTTATTAAAGCAATTGCCTTGGCTTCTATATCCTCTAAGCTAGAACAAGAATGCTGAAATGAGCCAGCTTCACTATATGGTCAATTAGGTTACTCTGATCTGGGTTCGAGGCCACAACAGCGCTTATGAAAACGGATGGCAATGGTGCAGTGTGTAGTGTGTTTGCTCGTTAACCGACGCGTGCAGGTTCGAGCTTCAGCGGGGAACAGCAATTACCACCCACCCGGAGTATAAAGGAAAAAACGAATTACAACGAAGTTTTTCCAACCACTGCACCAAAGAAAGGTTCCTGCCTGGTAGTACAATGGACCAGAGAGTCTGAATGCTCTAGGATTTCGGTTTCTTTTTTTTTTTTTGTTTTATAAAAAACTTTTATGGAAACTGGCCATGCAAGGCTCAGCTCTCCACTGTTCACATGCAGAATTAGTCAACACTCCGCTGGGAGCAGTCAAGGCAAGAATTTCCTCAATCTTTCTTATTAAAGTCAACCTCAGTTGGACTAGTCTGACAACTTGTGTCATATCTAGAAAGATGTGGCCAAACTACAACAAGGTAAAAACCAAGAACTTTCTAAAAAGAACGCGTAAACATATCGCCATGATAACAGTGATCACCACAATGCGGAGACTACAGAACACACACTGCCGTAGTTCTAATGTCGCAACCGAAAAAGAGACTCTTTCCAACTATATACGCGCCTGTCCGGCACTACCTAGAGCCAAACAACGAGCTTTAGGTAAGCCCTTCTTCAACTCACTTGAGGAGGTCTCAAGCAAAAATATTAAAGATTCAATATTTTTATTCCTATTTCGGCGAGGTTATGATCTGACCACTGATCCGCCTGTGGAGTTCGGCTATTTGACCTCAGAAAATACCGCCAGGCCTCCTGATTTTGGATCACTCAGTTACTGAGGCCAATGAAATGCCAATGTCGTCCCATTTGTGTGATCCAGGCATTTATAGGCCTGCCTCTCGTGCTTCGCGATGTCTTCCAATAACTTCTTAAATTCTACAGGATGGATTTAGAGACTTCTCACCAACATACTTCAACAGCTAGGTTGCATGAGCCATGATATCAAAACGACTACCACTTTTAGGTATCTACCTTCCTATCTACCATACACAATTATATAATTTGCTTTAATGGGAAGAACCAACAAGCTAGTGATATCAGCGACAATGAAATTGCGATTTGCTAGTACTTGAGATATCAGAGTCCAGAAATTATTTTGTGTCCACAAACTTCTGACTTAGCCACCAGCAATGTGCTTGCCATTTTAACCAAAAAAGTGGTAGAAATCGAAGACACAGAGCTTCGGTACCCAGCGAGCAAACAGCGCACCTAGTCAAAATGTCGTCATTGTCTACTGACGAGCCCAGCAGCTACCATATTGGAGCGAAACGCATTTTTTTAAAGTAAAGGTCATACAAAAATATCATAAGTTATCTTCTTTCTTAGCTTTAACTTTGAATTGAACAGATATCAACTTAAAATCGATCGATACTGCTTACTTCATGATCATTAAGTATAAGCCTCATGGAAGCTGCTTCGACACTCCCAGTTCGAGATTATATTCGAAAAATTCCCTGATAGTCATCCTGAGCTTATACAGAAGGAAGCAGTAGAAGATGAAATCACCAATGAATTGCAATGAATTGCACTTTAAGTGTTGTATGATTGCAAAAATTTAACTCTCTAGGTTTTGTGTCTTAATTAAGCTAAGCTAAGTAACTTGGCTCTGACTTCTGGACACTACTGAGCAATGATTTTTACGAATTTTGAAACTTCGTTACGATATATAGGGCAAAAGATATGGTATACTTATGTCAAGGTATTTTGTTCGTTCACTTATTAGAAGAAGATATTGTCACTGCACCACGATTAATCCTCTAGAACTTGATCTGTAAGTTTTTCTATAGCATGAGCCAGTTATATTGAAATTGAATAAATGTCCCTAAACAAGGATTTTCAGTTGAGCCGGTTGGTGTTTTAAGAAATCGTCTTCTTACTTAGTTTCTAGGCAACATTTCTGGAAGAAATTCCCATCATAAAAGCAATGCTCTTCTGTGCAAACTATATATGGTACATATGTATCTTGAACCAAAAGACCCTGCCATTTTTATTTGTTAACGATTTCTATATACGGCCTGTACAAGAACATTGACATAGCCAGAAGAGTTCACATAGAGCGACTAAGATGGCTGGGTCATATAGACCGGGTGGAGCCGAGCGCCTTTCCATCCCGGAAAGTCTTCGAATCCACCGGATGGACGATGCAGTAGAGGACGACTTCGCGGTAGGTGGCGCAAAAGAGTGGAGGGAGATTTCAGCCAACTTGACGCTCCTGGGGACAGCTGGTTCGTAACCGGGCTGGCTGGAGAGGTTTGTTGGTTGAGGCCCAGGTCCACCCGGACTGTAGCTCCACCTAAGTAAGTAAGTAATGATTTCTATAAATGTCCCTCCTCATACTTTTACTCACACTCGTGGATCTTAGGGCTTTCTCTACCAACTCTACCAAGGAATAAGGCACATTCACAAAGGATGCTGTGAGTATCTTAATCTTATACATACCCTTAAAAAAAAGAGCTTCCAGGTACCAGTGTCGGCCATTCGGCAAGGTTTATTTAAAAAAAAATTCTCTATACTCGTTCGGAATATGGTACACTTTACTTACACTAGGTAAGGTGAGGTGGATGTCCTAGCAGAGTCGGAACTCACTTAGGCTACGGTTAGGTCTATTGTGATACCGTATGTTTTAAGAACTGGAAGTAATAAGTCGAAGGTAATAGTGTTCAGAGGCGGTGGCGGTAGGTATAATCAAAACGAAAGGTGGATGTATCAAGGAGAAATGGTAGAAATTGTGCGTGAGTACAAATACTTAGAAATTTTAGTGTCCTCGAACTTAAATATGAAGAAGCATCTAGAATTAAAATTATCCGAAGCCAAACGAGCAACCTCTTCGGTATGGAGTCGCTGCATCAATAATAAGTATGTAACTCATACCTCGAGGCAAAAACTCTTCCGCTCAACTGCAGCTTCGGTTCTCTTATATGGAGCGCAAGTGTGGGGATACTGTTCCTTTACCGAAGTTGAGATGTTTCTTCGGTATTTCTTGAAGCGAATATTCCGTTTACCAAGTAATACGGCTAATAACATGCCACATTTAGAGACTGGCGCGCCACCTATGTTTATAGAAACACTGAGACTACATTTTGACTACGTTGTAAAAGTTATGGCGATGAGTTATGATAGGTTGTCAAAATTTGTACTCAAAAGCGTAATAAGAAATAAAGCAGGTTTCATCCAAGAATAGGAGTGCCTTGCATCAGACTGTGGTGGGACCATACGCATAGCACTCGATGAGCCACATGAATCTCTAAAAGCACAACTCAACATCCTACTGGAAAAGTAGATTGAAGCATATATGATCGATTCGTCATTAATGCATAGTCCTCCTAGGATAGAATTTATTACAGTAAACTGAAATACCATCCAGCAGAAACGTACTTCCTAAACTGTAATTCAGCAGAGAAGATAAATATAATTTTCAAAATCAGAGGAGAATTACTGAATCTAAATTTGATTCCACACCGTCCAGAACTACCTATTCTATGCAATCTTTGTAATATGAAGATACCAGAGGATATATTTCACTTCATTGTAATATGCCCAATATTAAAAGAAATTAGAGTCTTATTCTTCAACTCATGTATCTTAAACATGGATGAAGCAATTAAAATTTTAAATGGAGATCGTGACTGGAATTTACTTTACAACTACTGCGTAAATGCACTTCGCTACAGAAATTGTATAGTTGAAGAAGTTTTTTAGAAGGTTTAATTGTATCTATTTTTAAAACAAGAATATATATGTATTCGTGTGTAGGTATACAAATTATTGTCAGTCTGGTAGGCGGCCATAGCCCAAACCTCAATAGAGACTTAGAATATTTCGTGAAGAATGTAATGACTTTATAACGAAAATAAAAGTCACATAAAGCTAACTAAACTAAGAACTGGAAGTTACAGGATACCTATGGGTACTTTAGATAATATCAATTTCGATGTGGGCTGCTAAATCTCAATGTGCCTGAAGTGACTGATTCCATCGACCCCTCATGTTCTAGGTGGACCGTCAAGGTAGTAGGGCAGGCAAGAGTATTAGGAGTGATTGATGTAATCGAACTCATGGTACTATTATGCAATATATCCAGCTACATATTTGTAAGTAGATGATTGCTGATACAGACTTAATAGGTTATGGTATACTTTACAACAGAAAACAGCGAATTCCCATTCATTTAATTTTATTCTCGTATCTATTCATATTTCTACATATTCCTTAACTCACTCAAAAATATGAAACTATTTTAAAACATACGTGTATTATTGCTCATATCCCTGGAGGAGTTTAGGATATATCAAACATTGCTATAGAGTACCCACTATTCAGGCCGTAAGTTGGAAATGATTTAAAATCGTCTACATAAGCTGTGAAAGAAAGTGGTCTGTTGTTTCTTTATTGATATAAGATCGTATACACTAAACATAAGTAAAAAAAAAAAAAACAATCTTCGCAATTAAAGAGCAATTCTTCTAATTGAATCTATTTTAAGATAGCGCCCTAATAAATTTTGCGGATTCGATCTGTGTCTTTTTTATTTTATTTTTGTTTGCAGTTTAACGCCTAAAAATAGTATTCCTAAATTGAACTGCATTTTGGTTGACTTAAAAAACAAACAACATACATATATACATTCTGTTAAACACTAATAGTTGGCACATGTTTCTTTGGTATTTCTGGGAGGGAATTACGTAATGGAATACTCGTATGTGAGTATGTTTCTTTGTAAGCCAGTGGAAGACCATGAACATTCGTATCTGACACAGGCACGTTTATTTTTCTTGACAAAAATTCAAAAACGATGTGCGTGCATCAAACAGATATGATGTTTCTTTTAAACATCCGTCATACGTCATTACTTTGTAGTCGATATCGTGTATTACTTTCAAATACGCAAGCCTCGATATTTTTTGGCATAGAAAAGGAACGATGTGGTACATTTGTCTTATATATTGTATAAATTTGCAAATAGAATAGCAATCGGTAATAGAATGCTTTTTGTTTGATGCTATTTTCTTAGGAATTACCCACTTGACATTTACTTGGCAATGTGGTGTAAAAGTGTACAAGACTGCGTAAGTTAAATGGCTAATTAATTTACTGTATTCAATTTCTATGACTATATTGTACATATATATATGCATAAAATTAGAGCGATTGTACCGAAGGATTGTAGATATGCACGTACATAATGTACATAATAAGGGCCAAGCAGTCCTGGGCAAAGAGATGTGGACTATTGGTCAATCCCCAGAAAACAGAGTTAGTACTATTCACTCACAAAAGGATAATTCCAAAATCTGTAATACCTTTTGTAAGGGGTATCCCCTTAAGTATCTAAAGCAAAGCGAGATACATTGACCTGGATCTCGATAGGAAACTGAACTGGAGACTGATCATTAACAATAGAATCATAAATTTCGCAATTTTGTTGACAGAATATGCCTCTTGGCGCAATTTTTTTAATGTTTTGCATCTTCGTTTGGTTTAACATCCTTCCAGACCCCATTTTCAACTTCGAAGAAGTGTTTAAATACTTTCTATTAAATCAAATCACTAAAACTGACTAACAACTTACACTGCGAATGGAATCCACAACTGAAATTCTAAAGTATTTATAACCTGTTCCAATCACTGTCGCGGGTAACTAGGGACACATTGGAAATTCCAAGAAAATTACGGAAAAAAAAAAGGATTTATGGTAACTTTTTGATTTGGTTTGGTGAATTTTCTTTAAGATTGGTATTGATAACTTAACAGCAATACTTGGAGTACATACGGAACAAAATTATCGAGATACTCCGAAATCAGTGGGTGTCTCAACCAGTTGTCGAGGAATGTACAGGTCTCTTCGCAAACGAGTCTAAGTGGTGCAGTGCAATGGTTGGCTTTGATTTTCACTATTTCATTCAATCATTTCTTTGAAAGATAATTCTGGAGTGGAAACATGGTCGAAGAGAAATATTATTAATTTGCCTTAATTACCAAAAGGCTGACCTACACAGCTTTATGACAAGTACATACTTATACAAAAACTTGAAGAACACTCTCAGAGGGGGAATCACATCTGTGGAATAGATCGAATAGATCGAGCGCAAACTGAAGGATTAAATTTCATCAACGGCAAAATTTAGAAGGATCTCCTGTTGGCTGAACTTGCCAGTATTTGAAAAGGATTTCCAGATTTGTGTTCGATGATTCAGAGACAAAAAGTCGTCTTCGGCGTCTGATATATACAAGTATATCACTATCAACTATACCTAATAATAATAATAAACTAATTTGTAAACTCTGATTTAATTAGTTCAGATGAGTGCATTAATTACACTTGGTTGGAGTAAAGATAAACTTCTTCTTCTTCTTGTTCCTTTTTAAGCGAGGTTATGATCCGAAAATAAGGGATCACAACCCTCCCACTTCACCGCATTTCTACTGATACGCCTGTGGGGTTCGCCTATTTCACCTCAGAAAATATCGGCAGGCCCGCCGATTTTGGATCACTCGGTTACTGAGGCCAATGAAATGCCGATGTCGTCGCATTTGTCTGATCCAGGCGTTTATAGGCCTACCTTTCCTACATCACGATGTCTTTGGAACGTGCATTGATATTGCCTTTTTAATAGGGTTCAAATGATCTCTTCTTTGAACGTGGAAATACCAGCTAAGCCGGTCGAGCTCTATTTTTCGTATGATAGTTTCCTTGACGTGAAAGCTTCCACGGATCTTCGAACTTCTTATTCGATCAAGCTTTGTCCCCCTTGCTGTCATTCGAAGCATCTTCATATCAGCTGCCGTTAATTTACTCTCATACGTTTTGTACATCGTCCAACATTGTGAACCGTATGTGAGCGCTGGACGCACAACTGCGGTGTAGAGCCTTCCTTTCATCTTAGGTGTCATTTTTCTGTCACAGAAGATAGCGGAATTTTCTCGCCACTTCATCCACCCTACACTTACGCGATGATTGATGTCGTCGGAGTAAAGATAAACGTATGGAAAAAAACCAAATAGAATCTGGAAGGAATCTGTATAGGAGTTTCTTTCTTCCCCAATGTTTTCACGAATAAATAAAAAAAATCAATTCAATCGGAAAAATCTATTTTTTTCGGGTATTTTCTGTTTTGCATTTCTTCTGCACTGCTTTCTATTTAAAACTTATGTTTCTGAAATGTTGACGATGTTATTTTGTATGCAAGCGATTCAAACATACAGCTTACCCAAAATGAGCTTCAGAGAAACTTCGATAAGCTCCAGTCACTTTGTTCGGAATAGAAATTCAAGACCATCTAAGCAAATTGTAAAACCATACTGATCCGCACTTCACTAAGATGCGTTCTTCTTCTTCTTCCTTTTATCAGCGAGGCTATGATCCGAAAACAAAGGATCACAACCCTCCCACTTCACCGCATTTCTACTGATCCGCCTGTGGGGTTCACTAAGATGCGTTCGTTCAGATTTAAGGCGAAACTGGAAGAATGTGCATATTACGGGTTCTGATGACCTTCGTATTGAGTCTAAGATCATTGTCATCTTAGACATTGGTATGGCTGTTTTACTTCAACTATTTGAGATCCAGTGCGAAGATCATATGTTACCAAGCCTTCGTCTGTTTGATCCTGCGAGTCAAGTATTGCGGAACATTAGGACATCATAGGTACATAGACAAACTTCGGTTGTTTGAGAGGAAATGTCTTTGAGTGCATATTCCGACTATCGGCTCTGCGTCTCTAACAAAAGACTATTAGAAGCTTCCGGTGTACCCAGAAATTACAATGTCATTCTGGATCTAGTGGAGAATCATTTTGCACGGTCATCTAACGTTACGGAGAATGAACTTGTTTCAGGCTTGTTTTACCCTATCACTGCTGGTGATGAATTGGTAGAGTGCATTTACCAACTCATCTCTAAAATTTGGTCAGACGAATGTATGTCTGATGAATGGAATCTCAGTATCGTTTGGCCGATCCACAAGAAAGGAAACACCCTCAACTGCGCTAATTATAGAGGCATGAGTCTCCTCAACATCGAATATAAGATCTTTTCTGCGATATTGTGTGAACGCCGGAAACCTTTTAACAACAGTCTGATTGGCCCCTGTCAGTGCAGTTTCAGGCCAGGAAAGTCCACCATCGATCAAATCTTCACACCTCGGCAGATCCTGGAGAAAACCCAAGAAGTCCAAATCAATACTCACCATCCTTTTATTGATTTCAAGGCCGCCTATGACAGCATCTATAGAGAAGAGCTTTTAGGAGCCATGCCTAGTTTTGAAATCCCTGCCAAACTTGTTCGTCTGTGCAGGCTGACGATGGAGAACGCTCGCTGCTCCATCAAGGTCGGTAATGACCTCACCGAGACCTTTGATGTCAAAAAGGTTTTAGACAAGGTGACGCGCTGTCATGTGACTTCTTTAATATTGTACTTGAACGGATTGTGCGGAACTCATAAGCCAACACCGGAGGCACAATCTATCACAAGTCTGTACAACTGCTTGCTTACGTCGACGATATTGAAATAATTGGAAGAACTCAGCGGTCTGTCACCGGTGCGTTTGCAAGCATTGAGGCGGAAGCGGCCAAAATCGGTTTAGCGATAAACGAGGGCAAAACCAAGTATATGCTTTCAACAAGAAGGGAAAGCCAACACCGACGAATTGGACAGAATGTCACAGTGGGCAGCTATAACTTCAAGATAGTTAGGAAATTTGTCTACCTCTGCTCTGCTATAAACTCTGAGAACAAGATCAGTGCAGAAATCAAGCGAAGAATAACTCTTGCCAATCGCTGTTTTTGTGGGCTTATAAGGCAAGTCAACAGTAAAGCCCTATCTCGAACAACTAAGGAGACTCTGCATAAGACTCTGATCATCCAGTCCTGCTTTACGGTGCTGAAACACGGACTTTATTAAAAGAGAATGAAGATATCCTTGGTCGCTTCGAGAGAAAAATTCTTCGTAAAATATTCGGTCCCGTTTGCGTTGACGGGTTTTGGAGGAGAAGATTCAATAACGAACTATACGAGCTGTACATCGGCATCGACCTAGTCAAAAAACTACGAATTGGATGTCTGAGATGGCTAGGACATGTAGAGCTAATGGACACCAACGCTCCGGCTCGCAGAGTCTTCGAATCTAACCTCGAGGGACGACGCAGTAAGGGCTTTCCTCACCGTAGGTGGCGCGCACAAGTTCAAGGGGACCTCGACCAACTTGGAGTGCACAACTGGAGGCTTGTTGATTGAGGCCTAGGTTCACCCCGAACTGTAGCGCCACCTAGGTAAGTAAGTAAGCATATGGTTATTTATCAGATTCAACGAACGTACCAGTTATCTATCATATTGCTAGAAGAGCAACATATGAAAGTATCCTCTTTGAAATGATTAGCTCAGGAGATGGAAATACTGACTTGAGATATTGCTTAAGGATACCAGAAAGGGATTTGACCAATGTCGGCAGATATAATCGGGAAAAGTACTCGCGGCTCGACTGAGTTCTGGCCGATGGCTAGCATTATTAGGTCCTGATATATGGTATGTATTTGGTCCGTCGTTGCTTAAATTAAACTAAAGAACAAATAAAACACGTCAGGGTCTAATAATGTGTAATGTTTTGTCACGATTTGCTTTCAAATACAAAAACAAAAAAAAATATAAAAGTAAAAAAGATAAATAAAAAAATTGAAACTTTATAGACCTTAAATCATTTAATCCAGATGATGCTGTTATTTAAGTTAAAAACGAGGATGTATCTGTGCTGAGTAATAAATTCGCAGAAAACTGTATACTAAACATAACCCATTTTAGAAAGGGCCAGTGAACTAGAAAATTTTAAGTGAATATCCAAAATGATAGACCTTTGTTAAGTACTGCTCATTTAAAATTTAAAAATTGTCTGATATTGATATTTTCTTGTAAATTAAATCCAATTGATTTTTGTTAAAACAAGATTAATATCTGTACATTAGAGTAAGTAAACGCTCGGCCTTATGTGACTTTAAAAGGTGCATATGGCCTTTTAATTGCTTCTTTGTTATGTATGCGAATATCTATCACTTCAAAAAAGCAAAATGAATCATTTTTATCATCCACATGAGGCTAGCTAGTCCATTACTCTTTCAAATCTCGCAAGCTCCTCTCCCGATTTCTGACTAAAACAAATCAGTAAGCCTGTTGATATCATAGAGATAGAAATAGTGATGATACCACAAAAGTTAGATAAGAGAACGATATCCATATACCCAGATGTCTGCTGTGATCTTAAAATCTTTTCGACTTCATTACTATCTAATTTAATTGATTACATTATCTATCCTATATGCTCTCGATTTTTTCATTCGAAAGTGCTCTGCTAAGTATCTGAATAATTTAAAAATCAATTGTCAGAGAAATTCGATATCCATCGAGAAGAATTCAAAGCCAACAAATTTGCTTATGTACTTCTTTGTTATGTATTTGTCAATGTAGATACTTGAACTAGTGTGTGCCCACGCATCTAGGCCAATTGTTCATGTACTCTTTTGTTCTTTGCTTTCAGCTGTCCCCTTCTTTTTTTATTTTTATTTGTCTGCCTTTGTTCTTTCGATATCCAATTGACATTTTATCAGACCACATTACTTTCAAGTGAAACTATAAATAAATTGACAACTCAGTCTCTGCTGGTTTCGTAACTTTATTATGTCTCGTATCACCATTTTGTTTCTCATTTTCTTTTACAAACTTGTCAACCATTATCCTTGTATTATAGATCGAGAGATAAAGGACAACTATGAGTACTGTTGTGTTATGAATGTGTCACACTATCTAAGGCCTAATCCACCACACCATTACCACCTCACAAATACAACCTGTAGTTCTTCAAACGCGGATGTTTAATCATAACCCTACGACAAATAAAACACTTATGATTGGGATCGCACCTTGAATCGGAGTACATTTCCACGGTTTTCTGATTCAATGTCGACAGCTGTCGCTTGACATTGCACAGCGATGATGACACTTTATAATCCAAATTATCGATCATTCTATCGTCCAGGAACTCAATATGAGTCGCATGGAGAAGACGATTCTCGCTAACACCCCGTGTGGACCGCGTTATGGCCTGTGCCATGAAATCCTCATCCTGGCGTTTCGCGGTTTTCATATTTTTTTCCGCATCGGCCAGAAGGGCCGCAGTAATGGCGCTGGCCGATTTGCCCCGAATGGCACGTTTTAAATCGGCCGAAATCTGGACATCCTTTATGTCCTCCATCGCACGCAATCTATGCAACAATCGACTAGTATCGCGACGAATTAAATCCTCAAGTTCTGCCTGACGTTCGAGACGACGACGTTGCGATCGTTCAATAATACTATCCTCGACGATATGCTTGGTAACACGCGAAGCGTCCGCTAGCTTTTTTACACTGAATGGCGTTCGTATCGAGTACCGAGCATGTAATAGAACTTGATTGGCCCGATCGGCAGCTGCACGCGATAAACGAAGAACCTCGGAGGACGTATAGCGGTGTACTGAATTGCTGGGGCGATACTTTTTTAAGCCACGTTCATTTGACCACGGTAAATGTGGCAAGTCAACCTGTCGGCCCGTTGTTTTGGCATCTAAATAATCTATCATTGGTTGATAATAGTTCATGCTATATCCATAATTATCCTCATAGGTGCCCATTAGCATGTGGCGCACTCTATTCGGTCTGCTCACTTGCATTAGTGCCATTGAAACGTATTTGTGTATCTAACGGTGTGGTGGATATAAATAAAGTTCGCAAAAAAGTATCTTTGACTGTGTGAGCGTGTATCTTTTGTTGTACAAGTGGTTAGTGAGATGATTTTTTTTTTTTTTGTAAAAAATTTGTCCTAACGAAGAATTTTCTTTTGGTGGCCGCGCAAAGTGTTTTTTTTTTTGCTTCTCAGGCGCTGCAACAGCAAGTAACAGTTGCTCCTTGCGATGCAGTTGAATTCTAAAAAAAGAAAAGAAATCGATTGTCGTTGGGTTTTTTTTTTGGGAGATACAATCTGTGTGCAGCAGCAAATACCTATGATTTGAAGCGATCTGTGGTTGAGACCGTTCTGATGATCAGGTATTTATAATCCCAGATAGTGGTTCCTCTAAAGAAGAAATTCCTTGTCGTGAACCTTACAGGATATTTATGGGAATTTCGTCACAGCACGTTTGTGTGTCTAAAAATTGACAAGACTCACTGTTTAAAGATATCTCCACTATACCATTGTCTTCTACTTACATTTCAAGGTCTCTTCTCCTATCGAACTAAGATTTCCCTCAAGACAGATACTTTTATCGATTAAAGATTCTCTCTCACTTGTATGTGCAATGCAATCAGCTATTAGAGTCGAACTGATTTAAATGGGTCACCACAATATGGGAATGACTGGCTAATAGAAAAGCTACATAGAATCCCTTGAGATAAATCGCTTCCGACAACATCTCAATTCGATTTTCAATCGTTACCAAGTACTGAACGTTGAAAGAGAAGATAATACCCAACGATGGGAGTAAATGAGATAAATATTCTTATTAATGACCTTCAAATGCCATTACAAAAAATAGACAAAAACAATTTCAAATAGATCTATTGTCAATCTGAGCGATGAGGAATGTTGTGCATAATGAGAGATATAAGCCATCATTGCAGGGGGATTTAGCTAACATTTGTTTCCTTCGACTTGCTGGTTGATTCTGAATTGGAGTCCTTAGACACCACCTTCGATCGATGTTCAATGGGGAATGATTCAGAATTATTTTAAAATTCTATTGCATACCCATTGTTAGGTTTAACAATACCAGTGACATCGAATCTATTTATCTTTGTCTATAATTAGATAAACTTTTCTTCACCAAACATTTGCGGAAATACGAGCACAGGAAGCTGTCATTGATTACGTTGCACAGAGAATGTGAAGGAAGTTATACAATATTTTTTGTACTTGTGGCATTTTACTTGAGGTTTTCTTAGCCCTGTTAAATTGTTTATGAATTTGTTATCAAATTATTTGGTTTCGCTACATCATTTTGCAAATAAACAACATATGTCTAAATTTGAATCCAAACAGATTTATCATTGCTGCATCGCATGACTGTACCTATATGGAGCATCTGATCCTTGATGCATGGCTTTTCAGACGTCATTCATTTCAAAAGGATATGATATACTACGTAAATAAAGCCATGCCAGTTCAATCTCATTCCACTTGTTCGAGTCTAACGACATTAGCGCACACATTTCCAATTGACCATTAATGTATCTCAACTCTTCTCTATTAAATGCTGCCAGTTTATAGAATCAACATTTTCTTTCGGTTCTTGAAATTGGGCAAACATTTTCTTAACAATTCGGATGGGGTTTTATAGTCAGCTCTGCATATGCAAGAACATAAATACAAGTTTTTAACAAATGTTTTTTGCGTATTCAACTCGTTTTGGATTTGATATGTTTGAAAGTCTTCATTGAAAGGTAGGCAGAAGCATCTGGGTCAAAACGTCTGTATATTTGATGCTATTCATCATGCCTTCGAAGAGCTCTAAACTTCCAGAATTCTCAGACGTGAAACAGCTCCAAAATATAATGTTGCGTGTGTACTTGAGAGCTTGGATAATATAACCGGTCGGAGTTTTTTATTGTCACTTCTTCTCACGACATTTACCCGGTATATCTGGACCTCGAAGTGGGCCTCGTCATAAAAAACAACATTTTTCCAATCCTCTGAGGTCCAATATCTATGTTTTCTAACCCATTGCGGTCTTTGTTTCCTCATAGAGTCAGTCAGAAGTTGCTTCTTGAGTCGCCTTCCCGCCTTGCGGCCCACTTCTACAATATGCCATTCAACCATTCAGTTGACGAATCCACCTATACACAGGCCGTCGCCAGAATTCATCAACATTCTGGTTAGAATCAGCAAAATAAAGTCCAAAGACGCCATCAAATATTTTGGTGCGATGCTAGACAATCAACTGAACTTTAAGAGTCATGTAGAATCCATGAGTAAAAAAGCCTCAGAAATCCTGGCAGCGCTCTGTAGGCTACTGCCGAATATTGGGAGATCCAGTTACATCAGGCGAATTCTACTCTTAACAGTAGTTAGCTTGGTCCTCCTTTATGCAGCCCCGTTATGGGCGAGGGTGTTCCCAAAAAAAAAAAAAATTTAAATATTTGGCGCAACAGCTTTTTAAGTGCCAGGGCCTAGCTTCTCGCAACCACTCATGTTGTGTGCGTTATATTTTTCACACGAAAGGAAGGGGCCTACAATTTAGTGCCGTATCCGAAGGCCAATTTGTTTTGAGAAGCTTTTTCGTGACAACAATACCCTCGGATATTTGTCAGACGCTCGCGAAAGGTGGGACCGTAAAAAAACTTCTTTTTTTGTGTTTTCTGGGATTCGAACTTGAAACTTCACGCGTATTGATCCGACACACTAACCACTTACTCCACGGTGCCCGGTGTTGACACCAAAGGCGATACGAAATAAACCCGCTTCGGTATACAGACTTTTTGATCTAAGAATTATAAGTGGATTTAGAATAATCTCGGATGAAGCAGCATTTGTCATAGCTGGAATGGTCCCCATTGACATTCTGGCAGATGAGATGCTGCGAATCTGTATAAGGAGACTCCCCTATCCGCAGGATGTGGCTGCATTGAGAACAATAAAAGAAGAAGAAATGTTAACATCACTAGCTCGCTGGCAGAACAGATGGGATAGTGCCACAAAAGGCAGATGGACCTAAAAACGTATATCAAGAATCGATGTCTGGACAAGCCGCGAACAAGGACACTGCAACTATCACCTTACACAGTTCTTATCCGGTCATGGAGGATACCGCAAGAACCTGTGCAGATTTGAACACGATACCTCACCGCTTTGCAGACGGTTCTTACATTGGTGAGTAGTATTACATAGGTCATCGTCAATAATCGATCATATGTTGTTATCAGAAGAGAGTTGGAGACAGATTGACGCAAACATACTGAATGATCAAATTGAGCTGCGAAGAATCGAAAAAATTTGCAAAGTGGCGGAAGTAGAAGAAGCAGCAACAGCCCATGCAGGACGAATAGCATGATATGCTAACTAGCCTCGAGGAAGTAATACCTAACGGCAGTCCAGCGGGGAGAGTGGTAGAAGTGTGCTGGTTATGGATTAGTCGCATTCCTGGCAAACCAAAATAATCGGTTTGCGAATCGTGCATGCTAGCAGCCAGGGCTACTAGTATCTTTAGAAGATTACCACATACCTTGGCACAACAACAAAAAAAAAAAAAAACAGCGGACACCCCAAGTCCCTTTGAAGGTCGCCATTTGCCCTCCCAGGATTTATCAAGCTGCTTCGGACAAATATTTTGTCATCCTTTATGCTAGTTCCAGTGTACTCATGTAAAGCAATGATATTTGCGCTGTTCTTCACAGGGATATCCATATCTGAGTTCTAATGATACGTAGTAGTGACAGTTTAAGTTTGTTTTTAAAGTGGACAGACCCGATAGGGAGCTGACTACATCGCGTTAATCGAAACTGCAGTGGGTGTATTCGGAGATATGTGGATTTGATTCAAGTATCATAGATACGCTGATAAATCGTCAGCATATGAAATATTTTGATTCACGAAAACCCCTCAATGACCGGCAGTATGGCCCACTGATGATTTGATGATACATCTCACCGAGGAGTGGAACTAATCGCTCCATCACTTCGGTGAAACAGAGATGGTTGCGCTGGATATTTCTAAAGCAAAGTTTGGCATGGGGCTCTTTTGTCGAGAATGCATGCTTATAACATAGGTGAGTATCTTCTTCAATGGATTAGAATTTTTTTTTGTAGTAATCGTCTTGGATGGTTTTAAGTTTGCAATTAACCATGTAATTATTGGTGTTCCCCAATACTTTGCTTTGGTGTTCCCTAAGGCTTTGTTTTGTTTCTGACCCTCTCTCTCATTTTTATAAATGACCTCTTATCTGCAACTTCCAATCCAGTCCAATCCAATCCATCGCTGATGACAGTACCTTCAGTTTTTCATATTCGTTTCTCAACTCACGTCCCTGTCTTTCGGCCGTAGAAAAGGAACGACAACGTATGTTCAACACAAAAAACTCCGACCATAATTCAATAGAGTAGAATTTAATGCAACAATACTGTCGTCTGTTTCTCAAGCGACACCAAGACCCTTGGCCATCATCTATGAATGATACCTACATTGCTAAAGCTGGAACTTGCCATTCTGGGTAGGTGCATCAATAACCATCTTCGATGGAATGCAAAATGTCTGGGATTTCGGTTCAACCAATATTTTATCCCCTCTGATCTGAAATCAGTCTATAAGCCCAAAGCTGGAATATAGCGTCCACATCTGGGCGTCTCTATCTCCCACTCCATCGGATTTTAATTTCCATATTCCGATCAATATTTAGAGTGACCTCAGGTTTCTCAAAAAATACAGAGCTGTGTCTCAATGCGACCTCAGTGACGAGAACTTTAAGCAGAACAGATCTTCTTAAAGCGAAGTCGATTTCCTTTACAGCGCAGTGGATTTGCATTTCGAAAAACTTAGTATAAGAGTGTAAGGTGGTAATGCTAGAAAGATCGTACTGACCTTTAAATATCTGAAATCTCGTTAGTGACTTTGGAATTCTAATTTGCATAGCAATAAATGGATCCTAGTTCTTACTCTTGTATCTGGTATGTAGGTAAGGTTAGGTAAGTGTGGCTGTATGTATGAAAGTACAGACACACTTAGTCCAGTAGAGGTCCATTGTGATGCCATACATCTTTCAATTTGGCTACCCAGGGACTATTTAAACCAACAGGAGTTTTTAATAAAGCGAAGGAAGCTCATGATATTCAGGACACCAGTTCACAGAGGTCATCGAAAAAGGAGCGCCAAGATGAAGCAGTCTTTTCGGGACAAGGTTGGACATGTGCTGTGAAGAGGAGGTGAAGGATGTTATTACAGAGGCCTAACTTTTCAGCATGGTGGCCTATCAGACAGTGTGCACTGAGAACATCGGTAACATAGCTGATCTGTGATCGCTTTAGCATTATCAGCCTGCCACTAGGTTCGTGATCCAGCCTAGGTCAGATCTGTCTCAAAATACTATATATTGGACCATTTTTCCATCTATGGTTGGTTCTGCTAATATCGTCCAGCTTTAGTAGATTCCAACGTGCAGCAAGGGGCTTATCCAGGGTCCGGCATTTCGGCAGAATTCTTAGAGTCATATTTTTTTGACGAACTCGTCAGCCTTTCAGTTTTTCGGAGTGTCTCTGTGGCGTAGCACTTAGCATAGGTGAATGTTGAACTACTCTCTCACAGTTTAATGTGGCATTTGACTTGATTCCCACTTGACTGTCAGTGGAAATGTGAATTTCCTTGACAGATATTGCAAAACCTTTCAACCAGGCTTCCATGATCGTCATGAAATTTGTGAAAAATTCGATGTATTTTGCAATTTAACTTTGAAAGAGGCGATAATGCTGCGAAGGCTCTCGAACAAATTTGTGCTGTTTATGGTGAAGGCACTTTATCAAAATCAAGATGGTCCGATAGATTCCGATCTCGAAATTTTTATGTCAGAGATGCACGACCAACGACTGAAAAAGTCTTTAAAATAATGGAAAAAATTGCCGCCACATATGCAGTCGTGACATCGCTTTGGAACTAAACATCAACCGCACAACAGTTTTAAATCATTTGGAAAAGTCTGACTACACAAAGAAACTCGACGTTTGGGTACAACACAAACTGACAAAAAAAATTTGAAGGAAGATCGAACCATAAAAAAAAAAAAAAAATATTGCAGGCGATGAAAAGCGGACCACGTACGACAATGTGATCTGGAAAAGACCGTAGTCTAGGCTCCCCAAACGGCTACAAGGCCGGGACTGACGCCAGGGAAGGTGAGACTTTTTCTGTTGCCTAGCCAAACGCTTAATTCTGAGCTCTACTGTCAGAAGCTAACAAAATTAATTGAAGCGGTTCAGGTAAAGCCGTCGGAGTTGGTCAGCAGAAAGGACGTTGTCTTGCACCGCGACAATTCCAAACTACATCTTCTTTGGTGACCAGCCAAAAACTGAGATAGTTTGGCTGTGAAGTTTTGATGCATCCACCGTATAGTCTAGACCTTGTACGGTTGGTCTACTATTTGTTTCGGTCCATGCAGAATTAACATAATGGTGTAAAGTTGAATTCCACAAGGGACTGCGAATATCACTTGTCAGAGTTTTTTCCAAGAAATCCCAGAAGTCTTATGGGAATGCAATTATGGTTTCGCACGAAAAATGAGGAAAGGCCTTTGATCAAAGAGGACAATATTTGCTTTAATATAATTCCTTTAAAATACGAAAAAAAATTGTTTGAACTTGCACTGTACAATGCTCATTACATACTTGTATCTCCTTTATATGATACATCGCAATTCCGGAATCCATACTCAGCTCGCTGACAACAACAAAACAAAAGTGAGTATAAACTGAGTATAGTTAAGTCAGTAAAAAAAAGTGACTATTGTCGTGTTTGGTGAGACCTCGCTATTCAGTAAAGTACATAAAATCCACGACGGAATGCAACAACAAGAAATGACTGGCAACTATTTTAGCTTTCATCAGAAGTGAGTTTAGATGTACATATAGTTTGCAATACTCAATTTTTAGAGGGCACTGAAATGATTTTGTTAGTGTTTCAGAGGCTAGTGCACCGATCTTCAAATATTGAAACACGCCTTTAAGCCAAATTGACTGTGGATCGTTTTGCTAAGAAGCTTTTACTTTGTTTTGCATAATTCTCATCAAAACACGCCTTATAGCGAGTGAGTACGACGAACTGATTTCAATCTCGATTTCAGTCGTATAGGGGGGTTCACACGGTCCAACATATCTGACAGACTTGGTCGGATGGATGCCGGACAGACCAATATCGTTAGCATTCACATTCTTAAACATGTCGTCAGACTTCACTTTTCAAGTGAATTTCAATGATGGTGGACGTACGCTTGTGATAAATAAAATTTTAGAAGAAGAAAAAAAATCGATCTTTATACTTTTTACTTTTTATCTTCTAAGTCTCCAGTACATTTTTTAATTCAGTTTAATTTTCCGCGAACAACCACACAGCATGAATATCTTTTCGGAAATGAAATTTCCTCCAGGTCAGACAGACACTCGTTCACACTATCAGATACCACCTTGATCAAAAAGTTCCCGGAATTTATTCAGAAAATTAAAAATACAAGTTTATTCATCTAAATCTATATTGTCCCCTTCAAAGTAATCCCCATCGACTGCAACACACTCATGCCAGCGCTTGATCCAATCTTCGAAACATTTTTTATATTCGGTTTTCGGTATGTCCATCAGTGCTTCCTGCGATTTTTCCATTACTTCCTCTCGGCTGCTGAAACGCGTTCCCCGTAATGGTTTTTTAACTCGATTGAACAGAAAGAAGTCACAGGGAGCCAAATCAGGTGAATTCGTTGGCTGTTGGATGGTATTTGTTGCATTTCTCGTCAAAAAATTACGAATAATGATGGCACTGTGCGACGGTACGTTATCATGGTGCAAAATCCACGAGTTTTCTACCCACAATTCTGGTCTGGTAAAAAATCGCCAACACACACAGAGATAGATGTACTCTTGGCTACGTAACTTTTGCAAATGTCAAGCTATGACGCTAAGATTTAGAGGGAATATCAACAACAGATGTACCAACTTAACAAAGAAAACAGAAAATCGGAACGATAGGAGCGTCACACGGTTTTTATTCCGGGAACTTTTTGATCAAGGTGGTATGTCTGTCCAATCACCAAAATATGAAAAAAAAAATTGAAAACCATCCGACATGTCTGACAGACCGTCGTTTCTTGCATTCAGACGATCAGATTTGAGTTTGTCAGACCATGTCTGCCAGATATGTTGGACCGAGTGAACACCCCTTATGTGGCTTTGTTCATCAAAATTGATTTCCTTCTGTCAAGTTACATATTTCAACAGCTTTCACGGAACAAAATCGTTTCTTTGTCTGTATTTTTTTTGAGCTTTGTTTCTCAAAGGTTGTTGCCATCGATAAAATTCAGCGCCACCTAAAGTTCAGATTTTTCTACTTCAAGAAGTGAGTTAAGAGTGAGTGCATGTTGTTATTTGAGATTTTAAAAGTAAGTACACTAAATCAGGGGTGGCAATGGTGCAGTGGGTAGTGTGTTTGCTCGTTAACCGATGTGTTCAGGTTCAAGCCCCAGCGGGAAACAGCAATCATGCGCCACCCAAGTATAAAGGAAAAACGATTTACATCGAGGTTTTTCCAACCACTGCACCAAAGAAAGGTTCCTGCCTGGTAGTACAATGGACCGGAGAAGTCTGAGTGCTCTGGGATTTGGGTTTTCTTTTTATATAAAAAAAAAAAAAAGTACAGTAAATCACTCACAAAAAAAAAAAAAAAAAATGCTACACAAACGTTGTCGGTGAAATTAGCATTGACACACGCCTTCGGGTGAGTATACTTGCTTTAACCGTAGCTTCGAAGTCGGCTAAAGTTTGAAATGTGTTTAATACTGGTCGGTGTATTAGAAAGCACTCCCAGGACAGCAATCAAATTCAATATTCATTCATCATTTGGTGTGTACATTCATTTGCAGTGCTATTTAAAAATCGTCTATAGGTCAGAAACAGCTCTGATGCTTTTAATCAAATTTTGTGTTTGAGGTAGTGTAGATTAATGCTCAAAAAATTATACTATGTTTTTGGAGGAACCGACTAATAACCAACCTTTGTATCTAAGTGCAAAGTGGTTACACCTGTAAGTTAATGGTATATATGGTTTTAAAATGCACACTTTGTGGTTTTTTAAATATATATAAATACTAGCCATTCCGGGCAGATGCTGTCTTACCACAGACCGCCTTCTATGTAGACCCCCTTTTATCTTTTGGTAAAGCCGAACAATATTTTTTGCCAATCCGTCTTTTGCCAATATGAATAACCACACGTGAGCATGCAACGTATAATTGGCCATGGGAGAAACATGGATTTTCTAAGTCCAGGCCACAAATGAACATTGTATTCCATTGCGATTTGTTGATGGTCACAGCAAATGCTAACCGAATCGGAAATTGAAGCCGTTTAAGTGGGATTGTAGTCTCTGACGGTATAACTGGGATACGTGGCAAGAGAACGATTTCTCCCTTAAACTTTCTGTTCAAAATGGTTACTTCAGTGACATTTCTTATGATCCGTTTGATGATCAAACGTGTGCCGTTGCATAATCTTGGTGGGTTAAATTACGAAGCAGAATTATCGGCGAACCAATCTTCAATCAAATTGCAGCATCAATGTTTAAGTGTGGTATTTTCTCTAGATGCGTAATGTCAATAGATTTGTTTACATCGCCATTTCTTGAAAGCTTACACAACTTGAATTATGCAACTTAAACAGAATTATGACCCCCTTTTTCTATAAAAAATCCTTGAAACCGCATTAAAAAATATTGAAGCGTGGGGGTTTAGGTAGGTCATAATCTGTGGTTGTATGTATTTTTGGATAAGAAATCTGGAAAAAGAAAAATATTCGTTGCAAAAACTCGACAACAGCCCCACCTATCGGGTCCAAAACTATTCTATATTTCAAGCTGGAACCAACCATACTCATTCACAACATTTCGCTGAAATCGGTTGAGTTGTTTCGGAGATTAGCGAGTATGAACATAGTGACACGTCAATTTTATATATTAGGAAAAGCAAATTCGGTAAATTTTCGTACACGGGTGCAAAATGGGTCGTAAGGTAGCTGAAGTGGATCACTTGAAGGTGGTAGTTGAAGCAGATTCAAGCACAACGGTTCCAGAGATCTTAGTGTAAACAAATCAGGGGTCGAATCGCGTCCTCCGTCAACGGATGACTGGTTACGTAATTTGTTTTGTGTTGTTGGTAGATCTAGCAACAGCATATATACAAATTACGTGACGAGTTATGCGTTCACGGATGACGTGATTCGTCCCCAGTTATTTCTGATCACCTAGAACGCCTGAGAAAAAACAGAAAATCTCGACAAATGGGTGCCACATGAGTTGAATAATTTTCAGAAAAATTGTTATGCGTAACAGAAACGTTTAATTTTCGATCGAAATGTGACGTATCATGAAAAATTGATTCTATACGACAACGAGCTTCGCTTAGTGCAGCGGTAGGATCGAGAAGAAATGCCAAAGTATCACTCAAGCCAAACCTCCATAAAAAGAAGACAATGGTGACTGTTTGCTGGTCAACAGCTGGAATAATCTGCTTTAGTTTTCTGATTCCAAGCGAAACTATCACGGTAAAGGAGTATTGTTAAGACGTAATGCACCACGAACTGTTAGGCGTACGTCCGATACTGGTCAATAGAAGAGGTCAAACTTCCTACATGACAATGCTCAACCACACGTTGCACAACCGACACTGCTAATCGACAAAGTTAAACCAACTGGGCTACGAATTATTGCCGCACCCATCATACTCACTGGACCTTTCGCCAACCGATTACCGCTTCCTCAAGCATCTCGATCACTTCTTATAGGAGAAAGCTTTTAACAACTAAGTCAATATTCATAAACCCGTCGCCTCCGGAAATTTGGAGTAAATAAAAATGTTTTCCGTTGGTAAAAACGGCTCTTATTTCGAATAATAAATTTAATTCTAAACAGAGATATGAGCATTTGAATTTGAAGGTAGATAGATGGATAGTTATTGTAGTCAGGTGCAAGTGCACTGCGACCTTTTACAGAATTATTGTGCCCCTCATATTAGGGCTCTAATCGATTATATACTCGGTCTAGAACACTTCCTCCAGTCCAGCTGCTGCTATGAACTGGAGTATCTTGAGTAGATTCAGCGAAATTAAATCCATTTCTTAAAGGAGATAGGCACCTAGGTGATTTCTTCTTTTGTCGATCAGTGCTTTGCATTCCAGAAGGTGCGTAAGCGTTTCTGGGAAGTCCATGCAGAATCTGCCCTGTCCATCTCCCTCTATTCCCAGTTTCCTAAGGTGGACAAGCAATACGTTCTAAAGTTTGGCAAGTTTTGCCCAAACAATTAAATTGTGCATGCATCGATAGCATCAACTTACTATGAGTCAGTTCAGTGAAACTTTTCTTAAACGCACGCAAGAAGTGATTTTGGAAAACTATATAACAATTTAGGCTAAGACTTTTGTCTAAAATATAAGATTATATACTCGTAGTTGCTGAAACATGCTTAGAAGTTAAGACATTTTTTTTGATCACCAAGACTAGAAAGAACCAATTTATTCAACAAAGTGTACTACCCTCCTTTCCACCGCTTCAAACATTTTATAAAGTTCAATGAAATTTAAACAATTTTGCGCAAAAACTTACCGAATAGCCTCAATTTCTTCATCCTTTTCAGCAATACGGCGTTCAGCGTCATGACGGAACTGACCGAAGTCAGATGCCAAGCGTTGAGCGCGTTGTTCTTCAGCTTTACGACCCTAAAAGAAAAACCAGAGGCGATTAATATATTTTAGATTTGATTTAAGAAAAATAAACTTACAGATTCAGCCTCTTTGTAAGCAACGGTCAATTCATCACGTTCGTTCTCAAGGCGACGGAGTTCGAGTTCCAAATCGTGCAAGCGACGGGTGATCTCAGAGATGGTGGCACGCGATTCATGTAGATCATCTAATTACAGATCAGAATACATTAATACATTCGTAATAAAAACAATTCTTGATAACTAACACTAGAAATGTGTAAATGAGGATCAAAAAAAGTCAAAAGCTTTGCCGGACATCAGAAGGAGTAAGACGCTTCGGTCTTATTCGCTCTAATGCAAGAAAAACTTTTACCGATCTTTGGTCAATATGATGAGGTGAGCCTTAAGCTTAGACCAAGTTTAATTTATCTCCAAGTAACGCAAGTTATTTCAAGATACATTCTCGATCCATACAAACCCCAAACACTCACCTCCCAACTTCTTGTTCTCACGAGCCAACTGATTATTAGCATCACGAGTTTTTTCCAATTCATGAACGGTCTTTTGCAATTCAACCTGCTTGTTCCTCAAATCCCGCTGTGAAACCTCGAATAGTGTAACAGTCTCCTCCAAGCGTGACTTCAATTCAATATTGGTCTTCTCCAGCGATACAACAGACTTTTGCAATTCCCGGCATGTTCCATTGGATTTCTCCAAATCAATAATCAAAACCTCAATCTCACTCTGGAGGCGTGTCTTTTGTTTCTCCAAGTTGTTAACCTTAACGATCAACGATTCGATATGTTCCTCCAACTCAGTGATGCGCACTTGATATTTGCGGCGCAATTCTTCCACCTCTTCAGTATGGGCAGCCAATTCGGATTGATATTTCAATTGCCATGAAGCTGCGTCACCATTAGCCTTGACCAACTGACGTTCCAAGTCGATACGAGCTTCGGACTCTTCCTCAAGTTGCAAACGAATCGATTCCAATTCGGTTTCAACTTGATGAAGGGAAGACTCAAGAATCGATCGTCGACGATCTTCATCTTCCAAACGGCGACGAGCATCTTCCAATTGAGAGACGACCTGGCTCCTGGAATATGAGATTGTGTCAACTTGCGACTTCAGATCTTGTACGTCCTTGATCAATTCGATATTCTCTTGGTGGAGGCGAGTCTTGTGCGATGTAATATCGATAACTGTGCGATTAATTTCTTCGATTTTCACATTTAGTTCGGTAATGGTGATCTCCAGCTTCTCGATATGCTTGCTGGTGTAGATTCTTTCCTTGTTGGAGGATTCGATTTGGCTGAGCAATTCGTAGACCTCAGCTTGGAATTTGGCCTTCTCTTTTTCGGCTCTATTTGAGTGATAGAAAAAAAATAGATTTTAGTTAGAAATTATTTTCTGAGTAAAACTGTTTTACGAGCCAAGTGGTAGAGCAAGGCGCTAGTTTGCAATGAGATCACTTACAAAAGCTAGATGCAATAAAGTAAAGCAATTGATGTTAGTTAATATATTTTGAAGAAGGCGCCATGGGTTTTCTAACTGAGAGGATTTTAGGTAAGCAGGCAAAGCAAGTATAAGTATAAGTTAGGCTTAGTCTTGCATCCTAATCACGATGCCAGTTGAAATACAACCAGAATGTTTTAGTGAGCGAATTTTTTTATTTGCCTAGACTTAGCTTCAGCCTTAGCTCCTGCAACTAATCAATTTTAGACTTGAAACCAAAATTTGTAATACCTCCTATTGGGCGTGTCCCTATCAGAATCCTTAACAGTGTCAAATACCTAGCTCGATAAGAAACTTAATTGTAGGCTGAACATTAATGGAAACAATAAAAAAAGCATTCTATTCGTGAATATTTGGGAAAACTTGAGGACCAAATCTGAAAATCATCCTGTGGATTTACATGGCTAAAGTAAGACCTATACTGACTTACATAAGTGCATTTGAATCACACTAGCGGGCGCCGTTGCGAAAGTGGTTAGTGTATTGGATCGCTGCGGGTGATTTTCTAAGTTTGAATCCTAGAAAACACAAAAAAAAGTTTTTTCACGGTCCCACCTCTCGCGAACGCCTGACAAATATCCGAGAATATTGTTGTCACGAAAAAGATTCTCAAATCACCCTTTGGATACGGCACAAAACTTTAGGTCAGTTCGATTCGTGTGAAAAAATATAACACACCCAACACGGGTGGTTGCGGGAAGCCAGGCCCAGGCACTTGAAGAGCTGTTGCGCCAAATATTTTTTTTTTTTATTTGAATCACTAGTGCAATGAGAACAACAGCAGTGGGATTCGGGACTATTCTTAACCTGCCGCCGCTAGACATTTTTATATACTTGTATGCATCGGGAGCCATTGGGGCAACAAGAATAAGTCAGTCAGATAGCTGGAGACAATGGGCCATACTACGATCCTGCAGAATTAAATTATCTAGGCAATGTATCTATTTTCAATATCACAACACCATACCTAGACATTGCAACACCATTTTACTACTACTACTTGTCTAAGGAAAACTAACTAACCCACAATCCACAGCTGGCTATACTACTGGATCCAAAATAGGTATAGGTATTTTCTCCGAACCACTGGCTATATCTAAGTCAGTTATGTTTCGGGACTGCAGCAAAAAATGCATCACCTTTTTCATCGACATCAAGGCAGCAATATATTGGTACCTGCTGGTATGTTGGGTGTCTGGATACTGCGATATAGAAGACAACGAAAAGGCCGACAAGCTGACTAAAAGAGGAACAGAGCTCCCGCATAGAGACATAATTGGTGGCATTAAACCACCAAGGTGTGTGACTAGGGGAATTATTCGTGATAGAATCGTCAACATTGCTAATTTAAGATTCTCCAACTTAGATCGTCATAAGGTGTCCAAGCCTTGTGGCCTGTGTTAGACCGCAGGAAATCTGGGGAGGTCCTAAAACTAAATAGATCAGGGCTAAGAGCAGCGATAGGAATACTCTCTGGCCATTGTCTTCTAAGGTAGCATGCTATGAGACTAGGTTTGTTAAATGCGGATGTTTGTAGGTACTGCAATAACCTACATGGCTCAGAGGATATAACACATATACTTTGTGAATGCCAAGGCATTGCCAGAACAAGGCTAAATTACCTTGGAAGATACTTCTTCGATAACCTAGAAGAGGTAAGGTCCCGGAACCACAATAAGAATATTTTCAAATTCTGTAGGGAAATTAAGTGTATGGGTGAATTAGTATACGTCTTTTTGCCGTGAAGGTTCCTTAGGGATCACGATGAGCCCACTTTGGTGCCTAGTGCCCTATGATAACCTCATAGCCCTACTCAACCTAATCTAATTCGACCTAAGGCAGCAGTAAAAGCAAACAAAATTGATACTTGTGAAGTGCTATTCAGCTCAAGGTTCTTGGAACATAGCACAAGTTAAAACTCTGTTGGGTCCTTGGACATGAGGGCATATTAGGAAATGAGAAGGCTGACAGTCAAATCAAATCTACATTCTGGTTTGTATTACAGGAGCATTATCAAAGTATTCAATGAACAGGGAACGCCTACGTGCACGATATTGGTATCACAATGGATCTGTATTGACCTAAGTATGGCGAGTAGGTTCACCTCCTTTCGCCTACCCACTAACCCTATGATTTAAGAAAGTAAACCCAAGTTATTTATAGATTTTCAAGGAATTCATTTTCATAAAACATGATAGGTACCTTGCCTATAAAACCTATTATTTGATGAAGGTGTGCCGCAAAGTGAGGTGAATTTCAGGATTTAAATCACACCTTTTAGAAAGCGTTAAGTAGAGGAAGTATTTTAAACAAATGATGGCTATTCCAAATGCAGTCTATGAAGTTGTGTCCAGTGTTGCATAGGAGAAGATTGTTAGATGGAGCTAAGATTCGCATCTATATCCAACAATGCTGCAGGCTTTTATCACCATATTTGTAAGATGCAATGAAATCCAAACAAAGACCATCTAATGGAGGGGTTGAAAATAACCTCCGCCCAAATTTGAAAGGGCTAATCAGTCTTACTGATGGTCGTCAACAGCGTAAGTCAGCATTAGTGGGTAGCATTTTGAAATGGTTCGGTATTTGTCGATACATTGAATACATCGTCTCGGCTGACCGAATAGGATAAGAGCAACCTATACGAGCAAACAGTGGCAGCGCAGCGTATTATTGTCTAACATCTAGAGAACCATTTCAATCTTTTTGAGTATAACGAATTGGCTGCTGATTCAGTACTGCTATATGACTGTAGTACGTAGAAGGGGCCATCAATGTTGCAAAAAGTCTACGAACTGTGTTCTAACCAATTTGTATCTTTAACGAATTTGTTTACGAGAAAACGAGTCAGGATCGTAAAGATGCGATGATAGGGAAGCAAAAGTGGTTGTGATTCTGTTTCACTCAAAGGTGTTTCACCAAAAGGCGATTACTTAAGGCAGGGTACCATGCAACGAGGCCTGCATGGGTGGGGGGAAGCTCAGTTGAAAGAGCGAACTATAAATAGCTGAGAACCTTCAGTTCTATCCTAATTCCTCTTACCTGCATACAGGGGGTGAGTGCAGGCGGAAATCCTCTTCCCTGTTAGTCATGGAATTTATATGTCGAATTCTTTAAATAAAAATCTAAAGGCGAAGAGTATAAATCGATCGGGCACTCCTAGCTTTATAAAAATCGATCAAGTTGTAGAGTGGCTAAGAAAGCTATTCTTCTCCGTACTTCAGATGAGGAAAGCGTTGGAGTGATTGACGCTATTCTAAGACACTTTTTTTCTTAGAATCAAGCAACACCTGCTCTATTGCCAGCTCATCTTTCTTCAATACGTCGACATCTTTCAAGCGGTCGAGAAGCTGTAAGTTGGAGATTAAGAGTCTGGAGATTAGGGACAACAAAATGGGAAGACTTAAGGGAGTGTGAGCTGA
The DNA here is from genome assembly GCA_945910035.1 of Brachypalpus laphriformis. Classification (NCBI taxonomy): domain Eukaryota; kingdom Metazoa; phylum Arthropoda; class Insecta; order Diptera; family Syrphidae; genus Brachypalpus; species Brachypalpus laphriformis. The sequence goes on from OX246756.1 coordinate 62,743,388, forward strand.
AAAGGCGTACAAGTTTTTCTCCAGGAGTAGTCCTCAGTGGAGTGTCAGGCTATTGCTAGCTTTCCAAGGAGAACAGTGCTGGCGTGAGAAAGGGTTGATGGGACCACCTAAGTCCGCGATAAGCCTCTGCCAGTCAGGATATAAGGTGATTACCTCAACAAATTCGGAGCATAATTGTGGTTCTACGGTAAAGCAGAATCCGACAGATGAAGCTTCCGACTCAACGACTGTGGTACACCTACAGTTGGGTGAGAAGATGATTCTGGAGGAAGCTGGGATCAAGATGGGTACGTCCAGCGTTTAGCGTTACAAGCCCCAGCTACTCACGTGCGGGTACGTCAACATCTCAACAGCCAGCAGAATGCAGTCCTGCTGAACTTAGGATTGACTCTTCTCCTTGTGGGTTTGCGACAGTAGTTAGCGTAGGTAGCCATGGCTTTGGACTAGCGAGTAACTACCCAAAACATACGACTGTACGTAATGATATCCGGCTAATACGGTGATTTAAAAAAACATGATCCGGAGTCTTACACGGACTAGAAAAAGTAGCTCTGGATAGAGCCAATAACACACTTAAGCTGAAAGGGTTTACCCGAAAAAAGAGAACCACCCGTAAGGAATGTCTCGGAATCACAAGTGCAATGCATACATAGAGCAGCCATAGAGGCTATAATCGGGCTCACCTCCCTGCATATATTCGTCAAGAAAGTGGCAATTCGCAGTGAAGTTAGTCTTCGAAAGTCGTCCGAAAACAGTACATGTGATCACATGGACCCATGGACTTATTAACTAACTTCCCCGAGCTGGATATGCTTAGCATGGTTTGTGACTTTATGCCTAAATCACTTCGTTTTAGTAGAAGGTTTGCAATTGAGATTCCAAGCCGTGATACATGGAATAATGGCGGGTCGCTACTAATGGTTCAAAAGTGGATTCAGAAGTTGGTACGAGTGTGTGTGGAACCAATTATTAAGTTTAGAAACCTGTTGGAAAGAGTCCCAGTATTTTTCAGTCTGAGATTTACGCCATTAAGACTTGTGTTGGTATAAACTTGCACTGAAGCATTCAAGGTTCCACCTTTTGCATATTCACCGACAACCAAGCGCCGACCAAAACACTAATCTCCCACCTGATCAGTTCAAAATCAGTTTTAGACTAAAGGGGGTTCCAATATGAATTTTTGAACTTTGACAGGTGATTGCGGCCATATTGTTGAAGCTTCATCTATCAAATTAGCTGTAATTTATTTAGTCTATCTTGTCAAATCGACGTGGAGAGTTATAGTGTTCACCAACATGTGCAAATGATTAAATTGTTTTATGAAAGTGAGTCTTCTGTTCGTGCAACATTTCGCGCGCTTCGCCCATTTTACGGTCGCCATAATCGTCTCTCCGGGAGGACTATTCGCAACGTGGTGTATAAATTCGAGTCGACCGGTTCAGTGAACAATCCACACAAGATCGATCAAATTGCAATGCATCCAGAGAAAATCACTGTTTGGTGTGGATTTTGGGCTGGCGGCATCATCGGTCCATACTTCTTTGAAAACGACGTTGGCCAGGCCATCACCGTCAACGGCGAGCGCTATCGGTCGATGATAACCAATTTATTTTGGCCTGAATTGGATGATATGGACACCGAGGACATGTTGTTTCAACAGGACGGCGCTCCGTGCCACACAGCTGGTGCCACGATGGATATTCTGCACGGGCGATTTCCGAAAATGGAGGCGGAGGCGATGTGAATTGGCCACCGAGATCGTGCGATTTGACCCCGTTAGACTTCTTCTTGTGGGGGTTTCTCAAGTCACAGTTCTATGCCAATAAACCACAAACCACCACTGCCCTGAAAGCTAACATAATCAATATCATTGGTCCAATTCAGGCTGATTTATGCGCCCGAGTTATGAAAAATTGGACGTTTCGGATGCGCTCCACCCAGTGAAACCGTGGCGGACGTTTGAATGATGTTGTATTCCACACATAATGGCATACATGGGCCTTCTAAATAAATAAAAAATACCAATGATATCTCACACACAGTTTGTTTTATTAAAATTTAAAGATGGGAAAGGCTTAATGGAAAACCCTTTACATCGCCAGTATACAAAACATGGCCCGATAAAATAAAGTAGAATTGTTATGGTTACCGGGCCTCAAAACTGCCGATCTGCTCGCCAGAAAAGGCTCCTCTGAGTTGTTCATTGGATCAGCAGCCTGCCGAATATATGATTCTGCTTTATATATATCCCAAACAGTTGGGAAATCAACATGTGCAACACCCAAGATCTTAGACAAGTACAAACAGCTGCATAACGCTTCCAAAAAAGGCAGCTGATATCCTTAAATACAGCAAAAATGAAATGAGAAGGCTTGTGAGCTTCCTTGCCGGTTACTGCCAATTGAGATCAGCAAAATGAGAATCTTGGAGGATGCGATCTGCAGTATCTGTCTAGAAGAGGACGAAATCGCAGAACACATACTATGTGAGTATGCAGCTCTGTGTAGAAATAGGAGAAGCTTTTTTCCTAAAGAGATCATATCTCCAACAGAGCTAAATAACTCCTCCACAGCTGTTATTATTGCTTTCTTAGGGAGAATAGAATTATCGCTGCCCTCAAAAATGGCCCCTGGCACAATAGATCTGTATTAGTCGCAGTGCTTGCACACCATAATGTATATGTTGCATACCTTGGTTCATTTTTTATTTATTTTTTGTAAATGAGAAAGGTACCTTACAATTTATCAATGTCATACAATTTTATTCATTTCATGTTTATATTCTATATTTCATCATGTCTGACAAATCTAACCATAGCGATGAGGCTTCCAATATTTAATTCAACTTTGTTTGGGTATCTCATTCATTTACAACGATTCCGCGTTCCTGCCACATTCCTTCAAGCTACTTTAACGCTGCCCTTAAATGCAAATGTATGCAGAAGACATGTAATTTTTATAGAAAATATTGAATAAGCGAGTTTTCCTATATAGAATAGTTTTCTAAAAAAAACTTATTTGTATACTCTTCAACCTAAAGTTGGCGTACACTTTAGCATAAGTTATGTTAATTTTTATGATCTACTTCCCACATAACCATTAAATTGTATTCTTTCCCCTCCCACAGGCTAATTATCTGGCACATAATTTAATTTCATATGAAGTATCTATCATCTGTACTCTATCTCTCTTCACCACCCACAAGAAAAGATTAAATAAAAAAATTCTGACCGTACCCCATTAAAACAGAAAAAGAAAGAAAATCAAATAAATAAAAACTCAGCCATTTCCCCCACCTTTCAGTCACGTAAAAAAGTATCGAATTTCCACCTAACCACCTCAGTGGAAAAGAGACCACCCTACTCCATCGTGATCCTCCGATCAAAGACATATTTGGATCGGAGAACCAAAACCAACTTTTTCCGAGCACTGATCTAAATTTAGATCCAACACACCGTCATCTGTTTCTTCATTTTCATTTCGATTTTTCTCTTCTTTCCCTCGATTTTCTTTTAGTCAAAAATAAAAGAAAAAAAAAAAAGAAGAAAAAAATTGCAAAGCCAAAGTGATCAAGCAAACTTTTCACCAACAATTTCCCCTCTCTCTCACTCTCTGACTAAGACAAAAAAGTAGCAGAAAATGCAAAAAAAAAACATCTGTGTGGGAAAACAAGTGGGAAAAGTTCGAAAGGAAAATCTCGATCGGTCTGTGAGGTTTCCTTGTGCGCGTACACCTGAAATTTTGACGGAAAAACTTTCTCATCGAGTATTGTTGTAGTGGTATGCGTAGGGTAGGAAATTCTGACGCATCACTTTGAGGTATTTCCCCTCCCATCGAAAAGTATCGATCACCTTGAAATTTAGTTTGTGCTCTCTTTTGTTATATACGAGTATCTGTGTATCTATTCGGTTGGTAGGGGGCTTTATTTTTGGTAAAATAGCACGAAGAGTGTAATTTTTTTTTGTCTTGGGAATGGAAATATGAGAGCTTACGAAATTTTGTTATTTGGTTTAAGGAATTTTTTGTTCCCCCCTTCTGACATGGAGGTCAGTATCTAGTTACTGGAGATTAGTGGTTTAGATATACAAATTTTCACGGACATTCTGAAGTACTCGAATGTATTCAATTGTTATGTTGCAATGAAGATAGTATTTTGCAGTCGATTATGAGAAATTTTGTACACATTTCGTTGAAATACAATTTTAAAAATAGATCTTGACGTGGGTGTTGGATCGCTTTTCATTCGGTAGGTATTTGGTGCGAGAAGTGTGAGGTAATAAATGCCGAACTGAGTTCGCATTCTATTTCCTATAAATGTAAGTGAAATGATGACAAATGGAATGATCTAGCAATTAAATTGTTTATACTTCGGTGATGTATTATCTTCAAGGTGTTTCTGAAGCATTCAGTTCTAGTTTTTGAATTCTGATTGAGTCATGGGTTGTAGTATTTTAATTTTTTTAGTTTTCGAGAGAAAATAAACTAGGCCGTACCCTTGGTGTTATGCGTCTTAAGTGGCTATGGCATTTTATAAACAAAATCGGTTCTTGCTCCCTAAACTTTGCCTCCACCTGGTGATAGAAAAATAGATTTGAGGTTCGTTGAGGAGATGTTTGAAATGAAAATGGATAGTAGGTAATACAAAATGTTGTTATATTTCTTAGGGTAGTCAACAAGATGTTGCTGATTGATATGAGTTGTGAGAAGTTCTGGACAGTAATATTTCACAGGCAAAAAAATTCAGTACTCATTTCTAGATCAATTGATGATTTACAAATTTGAAAAGTTGATGACTAGATGTTATCTAGGCTGAACCTATACATCGAGGTTCCCCCGCTGAAATTGGGTTTATAATTGAGGTAAAGTGGTTACTGAACCAATTGCCTTCAAGAGGATAAAGCATTCAATTTTATACTGATCAGATAGCTAGTGATAATTTCTACAGCTGAGAACGATAGGACACTGCTAGGCGGTGTCCTTTTTGTATTACAAAATATGATTAATGCTTTGCAGATTTTCAAAAGATGAACTGAATCACCGAAATTTTAGATAAATCTCCGACTATTTCGAAAATCCTTCATTCCATGAAAAAAGGACATCGTATAAGTACTTGGTACTCGAACAACTTTTTGCCTAAAATGTGTACTTTACGTTAGGGCTATGAGCATTGACGTTCAAAACTTGGAATACGAATTAAGGCCAACCCAAGGATTATTCTGACATTTGCAATGGTTATTCGTTCTAATATAAGAAATTCCAACAACCATCACATGCCTTTTTTTTTTTTTTTTGTTAAATTGTTCGGTCTGTGGCAAAAATTCAAAACTGTACACGCACTAGTGATATATTATCCTTTTTAGACTTAGGTGGAACTTCATTTGATGTTAGGAACTCAATAGTTTTGCTGAGTATAGCCATAAACCGTCTCATGAAACATCAAATTTCTTAGGCCAAACAGGGGGGCATTTCCTCTATTTATACGAGTATGTGGGCTTTACCATGGCTTCATTCGGGCTGAACTCACCATAAGCGCAAGTTGAGTATAGACCGGGATGATTTAATCAGTACACTTTGCGAGCAGAGTCAAGTCAAAATCGGGTTGAAAGTAAGCACTGTTGATAGTTTGGCTTTTATTCGTTTTATTTGAAATTTTTGTTGTGGCGTTTTTATTTATTATTTTTATTTATGTCATCATTTGTATGGCTTTTAGACAAAAAGTCAGTGTTATCAATTAAAAATAAATTTTTCTTTTAACCAGGTTCCAAAACTAGTGTAGAACTATGGCGCTCAACCTTGGGGATGTGCCAGCCGAACCTATATTGCAGTCATCCAAAGTAATATCTAAGAATAAAGTTCCTAGAAGTATTTGGAATATCCATGGTACATCCGAAACAGTGACCTCCATTGGGACCTAAGGAGTCCTACGATTCTTGAAGAGATCAACTTTAGGACCAAAGCACAAGAGAATAGACTCCAGGAGCTAGTCAACCAGTACAAGTCTTCTTAACGTATGTGGCGTGGGATGGCTACAACAATCAAGACCGTCAGACCTTACAGGCTACTGGAAACTCCTGGACTAATCACATTAGCAACGAGACACTAACAGTGTGAAAACAACGAGTGAAAAGTGGTGCTCGGAGTGAACTTAATCTCCAAGAATTTGGATGAACCAAATCTCATTTATTCTCCTATTACTGTTATTAAAAGCTAAGAGCACACAATAATTATATGTATAATTATAAAATATCTAAAAAATAGTAAACTGTCAGCAATTTAATTAAATCATGGCTAAGAACAGCCATAGGAATACTCTCTGGCCATTATCTTCAAAGGAAGTATGTTATGAGACTTGATATATCAAATACGGGTGTTTTGAAGTACTGTAGTGAACTACATGCCCCAGAGAATATTACATATATTCTCTGCGAATGCTAACCCATTGCCAAGACATGGCTAAAGTACCTTGGTCTATGAATCACTTTAAGGTTATTTTCAAATTCTGTAGGTAAATTAAGTGTATGGGACGATTTGTTTAGGTCTTTTGCCGTAAAGGTTCCCTAGGAATCGCGATGGGTCCACCTTGGTGACTTATGTCTTATAATAACCTCATAATACTATTCTACATAACCTAACCTACCAAACTATTTGGTATAACTTGTAGTTTATTATAAAGGGTGAGCCAATAGATTGTGTGGATGCTGGCTGTTAATTACTGTCATTTACTGAATTTAATGTGGTTGATCCTGTTGACAGATATCAAGAACAATTTTCGGCAATTTTAGTCATGGAGTCGTTTGCCACGCAACAATGCACTTTTGTTATTCAATCTTATTACGAAAATGGGCGATCTGTAAAACTAATATTTCGTAAAATTCGTGAATCGGTCAACATAATCGCCCTAGTGAGTCCGGATGGTGAAGCGTTTTGAAGAAACTGGTTCGGTATTGGGTCAAACCCCATATCAGCATGCTCCGTCAGCACGCACATGCTGAAATATCACCACTGTGAGCGAAAATGTTCAAAACTAGCCAGGCACCTCAAATTGCGGCCATCTACTTATTCTTCAAAAAGTCATCAATAATTTGACCTTCGGATGGTCACTTGCAACAGAAGCTGTGGTGATCCCATAAACAATGTTGCATACCATTAATAATTGTCATGGTTGAACTTTAATAACCAATGAAGTTATATGGTATATTGATTTCTAACAAATGAGTGTTTAATTTAATGAAAACTTCCACACTAGCTGTTGGCTTACCCTTTATTTGAAGAAAAAAAAAAAAGAAGAAATTAGTGAACAAATTTCTGAGCCAGTTACGCGACAATCCGTCAATTCAACCTTGTTTCGGTTCAATCCAAAGTCAATCTCTTAATTCTGCATGCAGAAATATTAAGCTTAAACTCAATTTTTTAATCCTGCTATTAAACGGAATAATTGCAGTTCAGTGAGTTAGTAAATTACTGGTTAATGAGTGGTGCAAGATATATCAAAAACTTCACGTCTTACATCTTAGCATAAAATTGTGCTCCCTTTTGTCAATGTTTAGCAAAAAAAGGTACAACAGCGTCCTTAAAGATCCCTAAACATTCGGAGTTTCTTGTCAGTATTGTATATTCAATTATTTTTTGGGTCAGTGATATTCTTACCCATAAACGGGAGGAAGAATGGGAAGCAAAGCAGAGACATTTTTACCTTATCTATGTATTTGGTTCGAGTATCTATTGGGTTTTGAACTAAAAAAATTTGTTTTTTGAAAGGTTTAATTCTAGCACATAAATTGGTTTTAGCTAGGAAATGGATTGGCGTCAAGCAGCAACAACTTACAATAACACTTTGGAATCGACGTTGCCCTATTCTTGGGCATGAAAACGTCAAAACACACCAACGGCAATTGAAAGTATATGTATATGTGAAGCTGCTACAGCAACAACAGCACTTCGGATAAACTCATTTATATCTCTATATCTATCTCTATTCGTATATCTATTTTTTAGAGGCGATATTTTGTGTTAGTCGGCAAAAGAAAGTAATTAGGCATAGGTACATACCTTATTCATAAAATGGGCCAGCATGTGGCCCGAGTGAAAAGGATAATTCATCATATCCCAAGTAATTAGGCTAATTTCACCCCAAGGTTTTCTTGAAAACTAAAGGGACAAACAATTAATTTTAAAATCCAAAATTGTGTGTTTTGCATTCTGAATACATTTATGTATGCTTTTATATGACTTTTTTTTTAATTTAGACTTCTCTAACTTAAAAATGGCCCAACCGATTTGAATGGAATAAAATTATTTGATTATAACATTAATCACTTAAAAGATTGCGATATCACTTATTAATGTGTGTTTCCTAGAACCGGAGTAGTGAGCCAACAAGTTCCTGTGCAAACAATTGACAATCTTTAGCGAGTCATTGCAATCAACAGGACATCAATAGCTGAGTGCATACTCGTACGTGTTTATTTATTTATTTATTTTTATTTAGCTACGGAGAAGTGCGATTGCACTCCTGAAATGAATTTAGAGAGAAGTATATCGTCTGATTGGAAGAATTTGTTTGTTTTATGTGTTATTATTATTATTATTTAAAAAACTAACTTATAATTAAAATTATAAGTTAGCTGTATAGCCAGAGCGTCCAAGGCCTTCAGCTAATGTTTTATGTGTTTTTGCAAGAAATACTGCAGTTAATTACATGTACATATTTTTATTTTTTATTTCCATTTTTAATTGTCTATGTATGTATGTGCACTACTGGCATACAATGGAAAAGGATATCTGCATTTTCTAGCTTAAGGATTGAAGGTAATAATCCTAAATCAGCAGGAGCATAACGACTTATAGTTTGGGTGGTATATAATATGTTAGGAATGATCGAGTAAGCCCTTGGAAATAGCACGAATCCTCGATATAATAGATACTTTCTGCCTATTGAAACCAGTCTCTCGAACCACAAAAAAGAATGCACTCTAAATTAATACTTTCGTATGCTTTACCATGACCTTTAAAGACATTGTATACAGATGGACCTTATATGGACAAAAACATACGCAGTCATCGAACTCAAAACAAAAAAATCATCACTTTCCAATGTCTTCTTCCTGACGCAGTAGGAAGGTACTTGGCAGAAGTTACAGCATTATTGAAGGCACTGTAAATAGTACAAGCCTGGGGAGTAAGAATATTGATACTCATGTATAGTGAAGGAGAATTTTGGCGACTGGGTCATCTCACTGCGAGCGTCCATCAATTGGCCGCCGCTATCATGCAACTTGACACTCGATTATTTTCTCTGGAGCTACGTCACTTTGGACGAGCTCGAGGCCAACATTCGAGACGCTTTCGCCAGAATAACGCTGTACATATTAGACCGAGTCATCAAAAATTGGACCGACCGCTTGAAGCACTGCCAGCAAAGCCGAGGCGGTCATTCAAATCATGTGCCATTCCGCACATAATGACATGAGTGTAGCTTAAAAATAAAACCAGAATCAAATTTATATCTCACACCGTTGGTATTTTATTTCAATTTCTTTTATGATTCTTATCTGGTCTCCCTATATTCGAATCATTCTGTATAACAATGGCAACATAACTTTAGCCTGGGTACCAAGTTATGCTGGTATCAAAGGAAATGAAGTTGCAGTTACTGCAGCTAAAGAAGAAACTCTTTTTCTGTATTTAAAATAGCTGACATATTTCCCTCAGCTCATCCGCTATGCAGAAAATATCAATTGCCCTGCACTGTCCCAAAGTGATCTCCCTTAAGGCCAAGCCACGAAGCCTAAAATCGGAAGCCCTCTTCCACTTCAATTTCTACAGCACGAAATGCGGCTGTAACGAGCCAATGTCTAGAATGCTGTGCATTGCCAGTGGCATGCAAACCTCTTTTGTTTTTCAGTGCAGTAGATTCCCCCTTAGAACCGCCCTTAATAATTAAGCTAAGCTCTAAGCTTAAATAAATAAGTAAAATAAGTCCCTAAACAAATAACGTAGCAACTTTAAGCATCTCTCGGTGTCAAACAAGCAGGTTTCCGCTCGAGACCCTCCTGCGCTGATCACATAAACACTTTACGGACCATTACAGAGCAATGCGAGGAGTATAGATATCTGCTTCATCTGCTAGTTATTCACTTAGAGAAGGTCTTCGACCGTATTTCATCTGGGATTTCATCTGGTGCGCCTTGCGCAGTAGAGGCATCTCCGAGAAGATCGTAGCTATTATAGAGGCAACCTACGCGGGTGCAAAACGTCACTTATAACACAAAGATACGATGTCAAGCGATGTCAAGGTCTAAATTGGTGTGCGACAGGGCTGCATTCTTTCAACATTACTGATTCTAATGGTAATCTGTGATGTTCTCCGTGCAGTACTTACATCAATTAACAGCGGCATACAGTAGATACAGACAGCTCATCTTAAGCAACTACGCTGATGGCATTTGCTTACTTTCACATGGAATACTTTTTTTTTATAATTTGCGTGCATTCTACGGGTTGGAAAGGATAGATAGAGAGAGAGAGAGAGAGAGAGAGAGAACGAGAGAGAGAGAGAGAGAGAGAGAGCGATTTTTGGTGTGCTGTTTCGCTCAAATGTCGAGTCAGTATTATCGAATGGGACTGTACGTGGAAGATGTGCTCCACTGTCTTTCGTCAATAAATATGTACGCAACATCCTTAGAACCTATTTACGTCACACCTTGCGACGCGAAGAGAGTTCCATTGCTCAATATGCTATGCAATGAAATCCGCTTAAAGAATTAGGCAGAACAGTGGGGCATCCAAGCGACACGTAGCGCAGAAGAGTTGAGAAGGAATCTTGGAATTTGGAGATCAGCTGCAGAAAGTTGAAACGCGTTGCAGAGCTCAGAATACAATGGCGCGTAGGCGTTGTTGACGCCTTATTCGCTCCGATGAGTGATAGGCCATAAGTAAGTAAGTATTTACTGAATCTCTTGTTAAACCTAAAACATATGCTAGCTAGATATAGATATAGAAGGAACACCTTACTTTAAATAGATCCTACTGTAGATACCCTGTGGGCGCCGTGGTGTAAGTGGTTAGTGTGTCGGATCACTACGCATGAGGTTCCAAACAGTTTTTTGACGGTCCCACCTCTCGCGAGCGTCTGACAAACATCCTAGAGTCACGAAAAAGCTTCTCAAATTGCTGTTCGGAGTCGGCATTAAACTGTAGGTCCCTTCCATTCGTGTGAAAAATATAACGCAGACAACATGAGTGGTTATGAGAAGCTAGGCCCTGGCACTTTAAAGAGCTAAAAACAAATATTTTTACAAATATTTGGCGCAACAGCTCTTTAAAGTGCCAGGGCCTAGCTTCTCGCAACCATTCATGTTGTGTGCGTTATATTTTTCACACGAATGGAAGGGACCTACCGTTAAATGCCGACACCGAACGGCGATTTGAGAAGCTTTTTCATGACAACAATACTCTCGGATGTTTGTCAGACGCTCGCGAGAGGTGGGACCGTGAAAAAACTTTTTGGTGTTTTCTGGGATTCGAACTTGGAACCTCATGCGTAGTGATCCAACACACTAACCACTTACGCCACGGCGCCCACAGGGTATCTACAGTAGGATCTATTTAAAGTAAGGAGTTCCTTCTATATCTATATCTAGCTAGCATATGTATTATGTTTAAAGAGCTGTTGCGCCAAATATTTGTATTTATTTGTAGATACCCATGAGCATAAACTTATATTGAGTCAAAAAGATGAGAACATATTTTTCTTTATTAGTTTTAAGCTAGGAGTTAGTGAATCTCCGACCCGAGAATTTTCAAGAAGTCTGGTTTCGGGCTGTGCACTGACATGTAGGTACATCGAAGTGAAAGTGAAGTATTGTGGGACCAGTAGACCTGATGGTCCACTGTACTTAATCATAGCCGCGTATTCGCCACTTATCCGAGCAAAGCAAGGTTGAGTTCGGCATTCACATATTGTATATAATGCAAAGCCATTTCATCCGTCTCAAGACGGAATCATAATCAATAAATCAAACTATTTGCTCAACTACAGCTTGCTAAGAATTTAATCCATAAATCATCACATTTCAAATTTGAATGTCCCTCTTAAAATCACTTGTCTGGAACGTATTCCGTTCACATTTGAATGCCGCAGAATTAATTACTAAATTCAATTGGATGCAGTTGTACTTGTAGCAAAATATGTCTGAATAGCACACGATATCAATAAATTCCGAGTCCCTGTCTTATTTTCTGCACGAAGCTTATATTTTTCACTATTATATGAAAAATGAAATTAAATACTTTAACCAAGAATAAAATGATTTTGATTTCAAAATAGACAAGGTGAACAAACAGGTAAACAGCAAAACTTTTAAAAATAGATTTCTAAAAGTAAATATGCGTGCATTCAAAAACTACGCAAATAACTTTGATTTTCTAAAAGAATTCGCATATTTGGCGAGTGTTTCATAGCATTTCGAAAGAGTTATGGATCAATAGAAAAAATTTAGTTGCAAACTTAAATAAAAGCGTTTGTGTCGACAGATGTTTATGGCATGGAGCGGATTTAGCCTGGAAATTGCTTAATTTATTAGCAAAGCAAGTATTTAGCGGTGTTTTCTATGAATAGCATATGAGCACTTGTTCTTACCTGGATTTAGCTTTCGTTAGGATCTCGATTTGTTCTTGGAAATCACTCATAATTTCGTTGTGCTTCTTCTTCAGAAGCATAGCTGTTTCTTCGGATTCAAGATGGACATCTTCGAGCAATTTACGCAGTTTTAACAGTTCAGTATCACGTTTGCGATTAGCCTCGAACTACAAGGAGATAGTATTCATTTATTTGAGATGTCTTTCAGCATGGAATTAAAGTATAAATACCTGATGCTCAGCACCACCTTCGGCTTCTTCGAGACGCTCAGACATTTGGATGACCTGTACGCTGAGATCAGCTTTCTCGCGTTCAATCTAGAGTTAGAAATGTTTGTACATTAGTCTTGGTATACCTTATGTTTAACTAAAAATATGTTACAAATAGTTACCAATCGAAAATGTCAATTAATGTTCCACATACGCCATAGAAACCTTCGCAAAATAAATATTACGTATACGTCATCGAATGCAATTTATCTGTTAGATTTTTGACAGCAAAAGTATGCATCTTTAAGGTTTTTTTTCTAGAAAGTGGTGATCAAGAAGGCCTCAAGTCTCATCTGCAACAGTGTGGGTTGGTTATTTTGAAACAAAAAAAAAAATCGTTCCTAGCCCTTTGGAGTTAAAGGCAAACATGTAAGCAGTATTCCCCCCTTCAAGACTTTTATAGCCCCTTTCATCACAGCTAACTGAAACATTACGATAGCCCATTTTACTGCAACATTGTATCAATATTAAATGGGGTATGAGAACGAGTTGCACCCCCTTAAATAAATCTTTCTAGATGATGATGCAATAAAAGTCAGCTCTACAAGACTTCCCAGATTTCACAAGACAGACAGTCACTCGCCTTCACTCATCACTTCTTTTGCGTTTGATCCTAAGTATTTCATCAATTAATGAGCTATGCCTAATTATGCATCCACTGGGATCTACCTACCTCCCCGCCCTTCATTGCATAAAGGTGTGGGATAGCCCCGCCAGATAACTTTGATCTCCTTGTGGAGTCTATGTATATATATATACGTGAATGCTTACCGAAATCCCTTTATAAAGGAAGAACTTCTTGAATTAATTACGAAGGGTCATCAAACGCGCAATAAAAATATAGATATATGCAGTTGTGTAATCCTATTGAGTTTGAATTTAAAAATAACATAAATCATAGAAGTTGTAAAAAATTCGTTTTAATGTTATGCAGCTGAGATAAGTATATTTTGTGGATCTTGGCAAGATATTGCAGACAGGAATTTAAGCATAGACTGGCGTTGTCATGTTTTACAAATAAGTTTGCCAACATTTTGTTTATTTGTCGAAAGTTTGTCTGATGCTGTTCATTTGTCGCTGCCAATAATTTTTTGTGAACTATAACATTTTGATATTTGCGGTACGTTTGAATGAAGATGATAGTTAATGCAAGAGAAGCATGACTTATTAATGTAAGAAATTAGTTCTTAGGTCGAATAGATTTAGCATTGTTGCACCGTATTCTATTTAAAGAAATATCAAAGAGACATTGTTTTGATATATATTTTTCTCTGTAGGATGTTTTACGTTTATAGCAAACCGATTTTAATTTGTAGTAAAGATTCATGTTCTTTTCAGCGGAAATATCTCTACAGGAGCTATGGGGCTATTATTTGAATGCATTTATAAACGATTATAACTATTCCCAAAGAAATTCATGTCAAAGTTAGCAAGCAACAATGAGATCTAAATCAGAACACTTTTGGAAGAAGAGGAACTATATTCACTTCGGAAAAGATGAGAATTGCAACCACGCATTATTCACTCGATATACAGACCAATCATCAGGCCCGTCATCGCCTACAGATCCTTATTCTGGCAACAGATTTAAAGAGCTATTTGAATGAAATCTACAAAGTGCAAAGGCTGGCAGCTCTATGCACCATGGGAGTTATGAGAAGCGCTTCGCAAGCAGACTCCGACATGATTCTTCATATCCTCCCCCTGCACTTAATTCATTAAAAGTAGCGCTGCGAAAGGAGCCTTTATATTGAGGGAATCAAACACATGGAAACACACTAACTGTGTGTATGTCAGGATATTGAAGGAAGTAAAGACAATGAGCGAAAAATATAGTTCGGAAAGCTTTACAGCTACATCGGACTATATAGTTCCACAGCAATGATTTTGATATAGACATACTTATTCTCTACCAAAGCCGAGAGGACTGGAAGTCAAAGTCAAAAAGAGTAATCAACCAAAAAGTGATGGCCCAAAAAATGGATGTAGATAAGGGATCAAGGTTCTACCCGGAAGCACTACAAAAACAGAAATCTTTCAGATTACCAGAACCATGTAGTGTCATCTAAGCCGAAATCTTGTCAACAGACAAGACCATAGTATCTACAGAAGACAGTCACATCCCTCCGACAGACGTATCAAAATTCGTAGATAGTCAAGCAGTTCTGAAATCAATTGAATCTAATGCAATCAAATCAAAGGCAGCCAGAATCACCATCAAATATCACAAAGCCAAACTCAGGTGGATATCTGGGCATAGGAATATAAAAGGGAACGAAAAGGCAGATAAATTAGCAAGGATGGGGTCTACTCTGAACATTTGTGAAACGGATATGTCCATGCTGCTACTTACTTGTTCAGCAGTATGCATCTCAGACTTCATGCCTAAAAGAATCAACCTCAACCACCCCTTCACAGTTAATATCCCTGACCACAACTACTGGAGTTATCCTCGAATCTCTCAATCAACATCTCAAATCAATTGGTACACTGACGGTTCAAAAATGTCAAATGGGGCTGAAGCTGGTATCTTTGACTCTAACTACAAACTCTTTACACCATTAGGTAAATCCACTACTTTCTTCCAAGCAGAGGTCTATGCTATCTGCACCAGAGAATGCATTGGACGAAACCTCCGAAGATCACATATTGATATAATGTCAGACAGCCAAGCAGCACTCAAGGCTCTCACGTTTGGTTTGGAATTGTCTCCAGACTCTTTTGCAGTTTGCTGCACACAATAAAATCACGCTAATGTGGGTCCCCGGACACAAAGGCATCCCTGGTATTAAAGCGGCTGATAAGCTTGCAAGACTAGGTGCCCAATCTCCTTACATTGGTCCTGAACCGTTCTGCGGTTTACCCACTAGCCAGATTAAA
Organism: Brachypalpus laphriformis; assembly: GCA_945910035.1. Taxonomy (NCBI): domain Eukaryota; kingdom Metazoa; phylum Arthropoda; class Insecta; order Diptera; family Syrphidae; genus Brachypalpus; species Brachypalpus laphriformis. The sequence continues at coordinate 62,759,176 of OX246756.1, forward strand.
ATAGAGCTACTTTGCTGGAAACGCGAACAAATGCTCTCACACTTGAATGAACAACCCGGCCTAAGGCATTCCAAGAAATTTATTAATTTCTCAAAAAATAAAACCAGAGACATTCTATCAATGAGCAAACAGAATGCTAAGATCCTTACTAACTTCCTAACTGGATACTTCTCTCTCAACTACCATCTCAAGAAAATGGGCCGCGTTCAATCGGAAATGTGCCGTCTCTGTTTTGAAGACATCGAAACAGCCCAGCACATATTCTGTGATTGCCCGGCCATAGACAGACTTAGGCTAAGGCACTTTAATAAAGGCGTCGCACCACCTTCTGATGTCACCTCTTCTTCAGCTCGAACTATCCTTAGCTTCATTAATGAACTTAATTTCAGCTAGTTAACAAACTCAAAATATTCAACCAGGGGATATCAGTGCTCCGGGGGTTATTCTCTGCCTTCCTGCCCCTTTACCTTTAAAAGAAAAAAAATTCCCTACTGCCACCGATAGGAAGATTGTATGGTATCATAGATAATGTAATAGAAAAAGAGGCCAACGCCTCCTGACAATCCAGGGAGGACTGCATTACCTCGCATGCCAAAACGGACCAAATGAAAACAAAGACTGTTGGCACTACTTCGATCCTCTATCCGTACACTAACTGGAGTAATGACAGCACACTCCATCTTTGGTGCTGTTTTCTGCAATTGGAATGCTGATTACAACGATTTATGTAGAAGCGATGCAACGCCTGCTTTGCCACTACTCCGTCCTACAAGAATGATGCCTAAGCATACTAGGCTACAGGTTCTTTGTTGGCACTGCAGAGGTAGCAGAGTCATGGACAAATAAACTGCTTAGCTTCTTAAAGAGCACCAACTGGTTTAACGATAGGTAATATAAATCGGGATAATTTTTACCTATCAAAAAAATGATCGCACTTGTTTTCATTTTTAATCCCACTCCACCATCAAGGGTAAGTACAATGGACCTTTTTGGTTACCGAGTTACACCCCTTCTTAATATAACCTAACCTAGTCACTTGATGTGTGATATTTTAGTGAAACTAGGAGATCGCCTCCTTCCATCGAAGGCTCAAAAATCTCAATAATACAAGGACACATTTCTTTTTAAATAAAAATCATCATCAATGACAAAGTTGATTTTAAAATGTTATGGATACGAATTTTTGTTAGTCAAAATATCCGCTCCTTCAAGAGATGTCCTTAAGTTAGTAAAACCATTTTTGTCTTTTTTTTGGTGAGGGGTGTGAGGCAATAAGATGGCTCTAGGAGACCCATCGAAGTACTGCGCACTACATAGCGATCTTTTTTAATAACTCCGGAAGGAGGTGTTGTGCGAATTGTCTTAGCTGAAATCAAGTTTTCAAAGGAAGCTTCGGATTGTTTGGGCTGATGAGGAGATTATATGAGATGGATTGATGAACCTATTATGAAAAATTGCTTGTCTACTGCAAGCAATCGCGGGACATTTACACATAATGTGCTCGGCAGTTTCAATGTCCTTAAGACTTAGTCTGCTGGTATCTGATTGGCTAATGCCTATTTGCATAACGTAGTTTTTGAGGGGAAAAAACGACCAACAAGAAAGTCTGTTGCATTCTGTTTGTTCATTGCTAGAATCTCTTTTAACTTTTTTCTAGAAAAGTCTACAAAATTCTTGGTATGCCATAGACCTATTTCTGAGTCACAGTATGTTGTTCCAATCTATTCGATCTAGCTCTATTTTGATTTCGCTGGTAGGCAAGTAGTAGGTTCTTACCACTGTGGAAATATTTCTGGAAAACATGGGAGTTCTAAATAATGGGTACTCGAAGACTGCTTTTTAAATGAATTCGACTGACATTCAGTTCTAGTATAATGGCATCAGCGAGATCATTTTTTTATAAGGATGTTAGCTAGGCTATCGGATGGTCACTTTTAGATGAACTTGTTGGGAAGGGGTCGGCGCTGTATGTATCACAGGCTCTCCCTTTTGTGGGGATCAAAATTAGTGCTTTACCGAAGAAAATAGGAGATGAACCACCAGTCGAGCAAAGAGACGCTGCGTTCATCTGGACACATGCGCAACGGTCCGGGCGCTAATGACCGCCTTAAGCAAGGAAAGATCAAGCTCTCTAGTGAAATTTAGTCGGCATAACGCACGGGTCATTTCCGGCATAAATACTCTGAAATGACGAAGAAGGGACGAAGAAGAAACTAAATCTGTTCATCACCTGCTGTATGATTGTGCTTCTCTATCCATCAGAAGAATGAGGACTCTCGATAGTACTTCTTCGCGTAGGCGAAGGACTTAGGTAATGTTGAGCTCTTCCGGATATTCATATCACTATCTGGGTGGTCCTCATAGTGTCTTGTTGAAGATTTTCACCTACCCTCGGAAAAAAAAAAAAAAAAAAAAAAAAAACTATCTGGGTGGTTTGAACAACGGACCATCTCTACAGTGTTTCTAGGGTTAGGTATGTGTGCTAGCAGGGAGGGACGCTCTCTGCCACACTCAGGTCAGCGTTGACCCATTGTGATGGTTTCTAGGGTTAAATAATTGGGCACAATGGACCCGAATTATTGGTCTAAGTGAGCAGTGACTCTTTTGTCACAAGGCACCAATCTACCTAACCTAAAGTCATAGTGGTGCAAGTTGGCGTAAGCTCAGAAATGATGCTACACATGCCAAATTAATGCTTGAAAATGTGAAGTGAGTTATAATTTCACTACATCGTCGACAGATGTGAAGTATTGATCAGCAGATTCAATACACTAAAGATTAAGAACTATTTAATTCTCAGGCAAAGGTTAGATTAGCAGCTTCACTTAGATTAGAAAAGGTCCATTATGGTACCATATGGATTTAGGATCCCCAGAAGAAACTAGAAAGAACCATCTTAGAACCAATTGGAGTTTGTTATGAAGCGCCGCAGTCTGCTGATCGAAGTATTTTTTGTTCAAAGGTACCCAATAGTTGCTCTGCTTTCTTGCATATCGTCCAGCACTCGGCGCCATAAACCAAGATTAGTAAGATGTGCGTTCTGTAGAGCATTAATTTGGTTCGTCAAGTTAGGAGTTTTGAACGCACTTGTTTTGTCAGACCGAAATAGCAGCGGTTTGCTAGGGTTATTCTTCGTCAGATCTCCATGAAGGGTCTATGTTTGCTTCGAGGTAGGTAACCTCCTAAGTTGCAGTTATCAACAGTGACGTTCTGTCCAAGGTCTTGAACAGATAATTTATTGTTTGTTGACAACATGTGCCTAGTCTTGTCCTCATTTACTTCATGACGTATTCGATTCGCCTGCTCTGCATTTGCCGTAAATGCTTCTACAATGGCTTGCCGGGGTATCCCAATGATGTCAATATAGTCCGCGTATCCCAGCATTAAATGGATTTGTTAAAGATAGTGCCTTCCACGATTACACCTGCCTTTATTGTACCTTATTTATTTATTTATTCAATTTAACAATTTGCTACACTGTAAGATACAATATCTTATAGATAGTAATACCATGCAATAGTTCAGAATATTTTAAGAAAGCTACATGAGTTAATATTGACTTAATATTATAAATATGAGGAAAAGAAATACTCGTAACTAAAAAAAAAAAAAAAAGAAAAATAACTAAAAGAAAAAAGAAAAGAAACCAGAGTTTGAGAGTTCTAGCGTAAATGTATTTTTAGCTCCCTTTTAAATTTTGGAGTGTTGTCTACTCTTCTAAGACTACGGGGCAAAGTATTCCATAAGCGAATGGAGTTTATAAAAAATTGACGTTCCGATATCAGGCAAGTATGGCGAGGAAGAATTAATTGTCCGGATCTGTTTGAGGAAGAAAATCTGATTTTTTCGTAAAGATAAACTGCAAAACTGGAGAATGTTATCAAATGTCATGTTCAATACTTGCTCCAGCATAATATTGAAGATGTCACATGACAGCGCATCTCCTTGCCGGAATCTGGTGCATGTTTGAAAGAGTTCACTTCTGGATAAGGTTTGATAGTATCCCGAATTGGGCCATCGCTTGGTAGAGTTCAAGACGATGAATGCTGTCATAAGCGCCCTTAAAGTCAATGAAAAGGTGGTGAGTTTTGATTTCATATTCGTTGGACTTTTCTAGGATTTGCTTCAGTGTGTAAACTTGGTCTTTTGCCGGGCCGAGAGCCACACTGATATATGCCGATTAGTGTATTGAACAAAGGTTTTAGACATTCAGACAATAAGGTGGATAGTGTTTTATATGCGACAGTTTTTACAAGACATAGGATCCTCTTTTTTTAGAGATGGTGCATATCTTCTATCTTCTGAGAGAAGGAACAAAAAATGTCAGAGAATACTCGTATATTTTAAGAGGTCATTCGTATAATGGCAGAGGACATTTTTCAATACAACAACATTTTGTAGATCAAATTATAGCAGCCTTATGGTTGACATCTAATTTTTGCATTCATTAAGAGTCCTATTAACGTCATAAGAAACTATATCTTTCATTAAGCGCAATTATAAATTTCATAACGCCCATTAATACAAGTCCATGCTCAATTACACAAACTCTATTTACTATGTTATTTCCAATTAAAAATGCCGCATTTTCAAAATGCATACCTTCAAATTAATAGCATGAAATATTTTTTCCCCCGTTCATATGCTGACAATTTCCTAGTACCTCTCACAGCATTCCATGTTTCAAAAACTGAGGCAATTTGCCAAAAAAAAAAAAAAAAACACTACACACATCAACTCGATATTTATCTACTTTTGCAATCATAATTCACTTCCATGCATTTGAGCATTTTATATTCTGACCTAATTATATCAACAAAAACTAATTAATGAAAAAGAAAAAGAAAAATACTAATTTAAGTGAAATATATAGAAAATTCGTCCATAGCAACCGGTGCCAGAGGTGGACTTTTTTTTTGCAAATTTTGTATCCTCTATGACTATGGATTCTTCTCGAAAATTTGTGAAAATGTCGAGTGGGAAATGTGAAAATATGTACCGGGCCTCATCACCTGAATATTCAGGGGAACTGACAAAGTAAGAAAAATAAAAAAATAAAAGCCAATAAAATCGGACACTTTATGAATGTATCTCATGCGAACGAAGAAAGCGTCCTAAAAATACCTCGATGACACAATAAATTTTGTGAGTCATTAAAATGATTACTGTGTGATGTGATGTCTGTACGAATAGCATTTGACGATAATTTGAAAGAAAAATATATACCCTTAAATACTGTAACTGTGGTGTTATAATATTTGTTTGCTGTTCATAGATTTATTTTGTCAAAACATTGAAATAATTAAAGAAATGTTGGGAAATGTAAATTTTTCAAGAGAAGGGGTTGTGTCGTTGTTATAACATATTACTCAGTAAATCGCCGATACACCTGGAGTCGATTCTGTTAGATTCTATAATTTCTTCCGAAAAGGAATGAATAAACTAAACATTTATTGAAGCCATTTTCGAATTAGCTTAGACAAGGTATGTGTAAAACCCGTGGTTTTAGTCAAGGAAAGAGAGCAGCAAGTTTTTTATATATCAGCAAAGTTATAATCTGAGCTCAAGGGATACCGCTCCCACTTAACTGAATTTCTACTGATCCGCATGTGGGGCTTACCCGTTTAACATGATAAATCTAGCTGATGGCTCTATTTTTCGTGAGATGGTCTCTTTGACGTGAAGGCTTCCACGGATCTTCAAACTTCTTATTCGATCAAGCTTTGTATCTCTGGCTGTCATGCGGGACATCCTCATTTCAGTTGCCCTTAATTTACTCTCATACGTTTTGCACATTGTCTAACATTGTGAACTGTATGTGAGAGTTTTATGCACAATTGCGGTGTAGAATATTCCTCTTAGCCTGAGTGGATCAGAGAACGGGCACCACAAGTACTCGGTCTGTTTTGGACTAATGCGGTACCCATTTCCCTCAAAAAACGTCAATCCACACGTAATGTGCTCGTTGCAGGGACGTAAAATACTCACTTAGGATTGACTGTAATGTCGGGTAAGGGGTGGCTCTTGGAAGTATAGCTATACTGTCGCCACCTATGCAGAATTTTGTCCTCATCTACAAGAAGCTGGCAATGAACATCGTTAATGAACTTTGGCGAACAAATCTCCTGAGCATTTCCCTTTTTTGGGCGACTACTTTGAAATGTTGCTAATTAGTCCGGGTGACTAGATCACAATATTATCGAAGAGCACAGAACGTGGACTGTGCTCCATTCGAGCCTAACCGACGGTATTAGGCGGGGTAGGTAAACGCTGAAGATCAGGCAGGTCTGAACTAAAAAAAAGAGAGATCATTTAGATTGTTGGAAAAGTATTCACTCAAGGTAGCCTTCCTGATCTCAGCGAGTGTAGGACGGTTGCAAGGAAAGTGACTGATGGTCTCTCCTTTCTCTTCGTCCCTACAACTTCTGTAGAAATCATTGTATGGTGAGCTTCATCTCTGGGCACGTCTTTCTATACACAGTGTCCGGTTAGGACGTTTGTTATTTTGGAAAGGATTTCAGGAGTCCGATGAATCTGGTTTTACTCAGTGTTGGTCAAAGTTGCCTAGATGATGCCAGTGATGATTAGCTTCACTCATTGTATCGGCGTGGCATCTCGATGTCGATGATGCTTATGCTATTTGTACTAAAGGAGCCCTATAAAGCCAGCTCGTCAGCTGCACAATTCTCCAGTATGTTACAGTAACCTGGTACCCAATAAAGGGTGAAGTTGTACTGTCCAACTTCTCGTTAAGAGATACGAGATAATCTTCCACTGCATTAGATCTCATAATGCTGGATGCGGGAGTTTTCATGGCTTCCTGACTGTCGATATATCTCCTTATATATAAATCTAAGTGGTAAAATGCGTTTGTGTCCCTCTACCGCTCGTAATTTTCAACCAATTTACTTGTTTTTTTTAAATGTAGATAATTATGGTACAAAGGTGTTAGGCAAAAAAATTACAAAAACATACAGACTTATGTGCCTGATGATTGACTGTTTTTTTTTTTTTGTTAGGCGCAGCAACGCACGCCGGGTGCCAACTAGTAGTATATGAAAATGTCTGATGATCTGATGTTGATACTGTATTAACCGCTAGCCAGTCAGCGGCTTAGCTAACAGCGGTATCTTCAGCTTAAAAACACTATAGTGGTTTGGAAGGTTAAAATAGCGGCGAATATCCAGGTCTTTCGAGAGACAAGATAACAAAAGTCTCCCCAGTTATATGGACGCCACCCACCAGAGTTTCTCCGAAGCATAAACAACTGAGGTTCAAACCACTACAAAAAATCTTTCTCTCTCTCTATCTATCTTTTCCAACGCCCGCACTGTGTAAAAGCATGCTAAGGGTATTCATAACCCATTGAGTGGGCGAAAATTATAGAAAAAAAAGACTCCGGTACCGACTTCGTCCTTAGTTTTGGTCGCGTCCGGGAAAATTGACAGTGATTCATTGTATAGGGTATCGTCTTGCGTCCACTCAGCTTTGTCTGGTATTGAGTCCCTATAGCCCATGTTGAAATTGTGCTCAGTGAGCAGGTGGTCAATGATTTTGGGAAGATGATGATACATCGAAAGTATTTTGGCGTGTCCCGTGTTGTGGTCTCTCCATTGCTTGGAGTATTTCAGTATTATCGCTGAGCTGGTAGCCAATTACTTGCTAACGATGTCAATCGGGAGCAGGTGGAGCATGGCTTGGAGCACCGTGGAAGAAGTTCTCAGTGCACTGGTAATGCTGAGACATGCGACTGGTTAAATTCTTTTCCATAAACGTTAGGATACCATAATTAGCATTATATTTAGTTTCTAATTCCTCTCCAATGAAGGAGAGGTACTACCACTTAAATTCTTGCCACATAAAGAATTTAATTTTGTGTTTAATCTGCACTTTATCTCAAAGAAAGGACATCACACATTCTTAAGATTTGAGAATTTGCCCAGTATTTCGTGTAATTAGAAGATTTTGTTTATGGCCGATACCGATATTATCCCGATATTTATCCATCAAAGAGGTGCAGGATTTATTAAAAGCAAAAAATTGAAATGCTTTGGTATTGTACTGCCAAATAACTTAAGGTTATCGTAGAACAATTCTACAAGATTTCTAGATTTGAAATGCATTAGCAAATAATCTGATAAATTGTTATGTGTATATGAGAAGTATACTAAACGATTGATGGTCCTTGGCATATAGCTTTAAGCCATGTCACTGAGACAGTTCTTAGTTTTATTTTTATTTAAAATAAATTTAAAAAAAAATAATTTTAGTAAATCTAAATTCAATGGAAATGAATTGTACTCATCTTCCGGGTGTCTATTATAAAATTAGTGAATCTCAAAAAATTAAAACATGACCATTTTGAATTTTGGAATGCAAACAGGTTGTTTGGTAGTGTGATTGAAAAGTATTTAATTCCGTTCGAAGAGAGATGGAATAAAAGCAAAATCTACCGCATTTTTTTCTTTGGGAATTCTAGTTTTGAAATTTAACAGTTACCATCATATTGGCATTGATTAACTCTTCTGATTGGTTACAGAAAATATTGCTGATTTTTCGAATAATATTTCACCAATCTAATCAACCATAAAATGTTGATTGTTATAATAAATCTGGGTACAGGGGCTTAAAGGGTTATACTTGTCTTTTAAAGTATATATATATATATTTCTTGAATACCTGTTAACAATATAATTGTTGTTAGAAACATGTGAAACCCTATACAAAGGTTTCTGTTTGTTTGCTTATAATCAGGGATAGGATTTTGCTAACTTTGCCTCTTTTTTTTGCTTAATCGGAAGATAGTATCGACTTTACACAAACACGTTTCATGTCCTCCTGATTCCAAATATATGTATTTTATTTTGCCTTTTTTTGCCTTTTTATATCGTTATTGCCTTTTTTTGCCTTTTTTGCCGTTGTTGACTTTTTCTGCCTTTTTTGCCTATTTTGCTTTTTTCTCAAAGTTTGTTCGCTAAAAAAATTGTAGAAAAAAGCGCGTTTGCATGTATGTATATCTGTGCAAACATGCTTCTTACTCACACTACGTAATACGCATACCTAAATTCCTAGACGCTTTCAAATTTTAAACGTCTAGTCCGTGGGGAGAGTCAACATGGAAATATGTACATAACCACAGACGGTTTGCACTTGTATGTGACCGCAGACGTTACTGTGTATAACTCTATTGCATATTTATTGTTTGTATACAATACATAATATGCGGATTATTTTGCTCACATTAAAAAAATCGTCAGCGTTCTTAAGACGATGCAAGCTGTGATGTGTTTGCAAAGGAATTGATTGAAGATGAAGCAGTACAAGCGCAGCTGGCGTACATCAAAATCAATTTTAGGTTTTTAGTTGACCCAAAAAAATTAATTTTCGAAGACTTACAAAAAACAGGTATTTTTGAGAGTCTGTACATATAATTTTAACTAGTATTATTCTGATCAAGAAACATCAATTGGCAAAGTGTTGTCGGTTTTAAAGAACATTCAGCAAAACTTGAAAAAAGCAAAAGGGCCGATTGCAAAGGAAGTCCTGAAGAAGTTTACTGCCGTTTTCAATGCAAATACGGGACTGAAAATTATTGAGCAGATAAATTCTATAATGAACGGCGACTTGGATTCCAAACTTCCAGAAAATATTGACGTTAATAATGTTGAAAGCTTTAAATGGGCTCCACTCGTTTCAGCTGAAGTAGAAAGGTCATTTGGCTCTCTAAAGGCGCTTCTAAGAAAGAACCAAAGAAGATTATTACCAGCAATTTCAAAAAGCTCTTGGTAGTTCAATGCTACTATAACTAAATGTGCATTTACTTTCCTTTTCTTATTTTTTAATAAATGCCTTTTTTTTTGCCTTTTTAAGTGCTTTGTTTTGCCTTTTTTTACTTTTTTATGTCAACAAAATCCTAACCCTGCTTATAATATTACTAGTCGAAATACCCGGCATTGCCAGGCCAAGAACATCCATTCGATTCATTCTTCTAATGTTAAATAGGTAATTATTTATCTTATTCTTTTAATCACTTAAAGATTCTTGATTCACGACATTAGAGGTATTATTGCCTCGCTTACTTCGAAAGTTTGTCATTGGGACTTATTAAGCCTTACAGCGAAACACTTCCTGACACTTGCAGCCCTTTAAATGCAAATGGTAAGTCCATAGTTATCCATATTCTTTGAATTAACACTTTTTCAACTGCTGCATGTCCTGTCAGAATGGTTGCTTCAATGATGTAAGGAAAAAGATGCTTGATTTGTAGTATTATGAAGTTGCAAAGCCGTGGTGGTTTAGTATTTCGAAGAAGTATTATCTACTAAAAACGCACTTTCTGGGATGTACGACCTATTTAGACAATATCGTCGGAGTTAACAGTAGGATGAAAGCGGAAACTCCGACGGATCTAATTTCAGATGAAAGAATTGAGTCTGCAATTAGATCGTTTTCTCCCTTTAATTCCCACGGACCCGACGAGATTACCCCGATCATTTTACAGAAAACCGTAACCACAATTATTCCGATACTCAAAGAACTATACCTCAATAGCCTCATTTAGGGGTATATATTTTGACCATGGAGAGATGTTAAAGTGGTCTTTATACCCAAGGCCAGTAGGTAAGGCCAGCAAATAAGTCTTACCTCCTTTCTCTTAAAGAGTCTTGAAAGATTAGTAGATAGACACATTCGTATCAAACTACGCCCTAGTGATCTATCCCCAGTGGAGCTCGCTCATATGAAAGGCAAAGCATAAAGAAAGCGCTGCACTCTGTCATCAGCTCAATAGAAAAATCATTGAAAGATAAAGAATATACATTAGCCACTTTCCTAAGCATTGAAGGAGAATTTAACAATGTCAACACAGATGCGGTATATAGAACTTCAACAAACCCCAATATTCATAACTTCCTAATAAAGTGGATCATCAATATGTTAGAGGAAGGACATATTAAAGTTGAACTGGGAGGAACAACGTTAGAAGCCTACACCTCTAGAGGCACACTTTAAGGTGGGGTTATGTCTCCACTACTGTGGGTAATTGTCCTAAACGAAATTTTCTTAAAACTCAGAAACAGCGGCATCAAAACATAGCTTATGCGGACGACGTTGTGCTGCTAACAGGAAAATGCCTCCCGACCCTGAGCGAGCAAATTGAAGGGGCGCTAAAAATTATAGATTCCTTGATGAAGAGATGTGGACTGGACTGGAATTAATAGTATTCACTAATATAAGGAACCATTCGATGTCAGGCAAGGTCTTAGACAAGGTGACGCGCTATCATGCGATCTCTTTAATATAGTACTTGAGAGAATTGTACGAAACTCACAAGCCAACACCGGAGGTACAATCTTTTAAAAGTCTGTACAATTACTCGCTTATGCCGATGACATTGACATAATCGGAAGAACTCAACGGGCAGTCAATGGGGCATTTACGAGTATTGAGATCGAGGCAGCAAAGATGGGTCTAGTGGTCAATGAAAGCAAGACAAAATATATGCTGTCTACAAAAAAGGACACCCAACATCGGCGTCTTGGACAGAACGCCACAGACATAGACAGATATAATTTTGAGGTAGTAAAGGATTTCGTCTACCTGGGCTCTATGGTGAATTCCGCAAATGACATCAGTAGGGAGATCACACGAAGAATTACTCTTGCCAATCGTTGTTTCTATGGGCTAAAACGGCAATTGAGTAGCAAAGCCCTATCTCGAACTATTAAGGTAACTCTTTATAAGACACTAATCATCCTAGTCCTGCTGTATGGCGCAGAGGCATGGGCTTTGACAAAACCAAATGAGGATGCCCTTGGTTATTTCGAGACAAAAGTTCTTCGAGCGATCTTTGGTCCCGTCTGCATAGATGGTGAGTGGAGGAGAAGGTACAATGCTGAACTATACGGCCTGTACAAGGACATTGACTTAGCCAGAAGAGTTCACATATAGCGACTAAGATGGCTGGGTCATTTAGAGCGGATGGAGCCCAACGTTCCCGCTAAGAAAGTCTTCGAATCCACCCTGGATGGACGACGCAGTAGAGGACGACCTCGCGGTAGGTGGCGCAAACACGTGGAGGGGGACTTCAACCAACTTGGCGTGCGCAACTGGAGGCAGCTGGCTCGTAATCGTGCTAGCTGGAGAAGTTTGTTGGTTGAGGCCCAGGTCCACCACGGACCGTAGCGCCATCTAAGAAATATAAGGATAATTCCGCAATTCGTAACACTTTCTGTAAGGGGTATCGCCCTCAAGCAGTTCGAGATACCTCGGACTGGTGCTCGATAGGAGACTGAACATTAACAATAGACTCAAGAAAGCCATGATACCTTTTTAGTCGTGTAACAGCATGTTCGGGAAAACTTGGGGACCGAACCCAAAAATTATCCTACGTGTACGGCTATAGCAAGGCCCATAATAGCTTACGGGAGCTATCAAGGTACTAACATCTTAAGTACCATCAAAAAAGTACAAAGACTAGCGTGCATTGGCACTACCACTGCAATAAGAACTGCACCTGCAGCCGGACTCGATTCTATTCTCAACCTGCTTCCGCTAGACATCTGTATACAAGCATTAGGGGCTATTTGTGCGATAAAATTGATCCAAACAGATATTAGGAAACCAAATGCAATTAGTCATACTACGATCCCACAGAGACATCTATGCAATGCATCTAGAACATACTGCACTACGCCATACCTAGACTTTGCGAGATCATTTCTAAGCACCTATCCGAATAAGGAAGACTGGAAAAACGATAGAACACCTAACGAAAAATCCATAGCTTTGTGCACCGATGGATACAAAATGGAAATAGGGGTTGGCGCAGGTATCTTCTCTGAACAGCTTGGTATCTCCTTGTGAGTGTGGCTTCCGAACAGCAGCAGCATTTTCCATTCAGAGGTTCTAGTAGTGACAATAGCAGCCCAAGAGACTGCGATAAGGGCAAATCTATGGGAAGATATCACCTTTTATATCGACAACCAGGCAGCGATAAAAGCAATATCTGGTACAGAAATAAAACTGAAGCTTGTAGAGAAGTGCTAAAGGTTCTTGGAACACAGCACAAGGTAAAGCTCTACCGGATCCCTGGACATGAGGGCATACCAGGGAATGAGAAAGCCGACGAACTGACTAGAGGAAGCTCAGCATTAAACTCTTAACTAAACGCCCCGCATACTGAAACTCGAAACAGGGAACAAAGCTCTAACATGCCTCTATCATCAAAGAAAAAAGTTCCTTGGACCATAATTCTTTAATAAATTTAGAAGGATTGTCCAACAGACCAGTAAACGATATCGCAAACTTATTAAATCGTCTGGATGGCTTGTAATTTGGGCACAGTAAGTATTAAATGCTTTCTACTAGGCTATATTTATATACGTATATTTTTCAGAAAAAAATCTTTTATCTTCCTTTCCCCCCATGGGTATCACAATGGGTCTATATTGACCCGTGTGTGGTGTAGAGGATTTTTACCCCATACATCAACCCACTTACCATGGACCAATTTTTGGCACCAAAATAATTACAAAATTTATCCATTTTCCATATAGAAATATTTAAAAGACTCAGGTTATCCTAAATTGGCTGATACTCAAATGGAAATCTAGGGCCAAGAATAACATCTTGTTATTTTTTGGGAAAGACCAAGAATACCTTCAAAATCACTATCCAACTGTGTGAAGAAGCTTATGAGTGTTTATCAGGCTTGTACCTGGGCCTCCTCGCGTCCTCGGAACTACTCGTGTTGTCTGCATTATATTTTCACGCATATGGAAGGGACCTCATTTTTAGTGCCGTATCCAAAGGGCAATTTGTACTGCAGTGCTAAATCACTTAGACGACGGCGGTATGATCTTGAATTCGAATGAGCAGTTCGAAGCAACAAATTCCCGAATTCGCACCGTACCTCCCAGTAAAGCTGAAATAATAACAGCAATCAAGTCCCTCAAGAAAAACAAAGCGGTGGGTATTGATGGCATCTCTGCCGAGCTATTTCAAGCGGCGCCAAATACAGCGGCAGATTTGCTGCATCCGCTAATACGGAGAGCTTGGGAAAGTGAACAATTTCCACAGGAGTGGAAAAGGGGGATGATCATTAAGCTTCCAAAGAAGGGTAACTTGATGGAGTGCGGTAACTGGAGAGGTATATGTGTTCTTCCAGCTGTAGCCAAAATAATAGCTAGAATAATTCTAGAACGAATTAAAGATCATTTAGATTCAACTCTCGATGCCGAACAGGCAGGCTTTCGCGCTGGATCCTCCTGCATCGACCACATAAACACCTTACGGATCATAATCGAACAATGCGTTGAGTATAGGTCTCCGCTACATTTACTGTTTATCGACTTCGAGAAGGCTTTCGACAGCTTGAATCGAGATGCTATCTGGCTGGCCTTACGCAGGAGAGGTATTCCAGAAAAGCTTATAGCTATTATCAAGGCTACATATGAGGGCGGCAAGTGTCACGTCGTGCACAATGGTAAGGTGTCGGAGGACTTTGAAGTCCAAAGCGGAGTACGTCAAGGGTGCATACTGTCCCCACTATTGTTCTTGGTGGTTATCAGCGATGTACTCCGTGCAGCATTGACGGAAGGCAACTATGGAATTCGTTGGACTATGACATCTTACCTTAAACACCTAGATTACGCTGACGATGTTTGTCTACTTTCACATCGGATAATGGATCTTCATTTGATGGCCCAAAATCTAGAAGCTGAGGCAAACAAAGTGGGGCTAAAAATAAACACAGCCAAAACAAAAGCCCTGAGTACTTCCAATACCCGCGCTCAACTTAACATTGCCGGAAAGCAAGTCGAGAAAGTTGATAACTTTCTATATTTAGGAAGTGTCGTCTCGGCTAATCGCGGTGGCACCGAACTGGATGTGTGCAGCAGAATCGGGAAGGCTAAAGCTGCGTTCGGAATGCTGTCCAAAATCTGGAGAAGCAATGTTATTAGCTTAAGAACCAAGCTACGACTGTTCCGCTCCAACGTAGAATCAGTGCTGCTTTATGGGTGCAGTACCTGGAAGGTGGACACCATTAACACACGCAAACTGCAAGTCTTCGTAAACAAATGCTTAAGAATCATCTTGAGGATTTTTTGGCCGAACCGCATCTCCAACGAACAACTTTATCTGAGAACGGGCCAAGAACCTATAAGCATTACTATACGAAGAAGAAAGTGGCAATGGATTGGACACACCCTACGGCGCGAAGACAACTCCATTGCGAAATACGCTATGCAGTGGAATCCGCTCACCCAGGCAGGCAGAATAGCGGGACGCCCTAGGCAAACGGGGCGCAGAACAGTTGAGGAGGAATCGAGCTCTTTAGGAATGAGTTGGAGGCAGCTCAAAAGCGTTGCAGAACTCCGAACACGATGGCGCGCAGGCGTGGTTGACGCCCTATGCCCCCCGAGGGGTTAAAGGACATAAGTAAGTAAAGTAAGTAATTTGTATTTGAAAAGCTTTCTTATGACAGCAATACTCCCGGATGTTTGTCAGACGTTCGCGAGAGGTGAGACCGTGAACAAATTTTTGGTCTTTTCTAAGATTCAGTGTGGATGCTCTAGACCTAATTTTGAAGATTTTCCAATCAACAAGTCCATTAGGGAACGCCTGAGTTTATAAGAAGGCAACTCAATTTGCCAATTTAATTGAAAAATTATGAATCTAGTAAAACTTTTCTGCACTCTTTCAATTCTATAAGAATGCAAATGATATGACGGATTCCAAATAATACAACAGTATTCTAAATGGGGTCTAACAAGAGATATAAATAGGGTCTTGAAAGTATAGGGGTCGGTGAAGTCTTTAGAATTCCTTTTAATAAAATCTAGCATTGAGTTGGCTTTGCAAACAATGCAGATTATATGTTCATTAAAAGTAAGTCGAGGATCAAATATTACCCCTAAGTCTTTCTTCAAGGACACTCTATCGAGAGAATTTAGTTTTATGTTTTAATTGTTCAAGACAGGTCGAAAAGTACTAGAAAGTGTGAAGCATTGGCATTTAGAAATGTTCAGAAGTAATTTATTATTATCACACCAATTATCGACGGCGGTGATATCTTCCTGGTAAAGGTTAAAATCATATTCCGTTTTTATTGATCGAAATATCTTCAGGTCATCCGCAAACAAAAGGCATTCTCAATGTTTGATTACTAGCGGGAGGTCATTAATGAATAACAGGAACAGTAAAGGGCCAAAATGACTACCTTGAGGAACACCTGACGTTATTCTTATGGCTTTGGAGAGACAATCATCGATTTTAACAAATTGGATCCGATTGGATAAGTATGACTTCGTCCAATTAAGTAAGTTTGAATGAAAACCCAAATGAGATAGTTTTGAGATTAATGACATGTGATTGACTTTGTCGAAAGCCTTAGCAAAATCAGTATAAATCACATCAGTTTGCAAGCCGTTCTCGAAATTTTTTATTACAAAATTGTAAAAAATTGCAAAGTATATCTACCCTTCATAAAGCCATGTTGATGAAATGATAAGACATTTTTAACAAGAAAGGACAACTTATTGTAGATTACCTTTTCGAAAAGTTTTGGAATTGAAGACATTTTGCAAATGGGCCGGTGATATTTTATTTGGCGCCAGACTTATGAATAGGAACAATATGAGATATTTTCCAAACATCTAAGAAGCGCCCAGAAGCAATAGATTTACAAAAGATAATGGGGTGCACCAGGGAAGCGTTTTAAGTCCTTTGCTCTTTATTACAGTCCTTCATTATCTGCTTGAAGGTAAAGTGATGGACCCCAAGGTACATCAGTTATTCTTTGCTGATGATGGAGCCATGATAAGTGAGGATCCTACATCACTGCAACAGAAGTTCGAAGATCCGTGAAATCTTTCACATCAAGGAAACCATCGTACAAAAAATAGAGGCGACCGGCTCAGCTAGTATTGCCACGTTCAAAGAAGGGATCATTTGAACCCGGTTAAAAGGGCAATATCAAGGACGTCGCGATGTAGGAAAGGCAGGCCTATAAACGCCTGGATCAGACAAATGCGACGACATCGGCATTTCTTTGGCCTCAGTAGCCGAGTGATCCAAAATCGGCGGGCCTGCCGATATTTTGATATTTTCTGAGGTCAAATAGGCGAACCCTACAGGCCGATCAGTAGAAATGCGGTGAAGTGGGAGGGTTGTGATCCCTTATTTTCGGATCATAACCTCGCTGATAAAGGAAGAAGAAGAAAAAGAAGAAGACGAAGACCACAAGTTGAGATAGACTTAAAGTATCAAGCAAAGAGCGACAATTTTCAAAATGTAATTTATAAAGTTCAATAGGACTTCTTGGAGGTATATAACTTGCAACTAAATGTAGGTCAAAATCGGATGAAAAAAAGATTTTTATAATTGATCCACATCAAAATGAGTGGAACGGCTAATATTGTTAGATTTAAGTTCAAGTTGTGTGCAGGAATAAGTACTACGAATTGCAATCAGTACACCCCCACCTCTAAGCAAACCTGTGATGTTCACACAGTGATCCTTACGGAAAACGTTATAAGAAGACCCATTGATAAATTTGGCAGTAAAATGACTATCCAAGATCCAAGTTTCAGTAAAAATAATAATATCAAAGTCTAGTGAAGCAGATAAAGCATATAATTTTTCCATTTTAGTTCGCATATCTCCTACATTTTGATAATATAATGAATAATGATGGTTTACAGATGGAAAACTTAATCGTTTTATATTGTTATATATATTTCTTATATCTTATTCATTGTAATACTGTATATGTGTATATATATTCAGTGCAAAATCACCCCAATAATACTATATAAAGTCTTGGGCAGTGTGCTACCTAGAGCTAGAGCTTTGACAGCAGTTTAAATTAAGATGTCTGCCTAAGAAAAACAACAAAAAATCATTACTATGTAGTACTTCTGTCGAATAAGTGAAGAACCTCATCGCAAATGATTTATTGCTCTACCGGCGAAGTTTGACACATTTTTTCCAGTCATAGACTTTTTGTATACTTAAGTATGTCTGCATGTCAGGCGAACCCCACAGGCGGATCAGTAGAAATGCAGTGAAGTGGGATGGTTATGATCCCTTATTTTCGGATCATAACCTCGCTGATAAAAGGAAGAAGAAGAAGAAGTATGTCTGCATGTATTGTTTACTTTTTACATAAAATTTGATCATTTTTGGAGAATTTTTGAACTATAAGTTCCTTCAGCAAAGCGTAGAGTAAGCGCAAAAGAAAATCTTCAAAATTTTCCATTTTAAAAATGCTCAGACATAAGAAAATGAGGAAAATGTCTCTGCTTCAGGTGACATGTTACGAAATACGATTTTTTTTTAAGGAAGAAACGCCTTCGCATTTGAAAAATTTGCTGTTAAGTAATTTTTTGTATCTACTCGTTTATACATAAAATTCTGACTAAAAATTTATTAATCTCATATCAAATCTAATTTTAGACCAGTATAGAGAAGCACACATTGCATATTCGCCATTCGCACGGCTGTGTCTCGAAGCCTCCTCTAGAAAATATTTCGTTTTTGAAAAATATACATATACGAATATATATATGAAAAAAAAATCCATTGTATTGAATGTCGAATGTCGGTTTTCGGTTTTTTTCTAAAATTAGATTAGACCGCTCCACATAGCTAATATGAGTATTTTATTTATTTATTTTTTTTTGTTCTCATTTTTTTTTTTTTTTTTTTGGAACAAAATGCAGACAAAAACTTTAGCTTCTCATTTTATTGCTAAAGGAAAACTTTTTTTTTTCTATACACAAGTGAGAGCCGTTCGCACATCGCCCAGGAGATGTTGATGAAAAAAAAAATTCAAATACACAAATATTTTGTCGGTTTTTCTATTTGTATCTCGAGCTAGAGGTTGAGTGCTTTTTATTATTTTTTTTTTCTTAAAAATTTTTATTTAATTTTTGGTACTCTCATCATATAGGAAGATGTATCATGTAGTCAGTGTTAACCTGACGCAGAATTGAACGCACCTTAGGAATGTGAATGGGTTCCGCGAATGCAAGTGCGGTCGAATTTAAATCAAGAGACAGAGATACATTTGCATTCGCTTTGAACATTTTGAAATAGAATGAATCGCATTCAATTGTCACACACTCTATCTAGATCTTGTTGATGAAGTTCAATGTACATTTAACGAAAGATCTCGTCTATGTCGCTGTGTTCGTCATTAAATTGGCATGGCGGTGGTGACATTTTCAATTGTTTTCAGTGTTAGGTTGGGGGTTTTGAATTAATTTTTTTTTTTGAAAATTGAATCCTTACCCTTTGGCGCAATTCGCGTTCCACTTCAAGATCATCTTGGAGCAAACGAATTTTATCCTGGAAATATTTACACACATGAGTTGAATTTTTTAAAAAATTTTCGAAATAATTTAGAAAAAAAAAAAGAAACAATTTCACTTTTGATTTTGATTTTTTTTTTGTAGTTTCGTTAAGTTCGTTCACTTTTTCTGATGGTATTATATAACACTGAATGTTTTACATGAGTTTTAGATTTTTGTTTTCGTGTAGTTTTTAGTTTTCACAATATCCTTTCATTTGAAGTCCTTTGGTTGCAGTTTTTTGGGGGAGGGGGGAAGAGGAATTTTTTTTTTTGTTTTACCTCCAAACGTGAGAGTGCTTGCAAATCGGCGGAATATTCGATATTGACATCAGCTACTCCACCTCCAGTTGAGCTGGCTCTGTATGAGTATTTTGAGGAACGTGCCACAGTCGAAGACATTTTTTCTATTTTTTTTTTAATTTAATTTCTTTTAAAACACAAAAATTATAAGTTTATTCAATTACAATGCACTGGAAAATAATAAAAAAAAATAAAAATATTAAGTTAGTATGTATCGTTTTTCGCGCGCGTTATAGCAAAATTTTTGGTAAAAAATAATACAAAAAAAAAATATATATAAATGAATTATTCCAACAGAGAGAGAAACAAAAAAATCCACTTCAAGGTGTGTAGTTGTCACCGAGTCACCGATATTATTCGTAATAAACGTCGGAGTAAGGCTGGTGATCTACTGAACAAGAGATCCCGGTGTCGTTCGAATTAAGAGTATTTCGATATTTGAGTAAACGAACTCGTTTTCGACAAAATTTCTGAAATGTTTTATACTGATGTTTGTTATTGCCGTGTTCACTTATACAGATTTGATTAAATCTAGTTGGTGCTTTTTGTATCTAGATAGTATTGGTGAGAATTGGATAGGATGTATTTTTAGATGCAAAAACTCATACGAAAGAGCTGAGAGAAAGTCGAGAGAGAGAAATTTGAGGTGAGAGCAAAAGCTCATTTCTTATTAGTCTGGAAGTTTACAGTAAAAAAATTTATCTAGATATAAAATAAAGTAGTTTTATAGTTCTTTTTTTTTTAATTAGGACTATGGCTGTTCCATTAAAATTCCTCACGCTGGTACAATTGAATGTGTCTTGCTCCGAAAACAATTGTAAGATAGACAATCTTATTTGAGTTGTCTACGATTATGATGTTTATAGTACGTATGTGGGTCCTTTTGAGTGAAGGCAGGCTAAGTGAGTTTTTCTTTTCGGAAATAAATTCTCTCAGCAAAAACAAATTTCCAAAAATAGAGCATAGGTGGAAATAGTTTCACACGAATATGTGCTACAGAAATGATTGAAGTCAGATTTAAAATAAGTGGGTGGAAAGGTGGAGCCTTCGCAATAAATCTTTGATTAGAGATCTAACTTGGTTATTTGAACCATAGTACATTCAAAAGAAAGACATTCAGTCTATTGACCTTTGAATGGATAAGAACGGATTTCCTTAAGACGGTTTCTTTTTTGTTATAACATAGGGTGATGCAGAGGCAGGCAAAATATTTTATTCCCTAAATACATGATACATGTTGATACTGGCATTACACTTGAGCTATTGTGTTAAACTGGATCAGGAAAATGACTTAAGCTAGATAAGTTTTTTTCTAAAAAGCCTCGTCCAGTGATTTGAGAAAAAATTCTCAAGGGTTAGGCGGGTCTTGCAGTAGTATTCAGTATGATAAATTTAACACTATACTATTTTGTTATAAAGGATGAGCAGATAGCAATGATACTTTTTCCAATTGTTATGTTTCAGCATCTGCCAAAGTTACCAATGACACGTGTGTTGTCGGTTCAATTGAAAAATCACTGAAAAACAAAGAATAAACACTAGCCGCTTTCCTAGACATTGAAGGAGCCTTTAACAATGTCAAAACGGACGCATTCAATAGAACTCCAACGAACCTTAATATTCACAATTCCGTGATAAAATGGATCGTCAATATGCTAAAGGAAAGACATATCAAAGTTGAACTCGGAGGTACAAAGCTTGAAGTCTATGCCTCAAGAGGCACCTCTCAAGGAGGGGTTATATCCCCACTACTGTGGGTAATTGTCCTGAACGAAGTCCTTCTTAAACTCTGAAACAGCGGCGTCAAGGCCATAGCCTATGCGGACGATGTTGTGCTGCTAGCAACAGGTAAATTTCCCCCGAACAAATCAAAGGGGTGCTGAAAATCATTGACTCCTGGACGGAGAGATGTGGGCTTGCGGTTAATCCCCAGAGAACAGAGTTAGTACTATTCACTAACAAAAGTATAATTCCACAATTCGTAACACCTTCCCTAAGGGGTACTCCCCTGAGTATCTCCAGTAGTGCGAGATACCTTGGCCTGGTGCTCAATAGGAAACTGAACTGAAGACTAAACATTGCCTTGTATGGTGGCAAGCAGCCAGCAAAATAAACAACGTAACTTCTTTCACAAAGTACAAAGACTAGCGTGCATCGCCACAACCAGTGCAATGAGAATGACACATACAGCAGGACTCGAGGCCATTCTCAATCTGCTTCCGCTAGACATCTTTATACAAGTATCGGCGGCTCTTAGTGCCGTAATATTAAGCCAAACAGATAGGTGAAGATCAAATGCAATGGGTCACACCACGATCCTGCAGAGATATCTAGGCAGTATATCTTATACATACTACTTAACGCCTTACCTAGACTTCACAAGACCATTTTCTAGCACCTATGCGAGTAGGGAAGACTGGAAAAATGACAGAAAGCCTAACGAGCGATCCTTAGCTATATACACCGATGGATCCAAAATGGAAATAGTTGTAAGCGCAGGCATCTTCTCTGAAACGCTTGGTCTCTCCATGTTAGCTCGGCTTCCGAACTACAGTAGCGTTTTCCAGGCGGAGGTCCTAGCAGTTACAATAGCAGCTCATGAGACTGCGATGAGGGCAATACGACGGGAGGATATCACCTTTTTCATCGACAGCCAAGCGGCGATAAAAGCAATATCTGCTTTAGAAATAAAATCGAAGCTTGTGAAGTGTTGTAGAGAAGAGCTCTAGGTTCTTGGAACACAGCATGAGGTAAAACTCTGCTGGGTCCCTGGTCATGAAGGCATACCAGGGAATGAGAAAGCCGATGAACTGGCTAGAGGAGGCTCAGCACTAAACTCGGACCAATCCGACCCCTCGGTGTACATCCCGCCTTGGGCCCTCAAGCTCGAAGCAGGAAACAAAGCCCTAACGGAGGCTAACAACAGGTGGACCTCTTTAGATACTTGTGTCACCACGAGGAAGCTGTGGTCTGCTTTTGACAGAATAAGAACCAATAGACTCATACAGAGGGATAGAAAATCCCTCTCTACTCTAATAGGACTCATTACGGGGCATAATACCATGCGGTACTACAAGAAAAAACTTCGTGTGACTAACGAAGACCTTTGTAGAGGCTGCGGCGACGAGGAGGCTCAGGAGGACACCGCCCAGTTTCTCTCTCATTGTCCAGGCCTCTATCATTTGAGAAATAAGATCCTTGGACAACCCTTCTTTGAGGATCTAGAGAGTTGTCCAATAGACCAATAAATGACATCGCAAATTTCATCAAATCCTCTGGATGGTTTTTATCTCGGGCGCTGTAAGTTCTAAATGCTATCTTTAAGATATGTACAAAGTGGATATTTTTCCACGAGGAAGGGATTCTCTATTCTATCCCCTTTCCCCCCAAGGGTATCACAATGGGTCTATATTGACCTGAGTGTGGTGTGGAGGTTTTCTATCCTCTACACCAGCCCACTTACCTAACCTAACCTACCAATGACAACCAGCTGTCAAAATATTCAGTAAGGTTTGCCATTTCATCATGCATCGTTTCACGCTTGCCGAATGTGCGGATATTATTAAAAAATATTATCGAAATTCCGGCTCAGTTGTAAATACCCAACGTGAATTTCGTCGTGAGGTCGGTCTTCATCATGGCTTCAGTGTGCAGACAATTCGTTGCACCGTGGAAAAGTTTGAGCGTGAGTAAACTTTTTTGAACATTAAGCCATCAACCAGATAGAGATGGGCGCCGTGGCGTAAGTGGTTAGTGTGTCGGATCACTACGCATGAGGTTCCAAGTTCGAATCCCAGAAAATACCAAAAAGTTTTTTGGCGGTCCCACCTCTCGCGAGCGTCTGACAAACATCCGAGAGTATTGTTGTCAAGAAAAAGCTTCTCAAATCGCCGTTCGGATTCGGCATTAAACTGTGGGTCCCTTCCATTTGTGTGAAAAATATAACGCACACAACATGAGTGGTTGCAAGAACCTAGGCCCTGGCACTTTAAAGAGCTGTTGCGCCAAATATTTGTTTTTGTTTTGTTTGATAGAGATTGGTGCGAAATGAAGCGGCCAGTATCGACGAAGACCCAGAAATATCAATATCGCCGATCAGCTGAATTGGGCAGTACCAGGGAGTCAACCCGGCTTATTTTGCTGTTCGATTTGGGCCTACATCCATATAAGGTTGCGCTCACGCAAGAATTGAAGCGTCCGAGCGACCATAGACAACGAAGCGAAACGAAACGCTCAAAGTTGTGAAGGAGAAATTCGGCGACTGGATCATCTCACGACGAGCGTTCATCAATTGGCCGCCGCGATCATGCGACTTGACACCACTCGATTATTTTCTCTGGGGCTACGCCAAGTCCTTAGCCTACGCTAACAAGCAGACCACTTTGAACGAGCTCGAGGCCAACATTCGCGACGCTATTGCCAGAATGACGCCGTACATATTGGACCGAGTCATCAAAAATTGGACCGACCGCTTGACGCACTGCCATCGAAGCCGAGGCGGCCATTTAAATGATGTGCTATTCCACACATAATGGCTGAATGTAGCTTCATAATAAAGCCAAAATCAATTTTATATCTCACACCCTTGTTTTATTATTCCATTTTTTTTCCTATCGTTCTTATCTGGTCACCCTGTATACAAAGTTAGCATTTTAAAATCTGAACCATTCCACATCGACGATGATAGTAAAAATTTCCGTCCACCTAATCAAAGCGAAGTGAAGAAAGCAATATCCAAGCTGGAGTCAAACATACGAGGGCAAGGTGAAAAGTTTTCGGCCTGACAATGAAAGACTGCGATTTTCAGTTAAAAAATGATTTTATTTCCCTACATAGTCTCCCTTGACTTCAACACACGTAGTCCAGCGTTTCTCCAACATCAGTATTCCTTCTCGGAAGTGAGAGTCTGGAAGGCTGTGAAAATATTCATCTACGGCCCTCTCAACTTCGGCATTGAATGCGAAGCGCTTCGTAGAAACAAGTTTCTTCAAGTTTGAGAACAGATAGAGATCTGAGGGTGCCAAATCAGGTGAATAGGGGGGATGGAAGAGTAAATCGTACCCCAAATCCAGCAGTTTTCCCATTGCCAACGCACACTTGCGTACAGGTGCATTGTCCTGGTGAAATATGATTTTTTTCTTCTTCAAGCCAGACCTCATTTTGCAAATTTTGGCATCCAGCTGATCAAGAAGGTTGGAGTAATATTCGCCTGTAATTGTTCTGCCTTCCTCAAGGTAATCAACTAACAGGATCCCTTTTGCATCCCAAAACACACTGGCCATGACCTTTCCGGCAGATGCCATCGATTTCGCTTTCTTTGGCGCTGAACCACCGGCTTCCACCCACTGCTTCGACTGCTGTCTCGTTTCTGACGTGTAGCGTTCGACCCATGTCTCATCCATGGTAACAATTCGCCGCACAAAATCGGTCGGATCCCTATTGAATCGGTCCAAAGATTGTCGCGAAAATCGTTTGCGCATTTGCTTTTGATCGGCACCCATCTTGCGCAGAGCTTTCGCATCCCTGAGTTTTTGTGCAAGATGTTTCGCACCCTCTCTTCCTATATACACACAGCTTCAGCTATCTCACACACCTTCACTCGCCTATCGTCCAACACGACATCATGCACTTTTTCGATGGTTTCAGGTGTGGTTGCGGTTTTTGGCCGTCCTTCACGTGGGTCATCTTCGAGCGACGTGCGACCACGTTTAAATTCAGCTACCCAATTTTTAACGGTTGACATGGAAGGAGCAAAGTCCCCGTAAACTTTTGTCAACGCACTATATTCAAGTTTATCCATTTAAACGAAAAACACGTTTCCTCAACATTGTATATATAGCGATATTGTGTGATAGCATTATCAAAAGCCTCATTGCTCCCCACCAGTGTGGCTTTAGGCCAGGAAAGGAAAGTCCACTATCGATCAAATCTTCACACTTCGGTAGATCCTGAAGAAAACTCAAGAAATCCAAATCGATAATCACCATCTCTTTATCGATTTCAAGGCCGCCTATGACAGCATCTATAGAGAAGAGCTTTATAGAGCCATGTCTAGTTTTGACATCCCTGCCAAACTTGTTTGTCTGTGCAGGATGACACAATATTTTAGACGTCTGTACAACTCACTTACGCAGATGACATTGACATAGTTGAAAGATCTTAGCGAACCGTCAATGAAGCATGCGCAGCAGAGATGTGTTTAGCGGTCAATGAAAGTAAAGGATACCCAACATCGGCGTCTTTTTTGGAGGGTAAACAACTAACAAACGCCTCGTAGGAGCAGCATCTCCCGATAGGTGTTCGTCCGCTAAATAACGAGAAAGAGCCACTGCAGCCGAACAACTTGCAGCTCTGTTAGTAAGTCCTACGTCCTCCTCCTCGTGGTGCCATCTGGGAATTTCTCAGGAAATTGCAAATGGAAGAGGACGAATGGCGAGCCTTTTGCGCCACAAAACAGGGTAAGTGTCGGTTGGTCTGTAGCCCAGCGAGCAGCAACCGTAAACAAAAATAATTGCTCCGAAATGGAAATTTACGCCTCGGATACGGACGGATAATTTGATGACGACCTTTGGCTATCGAACATGGACAATGATCGGATTCTGGACCAGCTGGAAATGCAGGAACGTCCGGAGTAGGACTGGTGCTAACTCCAGTAGCACGAGGAAGCCCCGTATCCTGGATACCTCACAGTGACTGGATATTGACGGTTAGGTTCCACAGTAGAGCAAACAAAATTATCATCATACAGTGCTATGCTCCGATTCAAGACGCGACTGAGGATGAAAAGGATGATTTTTATAGCCAGTTAGGCACCGTCTACAACGAAACACCTAATGGGGACATCATAATGGTGATAGGGGATCTCAATGCCAAAGTAGGTAGCGACAATACCATGCTTAAGCAAGTGATGGGAGTTCACGGCGTGGGAGACCATCATGACAACGGTGAGTGGTTTGTGGACTTCTGCAATACCAACCGCCTAGTCATCGGAGGTACGCTGTTTAAGCATAACACCTGCCACAAGATCAGTTGGGTCTCTACTAATAGGCAACGGACATCCAACCAGATCGACCGATCGCGATCAGTCGCCGCTTTAGAAATTGTTAGCTGACGTCGGACAAGACCGCGATCACCATCTTATGGTAGCTCATTTACGCCTTCGAACTGCATCCGTCAATAGCAACCGCTCAAACGTACTTAACATCACCAGGTTTAATATCGACAGTCACAAGGTTCCCCAAGTGTGCCAACAGTTCAGGGACCATCTTGCCTTAGAAGCAGAAGCAATCAGTAGCATACTGGAAGAGAACATGGATGACCACTTGAGTGCTGTGAAAAATGCTTTTGCGACTGGGGCACGCACCGAAGTCGGTAAAAAGCAGAAACACCAACGCACATGGCTTTCAACAGACACCTGGAGACGGATCGATGAGCGTACAGCAACCAAGGCTCGGATTGCAGCGGCCCCAGCAGTAGAGAGAACCAAGCTTAAAGCCCAATACCGTGCGAAGAAGAAATAAGTGTAACGTAGTGTGAAACGTGACTAACGTCAATATATCAACTCACTGGCTTTAAGGGCTGAAGAAGCAGCGAGTAAGTGCGACAGTAGGACTGTTTACAGCATCACTAAGGAGCTCATTGGTGGTCGAAAATCCAAAAAACATCCAGTGAAGAGTCCAGACGGTAACCTTCTGATTCCGAATGGAGAGAACATTTTGCTACAGTGCTAAATCACTTAGACGATGGCGGTATGATCTCGAATGAGCAGTTCGAAGCAACAAATTCCCGAATTCGCACCGCACCTCCCAGTAAAACCGAGATAATAACAGTAATCAAGTCCCTCAAGAAGAACAAAGCGGTGGGTATTGATGGCATCCCTGCCGAGCTATTTCAAGCGGCGCCTAACACATCGGCAGATTTGCTGCATCCGCTAATATGGAGAGCTTGGGATAGTGAACAATTTCCACAGGAGTGGAAAAGGGGAATGATTATTAAACTTCCGAAAAAGTGAAACTTGACGGAGCAGCTGAGAGACGGGGGGAAGAGTGCTTTCTCACTAGAGCACTCCTTCCTGTTCCAGGCGGCAGCGAACGAATTCCCTAGACGGAGTCAATGGTGGCGTCTATAGTTCCAGTTAGGTTGCACTTAGTGAATACCTTGCGCGAGCTGCTTCGACGTATTCGAATCCCAGGTTGGTAAGGAATTTTCAATGTTGGTCAGGACATTGGAATACAGATGGTGGCGGAGGAGCTCTTAATGGGCCAACGGCAGCGCTCATACTTCCGTAGTGGACCACTGGCACCGGTGTACCTGGCCCCTCGTCCTAGGGGAATAATTAAGGAACTGGCCTAATTTCCGTCCACCTGACCAAACCGAATTGAGGATAGCAATATCCAAGCTAAAATCCAACAAGGCTGCTGGACCTGATGGCTTACCGACCGAACTTTTCAAGGCAGCTGGGGATGGGGATTCGTAGAGTGCATACACCAACTCATCTCTAAGATTGGGTCAGACGAGTGTATGGCTGATGAATGGAATCTCAGTATCGTTTGCCCGATCTACAAGAAAGGAGACCCCCTCAACTGCACCAATTATACAGGCATCAGCATCCTCAACATCGCATACAAGATCTTTTCTGCGATATTGTGTGAACGCCTGAAACCTTATATGAACAGCCTGATTGTACCCTATCAGTGAGGATTCAGGCCAGGAAAGTCCACCATCGATCAAATCTTCACACTTCGGCAGATCCTGGAGGAAACCCAAGAATTCCAAATCGATACTCACCATCTCTTTACCGATTTCAAGGCCGCCTATGACAACATCCCTGCCAAACTTGTCCGTCTGTGCAGGCTGACGATGGAGAACGCTCGCTGCTCCATCAAGATCGGTAATGACCTCACCGAGACCTTTGATGTCAAAAAAGGTTTTAGACAAGGTGACGCGCTGTCATGCGACTTCTTTAATATTGTATTTGAACGGATTGTGCGGAACTCACAAGCCAACATCGGAGGCACAACCTATCGCAAGTCTATACAACTGCTTACATACGCCGACGATATAGACATTATCGGAAGAACTCAGCGGGCTGTCACCGGTGCGTTTGCAAGCATTGAGGCAGAAACGGCCAAAATGGGTTTAGCGATAAACGAGGGCAAAACCAAGCATATACTGTCAATAAGAAGGGACAGCCAACACCGACGAATTGGACAGAACGTCACAGTGGGCAGCTTTTACTTCGAGGTTGTAAGGGACTTTGTCTACCTTGGCTCTGCTATAAACTCTAAGAACAAGATCAGCGGAGAAGTCAATCGAAGAATAACTCTTGCCAATCGCTGTTTTTTTGGGCTTATAAGGCAATTCAACAGTAAAGCCCTATCTCGAACTACTAAGGAGACTCTGTGTAAGACCCTGATCATCCCAGTCCTGCTTTACGGTGCTGAAACATGGACTTTATTAAAAGAGGATGAAGATATCCTTGGTCGCTTCGAGAGAAACATTCTTCGTAAGATTTTCGATCCCGTTTGTGTTGACGGGTTTTGGAGGAGAAGGTTCAATCACGAACTATACGAGCTGTACAGCGATATCGACATCGACCTAGTCAAAAAAAAAACTGCGTATTGGACGTCTGAGATGGCTAGGACATGTAGAGCGAATGGACACCAACGCTCCGGCCCGCAGAGTCTTCGAATCTAACCCCGAGGGACGACGCAGTAGAGAGAATCATCACCGTAGGTGGCGCGCACAAGTTCAATGGGACCTCGACCAACTTGGAGTACGCAACTGGAGGCAATTAGCTAGAGACCGAGCTAAATGGAGAGGCTTGTTGGTTGAGGCTTAGGTTCACCCTGATCTGTAGCGCCACCTAAGTAAGTAAGTAAGACAGAATGCCGAAACTGGAGAGGTATTTGCGTTCTTCTAGACGTAGTCAAAATAAAAGCTAGAATAATTGTGGAACGAATCAAGGAGCATTTAGATTCAACTCTCGACGTCGAACAGGAAGGCTTCGTGCTGAATCCTCCTGCTTCGACCACATAAACACCTTACGGATCATAATCGAGCAATGCGTTGAGTATTGATCTGCGCTACATCTACTGTTTATCGACTTCGAGGAGGCTTTCGACAGCTTGAATCGAGATGCTATCTGGTTGGCCTTGCGCAAAAGAGGCATTCCAGAAAAACTTATAGCCATTATCAAGGCTACATACGAGGGCGATAAGTTTCACGTCGTGCACAATGGTAAGGTATCGATGGATTTTGTAGTCCAAAGTGGAGTACGTCTAGGGTGCATGCTGTTCCCATTATTGTTGTGGGTGGTTATCAGTGACATTGTCGGAAGGTAGCTATGGAATTCGTTGGACTATGACATCTTACCTTAAGCGCCTAGATTACGCTGACGATGTTTATCTACTTTCACATCGGATAATGGATCTACGTTTGATGGCTCAAAATCTAGAAGCTAAGGCAAACAAAGTGGGGCTAAAAATAAACACGGCAAAAACAAAAGCTCTGAGCACTAATATCTAATACCCGCGCTCAACTTAACATTGTCGAACAGGAAGTCGAGAAAGTTGATAACTTTCTTTATTTAGGAAGTGCGGTCTCAGCTAATCGTGGTGGCACCGAACTGGATGTGTGCAGCAGAATCGGGAAAGCTAAAGCTGCGTTCGGAATGCTATCCAAAATCTGGAGAAGCAATGTTATCAGCTTAAGAACCAAGCTGCGACTGTTCCGCTCCAACGTAGAATCGGTGCAGTACTTGGAAGGTGGACACCATTAACACACGCAAGCTGCAAGTCTTCGTAAACAAATGCTTATTTATTTATTTTATTTTTATTTTTGTGTATGCTTGCATTTTAAGATACAATATCGTATAAACTAATGCAAGCTTCATTTATAAACACATTTTAAGCTAACTTTAGATAAACATTTACATAGTACAAATGAGCTAATCAAATAAATAATTTACATATAATGTTCATTAACTTTGGTGGGGTTTGATTATAATTCATTTGCCTTTCATTTATAAAAAAAACAATTTATATTACGTGCAGTTACATTTATATTACATTTGTATTCTGTTCTGGTTGAAATGACGGTTATTCAAAAAAAAAAAGAAAAGATTCAAACGAAAAAAATCGAAATTCGATTCGAACTTGGAACCTCATGCGTAGTGATCCGACACACTAACCACTTACGCCACGGTGCCCACGGAGGTCTCCAATTCGCCTAATATAGCGCGGAAGACAGTTCCATAACAGAGTGGCATTGACGAAAAACCGGCGTTCAGAGGTTAAGCACGACAACCGAAAATATATAAGCTGTTGTGATCTAATTGATGAGGACATTTGCAGTCTGGCAAAGAGCTAACAAGGCTGCTGAGTATGCATTATCGTAAACAATAAGAATAAAGTTCTATATCGAATGGGGTTGTCAAAGGAAAGATTATAAATGGTTTTTGAGAAAGATGATATCCGATCATATCTTTCAGACCGTATATATATCTAGCAATACTGTTGTATGCTACGTTCAGCTTTCTCCTGCAGTTATAGTCGCAATTGCAATATACCTCACAGCTATAAATCAATATTGCTATTATAAGTGTTTTGGCAAGCATTAATCTGATGTTTAGAGGAGTATAGTATTGCGTGGGCCACAACGAACTTAGTACTCCATAAGTTTTCCCTATAGCTGCGTTGATATGCGTGTCCCAAGTTAAGGTCCGATTAAAAATCATTCCTAAGTTTTTTTCAGTTTCAACATACTCTATTGCAGCACCATTAAATGTGATTTGTGGATAGTTAGAAGAATCTACAGTTTTTTTGGGAAATAATAATATATTTCGACTTACTTGGGTTCAAAAAGAAACCATTTCTTTTAGAGAAAGAAACGATTTTCTCTAAGTCCTCATTAATAACACAGACGCAATCTTCGATTAGTCGAAGAGGGAAATTTTTTTACATTTGGACGTCATCTGCATACATTTGAATAGAACATTCAGCTACGGATTGCGGAAGTTCATTTATGTACAGGGAAAATAAAAGTGGACCAAGAATTGAACCTTGTGGAATGCCTCTTAAGATAGGAAGAAAATTGGAAAGATTGCCATTCACCTTTACAACTTGCTTTCTGCCGATAATGTATGAATTTATTAGTTGAACGGCGGAATATGAAAAATTATATAACCTTGAAAGCTTTTTACAAAGATTTGCATGGTCAGCTGTGTCGAAGGCTTTGGAAAAGTCCAACAGTACCAGAAATGTAATATTTCTGTCATCTAAGGCTCCTCTTATATCTTCAATTACGTTTATAAGTGCTTTAGAGCAACTATGTTTTTCCCTAAAACCAGGTTGCTTTGGAGATATAATATTATATTTTCGAAGGAAACAGTTGACCTGCTTTTGAACAACTTTTTCAAATACCTTTGATAAGAAAGGTAATATTGAAATGGGTCTGAATTCATTACTACGTGAACTTTTTGCAATTGGTATTATCTTGGCCATTTTCCACTGATTGAAAACACCTGCCATCAAAATTGTATTAAAGATGTGGGTTATATATGGCAATAAGATAGGTAAGATGGTCTTGATGAACATAGCGTGCAAGCCATCTGTTCCGACTGCATTTGACTTTATTGCCAAAAAAACTTTCCACGACATCTGTGCTCTCTATTCTAGAGAATCAGAGTCAAAGTCATCATCATTTCGACATGGGGACGTATCAGAGAGCAGAGGGAAAGGTAGGATGACAAATTTCTGATTAAGAACGTTATCATCTACATCATCCGAACTTTCTAAGCTTTTTTTCTTTACGACTCCTATCTCACGTAGATTATTCCACAATTACCTGCCACACAAGGATAGGCTCAAGTGGTTAGTAAAAAACACTTTTTTTGCAGAACATATTTTGCTGACAACTATGTTACGCAGGCTTCGATAGCTTCGTTGAAATTCATCCAGTCTATAACGTTTCCAGTAATGAAATATTTGGTCGCGTTGATGAATAAGTTGACGAATTTCAGGCGTGAACCATGAGGGTTGGTTATGTCTACACGTTTTTGTACGTAGAGGAACGTGAGTATTACAAAGTGATGATATATGAGAGTTTATAAAGCTGATTTGATCACTCGAGGAATGCATGTAATAGACATTGTTTCAATCGATGTTTCGGACATGTTGTTCTAAGGTAAAGTAGTCGATTCGCTTAAAGTCTCTATATTTGAAGGAAATATCTGAACATTGAATATCAAAGTCGAATGTCATGTAAATGAGGTCATGCTTCGAGAAGCCTCGCACTGAAAGCTGATCCGTAAAAAGTATCTTACTAACATCGCTTACGAAAAAGACATCCAAAAGGGTCCTCGAATCCTCGGAAAAATGAGTTGGAACAGTTATGTTTACTAGGAACATGTGGAACGTTCTCATACAGTCAACTAAATTTCTTTCGACTAAAAGATTATTATTAGAGTCTCCGCTTATAATAATTTTAGATGATTGAACGGATATTCCCTCCATAAGTTGAAAAATGGAGACAGACTGATGTTTTTCTTTAGTCTAACTTCCGTTCCGATAAGTAATTTATCTTCACCACACACAAGATCCACAAACACATACTCCATTGTGCTACCTGCACCAGATACGTTTTTAAGTTTGCATGTAATACCTTTACGTATATACATACCCACACCGGCACCAATACGACCTTGTCTATCTCCACGGAAAAGCCTATATCTCCACAGCCTACATGATTCTTCATTATGACTATTGCTGAACCATGTTTCAGAAACGCAAATTATATCGACCTTGGATCCCACAAATATGCACCTGAACTCATCAATTTTTAGAAACAAACTTTGTGCATTTATGTAACACATTTTAAGACCGTTTCTTTGTGTCGCTAAAACATTAACCATTGAACGCAGAATCTCGACACTAAACTCGTTAATGGTACCACCATTTAAAAGTTCGGTATTCATCACTATTAACAATTTTATTCTTTACCCAGAACAAGATATGTATGGTATAAACTCAATTTAAAATGCAAATAAGTGATTATGTAATAAAATAAAAGAAAAAGAAAAAGGACAAGTGAAAAAAAGAAAAAAAAAATAAAGGGTAGAAAACTAAATTTTAATAGATTTAAATTTTTAGAAGCGCTTTATTATTTAGCTGACGTGGGCATAGGCATGGCAACTCCATTCAAGTCTTCGACAGTTTCGATCATTTGGGCATCTTCATCTGAATGACATTTTATGTAAACAAATCCGCGCTTTGTATAGACTGATGACAATTGTTTTGATTTTTTTAGACAAAGTGCGTTTTGTAGCAACAGATGATTTTTTTTTGGTCAAACACTCGCGAAGCAAAATTGGGGTTTCTTGATTCTGTAGTTGAACTAATCCCACGTTGCGCAGACACAGTTGTTTTTTATTCAACTCGGTGCGGTATTTAGATATCGATTTCAAGACGTCATTTTTGTCGTGCGGCGATTGAAATTTGATGATACGTAGAAGAAAGTGGCAATGGATTGGACACACCCTACGGCGCGAAGACAATTCCATTGCGAAATACGCCATGCAGTGAAATCCGCTAACCCAGGCAGGCAGAATAGCGTTACGCCCTAGGCGAACGTGGCGCAGAACAGTTGACGAGGAATCGAGCTCTTCAGGAATGAGTTGGAGGCAGCTCAAACGCGTTGCAGAACTTCGAACAAGATGGCGCGCAGGCGTGGTTGACGCCATATGCCCCCGAGGGCTTAAATGATATAAGTAAGTATATAGGAGAAGAACACCCTTTTACTGAATTACAGAAAAATTTGAAAACGTCAGCTTTTCGATGGGTAATCTAGAAATACTTCGTCAAATCAGTTTTCTTTTTTTTACGGCATTAGATCGAAGTGAATGCCATCTGCTTCTCAATTTTGAAAAATCGCAAGCATGATTGGAATATGACTTCAATTATATGACGTAAAAAACCCTTCCGTAGAATATTCCAGAATTCAATGGACGACCTGCAGTTCCCGAGAAAATACTTTTTTCAAAATCAATTGGTTCAAAAATATTGCACGTCTTTTTGTAAAAAAGAAAGATACGAATACACAACAACCCCCAATGTGTGTCTTCATGCTTTTTCCTCTTTTTCTTTTTCGCCTATACTCGTAAACTAAAATCTATTCGGTTCAAAATTTAAATAAAAAAAATATATATTTAACTAAAAATATAAAGTTCTCCTCGTCTTAATATTCCCACTTTGAATGCCTTTTCGAATGATGATGAGAAAAATCTGCAATATTCTTCACAGACTGGTCCGAAAACTTTCGGAGATAAATTATGTGAATGTATTGGTGTGTGTATTTGTTTACCTGTTGTTGCTTTTTGGGAGGTGAAACCTACACACTTATGAAAACATCGCCTATTTTTAGCCCGCGTAGAGAATTTGGATTTTCTTAATAATTTTCCACACTTTACCTGAGGATTCATTTTGTGTGTTGGTGCTTTATTTTGGTGTGCTTTTGGAATGTGTAATGTTTCATAGGATAAAAATATTTTCTAATTTTTTTTTTTTTATAGATTAATTGAAGAAAATTATATGCATATGTATATGATGGAGGTGCCTATAAATAATTTCCTACATCGATACGAAAACGTAACAGTTGAGGGTTCGGAGAAATTGCAATATACTTATTAAATTGAACTATTGGAAAGTTATAGTGAAAAATAATTTTGGTATTTAGTATTTTTTAAAGAAAACAGGCATAGTGCTTGAAAGTAATACAATGGCAATGGTTAGCAGGATTGTTTATAAGAGTAGAACATTCTATTCAAATAAACTTTAAGTTTTCGGTAATCTTATTTTGTTCATAAGTAATAAAATTTAACGAGTTCGGATATGTGTGTTGTTTTTTCAAACAGATCTTGTTTATAAGAGCACACATGCAAGCAGAAGGTAATAAAAAATTGGAATTATTTCAAAGAATACGAGTATAATGGATGATTTTTAGATTTCCCAGCTGTTAAGCAATCTTTTTGTATTTGGCGATATTTGAATTTAATCTGATTTATATAAAAATTTCATGGTCAAAATCTGAACAGAATAAAGTTGGTGCGCTTAAAATGTGAGGGGTGTATTACAGCTGTTCAGCACTGAAAATTTAAATCATCTGGCATTGGAAACTTGTTAAGAGAACTACTCGTAGCTTTAAGAAAACTGAGTACCTGTAGGTATTTCACATCTGATTAAGAAGTTTGCATAGAACACTTGACGATCAAGGCCATATAAATGGATTAGCGGATAATATAAAGTGAGCAGCAGCTGACTTCAAGCGATTTCATTTTATCTCTTCAACTGTTGTCTCTAACGCCAAATCGGAGCTACTAAAATAAGTTCGAACTATGCATAGATGATGGGATGAATTCGTAACTCTAGAAAGCCACAGATCACAAGATTCCTCAGCTTTTGATGCTGGTATTAAAAAATTATCATACAGACAGTTTCATTTACCCTCGAATTTTCCTTGAGAAGTTCTCGGCC
Organism: Brachypalpus laphriformis; assembly: GCA_945910035.1. Classification (NCBI taxonomy): domain Eukaryota; kingdom Metazoa; phylum Arthropoda; class Insecta; order Diptera; family Syrphidae; genus Brachypalpus; species Brachypalpus laphriformis. The sequence goes on from OX246756.1 coordinate 62,795,362, forward strand.
ATCGTTCATTCCCAATAATCAGTGCGCCGTTATGCAAGTGATAAGTGTATCGGACCACTGCCCGTGAGGTTCCTAGTTCGAATCGCAGAAAACACCAAAAAGATTTTTCACGGTCCCACCTCTCGCGAACGTCTGACCAACCGAAATATTTCAGACTAATTAGCCTCTCCTCCTTCTTACTAAGGACTTTAGAAAGGCTAGTTGATAACTTTATTCGTTAAAAACTCAAGGCACAAACCTTATCTAACTCCCAGCATGCTTACCGGAAAAGTTTTTTCGGTGGAAACAGCTCTACACTCGTTAGTAGGCACCATTGAAAAATCTCTCGCCATTAAAGAATATACTATGGTATCTTTCCTTGACATAGAAGGCGCCTTCAATAACGTCAATACAGAATCCATCATAAGAGCGCTCGTTGACCTAGAGGTGGTGGTACTGCTCAACCGAAAGATCTGCCCTTTACTAGACGCAAGAAAAAAAAAAAACTCCTTTCATTAAATAGAAGGAACATAAGCCTCACAGTAGGAATTATAACAGGACGCCATTAGAATGGGAGTCCCAGCAAATGATTTCTGTAGAAGCTGCAGAGATGAAGAGGAGGAGGTGAACAGTCTCCACCTCCTCTGCACATGCCCAGCGCTAGCTACCCTAAGGAAGAAACTATTAAGTGAATACTTCTTTGAAGACCTAAGTGCCTAACATAGACATTACACACATGAATATGTTTTTCTGTGTGTCTATAGGTTGCACATGTTTAGTGTTGTGACGTACGTAGAAGAATTTTCTTGTCTGTTAGACAACCTAAAAATCTAAAAATTTAACTATTTTGGGTGATTTTAATTTAAATTTATTGGAAAACAGTGATACTGTTGCGCACTATTTGGCTCTTTTGGCATCACACGGTCTTTCCAGCTTCATAAATGAACCTACGAGGATGGTGTCAGGTAGATGCCTAGATCACATTTATGGACGTTTATCCAATTTCTCCTTAAGCGACTGTGAGAAGTGTTTATTCGATCTCAAAATTTCTGATCACTCTAATGACAGGGTTGTTGATAGACTCCACCCGTATGAAGAAACAGAGTAGAATTCAAATTTCATCCAAAACAGCCACAAAAATTGACATCGTAAAGCTAAAAAACAATCTCTCCTTGGGTTGACGTTTATTCGGAAAGCAATCCATCAGCTGCCTATTCACTTTTTATTGATCGTCTCTCTAAGCATATTTCTAAGTGTACTTCCGTTGTGTCCTTGAAAACATCTCATAAAAGACTTAAGCCTTGGATTTCCATGCGACTTCTTAACAAGGTAAGGTACAAAAATAAGCTTAGAATCAAGTGTTCGAAGCATCCTAACAACCTCAGGTTGAGTAATAGGTATAATAAAGTAACCTCCCAACTTAAAAAAGAGATTCCCATCTGCCGCGACAATTATTATCGTAATCAGTTTCTTTTTGCTAATGGTAATATAAAAAGTGAATGGCAGGTGGTCAACAATATTATGAACCAATCCTCACCTTCTAAGCAACCCATTGCTATTCGTGTAAATGAGTGTGTAATTACTGATGCATTTGACATTGCTAATGCCTTCAGCAATTACTTTACCTCAATAGCTAGTAATTTACCAGCGCATGCAGGCCAACGTACCTGTGGTTTGTGCCCGGTTGTTGGAAGTTTTTGTGAACCGCTGCAGAGGAATAGTTTTGCTTTTGAGCCCATAACTGCATTCGAACTTTTAAAGGCAATTAGTTCGCTAAAGAACTCTAATGCTTGCGGTTGTGATGGCATCTCGAATATTCTTTTAAAACGTATTGGTTTCTTTGTAGTGGATATTTTAGCTGTTATTTTCAACCGCAGCATATTTCTAGGTGTTTTTCCTGACGAACTCAAATGTGCCGACGTAGTTCCTCTCCTTAAAAAAGGCTCCGCAGAAGTATTGAGTAATTATAGACCAATCTCACTTCTTCCTGTGGTTAGCAAAATCTTCGAAAAGACTTAAAGTGAGGATTTTATCTTTTTATCTTTTCTAAACAAATCAATGTTTTTTAGCGCGGTACAGTTTGGCTTTCAACAGGGAAAATCCACTGAAGACGCCCTTTTGCGTTTTTGCTCTAGTATTCTCTCTAATCTCGATTCAAAAAGGTGCACTGCTGGGCTTTTTGTAGACATTACAAAAGCTTTCGATATGGTGAATCACGCTATCTTGTTGGAAAAACTTGAAAAAGCTGGAATTCGCGGCTTCATGCTCTCCTGGGTTAGGTCATACCTTTCTAATCGATCTCAAAGAGTGAAGATTGGCGAAACCAGGAGTGAATTCCAGTTTTACAATTTGGGAGTTCCTCAAGGCTCTGTACTGGGTCCTATTTTGTTTCTCATTTATATAAATTCTCTGTTCGGATTATGCTTCAAAGGTACACTTACTGCCTTCGCTGATGATATTGGCTGTTCTTATGGTTCTGATAGTGCTTTAGATTTGGTATCGGATATTAATTGGGATCTACATTTATTAAGGATCTGGTTTTCCGAGCACAGATTGAGCATCAGCTCTAAAACAAAAATTATGTTCTTCAATTTATCCAACCAGATCCGCACTAATGCTGAAGTTTACTTTCACGCACCGGATTGCCTAAAATTTAGACTGGAAAATTGTTCCTGTGCCTCTGCCCCTACGTTTTGTAGTACTCTCAGCTGCAGTGATAAGTGTTTTTTGATTGAGAATGTGGTAGAGTTTAAGTACTTGGGGCTAACTATTGATTCTAGGATGACTTTTGCTAAACATACAGAGTCCCTGAGGAACTACTTTCGTTATACTCTCCGTTATTTCTTTTACTTGAAAAATGTTTGTTCTAACAAACTGCTGAGAACTATATGTTATGGAATTTTACATTCAAAGCTCCAATATGGTATTTCGTGTTGGGGTGGAACTCATTTGAATAAAATTAAACCACTTTTAATTCTGCAAAAGAAAGTCTTAAGAATTATGTGCCGAAAGCACCGTCGACATCCTAGTTATCCGTTGTTTCGTGATTTAAAAATGCTTCCAGTTCGTCATATTTATTGTTTCAAAGTGTTAAAAACCTTCTTCATGAGATCGGGAAATCGTAACTACAGAATAATTTCTGACTATAATCTACGTCGAAATTTTTCGAATTTAGTCTCTATACCGATCTATCGCACCAACGCCCTTCGAAACTTTTATTTGGTTTCTTCGTGCCGCTTATTTAATAAGCTCCCACAGTCCTAAAGAGCTCTAACGGTTTCTGGAAGGTTTGAAAAATGTGTTAAACAATGGCTCTTAGACCTAGATTATGCTAGTTTAGAATCCATATTATCTGACGTTCTGGTGTAACTACGTGTACTCTCTTTTTATTACCTTTATTTTAATTTTTTATATTTTTTTTTGCCTTTTCACTTGTTTTTTGGATCTTGCTTCTTTGTTATTACATCTAATCACATACTATCTTTCATTTTTTCGTTATTGTATAATTTTTGTTTTTAAGGGTCACCCCACCCACAACTGAATTTATTTGCTGTAAAGCCCATTGAAGTGGCATTTGATACTATTTAAATACTTGAAGTATATATAAATAAAAAATGTCATTATAATTATTTCTGAAATCCTTATTACTAGAACCTATGTATTATGTATTATAATTTTGTATGAAATAAATCTAAATCTAATCTAAATCTAATCTAAACTTATATAGATTCATATCGAAATCCAACTGGTTTAGTTGAAATACCCCTCCCTCCTCCCCAAACCAGTTTCCAATCCTCCCCAAGCCGTATTAGTTACTATCGATCTTCAAGAGGTACTGTAACAGACACCCCCAAGATCGATAGTTAACCCTCCCAAATATCACTAAACCAACACTAGTAAATAACAATACTGCATACGAGTAACAGAGACTGATTGAGTCAACCAAGCCTATTACTCCCATGCACCCCACCTACACGGTGCAATTAGGTACTAAGGGTTCGACTGAATCAGTCACCATACCTAACCAAACCAACACCCGTAGTTCGACTGCATATTAGTGCAAGGTTTGATTGCATCAGTCACCTCGCTTTCTATTACGCACTGTCCACTATTTCCACGGTCCACCTAGGTATGGGTTTGATTGAATAAGTCACCCTACCTCGTCAACACCTTATGCACAGCAGTACTTAGAGTTCAATTGAATCACTACTTACTTAGGTGGCACTACAGATCGGGGTGAACCTGGGCCTCAACCAACAAGCCTCTCCATTTAGCTCGGTCTTTAGCTAATTGCCTCCAGTTGCACACTCCAAGTTGGTCGAGGTCCCCTTGAACTTGTGCGCGCCACCTACGCGATGACTCCCTCTACTGTGTCGTCCCTCGGGGTTAGATTCGAAGACTCTGCGAGCCGGAGCGTTAGTGTCCATTCGCTCTACATATCCTAGATATTTCAGATGTCCAATACCCAGTTTTTTGACCAGGTCGGTGCCGATGTACAGCTCGTATAGTTCGTGTTTGAATCTTCTCCTCCAAAAATTCTCAACGCAAACGCGACCGAAAATCTTACGAAGAATTTTTCTCTCGAATCGACCAAGGATATCTTCATCCTCTTTTAATAAAGTCCATGTTTCAGCGCCGTAAAGCAGGACTGGGGTGATCAGGGTCTTAGTCTCCTTAGTTGTTCGAGATAGGGCTTTACTGTTGAATTGCCTTATAAACCCAAAAAACAGCGATTGGCAAGAGTTATTCTTGGCTTGATTTCTGCGCTGATGTTGTTCTTAGAATTTATAGCAGGGGCAAGGTAGACAAAGTCCCTTACTACCTCGAAGTTATAGCTGCCCACTGTGACGTTTTGTCCAATTCGTCAATGTTGCTTTTCCCTTCTAGTTGACAGCATATACTTGGTTTTGCCCTCGTTTATCGCTAAACAAATTTTGGCCGCTTCCACCTCAATGCTTGCAAACGCACCGGTGACAGCCTGCTCAGTTCTTCCGATAATGTCTATATCGTCGGCGTATGCAAGCAGTTGTACAGACTTGTAATAGATTGTGCCTCTGGTGTTGGCTTGTGAGTTCCACACAATCCGTTCAAGTACAATATTAAAGAAGTCGCATGACAGCGCGTCACCTTGCCTAAAACCTTTTTTGACATCAAAGGTCTCGGTGAGGTCATTACCGACCTTGATGGAGCAGCGAGCGTTCTCCATCGTCAGCCTGCACAGACGGACAAGTTTGGCAAGGATGTCAAAACTAGACATGGCTTTATAAAGCTCTTCTCTATAGATGCTGTCATAGGCGGCCTTGAAATCGATAAAGAGGTGGTGAGTATCGATTTGGAATTCTTGGGTTTTCTCCAGGATCTCCCGAAGTGTGAAGATTTGTTCGATGGTGGACTTTCCTGGCCTGAAACCGCACTGATAGGGTCCAATCAGGCTGTTGATGAAAGGTTTCAGGCGTTCACACAATATCGCAGAAAAGATCTTGTATGCGATGTTGAGGAGACGAATGCCTCTATAATTGGCGCAGTTGGGGGATCGGGCAAACGATACTGAGATTCTATTCATCAGGCATACACTCCTCTGACCAAATATTAGAAATGAGTTGGTGTATGCACTCTACCAATTCATCCCTTGAAAAGTTCTGCCGGTAAGCCCTCAATTCCAGTAGCCTTGTTGGATTATAGCTTGGATATTGCTATCCTCACTTCGCTTTGGTCAGGTGAACGGAAATTTTGAATATCATCGTCTATGCTGAATGGTTCATTCTGCCTGGTAGCGGGATGTTGGTCTTTATCGCCATTATACAGTCTGCAGAAGTAGTTTTTCCATACTCTCAGCACCGACTGTGATTCTACTACGAGGTTTCCATTTTCATCTCTACATGTTTCTGTACGGGTATTGCTTCTCTTACACGTTCTTGTTACCTTTTGGTAAAACTTCCGTACATTGTTCCTGGAGTATAAACTCTCGATATTCTCAAACGCGCGCTTCTCATGCTCTTTCATCTTCTTTCGGAGAAGCCGATGTTCTTGGCGTCTCTTTTGCTCGTAGAGCTCACGAGCAGCTCTCGTCTTCCTTTGCAGCGCCGCTTTGTATGCCTCTTGTTTTGCTGCATGCACTCGCCGACATTCTTCGTCAAACTAGGGGTTTGGTCGAGCGAGACCCAGCACATCAGTCACGGCATTTCTGATGGTATGTAGGCGGCGTTGCCACTGGTCTTCGGCACTTGATGCTGGCGGCATAGGGGTGATTGAGAGATTTCGGGATCCGCGTTCAGCGAAGAGTCTGGCAATCTCTTGCGATTGTAGCTTTTCGACGTTAAATTTTCTTACAGTGATTCTTCTTTGTTGCTCAAATTGGGATATCCGCATTCGTACCTTGGCTACAACAAGGCAATTATCCGAGACTATGTTGGCCGCTCGGAAGGTCCAGACATCCAGAATACTGGAGGCATGCCTTGCGTCGATCGCAATATGATCAATTTGGTTGATCGTGACATGATCATTGGACCGCCATGTCTGCTTATGAATGTCGAGATGAGGAAACCATGTGCTTGCTATGGTGACATTTCGCTCCACAGCGAAATCAATTAGCCTTAGTCCGTTATCAGACGTGGTGTCGTGTAGGCTATGCTTACCGACTGCCCTACCAAAGACGTCCTCCTTTCCTATTTTGGCGTTAAAATCGTCCAATACGATTTCAGTGCCGTCTTTAGGGCATTGCCAGTATGTTTTGTCGGAAAGCCCTTTGGTGGCAGGGACTTTTGTTTCGTGTGGGCATGAGAACATATCAGACTTACATATGTTAGTGAATTTGGCCTTGATCCGAATAGTCATAATACTCTCGCTAACGTGTCGGAAGCTTAAGACATCTTGCCTAAGTCTGCCGCGTATGACAAATCCGCATCCGAATAAACGTTGCCTGTTGCCTCTGTAGCAATCACCGTAGTAGATGTCACAAATTTTCATCCTCTTTTTGCCCGGCCCATCCCATCGCACTTCCTAGATGGCGGTAATATCTGCTTTATAGCAGTCTAGGGCCTCTGCTAGTTGTTCGGCTGCACGTGGTCTGTAAAGGGACAGAACATTCCACGTACAAATCCGAAGGCCGTTGTTCTTATTTCGTTTGCTGGGGTCGTTATTAGTTGAGTCATCCTTATCCGAGGCTTTTGGTTGTTTGGGAACCATACGTTTTTTACGTGGTAGGAAAGTTACCCCGACGGCACAACCCCCAACCTGGAGGGCCAGCTCCTTAATTATTCCCCTAGGATGAAGGGTCGGGTACATCGGTGCCGGTGGTCCACTACGGGAGTATGAGCGCTGCCTTTGGCCCATTAAGGGCTCCTCCGCCACAATCTATATTCCAATGTCCTGACCAACATTGGAAATTCCTCACCGACCTGTGATCCGAATACGTCGAAGCAGCTCGCGCAAGGTATTTACTAAGTTCAACCTAACTGGAACTATAGACGCCACCGTTGACTCCGTCTAGGGAATTCGTTCGCTGCCACCTGGAACAGGGAGGAGTGCTCTAGTGAAAAGGCACTCTTCCCCCCTTCTCTCATCTGCTGCCGGCAAGAATCAGCTAAACGGGGTTGGTTACCCATTTCTTGGATTAAGGTACTAAGCACCCGGCTGTCACCACGTGGAGGTTGAGAGTAGGAGTTGGTAGGCCTCAGCTGAGTGAAAACGCTTGCGTTTTTATATGATCGCATGCACTATCGTTTGTACTCCACTTCGAGGTGAGCTTTTTCGTCTCTATTATTAGAGCAGCACCAACATTTTAAAGCCGCTTTCTTCTCATCTATCATTTTCTTAGCTTCATCATTCCACCACCATGTTTCTTTAGCGTGTTGGTTGTGGCCTTTTGAACCTCCGAGTAGTGATTTGGCCTTCTTTAAGCAAGTTCGCTGTAGGGAATCTCACATATTTCGTGCTCTACACTTTTCATACTCTGCTCTGTTGAATGTGTGAGAGACGTAATTTTTCTTCATGAAAACAAAAACCTCACATTTTTCTTTGTCCAGATTGTACCACTTGATTTCTTCAGAGACTCTTGTTTGTTTGCTTTTCTTTGGTGTCTTCATAAAAATTTCTGTTAGCAGAACGGTCGCTGGACTTCGAAATGCTCAAGACGTTACCAAGTAGCTCTGCCGTAAGGATGATACCAATTCCGTTCCGTAGTAGAACATCTTTTAATCTTTTGTTCTAACGTCCACAAACGCGCCCAATTTTTTGTGTTTTTCCATTTCGTTTCTTGAAGACACAAGATATCCACCCGTCTTATATTCATCATCTCTTCCAGCTCGTAACTTCGACCGGTCATGCTTCCAACGTTCCAACTCGGGCCCTCAAATTTCGTCCAAATTGCTTCATTACTTTGCTAGCCCCAGAAATCCGTATAACTCTGACCCGAACATTTTTGCTCGGTCCAGGATCAGTACCATGCGCAGCAGTGGTAGGGCCTTTCCTTTTTTTTTTGTTTTTTTTTTTTTTGCCTAGGGGGTAGTGGAAAAACGCTAATGTGCACGAGAAACAGTCCCGCTCTGTTTCAAGTAGTGTGGGACTCCGACTGACTAAAAAACCACCTTTAACCCCTTTTCAACTTGACACCATCCACTCCGGAACCTTACTTCAGAGTGGTGTCGTTTTCTTTCCCCACTGGGGACCGGCTTTTTCACATTTTTCTCTCGGTGGGGGTTTATAATATCTTGCCGGTAAGGCTTTCATCAATTTGGTAAACTTACTGAGGGTATATTTATTTCCTCCTCTCTCTTTTTCGATCTGAGTACCGTGTTAATGAATGAAGATATTTTATTCCACGTGTCGATACTCGAGACTATCTTGTTTACGGCATTTTCTAGAGAAAAGGTGCCTATCTCTGACTCTAGACTATTTCTTTTTGCTGCCCACCTGCTACAGATAAAAAAGGTGTGATATGCATCGTCTTTCAGAGAGTCTCCGTATTGGCAGGCTGCGCTCCCTACTTTTCTCATCTTGTGCAGATACCGGTTGAAGTAGCCATGTTCGGTAAGGAACTGGGTGATATAATAATTCACTTCATCGTGCTCCCGCTCAGTGCATGCAGCAACGTCTCTGATCAGCCGGTAGGTCCACCTTCCCCTCGTTTCGGCGTTCCATCTGTTTTGCCACTTCTGCTTCAAGAGTTGCTTCGCTTCTGTAGCTGCTGTTGCCACGCCTTCTTGTCGTGGGCGTACTTCCTTGCTGCTGCTAGGAGTGCTTTTCCTTTTAGCAAGTATTACCATAATGATACAGTTTTGCATTATTATTGCGACGGTGTTTGTTGTTTGACACGTGCATTTTCCTGTTTTATTATTGTTTGTTTGATCTTTCTCCTATGACACCGGTGATCTCCAGTCTTGCCAACCCACGGACTCGCATGCACACTTGTGGGAGAGTTTTTAAGGTAGTATATATGTGGGTTACAGAAAACAAAAACGCAACCGTTCAATCAAAATTCATTATAATTCGAGGTAGAAGCAAAATACAGTTTAGAATGGATATAATTCAAAGTGCATGCAAAAACAGAGATTAAGTAACGATATGAAAAAAATTAAACATGCAACAGAATCGCCTAAGACCGACGTCGTCTTCATGTCCGTCGTATATCTCGTCGTCGACTGCCTCTTCTCCGATACGATATTTTTCTCCCGAGTTGCTCATGAGTGAGTGTTGGTTGAGTTGAATTGTAGGATGTTAATGATGATGGACCCAGAGACAGTGGCGTAGGCTGTACTAGTCCCACATATATGTCACTGGGCTCCTTGGGTGTTATATTGCCTAGATCTGATTTGTCCACTTATTCGACTTTTACAACAAGCGCTATTTGTTGTGGGGCGCTGCAGTGATATTCTTAACCCATCCCTGCACGGGTTCTTGCTTTCACTTACCTGTTTCACTGAAATACAGACTTTATTGGAAGTGGACGAAGATATTCTTGGTCGCTTCGGGAGAAAAATTCTTCGTAAGATATTCGGTACCGTTTGCGTTGACGGGTTTTGGAGGGGCAGATTCAATGAAGAACTATGCAGAACTCCGCAGCGACATTGACCTTGCAAAAAAACTGCTTATTTGACGTTTGAGATGGGTGGGACATTTTTTTTTTTTTTTTTTTTTTTTTTTTTTCCGAGGGTAGGTGAAAATCTTCAACAAGACACTATGAGGATCGACAGCGCGTGCTCATAGTAGTGTGGGATTCTTACCCACTAAAAAACCTCCCTTCAAAACAGACTTGTTTTTATTTTTACTACAACTAAGTATTCGACTTATCAAGTAGTTTTCGTTTCGCGAAATAATGACGTTTTGCAGGTACCTTCCCATTGGAAGTTCCTGCCAGCTCCGCAGTTTAGACGCGGTTACTTATCGCGCTAGGTCTAAAGGTTTGGTTCTTTGTAGACGGCGCAGTAAATTTCTTTCTTCCAAAAGTTGGAGGACTGTAATATTTACGTGACTTTCTAGTCGACTTCTATGCTTTCTCGCGTAGGTTTGAATTTCGTCTTCGATTGTTTTAATGCCAAGGTCTCTGTGGATATCGCTATTTCTGATATACCATGGCGCATTTACAATATCTCTTAGCACTTTGTTTTCAAAAGTTTGTAAAATTTTAATATTACTTATTTTGGTACAACCCCAGAGTTGTATACCATATGTCCATACAGGCTTTAGCACTTGCTTATATAAAAGCAGTTTGTTATATATATTAAGCTTGGAATATTTTCCAAGTAACCAATACATTTCTCGATATTTGTTATCTAGTTCTTTGCGTTTTTTCTTAACGTGCGTTTTCCATTTCAGCTTTGTATCAAGTGTCATTCCAAGATACTTAGCCTCGTTTGCAAACGGGATTTGAACCGAGTTTGAAAAGATCGTCAAATTATTTATTTTTTTATAAGTAAAATTTACATGAACAGATTTGGTCTCGTTGAGTGCGATTCGCCAAATCTTTGTCCATTCATTTACTCTATTCAAAGCTTCTTGCAGTTTTTCTGTAGTATCTTCGACCGTTTTACCTACTGTCAAGATAGCAGTGTCGTCGGCAAATGTAGCTAGCTCAGTGCCTTCTACTTGCGGTATATCACGAGTGTATAATAGATACAAGACTGGACCAAGAACGCTTCCTTGCGGCACCCCAGCCATTATTTCCTTAAAATCTGAATATTCGTTTCCACATTTGACGCGGAATAGCCTATTCGTAAGGTAGATCTTCAAAATATTATATAGGTGCTCTGGCAGAACTTGTCGTAATTTAAACTTTAAGCCTTCGTGCCAGACCTTGTCAAAGGCTTGAGAAACGTCAAGGAATACGCTTGAACAAATCTTTTTTTCTTCAAGTGATTTTTCGATTACATGTGTTATTCGATGTACTTGTTCAACTGTAGAATGCTTACTTCTAAATCCGAATTGATGATCAGGGATGAGATGCCCTTCTTCTATAACCGGCTGTATTCGCCTAACCAATATTCTCTCGAACACTTTGGATATAATTGGAAGAAGCGAAATCGGTCTATAAGAGGTTTTTTCATTCGGCGGTTTTCCAGGCTTAAGGACCATTATAACTTCGGTGACTTTCCATTGACTGGGAACATATTCTAGTCTAATCGCGGCGTTTATAATGAACAGAAGCTTAATTAGAGCTTTTCTTGGTAGTGCTTTAAGAACCTCTCCCGTAATTAGGTCGTATCCAGGAGCTTTCTTAGGTTTAAGTTTCTTTATTTCTTCCTTAAGTTCGGTAAGCGTTGCATTTCTTATTACGCTATTGTCTATATACGACGTATTTATATTTTCAATAAGAGCTTGTCCATCAAACGGTTTGAAAGTTTCTTCCAGGTGGGCGGCAAAAACTTGCGCTTTCTCTTTATCATGCCTGGCCCATTCGTCTTGATTTTTCTTAATTGGCGCGGCTTGAATTTGAGATTTTTTAATACCTTTTATAGCCTTCCAAAGCGAATAGTAAGAATCTTTTTCTGCCGTTAAGCTTTCTAGGTAAGTTTGTATTTCATTATTCTTAAGGTCTTTAATAGATCGTTTCAGTGAGTTGCACAAACGGTTAAGATGTGCTTTATGTTGCGGAGCCCGAGTTTGTTGCCATCTTTTACGCGCTTTTCTCTTCTCCTTAATCATCTCTTTTATTTCCTGCGGATAAATTTTAATGTAACTGGCCGGGGTTCTCTTTAGTTTGGGAGTATTCTTCCACGCGTCATCCTGTAAGATTTCGACGAAGCGATCTACTTCAACTTCAAGTTCATAGGGCGTTTTAAGTGATACGCTCAGCTCAATATTTGCTTCAATATCTTTTTTAAAGCCGTCCCAATTAGTTTTCGCGCCAGTTAATCTGGCCGGTCCTACTTTTTTAATCAAAGCTTCGCTTATCGTCATAATGATTGGAGAATGATCAGAGGAGAGATCAAAGCTTTCTTCAACTTTTATACAGTTGCTAGATATTCCTTTAACAACAAAGAAATCAATCAGATCTGGTATCTTATTTCTATCAGTTGGCCAATATGTTGGTTTACCCGTCGAGTAAAAATCACAACTGAATTGCATACCCGCATTATAAAGCTTTCTACCTTTCTGAGAGGCGTACCTTGAGCCCCAGAAGGGGTGTTTCGCGTTGAAGTCACCACCAATAATAAAATTTGGTTTAAGGAAGTTGAAGATGTTTGTGAAATCACTTTCTTCAAGTTTACATCGCAGTGGACAATATATAGACGAAATGTTGAAAGCAAAATGTCTATTTCTAACGCGTACCGTGCTTACTTGCATTGCTTCTAATTCAATTTTTATTTCCGCTGAGTGTTCGATATTTTCTTTTATAAACAAAGATGATCCGCCTCTGGCTCTTTCCGATGGGTGAAAGGCGTGATATCCCCTATATCCCCTTATCTTAATATTCGATTGCCTTTTCAGATGAGTTTCACAGACCAAGCATATATCAATATCTTTCTCTCGCATAAATATTTCTAACTCGTCGAGTCTTTGTATGAGCCCGTTAGCGTTCCAAGTAAGAATTTTAAGCGTTTCTTTCATATTCTGGTTGAAGTGCGCGTGTTATGAATGTTGTTTTCTAATGCAACTAGTCTCTCGAAAATTAGTTTATTTGTTTTGCATTGCTCTTCAAGTTTCGCAAGAATTAGGGTGGGACATGTAGAGCAAATGGAAGCCAACGCTCCGGCCCGCAGCAGCTTCGAATTTACCCCAGAGGGATGACACAGTAGAGGGCCGCCCAGATGTAGGTGGTGCGCACAAGTATAAGCGACCTCAATCAACTTGTAGTGCGCAACTGGAAGCTAGAGACCGATCTACATATATAGGGAGGCTTGTCGGTTAAACCCCATGTTCACCCCGAACTGTAGTGCCACTTAAGTAAGTAGGAACGAGATAATAGAACAAGAGTAACAATGTGGTATTAAATCTGTTCTGCTGTGTGATTGTCCTGCACAGAAATATTTTGCACTATTTCATCGCGATTGGAATTATTCTGATAAATTTGGTTTCAAATGCCATAAGCATATTCAAGTATCGACCTAACCAAGGTGGTAAAAAGCGACGTGAGAGCATCAGGATCTGAACATTTTCTTCAGTTCTTTTTGATAAACCAAACTAGTCAATTAGTCTTCGTTGCTATGTAATCCACGAGGGAAACAAAAGAAAGTCTTTTTGTCAATAATGACACAAATGCCTTTTATTTCACTTACACTTTCTAAGACTGTGTTGTGTACTCTCTTACACATAATTTCTTATCAAGTACATAGATAATCTCGCCACACTTGTTATCCCGCTAATTTCTCATCATACCACCTTTTGTTTCGATGGCATCATTCAAAATAGGTAGGATACGTTCTTTTTGGATTACGTATGTCGCCCGACTTGTTTTGGAGCGACTGAAAGTATATCCTGGCAAACTTCTGTCTGAAGAATCTCATATTTATGATACATTTAAACTAATTTTTAAGTTTACTAATTCTGTCATTCTATTTTGCACATTGTTCTCATTTGTCAACATATCTCATTGTCAAAATCATCCCACACGCAATATTCTCGAAATAGCCACTCCTTAGGACATTTAATGTATTGTTTTCAGTTTAACACTCTTCCTGTTCGAAAATCACCTCAGGAACCTATCACCTCATATCTCGCAACTAGGTCACCACTTATAGACCCACAATATAGAGCATGTTTATTTCAATTATCCTCCCAAGTAAAGTGATGAGTTCTGCCATTGTAGCTCGTGCAGCCGTCGCCAATCAGACTTTCTACCTACTGCGAGCGAAGCCATATCTCAACGGAACGGAACATTCGAATAAGAAATAAAAAGAATACTAAAAGTCTAAAAATATCCAGATACTCGCATGATATGAGAGAACGTAACACGGTCGCACTGGTGTGGAAAATTAAATGTGAATTTCCTCACGAACTAAAATTTGGTGGTGCCCTGCTGCAAATGATTATGATCACGGTTCTCCATCACACTGTGCATGTATCCCCAGGAGTGGGTGGGAAGTGTGCATGAAATTCTTGCATCTATAGATACAATTCGAAGTGAAGTGGGGTTGTTCATCGGACAAATGGAAATATGTGCGAAGATGTAATTGTGAAGAGGTATTTGAGTACGGAGATTTGTTTATTACCTCAGGGTACTCAATAAGTTTTTTAATGTGAGGAATGGAATGTAAGTGAAAGATTTCTGACATAACAGGAGGCTATCAGTAGTTTCCACCTGCTGCTTTTACTCGCTTGTCGGTGGAGTTACCTCATCTTGGAAATAGAATAAACATTCACGGAAGGGAAGATATGACGGGAAGTTAAACGATGAACATACTAGCGAGGCTGCCAGACTACGCAAAATTCTATTCAAAGACTCATCAGTCGCGGAATATCTCAAGCGTAGTGATAACTCCTGGACGGAGTGTAGTAAAGAATTGTTGGCACTCTAATGGAAACACGTCTCCCAGGGTGCTACGATCCCGATCTACACGTTACTACCTTGTAGTCCAATCCTAACTCACTAACACATACTTATGAAGAAAATAATCTTAAGTATGGGCGGTGAACTGGGATGTGCAGATGGGGTAACTTAAATAGTTATTTCCCATCCATACAATCCAGTCACGGCTAACAAAGCGCACACCCCATGATGACAAAAAGAAAACGACCGGCCTCGGATGTTGCCAAACCTGGTAAACCAGGGCATCCTTTGGAGCTAGGCCTGAAGGGTGTCAGTATGCGAGCGTCTGGTGGTCGGCCTGTCCCGCTCAACAGCCGGCTGGGTCAAACCCGAAATGGCTACGAGCTTCCTGTCAATGGTCTCGCGAACCATTACGGGGGTCAAGGGGTGGGCGCGCTGCGCACCGATAGGGGCACAGATGAACTCTCTGATTTTCGACAATGGCACCGACTTAGGATTTCCACATGGAACGTCTCATCGCTCACAGGGAAGGACCTTGAGCTTGTTGCGGAGGCTGTTAAAAGTCGACTAGACATAGCTGGCGTCTCTTCAACAAAGCAGAGAGGTTCTAAAACTGTGCACCCTCAATGTCTGCTCAAGCGGGAGTGGGGATACTCACAAGTCCCAGGTTGACAGACAGAGTATTGGAGTTGATACCATTAGGAGGGAGAGTTGCGATCTTAGAGCTCAAGCTTGAAAGATCAACTTTGGCATTGGTGCAGGTGTATGCACCGAACCTTCAGTCAGAGTATGCAGCTTTCTTAGATGAAGTTGATGTTGCCCTTGAAAAGGTTGAACATATGGATTCTTTTCTCCTGATGGGTGACTTCAATGCTCATGTGGGGGTAGATGTTATGACATGGGGGAGTGTGATTGGGAGGAACGGTGATCCTGATCAAAACGCCAACAGAGGGATGTTGTTGGATTTTTGTTGTGAACATGGCTTATCCATCATGAAAATTATCTTTCCACACAAAGACATTCACAAATACACATGGTACCTTAATCCAAGAAATGGGTAACCAACCCTGATTGGCGGATTCCTGGCGGCAGCAGATGAGAGATGGGGGTAAGAGTGCTTTTTCACTAGAGCACTCCTTCCTGTTCCAGGCGACAGCGGACGAATTCCCAAGACGGAGTCAACGGTGGCGTCTATAGTTCCAGTTAGGTTGAACTTAGTGAATACCTTGCGCGAGCTACTTCGACGTATTCGGATCACAGGTCGGTAAGGAATTTCCAATGTTGGTCAGGATATTGGAATAGAGATGGTGGCGGAGGAGCCCTTTATGGGCCAACGGCAGCGCTCATACTCCAGTAGTGGACTACTGGCAACGGTATAACTGGCCCCTCGTCCTAGGGGAATAATTAAGGAACTGGCCCTCCAGGTTGGAGGTTTTGCCGTAGGGGTAACTTTCATACCACGCAAAAAACCTATGGTTCCGACACAACCAAAAGCCTCGGATAAGGATGACTCAATGAATGACGACCCCAGCAAACGAAATAAGGACAACGACCTTCGGATCTGTACGTGGAATGTTTTGTCCTTTTACAGACCACGTGCAGCCGAACAACTGGCAGAGGCCCTAGACTGTTATAAAGCAGAAATAACCGCCATCCAGGAAGTGCGATGGGATGGGCCGGGCAAAAAGAGGATGAAAAACTGTGACATCTACTACGGTGATTGCTACAGAGGCAACAGGCAACGCTTATTCGGATGCGGATTTGTCATACGCGGCAGACTTAGGCAAGAAGTCTTAAGCTTCCGACACGTGAGCGAGCAAGGAATCAAGGCTAAATTCGCTAACATAAGCCTAATATGTGTTCATGCCCCCACGGAATTAAAGGGCCTTGCGACCAAAGAGTATTTCTACGAGTTCCTCGACAAAACATACGAGCAATGTCCTAAATACCACGTTAAAATCGTATCGGGCGATTTTACCGCCAAAATAGGAAAGGAGGACGTCTTTGGTAGGGCAGTCGGTAAGCATAGCCTACACGACACCACGTCTGATAACGGACTAAGGCTAATTAATAGCAAGCACATGGATTCCTCATCTCGATATTCGTAAGCAGAATGGCGGTCCAATGTCTTGTTGTAGCCAAGGTGCGAATGCGGATATCCCAAACTGAGCAACAAAGAAGAATCACTGTGAGAAAATTTAACGTCGAAAAGCTACAATCGCAAGAGACCGCCAGGCTATTCACTGAACGCGTATCCCGAAATCTCTCAATCATCCCTATACCGCCAGCATCAAGTGCCGAAGACCAGTGGCAACGCTGCCAACATGCCATCAGAAACGCCGCGACTGATGTGCTGGGTCTCGCTCGCCCACCCCCGCGAAGCCCCAGGTTTGACGACGAATGTCGGCGAGTGCATGCAGCAAAACAAAAGGAAGACGAGAGCTGCTCGTGAGCTCTACGAGCAAAAGAGACGGAAAGAACACCGGCTTCTCCAAAAGAAGAAGAAAGAGCATGAGAAGCACGCGTTTAAGAATGTCGAGAATTTATACTCCAGGAACAATGTACGGAGGTTTTACCAAAAGGTAAAATGAACGTGCCAGAAAAGCAATACACGTACAGAAATCTTTAGAGATGAAAATGGAACCTCGTAGTAGAATCACAGGCGGTGCTGAGAATATGGGAAAACTACTTCTGCAGACTGTATAACGGCGATGAAGACCAACATCACGCTCTTAGGCAGAATGAACCATTCAACATAGACGATGATAGTCAAAATTTCCGTCCACCTCACCAAAGTGAAGTAAGGTTTGCAATATCCAAGCTAAAGCCAAAAGAGGCTGCTGGACCTGATAGCTTACCGGCCTTAGAGACCCCCCCAACTGCTCCAATAACAAAGACATCAGTCTCCTCAACATTGCATATAAGATCCTTTCTTCGATATTATGTGAAAGTTTGAAACCTTTCATCATGAGCCTGATTAGTCCCTATCAGTGCGGTTTCATGCCAGGAAAGTCCACCATCGATCAAATCTTCACACTTCGGCAGATCCTGGAGAAAACCCAAGAATACCAAATCGATACTCACCACCTCTTTATCGATTTCAAGGCCGCGTATGACAGCATCTATAGAGAAGAGCTTTATAGAGCCATGTCTAGTTTTGACATCCCTGCCAAACTTGTCCGTCTGTGCAGGCTGACGATGGAGAAGGCTCGCTGCTCCATCAAGGTCGGTAATGACCTCACCAAGACCTTTCTTTATGATCCGAAAATAAGGGATCATAACCCTCCCACTTCACCGCATTTCTACTGATCCGCCTGTGGGGTTCGCCTATTTGACCTCAGAAAATATCGGCAGGCCTGCCGATTTTGGATCACTCGGTTACTGAGGCCAATGAAATGCCGATGTCGTCGCATCATCCAGGCATTTATAGGCCTACCTTTCCTACATCGCGATGTCTTACCTGACCTCACCGAGACCTTTGATGTCAAAAAAGGTTTTAGACAAGGAGACGCGCTGTCATGTGACTTCTTTAATATTGTACTTGAATGGATTGTGCGGAACTCACAAGCCAAAACCGGAGGCACAATCTATCACAAGTCTGTACAACTGCTTACATGCGTCAACGATATAGGCATTATCGGAAGAACTCAGCGGGCTGTCACCGGTGCGTTTGCAAGCATTGAGGGGGAAGCACCCAAAATGGGTTTAGCGATAAACGAGGGCAAAACCAAGTATATGCTATCAACAAGAAGGGACAGCCAACACCGATGAATAGGACAGAACGTCACAGTGGGCAGCTATAACTTCGAGGTTGTAAGGGGCTTTGTCTACCTTGGCCTTGCTATAAATTATGAAAACGACATCAGCGCAGAAATCAAGCGAAGAATAACTCTCGCCAATCGTTGTTTTGTTGGGCTTATAAGGCAATTCAACAGTAGAGCTATAACTATATAAGATTCTAATAATCCCAGTCTTGCTCTTCGGCCCTGAAACATGGATTTCATTGAAAGCGTATGAAAATGTCCTTGGTCGCTTCGAGAGAAAAATTCTTCGTAAGATTTTCGGTCCCGTTTGCGTTGACGGGTTTTGGAGGAGAAGATTCAAACACGAACTATACGAGCCGTACAGCGACATCGACCTAGTCAAAAAACGGCGCATTGGGCGTTTGAGATGGCTAGGACATGTAGAGCGATTGGACACCAATGCTCTGGCCCGCAGAGTCTTCGAATCTAACCCCGAGGGACGTCGCAGTAGAGGGAATTATCGCCGTAGGTGGCGCGCACAAGTTCAAGAGGACCTCGACCAACTTGGAGTGCGCAACTGGAGGCAATTAGCTAAAGACCGAGCTAAATGGAGAGGCTTGTTGGTTTAGGCCCAAGTTCACCGCGAACTGCAGCGCCACCTAAGTAATTAAGTAAGTAAGTAAGTAAGTAAGTATATGGAAAAATGTTGAATAACTTTGGTCCTAGTAATGTTCCCTGGGCAACTCGTAAGAGGGCAAGAAATTCTTCGGAGTATTCTGATCCAACAGCGATGGACGCTGCCCTTAAATCAAGAAAGCTAATAATCATTCATGTTAAAGGCGTGGGGAAGTTGAGATTAATTAGCTTAACAAATGAACAGGTCATTCAGCTCTACTCGGACGGGTCTAAAATGGATATATGAACTGGTTTCGGAGTTTTCTGTTAGTCACTCAAAATCAACGAATCATATAAACTCCCGGACTGGTGCAGCCTCTTTCAAGCCGAAGTCTTCGCTATTGAAAGAGCAGCACAGACTATTCACAGATAAAACTCAGTCCTTTCAATATTGCTATCTTCGTGGAGAGTCAAGCGGCAATTAAGGCACTAGACAGTGAGGAAGTTAGATCAAAAGCAGTTTTCAGATGCCGAAATTCACTTAACAATATATTCAATATCCATGATGCAACTATTTGCTGAGTTTCCGGACATAGCAATATAGAGAACGGAATGAGATAGCAGATAAACTAGCCAGAAAAATCGACCTTAAAACAAGAGAGCTGACCAACTCCGTATGGATTATCAGAGGTGACTGTATCATGTTTTGCAGTTTCTGGGTGGTATTGAATGAAGAAAGAACCAAAAGCCTGCTGTCCATGAGTAAAAAAGAAGTCCTATTGATAGGTGCACTTGCAGGACACTGCGGAAATGGCCATGAGACTAGACATCACCCAACCAATGTAGGAGCTGCCAAGACACAGAAGAGATAGAAACTATCAAGCACTTGCTGTGTGACAGCCCAAATTTACAAAACCGCCACCTACACCATATGGCTAACAGGCAACTCGGAGATCTTGTGTAAGTTCCACTAAGTAACATGATAGGATTCATAAAGATCTCAGGTTGGTTCGCTACTGGGCCGATCGCAACATAAACAATTTATAGGTTTCACAAGCCGGGGGACCGTTTGGCCCCCGTGAGAAGTAAATATGTGCCCTTCCTTCTAACCTAACTACCTATGAAAGATTTAGGGATACAGCACAGGTCCAAACAGGTTTCAAAAAGTGTCTTTGGTCACGACAGGTCATACCGTTCTTAGTTCAAAGGGCTTAATAAATTCAGCACTAGGTTCCGACCATTTAAATATGTTCATAGGTGCCCGTGGGAGTCTTGGGGCTCTATGTAACAACTTGTATATCCATATGGGTTATAAAAATATAAAATATTTCTTAAGCACTATAATGTTGCTCTTTTTAGATAGAAACTCATCGGTCTTTACACGCCCGCATGTATCCCCAGACAGGTCTATTGTAGACCCATGAGCAAGGCTAAATGTCCAAAAGATTTATTTAAATATTCCAATAAACAAACCCATTCATCTCAAATTTGGTATTTTGTTGACCAGATTAGCCAGCAGATCATTATTCATTCTCAGATTATGAGCAAAGTCCCAAATTTTAGCTCTGAGTAATCACTCTGATTACAATATACTCGACACTCTAAATAAAATAAAATGTGTTCTACTCGGACTGTTTTCAAAAACATTACTTTTAGCGCAGAAATAAATTAGAAAATGAAAATTCTGACTCATGTACGGCAAAACATCATCATTTCGTCCCCCACCTCCCACTGTGCTCTGATTTTTTGGCACAAAAATAGACAAAAAAGCTACCAAGACACAATTTTGTGTGATCAGAAGAAAAAACTTCCATAAAATTCCAATGATACACACCCCGTGCGATTCGAAAAAAAAAAAAACTGTCTGTGTGTGACAAATTTGAAAAATGTCCTCAGAAGCACGACGCCCTGCACCCCCCACTTCGAAAATTAATCAGCACGATATTTTCGGATGTGAACAGAACACTTTATGCAGCAGCTACATCAGACAGATCGTGTTTTGGATTTCCTTAACATGCTCACACTTCCGGTTGCAATATCGTTTGTCGTGTGTGTGTATTTTTGAACACAAAAATGAAATCGAAACAGGGTGCAGTGGAACAAAAATGGAGTTGGAGATGGTGGTTTATTAAAGACAAACACCACAAACAGCAAGCGAATTCAAAAGAAGTTTGAGCGCCACTGTGCACGTTAAGCAAAGACATGAACCCCAAAAGCTTATTATGATGAAAGCAGAAAGGAGAGAAATTGGGTGGAGAACTATTAGTATTACAGTGAAATGTCAGATGGCACCAGAGAAACTGCCACGTTTTGAATTTAAATTTAATTATGATAATGATCGTTGGCGGTTAAACTTTAGCGAATGCGATTATATGAAGACACAAGTGTTTTCAATTAGCTTAGGCCTACCTACTCCTTCTATCAACCTTTCGCAGTGACTGCCTGTTGCCTAGTACCTTGATCCGAGAAATGGGCAACCAACCACTTTTGATGGATTTTAGACGGCAGCAGACGAGAGAGGAGGGTAGAGTGCTTTCTCACTAGAGTGCACTTCTTGTTTCAGACGGCATCTGATGAATTCCCCAGATGGAGTCAACGGTGTCGTCTATATTTCCAGCTAGGCCGAACTTAGTGAACACCTTACGCGTGCTGCTTCGAAGTATTCGGATCACAGGTCGGAAAGGATTTTCCAATGTTAGTCAGCACCTTGGAACAGAGATGGTGGCTTTACTTACTTACTTAGGTGGCCCTACACTTCGGGGTGCACCTCAACCAACAAGTCTCTCCATTTAGCTCGGTCTTTAGCTAATTTCCTCCAGTTGCGCACTCCAAGTTAGTCGAGGTCTGCTTGAACTTGTGCGCGCCAGCTATGGTGATGATTCCCTCTACTGCGTCGTCCCTCGGGGTTAGATTTGAAGACACTGCGGGCCGGAGCGTTGGTGTCCATTCGTTCTACATGTCCTAGCCATCTCAGGCGTTTAAGTTGCCATGTGTGATACTAACTAGACGTGCGTGAGTGAGTGGTACAATAAAACGAAGTTTTAGGCATTGTTTTGAACACGCCAAGGTTATTCAACTTATGACAATAGACTTAAATAAATTTTCTTCAATCTGAAATCGTAATTGCCTCATTAATTGGAACTTTTCTTTTCAAAATATCCGGTGTTAAATCGTACATTTTTGCCGCTATTATATTTATTTTGTCTACTCATATTAAAATCATAAATTGAGTGAAATACTTACAAACAATTTCCCTGACAACACCTACAAGCAACAATACATTAACAGCCTTCTGACATGTCTGGGAAACGGAATAGACAGTCGCTCTCACCATCCGAAAAGAAGCAGTTAATGGTACACGCACAAATGCCAAAACAACAGAAAAAACTCTCTTCAAATGATAGCATGGGAGAAATATGGACAAAACTTGAGGCTGCTCTTCTTAAGTAAAGTGAGTCTATAACAGCTCTTCTCACACTAAAAATTGCAGAATCCGAAGAGCGATTATCGAAAATGATTGACGCCGATATTGCCGCATTGAAATTTTTAATTAACGATGTAAATAAACGTTTATCCATACTGGAATCAAATCAAGATGCAATTGATGCTGTACGACAAGAAAATGTAGATCTTAAGATGCAAATAAAACAGCACGAGGAAAAAATTAATAACATCATCACTTGCATGGAGCGTAATGAAGATAAACATCAACAAAGGGAAATAATTAGCCACGCACTTTTACACGGTGTTGCTTTTCTACCGACGGAAAACCTCAAGTTGATTTTTAACAATTTCTGCGTAAACATCTGCGGATATCAACCACCATCACTTCTAAGTATTTTCCGTCTTAAGTCGAAAAGCACTTCTTCACACCCGCCTATTTTAATAAAATTTTTGTCACCGCACGACAAAAGTTCTGTGCTTCGCTCTATTGCTAATTATCGGAAGACTACTAAACAGCAACTCTGTCTCCGCGATCTTGGTTTTGATGACCCGGAAAAATCTGCCGTCTACATTCATGAGTGCTTAACTGTTAAAAATCGCTCTCTCTTGCAGTATGCATTGAAAAAGAGAAAATAAAATAAATTGTTCTCTGTGTACACAATGCGTGGACGAGTTTACGTAAAAAAATCCCGCAATGAGAATGCGATTTTAATTGAGAATGCTGAAGACCTGACTGTTATTGCTACCACCACGAAGATGACAACAATTGCAGCTGATATAGAACGGTGTGACCCACAGCTGATGTAAACAAACAACATTTTCATTCAATTCTTTCACTTTTTTTTTTTTCTTTTTCGTTTCTTAATTTCCATTCTTCTTATTTTTCTTGTTTTTATTTTACATAATTATTATTTTTCTTTTAATTCTTTTTTTTTTATATATATTTTTATTAAATTACATAATTATAATGAATCAAATATGCTTGTTTGTTTGTATGTCTAAAAAATCCAATCATCATCATTTTTGCGTCTTTTGTTGTGTAGTCTCCAAAACCGGCTGGTTTTGCGGCTTGTTTTCTGGGAGTGCGGTGCACCTCATTAGGTGCCTTTTATTATCAAACTACTTTAATGGTTGGTCCTAATGAGAACAATAGGGAATCAATAGCCGTAGTTAGTAATGACACAACGCGTCTAATGGTAAATGTTTTGTGTAAGCAGCGTGCTGGATTACAGATCTGCCTTATTAATGCACAGAGTTTGTCCCCAAAAATTGACGAATTCAGGTACTTGTTTGAAGGTTCTAAGGTTGATGTAGTTTGTGTGACCGAAACCTGGTTTTCCCCTGATCTGAGTGATGCTCTATGCGGCCTTCGTGGCTACAATCTGTTTAGGTGCGACAGAGTGGGGCGTATTGGAGGAGGTGTCGCGATCTACGTCCGTAGTGAACTATATTGTAGATTAGTACGTGAGTCTCCGCCTGGTAGCAAGATCGAATATTTATTCATTGAAATCATTTGTAACGAGAACAAAATTTTGCTTGGCACAGCTTACAGACCCAATAAGCACATCGACACTACCCCATTGATTGCTATATTAGATGAGCTAACTTTTGTGTCGCCATTGGTTATTCTTGCTGGAGATTTTAATAGTGACATTCTTGTGGACTCTTCTTTCGTTGATAGAATGAGGACTCTAAGTCTACTCCCAGTAAATGCGTCAACCCCTACTCACTTTACCAAGGATTCTAGCACCCTTCTTGACGTATTTTTTGTGAGTCATCTGAACCGTGTTATTCACTACAATCAACTCTCCGCTTCTTGTTTTTCCCATCATGACCTTATTCATTTAACTTATCAGTGTGAACCTGCTATTTCAGATACAAGTTACAGTTTTAGAGATTTCAGAAATATAAATATGAATCAATTAGAAGAAGATTTCAGGTCAGTCGAGTGGTTTTGAATATATGCCATGGCGTCTGTTGATGATCAAGTGTCTTTTATTCAAGATAATATCAAACATCTTTTTAACACTCATGTTCCTCTAAAAACAAAGACAGTGAGAGCCAAACAACACCCTTGGTTTACAGGTGTTATTAGATCCTTAATCGCTAAGCGCAATCAGGCTTATACGGCTTGGAAGAGATTTAGACTTGATGTGCTTCTTAACGTATACCGTGTTTTGAGGAATAGGGTTACATTCGAGATACGTGAAGCTAAAAAAACCCAATTATGCCCCAAGACTAGATTCTTCTCTGAATGGACGTAAGCTTTGGAAAAATCTGAGAGATATCGGCATGAGTAAACGTGTTAACAGAAATGTCCTTAATATTGACTGCAATGAGTGGAATGAGAATTTTACTTCTCTTTCCTCCTTAGGTATTAATAACAACTTGGCCCCTTCGTGTACTCAGCATTACATTACTGATGAGCGTTTCTCTTCTGATTTTAATTTTACAGCAGTTGACGAAGCAGACGTTTTGGAAAGTTGCATATCTGTTAAGTCAAATTCTGTGGGATTTGATCAAATCCATCCCGTTTTTGTGAAAGCTACTCTTCCTTATACATTAAAGTACATAACTCATCTTTTTAATACGATTTTTATGACTGGCTTTTTTCCGACTCTTGGAAACTCACTAAAATCGTACCTATTCCCAAGAATAGTAATGAATACAGACCTATTGCTATTTTGCCATTTTTATCCAAGATGCTTGAAAGGGTTATGAACCGTCAGATGCGTAATTTTCTGCACAACAATAATATGCTCTGCAACAACCAATCCGGTTTTCGTCCTAAGCATAGCTGTACTACGGCTTTGATTAATGTGGTGGAAGAAATAAGACAAGCTGTTGATGACGACAAAGTGACATTCCTCACTCTCTTAGACTTTTCCAAAGCTTTCGACACGGTCAAGCACAATATTCTATGTAGTAAACTTAGGAACCAATTCCATTTTTCGTCACCTTCTAGGAACCTAATTTCCTCATATTTATATAGAAGATCTCAGGCAGTTGTTGCTAATAACTCCGTATCTACCTTCCTACCATTAAATAGAGGTGTCCCTCAGGGGTCAATACTGGGCCCACTTCTCTTCGCATTGTATATAAATGAGCTCCCTTCACTCTCACTACACTGTACTATTCACATGTATGCTGATGATGTTCAGCTATGTAATAGTTGCCCATTGGGTCTGATTGAAAATGGGGCATGGGAAGTGAATGAAGATCTTTACAAGATACTAAACTGGTCGCAGTCGAATGGTCTCTGCCTAAATCCGGCTAAGTCAAAATGCCTGGTAGTCTCAAGGACCTCCATCGATACGTCGTATTTTCCTCAGATACATCTTAATAATGCACCGATAGAGTTCGTCAATTCTGCAAAAAATCTTGGTATAACTTTCAACAAAACGCTTACGTGGAATGATCATATAAGATTGACTATAGGAAAGGTTTACGGAGGTCTTCGTATGCTATGGGCCGCTCAGGGTATAACTCCATTGAAAACAAGGATGATACTTGCTAAAACCTTGCTTATTCCTGTTTTATTGTTCGGGTCTGAAATCTTTTCCAACTGCGACTATGACCACATGCGAAGACTTAATGTTGCTTACAATAGTGTTGCACGGTATATTTATGGACGGCGGAGGTTTGATCATATTTCCTCCTTTTCCAAATCAATCCATGGCCTCACTCTCGAGAACCTTTTTACTTTCAGATCGTTAACCCTGCTTCACAATATAATGCAAACGCGTCAACCTTCCTACCTTTATCATAAAATTCGCTTTCTGCGCTCTACTAGAAGTTATGATCTTGTTACAGTACGCTACTCGTTTTTAGTATCTGAGCGTCAATTTTTCGTGAACGCTATTCGGCTATGGAATTCCCTTCCTCGAGCTATCAGAATGATAGGCAGCTCAACCCAGTTTAAAACGAGACTAAAACAGCACTTGGAGATGCTTTGATGATGATGATTGGTTTTATTAGGCGTCGTATTTGAATTTGAATTTAAATCTAAAACGCAATAACTTGCCGACTTAATATTATTATCCTCTTGAATTGTTTACATATTCTTTGTTTCCTTTTTTACTTTTCTATATCTAGTAGTTGTAATTCTATTTTATTATTATAATTTTTCTTTTTACTTAGTACACAAATGGAAATATTCACTAATAGTATTGCATGTAATACTGAAGCTTGCACTAATTTAAAAGATATTGTATCTTACAGTGTAAGACTATACAAATGTTTCTCGTTTCTCGAAGTAGCTCAGTATTATTTTAATTAAGAACCATGGCACCATCATTGACCTAAGCGATTGCACTATGAGTCCCCAATTCGCAGAATTGAATGCGGTTTTGACGTCCAATGTTATTACGGCACCGTATTTCTTTGCACCGCCTCTCCATCTCCTGCCCTGAATAGCTTCTTCCAAGGTTGTAGTTACCCTTCTTATTGCGTCTACTGTAGAACAAGCTTTCCTAAAACCGTACTGTTGGTTGGAGAGTCCCCCGGCTTCACAATTGCCACTTCTAATCGGTTGCATATGATTCGCTCTAGTATTTTACCCATTGTGTCTAACAGGCATATGGGACGGTATAACGAAGGCTCGTCGTCGCTGCCAGTAGTAAATTACGGGAGTATGAGCCCATTAAATTCTCGTTAGCCTCCATCTCATTCAGAATCACAGTCGATGCTAAGAATATGGAACAACTACTTCTGCAGACGGCATAACGGCGACGAAAACCAACATCCCGCTGTGAGGCAGAGTGAACCATGCAATAAAGACGATGATAGAATAAATTTCCATCCTACTGGTCAAAGCGAAATGAGCATAGCAATATCCAAGCTGAAGTCAAACTAGGCTGCTAGACATGATAGCTTAGCGGCCAATCTTTTGAAGGCAGCTAGTGATAAACTGGTAGAGAGCATACACCAACTCATCTCTAAGATTTGGTCGGACGAGTGTATGCCTGGTGAATGGAATCTCAACATCGTTTGCCCGATCCACAAGAAAGCAGACCTCCTCAACTGCGCCAATTATAGGGACATCAGTCTCCTCAACATCGCATAAAAGATCTTTTCTGCGATAGTATGTGGACGCCTGAAACCTTTTATCAACAGCCTGATTGGACCCTATCCGTGCGGTTTCAGGATACTCACCACCTCTTTATTGATTTCAAGGCCGCCTATGACACCATCTATAGAAAAGAGCTTTATAGAGCCACGTCTAGTTTTGACAGCCCTGCCAAACTTTTTCGTCTGTGCAACGTGATGATGGAGAACACTCGCTGCTCCGTCAAGGCTGGTAATAATCTCACCGAAAGGTTTTAGACATGATGACGCGCTGTCATGTGACTTCTTTAACATTGTACTTGAACGGATTGTGCGGAACTCACAAGCCAATAGCGGAGGCAGAATCTATCACAAGTCTGTACAACTGCTTGCATACGCCGACGATATGGACATTATCGGAAGAACTCAGCGGGCTGTCACTGGTTTGCAAGCATTGAGGCGGAAGCGGCCAAAATGGGTTTAGCGGTAAACGAGGGCAAAACCAAGTATATGCTGTCAACAAGAAGGGACAGCCAACACCAACGAATTGGATAGAACGTCACAGTGGGCAGCTATAACTTCGAGGAAGTAAGTGACTTTGTCTACCTTGGCCTTGCTATAAATTCTGAAAAAGACATCCGCGCAGAAATTGCCAATCACTGTTTTTTTGGGCTTATAAGGCAATTCAACAGTAAAGCCCTATCTCGAATAACTAAATAAGATTCTGATAATCCCAGTCCTGCTTTACGGCCCTGAAACATGGATTTCATTGAAAGCGGATGAAGATCTCCTCGGTCGCGTCGAGTGAAAAATTCTTCGTAAGATATTTGGTCCAGTTTGCGTTGACGGGCTTTGGAGGAGAAGATTCAATGACGAACTATACGAGCTGTACAGCAACATCGACCTTTTGAAAAAACGGCGTATTTGACGTCTGAGACGGCTAGGACATATAGACCGAATGAACACAAACGCTCCGACCCGCGGAGTCATCGAATCTGAACCAGCGGGACGACGCAGTACAAAGTCTCATCGCCGAAGGTAGTGTGCACAAGTTCAAGGTGACATCAGCAACTTGGAATGCGCATCTAGAGGGAATTAGCTAAAGACCGAACTAAATGGAGAGACTTGTTGGTTGAGACACAGGTTCACCTCGAACTGTAGCGCCACTTAAGCACTTAAGTAAATAAGTAGTATTGTTAGCAACTGCTTTTTAAAATATTCCGTTAAGATATGAGAAGGCTAGATTTGAGAATGGTAACAAAAATCTAATTTTCGTTCTAAGTTCATTATATCGAATATTGTGTGTCAAAAGCTTTAGAACAATCTAAAAGAGTGACGAAAGTTACCTTGTCGTCGTCTACGGACCGTCTAATTTCTTCCACCATGTTTGTTATTTCTTTCTCCATTTTTTATTTAAAATAAAAACATTTGTATTGTATCTAAATAAATGAATGTTCTATGCAATCAACAGATGTATGTATGCGTTTGTACAAATATATGCGTATCGGCAGAAATCTATTTTCAATCACGGGAAAAATGTGTGCCTTGTATTGTGTGAAAAACAAACATTACCCAGAACCGTACTGAAAGTGCAGAGCAGATATCCATAAAATACGAAATGAACCTGAAAATAGTTTTTTGCGAAACTCACCCCAATCCCAGTACTTCACCCCGCTGTCTGCCGTATTTCTGTTGATCTTGGTGTTGCTTGCTATTGCCAATGTGGCTGCGGCTTGTGGCCACTTCGAATAGTGCGAATGGGAACAGCAAAACAGTCCAGAGGAAGAGTATTTATTTTTGAATACTCATTTGGATTGGATTCGATTGGTTTCTCGGGTGCTTTTGAACTTGGGACACACATTCAGTACATTCGCATATTTCTCGCAACTAACGTCTTAGTCACTGTTGGTTTAATTTAAACTCAAATGGATTTCTAAAGATTTATTTTTTTTGTAACCCGTTGAAACTGCTATAAATTGATAGGTCATTAGCATGATTTTATTTTCAATTAAGAGGTAATTAACATGGGGACAATTTATCTTAATTTAATTCGTCAGACAATTATTGTATGTTAGCTATTCTGATTCACGAAATTTACCCATAAAAACATCTTTGTGCAACTCTTTGTCATTGTAATACTGAATCTAAAATATTGTTATACCCTTCGGTGTTGGAGCTTAGTGCATCGGACTACTAAGTGTGAAGTTCAAGATTCGAATCTCAGGAAACATTAACAAGTTTTTCACGGTCTCACCTCTCGGATTTCATAAGAAAGTTTCTGCAATAAGATTCAGATTCATAAGATTTTATTTATTCATATAATTTTTTCTAATACAGTACAAAATCAAAATCAAAATTAAGCATGGCTTTGCCGTCTGCCTGGTTGATTTATTAATATTCACAAGTAAAAATAAAATAGTAATTTTAACTTCTATAGTAAACTTCACAAAATAAAGGGAATAGTTTGTTAAAAGCTTTCGTTTATAATTTGCTGTCGATATGTTAGAGCAATTTTGCAATACCGGTAAAGTGTGCTTACATCCGCTTCATTAAGGAGGGAAAGCACTTGCATCTCCGTCAAGACGTCATATCCAAATACATGCCTTCTTGTTTCTCGTAGGATTGGGCATCTTTCCATAAAATGGAATACATCTTCTCTCTCCACTAAGTTACACATGTTGCATAAAATAGGCAAGTTCTCCCTGTGGGGTACGTAGTTCAGGTTCAGGAGTTCACCACGCAGTCTCAGTATCATAGTTATTTCTTCTATCTTGTAATTATCATGGAAATAATTGTTACTCTGCAAGTTATGGTTGAGCTTACTGTAGATTGCCCTATGTACTGATCCAGTTGCCTC
This sequence comes from Brachypalpus laphriformis, assembly GCA_945910035.1. Classification (NCBI taxonomy): domain Eukaryota; kingdom Metazoa; phylum Arthropoda; class Insecta; order Diptera; family Syrphidae; genus Brachypalpus; species Brachypalpus laphriformis. The sequence continues at coordinate 62,825,969 of OX246756.1, forward strand.
TTCAGCATATCTCGCTCTAGCCTGCTCGTCTAACTTTATAATGAGCTGGTACAATTTGGTGTCCCAGTTTTGCATGTTGTCCTCTCTCAGTTCGATCCCACATCCATCAGCCAGATCCAGCCATTCCCTGTACCAACCAGTTTTTGTTTGCACAGCATTCAGAACTACTTTTCTTGGGAGACGGTGGGCTGGCATATTAAGAGCTTTTAGTATATAAACTACCTGTAGCTTGAATGTCTTAATAAATAAAGGCGATAAGCCTGTTTCGAGCATAAGCATGTAGTTAGGTGTATTCGGTGGAAGGCGGAATATTCTTTTCACATAAAATCTTAATAGCTTCTCCACCGTTTCGTACTGCCTTCCGCCCCATACTTGCGCCGCATAGAACAGGATCGACTCGGACACCGCTTCAAAAACCCTGAATTTGCTGCTATGATTAATATATTTGCTGTTGAAACAATTTTTCCAAGCTACATTGATGGCCGTTTTAGATTTTATTAATTTTTCCTTGAGATGCCGTTCCATGCTCATATTTTTAGTTATGTAAACCCCGAGATACTTGTACTCCTTAACAATTTCGATTGCTCCCTCATCAAAGTGCCACTTTTCGTTGGAACAATTTCGGCCGCCACCTTCCTTGAAAATCATAATTTTGGACTTGTTAAGGTTGACCACTAGCTTCCATAATTTGGTGTACTCATGCAAACGATTGATCATGAGTTGTAAGGAATCCGGGGAGTATGCCAACAGAACAACATCGTCCGCAAACAAAAGGGCTTTGACGAGCACACCCGCGTATTCCACACCTCCTGGTAAACAGTCAGTCAGGTCATGAATGAACAGAGCAAATAAATTTGGGCTCAGCGCACATCCCTGTCGTACTCCTGAATGCGTTTGGAACCATGCCGATAGAACATCTCCATCCCAAACCGCAGCTTTCGTATCAGCATATAGATTTCCTATTAGCCTTCCAAATTTCAGTGACATTCCCAAAGAGTAGAGCTTATATAATAGGGCAGTTCTGTCCACCGAGTCGAAGGCTGCCTTAAAATCAATAAAGAAGGCGTAGAGCTTCTTGCCTTGCGAAAGAAATGACTTTGCAATGCTGCTTAGTACAAGTACAGTTTCTGCAATATAACAGCCCTTTAGATACGGCATGAAACTGTATGTCTCTTCCATGCATAAGCAAAACAAAACACAATGAGCACAAATAAATGCAAGCAACTTAACCCTAACTAGCCCACCAACTTTTGGCCTTTGAGCCAGAGCCGTTCTATGACTGGTAAGTTCGAGCACGAGCCTTTAAATTTTTATTGGCATTCGGCCACGCGCCATAGCTGCAGCTCGTTACCTTCGCTCGTATCAGGTAGCAGTTTTCCGTTGCTGATATGGTGGTGCTATGACTCAAAGGGCGGAAACATTGGACTCCACTCTCTCTACATGACACAGCCATCTTAGTCGCTGTATAGGAACTCTTCTAGCTAAGTACCATCGTCTCCACTCGCCGTCTATACAGACAGGACTAAACACCACTCGAAGAACTTTTCTCTCAAAGTAACCAAGGGCATCCTCATCCGATTTTGACAAAGCCTCTGCGCCATACAGCAGGACTGAGATGCTTTTATAACTAGCTAACTAGCGCGACGTGGTCGCATTCATAAGATATATAAGTTAATAAAGCACTGAATGAGTTCACTTGATTTGACATACGGCCATGAAGGTGCCACGTCAGCCAAGTTTGTTCATTCACTTTAAGACAACCAACGCGCGCAGTTCTCCTTTCTTGTTCCTCAAAGCAGTAACTCTTATATTGGTGACCCCGACAGTTATATATACATAAAAAATATAGAGTCATTTCGATTATCACCGGTTAACAGTTTTTTCATTATCACCGGTAAATTTTAAGAGTTCTAATGAAAAGGAACTGCGCCTATTGGAAAGTTCGAGATTCCTCCAAGCAGTAACTCTTATATTGTAGATTATCCTATCATAGGAGCAGATTTTCTCTACAAATTTTCTTTGTCTGTCGATCTACGCAACCGACGATTAGTCGATTCTAAAACGAATTTGTCTGTTAACTGCTTGTGTCGAAGTGTTTCTTCAGTTTCACCGAGATTAGCACCCGTGGAAGGAGAATTTGGATCCATACTTAATGGTTTCCCTTCTCTTAAGGCACCACCTGATTTTTCCATTCCACTGAACCATGGTGTAGTACACCATATACACACTCAAGGTTCACTACCATACGCCCGTGCACGTCGTTTAAACCTGGAAAGATACAATCAGGCAAAAGCTGAGTATGATACCATGCTCAAACTAGGAATATGTAGGCCTTCTTCCTCCCCTGTCGCTTCACCTCTGCATATGGTACCTAAACATTATAACTGTTTCAGGCCTTGCGGTGATTATCGACAGTTAAATTCGGTAACAGTTTTCGACAAGTATCCACTGCCCAATCTTCAAGATTTCACCATGAATTTACATGGGTGCAGTATATTTTCAAGAATCGATTTAGTCCGAGCTTATAACCAAATTCCGGTCGCCACGGAGGACATTTATAAGACAGCTGTCATCACACCAGTCGGACTTTTTGAGTTCCTAAAAATGCCCTTTGGTGTCAAAAATGGAGCTCAAACATTTCAAAGATTCATAAACGAAGTCCTAGATGGTCTACCATTCACTTTCGCTTACATCGATGACATATTAGTTGCAAGTAAATCTCGTTCCGAGCATAAGGAACATCTTAAATTACTCCTCTTTCAAAGGCTCGACCACTTTGGCATCAAAGTCAATCCAGCCAAGTGCATTCTAGGTGCAACCCAACTTGAGTTTCTGGGACACAATATCACCAAAGAAGGTATACTGCCAGCTGAAGCTAAAGTGAAGGCAATCAAGGAATTTCCTACGCCCACAACTTTCAAGCAGCTTCAAAGGTTCTTGGGAATGGCAAATTTTTACCATCGCTTCATACCAGGTTTTGCATTAGTGGCGATACCACTATATGACATTATAAAATGTGCTTGCTCTAAAAAGCCTGCTAACTGAGAACAGTTCTCATGGTCTCCGGAAGCAGAAGAGGCATTTTTAAAAATCAAAGCACTCCTGGAAAAATGCGTTTCTCTAACACATCCGCACCCAACCGGAAAAGTAAGCCTTTGGGTAGACGCCTCCAGTGATGCAGTAGGAGCAGTGCTCCAACAATTTGAAAATAACCCATGGTCTCCATTGGGATTTTTCTCTAGACGTCTTCAACCTAACCAAAAAAAGTATTCGCCTTTTGACCGAGAACTCCTCGCTCTTTTCCTAGCTATAAAACATTTTCGATATTTTGTCGAAGGTCGATGTTTTACCGTTTATACGGATCACAAACCGTTAACGAAAGCAATTGCTTCAAAAGCCGAAAAGTCACCCCGTCAAATTAACCAGCTATCATACATTTCTCAGTTTATAAATGACATACGTCATGTTAAAGGTTGTCACAACCTCGTAGCTGGTACATTATCACGCACATTCATAAATCCTATTTCTTGTGAAGATAAAATCGATTTCAAAATGTTATTCAACGAACAGGAGGCTGACGAAGAGTTAAAAGAGCTATTGAATACTGCAATTTCAAAAGAACGTTCATTCAAGTTAGAAAAGGTTTTCGTACCATTAGAAGAACTAGAAATATGGTTCGAAGTATCATTGGGAAGGAATTGCCCATACGTCCCCGAGAGTTTGCGAAGAATCGTCTTTAACAAGATTCATACGCTTTCACATCCTGGTGTTAGAACCACAAAAAAGCTAGTAACTGCAAAGTATTTTTGGCCAAGAATAAACGTAGATGTTAATGTTTGGACCAAAAGCTGCATTAACTGCCAAAAGGCAAAAATAACTAGGCATACTTTCTCGCCTATTGGAAAGTTCGAGATTTCTACAAAGCGTTTTCAACACGTGCATCTCGACATAGTAGGTTCTTTACCGCCGTCTCAAGGCTACACGTATCTGCTAACTATTAAAGATCGTTTTTCGCACTGGCCGGAAGTTATTCCTCTAAGAAATATACAAGCGCAGACAATCGGACAAAATTTTGTAACTCACTGGATTACCAGATATGGCGTTTCAGCAACATTAACCACAGACCAAGGAGCACAGTTCGCGTCCGGTTTGTTCAGGGAGCTATCCAACATCATAGGGGCGAACCGAATACGGATTACGGCGTACCATCCACAGAGCAATGGATGCGTTGAACGACTTCACCGCCAAATAAAAACTGCTATCCGTGCATCAAATGAACCCAAAAAATGGTACGACCAGTTACAATGGATACTCCTGGGCCTCCGATCAGCCTTAATAGAAAATATTAACTGTTCACCAGCACAGTTGTTATATGGGCAGTCCTTGCGCCTACCTGGCGAATTAGTAGCATGTGCTTCGCCAAAATATGAGCAACCAACACTTCCACTAACTAAGCAAATTCGCGAAAGTATCTTAAAAATAAATCCAAACATAAACAATACTAGTAAAACAAAGGCTCATACTTTCGTTCCCACATTTCTAGAAACATGTTCTCACGTTTTCCTTAAAGATCCCATTTATAAAAGCAGTTTAAATCCTCCGTATACTGGACCACATCCAGTTGTTAAAAGAACAAACAAGGTATATAGAATAAATGTAGATGGACAAGAAGTAAATATTAACATAGACAGGTTAAAGCCAGCATTTCTTTGCAATGAATATGCTACTGAACCATTAAGTCAATTAACAGATAGAAGGAAAAAAGTTACTTTCATAATTTAAATTTAAAGATAAATTTATTTATTTATTTATTTATAATTTTTTTTTGTAGAGGGGGAGTATTGTAAATCCTCATTAGCATTAATTTAATTATTATAACTATTGTATTACGCTTTTATAACTAGCAAACTAGCGCGACTTAGTGGTCGCGTTCATAAGATATATAAGTTAATAAAGCACTGAATGAGTTCACTCGATTTGACATACGGCCATGAAGGTGCCACGTCAGCCAAGTTTGTTTATTCACTTTAAGACGCCCCAACGAATAGTTCGTCTGAGGACGAAAAAGAGAGCTTCTACAATCTCTTAAGCGCCGTCTTCAACACAACACCAAATGGATACATTGTCATAGTGATGGGGGATTTGAATGCCAAGGTAGGCAGCGACAACGAAGGGCTCAAGCATGTAATCGGGAAACATGGTCTAGGCAACCGCAATGACAACGGCGAAAGGTTTGTGGATTTCTGCAATGCCAACCGCCTTGTGATAGGTGGCACCATGTTTGAGCACAAGACCTGCTACAAAGTCAGCTGGGTTTCCAACGACAGGCAAGCAACCTCCAACCAAATTGACCATTTTGCTATCAGCCGCCGCTTTAGAAGCAGTCTCCTGGACGTCCGAAACAGACGAGGGGCAGATGTGGGGATAGTACGTGATCACCATCTTATGATAGCTACTCTCCAACTACGCACTGCTGCAGTTCGAAGATCCCACGACAACACAAGAATGCCCAGGTTCAACATCGATAGACTTAGTGATCCCTCAGTGCGCTAACAATTAAGGGAGCACTTTTCGCAAGGTGTGGAAGCAATCAGCAGCTCAATGCCCGCAACCATCCAAGACCATTGGTGTGCTGTGAAAAATGTTTTTACATCTGGTGCTGAAAGAATATTCGGTCCCGTTTGTGTTGACAGGTTTTGGGGGAGAAGGTTCAATTAGGAACTATACGAACTGTACAGCCACATCGACCTGGTCAAAAAATTGCGTATTGGACGTCTGAGATGGCTTGAACATGTAGAGTGAATGGGCGCCAAATCTCCGGCCCGCAGAATCTTCAAATCTGACCCGGAGGGACAACGCATTGGAGGACCTCCTCGCCATAGGTGGCGCGCACAAGTTCAAGGGACCTCGACTAACTTGGAGTGCGCAACTGGAGGCAATTAGCTAAAGACCGAGCTAAATGGAGAGGCTTGTCTGTCGAGGCCCAGGTACACCCCGAACTGTAGTGCCACCTAAGTAAGTAAGTAACAAAGACCTATATCGAACTTTTAAGGTAACTCTGTATAAGGTATAAGAGTTACTGCTTGGAGGAACAAGAAAGGAGAACTACGCGCGTTGGTTACTTACTTACTTATGTCCTGTATCCCCTTGTGGGTCCTAGGGTCTCTACTACGCCTACGCGCCATCGTGTACGGTTTCTGGCAATGTGTCTGAGTTCTCCCCAACTTTTCCCTAACTGCCGTGCCTCCTTCTCGACTGTTCTGCGCCATGTTTTCCGCGGACCGCCAGGTCTTCTGCCATCCTGAGTTAAAGGGTTCCATTGCATAGCATGGTTCGCTATGGAGCTGTCACCCTTTTGGAACGTGTGACCAATCCACTGCCACTTCCGCCGTTGGATAGTTGTGCCTATTGGTTCCTGACCCGTTCTCTCGTAAAGGTGTTCGTTAGAGATACGATTGGGCCAGAAAATCCGTAAGATGTTGCGCAGACACCTATTAACGAACGTTTGCAGCTTTCTGGTGATAGTAGTGGTCACTCTCCACGTGCTGCAACCATATAGCAGCACGGATTCAACGTTGGAGCGGAACAGTCTTATTTTGGTGCTCAAACTGATTGCATTGCTTCGCCATATTTTGGACAACATCCCGAACGCGGACTTTGCTTTGGCGATCCTGTTCGCTATATCCAGTTCGGTTCCACCATCGTTCGAGACAATACTCCCAAGATACTAGAAATCCTCTACTCTCTCTACCGGTTGTCCAGCAATGCATAATTGAGCCGATGAGTTAGTTCCAAGGCTGATAATTTTAGTTTTTGTCGTATTAATTTTCAGCCCGACGACACCTGCCTCTCTCTCCACATCTGCTGTCATTTGGTGGAGGTCCATAATTCTGTGGGAGAGTAAGCATACATCGTCTGCGTAGTCAAGATGCTTCAGTTGAGATGTAAGAGTCCATCGAGTTCCTCCGTTTCCCGTCGACAAAGCTGCATGAAGCACATCGCTAATCACCAATAGGAATAATATTGGTGAAAGGATACAGCCTTGTCTTACCCCACTTTGGATCTCAAATTCCTCAGACAACCTTCCCCTGTGCAGAACGTGACATTTGGAGCCTTCATATGTAGCTTTGATAATAGCAATTAGTTTATCGGGAATGCCTCTCCTGCGTAAGGCACGCCAAATAAACTCCCTGTTGACACTATCGAACGCCTTCTCAAAATCGATGAACAGCAGGTGCAGTGGCGATCGATATTCAACACACTGTTCGATGATAATCCGCAGGGTGTTGATGTGGTCGGCACAGGAGGATCCAGAGCGGAAACCTGCTTGTTCGGCATCGAGTGTGTCTTCGAGATGTTGTTTGATTCGCTCAAGGATGATTTTAGCTATTATCTTAGCTACAGCAGGCAGCACGCAGATACCCCTCCAGTTTCCGCACTCCATTAAATTTCCTTTCTTAGGAAGCTTGACGATCATTCCCTTTTTCCACTCGTTAGGAAAGCTCTCAGCTTCCCAAGCTCTATCTATAAGTGGAAGCAGAAGCTCAGCCGATGTTGTTGGCGCTGCTCGTAAGAGCTCTGCTGGAATACCGTCAAGTCCTACCGCCTTGTTGGTTTTGAGTGCCTTGATCGCGATAATGATCTCATCTTTACTGGGAGTTGTGGTGCGTATTCGGGAACTTCTCACCTCGCGCATCTCAGTCTGATTTGGGAGCATATCGCTAGCGAATACACGGTTCAAAACCATAGCAAAATGCTCTTTCCATCTCTTGAGCTGGTCCTCATCCGAAATGAGCAAGGAGCCGTCTAGGCTTTTCACTGGGTATTGGCTGGAGCCGCGACCACCTGACAGCTCTTTCGTGATTCTGTAGACAGTCCTGCTGTCGCACCTCCGTGCAGCTTCTTCTGCTTCTGTAGCCAGCGCGCTGATGTAGTTGCGCTTGTCACGTCGTACGCTACGCTGAACTTCTCTCATCTTCATGCGATATAGGGACTCTAGCTCGCTTCTCCCTGCTGCTGGGGTAGCTGCAACGCGAGCTTTTAGCTGTTTTCGTTCGTCAATCCGTCTCCAGGTATCCTCGGAAAGCCACGCCCTATGTCTTCCCTGCGATCGACCGACAATTCTTTCAGCACCAGATGTAAAAACATTTTTCACAGCACACCAATGTTCTTGGATGGTTGCGGGCATTGAGCTGCTGATTGTTTCCACACCTTGCGAAAAGTGCTCCCCTAATTGTTGGCGCACTGAGGGATCACTAAGTCTATCGATGTTGAACCTGGGCATTCTTGTGTTGTCGTGGGATCTTCGAACTGCAGCAGTGCGTAGTCGGAGAGTAGCTATCATAAGATGGTGATCACGTACTATCCCCACATCTGCCCCTCGTCTGTTTCGGACGTCCAGGAGACTGCTTCTAAAGCGGCGGCTGATAGCAAAATGGTCAATTTGGTTGGAGGTTGCTTGCCTGTCATTGGAAACCCAGCTGACTTTGTGGCAGATCTTGTGCTCAAACATGGTGCCATCTATCACAAGGCGGTTGGCATTGCAGAAATCCACAAACCTTTTGCCGTTGTCATTGCGGTTGCCTAGTCCATGCTTCCCGATTACATGCTTGAGCCCTTCGTTGTCGCTGCCTACCTTGGCATTCAAATCCCCCGTCACTATGACAATGTCTCCATTTGATGTTGTGTTGAAGATGGCGCTTAAGAGATTGTAGAAGCTCTCCTTTTCGTCCTCAGACGAACTATTCGTTGGGGCGTAACACTGTATGATGGTGACGCGTTGTACTCTAGTCCGGAATCTGGCCGTCAAAATCCTATCACCATGAGGCTGCCAGGAAATCAGGCCCTTGCGAGCTGCTGTTGTTAGCAGTAGTCCGACTCCATATTCCCTCGGACTTCCGGATGGTCTTCCAGAATAGAGTAGTACAGTGTTACGCGTTGGAGACTGGTACTCGCCCGCTTCTGACCATCTTACTTCACTTACCCCCAAAATGTCCAGTTTATATCGCATGAATTCCTTTTCCAGTTGGAGGAATCTGGCATTGTAAGGATCTTCTCTTCCCGAGTCGAGGAGCGTCTTTACATTCCAGAAACCTATCTTTGTCCGGGTACAATAGCCAAAAGTCGTCAACATGTGATCATTCCTTATCCGAGGCATAGTGTCGGTTTCAGTAGCGAGCTGGTTTCAGTAACGCAGGTTGCTGGCCCACGTTACCTAGCCTAGAATCAAGGCCCTAGACAACCCGTACTTACAATTTTGGCCTATATGTATAAGGGTTTATACGTATAGTTGCCCGGGGACCGCCACTAGGAGGTAAAGTAAGCACTTCATCACGAACTTGATTGTTGCGCTACTGGCCCAAGCCAAGTTTTGAGCAGTCAGTAGTTTCCCGATCAATCGCAATGCAGGTCCCCAAAACCTGCAAACTAACTGAGCTAGAAAAGCGACTCATTGCTCGAAAGGTGAAAAAGAATCCCAAGATTAGTGCTCCAAAAGTTCAGTCGGAGATAACACGTGAGACAGTCATGCAATCCCCAAACCATACGTCGTGTACTGTTTGATGCTGGTTATCACGGTTGAAACATTAGAAAAAAAACAATTCATTAACAAAGTCAACCGCCAAAAGCGTATACAATTCGCAAAAGATCATGAAAACGATGACCGAGCTTTCTGGAATAATGTTATTTTTTCGGATGAAGCAAATTCAACATCCAGTGATAAGGTTTGGAGAAAAGCAAATACAGAGCTTCTTCCAGAAAATATGACGGGAACTGTGAAGTATGGCGCTGGTTCTGTGATAGTTTGGAGGTGTATGGCGGTATCTGGGGTTGGTAATTTAGGTTTTATCGACTCTATTATGGATAAGTACGGATACCTCAATATATTGAAAAACAATCTGCAAGAGAGTTCGACAAAATTGGCCTTGGATCTGTCATATTTCTTTCAGCAAGATAATGACCCTAAGCATACTTCTCATGTCGTTAGGGAATGGTTATTGTATATCGTTAGAAACCAGCTAAGAACACCACCACAATTGCTTCATATGAACGTAATTGTGCATCTGTGGGAGCATCTTGAGCGACAAATTAGGAAACGATATAAAACCAACAGATGATCTAAAACGTGTTCTTCAGGAAGAGTGGTACAAAATCAGCCCAAAATAAAACTCAAAATAGGATCAACTCAATCTCCTCAAGAATGAAAGCTGTTTCGAAAGCAAAAGGAAAAGCCACAAAATACTAAAATCCATAAAGCTTTTAGGATAGCGATTTTTTTTATTACTGTATACTTACTTTTGAGATGTGAATTTTTTTGTATTTTAAGTTGATTTTAAAATTTTATTTAAGTTTTGTTTTTTTTATACAATTTTGTTTTTGTTTCTTTTGTGAATGGACTTAAGATTTAAAAAAAAAATACATTTCGTTCTTTTCTTCTTTGAATTAATTTTGAGTTTCATTGCGAATATGGTGAAGCGACTGGTGTATACTTACTTTTGTAATTAACTGTACCTGGTTTTGCCCTCGTTTATCACTAACCCATTTTGTCCACCTCTGCTTCAATGCTTGCAAATGCACTGGTGACTGAGCTCTTCCAATGATCTAAATATTATCGGGATACCTAATGTAAGTAGTTGTACGGAATTTTCATAGATTGTGCCTCTGGTGTTGGCTTGTGAGTTCCGCACAATTCGTGCAAGAACAATATTAAAGAAGTCACATGACAGCGCGTCACCATGTCTAAAACCTTTTTTGACATCAAAGGTCTCGGTGAGGTTATTACCAGCCTTGATGGAGCAGCGAGCGTTCTCCATCATCATGTTGCACAGACGAAAACGTTTGGCAGGGCTGTCAAAACTAGACATGGCTCTATAAAGCTCTTCTCTAGATGCTGTCATAGTCGGCCTTGAAATCGATAAAGAGATGATAAGTATCGATTTGGACTTCTTGGATTTTCTCCAGTATCTGCCGAAGTGTGAAGATTTTTTCGGTAGTGGACTTTCCTGGCCTGAAACTGCACTGGTCGATTCCAATCAGACTTTTGGTGAAAGATTTCAGGCGTTCACATAATGTCGCAGAAAAGATTTTGTATGCGATATTTAGAAGACTGATGCCTCTATAATTGGCGCAGTTGAGCGGGTCTCTTTTCTTGTTTATCGGGCAAACGATGCTGAGATTACATTCATCAGGCATACATTCGTCTGACCAAATCTCAGAGATTAGTTGGTGTATGCACTCTACCAGTTCATCACTAGCTGCCTTCAAAAGTGTGGCCGATAAGCTATCGTGTCCAGCAGCCTAGTTTGACTTCAGCTTGGATATTGCTATCCTCACTTCGCTTTGACCATTAGGACGGAAATTTAGTCTATCATCATCTTTGTTGAATGGTTCACTCTGCCTCACAGCGGGATGTTGGTTTTCGTCGCCGTTATACCGTCTGCAGAAGTAGTTGTTCCATATTCTTAGCACTGACTGTGATTCTGCTACGAGGTTTCCATTTTCATCTCTGCAGGTTTCTGTACGGGTTTTGCTCTTTCAGCACGTTCATAGGGGTGATGGAAAGATTTCGGTATACGCGTCCAGTGAAAACTCTAGCCGTCTCTTCCAATTGTAGCTTTTTGAGGTTAAATTTTCCCACAGTAATTCTTATTTGTCGTGTCGTTTGGGAATATCCACATTCGTATCTTGGATACAACAAGAGACGGAGTCTATGTTGGCCGCTCGGAAGGTCTTCATATCCAGAATACTGGAGGAATATCTTGCTTACTGTGCAGGAACCGGTTAAGAATATCACTGCAGAGCCCCCCAACAACTAGCGCTTGTCGTAAAAGGCGAATAAGGGGACAAATCAGATCTAGGCAATATAACACCCAAGTGAGCCTGGCGATACATATACTACCTTAAAAACCCTCCCACAAGTGTGCATGCGAGTCCATGGGTTGACACGTCTGGAGATCACCGGTGTCATAGAAGGAAGATCAAACAATACTTAAACAGGATCATGCACGTGTCAAACAAAAAACACCATCGCAATATGGTAATATTGCGAAACTGTATCATTATGGTAATACTTGCTAAAAGGAAAGGTACTACCTCGCCAAGCACTACCACTGTTGTACATGGTACTGATCCTGGACCGAGCAGAAATGTTCGGGTCAGATCTATACGGATTCCGGGGGCTAGCAAAATAATGAAACAGTTTGAACGCAATTTAAGGGTTGCGAGTTGGAACGTTGGAAGCATGACCGGTCGAACTTACGAGCTGGAAGAGATGATGAATAGAAGGCGGGTGGATATCTTGTGTGTCCAAGAGACGAAATGGAAAAACACTGGAAATCGGGCGCGATTACCAGATGTTCTACTACGGAACGGAAGAGGCTAAGAACGGAATCGGTATCATCCTTGCTGCAGAGCTACTTGGTAACGTCTTGAGCATTTCGAAGTCCAGCGACCGTTTGATGTCTCTCAAACTAGTAATACAAGGAGAGGTGTGGAATATTGTCAGTGCATATGCTCCCCAAAATGCGTGCAATCAGATAGATAAAGATGCATTTTGGGTAGATTTCCACTAAGAACATCCCAAAGGAAGAGTTTCTTTTTGTTGGAGGAGAAAATCAAGTGGTACAATCTGGACAAAGAAAAAGGCGAGGCTTTTGTTTTCGCAATGAAAAATTACGTCTCTCACACCATCAACGGAGCTGAGGATGAAGAGTGCAGAGCAGAAAATATGTGGGATTCCCTACAGCGAACTTGCTTAAAGAAGGCCAAATGACTGCTAGGAGCTTCAAAAGAAACACGCCAAAGAAACATGGTGGTGGAGTGATGAAGCTAAGAAGGTGATAAATGAGAAGAAAGCGGCTTTCAAAGCTTGGTCAATAATAGCTCTAATAATAGTGACGAAAAAGTTCGCCTCGAAATGGAATACAGATGTTGCAAGAAAAAAGCGAAGAAGAAGTGCGCCCAGCTTCAAGCAGAGAGTACGGAGGGCCTGTATCGGGAGCTGGAGAAAATATCTTCCCCAGTTGCTGATGCAAACCAGGCTATCCAGGAGCTGCGAAGACATAATATGAACAAGGGCGCAACCATCTTCAAAATAGCGGCCCAAAGAAGGAGGAATGCTCAGGAGATTCGTTCGCCAAAGTTCATTAACAATGCTCATGGCCAGCTTCTTGTGGATGACGACAAAATTCTGCAGAGGTGGCGGCAGTATTGTGAAGAACTTTTAAATGAACAGTTTCCCCGGCTATACTTTCCAAGAGCCACCCCTAACTGTGAAGAAATACCCGACATTACAGTCGAAGAAGTTAGTGAGGCGGTCAAATACTTCAAAAAACGAAAAGCGGTTTGGCCAGACGAGATGCCCTCTGAGTTCTGGAAAAAGATGGGAGACATCGGGTTCAGATGGCTCCAAATTCGTGAGAGGTGATCCAATGCCGAATCAATGGAGGGAAAGTTACCTCCTCCCTGTATACAAAGGGAAGGGTGATACGCGAAACTGTGATAACTACCGTTCGATCAAGCTGATGTCACACACCATGAAGATCGTTGAGCGGGTATTAGGTGGCCGACTGCGAAAAATAATACGGCTATCTGATGATCAGTGCGGGATCATAATGGAAATATATCGTGATTCCTTAAGGGATTTGCATATTGTATTGGTTGACTTTGAAAAGGCATTCGACAGACAACCACGAGATCTGACATGGGTGGTGCTAAGACATCGAGAGGTTCCAGAAACCTATGTACAGATGATCATGGACATGTACGAGGGAGCCAAGACAAGAGTAAGATGCCCCGCTGGAGTAACCGAAGAGTTCCCAATCAAAGTCAGGGTGCACCAGGGAAGCGTCTTAAATAGTTTGCTCTTTATTACAGTCCTTGATTATCTGCTTGAAGGTAAAGTGATGGACCCCAAGGTACATCAGTTATTCTTTGCTGATGATGGAGCCATCATAAGTGAGGATCCGACATCCCTGCAACGAGCACTTGATGTGTGGGTGGACGCTCTGGAGAGAAATGGGTGTCGCATTAGTTCAAAAAAGGCAAAGTACTTGAGCTGCCCGTTCTCTGATCCACTCAGGCCTATTCCAGACATTTATTTGAATGGAACAGTGCTTCCAAGTGCGAAAAGTTAAAATATCTAGGATCTATGATCAATAGCAAAGCAACTTGTGATGACGACATCAATCATCGCGTAAGCGTAGGGTGGATGAAGTGGCGAGAAAATTCCGCTATCTTCTGTGACAGAAAAATGCCACCTAAGTTGAAGGAAAGGCTCTACACCGCAGTTGTGCGTCCAGCGCTCACATACGGTTCACAATGTTGGACGATGTACAAAACGTATGAGAGTGAATTAACAGCAGCTGAATTAACAAAGCTTGATCGAATAAAAAGTTCGAGGATTCGTGGAAGCTTTCACATCAAGGAAACCATCGTACACAAAGTAGAGCGCGACCGGCTCAGCTGGTATTGCCACGTTCAAAGAAGAGATCATTTGAACCCCGTTAAAAAGGCAATATCAATGCACGTTCCAAGGACATCGCGATGTAGGAAAGGCAGGCCTATAAACGCCTGGATCAGATAAATGCGACGACATCGGCATTTCATTGGCCTGAGTAACCAAGTGATCCAAAATTGGCAGGCCTGTCGATATTTTCTGAGGTGAAATAGGCGAACCCCACAGGCGGATCAGTAGAAATGCGGTGAAGTGGGAGGGTTATGATCGCTTATTTTCGGATCATAACCTCGCTGATAAAAAGGAAGAAGAAGAAGAAGACTGGAGGAATATCTTGCGTCGATCGCAATATGGCAATCCTTTTGTCGTCTTCAAATCCGCCAATACGATGTTAACGTCGTCTTTAGGGCATTGCTCGTATGTTTTGCCGAGAAGCTCGTTGAAGCAATCTTTGGTGGCAGGCTCCTTTTGTTCCGTGGTGGTATCAGCACATATGAGGCCTATGTTAGAGAGTTTAGTCTTGATCTGGATTTTCGTAGTACGCTCGCTCACGTGTCGGAAGCATAAGACCTCTTGCCGAAGTCTGCCGCGTGTGGCAAATCCGCATCCAATCCACTTTTAGCCCAACCCATCTCATCACACTTCCTGGATGGCGGTTGTATCTACTTTATAGCAGTCTAGGGCCTCTGCTAATTGTTCGCCTGTCTGTTAAGAATCCGAACATTCCACACACGCAACCGAAGGTCTCCATGGCTCTACCTAGGGAATTCGTCCGCTGTCGTCTGGAACAAGAAGAGTGCTCTAGTAAGAAAGCACTCTCCCCCCTCTCTCGTCTGCTGCTGTCAAGATCTTCCACAGAGGTTAGTTACCCAATCTCCGATCAATGCGCTGGGCCCCCAGGAGTCACCAGCGTGGAGCTGTAGAGTAGTAATTGGTAGGCCTACGCTAAGTGAGTTCCTTATGTTTTCATATAATCGCATGCACTCTTGTCTAGATACTTTGCTGCTGTACATACGTTGTTCGTCGTTCCTGAGTAAGAGGCTGAACAAGTGACTGCCAGAAAGAACTATTCGATTTACTCTAGAGCTTATGGCATGTAATCGATACTCAATCTCTACTGGAACCAACCATAAAATAAAATTATGGAATACCTGAAAATATTGAAATCAAAACCACTTCCAATGGAGTGCTGTGCGATCAATAAAACTGCGCATTGTTTACAAATAAAAATTCATAGCTTTACTTAACGAATATGCAAATCTACATTAAAATTACATCTGTACCTATAAATATATCTAGAGAAAAAAATGTTCATTTAAGAGACTTGTATACAAACAAATCTATTTTCGTAGTGAGAAACGCCAATTCATAAATCGACCTCATTCAGGATTTTTGTTTTCTTTCGGGTTTTTCCCCACAGCCTCACACCAATACGTCATGTTGACAGGTAAAATATGGTTCGAATTCCGGTTCCGTTTATGTTGAAGTTATCAAAAATTCGAGTATATTCGTGAAACTACTCTCACTGAAGTAATTAACTAGCAGCATGTACGCATATCCGGTGTAGATGTAGACCCACATCTGAACGTGTAGATGCTTCGGGGGGAAAGTCTTGCGTAGCTGTTGGAGGTGGTGGGCCCGTCGTCCGTCTGTCAACAGTTTCCGGACAAAAGCTCCGCCAAAATAAACAATACTCAGCAGCAGGATTATTCGACGTAAATGCACCAGCAAAATTGCCATCCGTCACGCTGTGAAGTGTAAACGTATTCCAGAATGAGGACGGATTTCAAACACACTGTTGCATATTTTTTTGAAAATATCATCTCTCAACTCTTAGAAGCAGAAACGTACCTTTTCCTTGTCGTTGTCGTTTGGAATTGTTTATTGTTTTTTTTTTTTTTTTTTTTGTTAAATGTGTTTTTGTTGTCTATCAAGCGCTCACGAAATCAAAACTGAATGGTCCAACATTTTGGCAGAAATTGGGGTGTTGGTGCGTGTGTGTTGGGGCTTTTTCGCTCGAAATGTAGCGAAACTTTTGCGCTGTGCCACGTCACCGAATTTTTCTTTCGACAATTCTCGATTAATTTGACTGTAGGTGTGTACGTGATGTATGAATGTATGCATTTTCTAATTTATAATTAAACCGATGAGCTTTTTGGTTTCACTGTTGGTCTACTGTCTCAGTAGCTAGTGGAAATGCGCCCTCAATGGCTGGATGTCTAATTATTGCCGCGAGGCTAGTTAATTGATTTGTGTATTGGAAGCAGTTGGACATGTGGCGCCTATCTTGCATTTCAGTCTGCCGGAGAAGAACAAAGATTTCTGATGCCGACAGCTGATTGCGTAAATGGGCGAGTGACGCAGGAAAATTAAAAGGAACGCGCTCACTTGTGGTGTTAGACACGCGATCTAGAGTTTAAGTGAATGTCAAGTCTTGACGTACGCTACAGATTAGGTGACATAGGGCAAACTTATACCCTGCTAGCACGCGTTGGAGAGAACCAGGTTGGAATCGTTCCATGGCTGATGGCCAGGGGAATGTTGCTACTGCGTTAACAGACACTATGAGAAAGCGTGTTATCGTTCCTGGCATTGAGTCTTTAATAGGTTTTCAAAAGAAATATTTACCCGAGTAGCAGAGAGTGGCAGATCATAGCACGTGATGGTCATTAATGGCTAAAAATGGGTCGAAGGCAGTACACATTTATACCTGTGAGGATGGGGAAAGTCCAGCATATCTGCGTGATGATCATATATCATAGTGAAGCATGCACTTATCAGAATTTGCTTGCATGTTCTTCTTCTTCCTATATCGGCGAGGTTATGAACCAAAAACAAGGGACCATAACACTCCCACTTCATCACATTTCCACCGATCCTGTGGGATTCGCCTATTATGCCGCCGAAAATATCGGCAGGCCTCCCGATTTTGGATCACCCGGTTACTGAGGCCAATTACAAATTACAACAAGGAGTTAAGAAGGGCGAACAAAGAAAGCTTCAGTAAGTTCTGTGAGACAATAAACAGGACTCCTGCTGCAGCTAGGTTACATAAAGCCCTTGCAAAATCGGGGGGAATGCCAACATCCCTTAAAAAACCTGACGGCAGCTTTACTGAAGATGAAGAACAAAGAGCATCACTGCTCTTAGAACCTCACTTCCCCGGAAGTTCGCAGAACACTTGTGACGGGAGCATGACCAATATGACCAGACCTCGGAAGGAAGATTGGGCGATTGCAGGGGCTATCTGTTCCAGAGGGAGAATCTAGTGGGCAATTAGCTCCTTCCAGTCCTTTAAGTCACCAGGTGCGGATGGTATTATACCAGCCCTATTGCAAAGGGGGCAAGAAAAACTACTACCACACCTGGTCAGAATAACAAAATTGCAGTCTTGCATTGGGATATATTCTAAACCAATGGAGACGGGCGAAAGTTGTGTTTATACCAAAAATGGGGAAGAAGGACCCAATACAGCCTAAGTCATACAAATCGATCAGCCTTACATCGTTTCTTCTCAAAACAATGGAGAAAGCTGTGGACAACCATTTAAAGGAGGATGTACTTACTTAATACATCCCCACTGCATTATCGTCAGCATGCATTCAGAGCGGGCAGATCCAATGAGACTGGTCTTTATCAACTGACGGAAACCATCCAAAGTGCTCTTGAAACATAAGAGATAGTAATCTGCGCCTTCCTAGACGTCGAAGGGGCATTTGATAACACTTCACATAAAGCTATTAAACGAGCCCTTGACAGAAAGGGAGTTAGCAGAACAGTATCTAAGTGGATGTATGAGTTGCTGAGAACAAGATCAGCAGAAACTCACACATCACATAGAATTATCAGGGTCAACACAACAAGAGGATGCCCACAAGGAGGAGTGTTATCTCCCGTAATATGGAGTCTTGTTGTGGATGAGCCTCTTGAAAAAGTAACAAACCTTGGAATTAATTGTGAAGACTACGCTGATGACATTGTACTGATTGCCAGGGAGAAATTCGAGGAAACCCCATGTGATATTATACAAAGGGGCCTAATAGTAACTCAAGAATGGTGCAGCACGGCCGGGCTCAATATAAACCCGGCCAAAACCACAATAGTACCGTTCACGAGGAAGAGAAGACTTAAACTGAAACCAATCCGACTGTCAGGCACGATACCGGCACCGGTAAAGGAAGTGAAATATCTAGGACTACACCTAGATAGCAAACTCTTGTGGAAGAAACACATGGAGGAGATATCCAAAAAAGCTACCCGTGCTCTAATGACATGCAGGAGCTTAGCGGGTAAGTCTTGGGGGTTTAGTACAAACATTCTAAGATGGATGTACATTGCCATTGTGAGACCAATGATCACTTATGGAGCAATAGCATGGACAAAGCGAACTAGTCTAGTCACTACGAGGGAGACACTCACTAAAGTGCAAAGACTTGCGGGCCTCTGCATCACTGGGGCCAAGCGAACGTGTCCAACTGCAGCCATGGAAGTACTCCTGGAGCTAACACCACTCCATCTTGTAGTGGAGCAAAATGAACAGCGGACAATCTTAAGGATGGCAAAAGAAGGTATTGGAAGGGAGAAATGTGTTGGTTCGAGAAAATACGATGCACTTCTCAAAAAACTTCCCCTTCTGGCCGTCCCCAGGGACGACAGTATCACGAAATTTAACTTTGGAAAAAACTTTAGTACAAAGTTAAGTAACAAGAAAGAGTGGAGCAACGAATCCAGGATATACGGACTGGGCAGCCATACGATAAAGTGGTATACAGACGGTTCGAGAACTGGAGAGGGCATAGGGGCGGGCGTATTTGGGCCAAGGACCAAGCACTCAGAACCCATGGGCAAGTGCACCAGCATCTTTCAAGCTGAAATATGCGCTATAGACAGATGCATTCAACTCAATCTCGAAAAGGGATACAGCAACTGCGACATAGCAATACTGTCAGACAGCCAAGCAGCTATCAAAGCACTTGACTCCTATGTCATTAAGTCAAAACTTATGTGGGATTGCTTATGCAAACTTAATGAATTGGGCAGAAACACTAAAGTTACGCTTTACTGGATACCCGGTCATGTCGGGATAAAAAGTAACGAAGCAGCAGACGCCTTGGCAAGACAAGGGACCTGAACCATTCTGCGGAGTGGGGGAATACACCATACGCGAAAAATTTAGGAAAATGGAGAGAGAAGACAGGGCAAGAACCTGGAGTAACACCACAGGCCTGAGGCAAGCTAAGAAACTACTGGGAAGTTATAACCGGAAACGATTCGAAGCCTGCATCTGCCTTAGCAAGAATAACCTACGGAACCTAACAGGCTTCCTAACGGGGCACTGCAAACTCAGGGAGCATCTGCGGAAACTAGGTATAACAAATGAAGGCCTTTGCAGATTCTGCAACGAGTCATGTGAGACTCCGGAACACATTCTGGAGTCCTGTGGGGCACTGACCCACAAAAGATTGAAATACTTGGGCAAATACCAAGTATCAGAAGAGGATATGCCAACCATGGACCGACTTCTCATTCTCAGATTCTTAAAAGAAACTGGTCTGGAGAAAGAGCTCTAAGGTGAACTACTCTCGCCGAGGCAAAGTAAGAGCATTTGGTTTGGTTGTCAAACGGTAGTGCATGCGATCATATGAAAACACAAGCGTTTTCACTCAGCTGAGGCCTACCAACTCCTACTCTCAACCTCCACGCGGTGACAGCCGGGTGCCTAGTACCTCAATTCAAGAAATGGGTAACCAACCCCGTTTGGCGGATTCTTGGTGGCAGCAGATGAGAGAGGGAGGGAAGAGTGCTTTTCCACTAGAGCACTTTTTCCTGTTCTAGGCGGCAGCGGACGAATTCCCTAGACGGAGTCAACGGTGGCGTCTATAGTTCCAGTTAGGTCGAACTTAGTGAATACCTTGCGCGAGCTGCTTCGACGTATTCGGATCGCAGGTCGGTAAGGAATTTCCAATGTTGGTCAGGGTATTGGAATAGAGATGGTGGCGAAGGAGCCCTTAATGGGCCAACGGCAGCGCTCATACTCCCGTAGTGGCCTACTGGCACCGGTGTACCCGGCCCCTCGTCCTAGGGGAATAATTAAGGAACTGGCCCTCCAGGTTGGGGGTTGTGCCGTCGGGGTAACTCCCTACCACGTAAAAAATCTATGGTTCCGAAACAACCAAAAGCCTCGGATAAGGATGACTCAACTAATGACGACCCCAGCAAACGAAATAAGGACAACGACCTTCGGATCTGTACGTGGAATGTTCTGTCCCTTTACAGACCACGTGCAGCCGAACAACTAGCAGAGGCCCTAGACTGCTATAAAGCAGATATTACCGCCATCCAGGAAGTGCGATGGGATGGGCCGGGCAAAAAGAGGATGAAAAACTGTGACATCTACTACGGTGATTGCTACAGAGGCAACAGGCAACGCTTATTCGGATGCGGATTTGTCATACGCGGCAGACTTAGGCAAGAAGTCTTAAGCTTCCGACACGTGAGCGATCGTATTATGACTATCCGGATCAAGGCTAAATTCGCTAACATAAGCCTAATATGTGTTCAGGCCCCCACGGAAGAAAAGGACCCTGCCACCAAAGAGTGTTTCTACGAGCTCCTCGACAAAACATACGAGCAATGTCCTAAATATCGCCCAATACGATTTTAACGCCAAGAAAGGAGGACGTCTTTGGTGGGGCAGTCGGTAAGCATAGCCTACACGACATCACGTCTGATAACGGACTAAGGCTAATTGATTTCGCTGTGGAGCGAAATGTCACCATAGCAAGCACATGGTTTCCTCATCTCGATATTCATAAACAGACATGACGGTCCAATGGTCATGTAACGATCAACCAAATTGATCATATTGCGATCGACGCAAGGCATGCCTCCAGTATTCTGGATGTCCGGACCATCATGAGCGGCCAGCATAGACTCGGATCATTACCTTGTTGTAGCCAAGGTACGAATGCGGATATCCCAATCTGAGCAACAAAGAAGAATTACTGTGAGAAAATTTAACGTCGAAAAGCTACAATCGCAAGAGATCGCCAGACTCTTCGCTGAACGCGTATCCCAAAATCTCTATATCACCCCTTTGCCGCCAGCGTCAAGTACCGAAGACCAGTGGCAACGCTGCCAACATGACATCAGAAACGCCGCGACTGATGTGCTGGGTCTCGCCCGCCCACCACCGCGAAACCCCTGGTTTGACGAAGAATGCCGGCGAGTGCATGCAGTAAAACAAGAGGCATACAAAGCGGCGCTGCAAAGGAAGACGAGAGCTGCTCGTGAGCTCTATGAGCAAAAGAGACGGGAAGAACACCGGCTTCTCCAAAAGAAGAAGAAAGAGCATGAGAAGCACGCGTTTGAGAATGTCGAGAGTTTATACTCCAGGAACAATGTACGGAGGTTTTACCAAAAGGTAAAAAGAACGTGTCAGAGGAGCAATACCCGTACAGAAACCTGTAGAGATGAAAATGGAAACCTTGTAGTAGAATCACAGTCGGTGCTGAGAATATGGAAAAACTACTTCTTCAGACTGTATAACGGCGACGAAGACCAACATCCCGCTGTCAGGCAGAATGAACCATTCAACATAGACCATGATAGTCAAAATTTCCGTCCACCTGACCAAAACGAAGTGAGGATAGCAATATCCAAGCTAAAATCGAACAAGGCTGCTGGACCTGACGGCTTACCGGCCGAACTTTTCAAGGCAGCTGGGGATGAATTGATAGAGTGCATACACCAACTCATTTCTAATATTTGGTCAGACGAGTGTATGCCTGATGAATGGAACCTCAGCATCGTTTGCCCGATCTACAAGAAAGGAGACCCCCTCAACTGCGCCAATTATAGAGGCATCAGTCTCCTCAACATCGCATACAAGATCTTTTCTGCGATATTGTGTGAACGCCTGAAACCTTTTATCAACAGCCTGATTGGACCCTATCAGTGCGGTTTCAGGCCAGGAAAGTGCACCATCGATCAAATCTTCACACTTCGGCAGATCCTGGAGAAAACCCAAGAATTCCAAATCGATACTCACCACCTCTTTATCGATTTCAAGGCCGCCTATGACAGCATCTATAGAGAAGAGCTCTATAGAGCCATGTCTAGTTTTGACATCCCTGCTAAACTTGTCCGTCTGTGCAGGCTGATGATGGAGAACGCTCGCTGCTCCATCAGGGTCGGTAATGACCTCACCGAGACCTTTGATGTCAAAAAAGCCTTTAGACAAGGTGACGCGCTGTCATGTGACTTCTTCAACATTATACTTGAACGGATTGTGCGGAACTCACAAGCCAACACCGGAGGCACAATCTATTACAAGTCTGTAACTTCTTGCATACGGTGCGTTTGCAAGCATTGAGGTGGAAGAGGCCAACATTTGTTTAGCGATAAACGAGGGCAAAACCAATAATATGCTGTCAACAAGAAGGGAAAACCAACACCGACGAATTGGACAAAACGTCGTGGACGTGGGCAGCTATAACTTCGAGGTAGTAAGGGACTTTGTCTACCTTGGCTCTGCTATAAGTTCAACAAACAAAATCAGTGCAGAAATCAATCGAAGAATAACTCTTGCCAATTTTGGGTTTATAAGGCAATTCAACAGTAAAGCCCTATCTCGAACAACTAAGGAGACTCTATAAAAGACCAGTCCTGCTTAACGGCGCTGAAATATGGACTTTATTAAAAGAGGATAAAGACATCCTTGGCCGCTTCGAGAGAAAAAATTATTCGTAAGATATTTGGTCCCGTTTGCGTTGACGGGTTTTGGAGGAGAACATTCAATCACGAACTATACCAGCTGTACAGCGACATCCACCTAGTCAAAAAACTGCGTATTGGACGTCTGGGATGGCTAGGACATATAGAGCGAATGGACACCAACGCTCCGGCCCGCAGAATCTTCGAATCTAACCCTGAGGGACGACGCAGTAGAAGGAATCATCGCCGTAGGTGGTGCGCACAAGTTCAAGGGGACCTCGACTAACTTGGAGTGCGCAACTGGATGCAACTAGCTAAAGACCGAGCTAAATGGAGAGGCTTGTTGGTTGTGGCCTAGGTTCACCCCGAACTGTAGCGCCACCTAAGTAAGTAAGTAAAGTAAGAGCATATGACCTTCAAACACAATTCCGCAGGAATTGCAATTGCGAAGGGGCCTCTAACGAGGGTACAAACCTCTCCAAGTTATTAGCAGGGGGCACAATAGACCATTAGGTCGCAGTGCAAAATGACCCTACACAAATAATAATAATAATAATAATACTGAGGCCAATGAAATGCCGATGTCATCGCATTTGTGTGATTCAGGCGTTTATACAGGCCTGGAGGCTTGCGGGCGTTTAGTAGGCGTGCCTCTCTTGCCTCGCGATGTCTTTGGAACGTTCAATGATATTGCCTTTTTAGCAGGGTTCAAATGATCTCTTCTTTGACCGTGGCAATACCAGCTAAGCCGGTCGAGCTCTATTTTTCGTAAGATAATTTCCTTGACGTGAAGGCTTCC
Organism: Brachypalpus laphriformis; assembly: GCA_945910035.1. Taxonomy (NCBI): domain Eukaryota; kingdom Metazoa; phylum Arthropoda; class Insecta; order Diptera; family Syrphidae; genus Brachypalpus; species Brachypalpus laphriformis. The sequence goes on from OX246756.1 coordinate 62,849,935, forward strand.
AGGGATCTTCGAACTTCTTATTCGATCAAACTTTGTCACGCCTGTTGTCATGCGAAGCATCTTCATATCACCTGCAGTTAATTTACTCTCATACTTTTTGTACATCGTTCAACATTGTGAACCGTATGTGAGCGCTGGATGCACAACTGCGGTGTAGAGCCTTCCTTTCAACTTAGGGGGAATTTTTCTGTCACAGAAGATAGCGGAGTTTTCTCGCCACTTCATACACCCTACGCTTACACGATGATTGATGTCGTCATCACAAGTTGCTTAGCTATTGATCATAGATCCCAGATATTTGAACTTTTCGCACTTGGGGAGTACTGTTTTATTCAAATAAATGTCTGGAAAAGGCCTGAATGGATCAAAGAACGGGCAGCACAAGTACTCTGTCTTTTTTGAACTAATGCGTTACTCATTTCCCTCAAAACGTCCACCCACATATCAAGTGCTCGTTGCAGGGATGTAGGATTTTCATTGACGATGGTCAGCGAAGAATAATCGATTTGCCTTGGGGTCCGTCACTTTACCTTCGAGCAGATAGTCAAGGACTGTAATAAAGAGCAAAGGACTTAAGACGCTTCCCTAGTGCACCCCGACTTTGATTGGGAAATCTTCAGTTACTTCAGCGGGGCATCTTACTCTTGTCTTTGCTTTTTCGTACATGTCCATGGCCATCTGTACATAGGTTTCTGGAACCCCTCAATGACTTAGCGCCACCCATATCAGATCTAGTGACTGTCTGTCGAACGCCTTTTCAAAGTCAACCAATTCGACTAATTTATTGCGGTTAAATTCAATTAAGCCAAGCTGCCCATTCTTTCCTTTGATTTCTTCTTTTGTTTTCAAAGTTCTAAAGAAACCATTACCTGAGGAAGGAAATGTCAACCCATCCTCCTCCCACATGGCACCAATGATATTATTAATAACCATTTATTTTTAAGTTCAGCAAATTCAGTGTTTGATCTACTGAAACACGTTCGTTTTTTAAGACAGCAATAAATACTGTCCCAAAGGCAATAACGAACTTTTCCATTTAGAAAATATCTCTTCAAAACGCCTTGAATTGAACGCTTCAAAAGCTTTATGTCTGTGGGGGCTTCAACGAAAAGAATTCCTCTGTCGCACATATGCAACCACTTAATTTTATTTTTAACACTTAATTTCAATTTTAATTTCTGTCTTGTTATAGAATTCAAACTTAATGCAAAATAAATTTCCAAAATTTTCAAAAATCTTAATTATATTGTATATAAAAGCTGTCGCTATAGTGTAAATTTAAATACTTGAACTGTTTGGCAGACACAAATACAGTGCGCGCAACTGACTCATTAGTTCGGAAATAGAATGCGGAAAATCCCTTTTTTGTGTTTTAATTAGGAAACCAGATTAAAAAATTTTGTAAAGTGTTTTCGAAAACGAAAAGCTTTCACCAGATGCTGTCCAGTGAGTGGTGAAAAATTTCCTTTTTTTTGGTTTTCGTAAACAAAAGACCCGCCTACCTCAATTTTAGTATTTTTTTTTTTGTTTTTTGTCCAAGTTAATAGTTTGCATATGCTTCTATTTAGTGCGATGATTTTCTGAACAAGTGGAACATTTGATTGAGATTTATGTTGCTTGGGTTGGGTTTGCTTTGAAGAAATGTTGTTTCACAATTTGTATCTTGTTATTTTGCAATAGAAATTTGTTGTCGATAAATAAATGAGAATGACTGTAGGCCAGATTGTGCAGATTTAAAATAAAAGAAGATACTTTCATCGGGAGAATTAATTTATAGTTTTGATCTAGATTGAACAGCTGTTAATGACAAAGGGCCTGTGTTTGAATTATGTGCTTTTTTCTTTCCCTGGGAGATGTCAATCGTTAACAGTGTGAGACTTTCGCCTACTAACCCCTTCTCCCTTCTTACCCTTTCTCACTGCAGTGCCGCCTTCTTGGCATTCCATCGCAAGGAAGTTTTCTGACTTTGCTGCCCCTTGAATTCGTATTAGTCTCGTTGGACTTCTTTCTCGCACGTTCCAGTGCTCTTAATTTTCTCACGGCACCCTTTCCACTTTCAGCCACTGTACCCCAAGCTTGTTGCATTTGAAAATTTCACTAACTATGTTTCCGGGGATTGGCCTAGTTTTTCTCCTCAATGTTCCCTGTATCTTTATCGAGAGTGGATAAATAAGCCTCGAAAAAAGTTTCGATTGATCTTTGGTGCGTACGGCGTAGAGAGTGAGACAAAAAGATCTTATGCAACACCAACCAACTTCCGACTTCAAAAGTCATAAACAGTGTTTCCCAGATCGGAAGGCAACACGATTTTGTTCACATCAAGGGAGACTTTTTTGTCATCAAAGATTAGGTATTTTGGACGTGATGTAAACGTGTCCGTCACTTGGTTAGAAAAGATGTGATCCTTCTTTTGTTGCACAATTCCGCTGCAATTTCTCGAAAAATAAAAAAAAAACGATAATCACAAAAAGCCGGCCGCGCACGCGAAAGGGTAAAATCGAAAGTGGCAGTTGGCCATAGATCATACGAAGAAAAGATTCCCTGGAAAGTGCAACAGCAGCTTTTAGGATGCTGCTCTCCCGGTTGCTCAGCTGGGGTGGGTTCACTTCGAATAGCGAATTGGGTGTTTACACACGATGAGAGAATGGGCGCCACCAGATCTTTTAAAGGGATCTAGAAACCTTTTTGGGAAAATGAATGGGGTGGGGATTCTGAAACTTTGTGAACCAAAAAAAGAAAACAACGAATGCGCGTTATAAATGCTCTTTGAGAGCACAGCTAATTTACTGAAAAATTCAAAGTAGGTTTTTACATCAAGAAAAATATTGAAATATTGAGAACAGTTCGATCAAAGAATTGAATTAAAAATACCGAAAGGTAAATAGCCATTGGGGGTGGCCCGATATCACCGGTCCCGAACAAGGTAAAAAGAAATGTATCACTAACGGTCACGTGTCCCGCTTTCACCGGGAAATAAACGATATGAAACCCTACCGGAACTTAATTCACACACAAAGCAAAGTCCTACCCTAATCGAAAAAGAATTCAAAATATAATTCAAACAACTTATCTGTTTTATTGTCTGAGTGGGTAACCTGCTCCCTACTTCTCGCCTCCAGAATACTATTCCTCCTGTTTTCCTAGGGCTCCTTCCTTTTCCCTACTCCTTGATTCTGCTCTGCTTCCCTTCTATATTTTGTTTCCGCCCCTTCTAGACTTTTCACTCAAAGAAAATTATCGAACTGACTCGTTCCCTAACTCGCACAAAACTCTGCACACTTTCGTGGTCAAGCAAGAAGTGCTGAATTCGTCTTAGTACTTTGCTTAACCGACCAAAAGCATCTCTCTCCAAATTGGCTTACCGCTTATTCAGCCATTAAAAGTTCAAGGACGGCTTTATTTGCAGTACTCTGCTCTTTTGCTGAAGCATGAAACCGTTCCTTGAACGCCGCTATCTAGCAGCTCTTTCCAGTCTTCCAAAGGCTCTCTCTCTCTCTGAAATCGCGCCAACAACTGGCAGTTCAGTTATGCATTTCCTGGGTTCGCTCCTCTACCCTGGTAACACGTTCACAGCAAGCGCTCGCAATTGAGGGGCTAGTGAACGCAAAATGAAATATTCAAAAACAATTAGAATATCGCGAAAAATATAAAAGCGAAGAAAGGATATGAGAAGAAAAAGGAAATTTGTCGAAGACACTCCTGAGGAGGAAGAAGCCTGAGTACCCACTCGTATTCCTATTACTATCTTACTAAATCTGCGAAAGCTAACTATCCCGGTGGAATTTCACGCAGATCTGGGGATAAGGGACGAGCCGGTGACGTGCCACCTCATACAAATATTTAAGTGTAAAAGTCGGGCTCTCGGCCATTGCTGACTTTGGACTGAACCTCCTGCAGTCCGTTGACCGTTGCTCATGTTCATATAAAGCGGTGTTGCTTGTTGTGCATTTTTTCTGTTGGATTGCGCCAGGGATGTGTAATCTTCATAGATACTAATAGCCCGAGTGCTACTAGCATGCACGACTCGCAAACCTGAGTAATCGATGCCAGGAATACGCCTAAGTACTAAACACACACCCTACACACTTCAACCACTCTCCCCGCGGTACTGCCGTTAGGTATTACTTCGCGGGGCTGGTTAGCAATTTATGCTATGCTTCTTGGGTCAGCTTCTTCCGCTGCTTCAGCTGCTCTTCTTAGCTTTTCTATTCTCCGCAGCTCTTTTTGTAGAGTTGTTACGAAGGAACATATTACCAGCCAATTCTCTTCCGGTCGTAACATATGGTCGAGGAGTAATGACGGACTTGGCAGAGTAATTCTCCATGCCATGAAACGTCTTTACCTGAGCATTTCGGGCAGGATGGTGAGTTGTCGTGTCCAAATCGGTGTAGATATTTGCGGTAGCCACCGTGGCCAGACAGGAACTGCGTTAGATGGTAGTTGCAGTCTCCATGCTTTCGACTTATCCAGTCTTGGATTGTCGGTATAAGTTTATATGTCCATCTGCCTTTTGTTGTATTAGCCCAACGAGCTTGCCACATAGCTGCTGACGCTGCCCTTTCTTCAATTTTTATCACGTTGATACCAGTGGCGTCGTGATGACTTAATGCTCTTCTGTTATATATCCTCAGCATTTCATCTGCGAGAATATCGATGGGGACCATTCCAGCTATGACAAATGCAGCTTCGTCAGAGGTGGTTCGAAAGCCGCTGATTGTCCGTAGCGCACAGAGTCTGTATGATAACGATAGTCTCCTTTTGGTCTCCTTTGTCCCCAGTGCCTCCGCCCAGACTGTGGCGGCATATAACAGAACTGAGGTGATAACTCTAGAGAGTAGAATCCTTCTAGCGTATCCAGGTCCACCGATGTTAGGCATTATAAGCAAGAGAGCTCCCTGCATTTGCGATGCTTCTTTGGTAACAAAATCAACATGCATTTTAAACCGTAGCTTGTTGTCCAGCATTACTCCAAGGTATTTAACCGCCTCTTTCGACCTGATGGTTTGGTTACCAACCTGAAAGTTGGCAAATTCGACGGATTTCCGGCTGGTTATAAGAACAGCTTCTGTTTTATGGTCAGCTAGCTCTAGTCCGGAAGATATTAGCCAATCTTTTATCCGGGCAATTGCTTCATTTGTAGCTGATTCTACTGCATGGATCTGTTTAGCTACTTTCACGACTGCAGTGTCGTCGGCGAATCCAATTATCGTTACTATAATATGTATATTGTAGAGTACATATAAATGCAGCCATCTTTGTTTCCGAGGTAAGAAGCTGCGCCTTTCGCGTTGTGGCGGGTACGTTCGGATCTCGCCATTTTCTCCTTACTGTACGTGCTATCTTGTAGTACTACTAGTACTGTACGTTGTATCTTGTAGGGTACTCTTCCTCTATGTTATAGATATATGTACATGCCCTGGTGGTGTAGGCATCCTTCTAGGGCAGTCCACCCTCTTCGTCGTCGTCGCTCGTCTCACTCGTCACCCGTTTACGTTTTTGGGGGACGGTATTTTCGCATCAGAGGGTTGCCAACCGACCGTTGGGCTCTGTTTCCCGGAGCACCTGCTTTTGTTGCCCCCATGAAGCGTGTGGAAAGGTATAAGCACTGAATGGCGGAACCATCCAGGAACGCTTAACGAGACCACTGCTCCAAGAAGATAACGGAGTGAAATTGAATTGAAAGGCCGACAATTTTAGACGGGTGAGAATTGGAAGGATGGAGGGGACCAAGGACTTGGTGCAAAATTTGAACGTAAGAAACCCCACCCTTACCTCCGAAAAGAGGCAGTTGGCTTTTCTTTTTGTAAGAAAGGCCGAAGTAATTTAAGATACATATTTTTCCTGTGGACCTGCATTGTGATTGATCGGGAAACAACTGACTGCCCAAAACTTGGCTTGGGCAAGTAGCGCAACAATCAAGTTCGTGATGAAGTGCTGGCTTCACCTCCTAGTGGTGGTTCCCGGGCAAATATACGTATAAACCTTTATACCAGTAGGTTAAAATTGTAAGTGCGGGTTGTCTAGGGCCTTGATTCTAGGCTAGGTAACGTGGGTTACTGAAACCAGCTCGCTACCGACACTATGCCTCGGATAAGGAATGATTACATGTTGACGACTTTTTGCTATTGTTCCCGGACAGAGATAGGTACCTGGAATGTAAAGATGCTCCTCGACTCGGGAAGCGAAGGTCCTCACAATGCCAGATTCCTCCAATTGGAAAAAAGAATTCATGCGATATAAACTGGACATTTTGGGGGTAAGTGAAGTAAGATGGTTAGAAGCGGGCGAGTACCAGTCCCCAACGAGTAACACTGTACTACTCTATTCTGGAAGACCATCCGAAAGTCCGAGGGAATATGAATGCGGACTACTGCTAACAACAACAGCACGCAAGGGCCTAATTTTCTGGCAGCCTCATGGTGACATGATTTTGACGGCCAGATTCCGGACTAGACTACGACGCGTCACCATCATATAGTGTTACGCCCCAACGAATAGTTCATCTGAGGACGAAAAGTGCCGCCTTCAACACAATACCAAATGGAAACATTGTCATAGTGATGGGGGATTTGAATGCCAAGGTAGGCAACGACAACGAAGGGTTCAAACATGTAATCGGGAAGCATGGGTTAGGCAACCGTAATGACAACGGGGAAAGGTTTGTGGATTTCTGCAATGCCGACCGCCTTGTGATAGGTGGCACCATGTTTAAGTACAAGACCTGCCACAAAGTCCGCTGGGTTTCCGACGGCAGGCAAGCAACCTCCAACCAAATTGATCATTCTGCCATCAGCCGCCGCTTTAGAAGTAGTCTCCTGGACGTCCGAAACAGGCGAGGGACAGATGTGGGGATAGTACGTGATCACCATCTTATGATAGCTACTCTCCAACTACGCACTACAGCAGTTCGAAAATCCCATGATAACACAAGAATGCCCAGGTTCAACATCGATAGACTTAATGATCCCTTAGTGCGCCAATAATTAAGGGAGCACCTTTCGCAAGGTGTGGAAACAATCAGTAGCTCTATGCCCGCAACCATCCAAGACCATTGGTGTGCTGTGAAAAATGTTTTTACATCTGGTGCTGAAGGAATTCTCGGCCGATCGCAGGAAGACATAGGGCGTGGCTTTCCGAGGATACCTGGAGACAGATTGACGAACGAAAACAGTTGAAACCTCGCGTTGCAGCTACCCCAGCAGCAGGGAGAAGCGAGCTAGAGTCCCTATACCGCATGAAGATGAGAGAAGTTAAGCGTAGCGTGTGACATGACAAGCGCAACTACATCAACGCGCTGGCTACAGAAGCAGAAGAAGCTGCACGGAGGTGCGACAGCAGTACCGTCTATAGAATCACCAAAGAGCTGACAGGTGGTCGCAGCTCCAGCCAACACTCAGTGAAAAGCCTAGACGGCTACTTGCTCATTTCGGATGAGGACCAGCTCAAGAGATGGAAAGAGCATTTTCATCTTGACTGAAACATCTTGACTACGCTGATGATGTATGTTTAATCCCATACAGAATTATGGACCTCCACCAAATGACAGCAGATGTGGAGAGGGAGGCAGGCATCGTCGGGTTGAAAATTAATACGGCAAAAACTAAAATTATCAGCCTTGGAACTTACTCATCGGCTCAAATATGCATTGCGGGACAACCGGTAGAGAGAGTAGAAAATTTCCAGTACATTGGAAGTATTGTCTTAACTGGATATAACCAACAAGATCGCCAAAGCAAAGTCCGCGTTCGGGATGTTGTCCAAAATATGGCGAAGCAATGCAATCAGTTTGAGCAATAAGATAAGACTGTTCCGCTCCAACGTTGAATCCGTGCTGTTATATGGTTGCAGCATGTGGGGAGTGACCACTACTATCACCAGAAAGCTGCAAACGTTCGTTAATAGGTGCCTGCGCAATATCTTAAGGATTTTCTGGGGCAATCGTATCTCTAACGAACACCTTTACGAGAGAACGGGTCAGAACGGGAACCAATAGGCACAACCATCCAATGGCGGAAGTGGCAGTGGATTGGTCACACGTTCCGAAAGGGTGACAGTTCCATAGCGAACCATGCCATGTAATGGAACCCTTTAACTCAGGATGGCAGAAGACTTGGCGGTCCGAGGAGAACATGGCGCAGAACAGTCGAGAAGGAGGCACGGCAGTTAGGAAAAAGTTGGGGAGAACTCAGACACATTGCCAGAAACCGTACACGATGGCGCGTAGGCGTAGTAGAGGCCCTAGGACCCACAAGGGGATACAGGACATAAGTAAAGTAAAGTTAGTGCGAAAAGTTCAAATATCTGGGATCTATGAGCAATAGCAAAGCAACTTGTGATTATGACATCAATCATCGCAAATGCGTAGGATGGATGAAGTGGCGAGAAAATTCCGCTATCTTCTGTGACAGAAAAATCCCACCTAAGTTGAAAGGAAGGCTCTACACCGCAGTTGTGCGTCCAGCGCTCACATACGGTTCACAATGTTAGACGATGTATGAGAGTAAATTAATTTCAGTTGAGATGAAGATGCTTCGCATGACAACAGGAGTGACACAGCTTGATCGATTAAGAAGTTCGAAGATCTGTGGAAGCTCTCCCATCAAGGAAACCATCGTACAAAAATAGAGCGTGACCGGCTCAGCTGGTATTGCCACATTCAAAGAAGATATCATTTGAACCCTGTTAAAAAGGCAATATCAATGCACGTTCCAAAGACATCGCGATCTAGGAAAGGCAGGCCTATAAACGCCTGGATCAGACAAATGCGACGACGTCGGCATTTCATTGGCCTGAGTAACCGAGTGATCCAAAATCGGCAGGCCTGCCGATATTTTCTGAGGTCAAATAGGCGAACCCACAGGCGGATCAGTAGAAATGTGGTGAAGTGGGGGGGTTATGATCCCTTCTTTTCCGACCATAACCTTACTGATAAAGGGAAGAAGAAGAAGTAGTACTAAAGCCGGTGTGAACCTACGGTATACAACTTTGGAGTTGTACCAAGAAAATAAATGCAAATATTTTACTAACTTTTCAAAATATAGTGCAATATAGAAATTGTCCAAGCATCGTGGCATACTAGAAATGGCGATATCCACAGAATCTCGGAATTCCGATAATCGAAGCTGATACTAGAAGATTCGCGAGAAAGCATAGAAATCGACTAATCGGACATGTCAACAATACAGTCCTACAAATTTCGGATGAGAGCAATTTATTGCGTCGACTACAAAGGACGAAACCTTTCGACTTGGCGAGATAATGATTAACCGCGTCTAGATTGCGGAACATGCAGGATGTTTCGGTGGAAAGTAACCTGCCAAACGTTTGTAACAAAAATCGCCGATCAAGCCGAATACGGTGAAAGTTGCGGCGGATGATGGAGACAAAAAAACGAGAATTTTTCTGGTTCCCGAGAGGGTTTTTATAATTTCTTTTATTAAAATTATTTGCAACTAAATTAGTTTCATTACAAAAAAAATCTACTACAATTTTGCTTGGCTTAAACTGTGCACGTCTCTAATAGCCGCTGTCATCGCTGACCAAAACAGAACTCCTCTCTGGACTTCTGTCAACCTCCTTTTATATGCGACTCTGGATTTCCAGGCAAATGGCAAATTTTCCAGTTCATCGCTGGAACTTTATTTGTAGAAAGTCTGGCAAGTTCTACAATGTTCTAGTTGACAGCTCCTAGGGCTTTCGCGATTGTGCTCGGCTTTAGTTTGTGCGTTCGCGTAACACGTTTTTATTTCGTGATAGAAAAAACGCTTGGTACATTAAGAATCAGTAAGAATCTGACACTACTATGAGCACGCGCTTGCTATTCTCATGGTGTCTATGGAAGATTTTTCACCTACCTTCAGAAAATAAAAAAAAAAAATAAAAAAATGGCTACACACAAAAGCCACAATACCTGGCTTGCTAAGCAAGTCTTTTATAAATCATTTTTTATTTTTTTTTTTTAATAAATTGGTGATCCTTAAAGCTCCGAAAAGATATTATCACAATGTCCATTGTCCAAAAATACTCACATCAAACCATTATTCTACGCGGCTTCCTTCTTTCTTACAGTAAAGCTATCGTATCCAACGTTCAGCCTACAGGTATGCCAACACCTCCTGTTATCATGTTAACAGTCCACAATAACCACTTCACTTCAGATTCATTACCACTTAGAAGCTATGACCATTTATAGATGTTTATTTTTAGGGGGTATATTCTAGTTTTAGAATAAGCAGCCCTTCCTGCCCCTACCCCTCAATTGATTTTAAGTTGAGTCAGGAAGTAGAATACCCCTAGTCCTATAACTCCCCTTTCTTACTCAAATCTATTCAAATAAATTAATTCCAATAAGCAGCCGCCCAGTGCATCCCTTACCCCATTGCTCCCTTAGAAAAAGTATCTTTTAATCTCATTAAGTAATGCATTCACACACGACCGGCAAAAGTGTCCCCCGTTGTCCCCCTATTTACTCGTACGTCATTTGAATATCTTTTTCTCAAGAGAATTCCATTTCATCTCAAAGTCTCCGCATAGAACGCGCCGAGCGTACAATTGTTCATTGCGAATGGGAGACTCTTCTCAAATAGATACGCCACGCCGGCCGCATACCAAAATTTCTCATTTCTGATTTTATTTTGAGAAATTTTACAATTTTTTCCTGCGCGATATTTTCGTATTTTTCGCTCTCTCATCGCGGGTACGTACTCGTGCAACCACCACTCTCCCGATGGTTTTCGAACGAAAAGAATTTTTTTGAAAATTTTATATCTCATCACCGCATCTAGCTTCGGAAGCTGACACACTCAGCAGTAGCATCAGCTACGGCATAGCGTGCCGTGTTTAGAATCGCTCGCCGATCGTGGAAAATGCGTGCCGCTTGAGAACGGAGGGAAGGAAATTTCAAAAAGAAAATCGGGAAAATTTTTTTCATTTGTCGAAAAGTGTATCTTTATTTTGTATCTCAAGGCAGAGCGCGCGTGCCGATCTGTACACCAGGCATACGGATAAGTCAAATAGATACTTTTTTTTAATCTGTAGATGCAGTTTTTTTTTTCTTTTATTCGAAACTCAAAAGAATTTCACTTCCCCGCCGCGGCTCGACGTCTTTCAACGCGCAACGTTATTGATCGGGCGAACGAGAGTATCGCGTCTAGTTAATGCACTTAAGCTGTTGATTAATTTAATTGTTTCATTTCACGCGAATCGATTGAAACCGAAAGATCGATCGTGTCGCTGAGGTTTGATCTTCGGAAAGAAAAAGTGGAATTGGGAAATTTTATTTTTCACCGATAAAGTGTGAAATGCATTGAGGGTGTTTTCAATATCAAGTGTATCCAACAGATTGCAGAAAATTAAAAGCAAGAACGTGTTCCTAGGTTAAAAGTTTTTTTTTTTTCTGAGTGAGTGCGGGGAAAAAATATAAGCAGGGAATAAGAGTATCTACGGGAATGCACCTCAGTTCACGTTGAACACAACTCCCACATCAAATGTTTATAGAGGCGTTACGAAAATAAAAGGCCGTGCCAAAACCGAATTATGTCTTCCTACAGAAGTTATGTAAGTATCTTTGTGTCGGTGCTAGTGTAGTTGTAGTATGTAGTTTTATTTTTGTTTTTTGTTTACTGAAAGCGATATATATACAAAAAAAAAAAAAAACAAATTCAATCGATTTTGCAATGCATACAATGGGAGAGATGTTCGGTGGGAAATAGAAAATTGATTGGCTTGTTTGGCTGATGAATTGGGTATCAATGTATACGTGTGTATTCGCAGGTCGACTTGTGTTATTCATTCAAAAGATTTTTGTCATTGAACTGGTAGTTAATAGCACCGGAATTGTATTCCCTTTGACATTCTATTATATAGGCTTTCATCAACAATTGATACGGATGTGGCCTTAAGCTCTGTAGCCGGCTTAAGGTTTCTCATCTTTACTTGCAAACGGTTACATTTTTTATAATTAAAAGTGTACTATCGCTCACACCCTCATCGATTTAGAAAGAAACCTTGAAATTTTGACCATGTATTGTGATACTATCTTCTATCATTAGCTTTGCCGGTAAATATATTTTCTAATAAAGGGTGAGCCAACAGCTTCTGTAGAAGTTTTTATCAAATTAAATACACATTTATGGTAAAATCAATGTAGAACTTTATTGATTATTGACTCAATCTATGGCAATTATGTGTGGAATACAACATTGTTCATGTGACCAGCTCGAATTCTGTTGCAAGCGACCATCCGAAGGTCAAAATTATCGATGACTTTTTGAAGAATGGCTACAATTTTGTTATATTTGAGATCCTGAATTGTCGCTGGATTATTGGCATAGACTTTACTCTTCAAATAACCCCACAAGAGTTTAACCCGATACCGAACCAGTTTCATCCAAACGCTTCACCATTGCACGAATTCCGGACTCACTAGGGCGATTATGTTGTTATGAATTCACGAATTTTACGAAATGTTACTTTTACAGATCGCCCATTTTCGTAATAAGATTGAATAACAAAAATTATTGCGTGATAAGTGACTCCACAACTAAAATTGTCGAAGATTGTACTTGACACCTGTTAAAAAGATCAGCCACATTGAATTCAGTAAATGACAGTAATTGACAGCTAATATCCACACCATCTGTTGGCTCACCCTTTAGAATAAATATTATAGGGTGTCTAGGCAGGCCATATCGTAGGGATAACTGTCAAACTAGCTCTCATTCTGACCGCTCTTTTCGACGTTTGTCTTCAGTATAGTCTAGCAAATCATCGTAAATAGATCCACGCTTGAACAACCCTACGAAATTTACTTTGAAATTCGGTCGTTGTTTCGCGAAACTTGTAGACGACTTCGTGATTTTGACGACATACGTTGAACTGTCGATAGATTTCTTACAACAAATACTCCAAATGATGAAATAAGAACAACGGGGCTCTTCCGAGTAGATGGAGAACAGCATTTGTCCAGCCCGTCCCTAAAAAAGGAGAATCTTCCTCCCCGTCCAATTACCGACCCATTGCACTTACGTCCCTTCTTTCCAAGGTCGTGGAATTGCTGATAAATCGTCAGCTTATGAAATATCTTGATTCACGAAACTCCTCAATGACCGGCAGTATGGTTTTCGTAGCAACAGGTCCACTGGTGATCTGATGGCATATCTCATCGAGTAGTGGAACCGGCGAAACAAAGATTGTTGCGCTCGATATTTCTAAGGCATTTGACAGAGTTTGGCATCAGGCTCTTTTGTCGAAAATGCGTGCATATGGCATCGATGAGTCTCTTCTTCAATGGATTAGAAATTACCTTTCGGACCGTTCAATACAAGTTGTCTTGGATGGTTTCAAGTCTGCAATTCACCATATAAATGCTGGTGTTGCCAGGGCTCCGTTTTGTCTCCGACTCTCTTTGTTATTTTTATAAATGACCTCTTGTCTGCTACTTCTAATCCAGTCCATTCCTTCGCTGATGACAGTACTCTCAGTTTTTCATATTCGTTCCCTAACTCTCGTCTCTGCTCTTCGGCCGTGGATAAAGAACGACAGCATATGTTAAACATATTAAATTCCGACCTGGACAGCATAATCAAATGGGGTTGAACCAATAGAGTGGAATTTAATGCATCCAAAACACAATGCTGTCTTCTGTCACTCAAGCGAAACCAAAACACCCAACAATTATCCATGAATGGCACTTGTATCGCTGAATCTGAAAGACTTGCCATTCTCGGTATGTGCATCAATAACCGTCTTCCATGGAACGATCACATATTTGAAGTCGCCAAAATTGCTGCTAAATGTCTAGAATTCCTTAAGCGCAACAAAAAATATTTTACCCCATCTGATCTCGGCTCCATCTATAAGGCATTCATCCGCCCAAAGCTGGAATATAACGCCCACATCTGGTCTGGTGCACCCAAGACCGCTCTGCACATTCTAGATAGGGTACAGAATCGCGCGTTAAAACTTATATATAAAAAATGCTCCAGCGAAATAGCCAGTTGCATGAAGGCATACCAGGGAATGAGAAAGCCGATGAACTGGCTAGAGGAGGCTCAGCACTAAGTTCGGACCAATCCGACCCCTCGGATTGCGCCCTTAAGCTCGTAGCAGGAAACAAAGCCATAACGGAGGCTAACAATAGGTAGACCTGTTTAGATACTTGTGTCACCACGAGGAAGCTGTGGCCCGCTTTTGACAGAGTAAGAACCAATAGACTCATACAGAGGCACAGAAAATCCTTCTCTACTCTAATTGGAGTCATTACGGGGCATAACACCATGCGGTACCACATGAAAAAACTACGTGTGACTAGCGAAGACCTTTGTAGAGGCTGCGGCGACGAGGAGGCTCAGGAGGACACCGCCCACTTTCTCTGTCATTGCCCAGGCCTCTATCATTTGAGAAACAAGATCCTTGGGCAACACTTCTTTGAGGATCTAGAAGAGTTGTCCAACAAACCAATAAATGACATCGCAAACTTCATCAAATCCTCTGGATGGTTTGTATCTAGGACACAGTGAGTACTTAGTTCTTTCTTTAGGATACTTACAAGACGGTATTTTTCCACGAGGTAGGGATTTCCTTTTTCTATCTCCTTTCCCCCCTTGGGTATCACAATGGGTCTATACTGACCTGAGTGTGGTGTGGAGGTTTTCTATCCCCCTACACCTGCCCACTTACCTAACCTAACCTATTCCTCCCCTTCAAAACTTCACCCGCAATACGCGTTATGCTTCGAATGCACATCAGTTCACGCCCAAGCTCAACTTCACAGGGCCTATAAAATAATGTGTAAGCAGAAACAAAAAGTACACTCCAACCACCCAGCTGGGAAGCTAACTGAAATTAGAGACAGCGGTCCATTCTGGAGGCTGGCTAGATCCATCAACGCTCTGACTTTTGCATGGAGTATTCAAGTCCACGCATCTGTACTGGCAGAACATTTCCAACAACTACTGAACCCACCATGCAGCACAGTTCGATTGCAGTGTGCCATACCATTTGTAAGAGTTGATGAATTGGATCGCAAAATCACGCTGTTAGACGTCTGTAGAACCATACACCGAGCCAGCTTACATAAGGCATCAGGGGAAGGTTGTAAATGATAAGAATTCTTCAAATATGCGAAGAATGACTTTTTTCAAAAACTGACTATTGTATACAACTATATCTACGACGTAAGGTAAGGTCCCGGCAAGCTTTGGGAAGAACATAATTTTTCCAATATTTAAAAAAGGAAGGAAGTGACCCAAACAACTACAGAGACATATCTTTCCTGAACGCAGCAATGAAATTATTCACGGAAATCATCTCGGAACGGCTAACAGATTGGATTGAAGCGAAGAGCATACTAAGCGATGTTCAAGTTGGCTTCAGGAAAAATTATTCGACAGTGGACAACATTTTGACGCTGACAAGCAAGGAAAATAAACTGTACGCCTTCTTTGCGGATTTCAAAGCAGCATTCGACTCCATTAACAGAAAATCGCTTTTCTACAAACTTAGCAATCTGGGAGTCTCGACAAAATTCCTCAAAGTCATACAAAGTCTGTAGGAGGAGAATAAAATGACAATCTGGAATGGGATGGGATCTATGTCTAACTAGTTCGAGTCGGTCCTTACAATGCCAGATTCATCAATGTTGATTGAATGCAACATCAACATCAACAGCCGAGTGAAATGTATAGTGGGGCCTCGTGGGCGAAAAGGGGTTCGTTGAATTGTAAGCAGAAAGCAAAAGCCAATTGATGCTAAGATTTACAGCGACTAAGCAGATTTCTGGAGCTATATCCAAAGGGTTTCCACAAAAAGAAAAATGCATTTTCAAAAAAAATGTTTTTAAAAATAGAGTCTTGCTTATGGCTATGGAACAATCGATTTTCAAAAACCGATCAATGCGTAATGTACTCAGACGCAACTTTCTAGCCAAGACCTGGGATGCCACCATATAACGTATAGCTAGACTATTCAAAATATTATTTGACCCGTCATCGACAACATTTTATTTATTTTTTTCAAAAACGACTTTGTAAATACCACTTGGGGTTGGAATGAAAATTACAATTTTACCTCGAATTGTGACCCCATTCCAGTCGTTTATGCTGCAGTCAACTAAAAATCCAAATGAACAGATGAACAAATAGATAGAATTTTTTATTTTTTTTCGAGGGTAGGTGAAAATCTTGAACAAGACACTATGAGGATCGACAGCGCGTGCTCATAGTAGTGTGGGATTCTTACCCACTAAAAAACCTCCCTTCCAAACAGACTTGTTTTCTTATTTTTACTACAACTAAGTATTTGACTTATCAAGTAGTTTTCATTTCACGAAATAACGACCGTTGGCAGGTACCTTCCCATTAGAAGTTCCTGCTAGCTCCGCAGCTTAGACGCGGCTACTTAACGCGCTAAGTCTAGATGTTTGGTTCTTTGTAGACGGCGTAGTAAACTTCTTTCATCCAAAACTTGGAGGACTGTAATATTAACGTGACTTTCTAGTCGACTTTTATGCTTTCTCGCGTAGTTTTTGATTTCGTCTTCGATTGTTTTAATGCCAAGATCTCTGTGGATATCGCTATTTCTGATATACCATGGTGCATTAACAATACCTCTTACCACTTTGTTTTTAAAAGTTTGTAAAATTTTAATATTACTTATTTTGGTACAACCCCAAAGTTGTATACCATATGTCCAAACAGGCTTTAGCACTTGCTTATATAAAAGCAGTTTATTCTCTATATTAAGCTTGGAATATTTTCCAAATGATCAATACATTTCTTTGCGTTTTTTCTTTACGTGCGTTTTCCATTTCAGCTTTGCATCAAGTGTCATTCCAAGATACTTAAGCTCGTTTGCAATTTTTATAAGTAAAATTTACGTGAACAGATTTGGTCTCGTTGAGTGCGATTCGCCAAACCTTTGTCCTTTCATTTACTCTATCCAAAGCTTCTTGCAGTTTTACTGTAGTACCTTCAACCGTTTTACCTACTGCCAAGATAGCAGTGTCGTCGGCAAATGTAGCTAGCTCAGTACCTTCTACTTGCGGTATATCACGAGTGTATAATAGATATAAGACTGGACCAAGTACGCTTCTTTGCGGCACCCCAGCCAGTATTTCCTTAAAATTTGAATATTCGTTTCCACATTTGACGCGGAATAGTCTATTCGTAAGGCAGTTCTTCAAAATAGAACTTGTCGTAATTTAAACTTTTAGCCTTCGGGCCAGACCTTGTCAAAGGGTTGAGAGACGTCGAGGAATACGCTTAAATAAATCTTTTTTTCTTCAAGAGATTTTTCGATTACATGTGTTATTCTATGCACTTGTTCAACTGTAGAATGCTTAATTCTTACTTACTTATGTCCTGTATCCCCTTGTGGGTCCTAGGGCCTCTACTACGCCTACGCGCCATCATATACGGTTTCTGGCAATGTGTCTGAGTTCTCCCCAACTTTTCCCTAACTGCCGTGCCTCCTTTTCGACTGTTCTGCGTCATGTTCTCCTCGGACCGCCAGGTCTTCTGCCATCCTGAGTTAAAGGGTTCCATTGCATAGCATGGTTCGCTATGGAGCTGTCACCCTTTCGGAACGTGTGACCAATCCACTGCCACTTCCGCCGTTGGACGGTTGTGCCTATTGGTTCCTGACCCGTTCTCTCGTAAAGGTGTTCATTAGAGGTACGAGTGGACCAGAAAATCCTTAAGATATTGCGCAGACACCTATTAACGAACGTTTGCAGCTTTCTGGTGATAGTAGTGGTCACTCTCCACGTGCTGCAACCATATAACAGCACGGATTCTACGTTGGAGCGGAACAGTCTTATTTTGGTGCTCAAACTGATAGCATTGCTTCGCCATATTTTGGACAAAATTGCTTAATTCTTAATCCGAATTGATGATCCGGAATGGGATGCCTTTCTTCTATAACCGGCTGTATTCGCCTATTCAATATTCTCTCGAACACTTTGGATATAATTGGAAGAAGCGAAATCGGTCTATAAGACGTTTTTTCATTCGGAGGTTTTCCGGGCTTAAGGACCATTATTACTTCGGCGACTTTCCATTGACTGGGAACATATTCTAGTCTAAGTGGGGCGTTTATAATGAAAAGAAGCTTAATTAGAGCTTTTCTTGGTAGTGCTTTAAGAACCTCTCCCGTAATTAGGTCATATCCAGGAGCCTTCTTAGGTTTAAGTTTCTTTATTTCTTCTTTAAGTTCGGTTATTGTTGCATTTCTTATTACCCTATTGTCTATATACGACGTATTTGCATTTTGAATAAGAGCTCGCCCATCAAACGGTTTAAAAGTTTCTTCTAGGTGGGCGGCAAAAACTTGCGTTTTCTCTTTATCATGCCTGTCCCATTCGTCTTGATTTTTCCTAATTGGCGCGGCTTGAAATTGAGGTTTTTTAATACGTTTTATAGCCTTCCAAAGCGAGTAATTAGAATCTTTTTCTGCCGTTAAACTTTCTAAGTAACTTTGTATTTCATTATTCTTAAGGTCTTTAATAGATCTTTTTAGTGAGTTGCACAAACGGTTAAGATGTGCTTTATGTTGCGGAGCCCGAGTTTGTTGCCATTTTTTGCGCGCTTTCTCTTCTCCTTAATCATCTCTTTTATTTCCTGTGGACAAGTTTGAATGTAACTGGCCGGCGTTCTCTTTGGTTTGGGAGTATTCTTCCACGCGGCATTCTGTAGGTTTCGGCGAAGCGGTCAACTTCAACTTCAAGTTCATGGCGCGTTTTAAGTGATACGCTCAGCTCAATATTTGCTTCAATATATTTTTTGAAGCCATCCCAATTAGTTTTCGCGCCGGTTAATCTGGCCGGTCCTACTTTTTTAATCAGAGCTTCGCTTATCGTCATAATGATTGGAGAATGATCAGAGGATCATCCTTTAACAACAAAGAAATCGATCAGATCTGGTATTTTATTACTATCAGTCGGCCAATATGTTGGTTTACTCGTCGAGTGAAAATCACAAGTGTATTGCATACACGCATTATAAAGCTTTCTACCTTTCTGAGCGGTGTACCTTGAACCCCAGAAGGGGTGTTTCGCGTTGAAGTCGCCACCAATAATAAAATTTGGTTTAAGGAAGTTGAAGATGTTTGTGAAATTACTTTCTTCAAGTTTACATCGCAGTGGACAATATATAGACGAAATGTTGAAAGCAAAATGTCTATTTCTAACGCGTACCGTGCTTCCTTGCATTTCTTCTAATTCAATCTTTATTTCTGCTGAGTGTTCGATGGATTCTTTTATAAACAAGGATGATCCGCCTCTTGCTCTTTCCGATGGGTGGAAGGCGTGATACATGCTATATTTTCTTATTGTAACATTCGTTTGTTTTGTCAGATGAGTTTCACAGACCAAGCATGTATCAATATCTTTTTCTTGTATAAATATTTCTAACTCGTCGAGTCTTTGTATGAGCCCGTTGGCGTTCCATGTAAGAATTTTAAGCGTTTCTTTCATGTTCTGGTTGAAGTGTCCTTGTTATGAATGTTGTTTTCTAATGCAACTAGTCTCTCGAAAATAAGTTTGTTCGTTTTGCATTTCTCTTCAAGTTTCGAATTAGAGAGAACACGTGGAATGCATGATCTTGCGAGCTACTTCTATCACCGTTTCCAATATCGCAACTTGAACAGGGGTCTTTGCGTTAAAGTTTGGATGGTTTCTTGCGTTGATCTCCCGTGAGTTGTCGGTCATATACTTGTCATTAGCTGTCATCGCCGCTTGAGCATAAGACTGCACGCCAATATTCGAAGATTTTGCTTCTGTCACCTTTTCTCTACTACGTTTGGGTTTTTCTTCATTACCCGATTTTAAGCCAATATTGACGGATTTCCTTCCTTTCGCTGGCTTTTTCGTAGCTGTTTTGGGTCTCTTCTTAATTGGTTTCGGATTTGGCCTTGTGGAATTTTTAAGCGTATCGCGCCTTTTTTGGAGCTCTTTCGTCACTTCGCAACCTCGATAGTTCGCAGGATGTTTTCCTTTGCAGTTTATACAAGTGGCTGGGGTTTATTTGTTTAGGTGACACTCTTCCGAGAGATGTTTACCTGTGCATTTGACGCATCGCGGCTCTTTCTGGCAGTAAGTCTGCGTATGATTGAAGTCTTGACAGTGCTTACACTGCGGGATCGATCTGGAGGTCTTACGAATAGGTTTGATTTTCACCACGATATTTAGAATAGTCTTGGTACCATATATGGTATAATATCCTTATTTTCTTTTTCTTCAAAACTAAGCATAAATAGTGGAAGTCCACGCTTTACCAATTTTTCCTGATCTCCCACCGACTGTTGCTTCTCCTTCTTGATAATATTGACGGCATCAAGAATTTTAAAGCCCTTGTCTTGAAGGTCGTGCATTACATCTTCTTTAGTGCACGAGGGGTGGAGTCCCCTTGCTACAACACGCAGTGGTCTTTCTAACTTATTTTTATAAGTATACCACTGAATCTTTTCGGCATTCTAATTTTGGGATACTGATCGGTAACCGTCGGCATTGATTTTCCACGTAATGTTTCGCAGAGATGTCACCTTAAACTTCGATGCCACAGTTCCTATAAGAAGGCAATGCAACTTATTGTAGTCCGTAATTCCAACGACGTTTATGGGTGGCGGAGGACGCAATTTTTGTTGTTGTTGCTTTTCTTGGAACTCCTTGCGCTTTTCATCTTTTTGTGGCTCGACTTCCGGTGAGCAACCAGCTTTGTGTTTTTTACTAGGTTTCTTTTCGACCCAATTCGTTTCACGTGTTAGCTCTTCTTCATCCGTCTGATATTCGCGACTAGGTGCGCGATGTGGACTAACTGTATTTTCTTTTTGTAGATACGTGTTTTTTAGGGCATTATTTTCTTGCCTGAGTAAATCTACCTCTTTCTTAAGATCACGATAGAGTAGCTCCATTTCGCTAAGCTTGGTACGGCGTACGTCGTTCTCCTCCTCAATGCTTTTAGATTTCGCTGAGTCCCGTTTTTCACGCGTTTGCGCTTCCGGCGGACTTCTGTTTCCAGAGACGTTCGATCTTGTTGGTGGAGATCGAAATACCCTTGTACTTTTTGAGAAGGGATTTATAAGATGTGCTCACAATGTGAGGGTGGAACCGTTTGAGGGTTAAATAGTTGAATAGATGTTGGGTTTTATGACGGGGCATCTGTCTTCTATGGACCGACCTAGGCATACGAACTAGTAGTTTAAGAGGCGGCTGTGGTTACTGATAGCAGGTTTCGTGTTTTGACGAAGTATGCACCTAGGTTCTTTTGGAGCATGATTTCACAGTGTGATCCTAGTTTCCGCATCTTATGCAGCACTTGGACCAGTCACTAGTGGTTTTGCAAGATTTTGTTTTATGTCCGAAATCCATGTACTTATAAAATTTTCTCACGAATGCGGAAAACTACCCATCTCACACGAATTTTGCCTATGGTGATGAATTCATTGGTTACCTCCGCCTGTAGTCTAACTGTTGCCGTCTGTGTACCGCATTAGGCTTTCCGTGGCGACTTAATCACAGATACATCCAGGTGGTAAACTTTCTCCACCTGTTCCATCAGCGCATCACAGATATCCTCTTTGGTTGTTATTTCCTTGAGATCCTTTACATCCAGTACCATTCCATGCGTTAGCATAGTTTGGTGAGATAGGCCATAGGTCCCAGTGCAACATACTCTTTCTACAAATAATAATAATAATATGAAGATAGTCTAGGGTTCGTGTGCTTGATTCAGTGTGTCACCCAGTTCGTCTGATATTACTTAATACGCTAGGAATACGTTTCACTCTAAGCAAATCTTGTACACTGAATGAACAGATATTCACAATTATAGGCGCTGAAAGATGAAATCAGCGCTATATCATATCAACGTCGCGACGCCAAGCTGTCACCTGAATGTGAGTAAATGCAAAATCGGAAATTGATATCTTACGCTGCATTTGCCATTGTATCAACGTGCTATTAAATCGTTTATATCTATCTCCGCATGGTCTTATTTAGTGTTGGACATATTTCTAAATAATGCAGCTGGATAGTGCAAACTACATATGAGCACCTCATCAAATAGTCACGGCGATTTCTACTCAATATTTAGTTATTAATAGTGCATCCAAGCTGTGCAGTTCGTATTTTACAGTGCAAAAACCACTAAAATAAACACTTAATTGTAGTTTTGGTAAAGTGGACATACTCGTATAGTATACAAATATTTTTTTAATTCTGAAAGATACAAGTTTATCCTTAAAAATGTCCAAAATTCCGAAGAGATACATAACACAGTGGGAGATGGAAAGTATTCTGAAAAGAAATGCAGATATTCAAAGAGAGATAGGTGAACTGAAAGAACTAATGTCAACTAAACAGAAATCTGTACCACCTTCAGGAAGTCATAGTAAACAGAAAAAGGACGAAGAAGAAAATAGTAACTGTCTCAACAATCCAGTTTTGGGAAATACGTCGAAGGGAGGAGAAACTTCTGCAATCATAGAAAACTGTAGAACAGAGAAATATAAAAGGTCGATTCTAATCGCAGATGCAGCAGATAAATCAGAAATAGGAATAATGCTAATAAAAAAGAAGGCTTGCAAGAAGGATATCAAATTACAAAAACGATTAAGTTCCATTGCAGAAGAGGAAGATACTGTTGAACGAAATGGAAGCGTATTTCACGTGATAAAGATGCCTTCAATCAACGTTAATGGACATAAGTCAAGGAATATTAGAAGTCGTTTTGAAAAAGCTGTAAGTCCAGTAAATGTTATGTAGAACAACTAAGCACTCGATACTTTACTAGGCTATTTAGTACGATTGATAACACTACTATATCTTCTTCTTCTTCCTTTTATCAGCGAGGTTATGATCCGAAAATAAGGGATCATAACCCTCCCACTTCACGGCATTTCTACTGATCCGCCTGTGGGGTTCGCCTTCAGGAAGAGGCGACACTACTTTATGAAACATAAGAAGCTAAACGAACATATAAACTTAAGCTACTATAGTAGACCTATTACCCCAAGAGGTGGATTAGGTTAAGGAGGGCATATAATGATTCGATTTTCACGCCTAGACCATAAAATCCATTTCAAATCCCTTCATGGTTTTACTATACTATACTATGCTCCGCTTTGTACGCACTGTGATGTCAAAGATCTGTTGTACCAGACCGGTGTTTAGACGAGAACTGCGTTAAGGTTCTTGATAAACCACAACAAAGCTCCAGGCTCAATGTTCCAAAAGTCAGAGGGGCTCAAAAAAAACCCTCCCGAGGGGGAGAAGTCTTTTTCTTGCGGCCATAGGGCATTCACAAATAATAAGTTCCGCAGTCTCTTTTTGCTCTCCACATAGCCGGCATACATCTGTATCTGCTACTCCTATTTTGTAAAGATGTACCCGAGTGAGCAATGATGAATAAAGTAGCCTGTTGAGGTTCTAAATTGGCTTTTCTAAGCCTTACAACGGTTGAGGTTGATGAATTTTTTTGCTTGCCTTATGCCCTTGACTTTGAATGACCACCAGCTTCCTATTGTTATATTTTAAGGTTTATGCTACTCCGTGTAACTCCAAAATAGGATTCAGGATCGACCAGCGGGCGGCTGGCACCTCCTCTCGCTAAGCAGTCCGCCCGGTTATTGCCTCGAAGCCTTCGTGTCCTGGTATCCAGGCCACAGTGACGGTGTTTTTTGATGCGAGATCTTCGAGTAGATTCAGACAGTCCCATACAAGTTTGGACCGTGGACGATTTCAGACCCATAAGTGCTGCCTGGGTGTCCGAGAGGATGTAAATAAGGGCGCCATCTCGCAGGCATTCTCGTACACAGAGTTCAAATGCATTGTTTTCCGCGTGAAATACTGTTGTTTCATGGTGTTAGGAAAATTGCTCTCATTTCTTACCAGCTCGTAAGTCAGTTCATAGCCCTTATGAATCTCAGTTCATTCGATACCTTTGAATTTTCTTCTTCTTCTTCTTCTTCCTTTTATCAGCGAGGCTATAATCTGAAAATAAGGAATCACAACCCTCCCACTTCACCGCATTTCTACTGATCCGCCTGTGGGGTTCGCCTGATACCTTTGAACTTTCTATTTCTTATAATCATCTTCATCTTCTGCCTGAAAGATACAAAATGCAATCGGAATTCTATTTGATCAGTGTACAGAGTGATTCAATTTTTTGACTGACAATCTTTCCTTTTGGGATATAGGATACGAGTTTTGATTTCGAGTTCATTTTTTGTTCTTGATTAAGAAACACTCATTCATTGTATGCGGAAGGTCATAAAAATGTACCTTATAGTACCGGAAGGAAATCCTGCTTTAGCCATTTTTTTCGAATTTTTTGTTTCTTCTTTAGCTGAAAACCAAGTAAGTACGTCAGTGATGAGGAGGAACATTCAGAATATCAGCGAAAAGAAATGGTACTTGTTACATGAGTTACAAATGTAGTACCTTCGTCCTATCCATAACCATCGGAGACTGTGGTAGTGGCCCCATTGAGATGCTTAGGAAAAGCATACTGGTCCATCAAGATGCCAATGTTAAGTTTCCCACAGTCTTTTTTGTAGAGAGCAAGACTTTAGCGAATTTCATACGGATGTTCTGGATTATTCGTTTAGTCTAATCGCATTCTGGATAGTAATTCCACATACAAGCATGATCGTAAGAAACTCAATGAGCAATAGAAACCCTGACCGAGGACGCAGAAAAACCCAACTCAGGTTTAGAATTAACTAACAGATGTGGTGATAGTACGAGATCACCATCTTAAGATAGCTACTCTCCAACTACGCAGTGAGCGCCGTGGCGTAAGTGGTTAGTTAGTGTGTCGGATCACTACGCATGAGGTTCCAAGTTCGAATCCCAGAAAACACCAACAAGTTTTTTCACGGTTCCACCTCTCGCGAGCGTCTGACAAACATCCGAGAGTATTGTTGTCTCGAAAAAGCTTCTCAAATCGCTGTTCGGATATGGCACTGAACTGTAGGTCCCTTCCATTCGTGTGAAAAATATAACGCACACAACATGAGTGGTTGCGAGAAGCTAGGCCCTGGCACTTAAAGAGCTGTTGCGCCAAATATAAAAAAAAAAAAAACTACGCACTGCTGCAGTTCGAGGATCTTACGAGAACACAAGAATGCCCAGGTTCAACATCGATAGACTCAGTGATCCCTCAGTGCGCTAACAATTAAGGGAGCACCTTTCGCAAGGTGTGGACGCAATCAGCAGTTCACTGCTCGCAACCATCCAAGACCGTTGGTGTGCTGTGAAAAATGTTTTTACATCTGGTGCTGAAATAATTGTTGGTCGATCGCAGGGATGACATAGAGCGTGGCTTTCCGAGGATACCTGGAGATGGATTGACGAATGAAAACAGCTGAAAGTTCGCGTTGCAGCTACCCCAGCAGCAGGGAGAAGCGAGTTAGAGTCGCCATATCGCATGAAGATGATAGAAGTTCAGCGTAGCGTGCGACGTGACAGGCGCAACTGCATCAAGGCGCTGGCTACAGAAGCAGAAGAAGCTGCACGGATTTGCGGTCTATAGAATCACCAAAGAGCTGACCGGTGGTCGCAGCTCCAACCAACACCCAGTAAAAAGCCTAGACGGCTACTTGCTCATTTCGGATGAGGACCAGTTCAAGAGATGGAAAGAGCATTTTGCTACGGTTTTGAATCGCGTATTCCCTAGCGATATGCTCCCAAATCAGACTGAGATGCCCAAAGTGAGAAGTTCCCGAATACACACCACGACTCCCAGTAACGATGAGATCACTACCGCGATCAAGGCAATCAAAACCAACAAGGCGGTAGGACTTGACGGTATTCCCGCAGAGCTCTTACGAGTAGCGCCAACAACATCGTCTGAGCTTCTACTTCCAATTATAGGGAGAGCTTGGGAAGCTGAGCGCTTTTCTAACGAGTGGAAAAAGGGAATGAACGTCAAGCTTCCTAAGAAAGGAATTTTAATGGAGTGCGGAAACTGGAGGGGTATCTGCGTGCTGCCTGCTGTAGCTAAGATAATAGCTAAAATAATCCTGGAGCGAATCAAACAACATCTCGAAGACGCACTCGCTGCTGAACAAGCAGGTTTCCGCTCTGGATCTCCCTGTGCCGACCACATCAACACCCTGCGGATTATCATCAAACAGTGCATTGAATATAGATCGCCACTCCACATGCTGTTCATCGATTTTGAAAAGGCATTCGATAGTGTCAACAGGGAGTTTATTTGGCGTGCCTTACGCAGGAGAGGTATTCCCGATAAACTAATTGCTATTATCAAAGCTACATATGAAGGCTCCAAATGTCACGTTCTTCACAGAGGAAGCTTGTTTGAGTTATTTGAGATCCAAATGGGGTAAGACAAGGCTGTATTCTTTTACGAATATTATTCCTATTTGTGATTAGCGATGTGCTTCGTGCAGCTTTGTCGACGGGAAACGGAGGAATTCGATGGACTCTTACATCTCAACGGAAACATCTTGACTACGCTGACGATGTATGCTTACTCTCCCACAGAATTATGGACCTCCACCAAATGACAGCAGATGTGGAGAGAGAGGCAGGTGTCGTCGGGCTGAAAATGAATGCGGCAAAAACTAAAATTATCAGCCTTGAAACAAACTCATCGGTTCAAATGTGCATTCCTGGACAATAGGTGGAGAGAGTAGAGGATTTCTAGTATCTTGGGAGTATTGTCTCGACCGATGGTGGAACCGAACTGGATATAGCCAACAGGATCGGCAAAACAAAGTCCGCGTTCGGGATGTTGTCCAAAATATGGCGAAGCAATACAATCAGTTTAAACACCAAGCTAAGACGGTTCCCCTCCAACGTTGAATCTGTGCTGTTATATGGATGCAGTACGTGGAGAGTGACCATTACTATTACCAGGAAGCTGCAATCGTTCGTTAGTAGGTGCCTGAGTAATATCTTACGGATTTTCTGGACCAATCGTATGTTTAATAAACACCTTTACGAAAGAACGGGTCAGGAACCAATAGGCACAACCATCCAACGACGGAAGTGGCAGTGGATTGGTTACACGCTCCGAAAGGGTAGCACTTCCATAGCGAACCATGCTATGCAATGGAACCCTTTAACATAGGATCGCAGAAGACCTGGCGGTCCGAGGAGAACATGGCGCAGAAGCATCGAGAAAGAGGCACGGCAGTTGGGGAAAAGTTTGAGAGAACTCAGACACATTGCCAGAACCCGTTTACTATGGCGCGTAGGCGTAGTAGAGGCCCTAGGACCCACAAGGGGATACAGGACATAAGTAAGGTAAAAAAGAAAGTAAGCATTGGGACGATACCCCCAACTAAGACAGGCAAAATAACTTCTAGGGATATACAACCAGAAAAGAAGCGGAACCTACTTAAAAGTGAGCAAGAATCGATTTCGCATATTGACGGGCATGCTAAGGGGTCACTGCAGACTCAAGGAGCATCTTAGGAGACTGGGAATAGAGGGAGACGGAAACATCAGCGCACCTTCTTATGGAATGCGAAGCACTGATTCGCAAAAGAAGACATCACCCTTGTAGGTGCCTCTCTCCTATCGGAAGTGGATTAACCTTCGCAGCTGGACTGAAGGAAGTGCTCTAGACCGAGCATGTCATCGACTAGAGCCCTAGTATGAGGGGCACAATAGATCTGTTAAAGGTCGCAGTACACTTGCACCTCACTACAATTGAATACCTATTTATCTTTCTATCTATTAACAATAGTAAGATATAATTTTTGTATTAGTTCACAACATTGGATGACAAATCAAACTGTTCTTGTTGTTGCTAATAATATATATTTAATACATCAACAATTAGAAATATCAAAATAATAGTATTGCATAATCCGTAACGCTCAGTCACGTATATCAACGCAATACAAATATACGAGTATATGTGTGCATCTGAAATACCAGACCACAATGCAATGCATCTTCTGGCACGAGCCGGTTGTATTTTAACCATACTCGTATTCGAAATTCATTAAGAGAATTCCCGAGAATAATTCAACCTCTTCGAAGAGAGAAATATGTTGGTGGTGTCATTGTGTTACCAATTTATTTCGCCACCAATCAGTGACAGTGATTAAAATGTCGCAGACAAAAAAATGTGATGCGATCTACGACTGATCCGATATAGATTCGAATTTTCTATTTTTGGAGTGAAAATGCTCCAATTTCCCTTTTTTTCGATTCGAAACACTCGTTTGTAAGGGAACTTTCAGAATGTATCTATTTTTTGCCTATTTTGGGATGAGAAATGGTTTCCTTTATTGAGTTACAAAATATAATTTGATTTGGTGTCCTCTATGAAAAGCGATAAAGTGGTGTTTTTTTTTTGTCGAAAGCTAAAATTGGACGCGAATCTCTTCCATGCATGAAACTAATCGTGTACGAGCGTTTTGAGGGACTCCAACAAGGGTGTGAATAAGAACTTGAACAATAGGCAATATTTGAGAATTTTTAAACCTTCACCTAGTTATAAGCTTGCATTATATGCGTCGAGCAATTGGTCATTAAAGGATTTCATCGGTCTAGAGCCGATTTCAAAACCAGCGAAGTCGATCATTCTACTTTCCCCATGTTCAGATGCGTATGAGAAGCACTTCGGGGGTAGTTTGCAAAGATTAGCTGATGACTTGTATGTGTTATCGCCTTGGAAGTCGGATTCTTGAAAGAAATTTTTCGAAGAAACTTTTTTTTTACAGATTTCGAAGAACATGTGGTTGTTTTGGAAAACCATACTCAATGGATCCCTAAAAAAAACGGGGAGCTGTATTAGTTGGACAGTCGAAAGAATTTCCCGATAGAGGACAGCACATTCGTTGAATTACTCGCGAACTTTTGTAATATTAAACAGACTTACTGCTGGGGTTGAAGAAAACCAGAATTAAGCGAATCCCAAGCAGCATACCGGAGCACAAAGTGTTATGCTCCGATCGAAGACGCGACACCGTAATAGCGATGGGGGATTTTAACGCCAAGGTAGGAAGCGACAATACTATTCTTAAGCACGTGATGGGAGTTCACGGTCTTGGTGACCGGAATGGCAAAGAGCGGCATCTGGACGTCTGCAATACCAACCGCCTAGTCATTGGAGGTCCACGGCTAAAAAAATCATCTACTCTCCCTATCCTTCAATGCCAAGTACCTAAGTGTGGTATTTGATCCAAAACTGAGCTGGAAGCTTAATATTGAGAAACGGGTAAAGAAAGCCTGTGTGGCTTTCTATGCCTGCAGCAAGACCTTTGACAAGAAGTGGGGACTTCGCCCGAAGATGGTCTTATGGATGTACACTACCGTGGTGCGTCCCATTCTTTCCTATGGATCCCTAGTCTGGTGGCCTGCGCTAAGAAAGGTTTATAACATCAAACTTATCAACAGGGTACAAAAAACTGCGGCTATAGGCGCAACGGGTGCCATGAGGACATGTCCAACCGAAGCCTTGAACGTTGTTATGCACCTTTTACCACTAGATCTTCACATTATGCATCTATCATCATGCACCAATCCGTATGGTCACAACAGTATCCTGAATTTGCTACCGCAGGATCTGGTATCTAATCTGACCGACTATATAACTGCGACAGTGCACTTTAGAAATTACGTCACGGTCAGATTCCCAACCATGGCGGAATGGGAAACTGGCGTACTGTTCGAACCAACAATTTTCACTGACGGTTCAAAAATGGACTGCGGGGTAGGGGCGGAGATATTCTCTGATTCTCTCAATTTTTTCAGGTCGTACCGGCTTCCTGATTCATGTAGTGTCTTCCAGGAGGGAGTTTTTGCTGTACGTGAGGCCTGCCGCATACTCAACCAAACCTCTACACTCCTAAATACCATTGCCATCCTCATTGACAGCCAGGTGGCTATCAAGGCTATAGAATCTGCCACTACATCCTCAATGCTAGTAGAACAGTGCAAAAAAGAACTCGCCTCGCTTGGTCACCGGTTGAGGTTCTATCTCCTTTGGGTTCCGGGTCACAGCAACATTGAGGGGAATGAGCGGGCTGATGAACTCGCGCGGCAAGGATCTACCCTTGATGCTTTCCGTCCTACTTTACTTACTTAGGTGGCGCTACAGTTCGGGGTGAACATGGGCCTCAACCAACAAGCCTCTCCATTTAGCTCGGTCTTTAGCTAACTGCCTCCAGTTGCGCACACCAAGTTGGTCGAGGTCCCCTTGAACTTGTGCGCGCCACCTGCGGCGATAATTCCCTCTACTGCGTCGTCCCTCGGGGTTAGATTCGAAGACTCTGCGGGCCGGAGCGTTGGTGTCCATTCGCTCTACATGTCCTAGCCATCTCAGACGTCCAATACGCAGTTTTTTGACTAGGTCGATGTCGCTGTACAGCTCGTATAGTTCGTGATTGAATCTTCTCCTCCAAAACCCGTCAACACAAACGGGACCGAAAATCTTACGAAGAATTTTTCTCTCGAAGCGACCAAGGATATCTTCATCCTCTTTTAATAAAGTTAATGTTTCAGCGCCGTAAAGCAGGACTGGGATTATTAGAATCTTATATAGTTATTCGAGATATGGCTTTACTGTTGAATTGCCTTATAAGTTTAATAAAAGAACGATTGGCAAGATTTATTCTTCGCTTGATTTCTGCGCTGATGACGTTTTCAAAATTTATAGCAAGGCCAAAGTAGACAAAGTCCCTTACTACCTCGAAGTTATAACTGACCACTGTGACGTTTTATCCAATTTGTCGGTGTTGGCTTTCCCTTCTTGTTGACAGCATATACTTGGTTTTGCCCTCGTTTAATGCTAAATCCATTTTGGCCGCTTCCGCCTCAATGCTTGCAAACGCACCGGTGACAGCCCACTGAGTTCTTCCGACAATGTCCATATCGTGGGCGTCTGCAAGCAGTTGTACAGACTTGTAATAGATTGTGAGTCCGGTGTTGGCTTGTGAGTTCTGCACAATCCGTTCAAGTACAATATTAAAGAATTCACATGACAGCGCGTCACCTTGTCTAAAGCCTTTTTTGACATCAAAGGTCTCGGTGAGGTCATTACCGACCTTCATGGAGCAGCGAGCGTTCTCCATCGTCAGCCTGCACAGACGGACAAGTTTGGCAGGGATGTCAAAACTAGACATGGCTCTATAAAGCTCTTCTCTATAGATGCTGTCATAGGCGGCCTTGAAATCGATAAAGAGGTGGTGAGTATCGATTTGGAATTCTTGAGTTTTCTCCAGGATCTGCCGAAGTGTGAAGATTTGATCGATGGTGGACTTTCCTGGCCTGAAACCGCACTGATAGGGTCCAATCAGGCTGTTGATAAAAGGTTTCAGGCGTTCACACAATATCGCAGAAAAGATCTTGTATGCGATGTTGAGGAGACTGATGCCTCTATAATTGGCGCAGTTGAGGGGGTCTCCTTTCTTGTGGATCGGGCAAACGATGCTGAGATTCCATTCATCAGACATACACTCGTCTGACCAAATATTAGAGATGAGTTGGTGTATGCACTCTACCAATTCATCCCCAGCTGCCTTGAAAAGTTCGGCCGGTAAACCGTCAGGTCCAGCAGCCTTGTTCGATTTTAGCTTGGATATTGCTATCCTCACTTCGTTTTGGTCAGGTCGACGGAAATTTTGACTATGATCGTCCATGTTGAATGGTTCATTCTGCCTGACAGCGGGATGTTGGTCTTCGTCGCCGTTATACAGTCTGCAGAAGTAGTTTTTCCATAATCTCAGCACCGACTGTGATTCTACTACGAGGTTTCCATTTTCATCTCTACAGGTTTCTGTACGGGTATTACTTCTCTGACACGTTCTTTTTACCTTTTGGTAAAACTTCCGTACATTGTTCCTGGAGTATAGACTCTCGATATTCTCAAACGCGCGCTTCTCATGCTCTTTCTTCTTCTTTTGGAGAAGCCGATGTTCTTCCCGTCTCTTTTGCTCGTAGAGCTCACGAGCAGCTCTCGTCTTCCTTTGCAGCGCCGCTTTGTATGCCTCTTGTTTTGCTGCATGCACTCGCCGGCATTCTTCGTCAATCCAGGGGTTTCGCGGTGGTGGTCGAGCGAGACCCAACACATCAGTCGCGGCGTTTCTGATGGCATGTTGGCAGCGTTGCCACTGGTCTTCGGTACTTGATGCTGGCGGCAAAGGGGTGATTGAGAGATTTCGGGATACGCGTTCAGCGAAGAGTTAGGCGATCTCCTGCGATTATAGCTTTTCGACGTTAAATTTTCTCACAGTAATTCTTCTTTGTTGCTCAGATTGGGATATCCGCATTCGTACCTTGGCTACAACAAGGTAATGATCCGAGTCTATGTTGGCTGCTCGGAAGGTCCGGACATCCAGAATACTGGAGGCAGGTCTTGCGTCGATCGCAATATGATCAGTTTGGTTGATCGTTACATGATCATTAGACCGCCAAGTCTGCTTATGAATATCGAGACGAGGAAACCATGTGCTTGCTATGGTGACATTTCGGTCCACATCGAAATCAATTAGTCCGTTATCAGACGTGGCGTGGTGTCGTGTAGGCTATGCTTATCGACTGCCCTACCAAAGACGTCCTCCTTTCCTATTTTGGCGTTAAAATCGTATTGGGCGATATTTAGGACATTGCTCGTATGTTTTGTCGAGGAGCTCGTAGAAACACTCTTTGGTGGCAGGGTCCTTTTCTTCCGTGGGGGCATGAACACATATTAGGCTTATGTTAGCGAATTTAGCCTTGATCCGGATAGTCATAATACGTTCGCTTACGTGTCGGAAGCTTAAGACTTCTTGCCTTTTTGTGCCACGTATGGCAAATCCACATCCGAATAAGCGTTGCCTGTTGCCTCTTTAGCAATCACCGTAGTAGATGTCACAGTTTTTCTTCCTCTTTTTGCCCGGCCCATCCCATCGCACTTCCTGGATGGCGGTAATATCTGCTTTATAGCAGTCTAGGGCATCTGCTAGTTGCTCGGCTGCACGTGGTCTGTAAAGGTACAGAACATTCCACGTACAGATCCGAAGGTCGTTGTCCTTATTTCGTTTGCTGTAGACGTCATTAGTTGAGTCATCCTTATCCGAGGCTTTTGGTTTTTTGGGAACCATGAGCTTTTTACGTGGTAGGGAAGTTAGCCCGACGGCACAACGCCCCACCTGGATGGCCAGTTCCTTAATTATTCCCCTAGGACAAGAGGCCGGATACACCGATGCCAGTAACCCACTTCGGGGGGATATGAGCGCTGCCGTTGCCCCATTAAGGGTTCATCCGCCACCATCTCTTTTTCAATACCCTGACATAGAATTGAAAATCCTTACAGACCTCAGCTCCAAATATGTCTAAGTAGCTCAAGTAAGGTATCCGCTGGCCTGTAGACGTCACCGTTGATTCCATCGAGAGAATTCATTCGCCGCACGTCCTGCTTCTGAAGAGCTCTTGCTAGACTTCTGAGACGCATATTTCAGCCAATCAGGTCAACATGAGATGCCTCGTCCGGTTAAACATATGCCCGCTGAAGTTCACCCAGATGTGCTTACGCAGGTCTGAGTGTTCAGCTATACATATATCGTCAGACTCAGAATACGCTCGTCGTTAGTTCACTATCAGATACATATCCTGCGGGCACCGCGAGGAGGTGATGATGCGTTTTGCCACGACGAATTTTTAATACACTCTCACGAGGAGAAGGACGACGCGACAAAGGACGACTTCTACCAGCTCTTGGACAAGACGTAAGAGCAATGCCCTAGCCACCACGTTAAAATTATCCTAGGTGATTTTAACGCAAAGCTAGGAAGAGAGGAAGTCTTTAGTAGCGTGGTCGGAAAGCACAGCCTGCACGACAACACATCCGACAACGGACTCAGGCTAATCGACTTTGCAGCGGGGCGAAACTTTGTCGTAGCTAGTACACGGTTCCTACGTCTGGACATTCACAAAGGAACATGGCTCTCCTTTGATCGAAAAACTGTCAACCAAATCGATCACATTGCGATCGACGCAAGGCACTCTTCCAGTATTCTGGGTGTCCGGACTTTCCGAGGAGCCAACGTGGACTCGGATCGCTACCTAGTTGTAGCCAAGGTACGGATGCGGATATCCAGAACGGAGCGAAATCAACGAGATACTGTGAGGAAATTTGACGTCGAAAAGCTACAATCGCAAGAGACCGCCAGAACCTCTGCCGATCGTGTTTCTTCTAATCTCAATCTAAGTCCTATGCCGCCAGCAGCAAATGCGGAAGACCAGTGGCAGCGTTGCCAACAAGCCATCAGAGATGCCGCCTCCGATTTACTGCGTTTCTCTCGCTCACCACAACGAAACCCCTGGTTTGATGAGGAATGCCGGCAAGCACATGCAGCAAAACAAGAGGCGTACAAAGCGGCGCTGCATAGAAGGACTAGAGCTGCTTACGAGCTCTACGTGCGCAGGAGAAAAGAGGAACATCGACTTCTCAGAAAGAAGGAAAAAGAGCATGAGACGCGCTCGATCGAGGAGATTGAGAGACTTTATTGCAGGAATAATGTTCGAAAATTTTACCAAAGGGTAAAAAGAACATGCCACGGTATCAGAGCCAGTCCCCTGCAGGGACGAAAATGGCAACATAATAGTAGAATCGCAGTCGGTGCTGAGGATATGGGAGGAACACTTCTTCAGACTGTTAAACGGCGATGATGACCAATATTCCGCTGTCAGGCAGAATGAGCCATTCAACAGTGACGATGACAGTCAAGATTCCCGTCAACCCGATCAGAATAAAGGGAGGATAGCGATATCTAAACTCAAATCCAACAAAGCTGCTGGAGCCGACGGCCATGCCGTTGAACTTTTCAAGGCAGGAGGAGATGAGTTGGTCAGGAGCATGTACCAACTCGTCTGCAAAATCTGGTCGGAAGAAAGTATGCCCGATGAATGGAACCTCAGCATCGTTTGCCCGATCCCGAAGAAAGGAGACCCTCTAAACTGCGCCAATTACAGAGGTATAAGTCTCCTCAACATCGCATATAAGTTCCTGTCTGGCGTATTATGTGAACGCTTAAACGCGATCGCCAACAATCTGATAGGTCCTTATCAGTGCGGTTTCAGGCCGGGAAATTCCGCCATTGACCAAATATTCACACTACGGCAGATCTTGGAAAAAATCCATGAATATAAAATCTATACGCACCACCTCCTCATCGATTTCAAAGTTGCCTATGATAGCGTGTATGGAGACGAGTTATACAGAGCCATGTCTAGTCTTGGCATCCTTGCCAAGTTCGTCCGGTTGTGCAGAATGGCGACGAAGAACTCTCGCTGCTCCATCAAAGTCGGTAAGAACATCACCGAACCATTCGATGTCAGGAAAAGTCTTAGACAAGGTGACGCGCTATCATGCGATCTCTTTAACATAGTACTTGAGAGAATTGTACGAAACTCACAAGCCAACACCGGAGGTATAATCTTTTACAAGTCTGTACAACTACTCGCTTTTGCCGATGACATTGACATAATCGGAAGAACTCAGCGGGCTGTCCATGGGGCATTTACGAGTATTGAGATCGAGGCAGCAAAGATGGGTCTAGCGGTCAATGAAAGCAAAACAAAATATATGCTGTCTACAAAAAAGGACACCCAACATCGGCGTCTTGGACAGAACGCCACAATAGACAGATACAATTTTGAGATAGTAAAGGATTTTGTGTACCTAGGCTCTATGGTCAGCTCCGCAAATGACATCAGTATGGAGATCACACGGAGAATTACTCTTGCCAATCGTTGTTTCTATGGGCTAAAACGGCAATTGAGTAGCAAAGTCCTATCTCGAAGTATTAAGGTAACTCTTTATAAGACACTAATCATCCCAGTCCTGCTGTATGGCGCAGAGGCATGGGCTTTGACAAAACCGGATGAGGATGCCCTTGGTTATTTCGAGAGAAAAGTTCTTCGAGCGATCTTTGGTCCCGTTTGCATAGACGGTGAGTGGAGGAGAAGGTACAATGCCGAACTGTACGGACATCGACTTAGCCGGAAGAGTTCACATACAGCGACTAAGATGGCTGGGTCATTTAGAGCGGATGGAGCCCAACGTTCCCGCCAAGAAAGTCTTCGAATCCACCCCGGATGGACGACGCAGTAGAGAACGACCTCGCGGTAGGTGGCGCAAACAAGTGGAGGAGGACCTCAACCAACTTGGCGTGCGCAACTGGAGGCAGCTGGCTCGTAACCGTGCTGGCTGGAGAGGTCTGCTGGTTGAAGCCCAGGTCCACCCCGGACTGTAGCACCATCTAAGTATTAACAATTCAGTTAATTAGGATGTTATCGGTATTTAGTTTAATTATGTTCCTTTGCACTGCCTCTTCTTCAATGTTTAGGAATGTGGCTAGCGTGTATTCTTTATCTTTTGTATTGGGCTGATAACACAGTGTAGCGCTGTATAAAGTGTATTTACTTCTTTCTGTTTCCCAAGAACCTGCCTCATGTCGTTTGTTTCTTTATCGTGGATTCTCCACGAATCCTTGCGGGTTTGGGACAAGGCTTTTCAAAGTCCCTGTGCATGAATTTGAGTCTTTATTCATCTTCTGTATCTATTGACCAGTGCTAGATTCCGTTATGATTGATTAATCTATAGGTGGCATACAGTCTTTGCAATTTATGAGCATTAGTGGTTTAACCATCTCTCAAGTTTTTTATTTTATTTTACCGATCCCAAGATGACGGCTTATGGCTACTGCTGATACTCCAAAACTTCCCTGCTATAGTTCAAAAAAGATAATCTTCCATACTAGCAGTATCTCTGACATGGAGTCCTAAAACGATCTAAGACATGTACGCTTTGTTTTCGTGTCATAATCAGCGTGGGCTAATAGATTCTTTTCCAAATCTTAATCTCACACGAAGAGGACAACGATCTCACGATGAGTCGAAACAGTTAAAATCTTTATGTTCTATAAAACATCCTAACGCACTATCGTATATCATCTGCGCTCTATTGGACATGTCACTCCGTCTCAACGTTCTATGAAATTCGAAAGCGATTGCGGTAAGCTTTAGGTTCGATGCCTTTGCACGTACACGCCCCAATTTACATAAAACATATCTCTGAACAATTTTTTTCATAAAAATTACTAAATTTAATTTATATGTACTGTACACATGCGTTATTAGGCACCGCAATTTGGCAAACTGACGCGGAAATCTTCTACTCGTAACACATTTCTAATACCAAAGAAAAAGTATCTCTAAACATTTTGCATGAAATCTGATGGCGTGTGCCAAAAACTAAACCACCACCGATCGTCTACAACGGTCTGCTCAATTATCGCACACAATCACCCAAACATACAAAAACGAAACAACTTTTTGTCTAATTTTTGAGAAGAAAGCGAAATGAGTTCGCCAGAAATATCCGAAGCAAATAGATTTCACGTTTCACCCATAGTGCCACCTACTACATCCGAGTTGACTATCTGGTCCCGTCAAAGGTCGGCTACTCCGATAAATTTCCCTTCCGACTGCCCTTTGGCTTGGTTCGGGTTTTACTCCACCCCCTTTTCAACTGAGAAATAAGAAATATGTCACTTTCCCCATATTTAATCTGCATTCGAGTTGGAAAAGCACAATAATCCAGAGCTAAATCGGGACAAAAGTGGGCGCTAAACACCCAACATAATGCACAATCCAAGAGATACAGATACAGCCAACTGAAAATGATGAAAACGATGATGTTTGGGTATTTTTAGACTTCCTCTGGGAGATACAGACGCACCTCTCCTCCAAGAGGAACCGAGCGGTTATTAATGCCCGATTTTATGTGTCCCAAATAAGAAACTATATTTATGCAGACAGTAAATTTTCGAAGCAAATAAAAACGCGCGGCGGTGTTAATAAAAATTTTCGGTCGAGCATAGGAGCCCCGTACATGCGTGCATTTTCCTAATTAATTATTAGTAATGAATCAATCAATTGCGTTGGCCTAATGAGCATCGCCGGATTGTGGGGAGAAATTAGGTCGACATTATGGTGCATGCATCCGACATCCAGTAGAGAATTGTTGGCACAACTTTAGCACGGATGCGATCGATTGCTGTTGCAGCATGCAACTTGTGGCATATCAAATTCAATAAATGACTCAAAAAACGTTCAAATTTATGAAAACTTTCATTTTTATTTGTTGAAATTGTGATGAAAACTCACGTCCGAGTCATTGGTGTGAGTCATTAATTTTTGTGTGTTTTTCACGGCTGAGAGAGTGTGCCACGCGACTATGCAAGATCTGATGGGGTTGTAGGTATGTCTATAGATACGCAGGGATTGAATCAAAACATATAAATACAAACATCAAAAACGCTTTGTTTTGTTCTTATTAATAAATTTTCTTTTTTATTTTATGAGCATTCAATGGGTTTCGGATGTATGGAGTGTTTGTAGGACTGTTTGGAACGCATTAGTGGTCAGGGCGTTGATTTTTTTTTTTAATTTTCTTGGCAGATGATTTGAGGGAATTTGTTATAGATGAGGCAATACGATTAGAAAGATTTAAAGAAGAGATGATGCGCCACTTAACAAAGGAACCAACTAAAGCTTCTACATTTGTGTTTCATGATGTAGCCCGGATTTCTAGTCAAGTTTTGCAACCGCACGCTATAGGAGTCAATGAAATAAGTTTTGGTATTTATTTGGTAGTTTGGCAGCCGATGGCTATGGTATCGCCTCCCAAAAGGAGCGTGTATCATTAAAACGCGAAGCCCAAGCACTGATAAAGTAGTCAAGTCGTTTTAACAAGGAAGAGGTAAACACTGCATTGAAAACCTTAAGCCACGAGTGAGAATGACCAGAGTCTATAGGATTTTTGCCGTATTCCTTTTACATAGCGGTACGATATTGCTGGTCAATTTTTATTCGAACATCAAAGAAACTGGGCACATTCCGGCAAAACTCAAGCAATTTAAATCCTTCCGAAACTTGGGAAATCGAAAGATAGGTATGAAAGCTATCGACCAATCGCCTTACTAGTACTATCTACAAACTACTGGAAAGGCTTACTTCCAACAGGATTGCATCCACGGTCCACCATCAACGAAATCATTCCAATCGACCAAAGACTTTAGAGCAGGGCGCAGTTGTGCAGACCAAGTCTTGGCATTAGCTACACACATCGAATCCGATTTCCTATTCAAGATCAAAACATCAATTGCGTTCAGAGGAGGGGCAGAGGAGATGCCGGTTTGCGTTGGCATTAAATGTTTGAAGGTTATAATGATGAGGAAATACAGAGCCTGGGCTCCCATGGCAGGTGACCCCTTCGTGGTGGAAGGCGGACAACGTGACTGGGATGTGCAGATGGGGTAACTTAAATAATTATTCCTATTCATATAATCCGTACAATCCAGTCACGGCTGACAAAGCGTATACCCCAAAATGATAAGAAGACGTGAGCTGGCCTCGGATATTGCCAAAGGTAAACCAGGTCAACCTTTGGAGCCATGCATGAAGGGTGTCAGTATGCGATCATCTGGTAGTCTAGGTAGCTTGTCCCGTTCGGTAGGCGACCGGGTATAACCCGAAATGGCTACGAGCTTCCTATCAATGATCTCGCGAAACATTATGGGGATTCAAGAGATGAGTGCGCTATGCACCGGAAAGAGCACACATGGATTCTCTAAATTTCGGCAACGGCAACCTGATGGGTGACTTCCATGCTCATGTGGATGTAAATTTTGTGAAGGTGTTGCATTTTTTCTGTGAAAATGGCTTGTTCATCATGAATACTATCTTTCCGCTCAAAGCCATTCAAATTTAAAAGTAGAATGGCAACTGTTCTCAACAGCGTTTATTGCATCTGTGGGAGACGTTTGCGGAGTGAAGCAGCTTGGTGTGGCGGCTGGTGGTGAGAAAAGAACTGCTCGGTTTAAAACGTCCGGAGTTCAAGAAGCCATCAGAGAAGAGATCCTTTAAGGTGTGGTTTCACTTGGGGAACTCCGATTCTCCAAATCGTTACACAGAGACGCGAAGAACTTGCAAATTAGATGTTAAAACAGCAAAAGAACCAACTTGGAAGGAGTTTGGCGAGCAATTTGAACATGATCTGCAAATAAGATATTCTGGCAAACTATCCGCTGACTCAGAGGAAAAAAGTTGAATATCGTGAATGGAGTCAAATTCAAAGACGGTGTACTTCTTTGTAATGAGGAAGATATCTTACGCAGATGGAACACTTTTCAGAATTGCTCAATCCCGAACAGGGTACCGAAGATGACAGGCTTATGGTCGAGAGTAGGGCGGAAAGTAGTCCTACGGTAGAGGAAGTAACTTTGGCGATCAATTGTATTGTGCCCATGATGAAGCCCACGAGGGTGAAAAGGGATTTCCTATCTTTCCGGGTGATTCTCTCGGTCCTTGCTTTGTCGAAAGATGGCCATAGCTTCCTAGTGATGGCGCAAGTTTCCATGGATTTCCATCTTGTGTTCGCCTCCTCAATGGCTTTATTCCCTGCAGCGAGCTTGAGTGTGCAAGGCGGGATACACACAGGGGGGTCAACTTGTTCTGGTGGGGCTGCTGAGCCGATTCGCGCCAGCTCGTCGGGTTTCTCATTGCCTGGGATACCCTCATGTCCAGGGACCCAACAGAGCGATACCTT
Organism: Brachypalpus laphriformis; assembly: GCA_945910035.1. Classification (NCBI taxonomy): domain Eukaryota; kingdom Metazoa; phylum Arthropoda; class Insecta; order Diptera; family Syrphidae; genus Brachypalpus; species Brachypalpus laphriformis. The sequence continues at coordinate 62,890,506 of OX246756.1, forward strand.
GTGCTGTGTTCCAAGAACCCTGAGCTCTTCTCGACAACACCTCACAAACTTCGATATAATTTCTATGGCAGTAATCGCTTTTATAGCTGCCTGGCTGTCGATAAAGATGGTGATACCTTCTGGCGGTATTGTCCTTACCGCAGACTCACGGGCGGCTGTTGCTACTGCTAAGACCTCTGCTTGGAAAACACTGCTGTGGTCTGGAAGTCGTATGGATTTTGATACACTTAGAGGGTCGGAGAAGATACCTGATCCTACACTAGTGCTCATTTTTGAACCATCTGTGTAGATGGCTATTGATTCGGCATTAGGTATATGACCGCTTTTTCAATCTTCCCTGCTAGGGTAGGCGGTAGAGAAAGGCCTTGTAAAGTCTAAATATGGCGTCATGTAATCCGTTACGGGCATGAGGCCAAAGTAATCGAGTAGGATCATCGAGTGACCTGTTCTACTTGGTTTCCAGTTCGCTGACTGACTTATTCTCATAGCATTAATGGCTGCTGATGTGCGTATAAAGATGTCTAGCGGTAGCATGTTGAGAACAGCCTCGAGTCTTGCGGTTGGGGTTGTCCTCATTGCACTGGTGATGCCAATGCACGCTAGTCTTTGAACTTTGGTGATTGCCTTTAAGTTTGTGGTTTTGTTGACAGCTGGCCACCATACTAGATTGCCGTAAGTCAGTATGGGTCTAACTATAGCCATATACATCCATAGTATGATTTTGGGGGAGGGTCCCCAGGTTCTACCAAAAATTCTACTACATGAGTAAAAGGCTAATGTTGCTTCTTAATTCTTTCCTCTATATTTAATCTCCAATTGAGCTTTTTGTCAAGTTCAAGGCCCAGGTAATTGCGCTATCGGACAATCTGAGTGGGATACCATCAACAGAAGGTGTTCCAAACTCCGGTATTTTCCTCTTATTCGTAAAAAGTACGAGTTCGGTTTTTTGGGGATTAACCTTTAGACCGCAGGTCCTGGCCCATATGCTAAGAGTATTTAGGGCTCCATCACGTTGTTCGCTAAGGGTTGGCAGGAATTTACCTGTTGCAAGCAGCACGACGTCATCCGCGTACGCTGTAGCTGACCCCACTGTACCTTAGTTGCTGTAGTACCTCATTAAGAACAATGACCCAAAGCAGTGGGGAGATTACCCCGCCTTGACGGGTACCCCTAGAGGCGTATGCTCCGAGCTTTGAACCCTTAAGTTCGGTGGCTATATGTCGTTCCACGAGCATGCTAACAATCCAGTTAATTAGACTGATGTCGATGTTCAGGTTTCTTAGGGTTCTTAGAAACCTGGAACAGTTTTGAGAATTGGGATAATGATTGGTGCAGTTTTTTGCAGCATGATCGGTATAATCCCATCAAGTCCTGCGGATTTAAAGGGGGAGAACGATCCTATTGTCCACTCTATTCTGTCCTCTGTTACCAAATCCGCAGGGGGTTCCGATTCGCTGTGATTGCTGTTGTTAGTACTGCCACATGGTATGGTAGTGCACCTGGGAAGTGCGTTTTAATGAGCAATTCAATGGATTCCAAAGAAGACTCGGTCCAGTTTCCTTCGGTGTTCTTTAGGGAAGCTAGAGTCTTCGATTCTCTGGAGAGGATTTGCTCAATCTGGCCGTTTCTGTTATACCCTTAATCTCGTCGCAAAAGCGTTGCCACGACTGTCTTTTGGCTTTTTGCGTTGCACTCTTGAAGTTCCTCTGACTGGCTTTGTATAGCTCCCAGTCCGAGTCAGCTCCCATTGATTTCGCTAGATTCAAGGCTTTAGGTAAAGAGGGAGTGCAATGTTTCTCGAGTGTCATTAAAGTGGCCCGGGAATGCGTTGAAACATCTGGTGATTGGCAAATGGGAGTGATTGTTCCTCTTTTTAAAAAGGTGGACAAAAGTTATCGCACCAACCTGGAAAAGTCAACATTTGTGGAGATTCGTCTCTTTGTAAACAATAATATCTCCATTTTTTTCTCGCTAGGATTAATCTGTGAAGAAATACCCGACATTACAGTCGAAGAAGTTAGTGAGGCGGTCAAATACTCCAAAAAAACGTAAGGCCAGACGAGATGCCCTCTGAGTTCCGGAAAAAGATGGGAGACATCGGGTTCAGATGGCTCAGATTTTTCATCTCCCAATGCCGAATAAATGGAGGGAAAGTTACCTTCTCCCTTTATACAAAGGGAAGGGTGATACGCGAAACTGTGATAACTACCATTCGATCAAGCTGATGTCACACACCATGAAGATCGTTGACCGGGTATTAGGTGGCCGACTGCGAAAAATAATACGGCTATCTGATGATCAGTGCGGGTTTGTCTCGGGTAAATCAACCACAGATGCAATCCAAAGTATAAGGATCATAATGGAAAAACATCGTGATTCCTTAAGGGATTTGCATATTGTATTGGTTGACTTTGAAAAGGCATTCGACAGACAACCACGAGATCTGATATGGGTGGCGCTAAGACATCGAGGGGTTCCAGAAACCTATGTACAGATGATCATGGACATGTACGAAGGGGCAAAGACAAGAGTAAGATGCCCCGCTGGAGTAACCGAAGAGTTCCCAATCAAAGTCGGGGTGCACCAGGGAAGCGTTTTAAGTCCTTTGCTCTTTATTACAGTCCTTGATTATCTGCTTGAAGGTAAAGTGATGGACCCCAAGGTACATCAGTTATTCTTTGCTGACGATGGAGCCATCATAAGTGAGGATCCTACATCCCTGCAACAAGCACTTGATGTGTGGGTGGACGTTTTGAAGGGAAATGGGTATCGCATTAGTTAAAAAAAAAGACAGAGTACTTGTGCTGCCTGTTCTCTGATCCACTCAGGCCTATTCCAGACATTTATTTGAACGGAATAGTGCTTCCCAAGTGCGAAAAGTTCAAATATCTGGGATCTATGATCAATAGCAAAGCATCTTGTGATGACGACATCAATCATCGCGTAAGCGTAGGGTGGATGAAGTGGCGAGAAAACTCCGCTATCTTCTGTGACAGAAAAAATTCTAAGTTGAAAGGAAGGCTCTACACCGCAGTTGTGCGTTCAGCGCTCACATACGGTTCACAATGTTGGACGATGTACAAAACGTATGAGAGTAAATTAACGGCAGCTGATATGAAGATGCTTCGAATGACAGCAAGGGGGACAAAGCTTGATCGAATAAGAAGTTCGAAGGTCCGTGGAAGCTTTCACATCAAGGAAACCATCGTACAAAGAATAGAGCTCGACCGGCTCAGCTGGTATTGCCACGTTCAAAGAAGAGATCATTTGAACCCAGTTAAAAAGGCAATATCAATGCACGTTCCAAAGACATCGCGATATAGGAAAGGCATGCCTATAAACGCCTGGATTAGACAAATGCGACGACATCGGCATTTAATTGGCCTCAGTAACCGAGTAATCCAAAATCGGGAGGCCTGCCGATATTTTCTGAGGTCAAATAGGCGAACCCCACAGGCGGATCAGTAGAAATGCGGTGATGTGGGAGGGTTGTAATCCCTCGTTTTCGGATCATAACCTCGCTGATAAAAGGAAGAAGAAGAAGAAGATTAATCTGTGGTTTTCCATCCAGGGATGCATCCGCCTCAGTCTTTTTTTTCTTTTTTTTTGTGGCCTCATAACCTGATTTTTCTTTTTTTGGGCACCCTCGGTGTCTCGTCCTGTGATAACTACAGCAAAATCATCTGCGTAACCGACAAGAAAGGTGTCTTTCAGAATCTTAATGCGTAGAATCCCGTCATATGAGATATTCCATAGGGCGGGACCCAAAATTGAACCCTGCGCTGCTCCAGCCGTGATTATCTTCCTGCGTGGTCCCTACGTGGTTTTGTAGATTAGCTATCGATTTCTAATGTAATCTTTCACCATCCGTAAGAGATACTGTGGCATCTTGTAGGGCATCCAACATGTCACACCACCTGATGGAGTTGAAAGGGTTTTTCATATCCAATGTTGACAACAAGACAATCCTTCTGGAATAGTGGTTTTCCCGTTGGGCCAACTGAACTGCTGTGACCACTTCATCTACTGCTCCAATTGTAGAATGCTTCCTTCTGAAGCTATGCTGCCTCGCTGATAGGTCGCCTGCTCTTTGAACGACTGTAGGGAGTCGCGGCATCAGCAATCTCTCTAGGAACTTTCCTACCATGTTCAGCAAACATAAGTGTTTATACGCTGATGGTGCATTCGCATCGCCTTCTTCCTTGCTAATCAGTGCAAGGCGTTGCATTTTCCAGTTCTTGTGGAAGACTCCGACTTTTATGCAGCTTTTGTATATACTGAGCAACAGTCGGGGGCGCGTTCGAGTGATTGTCGTCAGTACTCGTTCGAACGTGTTAAAAATCTCTAAAGAAATAGTATAACGCATACAATGCACGAACGACGCAGTTGTGCCATTTATTTTCATTTTCTGCCCATGTATATTTTGTTGTCCTAATTTTAATGGATATTTTGTAAAAAAAAATGTTGAAACAAATGATACAATATTTACCTATAAATCTTGCTCAACGGAAATACCACTCTCCCGTTAAACTGTAAGTTGTTGTGACAGTTTTAATAAGAATGCTTCTTCGTTGAGAGTGTATTCAAGTGACGACAATTTAGATCAAAACAAGATTCAGTGACTCTGCTTAAATTGATTGAATTACACAACAAAAGATGCCCGAGACGTATACACTTCCTGTGAGATGTCTGTGAAATCAACAGTGGTTGTGTAACCAGATGTGGGGCAAATAAGATTCGAAGAACACACAATTTAATGGAATAATATGGTATACGTATTTCCTAAGTGAATGGATGATTTTAATGAACAATAAACGGAGACGGGCGGTGGGCATGACGAGTTTTATGCAATTTTTTATTGCTTCAGCTTTTAGTGGCTTGACAATGCGCCAAATTGTAAAGGTGATAGAAGAATTCATGGACCACTATTTTAATTGGGCCAAGTGGCTATGAGTACATATGAAGGAAAATTCCAAGCATTTGATTTGAGCACAGAAATCTCGAAATGAGACTTGCTACAGATGGCAGATTTTTAGGAAGAAGAATTGAAGTGCGATACAAAAATAACCCAACATTGTCAACTGACTAATTTCTGTTGAGTGACTCTTGCCTTTGTGTCCATGCATGAATAGTAGTTCGTATATAGCCTTAATTTATTGCTAGACAGATATACATAGATAGATGCAATAGCAGCCTTCTTCTTTGTCCTTATCTTTTCTGAATTAGTTAACCACATACTCGAATGTACCTTAGAAGTTTAGTTAATCTATTTTTCCTGGCCCTTCAGCTATCCCAGAAACCATTCAAGGTTATATGAAGTGTAAAACTTAAGAGTCGTTCGTGTTGGAAAAACAATGCAACAATGCCACCTAATTGGACTAGGTTATCTTTTGCGACCGTAGGGATGGCACGCATGCGATGCTCGGCTAAGCTCATCGTATTAACGCTATCAGTACTACTTAAGGGCAAGCACTTTGTGGCGAATATTACTTTGAACTGAGAGAGAAACGCTCAAATCAGCTTGTCACAGTCATCATTTAGCGTGGTGTTAGTTGTTAGTATTGTGAATATTTGTAAAGCCTAACACCTTACACAAAAAGACTGAACAAGTAAACAAAAAGCACATTGCATACTAAACAGAAGTATGAACTAAAAATGAATATGCTACGCATAAGTCAAACATTACACTAAACACTTACAACAAAGAAGTTAGTATCGTTTGTATAATTAATGTTTTAGATTTAATTTACTGCAGTTGTAATCGCCCCCTGGCAGCTGACCTCCTCGTGGTGGGGGGCGGGCAACGTGACCGGGATGTGCGGATGGGGTAACTTAAATAGTTATTCCCATCCATACAATCCAGTTACGGCTAACAAAGCGCACACCCCATGATGACAAGAAGGAATCGACCGGCCTCGGATATTGCCAAGCCTGATAAGCCAGGGCATCCTTTGGAGCCAGGCCTGACGGGTGTCAGTATGCGAGCGTCTGGTGGTCGACCTGTCCCGCTCGGCAGCCGGCCGGGTCAAACCCGAAATGGCTACGAGCTTCTTGTCAATGGTTTCGCGAACCATTACGGGGGTCAAGGGGTGAGCGCACTGTGCACCGATAGGGGCACAGATGGACTCTCTGAATTTCGACAACGGCATCGACTTAGGATAGGCACATGGAACGTCTCATCGCTCACAGGGAAGTATCTTGAGCTTGTTGGAGAGGCTGTTAAAAGACGACTAGATCTAGTTGGCGGCTCTTCAACAAAGCAGAGAGGTTCTAAAACTGTGGACCTTTCGGGTGGGTGGAAGCTCTTCCTGTCAGGAGTCGCACCCTCAATGTCCGCTCGGGCGGGAGTGGGGATACTCACAAGTCCCAGGTTGACAGACAGAGTATTGGAGTGGATACCATTAGGAGGGAGAGTCGCGATCTTAAAGCTCAAACTTGAAAGATGAACTCTGGCATTGGTGCAGGTGTATGCATCGAACCTTCAGTCAGAGTACGCAGCTTTCTTAGATGAAGTTGATGTTGCCCTTGAAAAGGTTGCAGATATGGATTCTTTTGTCCTGATGGGTGACTTCAATGCTCATGTGGGTGTAGATGTTATGACATGGGGGAGTGTGATTGGGAGGAACGGTGATCCTGATCAAAACGCGAACGGAGAGAGGTTGTTGGATTTTTGTTGTGAAAATGACTTATCCATCATGAACACTATCTTTCCGCACAAAGACATTCACAAATACACGTGGTACCGTCAGAGTCTTTAGCAGAAGTCGCTGATCGATTTCTTTGTGGGACCATCGTGTCTGAAGGGAATGGTTTGTGATGTTCGCGTATTGAGAGGGGCCGAACTGTCAACTGATCATCACTTAGTGCTGTGCAAATTGTATCTTAGCGAGAGAGTGCCTCCCCTACCAAAGCGTAAACCAAGAATGGTTACACGCATACGATGGGAGAGGTTACAGGACGATGAGATACGGGAGACATTTGCGCAGCAAATATCTGAGAGGTTTGAATGAATTCCAACTGTTCCATCAAATGTAGAGGAAGAATGGCAACTGTTTTCAACAGCGGTTATTGCCTCTGCGGGAGATGTTTGTGGAGTGAAGCGGCTGGTGGTGAGAAAAGAACTGCTTGGTTTAAAACGCCCGGAGTTCAAGAAGCCATCAGAGAGAAGAAGAGAGCCTTTAAGGTGTGGATTCACTTGGGGAACTCCGATTCTCGAAATCGGTACACTGAGGCGCGAAGAACTTGCAAATTAGCTGTGAAAACAGCGAAAGAACAGTCTTGGAAGGAGTTTGGCGAGAAATTGGAACGTGATCACAGATCTGCAAATAAGATGTTCTGGCAGACCGTCCGCCGACTCAGAGGAAGAAAGTTGAATATCGTTGAAGGAGTCAAATCCAAAGACGGTATACTTCTTTCCAATGAGGAGGACATCTTACGCAGATGGAGCGAGCGAGCGAATTGCTCAATCCCGAACAGGGCACCGAAGATGACAGACCTATGGTCGAGAGTTGGGCGGAAAGTAGTCCTACGGTAGAGGAAGTAACTTCGGCGATCAAAGCGCTAAAAGTTGGCAAATCTGCTGGTGTGGATGAAATTCGGCCAGAAATGCTCAAGGCTTTAGGTAAAGAGGGAGTTCAATGGCTCTCGCGTGTCATTAAAGTGGCCTGGGAATGCGGTGAAACACCTGGTGATTGGCAAATGGGGGTGATAGTTCCCCTTTTTAAAAAAGGGGACAAAAGAGATTGCGCCAACTATAGGCGTATATCTCTTTTAAGTCTCACTGGAAAAGTCTTCGCTAAGGTGCTAGAAACGCGTTCCGGAGCTGTGGTTGAGGACAGTTTGGGGGATGAACATTCTTTTTTTTTCGTGGGTAGGTGAAAATCTTCATGAGACACTATGAGACCGTGTACTCATAGTAGTGTCAGATTTCTACTGACTAAAAACACCCTTCCCTTCTTTTTGTTTACTACGACTAAGTTTGAACTTATCAAGTAGTTTAAGCTTCAGATTTATATTCGCGTGAGGCAGGTAGATTTTCAATAAAAGCACCTGCTGAAACCGTCATGACATGCGGCTTTTTGTCTTATTGCGCTAATTCGAACGGTTTCGTTCTTTGAAGTCGGCGCGAAAGATTTGTCACATCCAAAGCTTGGAGTATGGCACAGTTGCAATGGCCATGAAGACGAATACGAAGCTTGCGAGCGAAGTTTTTTATTTCGTCCTCCACGGTAGCTATCCATAAGTCTCTGTGGATATCATTGTTTCTGATATACCAGGGAGCGTTCACGATTATTCTTATAATTTTATTTTGGAATGATTGTATGAGATTCCTATTGCTTGGTTTGGTACAACCCCAGAGTTGTATACCGTACGTCCACACGGGTTTAAGCACTTGCTTATACAGAAGCAGTTTGTTATATATGCTTAGTTTGGAATATCTTTCAATTAGCCAATAGATTTCTCTAAGTCGATTTTCGACTTCGTCATATTTCTTTTTAACGTGAGGTTTCCATTTAAGTTTCGCATCTAGTGTCATTCCCAGATATTTAGCTTCGTTTGCATGCGGTATTTGTACCGAGTTAATGAAAACGGGAAGGTTGATTATTTTCTTGTAGGTGAAGTTAACATGCGTCGATTTGGTCTCGTTAAGAACAATGCGCCAAGTTTTTGTCCACTCACAGATTTTATCCAAGGCTCGTTGGAGTTTTGTGGTTGCTGACTCGATTGAACTTTCCGTTGCCAGAATAGCCGTATCGTCCGCGAACGTAGCTACAATAGTGCCTTCAGTTTGTGGTATGTCCCGAGTGTACAGCAAGAATAAGATAGGCCCAAGGACACTTCCTTGCGGAACTCCGGCGGCGATTTCTTTAAAATCAGAATATTCAGTTCCGTGCTTGACACGAAAAGGTCTGTTTTTAAGGTATGATTCTAAGATCTTATGAAGTTGCTCCGGAAGGATTCGTCTTAGCTTATAATTAAATCCATCGTGCCAAACCCTGTCGAAGGCTTGAGATACGTCAAGAAAAGCGCTAGAACAAATCTTTTTCTCCTCAAGGGCTTTTTCAATTTCGTCGGTTATTCTATAAACCTGGTCAATTGTGGAATGCTTGATTCTGAACCCGAATTGGTGGTGAGGTATTAGGCGTCTCTCTTCAATGACCGGAAGAATCCGTTTCAGTAGGAGTTTTTCAAATACCTTCGATATTATTGGTAGTAGCGATATCGGTCTGTACGATTTTTTGTCATTTGGAGATTTCCCCGGTTTCGGAACCATTATGACTTCTGTGACTTTCCATTGATTTGGAACGTATAATAATCTAAGGGAAGCATTTATTAAATAAAGCGATTTTAATAGTGCCTTTTTGGTAATTCCTTGAGGATTTGTCCGGTTATTAAATCATAGCCAGGAGCTTTATTGTTTTTCAGGTTTTTTATTGCCTGGCAAAGTTCTATAAGTGACACACTTTTTATTCTAAGGTTGTCAGATGTCGTAGTCGTACCGGTAAAATCGTCTACCAATGTTTCTCCATCAAATGGGTTAAAAGTCTCTTCTAAGTGCTCGGCAAATAGATCCGCTTTTTCTTTGTCACCTTTTGCCCATTCGTCGTTGTTTTTGGGGTTTTCTAATTCTTTTGACAGCTTTCCAGAGAGAGTAATTAGTGGTTTTTTCGGCGGTTAAACCTTCAAGATAAGCTAAAGTCTCTCGGTTTTTTAGGTCTTGGATCGCTTTTTTAAGCTTATTTCATAGGAAATTCGAGTGGGTTTTATGCTGGGGAGCGCGAGTTTGTTGCCATATTTTGCGTGCTCTCCTCTTTTCTCGAATAAGTTCTTTTATTTCCGGCGGATAATAAGCTTCATTGCATGGGACTTCTTTCCTCCTTGAAGGTGTATTTTTCCACGCGGCATTTTGTATTGATTCAATAAATTTGCCGAGCTCATCTTCTATTTCGAAGGGTGTTTTGAGCGATACATTTAAGACAATATTTTCTTCGCAATCAGTTCTAAAGTCGCGCCAGTTAGTTTTTTTGTTAGTTAATCTAGGCACACCTTCTACTGTCATTAGTCGGTCACTTATTGTCAAGATTACCGGCGAGTGATCTGAGGAGAGATCAAAGCTTTCCTCTACTTTCGCAAAATTTGAAGATACTCCTTTTGCTACGAAGAAGTCTATTAGGTCCGGTGTTTTTGCTGTATCAGAGGGCCAATACGTCGGTTTCCCCGTCGAAAAGAAATCAACCCCGAATTGCATACCGGCTTCGTACAGAAGTCTGCCTTTCCGTGAATTGGATTTGGAACCCCAAAAGGTGTGTATTGCGTTGAAATCGCCACCTATAATGAAATTCGATCCAAGTGAGTCAAGGAGACGTACAAAGTCGTTACTTCTAAACGTGCATCGCGGAGGACAATAAATGGACGCGATGTTGAAATACGAGTGCTTATTCTTAACTCGAACTGAACTTGTTTGCATTGTATCGATTTCAATCGTCGTATTTATGAAGTGCTCAATGCAGTCTTTAATGAATAAGGAGGATCCGCCTCTAGCTCTTCCGGAAGGGTGGTATGCGTGATAATCACGATACTCTCTTATTTTTACTCCGGATTCCTTTGTCAAATGAGTTTCAGAGATCAAGCAAATGTCAATGTTGTCGTTCCGTAAGAATGCTTCTAATTCGGCGTTTTTTTGTAGAAGGCCGTTTGCGTTCCATGTTAAAAATTTTAGCAACTAATTCATATTCATATGGGAGTTCCTTTTTGGCGAGGTTTTAACTCGAGCTTGCTCAATTTATCAAATATGACTTTGTTTACCTTCGGTTGCTCCTCAAGTTTCGCAAGAATTATAGAGACGACTTGGGAGACTGGGTCTACCGTAACACCGCTTTGCTTGGTTTCTAGCGACGCAGCTTGAGCATATGTTAGCGTCTCTGGAGATTGTGGCTTTTCCTTTGATTTTGCCGAAGGAACTTTACTTTGCTCGACTCTCGTCTTAACTTTGACGTGTTTATTAACGGTCGTTACCCTTGGCTTAGCGATTTCACGACTATTTTTAACCGGTTCTGCGTTCTGGCGTTGAATATTTTTAAATGTGTCTCGCCTTTTTTGAAGATCTTTTGCCACTTCGTAACCTCGATAGTTCGCTGGGTGCTTTCCTTTGCAGTTAATGCAGGTAGCCGGGGCCTGCTTATTTAGGTCACACTTTTCCGAGAGATGGTTACCAGCACATTTTACGCATCTCGGCTCTTTTTGACAATACGACTATGTGTGATTAAAGCCTTGACAGCGTTTACACTGAGGTATCGATCTCGTACTCGTACGCATAGGCTCAATCTTGACTACGATATTCAGAATAGTTTTAACGTTATAAATATCGTCTACATTTTCGTTCCTGTCAAAGGTAAGCATAAAGAGCGGGAGTCCATGCTTGACCATGATTTCCTGGCCTTGTTCCGTTTGTTGCTTCACCTTTTTGATAATATTGACGGCATTAAGATGAACAGTGCGGTTTTCGTCCCGGTAGAAGCACAACCGACCAGTTGTTCACTCTCAGAATGGTTCTTGAGAAGGCCTGGGAATATGCCAAACCTGTCTACACTTGTTTTGTGGATTTGGAAAAAGCATATGATAGGGTTCCTCGAGGAAAACTCTGGAGTGTTCTGCAAGAGTATGGGATTGCTGGTTCCCTGTTAAGGGCGATTCATTCTTTATATACAAACTGTAGAAGCTGTGTTCGGATAAACGGTGTTAAATCAATACCTTTCACTGTGGGCGTTGGACTCCGCCAGGGGTGCGTTTTGTCACCTCTCCTCTTCATTGTATATATCGATTGGATGCTACAGCGCAGCCGTGGCGGGGGATGTTTCAAAGTGGGAGACCTAAGGATTAGTCATCTGCTCTTTGCGGATGATTTGGTTATCCTTGGGTCCTCTCAAACCGAACTTCAGCGCGCACTCGAAAGGTTTGTAGCCGTTTGTGATGATGCTGGAATGAAGATCAACGTGAATAAATCGGAAGTAATGGTCGTTTCCAAAAAACCCATTCAGTGCAGTCTGCATGTTAGTAGAGTTCCACTGAAGCAGGTGGAGAAGTTTAAGTACCTCGGGGTTTTATTCACGAGTGATGGGAGGAGCAATGCCAAGTTATCCTGTAGAATTGGTCAGGCTGGATCAATTTTGAGAGAGCATGGCCAATCTGTTATAAGGAAGGCCGAACTTAGTGTTCAAGCTAAGCTATCGGTTTTTAACTCGGTGTATGTTCCAACTCTCACCTATGGTCCTATGAAATTTGGGTAGTGAGTAAAAGAATAAGATCGCGGATACAAGCTGCCGAAATGAGGTTCCTTCGCGGTGTTGTTGGAATAACTCGTAGGGATCGAGTGCGCAACACCAGAGTACGCGAGGCGCTCAACGTTGAGCAGCTACTTCTCCGAACGGAACGATCTATGCTTCGATGGTTTGGTCACGTAATGCGTATGCCCCCAGACCGGCTTCCAAGACGCGCCATGGTTGTCGTGCCATCAGGTAGGCGACTTCGCGGAAGGCCTAGAAATAGATGGTTGGATCATGTCCGACATCTCTCCTGGAGCCGCTTAGGGATTCCTCCTGATGAATTAGAGTCAATGGCGGAGGATCGAGAAGGATGGAGAGTCCACCTGAGCATCGTACCCCCGCGACCCTCATGAAGGATTAGCGGGCCATTGAAAATGAATGAATGAAAGAATAGTTGTTATCAAAATTGTCGAGGCTACTATTTACTTCCTTCGCCATAAGCGTAATAGGTTCGTTAGAACCGTAGTTCATTCGGTGGAATTTAAGCAGAAAATCTCGATGTTTCTGGAGTTGTAGCATCTTACATTTAAACCGACTTCATTTAAAAGAACCGGCGAGTCAATAAAACCATTTACCAGTTGGTGTAAGAATACTACATCACATACTTTCCCACGTTTCTCCAAAGAATGACGATTTAAGAGAAGAAGGCGGTCCCAATATGATGGAAGACGTGTTGAGCCTACAGTTTAAATGGCGAAGTGCGAATCGGACAAACTTACGCTGTACCGATTTAATACGGTTAATGCGTACGGCATGCATTGGAGACCAAATATGGGACGAGGTGGGACGTGTTACCACATGAAGCCTGTCAAAAATGAAAATAAATCCTGCCAGAAAATAACAAACACTTAAGCATATGTCTACTCCTGATCAACTCACTTGCCAGACACCTGTTAGATTTGGTATCTGCGGTAGGATAGTTCTTCTCCTACCTAGTATTGCCAACGCTCATTGAAGCTTACAGCTTCACACCAATGTCAGCGGTTGACCTTTACAATTTCTTGCTGACCCTTTCTACTATTTTCACTCAACTCACTCTTTTCTTCATCACTCCTCTAGAATGGTCTTTAGCTAATTTCGTCCAATTGCGCACTCCAAATGGTCGAGGTCCCTTTGAACTTGTGCGCGGCACCTACGGCCAGGAGAGTCTCTACTGCATCGTCCCTCCGGATTCGATTCGAGGGCTCTGTGGGCCGGAGCGTTGGTGTCCATTCGCTCTACATGTCCTAGCCATCTCACACGTCCAATACGCAGTTCTTTGACTAGTTCGATGTCGCTGTACAGCTCGTATAGTTCGTTATTGAATCTTCTCCTCCAAAATCCGTCAACGCAAACGGGACCAAATATCTTACGAAGAATATTTCTCTCAGGGAACGAGCAGGGATATCTTGAATCCCTTTTAATAAAGTCCATATTTCAGCGCCGTAAAGCGGGACTGGATTGATTAGGGTCTTATATAAAGTGTCCTCAGTTGTTCGAGACAGGGCTTTACTGTTGAATTGCCTTATAAGCCTGAAAAAAAAACAGCGATTGGCAAGAGTTATCCTTCGCTTGATTTCTTGTAGGTAGACAAAGTGCCTTACTACCTCGAAGTTATAGCTGCCCACTGTGACGTCGATGTTGATTGTCTCTTCTTGGTGACAGCATATCGTTTATCGCTAAATCCATATTGATCACTTCCGCGTCAATTCTTGCAAACGCACCGGTGATAGCCCACTGAGTTCTTCCAATAACGTCAAGCAGTTGTACGGACTTTTGATAGATTGGGCACAATCTATTGCATTGGATTGAATTCTGCACAATCCGGTCAAGTACAATATTAAAAAAGTCACATGACAGCGCGTCAGCTTGTCTAAAACCGTCCTTGATATCAAAGGCCTCGATGAGGCCATTACCGAACTTGATGAAGTAGCGAGCGTTCTCCACCTTCATCCTACACAGATGAATAAGTTTATATACATGTCTCTATAAAGTTCTTGGTACGTACGTGTATACGTACGCTCTCTTCCAATTGATCACCAGCTGAATTGAAAAGTTCAGCCGGTAAGCCGTCAGGTCCAGCTGCCTTATTAGACATCAGCTTCACCTGGGTCAGGTGGAACGACATTTTGACTATCATCATATATGTTGAATGGTTCACATTGCCTGACAGCGGGATGTTGGTCTTCGTTGTCGTTATATAGTCTGGAGAAGTAGTTTTCCCATATTCTCAGCACCGACTGTGATTCTACTTCAAGGTTCCCATTTTCATCTCTACAGGTTTTTGTATGGGTTTTGCCTCTCTGACACGTTCTTTTTACCTTTTGGTAAAGCTTCCGTACATTGTTTCTCTCTCATGCTTTTCTTCTTCTTTTGGAGAAGCCGATGTTCTTCGCGTTTCTTTTGCTCATAGAGCTCACGAGCAGCTCTATGCCTCTTGTTTTGCTGCATGCACTCGCCGGCATTCTTCGTTAAACCAGGGGTTTTGCGGTGGTGAGCGAACGAGACCCAGCACATTAGTCGCGGCGTTTCTGATGGTATGTTGGCAGCGTTACCACTGGTCTTCTTGATTGAGAGATTTCGGGATACGCGTTCAGTGAAGACTCTGGCGGTCTCTTGCGATTGTAGCTTTTCGTTAAATTTTCTCACAGCGATTCTTCCTTATTGCTCAGTTTGGGATATCCGCATTCGTACCTTGACTACAACAAGGTAATGATCCGAGTTTATATTGGCCGCTCGGAAGGTCCGGACATCCAGAATACTGGTGGCATGTCTTGCGTCGATCGCATGATCAATTTGGTTGATCGCTACATGATAATTGGACCGCCATGTCTGCTTGTAAAGACTGAGATGAGAGAATCATGTGCATGCTAAGGCAACGTTTCGCTCCACAGCGAATTTAATTAGCCTTAGTCCGTTGTCAGGCGTGGTGGCGTGTAGGTTATGTTTACCGGCTGGCCCACTTAAGACGCCCTCCTTTCCTATTTTTCTGTTAAAATCGCTCAATACGATTTTGACGTCGTATTAAGGACATTGCTCGTGTGTTTTGTCGAGAAGTTCGTAGAAACAATCTTCGATGACAGGGTCCTTTTGTTTCGTGGAGGCTCACATGACGGAAGCTTAAGACTTTTTGCCTAAGTCTGGCGCGTATAGCAAATCCGCATCCGAATAAGCGGTGCTTGTTGTCTCTATGGCAGTCACCGAAGTAGATGTCACATTTGTTTATCCTCTTTTTGCCCGGCCTATCCCATCGCACTTCCTGGATGACGGTAATATCTGCTTTATAGCAGTCTAGGGCCTCTGCTAATTGGCAGAACATTTAATTTCCTAAACACTTGGCTCAGAGAAGTTCAGCGTCTGTACTTAATTGCTGGATTTTAGATAATAAGCTTGCAGATTAGGTGCTTCAAATATGTTCTTCATTCATTGGCTTCTAAACTTCCTAATCTAAAATATATTTAGCCTACTGCTAACCAAATGTTGAAATCAATTCCGGATTGCAGGTATTGTATAACTAAAGGAAAAGTATTAGTAAAGCGAAAGTTACTGATTCGAAAATGTTGATGAATCTTGAAAATAATACTATAAATACTCGAAAATTTGCATCCGTACATGCGCCCGTATTGCAGCCGCACTGAATTGTACGCCCGTTGGAAAAAGTGGATTTCCTCAAAAACATTTATTACAAACTTGCTTAGATTTTGTTTTAATTTTTTCAAGTGCTATCCGCTAGCCTTTCAAGTTTTTGGTCAGATATTCATACAGCGTTACTTTACCCATCAACTGCTTTTCAAAAACTGGCTTTTTATTTGTTTTTGTTTGCAAAATATGACACTCAAGTTTGAAATTTTTTTTTTTTTTTTTTTTTTTTTCCGAGGGTAGGTGAAAATCTTCAACAAGACACTATGAGGATCGACAGCGCGTGCTCATAGTAGTGTGGGATTCTTACCCACTAAAAAACCTCCCTTCAAAACAGAATTGTTTTCATTTTTTACTACAACTAAGTATTCGACTTATCAAGTAGTTTTCATTTCACGTAATAAGGACGTTTTGCAGGGACCTTCCCATTAGAAGTTCCTGCCAGATCCGCAGTTTAGACGCGGTTACTTATCGCGCTAAGTCTAAAGGTTTGGTTTTTTGTAGACGGCGCAGTAAATTTCTTTCTTCCAAAACTTGGAGGACTGTAATATTTACGTGACTTTCTAGCCGACTTCTATGCTTTCTCGCGTAGGTTCGAATTTCGTCTTCTATAGTTTTAATGCCAAGATCTCTATGGATATCGCTATTTCGGATATACCATGGCGCATTAACAATACCTCTTAGCACTTTGTTCTCAAAAGTTTGTAAAATTTTAATGTTACTTCTTTTGGTACAACCCCAGAGTTGTATACCATATGTCCATATAGGCTTTAGCACCTGCTTACATAAAAGCAGTTTGTTATATATATTAAGCTTGGAATATTTTCCAAGTAACCAATACATTTCTCGATATTTATTATCTAATTCTTTGCGTTTTTTCTTTACGTGCGTTTTCCATTTCAGCTTTGTATCAAGTGTCATTCCAAGATACTTAGCCTCGTTTGCAAACGGGATTTGAACCGAGTTTGAAAAGATCGGCAAATTATTCATTTTCTTATAAGTAAAATTTACATGAACAGATTTGGTCTCATTGAGTGCGATACGCCAAATCTTTGTCCATTCATTTACTCTATTCAAAGCTTCTTGCAGTTTTTCTGTAGAATCTTCGACCGTTTTACCTACTGTCAAGATAGCAGTGTCGTCGGCAAATGTAGCTAGCTCAGTGCCTTCTACTTGCGGTATATCACGAGTGTATAATAGATATAAGACTGGACCAAGAACGCTTCCTTGCGGCACCCCAGCCATTATTTCCTTAAAATCAGAATATTCGTTTCCACATTTGACGCGGAATAGTCTATTCGTAAGGTAGTTCTTCAAAATATTATATAGGTGCTCTGGCAGAACTTGTCGTAATTTAAACTTTAAGCCTTCGTGCCAGACCTTGACAAAGGCTTGAGAGACGTCAAGAAATACGCTTGAACAAATCTTTTTTTCTTTAAGTGACTTTTCGATTACATGTGTTATTCGATGTACTTGTTCAACTGTAGAATGCTTACTTCTGAATCCGAATTGATGATCCGGAATGAGATGCCCTTCTTCTTTTACCGGCTGTATTCGCCTAATCAATATTCTCTCGAACACCTTGGATATAATTGGAAGAAGCGAAATCGGTCTATAAGACGTTTTTTCATTCGGCGGTTTTCCGGGCTTAAGGACCATTATGACTTCGGCGACTTTCCATTGACTGGGAACATATTCTAGTCTAAGCGCGGTGTTTATAATGAACAGAAGCTTGATTAGAGCTTTTCTTGGTAGTGCTTTAAGAACCTCTCCCATAATTAGGTCGTATCCAGGAGCCTTCTTTGGTTTAAGTTTCTTAATTTCTTCCTTAATTTCGGTAAGCGTTGCATTTCTTATTACGCTATTGTCTATATACGACGTATTTATATTTTCAATAAGAGCTTGTCCATCAAACGGTTTGAAAGTTTCTTCCAGGTGGGCGGCAAAAACTTGCGCTTTCTCTTTATCATGCCTGGCCCATTCGTCTTGATTTTTCTTAATTGGCGCGGCTTGAATTTGAGATTTTTTAATACCTTTTATAGCCTTCCAAAGCGAATAGTAAGAATCTTTTTCTGCCGTTAAGCTTTCTAGGTAAGTTTGTATTTCATTATTCTTAAGGTCTTTAATAGATCGTTTTAGTGAGTTGCAGAAACGGTTAAGATGTGCTTTATGTTGCGGAGCCCGAGTTTGTTGCCATCTTTTACGCGCTTTTCTCTTCTCCTTAATCATCTCTTTTATTTCCTGCGGATAAATTTTAATGTAACTGGCCGGGGTTCTCTTTAGTTTGGGAGTATTCTTCCACGCGGCATCCTGTAAGATTTCGACGAAGCGATCTACTTCAACTTCAAGTTCATAGGGCGTTTTAAGTGATACGCTCAGCTCAATATTTGCTTCAATATCTTTTTTAAAGCCGTCCCAATTAGTTTTCGCGCCAGTTAATCTGGCCGGTCCTACTTTTTTAATCAAAGCTTCGCTTATCGTCATAATGATTGGAGAATGATCAGAGGAGAGATCAAAGCTTTCTTCAACTTTTATACAGTTGCCAGATATTCCTTTAACAACAAAGAAATCAATCAGATCTGGTATCTTATTTCTATCAGTTGGCCAATATGTTGGTTTACCCGTCGAGTAAAAATCACAACTGAATTGCATACCCGCATTATAAAGCTTTCTACCTTTCTGAGAGGCGTACCTTGAGCCCCAGAAGGGGTGTTTCGCGTTGAAGTCACCACCAATAATAAAATTTGGTTTAAGGAAGTTGAAGATGTTTGTGAAATCACTTTCTTCAAGTTTACATCGCAGTGGACAATATATAGACGAAATGTTGAAAGCAAAATGTCTATTTCTAACGCGTACCGTGCTTACTTGCATTGCTTCTAATTCAATTTTTATTTCCGCTGAGTGTTCGATATTTTCTTTTATAAACAAAGATGATCCGCCTCTGGCTCTTTCCGATGGGTGAAAGGCGTGATATCCGCTATATCCCCTTATCTTAATATTCGATTGCCTTTTCAGATGAGTTTCACAGACCAAGCATATATCAATATCTTTCTCTCGCATAAATATTTCTAACTCGTCGAGTCTTTGTATGAGCCCGTTAGCGTTCCAAGTAAGAATTTTAAGCGTTTCTTTCATATTCTGGTTGAAGTGCGCGTGTTATGAATGTTGTTTTCTAGTGCAACAAGTCTCTCGAAAATTAGTTTATTTGTTTTGCATTGCTCTTCAAGTTTCGCAAGAATTAGGGAAAAAACATTGGATACATGATCTTGTGAACTACTTCTATCACCATTTTTCAATGTCGCAACTTGAGAAGGAGTCTTTACATTAAAGTTTGGACGGTTTCTTGCTTTGATCTCCCGTGAGTTGTCGGTCGTGTACGTACCCTTAACTGTCTTCGCCGCTTGAGCATAAGACTGCACGCCAATATTCGAAGATTTTGCTTCTGTTACCTTATCTCTATTACTTTCGGATTTTTTATCATTAACCGATCTTAAGTTAATATTGACGGACTTTCTATCTTTCGCTGCTTTTTTCGTAGCTATTTTGGGTCTGTTCTTGATTGGTTTCATATTCGGACGCATCGAATTTTTTAGCGTGTCGCGGCGTTTTTGAAGCTCTTTCGCCACTTCGCAACCTCTATAGTTCGCAAGATGTTTTCCTTTGCAATTTATACAAGTGGCTGGGGTTTGCTTGTTTAGGTGACACTCTTCCGAGAGATGCTTACCTGCGCATTTGACGCATCGCGGCTCTTTCTGGCAGTAAGTCTGCGTATGATTGAAGCTTCGACAGCGCTTACACTGCGGGATCGATCTGGAGGTCTTACGCATGGGTTCGATTTTGACCACGATGTTTAGAATAGTCTTGATACCATATATAATATCTTTATTTTCGTCTTTATCAAAACTAAGCATGAATAGTGGAAGTCCGCGCTTTACCAATTTTTCATGATCTCCCTCCGACTGTTGCTTCTCCTTCTTGATAATATTGACTGCATCAAGGATTTTAAAGCCTTTGCCTTGAAGGTCGTGCATTACATCTTCTTTAGTGCACGAGGGGTGGAGTCCCCTTGCTACAACACGCAGTGGTCTTTCTAACTTATTTTCATAAGTATACCACTGAATCTTTTCGGCATTCAATTTTTTAGATACTGATCGGTAACCGTCGGCATCATCGACATTGATTTTCCACGTATTGTTTCGCAGAGATGTCACCTTAAACTTCGATGCCAGAGTTCTTTTAAGGAGGCAATGCAACTTATTATAGTCCGTAATTCCAACGACGTTTTTCGGTGGCGGAGGACGTAATTTTGGTTGTTGTTGCTTATCTTGCATCTCCTTGCGCTTTTCATTTTTTTGTGGCTCGACTTCCGGTGAGGAACCAGCTTTGCGTTTTTTGCTAGGTCGTTTCTTTTCGACCCAATTCGTTTCGCGTGTTAGCTCTTCTTCATCCGTCTGGTATTCGCGACTAGGTGAGCGATGTGGGCTAACTGTATTTTCTTTTTTAGGTACGTGTTTTTTAGGGCATTATTTTCTTGCCTGAGTAAATCTACCTCTTTCTTAAGCTCACGATAGAGTAGCTCCATTTCGCTAAGCTTGGTACGGAGTACGTCGTTTTCCTCCTCAATGATTTTAGATTTCGCTGAGTCCCGTTTTTCACGCGTTTGCGCTTCCGGCGGACTTCTTTTTCCGGAGACGTTCGATCTTCTTGGTGGAGATCGAGATACCCTTGTACTTTTTGAAAAGGGATTTATAAGGTGCAATAAATGGCTCTCCCCAGAATCCGTAGAGCCGACCTCTGAAGAGGGTGGACTTTCCAGTTTACCTGGACTGCCACCTGGGGTATTTAAATCTTTTGTTTTGTTCATTGCATGTTTTTTGTATGGTTTAGCATTTAGTATTCTTAATATGTCGTCCATTCTAATCTGAAAACTGTGCCAAAAGATGTTTCTCTTTGGTTGCTCCATCTCAGCATGGGACCGCGTATGCCAGAGATCAAACATCCCAGCTATTGGTGCCAAGAGATTATGCTCGCCTGGAGCGCAGAGCAAGTTTAACGCCCATGTACTGAGATCCTTCGATTTTATGAGTATCTAGTCACTAGGAGTAATGAAAAGTCTTAAAAATCGGATCTAACGAAAGAAAAACATTTATTACATATGGGGTAGAGTGGTTAAAATGAAAGTTTCGATTTCAATTCAATGTTATCCCCAGTTATCTGACGTATCCTCAGGCTGCAGTCAAAGCAACCAAGCGGAACGACGGGCCACCCTCTGATCCTTTGAAAAAAATTGTGAACTGCATCTACGCTAAGTTCGAGGAACAATGCGAAATGAACAAACGAATTCTCTAACGTCTTAGTAACGTCGAAAGCTGTTGTATGGCTGATTTTATATCTAAATCTAAGTAGACATGGACTCTTTGCTTAAAATAGTAACATGGAATGCAACTGGACTCTTACAAAAATCTAACGAATTAGAAATATTTCTAATAAGAGAAAATATCGACATATGTTTGATCTCCGAAACCCATCTAACAAGGGAATCGCAAATAAAGACAAGAGGTTACGCTGGTTACCACGCCCATCATCCTTCTGATAGAGCGCGGGGCGGTTCGTCCTTATTCATTAAAACTAACATCAAACACTCAGTCGATATTATCATAAAGCTGGAAAAACTTCAGTTGTGCGCGGTAAGGGTTAAAAATAAACACCTCAGCTACAATATAGCAGCATAAAACGGTCCTTAACCGACGTTGCAATCGGCTTAGAGATAGTATTCGCGAATTTAAAAGCAAAAAGATAGCGACCTATCTGTGAAAATCTTTCCGGTAAAAGAGAATCAAATTATTCGCTTTGGAAAGCGCTAAAGGCATCCGGACACCTCAAATGCATGCGCCACCAATTCGGAAAAACGATGGAAACTGGGCCAAGAGCGGCAAAAAAAAAAGGCAGAACTTTTTGCTTTGCATATAGGAGAAAAGCTTAAGCCGTTCGACGGCCCTTCGTTAACGTCCGACTCCCCAGTCACGACATCTGACAACTTTAAAGTAAAAAAAGTTGCATTGATTGAACTGAGGGAAGTGATTAAAAATGTAAAGACGAAAAAAGCTCCGGGTTACGACTTGATAACGGCGCAGGTAGTCAAGGAATTGCCGAATAAAGCTATTTTCAAACTGCTCTATTTGATCAACGCTTCTTTCAGATTGCTCTATGTTCCGAGACAATGGAAAGTCACCGAGATTATAATCGCCCCGAAACCAGGGAAACTTAGTGAATACCTTGCGCGAGCTGCTCCGACATATTCGGATCACAGGTCGGTAAAGAATTTTCAATGTTGGTCAGGACATTGGAATAGAGATGGTGGCGTGGGAGCCCTTAATGGGCCAATGGTAGCGCTCATACTCCCGTAGTGGACTACTGGCACCGGTGAACTCGGCCCCTCTTCCTAGGGGAATAATTAAGGAACTGGCCCTCCAAGTTGGGGGTTGTGCCGTCGATGTAACTTCCTTACAACGTAAAAAATCGATGGTTCCGAAACAACCAAAAGCCTCGGAAAAGGATGACTCAACTAATGACGACCCCAGCAAACGAAATAAGGACAACGACCTTCGGATCTGTTCGTGGAATGTTCTGTCCCTTTACAGACCAAGTGCAGCCGAACAACTAGCAGGGGCCCTAGACTGCTATAAAGCAGATATTACCGCCATCCAGGAAGTGCGATGGGATGGGCCGGCAATAAGAGGATGAAAAACTGTGAAATCTACTGCTGTGATTGCTACAGAGGCAACAGGCAACGCTTATTCGGATGCGGATTTGTCATACGCGGCAGACTTATGCAAGAAGTCTTAAGCTTCCGACACATAAGCGAGCGTATTATGACTATCCGGTTCAAGGCTAAATCCGCTAACAAAAGCCTAATATGTGTTCATGCCCCCACGGACGAAGAGGACCCTGCCACCAAAGAGTGTTTCTACGAGCTCCTCGACAAAACATACGAGCAATGTCCTAAATACGACGTTAAATTCGTATTGGGCGATTTTAACGCCAAAATAGGAAAGGAGGACGTCGTAAGCATAGCCTACACGACACCACGTCTGATAACGGACTAAGGCTAATTGATTTCGCTGTTGAGCGAAATGTCACCATAGCAAGCACATGGTTTCCTCATCTCGATATTCATAAGCAGACATGGCGGTCCAATGATCATGCAACGAGCAACCAAATTGATCATATTGCGATCGACGCATGACATGCCTCCAGTATTCTGGATGTCCGGACCTTCCGAGCAGCCAACATAGACTCGGATCATTACCTTGTTGTAGCCAAGGTACGAATGCGGATATCCCAATCTGAGCTACAAAGAAGAATCACTGTGAGAAAATTGAACGTCGAAAAGCTGCAATCGCAAGAGACCGCCAGACTCTTCGCTAAACGCGTATCCTGAAATTTCTCAATCACCTCTATGCCACCAGCATCAAGTGCCGAAGACCAGTGGCAACGCTGCCAACATGCCATCAGAAACGCCGCGACTGATGTGCTGGGTCTCGCTCGCCCACCACCGCGAAACCCCTGGTTTGACGAAGAATGCCGGTGAGTGCATGCAGCAAAACAAGAGGCATACAAAGCGGCGCTGCAAAGGAAAACGAGAGCTGCTCTTGAGCTCTACGAGCAAAAGAGACGGGAAGAACATCGGCTTCTCCAAAAGAAGAAGAAAGAGCATGAGAAGCGCGCGTTTGAGAATATCGAGAGTTTATACTCTAGGAACAATGTACGGAGGTTTTACCAAAAGGTAAAAAGAACGTGTCAGAGAGGCAAAACCCATACAAAAGCCTGTAGAGATGAAAATGGAAACCTCGTAGCAGAATCACAGTCGGTGCTGAGAATATGGAAAAACTACTTCTGCAGACTGTATAACGGCGACGAAGACCAACATCAGTTTGAGCACCAAAATAAGACTGTTCCGCTCCAACGTTGAATCCGTGCTACTATATGGTTGCAGCACGTGGAGATTGACCACTACTATCACCAGAAAGCTGCAAACGTTTGTTAATATGTGCTTGCGCAATATCTTAAGGATTTTCTGGCCCAATCGTATCTCTAAAGAACACATTTATGAGAGAACGAGTCAGGAACCAATAGGCACAACAATCCATTGACGGAAGTGGCAGTGGATTGGTCACATGTTCCGAAAGGGTTACAGTTCCATAGCGAACCATGCTATGCAATGGAACCCTCTAACTCAGGATGGCAGAAGACCTGGCAGTCCGAGGAGTACATGGCGCAGAACAGTCGAGAAGGAGGCACGGCAGTTAGGGAAAAGTTGGGGAGAACTCAGACACATTGCCAGAAAACGTACACGATGGCGCGTAGGCGTAGTAGAGGCCCTAGGACACACAAGGGGATACATATAAGATCTTGATCATCCTGCTTTACGGCGCTGAAACATGGACTTTATTAAAAGAGGATGAAGATATCCTTGGTCGCTTCGAGAGAAAAATTCTTCGTAAGGTTTTCGGTTTGTAGTGCGCAACTGGAGGCAATTAGCTAAAGACCGAGCTAAATGGAGAGGTAAGTAAGTAAGAAACGTCTACAGCCCGTAATCGACGAAAGACGTCTCATTCCTGACCATCAGTTTGGATTTAGAATTAAACATTCTACAATTGACCAAGTTCACAAAATAACTGACGTGATTGAGAAAGCTCTGGAAGAAAAAAAGATTTGTTGTGGTGTATTCCTTGACGTCTCACAAGTTTTCGGTAAGGTTTGGCACGAAGGCTTGGAGTATAAATTGCAACGACTACTGCCACGGCAACTCTTTTTAATCTTACGATCGTACCTCACCGAGAGACTCTTTCGCGTTAAGCACGGCAACCATTACTCTGACTTCAAGGAGATTGCAGCCGGAGTCCCGCAAGGAAGTGTCCTTGGACCACTTCTTTATGAGCTCTACGCGCGTGACATCCCGCAAGAAAGAAACTGCGTCGTCGCCACGTTTGCGGACGATACGGCGATATTGACAACGGGCAATACCATTGAAGCAGCAACCGGAAAGCTTCAACATGCTATTAATAAAGTCCACGCTTGGACGAATTCTTGGCGTATCGTGCTGAACGAAAGCAAATCTACTCACGTCAACTTTACCTATAAAAAAGTGGATAGATTGCCTGTATATCTAAACTCGGCTCTAATACCGTACACAAACGAAGCAAAATATCTAGGAATGACTCTAGATGTCAAGCTCAAATGGAAATCGCACGTGAAAAAGAAACGCGACGAACTTCAAAACAAATACCGACAAATGTACTGGCTACTCGGAAAACATTCGAAGTTAAGCCTACATAACAAACTGCTTATCTATAAGCAAGTGCTAAAGCCAGTGTGGACGTATGGTATACAACTATGGGGTTGTACCAAGAAAAGAAATAGAAACATCATACAAACTTTCGAAAATAAAGTTCTTAGAACGATCGTTAACGCACCGTGGTATGTACGTAACGAAGATATTCATCGGTATCTGGGAATTCCCAGCGTCGTCGAAGAGATAACAAAATTTGCGCGTAAACACAAAGATCGTGTTCACGGCCATTGTAACCGTACTATCACTCAACCTTTTGACCTTTCGTCATAGCATATGAAGGTCGTGTAAAAGGCAGGAACTTTCATTGGAATTTTTGTGGGTGCCGTGGCGTAAGTGGTTAGTGTGTCGGGTCACTACGCATGAGGTTCCAAGTTCGAATCCCAGAAAATACCAAAAAAAGTTTTTCCACGGTCCCACCTCTCGCGAGCGTTTGACAAACATCCGAGAGTATTGTTGTCATGAAAAAGCTTCTCAAATCGCCGTTCGGATTCGGCATTAAACTGTAGGTCCCTTCCATTCGTGTGAAAAATATAACGCACACAACATTAGTGGTTGCAAGAAGCTAGGCCCTGGCACTTTAAAGAGCTGTTGCGCCAAATATTTGTGTTTGTATTTGTATTTCATTGGAATTTAACCTGTCTAAAGTGCTACATTTATTTTTAATCACATACGAACATTTTTTTCTATAATCACGATTATCGTAAGCGAAAATAAAACTGCTGGATAAGCACTGGCTTAGTTGAAGTATTAATTTTGAAGAGAGGTGTTTTTTTAGTGAGTAAAAATCTCACACTACCATAAGCATGCGCGGTCGGGCCTTTTGGCGTCTTTGGAAGATTTTTCACCTGCACTCGGCAAAAAAAAAAATAAATAAAAAAAATCGAGGTATAAGCCCACGGACCAAAGGTTTAATAAATCGGTCTAGTCGTTCAGGTTGTAATCGAATAAGGCTCGAACGACTGTCGCAGAGCATGCGACCCTGCCTTCCATCCTTAGTTCAATGTCGAATTTCAAAACACCTTTTCGTATTTCAATACATTTTCAAACTTAAGCATCCGTTTTATGTTATGTTTGGTAGATAGGTGCTTTGTGACAAAAGAGTCACTGCTCACTTAGATCGACAGTTCGGGTCTGTTGTGCCAAATGATTTAACCCTCGAAACACTGTTGAGATGGTCCGCTGTTAGAACCACCCCGATAGTTATATAAATCTCAGGAGGTCCATCAGTTCAACATTAGCTAAGTCATCCAGCTTTAAGAAGATGTAATTACCAAGAGTCCTCATTCTTCTGGCGGATAGGACAGGACAATCACAGAGCAGATAACGAACAGATTCAATTTCTCTTCGTCCCTGTAATTTCTATAACAGTCGTTGTGCAGTACACCGAGTCATTTCGCATGAATGCCAATGGCACAGTGACCAGTAGTTATGACGACTAACATTCACCAGAGAGATTGATCTATTCTTGCTAAAAGCCGGCCATAGAGTTTCCAGGTGAAGCCAACTCTTTTTTTTCGACCGGTGGTTTCATCTTCTATTTTCTTCCATAAGGAACTAATTGGGATCATTCCAAAGGGAGAGTCCGCAATATACCATATGCAACCTCGACTCCTTCCTAGCAAGCTCGTCAGCCCTTTCGTTTTCTTCGATATCCATATGCCCTGGTACCCAGCAGAGAGGGTCGCCGCATTGGCTCTACATATCTCGTTTAAAAGTGATTTGCAGATCCTCACAAGCCTTGACTTACGATAATTATAGCAGAGTCCAGAGCCTTAACGGCTGCCTGGCTATCTAAATAGACAAAAATAGACAATGATCGTTTTACCAACGATGCGACTCTCGCGTATAATTTCAGCAGCCTGTATAATGGCTGCGATTTCGGCCTGAAAGATGCTTCAGTCATCGCCTTTTTTAAATGAGTGATTTATTCCTAGAGCTTTACAATAAACTCCGACACCCGTGTCAACGTCCATCTTAGAACCGTCGGTTGAAGCCGCTTTCCTTCAGTATTATCAAGACCCCATCTACTACAAGAAGGCATATTAGAGGAGACAGAACTCCGCCTTTAGGGGTTCCTCTGCAGACCCTTTTCCGGATGATTGCATCTCCCAGCGTTGACTATATAATACAAGCATACGTATTAGCTTCCGGATCCGTCAAATTGCATCATTAACGCCTTGTAGTACGCGAATGCTTTCAAAAACCCCATAAACTTCTGAACATGATTCCCTTAGTATTTAGCGCCAGGTGTTGTACATCCTTGCCGACAACTGCGTGCAATTTTTGCCCCAACAGAGGCAAATAAATCAAGGAATGTTTTCAATTACCTTTTGCAAATAAAATACAAAGCACGCGCCTGCCCTAGGAATTTCAATTTACTAAAAATAACATCGATACTTCAGCACGGTGCCAAATCCTCCATAAGTATCCCGCGGCGATGCCATTTTTCGCCTGCCACAGCCAGCCAACGCGTGATGTATTCCATACGACGACGCGATGGTGTGATGATGACGATTAGTCCGAGCGAAATACCGCAGATCTTGTTGTCTATTTTGCACTCTACTGCTAAAGGACTCCTTTTGGAGGCACTCAGGCGCGATGTCTGGTGAATAAATCAAATCCCAACTAAAGCACGCACACATACGAGTATTCGTTCGCCGCGCCGGCCGGTAGGAGAAACGCGTCAAGTTCGCAATGACAAATACCACGCGGGGCAATAAACTTCTGCAGTTGCATCTCTTAATCGGATTACACTGTACAGATACAATTCGAATTCGAATTAAAAAAGAGAGATTCTCACACACATATCGAGAGCGCACCCTCTGGCAAGGTGACTGCGGCCCCTCTTCGATTAGATGATGAAATGTGTTCATGAAGTGTATCTTTTCCTAGACTTTGTAGTGGTTTCCACTTTAAGGGCTCAGCAGCTCAGGTCGTCGGATAAACCTTTGGAGTTTTGGAGATGTATGGGAAATGAAGTTAATTGGAGCGCAACCTGATTTTTTATTTTTTTTTTTTTTTCAAAATTGATTGGAGGATGTTGATTGATTCAGAGTCAATGAGGGTGTTCTTGGGGCAAGTGGTACGTATTTCAAAACCAAGCGTGTTGAGTGTGTATTCATTGATTTTTTGTTGGGATTCTAAATTGTCTCGCGTAATAAGCTGGGTCAATTGGTGTCAGGGAACTATTGAGTTGATTTTTTAATTCTATTTTGGGACAATTTCTATTGAGATTCGTAACAAGGGGTTGAAGTTCATTTCAAACGAATTGGGTGAGTGATGATGGATGGCTGTGCAGTTAACTGATTGACCTTATTTCATTCGATCAAAGTTTCTTGCAAGAACTCGTAGAAGTGATTGGAATTTGAACAAAAAAAAAAAACTATTTGGGGCAGTCTTACTAAATCAAATACCGGTAATTGGAACCACAATTGAATTTTCTAGAGATATGTGTATTGCTAACATCTGTTAAAAGTATGAAACTCTTCCAAAAGTAAGCGCTGACTTAGTTGCGGCTGGCGTAAATACATATGTAAAATGTATATACTTACATTTTCAATGGTATGCTAATCCTACATGAGGGTCGTGGGAGTAGGTGGCCTCTCCATCTTTCTCGATCCTCCGCCATTGACTCCAATTCATCACGACGAGTCCCTACAAGACTCCAGGAGAGATGTTAGACCTGATTCAACCATCTACTTCTAGGCCTATGGGGGGATCGCCTACCTGATGGCACGTCTTGGAAAGCAGTCTGATGGTATACGCACTACGTGACCAAACCATCGAAGCATAGATCGTTCCGTTCGGAGAAGTATCTGATTAACATTGAGCGCATCGCGTACTTTGGTGTTGCGCACTCGATCCCTAATAGTTATTCCAGCAACACCGCGAAGGAACCTCATTTCAGCTGCTTGTATCCGCGATCTTATTCTTTCAGTCATTACCCAAATTTCATGACCATAGTTGAGAGTTGAGACATACAACAACTTAAAAACCGATAGTTTAGCCTAAACACTAAGTTCGGCCTTCTTTATAACAGATTGACCAAGCTCTCTTGAAATTGATCCAGCCTTACCAATTCTATAGGATAACTCGGCATGGCTCTTTCCATCACTTGCGAAAAAGACCTCGAGGTACTTAAGCTTATCCACTTGCTTCAGTGGGACTCCATTAACATGCAGAGTGCACCGAATGGGCGTTCTGGAAACGACCATTATTTCCGATTTGTTCACGTTTACCTTCATTCCAGCGTCATCACAAACGGCTACAAACCTTTCGAGTGCGCGCTGAAGTTCGGTTTGAGAAGACCCAACGATGACCAAATCATGCGCAAAGAGCAGATGGCTAATCCTTAGGTCTCCCACTTTGAAACATTCTCCGCCACGGGAACGCTGTATCAACCAGTTCATATAAACAATGAAGAGGAGAGTCGACAAAACGCACCCTTGGCGGAGTTTAACGCCTTCGTTGCCTTCCACCACACAAGAGCCCCATACGTAAGGATGGGTCTGACTACCATGATGTATAGTTCATCATTGCGGGCTTCAGGCCCCATTTTTTCCCCGCGGTCCGCTTACAGATGAAGAGAGCATTATATGGTATGCCTTGCGGACTCGTTCCTGTATGTTACGAGTAAGTTTCCAATTTACTTTCCTATCCAGCATTATACCAAGATATCTAGCGCGATCCGAAAGGGAAGGCTCCACCCCTGCTAGCTTAGGCGGTTTGAATGGTGGTATCTTGTATTTTCTACTGAAGAGTACCAATTCAGTTTTATCCGGGTTGACGTGTAGTCCTCACCCTCTAGCCCATTTTTCGAGACTATTAAGAGCTGATTCCATCATTTCACTTAATGTGTCAAGGAATTTGCCCTGAACTAAAATCCCCACGTCGTCTGCGTAAGTAATGACGCTTATGCCTGTATTCCTTAGTTCTTTAAGTACCCCATCGATGACTAGAACCCAGAGGAGGGGTGAGATAACGCCTCCATGGGGAGTCCCCCTGGTAACGAATTTTCTTATTGAACTGTTTCCGATAGTGGAGTTAATGTTTCTAGTGCCGAGCATATTGCAGAGCCTATTGGTAATGCTATGCTCGACATTAATAGCTTCTAGGGCCTGTTTGATTGCCCTTTTTTCTACATTATTGAAAGCACCTTCTATATCTAGGAAGGCTGCTATTGCAAATTCCTTATGGTGAAGGCTAGCTTCTATCTTCCCTACTACGTCGTGTAAAGCTGTTTCCACCGATTTCCCCTTCAAATATGCACGTTGAGCTTTCATAGAGTGCCGTTGCAACACTTACTTCTGATCTGAATATCAAGAAGTCTTTCAAGTGTTTTAAGGAGGAATGACGAGAGACTTATGGGTCTGTAGTCTTTCGCTGAATTGTGGTTTGGCTTACCTGCTTTAGGTGTGAATATAGCCCGCACTTTCCTCCATGCCACTGGTACGTAACATGACCTTAAACAGTGTTTAAAAATTTCCCTAAGCCTGTTTCTGACCTTGGCTGGTGCTTTTTGCAACCAGTTGTACAATCTTATGGTAGATTGTGCCTCTGGTGTTGGCTTGTAAGTTCAGCACAATCCGTTCAATTACAATATTAGCGTCATCTTGTCTAAAACTTTTTTTTACATTAAAGGTCTCGGTGAGGTCATTACCGACCTTGATGGACTTACTTACTTAGGTGGCGCTACAGTTCGGGGTGAACCTGGGCCTCAACCAACAAGCCTCACCATTTAGCTCGGTCTTTAGCTAATTGCCTCCAGTTGCGCACTCCAAGTTGGTCGAGGTCCCTTTGAACTGGTGCGCGCTAGAGCGAATGGACACCAACGCTCCAGCCTACAGAGTTTTCGAATCTGAACCGGAGGGACGACGCCGTAGGTGGCGCGCACAAGTTCAAGGGGACCTTCACCAAATTGGAGTGCGCAACTGGTGGCAATTTGCTAAAGACCGAGCTAAATGAGGACGATTGATACCCAGGTTTATCCCGAACTGTAGCGCGGCTTAAGTAAGTTGGTAAACAAATAATCTCTATAAAGCTACGATTAGATGGTAAATGAAAATGATCAACGCGTTGACTGTCTGAGATCACAAGATCACTTACTTACATGACGCTAATCTGGAATGAACCTGGGCCTCATTCAACTAGCCTCTCCAATCGGCTCGGCCATTATCCAGTTGCCTCCAGTGTCAAGTTGGTTGGGCTCCCTTTTGCAGTTGTCTATGCTACCTAAAGTGAGGCCTCTCTAAACGCGTCGTTCCTCGGGAATGGATTTAAAGACTTTTCGGGCTGACGACGTGTTGATGTCTATCCGTTTAACATATAACAATAATCTCAGTCGCTGTATACGTCCTCTTCTGGCTAGGTCGATATCTATGTACAACCCATACAGTTATTCATTGTATCTTCTCCTCCACTCATCGGGTCCATAAATCACTCGAAAGTTCTTCGAAAAATGTACGATACGATACAATGATTGGGGCCCAAGTGCACTGCGACCTATAAGGTCTATTGTGCTGGCCCAATGGTTAACCAGAATTAAAAATTGAGGCTCTTGATCAACCTCAATAATGTCTCGTGTTCCATGTTCCAGGTATCCGCTGGGCCCATTGAGGCCGCGTTAGATGGAGTAATCGTTTCTTTGCGGCCCCTGGGCATTAACAACGAATGTGTTCTGCTGTTTCTCTCTGTTCCCCACAGAGTCTGCACATGGCCGTATCTGAAAGTTTCATTTTATTTAGATGGTACCTGAGTGGACAATATCCGGATAGGTAGCTCGTTAGAGTTTGCAAATCGTCTTTGCTTAGTCCAAGGAGCTTGTTGGCTCTATTTCTGTTGGGGTTTATGAACTTTTTCGCTTGTCTTAGGCCTTTAGATTGGCCCGGTGTTCGACGAGTCCTTTAGCTTCCCATTTTGTTACTGTGGAGTCGATATCACTGGGTGGTACTCCAAAGTAGGGTTCAGGGTCAATGAGTGAGCGCCCAGCGCCTCTCTTCGCCAGACCGTCTACTCGTTCGTTCCCCTTAAAATCTCCGTGTACGGTAATCTGATTTGTGGATGTGAGGTTATCAAGGAGGTTGAGACAGTCCCATACGAACTTTGACCCATCCGTATAGGAATTAAGGGCCCTTAGCGCTGGCTGGCTGTCTGAATAGATACGGATTCCGGTAGTGTTTCTCCGTAGGCATTCTTATAAAGTAACCAAGGGCATTCTTATCCGCCCTACAACGGTCAAAGAGTTAACGCATGAAACGTTGACGATCATGCGAACGGACGCGAGACGGTCAATATTATCACAAAATGTGAAGATGTGTAATCTGTGTCAGCGCGTTGACACGCAGAATGTTGATGATTACACGGCTTGACCATTTCCTAATACGTTGACCGTTGACGTTTCGCTGAGGACGCGTTGACAGAAGCGAAACTCAGTCATTTTTTCGCGCTGGCAGTCGTATGACGTGACAGGTTGTGTTAATGTGATTTTTTTCTCTCGGGCACAATCTGTCAACGCGTTTTAGCAGCGTTGACAGGATGATTACATGCTCAACGAAAATAGTCAAAGCATTGGCGTCAATGCGGCTGTCAACGCAGCCGTCAGCGCAAAAGAAACGGACGACAGTGTGAGAGCAATAAAGTTTTCATACTACATTTGTATCCGAAACGGAGCTACACTACAAGATATTCTAAGGGCATACCATCCTAATCGTATATCTGCATGGTTTCTGTTTTGTAGATCTTGTGTTCTGTGCCAGTTATAGTTGAGCCACATCAGATATGATGCAATTCCGCAAACCGTGCCATCTGTGGTTAGTCTTTGGTAGAAGGTTCGCGAAGATACCTCGTTTGAGAGCCCCGGGAGTACGAACATCGGCTTCGCAAGAGATCAGTCATGGCCAGATCCCCGCCTTGAAAGTTAATCAGCTCGCTCATTCCCCTCCATGTTGCTGTGTCCCGCCATCCAGAGGAGAGTGATCCTGAACCGATAACCCAGTGATGCGATTTTCTCTGTACACTTTTCCACTAGTGTGGAAGATGACATAATGGAAGCTGTTGCCCTGATAGCAGCCTGGCTGTCAATGAGGATGATGATGGTACTAAAGGGTATAGGGTTCTGTTTAAGTAGAGGGCAAGCCTCTCGTATAGCAAGTACTTCCGCCTGAAAGACACTGCCCCAATCCGGTAGCTTCTATCAGAGTATCAGAGAAATTCACCAGAGAACATCCCCGCACCTAGCCCGCAGTTCATTTTTGAACCATCATTGGTGTAAATCGTGATTTCATACTCATTTGTCACTTCACCTTTTTGCCACTCGACTTTGGATAGGAAACTGACCGTGATGACAATTCTAGATTTACTTTGGGTTTTGCGTAGTCGTTTGGTATGGCTATCATATCAGGATGTTGCTGTGATCATACGGGTTGGCATACCAGCACCCCATTTCTGTTAATCCAACCACACCACACGGTGAGATATATTGAATATGAAGGTCAAGTGGTATAAGTTCAGTATACCATAGTAACTAGGTCGCTGTGACAGTAGACTGAGAAACAGATGTAGATTCAAAAATTTATCATTGATTCAGAATCAGCAGACATAGCCCTTTAATTTATCTCCTTTGCCCAAGCAACTTCCATTTTCACATTTGATCTTTCCTTTCTTTTTCAGGTTCCTTGGAAATCTAATTTGCAAACGTCTTACAAGTCGGGCTCCTCCAGTGCTGTAAGTTTTCAAAATCATGAATCTCATTTTCAAATACTATTTCATTTCATTTTTCTTTCAGTACTCCTCCAGGGACGATATAAGCGGTTCCAGATACGGATCCATAACCACACCAACCTCATATAGACCTTCGTTTTCCGGTGGCACTTATCGCGTTAAACGTGATCCACCCGTCACACCGTACGTCAGTCGCTACTCAACAACTCCTACGACAGCAATCTCATCCAAAGATGATAAAGACAAATCTTCAGGATCTACTAGCCAACAGCAGAAGTACCTCGGCAGCTCGTCCAACACGTCGAACAAGGAGAACTCCTGCAACCATAAAGTCTCCCCCAGTCGATACTCTACATCCACCAGTAATCTCTCAAAGTATGGTCGTCGTTCAAGAGATCCATCTCCAGCGGCGGAAACTTTGCGCTCAACTTCGAGTCTTGCCGCGACACGTATCAAAAGTCGTGAACCAAGTCCGGCTCCCCGAGCGTTGAGGGGCAAATCCCGTGATCCAAGTCCAGCGATTGATACAAAATGTAAATTGGGTGGTGCCTATGGGTCGTCATACAGGATGTCCAGCAGGACTCCCTCATCATCGTCAGGGTATACCTCGAGGTATAGTAATAGCCCGTCGGTGACACGGCAATCGACAACACCGCTAGATAAAGCCATATCGTACTTGTCTGTGAGTGACTTTCGGGCGCGCTCCGTAAGCCGTGCGAAGGAAGTTGCTGACAGGAAGTCTTATGATAAGGAAATTGAAAAGGAAGCTCCAGTTATTGAGAAGGAGGTAGTTGAAAGCTCTGAATCGAAGGAAACAACTCCAGAGAATGAAGACGAAGAAGAGGAGGAAGAGGCATCATCAGATAGTTCGTCGGAAGAGGTATTTGTGGCAGTTTCAGTTTGCACAAGAGGAACCTCACCAACTCCACCAAGTACCTCAACCGTAGTTCGAATGAGAAGGATTGAGTTGGCTAAGACCATCGAGAAGACCATTCAGAGGTCTTCGAAGAGACCGAAGACTTTCGATAAGGAAATTCAGTCCGATCGACTGGATGATTCCACCCGATACTCCCGATTCGGCCTCAGTAGCCGAGTGTCATCTTACAGCCCTCATGAGAGCCGATACACACCTAGTCTGAGGTATAGCTCTAGTGTGAGTCCGCTGACGAAGAGTAGTCGTAGTGAATCCCGCACTGACGTTAGCGACAGGAAGGACGATTCAAAGAGCAAAAGTCCTGAAACCAAGGCGAGTGCATCTCCAAAGTCAAAGCTATCGCCACCAAAGAGTGTTCGTATGAATTCACGACAAGCATCTGTTGAGAATCTGTCAGTGGGTTCCAAGGTTTCCCCAGATGTCGAAGGCGTTGTAAAGACCAGCATCACAGTAGCCAAACTGCCGAACAAGGATTTCCGGAAGTCCGCCTTGAATGTCGGTCCTACTGATCGTCCAAGAAAGTCCCGCACTCCAAGCACCAGCACCGATTCGGACGACAAGCTAGACACCAAGAAGGTATCGCCTCCATCGGGAACCACTCAGTTCCTCCAAAGGCAGGAGAAATCCTCAAGCAGTGGTAGTGGTTCCGAAACAAGTACCACTCCAACGAAGAGCACACTTAAGAAGAAAGTCATCAACGGAGAGACGAAAATCCGACAACGCTGCCATCCCGCTAAGGCGTCCTCGTCACCGTCTTCCTCATCGTCGCCCTCGCCAAGTGGCCGCCAAGCTACAAAGATAAATGTCAACATCGTGACCGAAAGCAAGTCAAGCGGTGGCTCTGAAAGCTCCTCCGATAATAGAAAAGTAATTAATAGACCAGAAGCAACAACAACAGTCCCGCAGAGAGAAACAGGTGCTTCTGACGTTCTGAATGAGAATTTGTCCAAAAATAACCCCGAACAACCACCAGTAGCTTATGCCGACGACGATATCGCATCCAAAGAGAAATTTGGCACACCTGAGTCATTAGGTTCACCTCAACCATCAATCGAGAAAGCTCCCTCTCGAGAGAACCAAGACGATGCCAAACCGAATCTACTCGAGAAATTAGGTTCGATATCGAATTTTTTCGCTGCACGTCAACATGACACAAATAGCGAACCGCTTTATGTGGATCGTCGGAGCAGTGAGAGCGTCAGCGCCGATAGTATCTCGAGCGACCTGAAACAGAGTGTTTCAAAGACGACGACGGTTCCGCTGACCGAATCGAACGCTAATCGCGCAACTTCAATTGACCTAAATACGAATTCGACGACTTCCCCTAGCACAGCATCCATAACGGCGCCACCAAGCTTAGAACGCACAGAGCCCACCGAGGAGGGTGAAGAGGATACATCCAGCAGTTGGTGGCAGGACAGTACATCGCAGCAGATAAGCACTGCATCGGCACTCGACGACATGCGGTACAAGTTGAGGCATATTGACTCTGGCGAGGTCGGTTGGTGGTTAAAGACCGACGAGGATGACACCTTGGCTGATGATCTAAAAACATTGAACCAGGATGAGGAGGAGGATGCCAGTGAGCTGACAGATCCCCTACTTTCGAATCGAACCGAGGAGACCTGGTGGGATCAGCAGAATGAAGCAATCCAATTGAATCCAAAAGTGAGTGAACACGTTACCTGGCCTAGGATTGAGGACGAGGCTCCTGCACCTACATACACGAGTTCAAAGCAGTACAGTCCAGAAGCCACTGGAGCCTATAGAAACGAAACCCCCAAAAAATCCCCAGAAATCGCACAAAATGGCTTCATAAAGCTGAACATCTGCCGTGTGGAGTCTGGAGAGCGTCCATGGTGGTTGGAGGATGAAAAGTCTGCCGTCCCCAGTCCACAAAAGGAACTATCACCAACGAAGAGACAGTCGAACTCCAATGGCTACCAACTAGAGAGATCCCCGAGTAATAACAATTTCAATGGCGACAAGCCCTGGTGGATGTCTGGTCCGACAAAGAAAATATTCAACATTCGTCACGTAGAGTCTGGAGAGAAACCCGCTTGGCTGCAGGCCGATGAAGATCAGACGCGTAGAGTCGAGAATAACATAAAAGAATCCGACGAAGATTCTGGAAGCGATGAGGAAGTATTGAATGCTAGCAGCCACTTGATGGAACGCCTACCACCACTGGGCGATCGTGCAAGCCCCGATGGATTGGAAGATCCCACCCGACATCGTAAGTCTCCATATGAAAACGTCCCACAAATGATGAAACCCCAAGCAGATTGTAATGGCGCAAATGGTTTCAATGCACAGAAGCTTTTTATTTCACGTCATACAAACATCGATGAGCTTTTGGGTGGTTCGTGTCGACCATTAAGTCCACTTATCGATCGGTACACGACGAAGAATGTCTTCTTAGAGGAGATCACACCCGATCAGGTTCGGATACATGATAGTACAGCACAAATGCCGGTAATACAGCGCATGGAGAGGTGAGTTTCCATTTTAACCGTTGAGGTGAATGTACTTCGAATGGAGATTTGATTTTTCTTTTTCAGAGATGAATGGGACTACGGTACTCCGAGGGTGCAACCGCCATGGGTGAGTGTAGAAATTAAGGTATTTGGGGTGATTTAGAAGGAATTAAGGACTATTTCGTGTGCAGTGGGGGATATTACGGTAATGGGATTTCAAAGAAGGTGAAGGAGTACAAACAGTGATGTCTTGAAATTTAAAAGGACTGCTTCGGATATGGCTTGCATTGCTTTAATATGAGAGGCGTCAACTTCCTCCCGATATGGGATGAAATGAAGTCGAATTAGCAAAACAAAACTAGGCAGACGATTTGGGTTCATTGCTGGTATTGTCGTAAATGAATTTTTAGCTTCACAATTCGGTTGTTTACACCTTACGCTACGTAAGGTCATAGATTTGAAAAATTGTACACTATATCGTCAGCAAACAAACGAATTTGAACTAACACCCCTACATACTGTATTCATCCTGAAAGAAATTCAGCTAGATCCTCTATGAAGTGTGCAAGAAACTTAGACTTAAAGCACATCACTGTTTAACTCTTGATCTGAATTGGAGCCATTCCGACTCTAACTCGGCATTTTAAACTGCTACCTTGATGTCTTCGCATGGATTCTGAATCACTCTTTCGAATTTCAGCGATATGCTCCTACTATACTGCTTATACGAGTACATACATTACAGCGTTGCGGTTCACTGTATCAAAGGCAGCCTTGAAGCCAAGGAAGAACGCGACCATTTTTTCATCCTGTGTGAGAAATGTCTCGCAATGCTCCTCAATACGAAGACATGATCCACTTAAATCCAAGTTGAAACTCCTTCAGCAAGTTACTGTCCCTCATCCATACAGTGAGTCGCTGTTGAAGTACCGATGGAACAAACTTATACGACGCATTTAAAAACGAGATGCTACGATATTAAGTTGGATACGATGTGCAACCGTTGTCTATTTAAACTGCTACGGAATTACTCCATTTGGAAAACATTATTCAATAGGTAGGTGAGAGTCTGATTGAGCTCATTAGTTCCATACTAACAGAATTTAGAAGTTACTTCGAACCAACCGCTTTACCATCGTTCAGTGAGGTCAAGGACCCAGTAACTTACCGATGAGTTATTGGGGCATCCAAGATATCGTTCAGCAGGGTGTTTGACTTCGAACTTAACTCTCTGTTTATAATAGGTTCACCACCATTAAGCCCCCAAGGTGTTTCCAAATTCCCGACCTGTGCCCCATAGAATATTAGCTCTACACAGGAAATATAAATTTCCCCTCATAGACCCTCCTATGATAAATGGCACCAGTCTTACCTTCACTGATAACGCAAAATATTTGGGTCTTATTTTGAATAGGAAATTGAACTGGAAAGCCAATCTACTAGAACGCGTCAGGAAAGCCAATTTAGCTATTCCTATTCCTATTCCTGTAAAAAGGCTATAGGTAGGAGCTGGGCTATGAAACCTCAAATCACTCATTGGCTGTACGTGTCCATTATCAGCCCTTTACTACTCCATGGCGTAATCGTATGGTAGCCTGGGGCCTTATTTTGTATTGCGTCTCTATAGCAAATGTATGTAAACTCAATTTCCAAGTAATTTAAGTGACGTTTGATAGATGTTTTGACAATCTAACTTTCGTAAATGTTTGATTTTGAGTTGAAAGTACTTACACCCAATCCGAGAACCATACAAAATACCAATTCATTTTAGAATCGGATTACATTTTCAAATGGCAATCCAAATCCGAAAGCAGTACAAAATAAGGCCCCTGCTCTTGACAAGGCTATCCACCTCACTCAACTAGCTAAGGTGCAAAGATCTGTATACATTTGCATCAGTGGTGCACTGAGAACTACTCCCTCCACGCCACTGGACATTTTGTTCAACCTGTCACCCTTAGATATTTTCGGCAAACAGATTGCTGCCTGTGCGGTTATCCGTCTGAAAGCCTCCTCTCAGTGGTCTAGCTATCGCTTTGGCCACTCCTCGATCCTTGATCTTCTAAACTTCAAGCACGAAAGACGGACTACACCCCGTCGAAACTGAGATTTGACCGTAACTTCCGTACGAGCATCCCTGAACGGGATGAATGGGTCACATGCCCCCCTGTGGATCGTAGTTCGGTTCACTTCTTTACAGATGGCTCTAAGACCGAGGGTGGGGTGGGTTGTGCTGTTTTCTCTGAAAAGCTCAATCTGAGCATCTCGTTCCGCCTCCCTGATCATTGTATCATTTTTCAGGCGGAAATCATGGCGATTAAGGAAGCCCTGTTCTGGGTGAAGTGTAATGTACTATCTGTCAAGGATATAAGCATTTTCACTGACAGTCAAGCGGCAATCAAGTCCCTGGAATCGTGCTCCTTCACTTCAAAGGCCGCCTTAAACTGTTGTTTATCTCTTATGGAGATGACAGAGCAGTTCAACATTCACCTATGCTGGGTGCCAGGCCATAGGGACATTCGTGGAAACTGTATGGCGGACCAGCTAGCCAGGCAGGGTACTACTCTAAGGATTCTGCCTGACACGCAAGCCCTGGGTATGCCCCACGCTACATGTTAACATCTACTAAAGCTAAACGCTGTAGCACGACCAACCTCAGATGGGAAAACGGCTCAACGTGTCACATTTCGCGACAGATCTGGCCTAAGCTGGACTAAAAACGTAGTGCCGAGCTGGTCAAGCTAATGTCAAGCTAAAGTTGTCGGTGTTCTCACTGGACACTGTCGTATAGGCCAACACGCCAAAAGACTTGGTTTCTTCTCCAACGACTTCTGCAGAAGCTGTAGGGACGAGTAGAAGGAGGAAACCATCCTTCACCTCGTATGCACTTGTCCAGCCCTGTCGCATAAAAAAATTTTCCATTTAGGGTCCCCATTCCTGGAAGACCTCGGCGATCTTACGTCCTTAGATGTCATGTGCATCCATCGCTTTATCAAAAGCGCCAGTTGGTTTTGTTAGTGGCCTATTGGTTTGATCCATGGTATCACAAAGGTCCTTTGTTAGTTAGTTTAGTTTTAGTTTTAAATGACTTTTATTCATTCACTCATTCATTCATTCATTAATTCATTTCCAATCGCCCGCTAATCCTTCATGAGGGTCGCGGGGGTAGGATGCTCAGGTAGACTCTCCATCCTTCTCGATCCTCCGCCATTGACTCCAATTCATCAGGAGGAATCCCTAAGCGGCTCCAGGAGAGATGTCGGACTTGATCCAATCATCTATTTCTAGGCCTTCCGCGAAGTCGCCTACCTGATGGCACGGCAACTATGGCGCGTCTTGGAAGCCGGTCTGGGGGCATACGCACTACGTGACCAAACCATCGAAGTATAGATCGTTCCGTTCGGAGAAGTAGCTGCTCAACGTTGAGTGCCTCGCGTACTCTGGTGTTGCGCACTCGATCCCTACGAGTTATTCCAACAACACCGCGAAGGAACCTCATTTCGGCAGCTTGTATCCGCAATCTTATTCTTTCGGTCACTACTCAAATTTCATGACCATAGGTGAGAGTTGGAACATACACCGAGTTAAAAACCGATAGCTTAGCTTGAACACTAAGTTCGGCCTTCCTTATAACAGATTGGCCAAGCTCTCTCAAAACTGATCCAGCCTGACCAATTCTACAGGATAACTCGGCATTGCTCCTCCCATCACTCGTGAATAAAACCCCGAGGTACTTAAACTTATTCACCTGCTTCAGTGGGACTCCACTAACATGCAGAGTGCACTGAATGGGTTTTTTGGAAACGACAATTACTTCCGATTTGTTCACGTTGATCTTCATTCCAGCATCATCACAAACGGCTACAAACCTTTCGAGTGCGCGCTGAAGTTCGGTTTGAGAGGACCCAAGGATGACCAAATCATCCGCAAAGAGCAGATGACTAATCCTTAGGTCTCCCACTTTGAAACATTCCCCGCCACGGCTGCGCTGTAACATCCA
The DNA here is from genome assembly GCA_945910035.1 of Brachypalpus laphriformis. Classification (NCBI taxonomy): domain Eukaryota; kingdom Metazoa; phylum Arthropoda; class Insecta; order Diptera; family Syrphidae; genus Brachypalpus; species Brachypalpus laphriformis. Next base: position 62,931,931 of record OX246756.1, read on the forward strand.
ATCCATATATACAATGAAGAGGAGAGATGACAAAACGCACCCCTGGCGGAGTCCAACGCCCACAGTGAAAGGTATTGATTTAACAGCGTTTATCCGAACACAGCTTCTACAGTTTGTATATAAAGACTGAATCGCCCTTAACAGGGAACCATCAATCCCATACTCCTGCAGAACACTCCAGAGTTTGCCTCGAGGAACCCTATCATATGCTTTTTCCAAATCCACAAAACAAGTGTAGATAGGTTTGGCATATTCCCAGGCCTTCTCAAGAACCATTCTGAGAGTGAACAACTGGTCGGTTGTGCTTCTACCGGGACGAAAACCGCACTGCTCATCCCCCAAACTGTCCTCAACCACAGCTCTGGAACGCTTTTCTAGCACCTTAGCGAAGACTTTTCCAGGGAGACTTAAAAGAGATATACCCCTATAGCTGGCGCAATCTATTTTTTTCCCTATTTTAAGAATGCTTCACCGCATTCCCAGGCTACTTTAATGACACGCGAGAGCCATTGAACTCCCTCTTTACCTAAAGCCTTGAGCATTTCTGGCCGAATTTCATCCACACCAGCAGATTTACCAACTTTTAGCGCTTTGATCGCCAAAGTTACTTCCTCTACCGTAGGACTACTTTCCGCCCAACTCTCGGCCATAGGTCTGTCACCTTCGGTGTCCTGTTCGGGATTGAGCAATTCTGAAAAGTACTCGCTCCATCTGCGTAAGATGTCCTCCTCATTGGAAAGAAGTCTACCGTCTTTGGATTTGGCTCCTTCAACGATATTCAACTTTTTTCTTCTGAGTCGGCGGACGGTCTGTCAGAACATCTTATTTGCAGATTTGTGGTCATGTTCCACTTTCTCGCCAAACTCCTTCCAAGACTGTTCTTTCGCTGTTTTCACAGCTAATTTGCAAGTTCTTCGCGCCTCAGTGTACCGATTTCGAGAATCGGAGTTCCCCAAGTGAATCCACACCTTAAAGGCTCTCATCTTCTCTCTGATGGCTTCTTGAACTCCGGGCGTTTTAAACCAAGCAGTTCTTTTCTCACCACCAGCCGCTTCACTCCACAAACATCTCCCGCAGAGGCAATAACCGCTGTTGAAAACAGTTGCCATTCTTCCTCTACATTTGATGGAACAGTTGGAATTCGTTCAAACCTCTCAGATATTTGCCGCGCAAATGTCTCCCGTATCTCATCGTCCTGTAACCTCTCCCATCGTATGCGTGTAACCATCCTTGGTTTACGTTTTGGTAGGGGAGGCACTCTCTCGCTAAGATACAATTCGCACAGCACTAAGTGATGATCAGTTGACAGTTCGGCCCCTCTCAATACGCGAACATAACAAACCATTCTCTTCAGACACGATGGTACCACAAAGAAATCGATCAGCGACTTCTGCTGAAGACTCTGACGGTACCACGTGTATTTGTGAATGTCTTTGTGACTTTTATTTTCATTATAAATTCATTACATTCTTCATGAAATATTATAAGTCTACTGAGGTTTGGCCTATGGCCGTCTACCAAAAAAAAAAACAAGTACAAATATTTGGCGCAACAGCTCTTTAAAGTGCCAGGGCCTAGCTTCTTGCAACCACTCATGTTGTGTGCGTTATATTTTTCACACGAATGGAAGGGACCTACAGTTTTTTCTAATGCCGACTCCGAACGGCGATTTGAAAAGCTTTTTCGTGACAACAATACTCTCGGATGTTTATCAGACGCTCGCGAGAGGTGGGACCGTGAAAAAACTTTTTGGTGTTTTCTGGGATTCAAACTTGGAACCTCATGCGTAGTGATCCGACACACTAACCACTTACGCCACGGCGCCGTCTACCAGACTGACAATAATTTGTATACCTGCATGTGAGTACATACATACATACATATATTTTATTTTGTTTTTTAAATAGATACAATTAAGCCTTAAAAAACTTCTTCACCTATACAATTTCTGTAGCGAAGTGCATTTACGCAGTAGTTGTAAAGCGAATTCCAGCCACGATCTCCATTTAAAATTTGAATTGCTTCATCCATTTCTAAGATGCGTAAATTGAAGAATCTGACTCGAAATTCTTTTTGGATTGGGCATATCGCAAGGAAGTAAAATATATCCTCTCGTATCTTTATATTAATACAAAGATTGCATAGAATAGGTAGTTCTGGACGTTGTGGAATGAAATTCAGATTCAGTAGCTCTCCTCTGATTTTGAAAATTATATTTATCTTCTCTGCTGAATTACAGTTTAGGAAGTACGTTTTCTCTGCTAGATGGTATTGCAGTTTACTGTAATAAATTCTGTACTGGGAGGACTGTGCATTAATTACGAATCGATCATACATGCTTCGACCTACTTTTTCCAGTAGGATGTTGAGTTGTGCTTTTAGAGATTCATGTGGCTCATCGAGTGCTATGCGTATGGTCCCGCCACATTCTGATGCAAGCCGCTCCCATTCTTGAATGAACTTGCTTTATTTCTTATTACACTTTTGAGTACAATTTTTGGCAGCCTATCATCACACATCGCACATAACTTTTACTACGTAGTCAAAATGTAGTCTCAGCGTTTCTATAAACATAGGTGGTGCACCAGTCTCTAAATGCAGCATGTAATTAGGCGTATTACTTGGTAAACGGAATATTTGTTTCAAGAAATACCGAAGAAACTTCTCAACTTCAGTAAAGGAACAGTATCCCCACACTTGCGCTCCATATAAGGGAACCGAAGCTGCAGTTGAGCGGAAGAGTTTTTGATTCGAGCTATGAGATACATATTTATTGTTGATGCAGCGGCTCCGTACCGAAGATATTGCTCGTTTGGCTTCGGATAATTTTAGTTCTAAATGCTTCTTCATATTTAAGTTCGAAGACACTAAAATTCAAAAGTATTTGTACTAACGAACAATTTCTACCATTTCCCCTTAATACGTCCACCGTCGATTATATCTGCCGTCACCGCCTCTGAACACCATTACTTCGTCTTATTCAGGTTCACACTTAGGTTCCAGCATTTACAGAATCCGTCGAGCCTTTTTATCCACAGTATCAGAAAGGAAAACGATGTCATCTGCATATTTAAGAACCGGAATTTTGATGCTGCCGAACTCGATTCCACCCTTTACAACTTCTGATAGGTCATTGATGAATAGAATGAACAGTAACGCACTCTGGATACATTATTGCTTCACACCCATCGCTGATGTAAATTCTCCAGAAACTGATTCTCCATCCAATACATACGCCACATTACTTACATACATGGCTCTTAGAATGTTGATTATTTTCGTTGTAAAACTAATAAGATACAATTTGTAGAATAGAGCCTCACGCACTGTGCAGTCGAAAACCGCCCTAAAATCTACAAAAACGCGTATAGTTTTTTATTCGCCCGTACCCGCCCGTTCGCGGATACAACTCTTCTTTTATCATATTTAATTGGGAGAATTTTCGCTCAGCAGATGCACCTCCTGTTCAGAAACAAAAACTGCGCCAGTCCGACGAGCTTAGCCGTATTTGCTAGGTCAAATGCCAACGTCCTCCTTCCCTGCGCCGAAGTTGCCTCTGTGACCCAATCCTGGCTCATAACAATGGCGTAGGTTTTTTTTAATAATAAGTTCAACTTGACTTACATTTAGATTGAGCCGCGATTGTAAATATTATAAATTATAAATACCTTTAGATCCTTGGGAGTATCTCCACTTCTGCTTGGGAATTGGTCGCATATTCCTTGTCCACGCATTGTCTTCCATCAATGACCAAATGTGACGATCATATGACCTAATGTAAGCTTGTAGATTGCACAATGAACATTCCAACTCGTCGTTCCGGTTGGTTATATCCGGCCTGTAGTTTAACTGCAAAAGTTTCCCTCTGGTCGTGATATTGTATTTATGCTATTTTGGTCCTGGAAATATTTTTTTTCACCTAGGTCGTCTTGTAGCGCACAATACGAATGCGCGGGCTTTGACAGGCTTTTGCTCTAAACGCGGCACGGGTGGATAAATCAATCTTTGTCAACAGTTCCTGTACAGTCGCTTTCCATGTTGTTGCATTGTAGGCTATTAGTTGGACGTTATGTTCTCTGGACAATCTAGACCATTCATTAAAAAATTGTAGTTTACGTCATATGATGCGATGATATGTGGCAGACATTGGCTCGAAAGCGACATTACTTTTAGAATGTATAAGAATTGCAGTCTAAGTAAATAGATATATGGCGGCAATCCGGTTTCCAAGTGGAGCATATGGTTAGGGGTGTTTTCGGGCAATCTGAATATTTTTTTAATGAAGTATCTCAACAATTTTTCAACTTCTTCATCTTATATTAATTATTAATACATACACAATACACCAAATTTATCGTACGTTTTTTGGTATCTATTATAAGAGGAGGGGGATGAAACTTATATCATTCGAAAGTACTGTGAAATTTTTATTTTTTATTTTTTATTAGTTATGACGCCGATTAAAGATTTCAGCGCCCTCGTTTCAGCTTCCTATCTGTTGCACTCGAAGAAAATGTGGTTTGCGCTGTCCAGTTCTGAGTCGCCATATTGGCAAGCCGAGCTCCCTGCTTTGCCCGTTCTGTGGAGGTAGGCGTTGAAATAACCGTGTCCGGTAAGAAATTGGGTGATGTAATAATTTAGTACCAAAGCATAAACCAAGGATGGTTACACGCATACGATGGGAGAGGTTACAGGACGTTGAGATATGGGAGACATTTGCGCGGCAAATAACTGAAAGGTTTGAACGAATTCCAACTGTACCATCAAATGTAGAGGAAGAATGGCAACTGTTTTCAACAGCGGTTATTGCCTCTGCGGGAGATGTTTGTGGAGTGAAGTGGCTTAGTGTGGCGGCTGGTGGTGAGAAATGGACTGCTTGGTTTAAAATGCCCGGAGTTCAAGAAGCCATCAAAGAGAAGAAGAGAGCCTTTAAGGTGTGGATTCACTTGGGGAACTCCGATTCTCGAAATCGGTACACTGAGGCGCGAAGAACTTGCAAATTAGCTATGAAAACAGCGAAAGAACAGTCTTCGAAGGGGTTTTGCGAAAAATTGGAACATGACCACAGATCTGCAAATAAGATGTTCTGGCAGACCGTCCGCCGATTCAGAGGAAAAAAGTTGAATATCGTTGAAGGAGTCAAATCCAAAGACGGTACACTTCTTTCCGAAGAGGAGGACATCTTACGCAGATGGAGCGAGCACTTTTCAGAATTGCTCAATCCCGAACAGGGCACCGAAGATGACAGACCTATTGTGGAGAGTTGGGCGGAAAGTAGTCCTACGGTAGAGGAAGTAACTTTGGCGATCAAAGTGCTAAAGGTTAGCAAATCTTCTGGTGTGGATGAAATTCGGCCAGAAATGCTCAAGGCTTTAGGTAAAGAGGGAGTGCAATGGCTCTCGCGTGTCATTAAAGTGGCCTGGGAATGCGGTGAAGCACCTAGTGATTGGCAAATGGGGGTGATAGTGTAGCGGTTTGAAACATAGATGGCAGAAAAAAACATAAAACAGATAAACTAGATAATCGGAAGAAAGAGATGGTAGTAACATGTAAAATTAATCATGATAAAATAAAGAGGGCGAACAAAGTACAAAGACATCCATAAAATAAAATGAATGTAACATTTCGCTTAGAATAAGAAAAGAAGTCATGGCGGACAGACGTCAGTAGAAAAGTGTAATTAACCTGCGTAATAAAATAAGAATTTTAATTAAGCTTTGTAAACTTACTTACTTATGTCCTTTAACCCCTCGGGGGGCATAGGGCGTCAACCACGCCTGCGCGCCATCGTGTTCGGAGTTCTGCAACGCGTTTGAGCTGCCTCCAACTCATTCCTAAAGAGCTCGATTCCTCCTCAACTGTTCTGCGCCACGTTTGCCTAGGGCGTCCCGCTATTCTGCCTGCCTGGGTGAGCGGATTCAACTGCATAGCGTATTTCGCAATGGAGTTGTCTTCGCGCCGTAGGGTGTGTCCAATCCATTGCCACTTTCTTCTTCGTATAGTAATGCTTATAGGTTCTTGGCCCGTTCTCAGATAAAGTTGTTCGTTGGAGATGCGGTTCGGCCAAAAAATCCTCAAGATGATTCTTAAGCATTTGTTTACGAAGACTTGCAGCTTGCGTGTGTTAATGGTGTCCACCTTCCAGGTACTGCACCCATAAAGCAGCACTGATTCTACGTTGGAGCGGAACAGTCGTAGCTTGGTTCTTAAGCTAATAACATTGCTTCTCCAGATTTTGGATAGCATTCCGAACGCAGCTTTAGCCTTCCCGATTCTGCTGCACACATCCAGTTCTGTGCCACCGCGATTAGCCGAGACGACACTTCCTAAATATAGAAAGTTATCAACTTTCTCGACTTGCTTTCCGGCAATGTTAAGTTGAGCGCGGGTATTGGAAGTACTCAGGGCTTTTGTTTTGGCTGTGTTTATTTTTAGCCCCACTTTGTTTGCCTCAGCTTCTAGATTTTGGGCCATCAGATGAAGATCCATTATCCGATGTGAAAGTAGACAAACATCGTCAGCGTAATCTAGGTGTTTAAGGTAAGATGTCATAGTCCAACGAATTCCAGAATTAGCTTCCGTCAATGCTGCACGGAGTACATCGCTGATAACCACCAAGAACAATAGTGGGGACAGTATGCACCCTTGACGTACTCCACTTTGGACTTCAAAGTCCTCCGACACCTTACCATTGTGCACGACGTGACACTTGCCGCCCTCATATGTAGCCTTGATAATAGCTATAAGCTTTTCTGGAATGCCTCTCCTGCGCAAGGCCAGCCAGATAGCATCTCGATTCAAGCTGTCGAAAGCCTTCTCGAAGTCGATAAACAGTAAATGTAGCGGAGACCTATACTCAACGCATTGTTCGATTATGATCCGTAAGGTGTTTATGTGGTCGATGCAGGAGGATCCAGCGCGAAAGCCTGCCTGTTCGACATCGAGAGTTGAATCTAAATGATCTTTAATTCGTTCTAGAATTATTCTAGCTATTATTTTGGCTACAGCTGGAAGAACACATATACCTCTCCAGTTACCGCACTCCATCAAGTTACCCTTCTTTGGAAGCTTAATGATCATCCCCCTTTTCCACTCCTGTGGAAATTGTTCACTATCCCAAGCTCTCCGTATTAGCGGATGCAGCAAATCTGCCGATGTATTTGGCGCCGCTTGAAATAGCTCGGCAGGGATGCCATCAATACCCACCGCTTTGTTTTTCTTGAGGGACTTGATTGCTGTTATTATTTCAGCTTTACTGGGAGGTACGGTGCGAATTCGGGAATTTGTTGCTTCGAACTGCTCATTCGAATTCAAGATCATACCGCCGTCGTCTAAGTGATTTAGCACTGCAGCAAAATGTTCTCTCCATCTAGTGAGCTGATCCTCATCCGAAATCAGAAGGTCACCGTGTAGACTCTTCACTGGATGTTGTTTGGAGTTTCGACCACCAATGAGCTCCTTAGTGATGTTGTAAACAGTCCTACTGTCGCACCTACTCGCTGCTTCTTCAGCCCTTGAGGCCAGTGAGTTGACATGTTGACGCTTGTCACGTCTCACACTACGCTGCACCTCTTTCTTCTTCGCACGGTATTGGGCTTCAAGCTCGGTTCTCTCTACTGCTGAGGCCGCTGCAATCCGAGCCTTGATTGCTGTACGCTCATCGATCCGTCTCCAGGTGTCTGTAGAAAGCCATGTGCGGTGGTGTTTCTGCTTTTTACCGACATAAGTGCGTGCCCCAGTCGCAAAAGCATTTTTCACAGCACTCCAGTGGTCATCCATGTTCTCTATGCTGCTGATTGCTTCTGCTTCTAAGGCAAGATGGTCCCTGAACTGTTGGCGCACTTGGGGAACCTTGAGCCTGTCGATATTAAACCTGGTGATGTTAAGCAGGTTTGAGCGGTTGCTGTTGACGGATGCAGTACGAAGGCGTAAATGAGCTACCATAAGATGGTGATCTCGTTCTTGTCCGACGTCAGCTCCACGTCTGTTTCGGACGTCCAGGAGACAATTTCTAAAGCGGCGACTGATCGCAATGTGGTCGATCTGGTTGGATGTTCGTTGCCTATCAGTAGAGACCCAACTGATCTTATGGCAGGTGTTATGCTTAAACAGCGTACCTCCGATGACTAGGCGGTTGGTATTGCAGAAGTCCACAAACCGCTCACCATTGTCATTACGGTCTCCCACGCCGTGAACTCCCATCACGTGCTTAAGCATGGTGTTGTCGCTACCCACCTTGGCATTGAGATCCCCCATTACCATTACGATGTCCCCATTAGGCGTTTGGTTGTAGGCGGCACCTAAGTGACTATAAAAATTATCCTTTTCATCCTCAGTCGCGTCTAGAGTCGGAGCATAACACTGTATGATGGTAATTTTTCTAACTCTACTCTGGAACCTAGCCGTCAATATCCGGTCACTATGGGGTTTCCAGGATATGAGGCTACTACGTGCTGCTGGAGTTAGCATGAGTCCTACGCCAGAACTCCGTGCACTTCCAGCTGGTTTACCAGAGTAGAGCATCACAGTGCTTTTTGTTGGGGAGATGTATTCCCCAGCATCGTACCATCTTATCTCGCTCAGCCCTAAGATGTCGATTTTATACCGTGCGAATTCGCGCTCCAATTGGAGGAATCTGGCGTTATAAGGCCCTTCCTTGAGTGAGTCCAGGAGGGTCTTAACGTTCCAGAATCCGATCGTTGTCCGTGTCCGATAGCCAAAGGTCGTCAACAAATGATCAGTCCGTATCCGAGGCGTATGTTTCCGTTTCGGAGCAATAGTTTATTTTTACGGTTGCGGCTCGCTGGGCCACAGACCAACCGACACTTATCCTGTTTTTTGGCGCAGGAAGCTCGCCATTCGTCCTCTCCCGTTAGCAATTTCCGAAGAAATTCCCAGATGGCACCACGAGGAGGTGGGAGTAGGGCTTACTAACAGAGCTGCTAGGTTTTCGGCTGCAGTGGCTCCTACTCGTTACTTAGCGGACCAGCACCTATCGGGAGATGCTGCCCCTACGAGGCCTTTGTTAGTCGTTTGCCATCCAAGCTTTGTAAAAGCAGTTTTTTATTCTCCAAAAAGTTTGGAGCAACATAGTCTTACAAACAAGTCGTGTGTGAGTGATCTCACCAAAGGAGATACCACCCCACACGATAATAGTTCCTCTACTTAAAAAAAGGGGAAAAAAGAGATTGCGCCAACTATAGGGGTATATCTCTTTTAAGTCTCCCTGGAAAAGTCTTCGCTAAGAATATCTGCAATGATATTCTTAACCCGTCCCTGCACGGGAAAGTTTTGTACACTTCGTATTGCTAGTTTCTCAAAAATCGTTTTCTGAGCCTGCTTCACTCTTGCGTTGAAGTCACTAACTACAAGCCATATCACATCAATATTTCCTGCAACTTATCAAAGTCGCTCTGCCAGTAATTACATTTCAAGTACGTCGGAATTATAAGGGACTTCTTGCAATCAAACTCTACTCTTAGGACTAGGGAGTTACCAACCGGTGCGTTTGTCATGACTCTGTTCCTGAAATCCCAACTTAACCTCTTGAGTTACCATTGAACTAAAGTACGGGTCAGCTATACCCTTAGATCCAGTCAGCTGCATGAACCACAAGATCTATGATGTGACTTATGGCACTCATAAATTATCGAACAAAAATAATTTCGAAACTTAAATTGAATAATTAATTTATGATCACTTGGTGAACCAATTAATTAAGGTCCACATAAATCAAACAATCGCTGACATGAATAGTTTTTTTTTTTTGCACAGCAATTTAGTGTGAATTGATTTTGATTAGCTGTGAATGTTCCTCAAGAACAATTTGCCTTAATGGTCGGAATTCTATTTTTAAACCTTTCATTCGCATTAATTGATTTTAAAATATACGGAGATAAGTCATTTGGTCATCATTCAGAAAAACGTTAAATTTAAAAAAAAAATTTTGAATGCGTTGGAAGAAGGTTAGGTTAGGTGTAGGGGACAGAAATCCTCTACACCACACTCAGGTCAATATAGACCATTTGTGATACCCATGTGCGGAAAGAAGATAGAGAAGAATGAATCCCTCCTCGTGAAAAAGCCTAGTCGAAAGCATTTAGTACTTACTATGCCCGAGATACAAACCATCCAGAGGATTTAATAAAGTTTGTGATGTCATTTGTCGGTCTGTTGGACGGTTCTTCTAAACCTTTAAAAAAGTATTGTCCCAGGAACTTATTTCTTAGGTGATAGAGGCCTGGACTGTGGCAAAGAAAGTGAGTTGTGTCCTCCTGAACCTCTTCGTCACCACAGCCACAACAAACGTCTTAGTTCGTCAGACGTATTATTATTATTTGTATAGGGTTATTTTTGAACTACAACCTAGAGGTCCATTGTGCTTATACGTTGGAGAGGTTTATTCTTGCGTTAGAGTTCCCCTCGCAGTACAATTCGGAATTGTGTTTTAAGGTCATACACTCTTATGTTGCCTTGGCGAGAATAGTTCACCTTAGAACTCTCTCCCCAAACCAGTTTTTTTTAGGAATCTGAGAATGAGAAGTGAATCCATGGTAGGTATATCCTGATCTGACATTTGGTACTTGCCCAAGTATTTGAATCTTTTGTGAGTCAGTGCCTCACAAGATTCCAGAAGGTTCTCCTGAGTCTCGCTTGACCGATTGCAGAATCTGCAAAGGCCTTCATTTGTTATAGCTAGTTTCTGTAAGTGCTCCCTAAGTTTTCAGTCCCCCATTAGGAAACCTGTTAGGATACGTAGGTTATTCTTGCTAAGGCAGATACAGGCTTTGACTCTTTTCCGGTTGTTACATCCTAGTAGTTTCTTAGCTTTCCTCAGAGCTGTAATATTATTCCAGGTTCTTGCCCTGTCTTTTCTCTTAATTTTCCTGAATTTTTCGCGCATAGTTATTCCGCAGAATTGTTCAGGTTCATTGAAGGGCTCCACAGATCCTTGTCTTGCCAAGGCATCTGCTACTTCATTACCTCTTATCCTGACATGACCGGGGATCCAGTTAAGCGTAACTTTGTTACTTCTACCTAATTCATTAAGCTTGTGTAGGCATTCCCATACAAGATTCGACTTAATGACATAGGAGTCTAGTGCTTTGATAGCTGCTTGACTATCGGACAGTATCGCTGTATCGCAGTTGCTGTATCTTCTTTTGAGATTGAGTTAAATACATCTATCTACAGCACATATTTCAGCTTGAAAGATGCTGGTACTTTTGTCCATGGGTTTTGAGGTCCTCGTTCTTGGCCCAAACACGCCTGCTTCTGTTCCTTTCTTAGTTCTCGAACCGTCTGTATACCACTTTATCGTGTGGCTGCCTAGTCCGTTTGTCGTGGATTCACTGCTATACTCTTTCTTTAGACTGGAAAACGTCCCAATCGACATATCCAAGGAAGCGAAATACCTAGGTGTTATACTTGACAAGACGCTCACCTGGAATGCACACCTGAACAAGGTTACGGAGAAAGCGACAAGAGCAATGTTTATGTGCCAGCGCCTACATGGTAAAACTTGGGGGCTAAAACACAAGATAATATATTGGACGTACAGCACCATTATCAAACCCATGGTCACCTATGCATCGTTGGCTTGGTTTCCAAAAACCTTACAGGCCAAGACTCAGGAACAGTTGAATAAAATACATCGTCTAGCCTGTCTGAGTATCACAGGAGCAATGAGAACGTGCCCTACGGCAGCAATGGGAGCAATGCTTAGCCTCACACCGTTGCAACTTGCAGCACAAAAAGAAGCTATGCTGAGTGCTCTAAGGCTACCCAAGATCTCGGACTTTAAAATCGGCAACTTTACAGGCCATTTGAAGATTCTAAGTTATATTCAAAATCCCAGATACTATGATCAAAAAATATCAGTTCTCCAGGAAATTCAATGTGGTCATAGGTGACCGCCACACATGGAGGAATGAAAGACTTGTAGTCTTACCAAACTCTCAAACTTGGTACACAGATGGTTCTAAATTGGAAAATGGTAGCACTGGCGCAGGGGTTTATGGACCCAGGTTCCAACGTGCGGCTGCGCTTGGGAAATCACCAACAATATTTCAGGCGGAAGTCCATGCGATCGAGCTCTGTGTACGAGAATGTCTGCGTAAAAGAGTCGAGGGTGATCGTATCTATATCCTCTCAGACAGCCAGGACGCACTTATGGCTCTGAAATCGTACACGGTAGGATCAAAACTTGTATGGGACTGTCTAAACCTACTCGAAGATGTCGCATCGAAAAACACCGTCACTGTGGCCTGGATACCAAGACACGAAGGCTTCGAGGGCAACGATCGGGCGGACTGCTTAGCGTAAGAGGCGCTAGTCGCCCACTAGTCGGTCCTGAACCCTATTTTGGAGTCGCACGGAGTAGCGTTAACATAAAAATAAAGAAATGGGAAGGTGATCATCATGCAGAGTACTGGGCCAAACTCAAGGGCCTAAGACAGGCAAAGAAGATCATTAATCTCAACCGCTGTAAGGCTAAAAAGCTACTCGAGCTTAGGAAAGCAGACCTAAGAACCTTAACAGGCTACTTGACTGGTCATTGCCCACTCAGGTACCATCTGCACAAGATAGAAGTAGCAGATACAGACGAATGCCGGCTATGTGGAGAGCAAAAAGAGACGGCAGAACATATTCTTTGTGAATGCTCCATGGCCGCAAGAAAAAGACTTCTCCATATCGGAAGTGCTTTATTGAGTCCCTCTGACTTCTGGAATATTGAGCCTGGAGCTTTGGTTTATCAAGAGCCTTAACCAAGTTCTCAGCTAAACACCGGGCTGGCACAATAGATCTTTCAGGTCGCAGTGCGTACAAGGCCCTAGCAAAGTAAAGTAAAGTACTCTTTCTTGTTGCTTAACTTTGTACAAAAGTTTTTCCCAAAGTTAAATTTTCTGATGCTATCGTCGCTAGAGACTGCCAGAAGGGGAAGTTTTTTGAGAAGTGCATCTGATTCCCTCAAACCAACGCGTTTCTCGTTCTTTCGGCATTCTTAGGACTGTCCGCTTTGCATTTTGCCCAACTACGAGATGGAGCGGTATTAGATCTAGGAGTACTTCCATGGTTGCAGTTAAACATGTTCTCATGGCCCCGGTGATGCAAAGGCACTTGCACTTGGGAGTTGCAATGGTGAAGTGGTAACGTCGTCAATTGCCACGCTAATGGTTCATGGTTCAAATCCTGATGTCAGCAAGCATTTATTTGCATTTATTTTATTTAAAGTCAGTCCGATCATAAGATAATAAGAAATCCATTAAAAGTGCAAAGTCTCTTGCCTGGAAAGACTACTGTCAGTCCATTGAGACCATAAAAGACTCTGCCAGGCTGAGTAAAATTCTATCTAAGGAACATTCTAGCCCGTCCTTTATTAAACGGCCGGATGGGACTTGGACGGACTCCTCTAGCGAGTCACTGGAGCTTTTAATGCAAACACACTTTTCAGGATGTAATAATGAGATTTCTCTCCCACCAGTCTCTCAGGCCACGCAATCTTCTTCCTGGAATGACATTAAGACAACAATTACAGCAGTTAATACCTTCTGGGCTATTAACAGTTTCTCTCCCTATAAATCGGCCGGCCTTGACGGCATTCTCCATATTATGCTGCAAAGAACATTGAACCAGGTGGTGCCATGGCTAGTACCGATCTGCAGAAGCTGTATTCTCCTAAACAACGTTCCCCTGAGCTGGAGACGTGTTCGTGTTGTCTTTATCCCGAAAGCTGCGAAGCGGGGTCATCGATCCACAAACGATTTCAGACCCAGCAGCTTATCCTCTTTTCTTTTAAAGACGTTGGAACGCATCTTAGGTACACACATTCGAAATACCCTAGGCAAATCCCTTCTATCCAAATCTCAACATGCGTATACTAAGGGGCGATCGACGGAGACGGTGCTCCACGAAGTTGTGCGAACAATAGAAAAGACAATCCATTTCAAGCAATATACCCTAGCTACCTTCTTAGACGTTGAAGGCGCCTTCAATAACGTCAGTATGGAATCGATTCAGGAAGCTCTGATTCAACTGGGTGTGGAAGAGTTTATTAGCAAATGGATATTGACAATACTAAAAACTAAAATCATTCAATCGACTCTCGGCAACAGCAGCTCCGCCATATCTGTTGGTAGAGGAACTCCTCAAGGTGGGGTCAGGTCTCCTCTTCTATGGCTTATGGTCATCAACAACATTTTGTGTAGACTTGCTAGGAATGGAGTTAAGGTCGTCGTGTATGCGGATGACGTGGTAATACTGGTATCGAGGATGTTTAGTTCTTTAATCAGTGAGATTATGGAAGATGCTTTGGGCAAGATTAACTCATGGGCCACTGCATGTGGACTTAGCGTCAACCCAAGCAAAACTGAACTGATACTCTTTACCACTAAAATCAGAATACCGACGTTTACACTTCCACGGCTTAACTAATATTGAGCGATGGGTAAAGAAGGCCTGTGTGGCTTTCTATGCCTGCAGGAAGACCTTTGGTAAGAAGTGGGGTCTTCGCCCGAAGATGGTCTTATGGATGTACACTGCCGTGGTGCGTCCTATTCTTCCCTATGGATCGCTAGTCTGGTGGCCTGCGTTAAGGAAAGGTATAGTGTCTCTATACCTGTAAGACGATGGGAAGACGGGAGAAAACAGTACTGCGCAATCATCGCGCTGAATGTGAGAATGCCTTCAACACCACAAACTGGAAAATTATTAAATTATTATAACGAAACTTTCCGGGAAAGGCCTTTGGTACGAAGTGGGGACTTCGCCCAAAGATGATCTGATGGATGTACACTGCCGTGGTGCATGCCATTCTTTCCTATGGCTCGATAGTGTGGTGGCCTGCGTTAAGGAAAGCTTATAACATCAAACTTATCAACAGGGTACAAATAACTAAGGCTATAGGCGCAACGTGTGCTATGTGAACATGTCCAACCGAAGCCTTGAACATTATCCTGCACCTATGCATCTATCATCATAAAGTGCGGTCAGTCTAAGGGAAACAGGATGCTGCTGCACCAATCCGTATGGTCACAACAGTATCCTGAATCTGCTACCCCAGGATCTGGTAGCTAATCTGACCGACTATATAACTCCCACAGTGAACTTTAGAAATGACGTCACGGTCAGATTCCCTACCAGTGCGGAATGGGAAACTGGCGTACTGATAAATGACTTCGAAACGACAATCTTCACCGACGGTTCAAACATGGACTGCGGGGTAAGGGCGGGGATATTCTCTGATTCCCTCATTATTTTCAGATCTTACCGGCTTCCTGAATCGTGCAGTGTCTTCCAGGCGGATGTTTTTGCTATACATGAGGCCTGCCGCCTACTTAAGCAAACCTCTACACCCGTAAATATCATTGCCATCCTCATTGACAACCAGGCCGCTATCAAGGCTATATTATATGCCACTACATCCTCAAGGCTAGTAAAATAATGCCAAAAAAGAACTCGCCTCGCTTGGTCATCGGTTAAGGATATGTCTTCCTTGGGTTCCGGGTCACAGCAACATTGAGGCGAATAAGCGAGCTGATGAACTCGCGAGGCAAGGATTTGCCCTTGATGCTTCCGTAACAAAGGAGGTGAATGTCCCGTTGTGGTCCTCAAGGGAGGCATCTTCGCGCACTATCTGCTAAAGTCTGATAGCAGATGGCACGGGGTGCGGAACTGTGTCATCTCCAGGCAGATGTGGCCCAAATACTCCCTGAAAAGAACGCAAGATCTACTAAACAGATACCGTACAGATATCGCAAGAACTCTGGCAGTTAGTACTGGCCACTGCCCCATCGGGGTTCATGCGGCCTGAATAGGCATTACATTTAATTCACACTGTCGCAGCTGCAATTCTGCTGATGAGAAAGAAACAATCTTACACTTCCTCTGCAAGTGTCCGGCTTTAGGCAAGACCAGACAGAGCATCTTAGGTAAACCCTTTTTCGACAACCTTATAGAGCTAGCGGAGATTAGCATTGGGGATATTATCAGCTTCCTCAATGTAACGGGGTGCATTTGAATAATCCTCTCTCCTTTTTCTTTTTCTTTTTCTTTTTCCCTAGCAGTTAACGTCCTTTGTACATCCGATGGGTCACTTGAGTTGTGGTATTAAAACGGCGCTTCTGCGCTTATTTGGTGTCGGCATGGTTTTGCTGACACAACCACTTCTACCTACCTACCTACTAGTCCGATCATTTGCGAAAGCTTTTGTGAACACTACTGCGAAGGCATAACACTGGTAGTAGCTTGGTCATGTGGCTGGATAAATAGTTCGCTCTGTTGATGGTGATTTGCCCTTGACATCGGTTATCGGGAAAAAGGTACTGTGAATCAGTAGCAAAGTCAAAAAATAACAAAAATCTCCCCAGTTATCTGAACGCCACCTCCGGAAAGTCTCTGAAGCATAAATAACTGAGCTTCACGAACCACTACACCATAATCTTGCTCTCTCTCTCTCTCTCTATCTATCCTTTCCAACGCCCGTACTGTGTGTAAACATGTTAAAGGTATTCATAACCCTTTGAGAGCGCGCAAATTATAAAAAAAAACTTTACTGAGTGTCTCCCTCGTTGTGACTAGACTAGTTCGCTTTGTCCATGCTTTCGCGTGGTGTTATGCCTCGAAATGACTCCTATGAGAGTAATGGTAGTAGATAGATTTTGTATCCCTCTGCATGAGTCTATTGGTTCTTGCTCTGTGGAATGTAGGCAAGGCGGAATGTACACTGGGGGTCGGTTTGGTCCGAGTTAAGCGCTGAGCCTCCTCTAGCCAGTTCGTCGGCTTTCTCATTTCCTGGTATGTCCTCATGTCCAGGGATTCAGCAGAGTTTTACCTTGCGCTGTGTTCCAACGACGTTGAGCTCTTCTCTACAACACTTCACAAGCTTCGATTTTATTTCTGCAGCAAATGCTTTTATTGCTGCCTGGCTGTCGATGGAAAAGTTGATATCCTACTGTGGCATTGTCCTCACTGCAACCTCAAGGGCTGCTATTGTCGCTGCTAAGACCTCTGCCTGGAAAACGCTGCTGTAGTTCGGAAGCTGAGCTGACAAGTGATGATATCAAGTGGTTTAGAGAAGCGCGTACACCTATTTCCGTTTTGGATCCATCGGTGTACACAGCTACGGATCGTTTGTTAGGTGTTCTATCGATTTTTTATTCTTCCTTGCTCGGATAGGTGCTTAGAAATGGTCTCGTGAAGTCTAGGTATAGCGTTGTGCAGTCTGTACTATATACACTGCCCAGATATCTGTGTAGAATCGTAGTATGATCCATTGCTTTTGATCTCCAGCTATCTACTTGGCTTAATATTTCGGCACCAATAGACGAAGCAGGTTGAGAATGCCCTCGAGTGCTGTTGCAGGTGTCGTTCTCAATGCGCTGTTTGTGCCAATGCACATTAGTCTGCGTACTTTTGTGATGGCAGTTAGGTCGTTAATTTTGTTGGCGGCTTGCCACCATGCAAGGCTGCCATAAGTAAGAATGAGCCTTAGCTGTATACATCCATAAAATGATTTTGGGATTCCGTCCCAAGTTTTCCCGAATATTTTGTTACACGAGTAAAAAGCTATCGTGGCTTTTTCGGCTCTAACGTTCAGTCTCTAGTTCAGTTTCCTATCGGGCACCAGGCCGAGGTATCTCGCACTGCTTGAGATACTTAAGGGGGTACCCCTTACAGAAGGTTTACGAAATGTGGAATTATCTTTTTCGTAGTGAATAGTACTAACTCCATTTTCTGGGAATTGACCGCTAGTCTACATTTCTTCGTCCAGGAGTCATTAGAAGAAAGTTTTGAGCCTTTTGTAGTGAAAGTACAAATATTTGTTTTTTATATTTTATTTAAACAAATACTGTCCAGTTCAATCAATGCACCTTTTGTCATTTTTCGGGCAAAACATTGATTGCGTCCTCATAGGACTTCTGGGATTTCTTAACGAAAAGCTCCGACAAGTGTTTATGGAATTCAACTTCATTAAGATAATTCTACATGGTCCGAAACAAATGGTAATCTAATGATGCAAAGACTAGACTATACGGTGGATGCATTAAAATATCCCAGTCAAGCTTTCTTAGTTTTTGCCGGGTCACCAAAGAAGAATGTCGTCTTGCATTGTCATGGCGGAAGACAATGTCATTTCTGTTGATCAATTCCGGCCGTTTTTTTCTGAACCGCTTCATTCAATCCAGTTAAGTACTGACAGCAAAATAAATATTTGGCGCAACAGCTATTTAAGTGCCAGGGCCTAGCTTCTCGCAACCATTCATGTTGTGTGCGTTATATTTTTCACACGAATGGAATCGAGCTACAGTTTAGTGCGGTATCCGAACGGCGATTTAAGAAGCTTTTTCGTGACAACAATACACTCGAATGTTTGTCAGACGCTCGCGAGAGGTGGGACCATGAAAAAACTTTTTTGAGTTTTCCGTGATTCGAACTTGGAACCTCATGCGTAGTGATCCGACACACTAACCACTTACGCCATGGCGCCCACACTAGTACTGACAGCAGACCTTAGAATTATTCGTTTGGCCAGGCGGCAGCATCTCATAATGGATGGGCCCCTTTCAGTCCCCCCTATAAGAATCTAACTAAGAATCACCTTCCTTGGCATCAGCCCTGGTTTTGGAGCAATAGTAGATAGCAATATCCAATGTTCATAGTGCATTAGCCGCTAGCCAGTCAGCGGCTAAACGAACATCGGTAACTTTGGCTTGAAAAACGCTGCAATGGTTTGGAAGGTTAAAAGAGAGGTGTATGTCCAGGTCTTCTGAAAAGATTCCGGCACCAACTACGTCCTGGGTTTTAGACCCGTCCATGAAAATTGACAGCGATGCGTTGTATAGGAACATCTCGTTGCATCCATTCAGCTCTTTTCGGTATTAAGTGCATGTAGCCCCTGTTAAAGTTATATTGAGTGGGCAGGTGGTCGAAAGTATTTGGGCATATCCCGTGTGTTGCTCTTTCCACTGCTTGGAGCCTCTTAGTCTTATTGCTGAACTTATAGCCAATTGTTTACTGATAATGTCGACCAGAAGTAAGGGAAGCATGGTTCGGAGCGCCACTGTAGGAGAAGTTCTCAGTACACCGGTAATGCTGAGACATGCTACTCGCTGAGTTTTTTGCATTATGGATAGGTTGGACTTTTTATGTACTCCATACATAAGAATCAGTTTTATTATCGACGTGTATAGCCGGTGCTCGGTTGTAGGCCCCAAGTAGAGCCCACTGATTTCTTGTAAATGTATAGGGCAGCCAGCGATTTCCTGGTACGTCCACTGACATTCTCTTTCCAAATTAGCTTGCGATCAAGCTTTAGGTTTAAATTACTAGCGCTATTTGAAAGTTTGAGAGTTTATCCTCCTTTTTTGGGTGGAGATGCGATGATTCTGCCCATGATCCATTGGGATTCATGAGGACACTTGGTGCAGTTGGTGTTTTAAAGAGAACTTTTCGCAGACTAGAGGATTGAGACGTGTTGTCAATGATATGGGAAAAACTGCGCCTGGATCTGCGTCTGGCCTTCTGAACCTCTTCTCTGACGGCACGCTGGGATCTCCCGATATTACCAATATCATCTACGTATCCCAACAATTGGATGGACTTGTGAAAGATAGTACCTTCCGTGTTAATGCCCGCTCTGCGCACTATCTATTCCAATACAAGATTGAAGAAATCACATGACAGCGCGTATCTTCACCGAAATCCGGTGCATATTCGGAATATTTCGGACGAGTTATTTTCAAATTGCACAGAGCTCCGCGTATTTTTCAGCGTCACGCGACACAGATGGATCAGGTTTGATGGGATCCCGAATTCAGCCATCGCATTGTAGAGCTCAAAGCGATAAATGCTATCATAAGTAGCTTCAGGGTCAATAAACAGGTGGTCAGTGTCGCCTTGAAATTCATTGGTCTTTTCCACAATTTGCCTCAGTGTGAAAATTTGGTCAATTGTTGATCTGCCGGGCCGGAAGCCACATTGCTACGTGCCGATTATTGTGTTGCAGAGGGGACATGCACACAATAGTTCGATAAGATCAGGTATGCAACATTTAGCAGGAATAGGCCTCAATAATTCTTGTAAAACATGGGATCGATGGGGCATATAGACGATACTCCAGTCATCGGACATGCTTTCGTCCATCCACTCTTACTCGATGACTTGGTGAATACACTCAGCCGAGTCATTTCCTATATATTTAAAACGCTCCACTGGTAAGCCATCAGAGCCAAGGCTTTGTTGTTTTTCAGCGCTCTTAGAGCTGCGCCAAACTCTTGGGTGAGGTACTATCTCTTCATTGACTGGACGTGCGTTCTCTTCTCTCATTCCCTTTATTTGATGCCCCCCTGTTTTGAAGAGTCTGTGTTCCAGATTTAAGGCCAGGTGTCATTAGTTTATAACACCTTATAAATATAACACCGTGGAAAGAATTTAATAGTCATAAAACAGGGGCGGTAAGATGTCACCAAGTATGCTTAACGCAGCAACTTAACAAACAAAAAGCGGAACAAAAATTCTGACAAGAGGTGACAGCTGTCGGAGCGTGTCTGACAACCTGGCTGCTTGCTAAGTAGGTAAATCACACATAATTCATATCACAATTCAGATCATTAAGATTCAGCGCCAGTATTGAGAGAGTAATATCTTTCATACTAAGTTCAGGCTCAACTAACGAAAACAATTATGAAGCGCTCGACTATCATGTGTAGTCACGTGTCACGCTTATATTACACTCTAGCTACGTATTCAAATTGTAAACAGCAATCAGATAATGAAACAATGACTCTCTAAATTCCATACTTCATCGAAGGAGCTCTGCCTCGGTTCTGCTATAAAAAGTCGTCTTATCATCCGTTCCTATTGCGTACCACCATCGTACGCGGAATTCCTTTGTTTTAATCTCAACAAAAGCACTCCTTAGTGTTTAATCACTACAATTTGTTTATAAATAAATACAGGCACTCACATCATTACTCATGAGCGTATGAATAAAAACAAATTTTGCGGTTTCACGGCTTAAAAATTCTTCCTCCCCTGATTAAATAAAATTTAATTCTCTTGATGCATATCTCTGTCTAATGGTCCCAGCTAACGATTAGTCACTCAACAGTAAAATGTAAAATATCTCAAATCATAGATCAAAGTACGACAAACATGTAGACGACGGTGAGCGGTGGTGGTGCTGTTCGATTGAGGTGCTACGACTGGCGGCACCGGGCCTGCAGATACTTTTGGTTACTGCGCGTAGGTGTTGCACTATGATTTCATGCAACCGAAACCGATAGGAAGCCAAAATATACACTAGGTGAGTGTCGCACAATTTGGCATAAGTCCAGAAAATTTAACGAAAGGTTTATGTTGGAAGATATATACGTACGAGCTGTTATGTATAATGTGTTCCTAATCCGCCAGAGATTTGTATTATGCGTGACCTGGTTTCATAAAAAAATAAGAAAAAAACTATCTGTGCCTTCGTTTTATATATTCAGATGCATTTTTCCAAAAATTCTTTTTCTGTCCATAAAAATTCTAGCACCACGTGCACATAGTTCATTTATTTATATAAAAATGAAAAATTTGTAAGCAAATTAACAAATTGACTTCGCTCATGCACCCACCATTGGGTGTATTGAGAAAGAATATTATTTTCAAGGACGTGGATTGTGGGAGAATTAATTTGGTAAATATTCGATTGTCAGAAAGTAAGCAGCATGCCATTAATTAAGAATTAATCACACCGCCCACATTGGTGTCAACACAGCAAAGTGGTGGAAACTTGTGCGGTGTAACACTTATGACTACGCGCACGCAAAGTAATCGGGGAAAATGGAATTCGCTTTGTTAATTGTATCTCATGGGATGCAAGCTGTTGAAAGAAATGTGTGTGTGCTAACTAATTTAAATTGTAGAAGCAATGTGTAACGATATATGCGTGCAGTCGTCACAAATAAATAAAAATATAAGAAATGCTTTCTAAATATTGTCGATTCTAGAATTATGATGGAAACGTGTTTGCAATTCGGAAATTACGATTTGATATTGGCTAAACTGTCAGAATAGAGACTGTAAGGATGGTTCATCTGTGAATTCATTATGAATATGAATACGTGTTGAATGTAGGCTAAGATCTAGCACTCTCCAAAAATCTAGCGCTGACTTCAATAGTTACTTTCGCCCCTAAACAGTTGGTTTCAAACATCTCTAACACTCATGTTTTTACCACTCCCGAGTGTTTGTCCATATAATACCAGAACGTAAGAGGCCTACGAACTACAACCTCCACTGTGTTTCTCAATTCCCAAAAACCACCATACGACATCTTTGCCCTAAATGAAACCAATTTGTCTAGCGACTTGAACAATAATGAGTTAGTTACTTCTATTTTCGACGTTTTCCGGATGAATGGACGATGGACACGAGAAAGAAGACCTTTGATCCGGCCGTGGTGTTTTTTTTTGGCAATTCACAACCGCTGTGACTGACTACTATTTAATTTCAGCAATCAAGACATAGTCGCTACCAACCTGGAATTGCATTCAAAAAATTACTGGCTGGTTTTGGGCCTATTTGGGTCACGATCAAGTGGGCCCATTCCCTCCGGACATCCTGGGGAACTTGATTGTGAAAGCGGAGAGCCTTAAGACTGGTCTCATCATTGGCATAAATGAAAGAGGTGAGCAACTTTTTGATTTTATCCTCAGCACTAATCTTCTAATTTGTAACCGAGGGTCTAAACCGACCTTCATTACTCGTAACCGACAAGAAGTCCTGGACATTACCCTTGTCTCTGATCATGTATATAATTTCGTAAAGGACTCGAGAGTCTCTGAAGAGCACTCTTTCTCAGACCATCGTTACCTCCAATTTAGTCTTGACGACCATCTGCCTCAACAGAAGGTTTTTAGAAATTATAAAAAAAAACTAATTGGTATCTATACAGGAAGCGCTTATTGATGCTTATTCCCTCCTTTTTGCCTACTGAACCTACTAGTACTCATGATCTTGACATGTTGAACATTGGCACTTAATGGTGCTTGTCTGTGGCGTGCCCAAAACGCACTCCTCGAGGCAAGAAGAAACCACCTTGGTGGAATGCAAATCTCAGTACTCTTAGGAAAGACAGCAGACTCCTCTTTAATATTGCTAAAAGCTCCCGCGAGACAGCCGATTGGGCACCTACAAACTGTCTCTCAGGAAATATAAAATCTCACTGAGGAAAGAGTAACGACGCTCCTGAAGACTCTTCTGCGACAGCATTGAAGAATCCTCGGAAGCTTCTAGGTTGCGGCAAATCCTTTCTAAAAGCCCTTCAACACCTAGATACCTTTTACATCCAGACGGTCACTAGACTACCTCTGTTAAGGAATCCATTGACATTCTACTGGATACTCACTTCCCTGGTAGCTCCCCTGTTGCTGTTTTGCTATCGGGTAATACCCGTACTTGCTCTCTACCGTGTAGCAATTCCCCAGTTATAGTAACTACAGAAAAGATTCGCTGGGCCATGCGCAGTTTCAAGCCCTTCAAGTCGCCAGGACCTGACGGTATTATTCCTGCAGAATTTCAAAAATGTGAGGACGTTGCGCTTCCATGGCTAAAAGTCATCTTATCGAGCTGTCTAAATCTGGTCTACATTCCCAAGTCGTGGACCGAGTTTGAAGTTGTATTTATTCCTAAGGCAGGTAAGAGATCGCATGTGGAGCCTAAAGATCTCCGACCTATCAGTCTATCGCCCTTTCTACTGAAAACGCTGGAAATGCTGATTACACCTCCGTCAGACCATTAGCCCGTCTTTGCTCTCGCTGTCCCAACATTGCAAGGGCAAATCCGTTGAGACAGCTTTATACTCGCTTGTGCGCATCATTGAAAAATCTCTGAGCATTAAAGAGTATACCATGGTGGCTTTCCTTGACATTGAGGGAGCCTTTAACAATGTCAAACCAAAGGCATTCACAGAGGCACCTGCAAATCTGAAAGTGGATACTTCACTCGAACTGTTGATCAATCAACTGCTAACACGGTGGACGCCGTGTCGGATCACTACGCATGAGGTTCCAAGTTCGAATCCCAGAAAACACCAAAAAGTTTTTTCACGGTCCCACCTCTCGGGAGCGTCTGACAAACATCCGAGAGTATTGTTGTCTCGAAAAAGCTTCTCAAATCGCCGTTCGGATACGGCACTAAAAAGTAGGTCCCTTCCATTCGTGTGAAAAATATAACGCACACAACATGAGTAGTTGCGAGAAGCTAGGCCCTGGCACTTTAAAGAGCTGTTGCGCCAAATATTTATTTATTTTATAACTGCTAACACGCAGGATTATCAACACACAGCTGGGCGGAGCACCGGCCAGAGACTTGCCTGCTACGGAACACACCAAGGTGGAGTGTTGTCACCTCTTCTGTGGAATCTGGTAGTGAATGAGCTACTAGTGGACCTGGATAGGTCAGGCTGTAGAGTGACTGACTATGCTGATGACATTGTGATTGCTGCGTCTGGCAAGCACCCAGACACTCTCAAGGAAATCCTCCAATATGCTCTCTCTCGGCTCTCTAGGTGGGCGTCCAATTGTGGATTGGGGGTTAACCCTCATAAAACGGAACTTGTTCTCTTCACAAGGAAATATACAGTTCCCCACGTAGACCCTCCTATGATTAATGGCACCAGTCTCACCTTCACTGTTAATGCAAAATACCTGGGTCTTATTCTGGACAGAAAACTGAACTGGAAAGCCAATCTACTAGAACGCGTAATGAAAGCCAATGTAGCTCTCTATTCCTGTAAAAGGGCTATAGGTAGGAGCTGGGGTATGAAACCTGAAAGCACTCGCTGGCTTTACGTGTCCGTTTTTAGGCCTATACTACTCTATGGCGTGATTGTTTGGTGGCCTGCTCCTGACAGGGCTATCCACCTCTCTCAGGTATCTAAAGTGCAAAGATCTGCTTGCATGTGCATCAGCGGTGCACTAAGAACTACCCCCTCTGCGGCATTGAACTTTTTGTTCAACCTGCTACCGCTGGATATCTTTGGCAGACAGACTGCTGTGAGCGCGGCCATCGTCTTAAAGCCTCCTCTCAGTGGTCTAGTTATCACATTGGCCACTCCTCGATCCTTGATCTTCTCAACTTCACACATGAAAACACGGACTACACCCCACCGAAACTAAGATTTGACCGAAACTTCCGTACGAATATCCCTGAGCGGAATGAGTGGGATGGCTCTCCCTGTGATGTTGGAAATTCGGTGCACTTCTACACCGAAGTAGATGGCTCTAAGACGGAAGGTGGGGTGGGCTGTGGTGTTTTCTGCGAAAAGCTCAACCTGAGCATCTCGTTCCACCTCCCTGATCAATCTAGCGTTTTTCAGGCGGAAATCATGGCGATTAACGAAGCCCTGTCCTGGCTAAAATGTAATGTATTATCTGTCAGCGATATTAGAAATTTCACTGACAGTCAAGCGGCCTTATTAGCAAGACCAAGCTCAGATGGGATATTGGCTCAACGTGTCATATTTCGAGGCAGGTCTGGCCTAACCTGGACCAGAAACGTAGTGCCGGGTTAAACTAAAGCGATTACAGATCAGCTGTGTTATCGGTGTCATCACCGGACACTGTCTAATTGGCCAACATGCCAAAAGACTTGGCCTCTTTTCCAACGACTTCTGCAGGAGCTGTAGGGACGAGGAGTAGGAGAAAACCATCCTTCATTTCCTATGCACATGTCCTGCTCTATCACGTAAAAGAATGCTCCGTCGAGGAGCTCCCTTCCTTGACGACCTCAGCGATTTGGAGACCTTAAACGTCATGAGCATCCATCGCTTCATCAAAAGCTCCGGTTGGTTTGATTGGTCCCTCAGTGGTCTAATGGTAGATCCTTGGCATCACAATGGACCTCTACTGGTCTAAGTGTGTCTGCATCGTCGTGCAGACAGCCAATCTAACCTAACCTAACCTAACCGCCGTGACTCTGCATTCGTTACATCCTCTAACATCGCAGGTTCCTGGACGTATCATCTATGTTCTCTGCTATTGTATCCCCCCATCTCAGTATATCCTTTGTTACTAGCTTACTGTTGTTGCAATCGATTCTCTGTTTAACTGCATCAACCCCAGTGACATTGTTTTAAAATTAGGTAATTTCAATCCTCCCGATCTCCAATGGGTTCTTTCTGAGGACGACTCTCATTTGTTTACTATAAATTTCTTCAAATAAGGAGATCCTTCTCATTGACTGTCTCTCCCACTCCGGCCTTCCAGTGATCTCCAAAATTTTCGAGAGGATATTACTAAGGCGTCCCCAACCGGTTAAAGAAGAAAATAATCGTATCCCTAACCACCAGTTTGGGTTCAGAAGTAAGCATTCGACGATTGACTAGGTGCATAGAATTACTGACGTAATCGAGAAAGCACTTGAAGAAAAAAAAGATTTGCTCAAGCGTAATTCTTGACGTCTCGCAAGCCTTTGATAAGGTGTGGCAGATGGCTTGAAATGTAAACTACGACAAGTTCTCCCTGTATGCCAATACGATATTCTAGAAACATATCTCGGGAATAGACTCTTTCATGTTAGACATGGAATCGAATACTCCGAGCTCAAAGAAATTTCGTGCGCTCTCTCCGATAGAGGATAAATAAACTATAGCATATCTACCTTACGCCTCCTTCAAAATATGCCTCTTCCAATTATCTCCACACTTAATTACTTACTTAGGTAGCACTACAGTTTGGGGTAAACCTGGGCCTCAACCAAAAAAGTCTCCCCATTTAGCTCGGTCCTTAGCTAATTGCTTCGAGTTGTGCACTCCGAGTTGGTCCCCTTAAACTTGTGCGCACCACCTACGGCGAGGGAGCCATCTACTGCGTCTTCCCTCCGGGTTAGATTCGAAGACTCTACGGGTCAGAGCGTTGGTGCCTATTCGCTGTACATGTTTTTGACTAGGTTGATATCGCTGTACAGCTAGGATAGTTTATCATTGAATCTTCTCCTCCAAAACCCGTCAACACAAACGAGACCGAAAATCTGGCAAAGAATCTCTCTCTCGAAGCGACGAAGGATATCTTCATTCCTTTTCAATAAAGTCCATGTGTCAGCGTCGTAGATAGTAGGACTAGAATGATCAATGTCTTAGATAGAGTCTCCTTAGTTGTCCAATTCGTCGGTGTGGAATGTCCCTTCTTATTGAAATTAAATCTGTGGCAATACGACAAAATAGCTTAAGTAGACTTAAGTCAAAATTGAGTTAATTATAGGAAAATGTTCCCAATTATATAAAGTAATTTCCCTCAATTTTTTAGTTGCATACCTGTAAAGACTGCTGAGTTATGGGTGGTAGAGTAGAGGCACAATTCAAAAATTTCATACGATTTTCGCGTAAGCCACAACTTTAAACGCTTCTCCCGAGAAACCGTACAAATCGACTTAAGCGGTTTTGTCGTATTGCCACAGAAATATACTTGGTTTTGACCTTGTTTATCGCTAAACCCCTTTTGGCTGCTTCTGCTTCAATGCCTTCAAACGCACCGCTGTCAATATCCTCGGCGTATGCAAGCAGTTGAACAGACTTTTGATAGATTGTAGCTCTGTTGTTGGCTTGTGAGTTCCGCAGAATCCATACAAGTACAATATTAAAGAAGTCACATGAGAACGCCTCCTTAAAGCTTTTTTTATATCAAAGGTCTCGGTGAGGTCATTACCGACCTTGATGAAGCAGTGAGCGTTCTCGCAAGTTTGGCAGGAATTTCAAAACTAGACATGGCTCTATACAACTCCTCTTTATAGATGTTGTCATAGGCCGCCTTGAAATCAATAAAGAGGTGGTAAATATCAATTTGGACTTCTTGCGTTTTCTCCAGGATCTACCGAAGTGTGAATATTTGGTTGATGGTAGACTTTCTTGGCCTAAAACCGCACTGATAGGGGCCAATCGGGTTGTTGATAAAAGGTTTTAGGCATTCACACAATATCGCAGAAAAGTGGTGTATGCACTCATCACCAGCTGCCTTGAAAAGTTCGGCCAGTAAGCCGTCAGGCCCAACAGCCTTGTTGGATTTCAGCTTGGATATTGCCATCCTCACTTCGTTTTGATCAGATGGACGGAAATTTTGACTGTCATCGTCTATGTTAAATGGTTCATTCTGCCTGACAGCAGGATGTTGGTCTTCGTCGCCGCTATACAGTCTGCAGAAGTAGTTTTCCATACTCCCAGCACCGACTGTGATTATACTGTGAGGTTTCCATTTTCATCGCTACAGGTTTCTGTACGTGTATTGATTTTCTGACACGTTCGTTTTACCTTTTGGTAAAACTTTCGTACATTGTTCCTGGAGTACAAACTCTCGATATTCTCGAACGCGCGCTTCTCATGCTCTTTCTTCTTCTTTTGGAGAAGCCGATGTTCTTGCCGTCTCTTTTGCTCATAGAGCTCACGAGCAGCTCTCGTCTTCCTTTGCAGCGCCGCTTTGTATGTCTTTTGTTATGCTGCATGCACTCGCCGGCATTCTTCGTCAAACCAGGGGTTTCGCGGTGGTGGGCGGGCGACACCCAGTACATCAGTCGCAGCGTTTCTGATGGTGTGTTGGCAGCGTTTCCACTGGTCTTCGGCACTTGATGCTGGCGGCATAGGGCTGATTGAGAGATTTCGGGATACGCGTTCAACGAAGAGTCTGGCGGTATCTTGTGACTGTAGCTTTTCGACGTTAAATTTTCTCACAGTGATTCTTCTTTGTTGCTCAGTTTGGGATATCCGCATTCGTACCTTGGCTACAACAAGGTAATTATCCTAGTCTACGTTGGCTGCTCGGAAGGTTCGAAAATGCACAATACTGGAGGCATGTCTTGCGTCGATGGCAATATGATCAACTTGGTTGATCGTTACATGATCATTGGACCGCCATGTCTGCTTATGAATATTGACAGAAGGAAACCATGTGCTTGCTATGGTGACATTTCGCTCCACAGAGAAATCAATTATCCTTAGTCCGTTATCGGACGTGGTGTCGTGTAGGGTATGCTTACCGACTGCCCTACCAAAGACGCCCTCTTTTCCTATTTTGGCGTTAAAATCGCCCAATACGATTTTAACGTCATATTTAGGGCATTGCTCGTGTGTTTTGTCGAGGAGCTCGTAGAAACACTCTTTGGTGGCAGGGTCATTTTCTTC
This sequence comes from Brachypalpus laphriformis, assembly GCA_945910035.1. Taxonomy (NCBI): domain Eukaryota; kingdom Metazoa; phylum Arthropoda; class Insecta; order Diptera; family Syrphidae; genus Brachypalpus; species Brachypalpus laphriformis. Next base: position 62,961,086 of record OX246756.1, read on the forward strand.
CATGGGGGCATGAACACATATTAGGCCTATGTTAGCGAATTTCGCCTTGATCCAGATAGTCATAATACGTTCGCTCACATGTCGGAAGCTTAAAACTTCTTGCCTAAGTCTGCCACGTATAACAGAACTGCATCCGAATAAGCGTTGCCTGTTGCCTCTGTAGCAATCACCGTATTAGATGTCACAGTTTTTCACCCTCTTTTTGCTCGGCCCATATCATCGCACTTTCTGCATGGCAGTTATGTCTGCTTTATAGCAGTCTAGGGCCTCTGCTAGTTATTCGGCTGCACGTGGTCTGTAAAGGGGCAGAATATTCCACGTACAGATCCAAAGGGTCGTTGTCCTTATTTCGTTTGCTGGGGTCATCATCAGTTGAGTCATCCTTATCCGAGGCTTTTGCCTGTTTCAGAATCATTCGTTTTTTTTACTTCGTAGAGAAGTTACCCCGACGACAGAGCCCGCAACTTGGAGGGCGGTTACACTGGTGTCCACTACGGGAGTGTGAGCGCTGCCGTTGGTCCATTGAGGGAGCTCCTCCGCCACCATCTCTATTCCAAGGTCCTTACCAACATTGGAAATCCCTTACCGACCTGTGTTTTCATATAATCGCATGCACTACTGCTTGACCAGCCAGTCAGTTTGAGTTGATATGTGCACTCTACCAATTCATCACCAGCTGCCTTGAAAAGTTCGGCTGGCAAACCGTCAGGTTCAACAGCCTTGTTTGATATAGCTATTCTGACCTCGCTTTGGTCAGATGGATGGAAATATTGGTCTTCGTCGCCATTATATTTTCATCATATGTAAAAGTGATGTTTGGATAGAGAGACATTTATGTCCTTTTTCGTATTTGGAATAGAGAGGGACTATATAATTTATAAGAGATAAAAGTGTTACGTTCCCTCCTTAGGTGGTATGTACATATGTTACATGTATCTCATATATTAATATGTGAACAGAAAATGTATCTTATGTTTTTTTAAGTATTTATTATAAATAAATAAAATAAATAAAGTGAAAATATAGACATGATTCGTGGCTGCATGAGACGTTCATGGCTGCATAAGCTTCTATTCCTTTGTCTTCCCTGCACGGGCGAATGTAAAAAAAAAGTTTTGCAATCAATTACATAGCGTTCTTTATTTCTCGCTGTTTGTTTATTTCCCCTCGGTCGATTTTCGACCACACGCGATACTAGTATGTACAGATCCCTAACCTGAAGCCTAATTGTCACTACGCCGAGCTACACCAATCGACTTGATAATGCTAAAATTAAGACAAATTATCGGCTACCTTAGTGGCCTAAGAAAAACACGAACTGTTTTTGAAGTTAAGGTCTTTAAGACTTCTGCTTTTCTAAAGCCAATGAGGGTCCATACATTAGTTAAACCTTCCGATGGTGGCTTAACTTATCACTTGTAAATCAAATAAATTTTTTTATAAAGCGCTCATTTATTTTCAATATAAATATGATTCACTCGAAGTAAATTCGCAGAAAGTACTTACTTTTCGAAAGCCGATAAGCTTTCAATTTCAAACAGTGACCCCTTTGACAGTGCAGAACTTCTAAGATTAATTTTCGCCATAAGCACTTTCCAATCGAAAGTCAGTAATATTTACTTTACTCCTGTCTCGCTATCATAAACTCTCGAGTAAAGTTCAACTTTTATGAGTGCATTAACTCCAGCATGCAATACAATGTACCTTCACTGCAGTACAACTCGTTGACAAATTCAGGTGAACGCACCTACCACACACACTGGCAGACGTCCACCGCGAAGAGTGACATAACCATTAAACAGATCCAAGTCTTCAAGTTGTCTTTGACCCGAAAACGTTTCATCAAATAGCCGAACGCAGTACCGGCAGACAATGCAAATCTCTAAAGAACGCAGCAGTATAGAGATCATGCCCCCACCCCCTTCGGTGACTAATTTCGGAAGAATTCTGACTCAGCGGCAGCGTGCTTAAGTTCTTTGTTTCTTATACTTCATCGTGGGTTGCAACAGAGACATCGATTGCACCTGGGATTCAATAAAACACTGCTGTTGCGTGGACTATGGACATTGTAACCTTCTCCTCCACCTATTCGGTGAGTGTGTATTCTGTGCCAGGTTCTTATGTCCGCCAACACCCCCGCGCAGCTACCAAAACTCCCACTTAAGATGCAAACAAGGTGCGAGCGATAGCGCACCACTAATGCTACCATGACATCGAAATGGGTTCCGAAAAGTGAATCAGGTCTTGACTTGCCAACCCGACACAACAACGACACGACGATCCCCCTGGGTAACGACGACCACGACGTGCCGTGAAACTTTGTCGAATCAATAAAATTCCGATTACCCACCATTACACGAGTGTCTATCGCAGTTTCACGGCAATCACCTGTTCAAATACTTTAGATAAAAACACTCACACTTGTGCTTGCTGTACAAATGCAAACAATTCGAAGTTCAACTTTGACGTGCAACCACCACGGGCAGCCGGGCATACAGGGAGGAGACCGTGGTGCGCATGCTGAGGCTGAATCGGATCGTAGTTGGCTGCAAGTCGTTAATGAATTTCTCGCGATCTGACGATTTTTATTTTTCTGCAAATTGCACGAAAAGAAAAGACGAATGCGTGATAAATTTACCTGCGGTCACCTGTGCTGCATTGTGGTCTTTGTTTACCAATTCGCCGGAGACCAAATGTTGGTGGATGGTCTGGGTTTGTGTGGTTTGGATGGCATGTGGGAATTGAAGTCACGGTTCAGTGGTGTGCTGTTGTTTATACAACCGGCATTTGGAAAAGAAAATACAAGTAGTGGTTCTCTGTCCGTTTCTCTGTTGGGAGCAGGGACTTGGTGAGAGACTTGAATTATATTCCACACGGAAAGTAAAATTGAGACATTCACTTGCTGGACTTACATCGAAAAATATTACTTTAATTCGGGATTTTATTCACGAGGGATGAAGGGCATAATGTTGAGTTTTCTGTAGGATTGGTCAGGCGGGATCAATTTTGAGAGCGTCTGGTCAATCTGTTATAAGGAAGGCTGAACTCAATCGGTCCCTTACTCTGTATTTGTCATGAAATCTGGGTAGTGACCGAAAGAATAAGATCGCTGATACAAATTGTCAAAATAAAACTCCTTAATGGTATTGCTGAAATAGACCATAAAGATCAAGTGTACAACATCACAGTACACGGGGCACTCAATGTTGAGAAACCAGTTCTCCCAATGGAACGTTCTATGCTTTGAAGGTCCACAACTATGGCTTTTTACCGTGAACGAAATACTCCTGACTTTTAAGAGGGAAGCAAACGAAGTTATAGCTTATGCAGGCGATTTAGATTTGGATCAGATTAGATTTTATTACTAACCAAAGTTCTAGGTTTATAAAGAAATTACTCAGTTAAAGTATTATAAAGGCTAGTAATGAAATCTTACAACCGCAAGAGACCGCCAGACTCTTCGCCGAACGTGTATCTCGAAATCTCTCAATCACCCCTCTACCGTCAGCATTAAATGCCGAAGACCAGTGGCAACGCTGCCAACATGCCATCAGAAACGCCGCGACTGATGTGTTGGGTCTCGCTCGCCCACCACCTGGTTTGACGAAGAATGCCGACGAGCGCACGCAGCAAAACAAGAGGCATACAGAACGGCGCTACAAAGGAAGACGAGAGCTGCTCATGAGCACTACGAGCAAAAAAGACGGGAAGCACATCGGCTTCTCCAAAAGAAGAAGAAAGAGCATGAGAAGTGAGCGTTCGAGAATAGAGAAAGTTTATACTCCAGGAACAAAAATCGCATGGCAAAATAGCATCATCACCTCTTCGTGGTGCCCGCTGGATAGCTATCTGATGGTGAACTAACGATGAGCGTATACTGAGTCTGACGATATATGTGTAGCTAAACACTCAGACCTGCGTAAGCACATCTGAGTGAACTTCAGCGCGCATATGTTTAACTGGACGAGTCATCTCTTGTTGACCTGATTGGCTGAAATATGCATCTCAGAAGTCTAGCAAGAGTTCCTCAGAAGGAGGACGTGCGGCGGATGAATTCTCCCGATGAAATCAACGGTGACGTCTACAGGCCAGCGGATACCTTACCGGAGCTACTTCGACATATTTGGAGCTGAAGTCTGTAAGGATTTTCAATACTACGGCAGGGTATTGAAAAAGAGATGGTGGCGGATGAATCCTTAATGGGCCAACGGCAGCGCTCATATCCCCGAAGTGGGTTACTGGCATCGGTGTATCCGGTCTCGTGTCCTAGGGTTAAAAAAAAAAAGGATCTGGTTCTCCAAGTTGGGGGTTGTGCCGTCGGGTTAACTTCCCTACCACGTTAGAAACCTTCGGTTACGAAGCAACCAACAGCCTCGGATACGTATGATTTTACTGTTGACGACCCAAGCAAACGTAAAAAGGACAACGATCTTCGTATCTGCACGTGGAATGTTAGGTCCCTCTACAAACCACGTGCAGCCGAACAACTTGTGGATGCCCTAAAGTGTTTCAAAGCAGACATTACCGCCATCCAAGAAGTGCGATGGGATGTGCCGGGCAAAGGGAGTATGAAAAACTACGACATCTACTACGGCGATTGCTACAGACAACAAGGACAGCATCTATTCGGGTGCGGATTTGTCATTGGACGCAGACTTAGGCAAGAAATCTTGAATTTCCGGCATGTGAACGAGTGCCTCATGACTATCCGTATCAAGGCTAAATTCGCCAACATTAGCCTAATATGCACTCACGCCCCTCACGAGAAGATAGACGACACGACAAAGGATGACGTCTACCAGCTCTTGGACAAGACGTATGAGAAATGCCCTACACACGGTGTTAAAATTCTCCTAGGCGATTTTAACGCAAAGTTAGGAAGAGAGTATGTCTTTAGTAGTGTGGTCGGAAAGCACAGCCTGCACGACATCACATCCGACAACAGACTCAGGCTAGTCGACTTTGCGGCGGGACGAAACTTTGTCGTAGCTAGTACGCGGTTCCCACGTCTCGATATTCACAAGGAAAAATGGCTCTCCTATGATCGAAAAACTGTCAACCAAATCGATCACATTGCGATCGACGCAAGGCACTCTTCCAGTATTCTGGGTGTCCGGACTTTCCGAGGAGCCAACGTGGACTCGGATCACTACCGAGTGCTTGTAGCTAAGGTATGGATGCGAATATCCACAACGGAGTGCAATCAACGAAAGACTGTAAGAAAAATTGACGTCAGGCGACTGCAATCAAGAGCAAGAGACCGTTAGAGTCTTTGCCGATCGAGTTTCTTCTAATCTTAATCTAAGCCCTACGCCGCCAGCAGTAAATGCGGAAGACCAGTGGCAGCGTTGCCAACAAGCCATCAGAGATGGCGTCTCTGATGTACTGGGTTACTCTCGGCCACCACAATGAAACCCCTGGTTTGATGGGGAATGCCGGCAAGCACATGCAAGCACATGCCAGCTAAACAAGAGGCGTACAAAGCGGAGCTGCATAAAAGGACTAGAGCTGCTTACGAGCTCTACGTGCGCAGGAGAAAAGAGGAACATCGACTTCTCAGAAAGAAGAAAAAGGAGCATGAGACGCGCTTGATCGAGGAGATTAAGAGACTTTATTGCAGGAATGATGTTGGAAAATTTTACCAAAGGGTAAAAAGAACATGCCAGGGTTTTAAAGTCAGAACAGAAGCCTGCAGGGACGGAAATGGCAACATAGTAGTAGAATCGCAGTCGGTGCTGAGGATATGGAAGGAACACTTCTACAGACTGTTACACGGCGATGATGACCAATATTCCACAGTCAGGCAGAATGAGCCATTCAACAGTGACGATGGCAGTCAAGATTCCCGTCAACCCGATCAGAATAAAGTGAGGATAGCGATATCTAAACTCAAATCCAACAAAGCTGGTGGAGCCGACGGCCTTGCCGCTGAACTTTTCAAGGCAGGTAGAGATGTGCTGGTAAGGAACATGCACCAGCTCATCTGTAAAATCTGGTCGGACGAAAGTATGCCCGATGAATGGAACCTCAGCATCGTTTGTCCGATCCTGAAGAAAGGAGACCCTCTTAACTGCTCCAATGATAGAGGTATAAGTCTTCTCAACATCGCATATAAGATCCTGTCTGCCGTATTATGTGAACGCCTAAAACCGATCGTCAACAAGCTGATAGGTCCTTATCAGTGCGGTTTCAGGCCGGGAGAGTCCACCATTGACCAAATATTCACACTACGGCAGATTTTGGGAAAAACCCATGAATATCAAATCGATACGCACCACCTCTTCATCGATTTAAAAGTTGCCTATGATAGCGTGTATAGAGACTAGTTATACAGAGCCATGTCTAGTCTCGACATCCGTGCCAAGCTCGTTCGTTTGTGCAGAATGACGATGGAGAACTCTCGCCGCTCCATCAAAGCCAGTAAGAACATCACCGAACTGTTCGATGTCAGGACAGGTCTTAGACAAGATGACGCGCTATCGTGCGATCTCTTTGACATAGTACTTGAGAGAATTATATGAAACTCACAAGCCAACACCGGAGGTATAATCTTTTACAAGTCTGTACAACTACCCGCTTACGCCGATGACATTGATATAATCGGAAGAACTTATCAGTCCATCAATGGGGTATTTGCGAGTATTGAGATCGAGGCAGCAAAGATGGGTGTACCGGTCAATGAAAGCAAAGCAAAATATATGCTGTCTACAAAAAAGTACACCCAACATCGGCGTCTTGGACAGAACGCCACAATAGGTAGATATAATTATGAGGTAGTTGAGGACCTTGTCTACCTAGGCTCTATGGTGAGCTCCGCAAATGACATCAGTAGGGAGATCGGACCAAGAATTACTCTTGCCAATTGTTGTTTCTATGGGCTAAGACGGCAATTGAGTAGCAAAGCCCTATCTCGAACTGCTAAGGTAACTCTGTATAAGATACTTATCATGCCAGTCCTGCTATATGGCGCAGAGGCATGGACTTTGTCAAAATCGGATGAGGGTGCACTTGGTTATTTCGAGAGAAAAGTTCTTCGAGCGATCTTTGATCCCGTCTGCATAGACGGTGATTGGAGGAGAAGGTACAACGCCGAACTATACGGCCTATATAAGGGATGGGCCGTGGCTTAAGTGGTTAGTGTGTCGGATCACTACGCGTGAGGTTCCAAGTTCGAATCCCAGAAAACACTAAAAAGTTTTTTCACGGTCCCACCTCTCGCCAGCGTCTCACAAACATCCAAGAGTATTGTCGTCTAGAAAAGGCTTCTCAAGACAAATTGCCCTTCGGATATGGCACTAAACTGTAGGTCCCTTCCATTCGTGTGCAAAATATAACGCACACAACATGAGTGGTTGCGAAAAGCTAGGCCCTCTCACTTAAAGAGTTGTTGCGCCAAATATTTATTTATTTATTTTATATAAGGACATCGACTTCGCCAAAAGAGTTCACATACAGCGAATAAGATGTCTGCCACATGTAGAGCGGATGGAGTCCAAAGTTACAGCCCTCTTCCAGATCCAGTGTAGTGATTGACAAACTGGCGACTCGGTTCACAAAGCTTTCAGGACTTTGGAGAGTTCTTATCAGTTTTAACTCCTAACTGGGATATTATTTAAGATGCTGCCATAGATATCGTGGGGTCGTAGAGTAGCCACTAACACAAGGACTTCGCTGAGGAGTTCAAGGTAAATAGTTTCGTGCCTTTTATCTGAATCTTATGCGATCATTTCGAGTTAGGAAGTATTTAAGACTGGTTGGAAACGAAAACGAGATACATTTTTCTGCTTAGTCTTGACATCTGGGAGGGGGATTGATGGAAAGTGCCTCCTTTCACTAGAAAACAATCTCGAAAAATGAAACTTGATAAGAACCATGTGGAATAAACTTCAGCAAGTATGTACACATCCTAGTACGCTAACAGTATTCTTTTTTTCTCTTCCATCCGCTTGCACAGCTCTGTTTGTTTCTATTTATCTTCTAACAACTGAAACAAATTCTCTTCGCTCTACTAGATGTCTCTTTATCAACAAACACACACCTGACTAGAGCGAGTGTACTCGTATGTGTTTCATTTGCACTCTCAGAGAGTGTACTTCAAAAATACAAAAAAATGTTCAAAATAAAATAACAAATACATTCCACAACAACTTGTTTGGTCAGTTCCTGGCTTCTGTTGTTGTTACAGAACCACGATAGGTTCGTCTTTTCATCATCTCCTTTGGCATTGGTCTTCTCCTTTTTTTTTTTCCTGTGAATCGAGATCCAGGTAAACAGCACACGAAGCACGGGATAGAAAAAGACCAGGAATCACAGAAGGTAGATTCTTAAATAAATAAATCGTAAACGATGCATTCGACGGATGCATTTGGTTTTGAAATGCATTTTTAGTGTAACGAATCGATGTTTCACAGAGAGGGTGTTATGCCTAGATAGATAGACAGTCTTTTACCTGGCACACGTCGTCGTAGATACACAACACTTTGCGCATTTACATTTGTATGGCGTGCTGTGGTGTGCGGTTTGTCGTGTCGTGGGAGACACGTTCCACACTGCGAGTTTCTCTCTGTAAAGAGCAGCAATCCAAATTCATCAGATACATCACCTTCTGGACGGACGACTTACTTGTGGTAAGAGTGCACAGAGTGTTGGTAACAATATCGTCGTCATCACAACTCTCGGGAGCGCTCTAAACATCTTTAGCCACCGACCAGTGGTTTAGTTTATTCACGGCTGTTCGTACGAATGGGCTTCTTTCTTGCGTCGCTCGTCTGAGGTCTCGAGTGATTTAGTTGGGCTTTTGGTCAGTTTTTTTAGGGGTTTTCCGACGCGAGGGGGTGGCGGCTAGCTTGAGTCTTCTTTGTACACAAGACGTGTTTGCATTTATTTTTTGTTTTCATATTTTTTCAATTGAATGCAAAGTGGGCCCGGTGTGTCCACTTTACCTTTCGTGGGAGGGAGAGTTGTTATTTTTTTTTTTTTTAATTTTGTTACTTTTTGTGTCACATTTTCTGCGGCGCGCTAGGGGGAGTGGTGTAGTGCAGAAGAAGAAGAAGAAAATTTGATCAATAATATAAGACACTAAGGTATGTGGCCACCTTAGGCAACAGAATTTAATGACAACCATCGGGGGTTTTGCATAAATCAATTTTTTTTCCCCTTTTTGCCGTAGAAAATGAATTTTCGAAAAAAAAAATCCGGTATTTGAATAAATTTTTGGTTGAATGAACCTGTTGTGGACTTTTTTTTTTTGTCTTTTTTTCGTTGATCGCGTTATGTGCGAAAAGTATGAAACCCTGGAATAGAAATATAATAAAAAAAAATCTCTCCGAGTACATTTTGAAGGGAATTTTGTTTTGAGATATCCAAGTGCGCGGTGTGGATCGTGCGTGGTTAGATATTTGAATCAAAATTTAGTGCCTACAACTATGATTAATGTTTTTTTTTTTTTATGTGAATTTCTTCTTTGCAGTGCAGTTTAGTGTAAAAAAATACTCATAGATACATATATAAAAAATACCAGAAAAAAGGATTACTTAATCGAGAAATATTTTTGTCCGCTTTTTTTGCGGTAAAATTCGAAACCAAGTTGTTTATGGTGAGTAGCTATGCGTATGTATTCGATTGAATATATACTTTTTGAAATGCAAATCAAATTACCACAATGATGTCGTATTGCAAAAAAGTGGGTAGGAAATACTACACATAATAACATTGAAAATGTCGGGGTTGGAACGGTATTGATTTCTCTTATTTAGTGGGATTTCAATTGACACTTATGCCGAGTGTGTTTATAGTGGAAACCACCTAGATTTTGACCGCAAATTGGCACTTCTTTGGGTATCTTATAAGGGATGAAGTTTCTATGACGGCTTGGGTATTCTAAATAGTTCGCTGTGAATCTAGTAAATATTTGCAAGTACATATAGACACACAAGTCGATGTGTTTAGCGTTGAGTCTTCTTTCGAATGTCTATGGTAGAAGTTGCTAAGCCTGGTGCCATCATGGTGCGTCTAGAGAACCAAAGCTTAAGAAGTGCAAAAACCAGCGAAACGCAATCAACTTTCGTTACGACTGGTTGTGGTACCCGACTGTTCGGTTGGATTTTCTATTTCTTAGTATGTCTAGGTAGGCATTTCTGTGAAGAAATACCCGACATTATAGTCGAAGAAGTTAGTGAGGCGGTCAAATACTCCAAAAAACGAAAAGCGGTTGGGCCAGACGAGATGCCCTCTGAGTTCTGGAAAAAGATGGGAGACATTGGGTTCAGATGGCTCAGAATTCACATCTTCAAATTTATGAGAGGTGATCCAATGCCGAATCAATGGAGGAAAAGTTACCTTCTCCCTGTACACAAAGGAAGGGTGATATTCAAACTGTGTTAACTACGGTTCGATAAAGCTGATGTCACACACCATGAAGATCGTTGAGCGGGTATTAGGTGGCCAACTGCGAAAAATAATACGGCTATCTGATGATCAGTGAGGGTTTGTCTCGGGTAACTCAACCACAGATGCAATCCAAAGTATAAGGACCATAATGGAAAAACATCGTGATTCCTCAAAGGATTTGCGTATTGTATTGGTTGTCTTTGAAAAGGCACTCGACAGACAACCACGAGATCTAGTAGATATGGGTGGCGCTAAGACATCGAGGGGTTCAGAAACCTATGTACAGATGATCATGGACATGTATGAAGGAGCAAAGACAGAAGTAAGATGCCCCGCTGGAGTAACCGAAGAGTCCTTTGCTCTTTATTACAGTCATTGATTATCTGCTTGAAGGTAAAGTGATGGACCCCAAGGTACATCAGTTATTCTTTGCTGACGATGGAGCTATCATAAGTGAGGATCCTACATCCCGGCAACAAGCGTTTGATGTGTAGGTGAACGCTCTGGATGGAAATGGGTATCGCATTAGTTCAAAATAGACCGAGTAGTTGTGCTGCCCGTTCTCTGGTCCACTCAGGCCTATTCCAGACATTTATTTGAATGGTACACTGCTTCTCAAGTGCGAAAAGTTCAAATATCTGGAATCTGTGATCAATAGCGAAGTAACTTGTGATGATGACATCAATCATCGCGTAACCGTAGGGTGGATGAAGTGGCGAGAAAATTCCGCTGTCTTCTGTGACAGAAAAATGCCACCTAAGTTAAAAGGAAGGCTTTACACCTCCGTTGTGTGTCCTGCTCTCACATACGGTTCACAATGTTGGACAATGTTCCAGAGTATGAGTGTATATTAACGGCAGCTGAGATGAAGATGCTTCGCATGGCAGCAGGAGTGACAAGGCTTGATCGAATAAGAAGTTCGAAGATCCGTGGAAGCTGTCACATCAAGGAAACCATCGTACAAAAAATAGAGCGCGACCGGCTCAGCTGGTATTGCCACGTTCAAAGAAGAGATCATTTGAACCCTGTTAAAAAGGCAATATCTATGCACGTTCCAAAGACATCGCGATGTAGGAAAGGCAGGCCTATAAATGCCTAGATCAGACAAATGCGACGACATTAGCGTTTCATTGGGCTCAGTAACCGAGTGATCCAAAATCGGCGGGCCTGCTGATATTTTCTGAGGTCAAATAGGCGAACCCCACAGGCGAATCAGTAGAAATGCGATGAAGTGGGAGGGTTGTGATCCCTTATTTTCGGATCATAACCTCGCTGATAAAAGGAAGAAGAAGAAGAAAAAGAAGTATGTCTAGGTAGGCAAGGTGGCGGTTCAAAGAGAACCCAATTAGCTTTAAAGATGCTGTGATTTTTTTCCACCAACTCGTGCATACCAGCTTGTCTGAGAGTGTCGTTGGTTGCGAACGGATGATGAACTTAAACCCAGCCCGTGAAGTTCAAATAAAGGATTAGTTTTCAATCCCTCTCTCTATCAGCTATCTCATACAGATCCTCGAAGAAGGGTTTCTTTTTTTTTACACTGGGAGGTGGTAATCTTCAAAAGACGAAATTGAGCCCATACTCAGTAACAGTGTGGGACTTTTACCCACTAACCCCTTCTCCCTTCTTACCCTTTCTCCCTTCGGTACCGCCTTCTTGGCAGTTCATCGTAGACGGGTTTCTGATTAAGTTGTCATTTATATTCGTGTTAGTCCTATTGGACTCTTTTCTCTCACGTTCCAATATTCTTAATTACAAATACAAATATTTGGCGCAATAGCTCTTCAAAGTGCCAGGGCCTAGCTTCTCACAACCACTCATGTTGTGTGCGTTATATTTTTCACACGAATGGAAGGGACCTACAGTTTAATGCCGAATCCGAACCGCGATTTGAGAAGCTTTTTCGTGACAACAATACTCTCGGATGTTTGTCAGACGCTCGCGAGAGGTGGGACCGTGAATAACTTTTTTTGGTATTTTCTGGTATTCGAACTTGGAACCTCACGCGTAGTGATCCGACACACTAACCACTTACGCCACGGCGCCCATGATAATTTGCTCATGATATTTTTGTCAATTTCAGTTATTGCATCTCAAGCTTTTTGGCTCTTAAGCATTTCACCAACTATGTTTTCGGAGGCTAGTGCCACCCCTAATATCTGTTTCAGTGTTTCCCCCCCGTCTTGGGACCGTGGGCATCGAAAAAACACATCTTTGGCGATTTCAATGCAGTCAGCACATCGTGGACAGTAGGAGCTGTCATTATGCTTGTATTTATGCAGGTATGAACGGAAGCATCCATAGCCTGTCAGCAACTGAGTTGGATGTAACCCTACTTTACCATGCCGTCTTTCTATCCATGGTTTAGCCTGGGGTATGAGCACATGTGTCCACCCACCCTTCTCGGAGGTGTTCCAGCGTTCTTGCCACTCTCCTATGCTATGTATCCTTAAAGACATCTGTTAGCTTTCGCCGGTTGGAGCAGTTTGCTCTTATTCTGAGCGTTTCAATTCATATTGTCGTCGCTGCCCTTCTGCCAGGATGTCTATTGGTAGCATTTTTGCTATCACACAGGCTGCATCGCGGGAGGTGGTACGGTCTTAATGTACATATTCTGTACACTGAGGCAATCTTACTTCTGTTTGTTTTAGTCGTCATGGCTCTCGCACAGATTGGTGCGGCGTAAAGGATTATAGACGCTATTACTCTGGCTGTGGGCGCCGTGGCGTAAGTGGTTAGTGTGTCGGATCACTACGCATGAGGTTCCAAGTTCGAATCCCAGAAAATACCAAAAAAAGTTTTTCACGGTCCCACCTCTCGCGAGCGTCTGACAAACATCCGAGAGTATTGTTGTCACGAAAAAGCTTCTCAAATCGCCGTTCGGATTCGGCATTAAACTGTAGGTCCCTTCCATTCGTGTGAAAAATATAACGCACACAACATCAGTGGTTGCGAGAAGCTAGGCCCTGACACTTTAAAGAGCTGTTGCGCCAAACATTTGTTTATTTGTTATTACTCTGGCTAAACGTAATCTTTGACTGTGCCTAGGGCCTCCTGCATTAGGCTTGATTCGTGCGAGAGCACCGCTGGCATTGACTGCTTTGTGAGACACACTCTAGAGGTGTTCCTTGAAGGATAGTCTCGTATCTAGTATGAATCCGAGGTACTTTATGTGGGGCTTCGATGTTATTGTGTGGCTATCTACAGGAATATTTATCGTTTCCTCCTTCTTCCTGCTGCTTATAAGAATCGCTTCCGTTTTATGTTCTGCAACAGCCGAACTGAGCCAGTTCCATATGGTCCTAATTGTAGAGTTGCTGCTCAACGTCTTCCAGTAGTTTGCCAGTTACGACGATTGCAATGTCGTCCGCAAATCCGATAATTTTTGTTTCCTGGGGTATTGGAAGACGCAAGATCCCATCTTACATGACGTTCCAGAGTAAGGGATCTAGCACTGACCCCTATGGCACTCTGCCAGTAATTTTGTATTCTTTGGGTCCGTTGTCTGCATCGTAGGTTAAGACTCTGCACTTGAAGTAATTCGTCACGATTTTTATGAGATATGCTGGGATTCGTGAATTTCTGAGTGCCTCTAGTATATGTCTCCAGCTTGCAGTGTTGAATGAATTTTTGATATCCAGGACTATCACTAAGCAATATTTCTTCTTTCCTTCTATCACTCTTTGTGCAGTTTCAGCCACCAAGATGATTGCATCTACTGTTGAGCATGCCTTCCGGAAGTCATATTGGTGTTTCGAAAGCCTGCCTACAGTTTCTATCCTTGTTTCCAATTTGTTGCAAATGATTCGTTCCAGAACCTTTCCTGTTGTGTCTAGCATGTACAGCGGGTAGTATGATGAAGGTTCTTCTGGTGGCTTATCACCTTTTGGGTCCTGGGGACTTCTTATCCCCAAATTTGTTGCATTTGTTGATTAAACAAGGGTTTATCTACAGTGTGGTACTCGGTAGGGTCGGACATCTGCAAAGGAAGTGGCATAGAGATTCTTTCTCATTAATGCCCTTGCAGCTTTTACAAAAAGTATTGTGGGGGATATCAAGCTTGGCCGCAGATCCCCAACCGGCCAGTGACCGGTAACTCTAGCAATATCTGGTCTTGATTTGCCTAGTAACTCGTTTGACTTGGGTCTGTTGTAACTGAGTCATATCCTTCTTGATATGGCACAACAAATGAGACTGTTCCATCCAGGATTGGCTACCTAAAGGAAGGGAAGACAAATATAACCCTTAAGAGAATATCGACTCTTTCTCCCAGAGAGCTATTAGTAGCAGACTCTTGTCTGACCAGCTCGTCAGCGCGCTCATTACCATCATAATTACTGTGCCCTGGAACCCAGATGGAAGTGATACTTGAGTGGATACTTTGTGGATTAAATTTAAACTAGCATTGTTTTACCAGTTTTGAGGACGTGGTACATCAATGATCTTGATAGCAGCTTGGCTATCCGAAAAGATAGCGATACTGTGGTTAGATTTTGGGAAGTTATTCAGCAAGCGGCAGGCTTCTAAATCGCGGTAGGCAAATTGCTCCGCTTAGAAAACGCTAGCGATGTCTGGGAGGCGAAAAAACTTCGATACATTTAGTTGGTCAGAATAGGAGCCTGCACCGAGTCGACTTCGCATTTCGACACTTGATGTTGGCGGCAAAGAAGTGATTAAGGGATTTTAGGATATGTCTTCAGCGAAGACTCTGGCGGTCTCTAGTGGTTGTAAATTTAACTTTAAATTTTCTCACAGTGATTCTTTTTAGTTGCTCAGTTTGGAATATCCACAGTCGTACCTTGGCTACAAGAAGGTAATGATCCAAACCCATATTGACCGCTCGGAAGGTCTTGACATCCGGAGTAGAGGAAGAGGCATGTCTTGCGTCGATTGCGGTGTGATCAATTTGGTTGATCATTACATGATCACTTGTCCGTCATGTCTGCTTATGAACATTGAGATGAGGAAACTATGTGCTTACTATAGTGTCTTAGCCGTTATCAGACGTGGTGTACGTGTAGCCTATGTTACTAACTTCGTATTTAGGACGTTGCTAATATGTTTTGTCGAGGAGCTCATAGAAAAAATCTTTGGTGGTAGGTCCTTTTGTTCCGTGGGGGCTTATGTTAGCAAATGTAGCCTTATTCCAGATTGTCATGATTCGCTCTCTTACGTGTCGGAGCTCAAGACCTCCAGCTCATGTTGGTCGCTCGGAAGGTTCAGACATCCAGAATACTGAAGCTAGGTCTAGCATCGATTGCAATATGATCAATTTGGTTGATCCTTACATGATCACTGGACCGTCATTTCTGCTTTTGAACATTGAGATGAGAAAACCATGTGCTTCCTATAGTAGCGTTTCGCTCCACAGCGAAATCAATTAGCCTTAGTCCGTTGTCATGCATGGTGTCATGTAGGCTGTATTTAATAACTATCCTACCAAAAACATCCTTTTCTAATAATATGCTCGCTCACGTGTCGGAAGCTTCAGGCTTCTTGCCTAAGTCTGCCGCGTACAACAAATTCTCATCCAAATAAGCACTGCTTTTTGTCTCTGTAGCAATCACTGTATTATATGTCACAGTTTTTCATCCTCTTTTTGCGTGGCCTATCCTATCGCACTTCCTGGTTGGCGGTAATATCTGTTGTTCGACTGCACGTGGTCTGTTAAGAGTCGGAACATTTAACTCACAGATCCGAAGGTCGTTGTCCTTATTTCATTTGCTGAAGTCGTCATCAGTTGTAACTTCCTTATCCGAGGCTTGTGGTTGTTTTTTAATCTGTGTTCTTTTTACGTGGTAGGGAAGTTACTCCTACTATCACAACCGCCACCAACTCTATTCCAAAGTCCTGACTAAAATTGGAAATTCCTCATCGACCTGTGATCCGAAAATGTGGAAGCAGCTCGCGCAAGGTGTTCACTAAGTTCAACATAACTGGAACAGTAAATCCTACCATTGACTCCATCTAGGGAATTCATCCACTGCCGTCTGGAACAAGAAGAAATGCTCTAATGAGAAAGTACTCTTCTCTCCTCTCGTCGTCTGCTGCCGCCAAAAATCATCCAAATGAGGTTGGTTACCCATTTCTTGGATGAAGGTACTAGATACCCAGCGGTCACCACGTGAAGATTAAGAGTAACAGTTGGTAGGTCTAGGCTAAGTGAAAACGCTTGTGTTTCCATATAATGGAATGCACTACCGTTTGACCACCCACCCAGCAGTGGAATATGCTTGCCGCTTTACATTCTTGTAAAATATTGCCTCTGATCTCTCTTCAGAACTCGTGGTTGATCAAAAATACGATCTGATTTTAGCTACCTGAATAGTTACATGGCCGCGCTTATACTCAAACCCGTAATGGTCATGTTATTGACTTCGTAAATTCTGTACGAAACTGTTTGTCATTTTCATTCCGATAACCGATTCCTAGTTTTCCTGTCATATAATTATTTCAGCGTGTTTCGGAATTTCTTGCATTTGTGTTGGATGACGAGGCGGACTTGTAAATTCCCAAAACCGCTTACATATGTTATTAATGCGCACAT
This sequence comes from Brachypalpus laphriformis, assembly GCA_945910035.1. Classification (NCBI taxonomy): domain Eukaryota; kingdom Metazoa; phylum Arthropoda; class Insecta; order Diptera; family Syrphidae; genus Brachypalpus; species Brachypalpus laphriformis. Next base: position 62,978,019 of record OX246756.1, read on the forward strand.
GATTCTGAACTGTGTTTTCCTTAACCTGAAGCAACTGAACCTTCGTTTCAATTTTCAACTGTTTGCGAAGTATTTTTATGCTTAACCCTACCACGTGGCAACTTAATATTGAATTGGACTCAACAGACTATCACCTCATCTGGCCTGGCCTTCTTGTTTCCAATTTCAAAAACTAGAATCTTTCACCATAGCGGTAGACATGAAATGATTACTCATTCAATCCTTCACAGGTATTACTTCCGTTGATAGCAGGACATTGAAAAATGCAGTAGTTTTCGAAAGAATAGGCACACAACCTCTACCGCAGGTACCTGCAATAAAATATTGAATTCCATTCACAAGAAGATTACATTTTACCTGCGCACGGGGTCGAACATTGGAAATTAGTAAACAGTTGTTAATATTTTAATTCTCAAAATTTTTGTCAGATCTTATGGCGCCAGAGTGAGAATTTTTTTTTTCTATGATGTGTATCTAGGTATCTATTCCGTCAAGGATACATATCCAGTTTCTTTCAAATATCTTCCACAATACGTATATGAAGGTTTTCTTTTTTTTTTTAATTTTTGTTTGGTTGCGCCAAGGGATGTGGTAGTCTTCGAAAGATACTATGTAGTAGCCCGGGTTACCGGCATGCACGATTCACAAGCCCGAATAATCGAAGCCAATAATGCGCCTACGTACCGTACTAATCTACACCGATCAGTCTTCTACCACTCTACTCGTGGGACTGCCGTTATGTATTTCTTCGGAGGACCGGTTAGCAGTTCATATACAGGGTGGGCCAACTACAAGTTTCTTTTTAAAAATGCAATAAAATGAACAAAATGAAATTTTTCCATGTATTATGGCTAGTAAAAGCAAACATCCCCATTAATTATGGAACACAACGTCGTTCAAGTGGCTGCCTCGGCTGGCCTCGCAGTAGCGCATTCTATCACTCCAATTTTCCAAGACCTTGTTGATGGTTTCGGGCTGTAGCTCGCGGATTGCTTGGATGATATTGGCCTTAAGTGCTTGAATCGTTTCTGGATTGTTGGCATAACATCGGTCCTTCACGGTTCCCAGCAAAAAAAAGTCCAAAGGGGTCAAATCGCATCTCCGAGGCAGCCAATTTGGTGCCCAAAAGACCGATTGCGGCATGGGCTATGTGGCATGGCGCGCCATCCTGCATGAACCAGAGGTCGTCCAAATCCATGTCCTCAATTTCAGTAAAAAAAAAAAAACGTTAACATGGCTCTGTAACGCCCACCGTTGACCGAAACGTTGATCCCAGCCTCATTTTCGAAGAAAAATGGTGCAATGATGCCACCACTCCACAATCCACACCAAACTGTCAATCTCTGTGGATGCATTGGCTTCGTGCGGGTTTTGCGAGCCCCAGATGCCGCAATTTTGTTTGTTAACGTAGCCGCCGAGATGAAAATGCGCCTCGTCAGAAAAGATGATTTTTCGCCCAAAATCGTTCTCCAATTCAAGCTGCTCTAAGGCCCAAACTGCGAAGCGATAAAGAAGCGGATGGTCATGCGCTTTCAATTGCTGAATCAATTGGACCTTGTAAGCGAATAATCCCAGATCTTTGTGCAGAATTCTCCTCAGGCTAGTGCGTGAAATGTTAAGCTGTTGAGATCGATGACGAGTTGATGTTCGTGAATTGAGTCTCACACTCTCGGCTACAGCAGCCACATTCTCGTCTGTGCGCACCGTACGATGACGGGGACCATGAGTGTTGTCCACTAGCATACCAGTTTCACGAACTTTTTGCACTAACTTGCGTAGGCGCGGTGGGTGCTTCATTTCGGCCAAAACTTCTTTTCAAAAAACGCACTGTTTGGGCTACACAGCACTCACTTTGGAAATAAGTTTTCAATATTTTCTATTGTTGTTCAAGCATAAAGTGACTTATTTCGTTCTGCGGAAGTATGATACTGACTTTCTGTCAAGATTTCGAGTGGGAAGCAGCTGTCAGTGTCAAAATAACCTATGATTTAAAAAGAAATCACTAGATGGCCCACCCGTTATTTACTATGCTTCTTGTATCAGTTGCTTATGATGCTTCCGCTGCTTCGTTTGCTCTTCTTAGCTCTTCTATTCTCTTTTTCTTCAATTTTCTTCCGACCGTAACATATGGTTGAGAAGTAACGATGGACTGGTCAGAGTAATTATCAATGCCGTGAAGCGTGTGCAATAAAATACTGCGTGCTTCACATCTTCATCTTCATCTGGATATTCCGGGCAGGATGGTGAGCTGTCGTGTCCAAATCGGTGAAGATGCTTGCGGTAACCATCATGGCTAGACAGGAACTGCTTACGATGGTATTATAGTCACCATACTTTCGATTTATCCAGTCTTCGTTTGCCGGCATTAGCTTGTATGTCCAGCTGCCTTTTGTTGTATTAGCCCAACGAGCTTGCTACATAGCTGTTGACGTTGCCTTTTTTTTTCAATTTTTATCACCTTGATACCATTGGCATAGTGTTGACTCAATGCACTTCTGTTATACATTCTGAACATCTTATCTGCGAGGATATCGATGGGGACCATTCCACCTACATATAACAAATGCAGCATCGTCCGAAATGGTTCGAAAGTGGCTGATTGTCCGTAGGGCACAGAGTGGACATGTTGACGATAGTCTCCTTGTTCTTACTGCCTTCGCCCAGACTAAACTGCAAATACCAGAACTGAGTTGATAACTCTAGAGAGCTTCAGCTTATTTCCTGCTTCCTTCTAGCGTAATCCAAGTCCACGGATGTTAGGCAGTTTACGCGGGAGAGCTCGCTGCATTTGTCATGCCTTTTTCTGTTATATAATCAACATGTGTTTTGAACTGCAGTTTGTTGCCCAGCATTACTTACTTACTTACTAAGGTGGCGCTTCAATCCGGGGTGGACCTGGGTATCAACCAACAAACCTCTCCAGCCAGGACGGTGACTAGTCAACTTCCCTAGTTGCGCCCGCCAAGTTAGTCGAGGTCCCCCTTTACTTGTTTGCGCCACCTACCGCGAGTGCGTCTTCTACTGCCCCGTCCATCCGGGGTGGATTCGAAGACTTTCCGGGTTGGAACTTTGGACTCCATCTGCTCTACATGATACAGCGATCTTAGCCGCTGTGTGTGATCTCTTTTGATTAGGTCATTGTCCTTGTATCCGAATAGTTCGGCATTATACCTTTTCCTCCACTCGCCATCTATACAGATAGAACCAAGTATCACTCAAAGAACTTTCCTCTCAATGTAACCAAAGGCATCCTCATCCAATTTTGATAAAGCCCATGCCTCTTTGCCATACAGCAGGACTGGGATGATAAGTGACTTCTACAGAGTTACCTTAGTAGTTTGAGGTAGGGCTTTGTTAATCATTTGCTTTCTAAGCCCGTATAAACAACGATTGGCAAGAGTAATTTTTCGTTTGGCCTTCCCACTGATGTCATTTGCGGAGCTCACTATAGAGCCTATGTAGACAAAGTCGCTTACTACTATATCTGTCTCTTGTGGCGTTCTGCCCAAGACGCCGATGTTGGGTATCCTTTTTGTAGAATGCATATATTTTGTTTTGCTTTCATTGATTGCTTTACAAGATGCATCAATACTCCAATACAAATGCCCTACTGACGGTCCGCTGGGTCCAGCATTACCCCAAGGTATTTAATCGTTTCTTTCGACCTGATGGTTTGGTTACAAACCTTAAAAATGGCGAATTCAACGATTTTCCGGCTGGTTATTAGAATGGCTTCCGTTTTGTGGTCAGCTAGTTGTAGTCCGGCTAGTAAGTTTTTTTTTTTTTGATGTGCGGGCAGGTGTAAAACTCCTTTATGGCTACTTGTAGCCCATGCATGAGTTACGCCAGACTTACGTGCTAAGAAAAAATCCCTCCGGTTTTCTGTCCTGTTGTTCCCCTGCGGCACTGCCAGTCAAGACACTTCTTTGCAGATTTGACATTTCGTCATTTCTTTTTAGCTGCCAGAGCTGGCAGGATCTTTGTTTCTCGCGTTTCTCGTTGCTGGTTCCTCTATGCGCAGTTGCTGCATCATACTCGTGATTACTTCATTTTCAGTCTCCCAGTCTTCGCTTCTCGCCAACATAAATAAGGTCACGCTTCTTGAGGTCACTTGCCGCCAATTGTTCTTCCTAAGATGTTCCTAGCCCTTGTGTAATTTTGGCATTCCATCAGTACATGCTCTGCATTCTGCACTTTTCTTTCACAGTGCCGTCAGAGTGGGTTATCCGCGTGCTTGCACTTGTAGAAATACTCCCCGAAGCATCCGTGCTCCGATAGAAATTGAGTTAGGTAGTAGTTTACCTCCCAGTGCTTTCTGCTTTCATCAACTTCAGGGATAAATTTGTACGTCCATCGCCCTTTTGTTGTGATGTGCCACCTATGTTGTCATTCTGCTTTTATAGCTTCTATAGTTGTTGTTCTGTCATCGTGCTCGTTTTCACATAGGGCCGCAGTCTTCTTCGCATCTAGATCGATAGGCATTCGGCCTGATATTACGCTTATCGCATCGGCTGATACAGTTCTAAAGGAGTAGCATACCTTTAAAGATGCGATTCTATGCGCCAGTTCATCATTCTAATGTATGACTTACCATACGTCGCTGATGCCCATATTGGGGCCGCATACAAGAGTATTTACCTAGTCACGGTTGTTAAGAGATTGCGGATTAGCTGCGTTGGTCCCTCAATATTTGGCATAAGTCTGCGTATTGCCGCTACTGCCTGTGGTACTTTCCAATCTTTTATCCGGGCAATTGCTTCATTTGTACTTGATTCCACTGCATGGACCTGTTTAGCTACTGTTATGACGGCAATATCATTAAAGAATCCAATTATTCTTACTCCAACAGGAACCGTACTACCTCTAGATGTCAATAGAGAGGTACTGGCACCACCAATACAATTGATGAAAATCCGAAGCGAACGAAGCGCAATCTATTGCAAACAACAGATGGAGTAATCTAGCTACGTGCGCATCGACCAGGAAGATCTGGCCTTTACTAGGCGCAAAGAAAACCAAAAATCTCCTTTCAATAAATAGAAGGAACATAAGCCGCATAGTAGGAATAATCACAGGACACTGCTTGTTAGGTAGACACGCAACTAGAATGGGTGTCCCAGCAAACGATTTCTGTAGAAGCTGCAGAGATGAAGAGGAGGAGGAGAATAGTCTCCACCTCCTCGGCACATGCCCTGTACTAGCCACACTAAGAAAGTAGCTACTAGGTGAATACTTCTTTGAGGACCTAAGTGAGCTGTCTAAGATAGACATTAGAAACTTAAATAGATACATAGGTAAATCCAACTGGTTTAGCTGAAGTGCCCCCCTCACACCACCACCACCCCTCCTCCCCTCGTTATTAGTTACTATCAATCCCCAAGATGTACTGCAACAGACACTTCCCAAGATCAATAGTTAACCCTCCCATATCACTAGAGCAATGCCTGTAAATAACAATTCTGCATAGGAGTAACAGAGATTGATTGAGTCAATAATCCCCCTGTTACTCACATGCACACCACCTACACGGTGAACTAGGTACTAAGGGTTTGACTGAAGCAGTCACCCTACCTAGCCAAATCATCCCCTAAGGTTCGACTGCATACTAGTGCAAGATTAACTGCATCAGTCATCTCGCTTTACTTTGCATTCCCCACTATTTCCACGGTCCAACTAGGTATTGATTCGATTGAAACAATCACCCTACCTAGTCCACACTTTATGCATAGCAGTACTTAGAGTTCGATTGAATCAGTCACTCTATGTACGCTTATGCTCCTCTACACCTGCACGGTCCACTTAGGTATGAAGGGTTTGACTGAATCAGTCATCCCACCTAGTCAATACCATGCATAAGAGCAATTCGAGTTAGACTGAATCAGTCACTCTACTATACTTATGCACCTCTACGCCTACACGGTTTATGGAACCTGCCAATATAACTTGCACACGCCGTATAGGGGGATTGAATCAATCACCCCCCATCACTTGTTGCACACTATACCTTCTCGGTACACTTTGACTTCAGGGTTGACTGAGTCAGTCACCCTCTCTACCCTTTTCAGTCAGCATTCTCAGCCAACACCCTCAGGAGAAAGGTTAAGGTTCCCTCGGTTACCGGTGACTCGACCGGTCACTACTCACGTGGTATCACAATGGACCCAAGCGGTCTAAGTGTGCCCTGATCCTGTCAGGACAGCCACCTTTACCTAACCTAACCTACTCCAACAGGTAGCGTTAACCGTAGGACTCCATCGTACATGATATTCCACATTAGTGGCCCTCCCCACGATCCTTGTGGAATTTCCGCGATGACGATATAGTATTTTACCTCTTCATGTGTATTGTACCTCACCTTCCTGTTGTTGAAATAGTTCGCTACTATACGCAGCTGGCATTCATTCTGGCAAGTGACCTTGATCATCTCACAGGGTTAAATGCGTTTTTAACGTCCAGCGTTGCTACTGCACATTATCCTTTGTATCGTGGATTCATCTTTCTCCTTCGATGGCACCTTTTGCGATATCAACCACCGTTCTTATGTCATCAGAAGTAGATCGCGTTCTTCTGAAGCCAAATTGGTGATCTGAGAGAGCTGCTTTCTCTTCAGCTGTGACACAGATTGCCTTCTCGAGAAACCTAAAGTGTCCCTTGCTATCTACAATGTGTACTTATCTGTATTTGTATCAGATTTATCTGTATCTTTACGGCTGACTTTTAAACTTTTACTTACATGAGATAATAACTTTCAGTGATTCTGGTATTATAATCAATTTTTCATGGTTATCCAACACAAAAGTTTGCTTGCTTAACACCGCACTGACTATAGTAATCCATTATAAGCTTTCCCTCCTCCTTTGACACCTTAATAGAGAAAATAATTCGCATTTTGTTGTTAAAGCTTATAAATCATAATTAGCGCAAAAATGTATTTCATTGCAAAATTGTTTATTTTTATTTTTTTTTACGAAATGCGAGTGCGGCGCGGGTATCATTTGTTAATGGCCAGTCAGAGTGGTCAAGAGAAAAAGGTCATTGAAATCTTTATTGATGCCTACTTTACGCACGTAATTAAAGCGGCCCTATTAAAGTTGTTATTTATACGGATTTTTTCGACATAATCGCATTATGGCTGGGATCTATCTCTCTTGTGTTGAGCCATTAAGATACAAGGAAGGAGGGTGAGCAAGATGGCTGCTCATTAGGATGGATGCGCTAGCGCTGGCGTTTGAAGAACAATTAGAAGGAGAAGCATTTTAGAATTATTATGACATAACCATCAAGTGATTCGGGGAAAACTTGTTAGGCATGCATACTTACTCGCGAAATAAACTCATTTCGCATCACCGCCACCGGACAGGTGGTCGGTCAGACTTCGCAAACATTCCTCAACATCATGTCTGTCAGGGAAGGTGTTTCACACCTAAAAAAAAAAGTAATTTAAATTAAACAACGCACAACCAATGCGATTATACAAGGGAATGCTTTTCTGTCTGTCAGTCTGTCTCTGGAGATAATAACGAACACAGAGTGCAGAGGAGAAAAATTATAATAACATGATAAGTATAAGTTTTTATGGGCACACATGAACCCCATATTGCTGCCTTCCCACATGGATCACAGATACACGTTGTGTGTATCTGTGGTGTGTGGAGATCGCGCCCAGCCTTATCTTGGCTGTTTGAGACACCTTATCTAGCGCTCTATACGGTTTGTGTTACTCCATTCAAAGTCAAGGTGAGTACACATCATCATCATACCATCATCGTCTCATAGTCGTTTTGCAGTCTTTATCATCGTTTTTTTCTCTTACACAATGTGCCAGCTTTAGTGGTGATTACATGCAGTATGCAGAGATACAGCTGGGATGAGTTGTAGAAACTACACTGAGTCTGAGATACATGTGCTTTGTGTGGGCAATTAAATAATTTTCTTTTTGCTCTCATGTGTGCTTCGTTCTTGTTCTCATTTTATTGGCATTTTTGCTACGTTTTGCAATTACCAGTTTTCTTTTGATCAAATTCAAACGGAAACTCAATGGCCAGGTCATTCATGTAAATGTTACGCGGCATGGCGGTCCAATTACTCTCTTTGCAGTTCATGAACTTCGTTTAGATGCAGGAGATAGGTGTGTAGATAAATGCACTTGCATAAGAATCTTCCTTCATAATGATGACGGTACATTTGCTGAGAAGCAAAGTCATTGTCGTCGAAGTAAATATTATGTATCTACAGCAATTAGTTTGTATCTACGTGTGAACACATACAGGCAATTTAGAATACGTGTATTTTTTCTCCGATTTTTATTGGATTCTTCGGGTTGCCGAAAGCTTAAAGGTTACTCCATTTTCATGCGAAAAGGTGGTAGATTCCACATAAGATCAAATATTAGGTACACGTCGTTAGTTAGATCGTTAGACCACCACCATGTTTCTTTGGTGTGTTGGTGATGGCCTTTTGAAGCTCCTAGCAGTGATTTGGCCTTCTAGCAAGTTTGCTGTAGGGAATCCCACATATTTTGTGCTCTGCCCTCTTCTTCCTCAGCTCCATTGATGGTGTGGGAGAGGTTATTTTTCATCACGAAAACAAAAGCCTCGCCTTTTTCTTTGTCCAAATTGTACCACTTGATTTTCCCAGCGACTCTTGTTTATTTGCTTTTCTTCGGTGTCTCAATGAAAATTTCTATTAGCTGAGCTATCTCTTTGCCATCTTTTATCCGAGGCTTCATGAAACTGGCTACCAAATGGTAGTCAATCTGGTTTTCACTTCTACCACTGCTGTATGTGATCAGGTTGTGATTGTATTTAACACGATAAGACCCTGTGATCTGCACATGCTTAGGATGCCTTCACCCGGAAAGTTCCTGGTACCGTATCTCAGTCCTCCATCGCAGTCTTCATGGTCTTTGTTGTGGCCACGTTTAAACGTGGTCAGTTGTTCCCCAGTTGACCGTACAATGTAAACCCATAAGTATTTGACTTTCCGACATGTCCATTCAAATCTCCTCCACTTACTTAGTACTTACTTACTTACGACTGGAGATCACCGGTGTCATAGAAGAAAGATCAAGCAATAATAAAACAGGAGCATGCACGTGTCAAACAACGAACACCATCGCAATAATATTGCAAAACTATGTCATTATGGTAATACTTGCTAAAAGGAAAGGCAGTACCCCACTGCTGCGCATGGTACTGATCCTGGACCGAACAGAAATTTTCGGGTCAGAGCTGTACGGATTCCGGGAGCTAGCAAAGTAATGAAACAGTTTGGATGGAATTTGAGGGTCGCGAGTTGGAACATTGGGAGCATGACCGGTCGAAGTTACAAGCTGGAAGAGATGATGAATAGAAGGCAGGTGGATATCTTGTTTGTCCAAGAGACGAAAGGGCAGAATACCAGAAATTGGGCGCGTTTCCTGAACGTTAGGACAAAAGATTACAAGATGTTCTACTACGGAACGGAAAAGGCTAGGAACTGAATCGGTATCATCCTTGCGGCAGAGCTACTTGGTAACGTCTTGACCATTTCGAAATCCAGCGACCATTTGATGTCTCTCAAACTAGTAATACAAGGAGAAGTGTGGAATATTGTCAGTGCATATGCTCACAAAATGGGTGCGATTGGAAAGGTAAAGATTCATTTTGGCTAGATTTCAACAATCTCCTTAAGAACATCCCAAAGGAAGAATTTCTGTTTGTTAGAGGACTCGCGTCAATCCACGGACTCGCCCTGGTCGGGGAATTTTTAAGGTAGCGTATGTATCGCTGGTCTTTTACTTACTTACTTAGATGGCGCTACAGTCCGGGGTGGACCTGCGCCTCAACCAACAAACCTCTCCAGCCAGCACGGTTACGAGCCAGATGCCTCCAGTTGCACACGCCAAGTTGGTTGAGGTCCCCCTCCACTTGTTTGCGCCACCTACCACGAGGTCGTCCTCTACTGCGCCGTCCGTCCGGGGTGGATTCGAAGACTTTCTTAACGGGAACGTTGGGCTCCATCCGCGCTAAATGACCCAACCATCTTAGTCGCAGTACGAGAACTCTTCTGGCTAAGTCGATGTCCTTGTACAGGCCGTATAGTTCGGCATTGTACCTTCTCCTCCACTCACCGTCTATGCAAACGGGACCAAAGATCGCTCGAAGAACTTTTCTCTCGAAATAACCAAGGGCATCCTCATCCGGTTTTGTCAAAGCCCATGCCTCTGCGCCATACAGCAGGACTGGGATGATTAATGTCTTATAAAGGAGTTACCTTAGTAGTCCGAGATAGGGCTTTGCTACTCAATTGCCGTCTTAGCCCATAGAAACAACGATTGGCAAGAGTAATTCTCCGTGTGATCTCCCTACTGATATCATTTGCGGAGCTGACCATAGAGCCTAGGTAGACAAAATCCTTTACTACCTCAAAATTATATCTGTCTATTGCGACGTTCTGTCCAAGATGCCGATGTTGGGTGTCCTTTTTTGTAGACAGCATATATTTTGTTTTGCGTTTATTGACCGCTAGACCCATCTTTGCTGCCTCGGTCTCAATACTCGTAAATGCCCCATTGACGGCCCCCTGAGTTCTTCCGATTATGTCAATGTCATCGGCATAAGCGGGTAGTTGTACAGACTTGAAGAAGATTATACGTCCGGGGTTGGCTTGTGAGTTTCGTGCAATTCGCGCGTAGCCTTGTCTAAGACCTTTCCTGACATCGAACGGTTCGGTGATGTTGTTACCGAATTTGATGGAGCAGCGAGAGTTCTCCATCGTCATTCTGCACAAACGGACGAGCTTGGCAGGGATGCCCAGACTAGACATGGCTCTGTATAACTCGTCTCTATACACGCTATCATAGGCAACTTTGAAATCGATGAAAAGGTGGTGCGTATCGATTTTATATTCATGGGTTTTTTCCAAGATCTGCCGTAGTGTGAATATTTGGTCAATAGTGGACTTTCCAGGCCTGAAACCGCACTGATAAGGACCTATCAGGTTGTTGACGATCGGTGTTAGGCGTTCACATAGTACGGAACACAGGATCTTATATGCGATATTTAGGAGACTTATACCTCTGCAGTTGGCGCAGTTAGATGTTATATTGCCTAGATCTGATTTGTCCCCTTAGTCGACTTTTACGACAAGCGCTATTTGTTGTGGGGTGCTGCAGTGAAATTCTTAACCCGTATTTCGCATTCGGTTTTAATTTATAGTATTTGTATCCAGTACGTATTGAACTGTTTTAGGTACATAGCTTGTGAACGCATCCTGCAATATTATTATTAGAATAGTTGAATAGATAATATTTGAATCCAATTCAGCAACGCCTACACCATGAGAACGACAGTTCAACAGTTCATCTGTTTTGTAAGGAGTTTGTCGTGACTTGAATTTGAAAATGGATGGCCATGAATTTAAGTTTCACACAGCAGGGCATTCTACTGCGCAGTTGTGTTATGCTCAGCTTTCTTACTTATCGTCCAGCACTCGGCATCATTTAGCAGGACTCGTAAGATTAGTGTTTTGTAGAGCATTAGTTCATCCGTCGAGTTAGGAGTTTGAGCCAAGTTATTTTGCCAATCCCAAGTTGCAAATTCGACTAAGAATAGCCAAGGGAAGGGCGTCACTTGTGGGATTGATATTTACTCCAAAGTAGGAGAACTCATTGACTACCTCGAAGTGGAATTCGGTCTTACGTGTCCGACAGATAGATGTTTGTTTGTTGATACCATACTCGTATACGTACTTCGTTTTTTCGCCATTTACTTCAAAACCAACTCGTCTCGCTTGGTTTTCAATTGCCGTAAATGCCTCTATGATGGTGCACTGAGATCTCCCGCTAAAGTTAATATCAACTGCGTATCCCACGAAAAGAATGAAAGATAGTGCCTTCCGTGTTAACGTCCGCTCTTCGCACTATTTGTTCCAGCACGATTGAAGAAATCACATGACAATGCGTGACATTGTTGAATTCCGGTTGAAGTTGAGAATAGTTCAGATGAGCTGTTTTCAAAATGCGCAGAACAACGCGTATATTACAGCATTACGGGACACATCTGGATAAGTTTTGATGGTATCCCGAATTGGGACATCGCTTGGTAGAGTTCAAGACGATGAATGAATATAATATGCGGCCCTAACATCGATGAACAGGTGGTGAGTTTCGACTTGAAATTCGATGGTCTTTTCCAGAATTCTCCTCAGTGTGAAAATTTCATCTATCGTTGATCTACCGGGCCAGAAGCACCACTGGTGTGTGCTGGTTATTATGTTGTAGAAAGGCTTGGATAGGACATTTAGCAGTGTTTCTTGCAAGTATTTCTTGCAAGACATGGGATAGCCTTTTTTGAAGATGGGGAATAGAAGCTGTCTGCACTTGGAGACTGTCCAATTTTTGATCAAAGACGATCGTGCTCGCTTAGCGTTTTTTCAACGAAATAAACGTTCCGTATTTTTCAGCTCATCACTTTAACATTTTACATTGCCCGACAGCGTATGGGACGCAATAAAAAACACAGTCTTTCGCATCGGGCAGCGATTTACAGACAAAACAACAAAAACCCTCGTGCATGTTCTTGAATTGTGTGCGTACTCAACTCGGGACATTGCGATCTATGCGGCTGATCCCTTAATACGCTGTGGAAGTACACAAGCTTTGTCCTTTGAATATTTATTCTTACTTTAATGGTTTTAGTCCAGATTGGCGCTGCATTTAGAGGGACACATGGCGCTTGGATTTACTGCATGATCTTTGCAGATGTTCTCTATAGGAGAGTTTCACATCGATCATCGTCCTGGTACTTAATGGTCGGTTGCGGAACTATTTTGCGACTATCGACTCTGTGTGTAATCACCTCTTTAGTTCTTCTGCTGCTGATTAAAGCTGCTTCTATTTTATGTTTGAGAATAACAATAATGTCAGATTGCCAACAAGATGTGTAGGTTCATGCTCCAGTAACCAACAGCCACCCGAGCAGATAAGATAAGCGAATAACATGAACGTTTTCCAAGCACCAAAGAAAGGTTCCTTCTTGGTAGCTTTGAGATTTGGATTTTGTCCGAAAGTAGTGATGCGCAGGTTTATATGGTGTCATTGCAGATCTCTACTAATTCATTGAAAATGTTTGCAACTGCTTTATCATCAGCATGTCCATTGGTTGCAGCTGGAACATGAAGTCGGAATTGCCTTATGATACACCGTACTGTTGATTTGCTAGATCTTCTGCTTCAAAGGTACCTGGCGCTAATCTGTAGCATACATTGTTGACGTCAAACTGATGGGTCAGTAGGAGATGTATTACCTTGAGTACCGCATATTAAACACGAGCTGAAAGTAGATACTGAATACAATGTTGGTTTAATTCCTAGTTTAAGTGCTTAACTTGGTACTGCAGGAATAACCCCTAGCCCTGGGAAATTCTTACCAGCAAACTGTTACGTACCTACTATGTTTTTTTTTTTTTTTGTTGCGCCAAGAGATGTGACAATCTTGTAAAGATACTAGATACACGATTCGAATAATCGGTGCCAGGAATGCGCCTACGTAATCTTATCCACACCCTGCACTCTTCTACCACTCTCCCTGCAGGGCTGCCGTTAGATATTACTTCGTGGGGCTGGTTAGCATTTATGCTGTACTTTCTGCTTCTCGAAGTATTCTTTGCTGATTTCGAAGCTTTTTTTGGACGTGAGTGATAAACGCGCAAACTTCCATCTCCGTCAGAACTTCCATTTTTCGTCAGATTGTACCATATGGTCTATGAGGAATGGAGGACTGGGAAGGTCATTTCTCAAATTTTCAAATCGTCTACAGTAGACGACTGCATGCTCCGTATCTTCCTCCTGGTCAGGACATTCTGGACACAAAGAAGAGCTATCGTGTCCAAATCGGTGAAGATATAATTGCGATAGCCTCCATGGCCAGACAGGAACTGCATCAGGTGGTAGGTGTTGTTCCCATCTGCTCGGCTTATCCAAATGTCGATGGTGGGTATTAATTTATTGGGCCACCTGCCTTTAACCGTATTATCCTATCGAGCCTGCCACACAGCTGTTGAAGCTGTTTTTTCTTCTTCTTTAACCCTTCTTCTTTCGCTAGCCTCTTGATAGCTCGAGCCTCTTCTATTATATTTAGATTCTCTGCGTCTCGTTCGCGAGGATGTCAATCGGAACCATTCCTGCTTTAACAAAGGCTGCCTCGTCAGAGATAGTTCTAAAACCACTGATGGTCCTTATAGCGCGGGGTCTGTAGGGTGATGTTAGTTTTCTCCTTGTTTTTTTTTTGGTCGCGAGAGTCCCCGCCTAAACCGGAGCCGCATAATGAAGGACTGAGGTACTTTTTTGCTCGAATAATCAGCATGTTGTTTAGACTCCAGTCCATTGTCGAGCATTACTCCTGGGTATTTGACGGCTTCTTTGGATCTGATGATTTGGGTTCCAACCTGGACATTCATATATTCCACAGATTTTCGACTAGTTATTAGAACAGCTTCAGTTTGCTGGTCAGCTAATTCTAGACCGGCGGATCCTAGCCAGCTTTTGATTTGACTTATTGCCACATTTGTAGCTGATTCTACTTAACTGATTTGTTTTGCTACGGTAACAACGACGATGTCGTCAGCAAATCCTATTATCTTCACTTTAGGTGGCAGTGGAAGTCGTAAAACTCCGTCGTACATTATATCCCATAGTAAAGGGCCCAGCACCGATCCTTGCGGGACCCCAGCTGTAACATCGTAGTACTTCACTGCTTCGTCGGTATCATACCTCAGTTTTCGGTTGGTAAAGTAGCTCGCCATTATCTGCAACAAGTAGAATGGTGTATTCATCCTAGCAAGAGATCTTCTTATAGTGGGTGCACCTACATATGTGCTTATCCTATACAGTGAAGGTCCCCGAGGTGGCAGAAGGACTGACAATATTTTCCGCGTAAGACGTAGCCCCTAGTGATAATCTACAGCTTCAGTTTAGAGCTGTTTTCTGACAACGTAACGAGTCGGAGGAACTCTCTGCCTGAAGTATCTCAAATTTTGGTTGAAAACATCCTGCATGGCGTTCTATTCCCCACTCGTAGAGTGGGCTGTACAATAGCTTAATAAGCCCGACGTAAATTAGTCACAAAGACTTTGTAAAACTATTCAGAAGCGAAATGCCAACAGAATAATGAAATCTGATTGATTCCTCCCACATCCCCATTAAGCTGGCAAAATCGAAAAAAAAAACAATTTGTCTCCATATCCCTATCCATATCGTTAATCCCCGAAGTTATGAGAACATCAAAATGTCGTCATTCATAAATTTCAACAATGGAAGGAGTTCTTTGTTCATTAACAAGATATTCACGACGACAGTGGGAGGCCTGGGAGGCTCTATGTAGATACCATCGTAAGACGAGGGCGTGTCAGCGGTGTCGCCTTCATATCAATATCATAAAATGCGACGGGTGGGTTCCTCATTTGATTTTATTTATAATTTCCATTACTCACAAAGGATTCCACAGGAGACACCGCCAGGTAAAGCCATGCCATCAGCTTATCTCAACTTATGCGTGTCGCGAAGCAATAATGTTCTGTAGACAACATTTGGGCGCGAATCACCCAAGAAACTAGGTCACTAGGTAACTTTTGCTTTTTAAGAGTTGATTTCGTTTTTTGTGTACTTTTGCCGCACACTGTTGATTGATTGCTGTTACGGACTTCCTTGACCAGAATCACGTGCTAAAGCACGTTACCACGTTGAGAGTAATTTTATAGCGGTGCTTAAACCTATTTAATGTGTTTGATATCTATAAAGTCAGAAAGGTGTTTTTATAGGGGAAGGCTAGCGACTTATAGTAGTACTCGTATCTACTTAATGGATAGACTAAACAACACGAATAGTGTTTTGGCTTAGAAGACTGTTGGCCGTCACCTTATACTGTGATGTTGATATGCTGTGATACCAAGCAGTCTGGCAATTTCTAATATTTGGAATGGAAGTTGTGGGCTTATGTTGTTTGGATCTCAACTTCTATCAGAAGGAACCTGATATCGCAAGAATAGACTTATTAGCTGTAGACACTAAAACTGAATATAGTTATAGCGTTCATTGCCTAGAATTCTTTAGTACTTCAGCTGATCTCGGGAGTGAAAGCTGTTCCACAGTGATATGCAGTCTCTATGTACAAACAGCAGAAGCTCTGTTCAAGTAAGAGGCCAAGCCAAAGATAGTTGAACTTATCTTAAAATTCTAGCAGTTATATTAAGTTGAATGGCTAGATGTCGCTTCATACAACCTTTTTGGTCGGAAACTGCTTAGCCATATTCTTTAATTGCCGATATTCGGCCTTCTTGATTTTGACCTCAACGAGGTACTTAAGTTCGATACCTCCGTACAAAGAAAAATAAAGGGTTGTACTGATCCAACGGAAAATCCTTTTTTTTTCTTGGTCAACACCGAAAAATCATCGAGCAACCAGTAGGGGATACTACTCACCCGCACAGGCACTAAACTAATACCTTTCACTCTGGGCGTTGGACTCCTCCAAGGCTGCATTTTGTCACATCTCCTCTTCATTATGATATGTACTGGATGTTAAAGCGCAGTCGTCGTGAACGCTGTTTCAAATTATGACACTTAAGATTAGTCATCCTTGGTTTTTCCCAAACCGAACACACTTGCTATGTTTGTAGCCTTCTACGATGGTGCTGAAATGAAGGTAATCGTCAACATAACAGAAATTGTAGTCATTTCGAATACATCTATTCAGTGCACTCTGCATGCTACTAGAGTTTCGTTGAAGTAGCGGGGACCTCGCGGTCTAATTCACGAATGATAGAAGGATCAGTGATTACATATCGTAAAGGATCATTCAGTTTTGAGAAAGATTGGTTGACCTGTTATTTTTATTTTTTATTTTTTTGCCTAGGGGGTTGTGGGAAAATGCGCACGAGGAACAGTCCCGCTTTGTTTCAAGTAGTGCGAGACACCTACTCACTAAAAAACCACCTTTAGCCCCTTTTCAACCTGACACCATCCACTCCGGGACCGCTTTAGCATTACTTCGGAGTGGTGTCGTTTTCTTTCCCCTCTGGGGGCCGGCTTTTCACATTTTTCTCCTGGTGCGGGTTTATAATATCTTGCCGGTAAGGCTTTCATCAATTTAGTAAACTTACTGAGGGTAAATTTACGTCCTCCTCTCTCTTTTTCGATCTGAGTACCGTCTCAATGAATAAAGATATTTTATTCCTTGTGTCGATACTCGAGACCATCTTGTTTACTGCATTTTCTGGCGTAAAGTTGCCTATCTCTGACTCCAGGCTATTTCTTTCTGCTGCCCACATGTTACAGATGAAAAACGTGTGATACGCATCGTCTTCCAGAGAATCTCCGTATTGGCAGGCTGCGCTCCTTACTTTTCTCATCTTGTGCAGGTACCGGTTGAAGTAACCATATCCAGTAAGGAACTGGGTGATATATTAATTCACTTCACCGTGCTCCCGCTCCGTCCATGCATCAACGTCTGTGATCAACCGGTAGGTCCACCTTCCTCTCGTTTCGGCGTTCCATCTGTTTTGCCACTTCTGCTTCGAGAGTTGCTTCGCTTCTGTAGCTGCTGTTGCCGAGCCTACTTCCACCTTCTTGTCGTGGACGTACTTTCTAGCTGCTGCTAGAAGAGCAATGGGCGTCACTCCTGCGACTACTGGGGCTGCTGGCTCCGATATTGTTCGGTATGAACTCGTTATCCGAAGGGCTCCTATACGTTGTACCGCGGCCACTTTCTTGCTGTATATCTCTTTTTGAGCGCGTCAGGCCAGAGCTCGGAGCCATAAAGGAGTATTGAGTGCATAACCGACATCAGGAGTCTTCTTTTACTTGCCGTGGGACCTCCTATGTTCGCCATCAGTCTGCTTAGCAATAGGCATGTTTTCGTGGCTCTTTCGGATGCGGACTTAATTTGTTCCCAGAACGTGAGTTTCGTATCTATCCTAACTCCTAGATATTTTACTGCTTCCTTAGTGTATATGACTTGCGGATCCAGCTGGAGCTTGATTATTGTGGGTATCCGCTTCCTCGTCAGCAGCACTATCTCTGTTTTCTCCACTGCTAAGCTTGGACCGTGGTCCTCCATCCATGTGTGCACCCGTCTCATGACTTGATTTAACCTTCTCTTAGCGTCTTCGGTGTCCCGTGCGGTGATCACTGCAGCGATATCGTCTGTATAGCCGACCAAAAAAATATTTTCGTGCATCTCCATGCGAAGAATTCCATCGTAGGAGATGTCCCAGAATTGAGCCCTGCGCTGCTCCGGCCGTTATTTCTTTCCTGTGGGGTCCTTCTGTAGTGTCATTTATTAACTCTCGGACGCTAAGGTAGTCCCTTATCGCTCGTCGAAAATACTGTGGTATTCGAAAGTCTATTTCCAGGGCGTTCAGCATGTCGCACCATCTGGCCGAGTTGAAGGCATTTCTTACGTCTATTGCTGCCAAAACAACAACTTTCCTCGAGTAGTGGCTGCCCTGATGGGTTAATTGGGTGGGTTAAAAGCGTCGATAGTTTGGTGATTCGCAAACTTTGCAAATGTAATTAAAGTGCATCCTTAAGGTGAACATATATAGCAGAGGTAACCCAGTTTCCAGATGCGACACATATGTTGGTGTGTTTACCGGTAGACGAAATATTTTCTTGATGAAGTATTTCAACAGCTTCTCAACTTTCTCGTACTGTGGAATTCCCCAAACCTGAGCCGCGTAACACATAATGGATCTCATTACCGCTTCAAACAGTTTATATTTCACACTAGGGGCAATATTCTTTTTCTGTTTACTAAGCGATAGACGAGGTGTGATGCTGACTCCAAGGTACTTGTACTCCTTCACCTTCCCAAGCTCTACATTTTCCTAATACCATTTTTCTTCTCGTACGTATCGCTCAAACACGTTTCTGAATACCATTATTTTAGATTTGATGATATTAACTTTTCATTATTGCATCGCATCATCGTTGGAGTTGCCGCGAGTAACACAATGTCATCAGCGTACAGCAGGAGCTTGATGCTTATACCATTGAATACAATCCCCCCAGTCAAAAAAGTTGTGAGATCATCTAGGAATATTGAAAAAAGCAAAGGAATCAAGAGTCAACCCTGTTTCACTCCCATTGTTGACTCAAACCAGCTGGACATTTTCTTTCCATCAAACACCGTCGTTTTGTTTTCCTTATAGAGACCTCGTATCACCTCCAGAATTTTTGTCGATACTCCCAGGATACTAAGTTTATAAAATAGAGCATTTCTGTCGATGGAGTAGAAGGCCGCCTTGCAATCTACAAAGAATGCGTATAATTTACTGCCCTTAAGATCGCGCGATACTCGATAGCGTAAATACGTTGTCTATTGTAGAGTAATCTTTCCTAAAACCAGATTGAAATTTACTGAGCAAATCATTTAGGCGTATCCACTCTGTCAGGCGTTCTATAATTCTATAATTGTTTGGATCTCTGGGTCTCCTTTTCTGAAAATAGGGAAAACTATGTATATTTCTTCTAAAACCTTCTGGCATTTCGCCCGTATTAAACATATAATTATACGCTGCAGTGAAATTTTCTAGGAATTCTTCAGTATCATATTTAAAAAACTCAAAAGGTACACGATCTACTCTAGGGGCTTTGTTTAAACTGCAAAGGTGTATAACCATGTTGACCTCCTGTATTGTTATTACACGGTCTAGAGTGGTGTTTTTCTGATATGGCAATGCATAGTGTATTGATACGTTTGTTTACCACCTCGTAGCTGTAGTTTTTCTTATTGTTGGGCTTTGTTGAAAAAAAATTCTAGCAGTAATGGAAGGTCAAACTTATCACCCTGTTCTTGACAACGCAGTTCGTCATGTAGTAGACTACTTTGAGAGCCAATTCCTACAGAGAAAATAGGAGGAAGAAGGGTGGGGATTATTAGCCTTTCTCCGATTTTGTTACGTATTCCTTAAGAGATGTAGTGACTATACGAGCACTTCTGAGAGCCAGTCGGCACTCCATTCGCCTTTCTTATAGTCCATTTTCTTTACTTTCTAAAAGGAGAACTCAGGTGCTTGCCATTCATCCAATGCTCATCACTACTGAACTATAAAATGTATATCCAACTTGCACCGCCCCGAGGTGATGATACGTTTTTGTACTCAAAAATATGTGTCACTAGTTTTCCAACCTGATATACTACCAACAGCCAGCAGACACTATGTATCCACAGCGTTCTTGCCAAAGCTAAACATAAAAATAAAATTTCATAATTCGGTTGGTTTGAGAGACAAAATAGAAAACTGGGTCATTTACCCGGCAGTAAAAATAAAAATAAAAAAAAGTTAGAATTCATAAAAATAGATACAAATGCGCTCTGGCAAAGGAGCATCCAAGTTGTATCTTGTGTAGGCGTCACACCGAAAAAAATATGATTAAGCATTCTGGCTAGAGGAAGTGCTTAATAAATAGAATTCCATATAATGTCCCATTAACATTTCCTCAAGTAATTTATAAATTTTGTCAAAGAATATCCAATTTTGTATCTTTTTTTTTTTCTTCTAGTGTAAACTGTTTATATAATTGTGAGACATTATATTGAAAAATTAATTTTTCTTGTTAATTGAGCAAATGGCAAGTTTGTATAAAATTAACCAAAACATTTGTCGGGCAGTGTGAACATTAATGTCATGTTAACTTGTCTGTAGCGTGATAGTCATGTCAGCGTGTCAAATTTATAGAGCTGCCTGTCGAAAATGACAAGTGAATCTTAAATATTTATTGTATGGAGGAGGATATGGTCAGGTAAGGACATAGAGCTGCAAAGAATATTTTGGCATCATTGTTTTGGAAATATACTTTTCGTAGATGTAGGTGTATGGTTTGTGGGGTGCATGTGCGCTGCGACTTTCAGTAGATCTAATGCGCCTCGCAAACAAAGGCTCTATTCGATTATGTGCTCGATTTAGAGCAGTTCCTCTAGTTCAGCTGCTTTCATGAACCGGAGTATCTGGAGTGGATCCAGCAAAGGTAAATCCTTCGCTGATAGGAGATAGGAACCTAAGTGATGTCTTCTTTTGTGGATTAGTGCTCTTTTTTTGGTTGTGGCTTTCCAGAAGTTCTTTCGCCTGTTTCAGTTTGGGGATATCATCCCAATGGTTGACCCATTTGCTCTCTTTTTCTTTCTTTAGTTTTTTCCATACTTGATGTGTTCATATCCAACAGGAATGTTACGGTTTAAGGAACAGATATCTGAACCGTATCTTACTAATTCACCAATCGCATCGTTCCTCTTCTCTCCTAAATTTCCATATACCCAGTAGAGACTTACTTTATTAGCCTGTTCCAGTCTGTTGATCTTGGTGAGGCACTCCCAGGCCAGTCTGGATTGGATCACGTTTGAGCTTAGTGCCTTGATTTTAGCTTGGCTATCTGACAGTATTGAGATGTCCTGCCCGCAATATTTCCTGTTGAGATTGAATTGTGCACATCTTTCGATCGCGTGAACTTCTGCTTGGAATATACTGAGGAAAATTCCCAGAGATGTGAAGGGAATGAACCTATGCTGGATAGCTTCGATTCTTATAATATGGACGGCATAATGGGTTCGGACTTCTGCAAACTCAAACTCTCCAGCTCATTCACAAAGCTCTACCAACAATTCTGCGCCACGTATGCCTAGGGTGACCTCAGTTCTGCCAGATTGAGTAAGCGGATTCCCTTGCATGGCCTGTTTGGCAACGAAATTTTCTTCGAGTCACAAGGTCTGACCAATCCATTGGCATTGCCTTCATAAATTTCTGATTTCAATAGGTTTCTGACCAGTTCTCGAATGGAGGTATTCGCTTAAGACGCGAGTAGACCAGACAATTGTAACGATGATGCATAGATATCTATTTACAAAAGTCTGCAGTTTACGGATAACAATGACGTTGATTCTCAAAGTACTACATGAATATAGTAGTACTGACTGATTCGAGCAGAACAGTTGCTATAAATAGTACTCTTCCAGATTGTTCGATTTTACGATAGCATGCCGAATATAGCTTTGACTTTCCCCATTCTAGTGACTGCATCGAGTTCAGTGCCACTGTCGGCCAAGACTATACTTCCTAAGTACAGAAAACTACCAGCTTACTTAATCTGTTGTCCAGCATTGCAAGGGCATCCCTGTAAATATGATCTTTTACTTCAAATGTCGTTCTAGATTGCTGGTCGTTCTCTCAGAGACAGAGCAATTCAACATTCACCCATGCCGGGTGCTCCGCCACAGAAACATTTCCGAGAAACTTCACTGAGGAGCTCGTCAGGTACGACACAACCTAAAGAATTCTGTCAGAATAGCAGGATGTGGGTATATCTGCAGCTACCTAAGCAATACGAACCGTATGTAGGGAGGATATTGCAGCACGACAAAACTCCAAACAGGTCTGATCTAAGCTGGGTTAGAAAAACTCTTACGTGTTAGTTGTGCTTAAGCGATTACAGATCAGCGTCATTATCGGTGTACTCATACGGCACTGTCTGATAGGTCTACACACAAAAAGATCATTTCCTTTGCACCTGTCCAGTCCTGCTTCACTTAGTCCTGGAAAGCCTTCAGTGGTTATGGACGATGCAGTGTTCACTAATCTGTCTCCCGCTCTTACTTACTTACTTAGATGGCGCTACAGTCCCGGGTGGACCTGGGCCTCAACCAACAAACCTCTCCAGCCAGCACGGTTACGAGCCAACTGCCTCCAGTTGCGCACACCAAGTTGGTTGAGGTCCCCCTCCACTTGTTTGCGCCACCTACCGCGAGGTCGTCCTCTACTGCGTTGTCCATCCAGAGTGGAATCGAAGACTTTCTTAACGGGAACGTTGGGCTCCATCCGCGCTAAATGACCCAGCCATCTTAGTCGCTGTATGTGAACTCTTCTGGCTAAGTCGATGTCCTTGTACAGGCCGTATAGTTCGGCATTGTACCTTCTCCTCCACTCACCGTCTATGCAGACGGTACCAAAGATCGCTCGAAGAACTTTTCTCTCGAAATAACCAAGGGCATCCTCATCCGATTTTGTCAAAGCCCATGCCTCTGCGCCATACAGCAGGACTGGGATGATTAGTGTCTTATAAAGAGTTGCCTTAGTAGTTCGAGATGGGGCTTTGCTACTCAATTGCCGTTTAAGCCCATAGAAACAACGATTGGCAAGAGTAATTCTCCGTGTGATCTCCCTACTGATGTCATTTGCGGAGCTGACCATAGAGCCTAGGTAGACAAAATCCTTTACTAACTCAAAATTACATCTGTCTATTGTGACGTTCTGTCCAAGACGCCGATGTTGGGTGTCCTTTTTTGTAGACAGCATATATTTTGTTTTGCGTTCATTGACCGCTAGACTCATCTTTGCTGCCTCGATCTCAATATTCGTAAATGCCCCATTGACGGCCCGCTGAGTTCTTCCGATTATGTCAATATCATCGGCATAAGCGAGTAGTTGTACAGACTTGTAAAAGATTGTACCTCCGGTGTTGGCTTGTGAGTTTCGTACAATTCTCTCAAGTACTAGATTAGATTAGAGATTTAGATTAGATTCGATTTTTATTAATGTACTTCATATTTAAACATAATTTTAAAAAAAATCAATTAGCTTGGCTTTGCCGTCTGCCAGATTGGCAACAATTATATAAATACATAAAATAGCAATTAATTAAATTATAAATTTTCGTTGATTATTCCAAGACGATACTTTAGTGCGACTTTGCAGTACTGAAATAGTTTTGCTACGTTTATTTCGTTAAGAATTGTTAACACTTGTTCCGTCGCCAGAATATCACTTCCGAAAATATATCGAAATACCTCGTTTCTTTTAATACTGGACACTTTCCAACGAAATGTATAACGTCTTCCCTCTCCGCCAAGTTACACAAGCTGCACAGTATTGGTAGGTCATCTCTGTGCGGAATATAATTAAGCTTTAGAAGCTCTCCCCACAGTCGATATTTCCTCAATGCTGTTTTCATTACGGAAGTAATTATTCTCCTGCAAGTTATGACCTAAACGGCTATAGGTTATTCTATGTAGCGACGCCGTCGCCTGCTCTACGCATCCTGCTCGAAGCTGCTCGTCCACACTTGCAATAATTTGGTAAAGTTGACGTTTCCAACACCTGCTGTCATCGAGGTTTAACCCAATTCCACAGCTACTAGCAAGTTCCAGCCACTCACTGTACCACCCCGTCTTGGACCGCATGGCTTGCATTGCCGCTTTTTTCGGCAATCGGGTATCTGACATCTTCAAGACCTTTAAAATGTAGTCTACATGCAATTTTAGCGTTTTTATGAAGAGCGGAGATAAACCTGTTTCCAACATTATCATATAATTTGGGGTGTTAGGTGGCAGATGGAATGTTCTTTTTATATAATAACGTAGCAGTTTCTCCACATTCTCGTACTTCCTTACTCCCCAAACCTGCGTAGCATAAAATAGTATGGATTCAGAGACTGCCATAAATACCTTATATTTGCTACTGTGGGCAATGTGTTTGTTGTTGAGACAATTCTTCCAAACCGTGTTGATGGCCGTTTTGGATTTGCTTAATTTTTCCTCTAGGTGTCTCCCCATGTCAAGGTTTCTAGTGAAATAAACGCCAAGATACTTATATTCATTCACAACTTCTATATATTCGCCGTTGTAATGCCATTTCTCATTTCCACTGCGTTTTCCTCCACCTCTTTTTCGACTTATTTAGATTAACTATCAGGTTCCACAGCTTACAATACTCATATAGTCTATTAATCATTAGTTGCAGTGATTCAGGTGAGTGCGCTAGCAGCACTATATCATCAGCAAACAGTAATGCTTTGATCAGCAGTCCTGCGTACTCAACACCTCCTGGTAGAATTTCAACCATATCCTCGATGTATAGAGCAAATAAGCTTGGACTCAAGGAACATCCCTGTCTAACACCCGACCACGTACGAAACCATGCTGACAACTCCACACCATTCCACACCGCTGCCTTAGTATCTGCATACAGGTTTTGGATAATTCGCCCAAATTTCATCGACATGCCCATCCTGTACAGCTTATAAAAAAGAGCTTTTCTTTCCACAGTGTCGAAAGCAGATTTAAAATCGACAAAGAACGCATAAAGTTTTTTACCTCTTCCAATAAAGGATTCCGCAATGCTCCTCAAGACAAAGATATGATCAATAGTGGAATATCCCGAGCTGAACCCCGCTTGGTTTTCTTTAATTAGCTTATTCTCTCTTATCCATTCCGTTAGTCGACCCTGTAGAATTGTTGTAAATATTTTATAAGATGCATTTAAAAAGGAAATTCCTCTGTAATTTGCCGGATCCGCTGCACATCCCTTTTTATAAATTGGAAAAATGACTGCTTCCTTAAAACGGTTAGGAATTACTCCGCTGTCAAAGATCTTATTAAATATTGTCACGAGGTTCTTATGCAATTCCTCATTGCCATATTTATAAAACTCGGAAGGTATGCCGTCAGATCCTGCAGCTTTACCATCCTTTAAAATATTAAGCGCTCCAATGACCTCTTCGTGCGACATCTCCCTGTCTAGGATATTATTTTGAAAACCGGGCGTAGCGTAGTGAAAGCTTAACGTACTAGGGGACGGGTTTAAAAGTGCATTAAAATGATCAAAAAGGGCACTGGAACTTAGCTTGGGATTGATTATAAAATTACAGCCATTTAGTTTTTTTGCCGATTTCCAAAATTCTGTAGAATTTCTGCAATTTACCAAACTTCGAGCAAGCGATTCGTAATAATTATTTCGCTTTTCTTTCAATGTAGCCTTGAATTCTCTATTTGCTTCCAAATACAAACTTTTCATCTCATCCTCGTTATAATGCCGAAATAGCCTGAGCCATGCGAATGATATTTACCTAGCCTTAAAGGAATCTTCATCAAACCACGGTTCTTTGAAATGCTTCTTCGTATATTTGGTATTCCGGTTGATGCGTATGTATAAGTCATTTATAACTCGTTCAATATTAGTGAGATTTTCATCTGGTTGCATTGGTAATTGCTCATACATTAGGGTCTTATACAAGGATTCCTTGGCGGCATTCCACACCAGTTTGGGCAAAAGGTTCATACCTTTGGCATCCTCATTTTCCACTACTCTGAGAATAAATGTGCTAACAACCGGGAGATGATCGAAATATGGCATTTGTTCCACTTCCATATCTATTATGTACGAGTTCCATTCACCTCTTATTAAACAGTAGTCGATAACGGACACGCCCTGTTTCCCAACAAATGTAAATTCGCCATTCCGATCACTGTCGCTAGTCCCATTTAGAATTCTTAGCCCAAAAGAGTCACAGAAATCCAAAAGCTTTCTCCCTCTGGCATTACATTGCTTATCCTTTGACTGCCTACTTTTTCCAGTTCCTTTATTAACTGCTCCCTCTTCATTACCTATTCTTGCGTTCATGTCGCCGATTATCAATAAATTTTGGTTATCACAGCACGTAACCGCTTCCTGCAGCTTTCCAAAATCTCTATCCCAATGGTTGCAGTTAATATACGATGGTACTATATTAAAGAGATCGCATGATAGCGCGTCACCTTGTTTAAGACCTTTCCTGACATCGAATGGTTCGGTGATGTTCTTACCGAATTTGATGGAGCAGCGAGAGTTCTCCATCGGCATTCTGCACAAACGGACGAGCTTGGCAGGGATGCCCAGACTAGACATGGCTCTGTATAACTCGTCTCTATACACTCTATCATAGGCAACTTTGAAATCGATGAAGAGGTGGTGCGTATCGATTTTATATTCATCGGTTTTTTCCAAGATCTGCCGTAGTGTGAATATTTGGTCAATGGTAGACTTTCCCGGCCTGAAAACGCACTGATAAGGACCTATCAGGTTGTTGACGATAGGTTTTAGGCGTTCACATAATACGGCAGACAAGATCCTATATGCGATGTTGAGGAGACTTATACCTCTGTAATGGGCGCAGTTTAGAGGGTTTCCTTTCTTCAGGATCGGACAAACGATGCTGAGGTTCCATTCATCGGGCATACTTTCGTCCGACCAGGTTTCACAGATGAGCTGGTGCATGCTCCTTACCAACTCATCTCCTCCTGCCTTGAAAAGTTCAGCGGCAAGGCCGTCGGCTCCAGCAGCTTTGTTGGATTTGAGTTTAGATATCGCTATCCTCACTTCATTCTGATCGGCTTGACGGGAATCTTGACTGTCATCATCACTGTTGAATGGCTCATTCTGCCTAACTGTGGAATATTGGTCATCATCGCCGTTCAACAGTCTGCAGAAGTGTTACTTCATATTCTCAGCACCGTCTACGCTTCTACTACTATATTGCCATTTTCGTCCCTGTAGGCTTCTGTCCTGGCTTTGAAACCCTGGCATGTTCTTTTTACCTTTTGGTAAAATTTTCGAACATCATTCCTGCAATAAAGTCTCTCAATTTCCTCGATCGAGCGCTTCTCATGCTCCTTTTTCTTCTTTCTGAAAAGTCAATGTTCCTCTTTTCTCCTGCTTTTTTCGTTCTATGCAGCGCCGCTTTGTACGCCTCTTGTTTAGCTGCATGTGCTTGCCGGCATTCCTCATCAAACCAGGGGTTTCGTTGTGGTGGCCGAGAGAAACCCAGTACATCAGAGGCGGCATCTCTGATGGCTTGTTGGCAACGCTCCCACTGGTCTTTCGCATTTGCTGCTGGCGGCATAGGACGTAGATTAAGATTAAGAGAAACTCGATCGGCAAAGGCTCTGGCGGTCTCTTGCGGTTGTAGCCTTTCGACGTCAAATTTCCTCATAGTATATCGTTGATTTCGCTCCGTTCTGGATATCCGCATCCATACCTTGGCTACAAGTAGGTAGTGATCCGAGTCCACGTTGGCTCCTCGGAAAGTCCGGACACCTAGAATACTGGAAGAGTGCCTTGCGTCGATCGCAATGTGATTTGGTTGACAATTTTTCGATCAAAGGAGAGCCATGTTCCTTTGTAAATGTCGAGACGTGGGAACCGCGTACTAACTACGACTCGTCGCAAAGTTGATTAGCCTGAGTCCGTTGTCGTATGTGATGCCGTGCAGGCTGTGCTTTTCGACAACGCTACTAAAGACGTCCCCTCTTCCTAGCTTTGCGTTAAAATCACCTAGGATCATTTTAACGTCGTGGCTAGGGCATTGCTCATACGTCTTGTCCAAGAGCTGGTAGAAGTCATCCTTTATCGCGTCGTCGTTCTCCTCGTGAGGGGCGTGAACGCATATTAGGCTAATGTTGACAAATTTAGCCTTGATACGGATAGTCATAAGGCGCTCGTTCACATGCCGGAAACTCAAGACTTCTTGCCTAAGTCTGCCTCCAATGACAAATCCGCACCCGAATAGACGCTGTCCTTTTTGTCTGTAGCAATCGCCGTAGTAGATGTCGCAGTTTTTCATCCTCCTTTTGCCCGGCCCATCCCATCGCACTTCTTGGATGGCAGTAATGTCTGCTTTGAAATAATCTAGAGCATCCGCAACTTGTTCGGCTGCACGTGGGTTGTAGTGAGACCTAACATTCCACGTGCAGACACGAAGATCGTTGTCCTTTTTACGTTTGCTCGGGTCGTCAACAGTAAAATCATCCGTATCCGAGGCTGTTGGTTGCTTCGTAACCGAAGGTTTTTTACGTGGTAGGGAAGTTAACCCGGTGGCACAACCCCCAACCTGGAGGACCAGGTCTCCCGCTCTACTTCTCGCAAAACTCTTTGGCTTGTCTCAGGTTGGAGAGTTTATACCAAAGTTTTGACCTTTTGCTCCTTTTGTCCTTCTTCCCATCTTACTATATTTTGTTCAGCTCAAAGTATAGTTCTGGTGTAACAATCGCAGTCTTTACGAGTACAATGCTTGCTTCATTTCGTGCTACTTATCGTACTTTCTTAATTTTATTAAACACTCCCATTGTAGTTTGAACCTGTTATAGTGAATATTCTGGCAACATCAGTCAGTATTCCATTTGCGGAGCATAACTCCAGCAGTGCAGTGTCCTGTGATTACTTCAGTTAGTGTGCGGCTAGAGGATCGATCCAGTGCATTAGGTATTAGTCCAGTTTTGACCAAAGCACGAGAAGTAGCGTAGTCCTCCCTGGATTGTCAGGAGACGTTGGCCTCTTTTTGTATTATCTATGATACCATACAATCTTCCTATCGGAGGCAGTATAGACGTATCCTCCTCACAAAAGGTTCAGAGCAGACCTCATCCTTGGCAACTTATCTGCCTTTTGTTCCCTTCCGCAATGCTGTGTCTAAGCACCCAGCAGAGTTTGACTTTGTGGTTTCTAATGCTGATTCTGACTGCCTTTGAATTGATTGTATTGGATTCAAGTGATTTCATGGCTGCTTGACTATCTACGAATATTTTTATGTCTGACAGAGGGGTGTAACTGCCTTCTATAGATAAAGCGGCTTTTCTATTGCCACGATTTGTGCTTAGAAGACACACTACATGCTTCTGGTAATTTGAAAGATTCCTATTTTTGTAGTGTTTCTGTAGAATCCGGCTCCAGTATCTTCATCCATTTTGGAGTCACCAGTGTAAATCGTGATCTCATGATCGTTGATTACTCCTTTTGACTCCCAGTCCTCTCGGCTTGGGTATAGAATAGGTATGTTATGTTATCCAATGAGTAAGAGGCAAGTCTCAAAATCACCACTAGTGTCTCCGTGTGACAGTTTTTCCATAGCTCCTATCATGCAGTCGCAGGCCAGTCTCATCCTTGTTTTGCTCAGTCTGGTACAGCTTCTGGGACATAAAAGTATCTGCTAAGTTCATAAATTAAAAATGCCCATCGACTTGCTTTCTATACTTGATATACAGACGATATGTTGTCTATAATTAGAGCTATCCCCTGAACTATTTAAGTGGCCATAGTGTGGTCATTCCTCGCCATTGTTTTCCTATTTTGTTTCCAAAGGCGAACCCATATAATGTAAAAGCCTCTCTCCTTCAAAGAAAAAGTGTGTCAATCGAGATAGAACACAACAGAGGTAACCCACCCATTAAACAATAAAATTTCCATCACAGACCCATCATCCAACCACTTACCTTCGCATATGTTCCCCTCCCGCTGGTTAGCTGGTGCTTTCTACGAGTACGTCAATGCTAAGAATTTGACCCCAACTGTGTTTGTTATGGAAGCCAAGTATAAATATGTATCTCGTGCGAATGAAAGAAATATAATTAAATTATAAATGCAAACCCCTTAAGGTAACGTTAGGTAACAGTTAAAATTATTTCATAACACTAACACTGTCCAGACCGCGCTCTTAATATCTTTCTCTCTCGGGGCTGTTTCTTTCGGTTTTCTCGAATGAAATTATGCTAAATGCGTGCTAGTTCCATAATAATTAGTTCTATCTACGGCACGTATCTATGTATCTTGTGGCAGGCTTTTTTCAAAACTTCTTTTAATCTTGCAACGCAACAAGGCTCTGGGTATGTTGTATACACATGCAGATGCGTATAAAACAAACTTAAAGTATATTAATTGCATTTTTATTAAAACAGTCCTAGATTTTGTGCACAGATTAGGGCATTCCCTTGCGCGCGCTGCATCCGCGTGTGTGTTTGAGTACAAAAAATCACGATATTCGTGACGGTGTCGTTAAGCCAGCTCAAAGATTCTGTTTTTCCATTTCGTCTTGTTTGTTGTTAAAGAAAATGGAGACACAAAGAATGGGTTAAAAGGTGGGGGGGGGGGGGGGGGGAGAAACAATATCTTTATCATATAAATTATAGCCGTTGCGTGTTACCTTTTTATCACTGTTGTCTTGTCGTCGTCACTGTTGAGGACATTTTGAGCTGAGGGGTATCATAAAAATGTCACAGAAACTAGAAAATTGCTGTGATCAGAGGGTAGACTTAAAACAAATTGCAGAGTTATTAAAAAGACTGTTAGGGGTCTACTACAAGTAACTGCAGTTCGGTAAGTCTACAATTATTAGCCCTCTTAGGAGTCATAAGCCGCCTAACATTCACTTATAGTGTTTTTGTTGCACAAAATTACACACAAAAAATGCCTCATCTCATGACTGATGCTTCCAGATAGTCTATAGTATGTAACTTAGGATGTCAGGCTAGCAAGAACATATAAAAGTTGCGCATATTTTTTATTTTTCTCTTACAGTAAAGAGAGACTGGTACGGCTTCAGTCAGAAAAAGTCTAATCCAACCATGGCTGGCACTTGAAACATTCGCACTAATCAAAATAAAGCTTAAGAGTTAAGACTAAGTGACTTCCACCGAAAAAAGGTTTGCGAAATAAAGGCGAGCTATTGTTTTTTTTGGAGTTAGCCAAGTAGTTGGAGAGGATGCCCGAAGACACTTGTGCCTTCAAAAGAGTCCAGTTTGTCGCCCTGGTCAAGATGATCCTTTGCAACTTCATTGGCTGTCAGCTCGGCAATGAGACTAAGAGGCTCCAAGCAGTGGAAGGAGCAACACGCGGGACATGCCAATATACTTTCGATGCACCGTCATCTTCCCAATTCCACTGACCATCTGCCCACTGAATATGATTTTAAAAAGGACTACACGCACTCGATACTTGACAGAAGTTAGTGGACGCAACACAATGTCCTTTACAACGAATCGCTGTCAAATTTCACGGACGGGTCCAAAACCAAGGACGGAGTCGGTGCCGGAATTTTCTCGGAAGATCTGGACATACACCTGTCCTTTAACCTTCCAGACCACTACAGCGTTTTTCAAGCCGAAATCACCGCAGTTCGCAAAGCCGCAGACTGGCTGGCGGCTAGCACACTATCAACATCTGATATTATTATTTATGTCGACAGTCAGGCAGCCATCAAATCCCTCGCATCCAGCACTACGAGATCTAAGGCAGTGAAAGACTGTCGCATATCTCTTAACGAGATAGCTGGTCAGTACAACCTCACCATTTGCTGGATACCAGGTCACTGTGACATACCGGGGAATTGTACAGCCGACGAACTAGCACGACAAGGCTCCTCTGGTACAGATAGCATAAGCATCACCGACATCGAAGCGCCAGCGTCTTATGTTAAGTACCTTTATCAAATTGATGCCGAGAAAGTAGCCAATCATCGATGGCAACATCTAGACCAATGTCATACCGCCGGACAGCTCTGGCCGACACTCAATAAATCCAGGTCCATCGGACTCTTGAAGCACAAGAGAGGAACCCTCTCAAAAATAACAAATGTCCTCACTGGACACTGCGTCATAGGAAGACATGCCCAGAGATTAAGCATCCCTCATAATGATTTCTGCAGAAGCTGCAGAGATGAAGAGGAAGAAGAAACCATCAGTCATCTCCTGTGCGCCTGTCCTGCGCTCGCCAACATCAGAAAGGCCACTCTGGGTGAATACTTCTACAATGATCTTATTGAAGTCGGCAACGCCTGCACGGCTAAAATTCATGTTTGTTTATATCCTTTAACCCCTCGGGGGGCATAGGGCGTCAACCACGCCTGCGCGCCATCGTGTTCGGAGTTCTGCAACGCGTTTGAGCTGCCTCCAACTCATTCCTAAAGAGCTCGATTCCTCCTCAACTGTTCTGCCCCACGTTTGCCTAGGGCATCCCGCTATTCTGCCTGCCTGGGTGAGCGGATTCCACTGCATGGCGTATTTCGCAATGGAGTTGTCTTCGCGCCGTAGGGTGTGTCCAATCCATTGCCACTTTCTTCTTCGTATAGTAATGCTTATAGGTTCTTGGCCCGTTCTCAGATAAAGTTGTTCGTTGGAGATGCGGTTCGGCCAAAAAATCCTCAAGATGATTCTTAAGCATTTGTTTACGAAGACTTGCAGCTTGCGTGTGTTAATGGTGTCCACCTTCCAGGTACTGCACCCATAAAGCGGCACTGATTTTACGTTGGAGCAGAACAGTCGTAGCTTGGTTCTTAAGCTAATAACATTGCTTCTCCAGATTTAGGACAGCATTCCGAACGCAGCTTTAGCCTTCCCGATTCTGCTGCACACATCCAGTTCGGTGCCACCGCGATTAGCCGAGACCACACTTCCTAAATATAGAAAGTTATCAACTTTCTCGACTTGCTTTCCGGCAATGCTAAGTTGAGCGCGGGTATTGGAAGTACTCAGGGCTTTTGTTTTGGCTGTGTTTATTTTTAGCCCCACTTTGTTTGCCTCAGCTTCTAGATTTTGGGCCATCAAATGAAGATCCATTATCCGATGTGAAAGTAGACAAACATCGTCAGTGTAATCTAGGTGTTTAAGGTAAGATGTCATAGTCCAACGAATTCCAGAATTAGCTTCCGTCAATGCTGCACGGAGTACATCGCTGATAACCACCAAGAACAATAGTGGGGACAGTATGCACCCTTGACGTACTCCACTTTGGACTTCAAAGTCCTCCGACACCTTACCATTGTGCACGACGTGACACTTGCCGCCCTCATATGTAACCTTGATAATAGCTATAAGCTTTTCTGGAATGCCTCTCCTGCGCAAGGCCAACCAGATAGCATCTCGGTTCAAGCTGTCGAAAGCCTTCTCGAAGTCGATAAACAGTAAATGAAGCGGAGACCTATACTCAACGCATTGTTCGATTATGATCCGTAAGGTGTTTATGTGGTCGATGCAGGAGGATCCAGCGCGAAAGCCTGCCTGTTCGACATCGAGAGTTGAATCTAAATGATCTTTAATTCGTTCTAGAATTATTCTAGCTATTATTTTGGCTACAGCTGGAAGAACACATATACCTCTCCAGTTACCGCACTCCATCAAGTTACCCTTCTTTGGAAGCTTAATGATCATCCCCCTTTTCCACTCTTGTGGAAATTGTTCACTATCCCAAGCTCTCCGTATTAGCGGATGCAGCAAATCTGCCGATGTATTTGGCGCCGCTTGAAATAGCTCGGCAGGGATGCCATCAATACCCACCGCTTTGTTTTTCTTGAGGGACTTGATTGCTGTTATTATTTCAGTTTTACTGGGAGGTACGGTGCGAATTCGGGAATTTGTTGCTTCGAACTGCTCATTCGAATTCAAGATCATACCGCCGTCGTCTAAGTGGTTTAGCACTGTAGCAAAATGTTCTCTCCATCTAGTGAGCTGATCCTCATCCGAAATCAGAAGGTTACCGTCTAGACTCTTCACTGGAAGTTGTTTGGAGTTTCGACCACCAATGAGCTCCTTAGTGATGTTGTAAACAGTCCTGCTGTCGCACCTACTCGCTGCTTCTTCAGCCCTTGAGGCCAGTGAGTTGACATATTGACGTTTGTCACATCTCACACTACGCTGCACTTCTTTCTTCTTCGCACGGTATTGGGCTTCAAGCTCGGTTCTCTCTACTGCTGAGGCCGCTGCAATCCGAGCCTTGATTGCTGTACGCTCATCGATCCGTCTCCAGGTGTCTGTAGAAAGCCATGTGCGGTGGTGTTTCTGCTTTTTACCGACATACGTGCGTGTCCCAGTCGCAAAAGCATTTTTCACAGCACTCCAGTGGTCATCCATGTTCTCTATGCTGCTGATTGCTTCTGCTTCTAAGGCAAGATGCTCCCTGAACTGTTGGCGCACTTGGGGAACCTTGAGCCTGTCGATATTAAACCTGGTGATGTTAAGTAGGTTTGAGCGGTTGCTGTTGACGGATGCAGTACGAAGGCGTAAATGAGCAACCATAAGATAGTGATCTCGTTCTTGTCCGAAGTCAGCTCCACGTCTGTTTCGGACGTCCTAAAATTCATGCCTTCATTAAACGAAGCAAATGGTTCCAAGAGTAATAGGGTGACCTACCCGCCTTACACATCGGTAGTACAATGGACCTACACTCTGGTCTAAGTACATCCTCATGGAGGGCCGATCCGAACCAACCAACCAACTTCGTTGAACGGCCTAGAGACCGGGATGGTTTTTTTTTGCCTTCTTTTGGGTCTTTGAAATATCGTCCTTTGACCTGGGATTCCTTCTGGCTTCGAGACTGGTTACGGGCCTTCCCGATTCGAGTTGGCTCCCCCGCCATGTATTAATTCGGAGCCTTCCGTCGGCGAGCTGACTTCCCTTAGTATCCACAGGGGATTTTCCTTTATCGGATGATGATCCCTGGAATAGTGATATAGTGCGAATGGACTGACCTGCCGAGCTCTCAGAAGAGTGCCCTTTCAAAGCAGGGTGACTACTCTTGTCTCTCTAGGATGAATTCGGCTGATCTTTGTTTTTTGTACGCCATCGCACTGGAACTGTGCTTCTTGTTAGCCGTAGGACGTCCCGCTACAGCAGGTCGTCTGTTGGCAGACGTTATTACGACGGCAGCTTCTGAAGTGGATGTTGCCACCGAATCAGTAAGTACGATGGAGCTATCAGTATTTTCATCAATACTCAGTCTATAAAGCCGTCCTTGTGACACGCCTAGTCGCCTAGTCAATTTGACTACTCTTTAGTTTGGACTTTCCTCTAGAGACCTTACAGCATGGGTGGCTCTACTGCAATCGCCATCTGGAATCATAAGGTCGTACTGAGCATCTCCATCACGGCAAGGTATGCAGTCGAAGGTGACTACACTTGATCTCAATTTGATGGGCAGATCTTGATCTTTTCCAAGCCAATCGTTAGGAAAATGTCTACGACGTAGTTTCTTTTGAAGCAATCCTTAGGAAGGAAGTCTATTTAGGAAGCATATCCTCATATGTCAAATATTATTTGTCTTTAGATGAATATATATATATTTGTCCCATGGATCCTCTTATCTTTGAAAACTCTGTGTCAAAATTCTTAAAAAAAGTTACATACCCCTGTCATCATCATTGGACCCACGATATGCCACTGTCAACTCATATCGTCATCGAATTTGGTTCTTCTTCCAGATCAACATTCTCCATTCGACCCAAAGAATGCCCCAACTCAAATGAGTATTCTGACATTTGATATCTATGGTGAACGATTGTCTTGCCAACAACAACAACACCAGCCGAAACCCTTCCTAATAAATCTTCATCAAACCCACAGGGGACTGGTTTCAAGTGCTTTTCCGCAAAACCGCCGAACTCCTCGAAACGACAACCTCCCAGTGTATCGGATAGTTATCTTATCTGACCGTCGAATCATGCATCATTTCATTAGCCCGACAAATATTAGTAGTATGCTGGAATTTAATGCCTCTACCTTTATCTACTTTTGGATAAATTAGATGATGTCGACGATAGCGTCCAAATGGAGTGGCACTGACAGCTAATGGTCATAAATGCACAGTGGAATGGGTAGACAACAACGAACTGCGATTGTCGCTTCATTCGCGGGAAATGAGAGCTTTTCACACTTGAATTACGTTTTCAAAATGATGTCATGCCATGGGACTACAATTGGCTTTCGAAGCCGTAATTTTCTGCTACAATTACGTCAATGATGGCCCACCAAAATGCCTGTGGAATGTGTTATTCAATGTCAAAATGTACGCATTAGATACTTTTTATTGTAGCGCAGATAATTGAGCCATTTACGGGGGTAGGACAATTAATTAGGCGACTATCTTTACAGAGTATACTCCCAAGACTTTGCATAAACAAAGTGTGAAGTTACAACATTTAGATACTTACGTCGATGGAGGGAATTGCACAGGCACAACGTGTGGAAAATGCAATTACCACAGAGGCATTGTGCTCTGTGGGGCGGTGAAATTCTTTTGAAGTACACACATACACTCCCGCAACTGGAGTGCAATTATGCAAAAATATTACACCATCACGAGTCACAAGAGCAGTGTCAACAACAACTGGCGGCTTGCCTGAGAAAGGCATGGGCCTGGCTCGGCATCTTGTAGTGCATCATGTCACAGTAAGTTGTGTCAATACCTCCAACACGAATCCGTATCATTAAACAGATGTGATACTTGGTTGTCCTTCAACTCGTGTTTTGGGGAATTCTTTTCGGTGACCCTGTAGCCTGCAGCATTGCATAAGGTTTTGTAATTTATTTATGACTTTTGGCAGTCGAGTTTTATTGGAGGATATTGCAGTCAGCGCGTGAAGGAGTGACTTTGTGGAACGTGATTATTGTTGCAATGAGTGATATTTCAACACCTTCTCAGGTGCGCTTAAGTTCAATTATGATGTTATTATTCATGAAAATGATACATTGCGTAAATAAATGATCAAAGCTTCATCGGGAGAAGGCAGTAATTCGTTTAAAGTATTTATTTTTTTTTTGTTCAAAGGGGGGAAATGTTTAAAAGATACTGGAGGACCAGTCCACCTTTCCTTTTTTGTCTGGATAGGAAACGCTCGAGTGGAGCACTCAAACGCAACTGGTCCATTGTACTACCAGAGAGCAAACCCTGATTTACCCGTTTTATTGGAATTTCTTTGTCTTTCTAAGAAAGCCAAGCAAGCACTTCAGTGATGAGGAACTTACAGTACAAGGACTCACCACATCAGCACCGAGGATCTGCCACCTGATACGAGCAAAGGCCGGACACTCAGAGAGATAATGTTTCGCGGTGTTGTCGCTCTTTTCACAAGCGTCGCAGATTATAGCGTCACTAAAGCCTAGCGCAGTGGGCGCCGTGGCGTAAGTGGTTAGTGTGTGGGATCACTGCGCGTGAGGTTCCAAGTTCGAAAACACCAAAAAGTTTTGTTCACGGTCCCACATCCGAGAGTACAGGGTGGGCCACCTACAAGGTTCTTTTTAAAAATGCAATTAAATGAACAAAATGAATTCCTTTCGATGTATTATGGCTTTATTAATAAGAGCAAACATTCCCATTAATTATGGAATA
The DNA here is from genome assembly GCA_945910035.1 of Brachypalpus laphriformis. Taxonomy (NCBI): domain Eukaryota; kingdom Metazoa; phylum Arthropoda; class Insecta; order Diptera; family Syrphidae; genus Brachypalpus; species Brachypalpus laphriformis. The sequence continues at coordinate 63,015,728 of OX246756.1, forward strand.
CAACGTCATTCGAGTGGCTGCCACGGCTGGCCTCGCAGTAGCGCATTCTATCACTCCAATTTTGCTAGACCTTGTTGATGGTTTCGGGCTGTAGCTCACGGATTGCTTGGATGATATTGGCCTTAAGTGCTTGTATCGTTTCCGGATTGTTGGCATAATATCGGTCCTTCACGGTTCTCCACAAAAAAAGTCCAAAGGGATCAAATCGTAGCTCCGAGGCGGCCAATTGACATCGCCAAGACGGCTGAGAACACGATTTGGGAATTTGGTGCCCAAAAGACCGATTATGGCATGGCGCACCAGCCTGCATAAACCAGAGGTCGTCCAAATCCAGGTCTTCAATTTCAGTAAAAAAAAGTCGTTAACATGGCTCTGTAACGCCCACCATTGACCGAAACGTTGTTCCCAGCCTCATTTTCGAAGAAAAATGGTTCAATGATGCAACCACTCCACAATCCGCACCAAACTGTCACTCTCTGTGGACGCATTGGCTTCTCGACAATAACGTGCGGGTTTTCCGAGCCCCAGATGCGACAATTTTGTTTCTTAAAGTAGCCGCCGAGATGAAAATGTGCCTCGTCAGAGAAAATGATTTTTCGCCCAAAATCGTTGTCCAATTCAAGCTGCTCTAAGGCCCAAACTGCGAAGCGATAACGAAGCGGATGGCCGTTCGCTTTCAATTGCTGAATCGATTGAACCTTGTAAGCGAATAATCCCAGATCCTTGTGCAGAATTCTCCTCAGGCTAGTGCGTGAAATGTTGAGCTGTTGAGATCGATGACGAGTTGATGTTCGTGAATTGAGTCTCACACTCTCGGCTACAGCAGCCACATTCTCGTCTGTACGACGACGGGGACCATGAGTGTTGTCCACTAGCATACCAGTCTCACGAATTTGTTGCACAAACTTGCGTACAGCAGGCGCGGTGGGTGCTTCATTTCGGCCAAAACTTCTTTTCAAAAAACGCACTGTTTGGGCTACACAGCACTCACTTTGGAAATAAGTTTTCAATATTTTCCAATGTTGTTCAAGCGTAAAGCGACTCATTTCGTTCTGCGGAGGTATGATACTGACTTCCTGTCAAGATTTCGAGTGGAAAACAGCTGTCAGTGCCAAAATAACCTATGATTTAAAAAGAAAGCACTAGATGGCTCACCCGTTATTGTTGTCTCGAAAAGCTTCTCAAAACAAATTGCCCTTCGGATACGGCACTAAACTGTAGGTCCCTTCCATTCATGTGAAAAATATAACGCACACAACATGAAAAATAGAATGCGCCCAGCATGTTAAGGTGTTTAATAGTCCTGAACACAAGGAAAGTCGACTTTGAATTTGCGCATCAGCTGATGATCTGGGGTCATTGCATCAGACGGCATATCCATAAGACCAGAGTCGTAAGATAAGTTTGACGCAAGTTCACCAAAATTCCAGTGTGGAGTATACCAAAAACCGCCCCGCATAAGACGATGGATGGCTTTGATAGTGCAACCCATGATATAAATATCGAATGGAGGTAACTTCAGCAAAGCATCTATAGTAGAGCCAGGCGTACTCGGAAAGCTCCCGTGCAGCCGAGACAAGCCGTTCTTTGGAGTTTGACGCAGAAAGCAACCACATATTTACGCGAGAGCCCCTTCCACCAAACAACTAACGCATATGCGAGGAATGGTCTTATCGTAGCCGTGTAGATCCAAAGGACCTTATTCGGTGACAAGCCCCATGTTTTGCCAAAAGCACCCACACCGCCAGAAGACTGAGAGCTCCTTGGATGTTTTCGACGCGACGTGCTTAGACTAATGAAGTTTCTTATCTAAAATCACTCCCAGGTATTTGGCTTCATTGGAAATGCGGATAGTGACACCTTTTAGCACTGGCTGAGTTAGAAGTACATTTAAAGGTGCAGTTGGTACCTAAGAGCCACTTTCTACTTAACTTCCTTGATCTGTGGACGGGGGGTAAAGACTACTTGATCTTCTCGGCTTTCTCCTTGTCGGGAACAACCAAGGTGTATAGGAAACGGGAGCAACGAATCTTGAACTTGGTGTTTGAGGGATTTTTGTTGATCTTCACGGCACGAGCATCGGACCTGCGAGCTGTATTCAGGAACTCCTTGACTTCTTTGATTTCACGCCGCATTTTGCTTTAAATTAGGGATATTTGGGAACAAATTCAGCAGCAGGATGTGAAACTCAACTTGTGTTCACGTTTTCACGTTCCGAAAGGATTTGTTTTGATCCAGATGCCGAACCTCTTGTAGCCAATTTATCAGCCTTTCCATTTGCTAATATGCCTTCATATTCAGCGACCCAGCAGAACGTAACCTTGCGCTGTGTTCCAAGAACCTTTAGCACTTCACAAGCTTGGATTTTTATTTCGACGGCAGAAATTGCTTTCGTTGCTGCCTGACTGTAGATGAAAAGGGTCATATCTTCCTGTGGTACTGCCTTCAGCGCAGTCTCACGGGCGGCTATTGCCGCTACTAGGATCTCCGCTTGGAAAACACAGCATTTGGTTCGGGAGGCGTACTGATTTGGATATCCCCAGCGGTTCAGGGAAGATACTTCAACCTACAGCCTGTGGCCATCTTCGATTCATCTGTGTAGACAGAGATGGATTGCGTCCTAGTTGCCCGACTACTTTTCCATTCTTTTCTGCCCAGGTATATTCTAGAAAAAAACGGTGTTTGAAATCCAGGCATGGTGTCATATAGTTCGTAATAAATACAAAATCTAGATATTTCTGCAGGATCGTAGAATGATGGTTTGTATTTTTCCTCCAGTCATCTGATTGGCGTATTTGTAAGGCATTTATGGCTACTGCAGCTTGAATGAAGATGCCTAGAGGAAGTAGGTTGAAGATAGCATCCAGACCCGCTATATGTGTAGTCCTCATTGCACTGATAGCCGTTAAGTTGGAAGTTTTCCTGGCGACCTGCCACTACACGAGACTGCCATAAGTTAGCGTAGGTCTTACTAGAGTCATGCACATCCATAGTATTAATTCGGGTTTTGAGCCCCAGGTTTTCACAAATATTCTATTGCATGCATTCATTTGTGTTTAACTTTCACTTTAGCTTCCTATCATGTACGAGGCGTAGGTACCTGCCACATTCCGAAATTCTAAGAGGAGTGCCCCTTATAGAAGAAACTACAAACTCTGGTATATCCCTTTCGTTGGTAAATAGTACCAGCTGGGTTTTCTGTGGATTGACTACTCGTCCACATTTCTTGGTCCAAGTATCTAGGATGGAGGTGGAGTCTTGTCCCCGCTAATATGGCTCCTTGTGGTGGATGAGATCTTGTTAATACTGAAGGAAAACGGCTTCAACGTGACGGCCTATGCGGACTATGTCGTTATCCTGGTTTCGGGAAAATTTCCTCCAGTCCTGAGAGAAAGGCTCAATTTCGCGCTACAACTAGTGGATAACTGGGTCAACAGCAAAGGGCTGGGAGTGAATCCTTCAAAAACGGAGGTAGTTCTCTTCACTAAGAGGAGATCAATCCCTACCTTCAGACCCCCAAATATTGGTGGCATTGAACTAAGTATCTCAAGTTCAGCTCGGTATCTGGGCGTAGTTCTAGATTCCAAACTTAACTGGAAGGAAAATATTGCCGAACGCGTTAAAAAAGTAAGCGTAGCTTTCTACTCCTGCAAAAAGGCTTTCAGTAATACGTGGGGCTTCAAACCGGCTGTGGTGTGCTGGATATACACGGCAGTTGTAGGACCCATTCTCACATATGGTTCACTAGTATGGTGGACGGCACTTGAGAAGCAATACCTGCTTTCAAACCTCACCAAAATCCAGAGGGCGGCGTGCATCGGAGTCATAGGATCAATGAGAACAACACCGACAGCGGCAATGGAAACCATGCTTAGTTTCATTCCGCTTGACATATACTGCAGCAGTCTGGCGGCTAAAACCGTTGTAAGACTGAGAGAAGACCAGTTGTGGTCATCAAGCCTTTACGGCCATGCCTCCATTCTGTCCCGATGGGGGATAACCAGCGGATTGACGGGAACTGATCACATGAACCCGATGCTATCATTCGATAGGAGATTCACTACAAGAATTCCCCATAGAATATACTGGAAGAATCGAAGAACCATGAAGGAAAAGGAGTTGGCTTTCTATACCGGCGGTTCTAAGATGGACGTTGGCACGGGAGCCGGAGTTTATTGTGAAGCCCTAGGAATAAACCACTCCTTTAGAATAAACGACGACTGCAGCGTCTTCCAGGCCGAGGTCGCAGCCATTATACAGGCTGCTGAAATTATACGCGAGAGTAATATCGTTGGTTAAACGATCACTGTCTATATAGATACCCAGGCAGCCGTTAAGGCTCTGGACTCTGCCGTAATTAGGTCGAGGCTTCTGAGAAGCTGTAAATCACTCTTAAACGAGATATCTAGAGCCAATGCGGTGACCCTCTGCTGGATACCATGGCATATGGATATCGAAGGTAACGAAGGGGCTGACGAGCTTGCTAGGAAAGGGTCGGCGCTGCACTTATCGCGGGCCCTCCCCTCTGTAGCAACCCCAATCAGTTCCTTGCGGAAAAAAATAGAGGATGAAGCCACCGGTCGAGTAAACAGACGCTGGGTTAATCTGGAAACATGCGCTACGACCAGGGCGCTATGGCCGGCCTACAGCAAGAAGAGATCAACCTCTCTGGTAAAACTTAGTCGTTATAACTCACGGGTCATTTCTGGCATAATTACCGGACATTGTGCCATTGGCGTTCACGCGGAGCGACTTGGTGTGCTGCATAATGACTACTGCAGAAGTTGCAGGGATGAAGAAGAAATTGAACCTGTTGTGTGACTGTCCTGCCCTATCCGTCAGAAGAATGAGGACTCTTGGTAGTTACTTCTTCTCGGAGCTGAAGGACTTGAGTAGTGTTGAGCTAGCGGGCCTCCTGAGATTCATATCACTTTCTGGGTAGTTCTAACGGCGGATTTTCTTTACAGCGTTTCCAGGGTTAAATGATTGGGCACAATGGACCCGTACTGTTGGTCTACGTGAGCAGTGACTCTTTGTCACAAGGCACCCATCTACCTAACTTACCTAAGTATCTAGGATCTTCAGCGCCCCTTCCAATTGCTGACTAAGGGTTGGAAGGTATTTACATGTTGCTATCAGTATAACGTCATTCGCATATGCAATGGTCTTAACGCTGCTATATCTGAGTTGCTGGAGTAATTCGCTGGAGTAAATAATAATAGCCCTCAGTAGTAGAACGATTACTCCGCCTTGAGTGGTATCTCTGGGGGGTATACTTCTAGCTTTGTTCCTTCTATTTCAGCTATTTACTTCTTCTTCTTCCTATTTCGGTTGGGTAATAATCTGAAAACAAGAGATCATAACCCTCTCACTTCACTACATTTCTACTTATCCGCCTGCGATTCCCCTATAAGTACTGCAGTAGCTAAATCCATTACTTTTTTGTATGGACTCAAGTTGCCTCCTGCTATTATGCATATGCCTATTCAAATGCAGCATGAAAGGATAGAAATTCATCAGCGAATTTCTGGAAACCCAATATAATGTTGAATTTATTCTTTCAGTAAGGACTGCGTTCTTGAATTTTTCGAACATTTCCTAGCTTATTAATTGTTGTCAATGTCATCCGCTCAACCCAAAATTCCTCCATAAATTTGAGGCACGTGAAGATACGTCCTACTCACTCTATCAATGCGTTGAATGTTCCACTACCACGTCAATGAGTCCATTCTATCTTTAGGATTTAACAACCTTGTCATTGCGAGCAAAAAGTACCCCACTCCTAATTCAGATTCACAACATCTCTCGTAACACACTTCAGAATCAATCCCACTTCGATTCCCGATCCCGATCGTCACCCTAAATACCCAGAATGCACATCCTTCTGCAATTAAATGGCGCACAAGAATTCAATTTGAACAACAAATCAATGATCGCCATACAAGGTTACCATGTTCGCTGGCACTTCACCGCCTCGCTTGGTCTCCCCGGCCGACACCGGACAAGGTTTCCCAGCTAAATTCCACCTCATGAAAGATAGATTGCCGTAACGAGTGAAAATTGTTATAATTATTTAGCTAAATACTGGTAATCATCTGTGGTGCGCGTTATGCTGCATTGAACGTTGAATCGACTTGAGTCCATTCCCTAGATACACACAGACCAACGCCCAGACACGAGGCGTCTCTCAAACATGGAAAACCATCACTATCCAGCTGTGTGTGCCACCAAGTCAACTTGTGGCAACCACTGGCCGCGGTTTAGCTATAACCCAATCCCCGGCCGGCTAGATTCCCAGCACATGTGCTATGCATCTTGCACACACAGAGAGATGTACATAGAGTTGCGGCTGAGACTGTGGTTAGTGGTTGCTAGTTCTACATCCGTGCCTAGATCAAGTCGACATTCAACTTGACCTTGTTCCTTGGTGTTTAGTGTGCGTTCGGTGGTTTGACTAGGCGCGCGCGCGCGCACGGGCATACCTAGAGACGAGCCTTTCGAAAGTTCTCATTTAATTTTTGCTCACTGGCTGGCTGGCTTGCCTGCCTGCCTTCCATGGTTCTTGAGTTTGTTTTCTAGTGAAGCATTCCATGTCCAGGACAGATAAGACAGAGAAACATCTGAGAAATGTCGTCAATTATAGGTCGTCGCATAGCTGCGATGAAAGGTTGTCTAGTTCATGAGCGAGTACTGCAGATACTTTGTTCGTTGGGCAAATATTTTCGTGGAAAGTTGTAAAAAGATACTTTTTCTTCTGTTTTACGTCTGCATTTCGTTTTGTTTAATGATTTTTATTGGATTTCATAAATCTATCATAATTTGTTGCGTCCGTTCGCTCATTGATATGCACAACTTCAGACGGGGCTTAGTGAAATCCGCACTTAATTCGATTGTGCGAGCTGTGGCGAGACTTGTGTTTGTTTTAGAAAGTGATAGTGAAATTTATTTATTTATTTTCGTATGGGATTGCGGCTGGAGAAATGTATCTACACGCGGCGCCTGCTGTAAAAGAAAAGGGAAATGCGATTCTAAGCTCATCTTCTAATTGCTTGGAGTCCATTAAATCATGTTAAGTGGGTTTTAAAGGTGCCATAAATGCGAAGACTTGAGGATTCCTGAGAAATGGTATAAAAAAGTGTTTACGTTTCGCATGATGGATTACCCACAACGAAGAAAGATTTCCATTTATAATAGCGAACTTATCCAAAGGCAACTAATGAATTACGCATCCGTGGGCTAATGTAGCTTTGGAGAATATCTCTTTCGCACATCGTGCCAATGGGAGGAGGTCTTATAAATTTAAGACGAAAGTGTGTAATCCACTTTATATAAATCACGACTTTCGAGACGTCAAAGTACTCTTATCCGACCTTCAAAGGCTGTCGCCCATTGAACTTCTTTGGAATTCCAAGATACGTTTTGGTCATTTCTTAGATAACTATAAGAAAAGGAGCACCATTCTTTTAGTTACAGCTGATGGATACCTACTTCGCGTGCTTTGTCAGCTATCGTAGTTTTCCTGCATTCGTATAGAGTCATTAGCCCACAGTAAAGGCAGACAACACGTAAAGAACTACTTTTATTTTTAAGAACAGTTTTCAGTGAACAGTGGTCACAGAGAACAATTAAGGAAAAGAGCAGTTAAGACTAGAATGAAATTCTTAACTTTTTATCGTCCTTATACGATTTGCTATGTACCTACCCTAAGCACTGAATAATTGATCAGTTATATTAGCAAGCACAAGTGTTCACTGCTCAATGAGAGGAGAGGGATGTCACAGTTTAACCTCTATCTAACAGTCATCATAAAAAGCCCTAGCTTTTGGCAAGGAAGGACATTTCCAAACCTACTAGATGTAAATAACTTGCTACAGTGAAAACCAGGTACTACTATCTTGGGAAATTCATTCTATAAGGATAGATGTTCTTTGGATATGTATATTAATTGTGAGATAATCTCAGAATGCTGAGAATGCCAGGATATGAATTGGCTTCATATGTTTCACTTCGTTGGACGAATGAGTAACAGATACTCTGCTTTGGATCGAAGGGAACTACTGGATGAGGTCAGTTGGGACTTATCTCACTAGGAGTCGTTAAAGGTATTGAAGACAGTTTATTGTGCCTTTTGCCCGCGCCATATTCCTATCTAAAGCCATTTGAATTTGGAAGAGATATCTTTTCGTGTGTGACGGTAGTATTTAGGTTTAATGATGCTTCATTCAGAATTGACGAGATCTTAACGTTTTCAAAAGTAGAGCTATTGAAAAGTTGTCCTACAAGCATTTGGTATCGGAAAATGTTCCCTTGCTTCCATTTCGCTATTAATCAATCGAAGTCTACACCACAGACTTATTTGTGAACTGTGTATTCGAGAAGAGAGCTTAGCCTACCAATGAATCCGAACATGTGGTATTTTCGTTGTGTTTAAGATTCTCTCAAAATGTATTATAGTCGTTTGAAGTCTTGGTTAGAAATGGCCGACAAGGGAGACTATTCAATTTAAAACAGGAACTACCCATTCGGGGTTTGAAGAAAGTTACATTTTGTGCATTAGGACTTCGGTATCGCTGTTCAATCCTGGGATGGGACGAAAGCCGTTCAGAAAATGTTAGTCCTCATAGCCAGTTATAAAACTGAAAAAGAGTGAGTTGAGCAATGTGATAAAAAATCGGAAACGAAGAGACAATCACATACAGAGGGATGCAGAATAATGCGCGACCGTCAGTATTGTTTACGAAAGCTCCACATATGGGCGTAAGCCGCCAAATAATATGATGAATCAAGAGCCGGTGACCTCAACATCTAAGAACCTTTCGATCGAGCTGGCAGGGAGTCTTATAAGTAAACTAGCTTCCTATGGAGTATCGCAACAGCTCTGTGGATGGACGTAATATTTTCTTTAAAACAGATCATTACAAGTTGATGGTATATCTTCTGTAATAACTGATGTGCCACAAAGTTCTTTTTTCATCAACCCTCTTTCTACTCCAAATTCATGATCTGCTAGATTTGAGAGTTAATAAGATTTTTAAATTTGTCTACAATAGCATATGGCTCGAACAACATCCCTGTGAACGTCACACATTCAGAGGTGCGACCAAATTCAGTCAATAAATGAGGATCTGAAGAAAATGTTGCTATAAGAAAATGCTAATTTAATCAGCCCCAATACGAAAAGATCCTCCTTAGCCGCCTTTCTCAGAAAAGACCCGCCTGCCATACCACAACTTGAAATGGACGACCAAATAACTCAACCTATGGAGAGCATGCAGCTTCTTGGCATCGCGGATAACTCTAGGATGACGTAGGACAGTCACACATATGCCCAGTATTGCTAAATCAGCGTTCATGGACCTGATCTATCTTTTTGGAGCAAAGAGATATTTCATGTTGGTGCAGATTTTTCTCCTATAAAAAATCAGAAGTTAAACCGGTGCTTAAATATTAGTCTTAGGTTTGGAGTTCGACTCTTTACATTCTCTACGTCTATGTACTTAACAGCCTATCGAAGGCGAGGAAAAACGTGTGCCTATACTACAGATTCTACTGTTGAAGTTGCTCCGAAGAACTTTGGCGACTGGTCCCTATAGATACGATATTTGGACTTTCTACCGGGCAAGCCGCTAGGCCACACTATGTACATCTAATAACTGGGCAAACATCTACTCATCAAAAATCCTTTCCTTACAGAACAAGTTAACTTTGGACCTCACTTCCAGAAATCAATATATCATAGAACTTGATAAACTCCAGCTAGTCAAGAGCAAACACCTGCAGGTAGGTCGGGACGCTTATTTGGCATTATAGAGTAGTCTCTTCTGAAAGAAGATACAAAAAAAAAATAAATGGACAGAAGGGAACCAACGCATCTAAAACGGCTCATATGATTCGCTCTGTCTTATGTTGTAGCCACGCCCCATTATAGTGGTCGTGGAGTTGTTAAATAAAAACTTTATTCTACTTTCTTAACTGCCTGTCTCGGCATTACAGGTACGATGCGCACCTGCCCCACGACAGCTCTTGAAGCTATTGTCGGGCTAACACCCTCACCAATCTTCATTAGGAAGATGGCTGCTAGATATGCCATCAGGTTGTAGCTAGATTACGAATATAAACCAGGTGACCTTGTGGGACATTTAAAGATACTCAACTCAATCCCTCATGTTCTGCACTTTACCAGATATTATGGTCAGGCAACATTGCTTCTGAAGGTTATTCGAGGTAGAAATATTGGACTGCGGAAATTGGTCCAATGGTGTTCCAACACTGGACCCCAAAAGTCTCGTCTGGTTCACCGACGGATCGAAAATGGATTCTGGAGTTGGAGCCGGGGTCTTTGGACCCAGCACAAAAATTTCGGTACCTATGGGCACGACTCCCACTGTGTTTCAGGCTGAAATCCATGCCATTGAGATCTGCGCCAGAAACAATCTCCGTAAGGGAATCAAGGGCACTAGGATTCATATATTTTCAGATAGCCAGGCAGCACTTAGGGCATTATCGTCCAACCAAACGGACTCCATAACTGTAAAATGCTGCTACGATGCTTTACAAGATCTTGCCAAACACAACAGAGTAATGCTCGGTTGGGTCCCTGGACACCAGGGATTTGTGGGCAACGACTCTGCAGATGAGCTTGCTAGGGCCGGCTCAGAATCTGCGTTTATAGGTCCCGAACATTATTGTGGCGTTAACTGGACAACAGCTACAGCGTTGATTAACGAATGGGAGAACAAACTTCGTCTAGATCACTAGACTAATGGGCCAGGTTTAAGACAATCCAAACGTTTAACCAACCCTTACTCCTATAAGGAAATCCTTAACTTAGATAGGGAAAGCATTAGGAAGCTAGTGAGCTCTCTAACTGGCCATTGCGGCCTAAGATACCACCTTAACAAGTTGAACCTGTGCCAAGAGAAGGACTGTCCGCTATGCCTAGAGGAGGATGAAACATCCGAACGCATTCTTTGTGAATGCCCGGCAGTACACTGGTTAAGGAAACGTATTTTCCATAATGAGATACTTACTTCAGTGGAACTGAAATGCTCCACTACTAAAGACATACTCACTTTCATAAGGGAGGTAGTACGTCTGTAAGGTTAAATCCAACCCTCCGATATAATAGATCTTTCAGGTCGCAGTGTCGTTACCACGCGGGCATGGGTTGTACGAGAGGAAAAAATTTGATTGCAATACAAATGTTGAAACCAGGGCATTTTTACAAAGAAAGCATTATCAGTGTGTACACTCGTACTGCTTCGGACTCTTGAAAGCACATGCGCATAACTTCATCAGCCTAGCTCCAAGTGTAAGGCCCAAAAACGACTGATATGTCTTTCTATTTGGCTACCCAGGGACTAATTAAACCAAGCGGAACTTGTAATAAACGCCCGGGGATGCCAGTTCGCTTAGGTCTTCGTAGAAAAGAGCCTCTTTTTTTTATGGTTGCGCCAACGGGTGTGTAATCTTCTAAAGATACCAGTAGCCCGAGCTTCTGGCATGCACGATTCTCGGGGCTGGTTAGCTATTTATGCCCTTCTTTCGCTGTCTTCCGCTCCTTGTTCCAAAAGTGTTGCCGGTTGGACTTGGTTGCTCTCTCTGACTCTTTCTAGCCGCCTAAGTTCCTGCGCGATTATCGCTGTAACTTGTTTCACTGCGTCCCATATTGCATTCGATGCTATCATATGGTACACAATGTTTTCGGGGTTTGGTATTTCTCCAATTTTTTCCTCCAGTTCTCTGTGCTCTATATGAAAACGTGGGCACTAAAAAAATACGTGCTGAGCGTCTTCTGAGGCATCTCCGCAATTTGGACAGTTGGGAGATTCATCGAGCCCAAACCTGTTGAGATACGCTCGAAAGCAGCCATGTCCGGTTAGGAACTGGCTAAGATAGAAATCTACCTCTCCGTGTTTCCGGTCCATCCATTTTTGGATATCCGGTATAAGTCGATGGGTCCATCTTCCCTTTGAGGACTGGTTCCATCGCTCCTGCCATGCTCTAATGTTTCGCTGTCTTTCTTCTAGCTTGATATTTTTGACTGACGCTTGAGGTTCCTGAATTTTGGCGTCGTAGGCTTGAGCCAAGATATCCGCTGGTAGCACTCCCGCGATGACACATACTGCCTCGTCTGACACCGTACGAAAGGCACAGCATACTCTCAGCGCACATAGTCTGTTCACAGAGTTTATCCTTCTTGCGTAGGTCTTTTTCGTCATAGCTTTGGCCCATATGGGTGCCGCATTCATAAGGATGGACTGCACCAGCCTTGATAGAATAAGTCTCCTTTGTTGCCTAGGTCCTCCTATTTTATCATTATTCTTGATAAGGCACCGCTCACCCGAGCCACTTTGTCACACGTTCTTTCAAGGTGCTCCTTGTAAGTGACCCTCGCATCGATCATCACACCTAGGTATTTGATAACCGATTTTGATGTCGTATTATGATCTCCTACTCTGATGGTGATTTCTTCTCTTTTCTTGCGGCTGCTTACCAATACTGCCTCTGTTTTATGTTCGGCGAGCTCTAACCCGACTGCTGCCGTCCACCGTTTGACTTTTCGGATACATTCATTTGCAATATCCTCTGTTTCTTCTAGATGTTTTATACGTTTAATACCGATCCTTGTGGAACTCCACCAGATATGTGGTACTGCTTTACTCCATGGTCCGTATCGAAGAGCAGAAACCGTTTCTCGAAGTAGCTCAGTATTATTTTAATTAAGAACCATGGCGACATCATTGACCTAAGCGATTGCACTATGAGTCCCCAATTCGCAGAATTGAACGCGTTTTTGACGTCCAATGTTATTACGGCACCATATTTCTTTGCACCGCCTCTCCATCTCCTGCCTTGAATAGCTTTTTCCAAGGTTGTAGTTACCCTTGTTATTGCGTCTACTGTAGAACGAGCTTTCCTAAAACCGTACTGTTGGTTGGAAAGTCCCCCGGCTTCATCAATTGCCACTTCTAATCGCTTCTAATACTGATTCGCTCCAGTATTTTACCCATTGTGTCTAACAGGCATATGGGACGGTATGACGAGGGCTCGTCTGGTGGTTTTTTCCCTTTAGACAGCAGCACTAGACGTTGCTTTTCTATTGGTCTGGAAAAACTCCTTCTGTTAGACACTTGTTGTAGAGTTCCACAAATGGTTGCGTATTTGTTTTAATGGCTAATTTAAGGGTCTTCTTCGGTATGGCATCCAATCCAGGTGACTTGGTATCCTCGAATCGTTTGCTTACATCAGTTCCCAGTTCCCTTTGCGTGACAGTTGGGATGCCCTGTACTTCCGAAGGTGGCTCTATACGCTCTGCTGGTGTTTGAGGTGGAAACAACCCCGATATAATTTTCTGCATAAGGAGAGGGCATGAGGGGGAGGGTGCCCTAGTGCCTTTGAGTTTTGCCATTACTGTTCTGTAGGCGGTGCCCCAAGGATTTACATCTGCTTGCTCGCAGAGTTCCTTAAAGCTATTGCTCTTACTTCTGCGGATGGCTAGTTTTAGCTCTCTTCGCATATCTATGAATTGCAGCTGTAGGTCCTGATGTGTGGACAAACCTCTGGATAGAAAAGAGCCTCTAGATGGAGCATTCTATTTTGGAGGAGGAGGTGAAGGATCGTTTTTTCCTTCTCTTCGTCTCTACAGCTCCTGTAAAAGTCGTTAGAAAAGCTACTAGTGAAGATAGCTATCTAGTGAAGATACCGATAACACAGCTGATCTGCTCCAGATTAGGCCAGATCTGTTTCAGCATATGACAAACGTTGAGCCATTTTTCTATCTGTATTTGGTTCCGCTTATAGCGTCGAGTTTTAGTAGATGTAGCGAGAGGCATATCCAAGGTCCGCCATTTCAGCAGAATCCTTAGAGTTGTACCCTGTCTGGCAAGCTGGTCAGCCTGGCATTTACGCAAAATGTCGCTGAGCTCTGCCAGCATAGGTGAATGTTGAACTGCTCCATCATTTCCGTGAGAGATAACGGACAGTTCAAGGCGGCCTTGGAAGTGAAAGAGCACCCTTCCAAGGACTTAATTGCCACTTGACTGTCAGTGACAAAACTGACATCACTGACAGACATTGCATTACATTTCAACCAGTACAAGGCTTCCTTGATTGCCATGATTTCCGCTTGAAATACGCAATGATCTGGAAGGTGGAAGGAGATACTGAGGTTTAGCTGTTCAGAGAACACACTCCACCCACCCTTCTTTCTATCTGGGAGCCGTCTGTGTAGAAGTGGATCTAATTACAGTTCAGGGGACGAGTTTTATTCCATGTACTTCGATCAGTGATGCTCGTTCGGAAGTTACGGTCAAATACCAGTTTCGGTAAGGTGTAATCGATATTTTACGGGTAAAGTTGAAAAGATCAAGGATTGAGGAGTGACCAACGTGATAATTGGACCTCTGCGAGCAGGCTTTTGGTCAAGTGGTTGTTGACCCCACTTTTAATTCTATCATGGGGAATTCTTCCGCCGCACATCCTTCTTCTTGGGTACTTTCGATAGACTTCTGATAAGGATTTTCGCCAATCGGGTCAGAGCTGTCTCATCCGGTGCAACAAATGTGCACTGAAGTTCAACTGGGCATACTTGTGCAGGGCTGGAATATTCAACTGCATACGTAATACCAGTCTCAGTTTGCGTTCATCGTTAGTTCACTATCAAAAGATGCGATTTTGCCACACCGGAAGAAGGCAGACAGAGCGCTTTATCATGAGGAGTAGTATAATTCCCAGCCATTTTCTACATATTTTTGAAATTCTTTTGAGCTAGGCTTAGCTTTCCAATTTAAATAGATCTTTCACTTTTTAGCTTCAGGTGGACCCTATGTTCGCTCAAAACCTCAGGAAACATTGCAAACCATTTGTCAATTTAAACGAGCAGTCTATTAACCTTGGCCTTGGCATGCACCTACAGAGTAGTTATGTTCTAAACATTTCCAGGAACTAGTTTACTTTGATGAACAAAACGATGGTGATTCATTAAAATCTTGACACCATGGCCTCAGCAATAAACTCAAATTGGAGAAACCCATCCCATTGTTTGACGTTCAGTAGAACAATTTCTCAAATCTAGGTTACGTCAACTACACACTCTAAACATTTGTCTATATATTGACTCACCTTAAACTTGTGAGCACACATTAAACTTAAGTTTCAGTTGCGAGCGCGAAAATAACTACCAAAATGTAAATAATCTTCGACTTTATGTTTGCATTTCCGACCGTAAGTCAGGCTTTGTCCCACAAATGTTATTTATTTTTGTTTTTGCATGTATTCAAGTCGGCATTTCATCTGACATATGTAACGAATTAATTCTGTTTAATGAGTAACAATGTCACACTAAAAATGTTGGTCTTTGTGTCAGTTCTACAAAGAAATGCCGGAGGAGGTGCATTCGAAAGGTAAGAAGGGTTCCCTCTGCTGCTGCATGTGGAGTAATTTGAGTTAATGACTTGATGATGTGTTTTCCAACACACATTTCCGTTCCTTTATGATTAGTTTTGAATGCGGAAAATGAAAAGAAAAACAGATAATTCTTTACTCAGCTGGACGGGGTTTGAGATCTAGAGACTGTCATCTAGAATGCAGCGCGAAGTTGTTCATTAATGGTTGGTGAAGTGTGAGAAAGGAACAAATGACTAATGTAATGTGTAATGAGAATACATATCATTTAGTCGATACCGTTGGTCAAAATGGACAGGAAATGCCATGGTGCATGTCTAACAATGGGTTTTGATTGCTATACAAAGGTGAAGTGCGGAATTTTGAGATCATAATTGACCAACGCAGAACCAACTTAAGACTCGGCTTTGCACTCTGGTCTACCCTTTCAAAATGAAAACAAATGCAAGAAGACTAGGCTGCATGGGAGCTCTGCTCTGCTTTGGTGAACTTACCTCTTCTTGAAACTTATATCATGGGCTGCACTATCAAAGCCATACATGGACTTATGCAGGTTGGTTTTTGGTATACTTCACATTGGAAATTTGATGAACTTGCGCGACATTTATCATACGCCTCCGGTTTCATAAATATGCACCGCCTGATGCAATGACACCAGAACTTCAGCTGATACCCAAATACAGAGTCAACTTTCCTTGTGTTCAGGACTAGCTGAGCCAGGAATGGAAAAAAAAAAAAAAAAATAAATAAATATTTGGCGCAACAGCTCTTTAAGTGCCAGGGCCTAGCTTCTCGCAATCACTCATGTTGTGTGCGTTATATTTTTCACACGAGTGGAAGGGACCTACAGTTTAGTGCCGTATCCGAACGGCGATTTGAGAAGCTTTTTCGTGACAACAATACTCTCGGATGTTTGTCAGACGCTCGCGAGAGGTGGGACCGTGAAAAAAACTCTTTGGTGTTTTCTGGGATTCGAACTTGGAACCTCAGGAATGGAATGCAGTCGTATTTTCACAGACGGCTCCTGGTGTCTTCGTGGAAGACGACAACATTAGACTTCTTTTCTCGTTAGGCAAATATGCCTCTGTTTTCCAAGCGGAAACTTATGCTATCAACTATGTTGTGAAGAACAGATGGAAGGGCCATATTATTTGTATCTATAGTGACAGTCAGGCTGCGCTTAATACCTGGCTTAACCCTTGAACCTCTTCCAAAATAGTTCGTGAAACCAAAAACTTTTGAACTCGGTCGCAAGGTTGAATTCTCTGTTTCTTATCTGGGTCCCAGGTCACACTGGGATCCTGGCAAACGAGATCTGTGATGAGATTGCTAGACAAGGCTCAGAGCAGGCTTTCTCAGGTCCCGAATGCGTGTTGGGTTTCCCTGTGTCCTCGGTTAGGGCTTTCATTGACGATTGGTCTCTTACCAACGTAATTATATATGACATGAGTCTCCAGGATGTAGCTTGACTAAACGAATGCTCCCAGACGTCTATAATAAATCAGCTGTATTCTTGTTCTTTCTCAACAGAAAAGACTGTAGACAACTTATTGGCGTCTTGACTTTGCCTGCGGCAAGCACCTCATTGTGCTGAGCTTAAGTGACACTACAATCTGCGATGCTTGTGGAGAGAGCGGAGGCAGTGCGGAGCATTATCTCTGCGAGTATCCGGCCTTTGCTCGCATAAGGTGGCAGATCCTCGGTGCTGATGTGGTGAGTGCTGGCATTGTAAGCTCCTCATCACTAAAGTGCTTGCTTGGTTTTCTTAGAAAGACAAGCAAATTCATATCAAATGGGTTAACCGGATTTGCTCTCTGGTAGTACTATACAATGGACCAGTTGCGTCTGAGTGCTTCAGTCGAGCGTGCCATATCCCGACAAAAAAGACTGGTTGACCACGGTTGTTATCCATCCCGATACAATGGGACTATCACTTTATAGAACCCAATGTTCTGACGACCTACAAGGAAACCAAAAATGTGTAGTGAAAGTGTAACAGCATTGGATTCACTCAACGCATCTGTTTTGCCATGTCAAGATGATAGAAGCATGCGCTACCAACAGAGTTTAAGTTTACTCATTTTAGTCGCGTGTGTTATGAATTTCTGGCTAAAATTTGACACAATCGTAATGAATATTTCAAATTATGATTTGCAGCCGGTGTGTTAGAGCAGATTTCAAAAAAAATTATTTTAGTACAGTTTTCTTCTTTAAGATGCGAACAACTTCATCTGAAGAGAGTGTGTTTTTTCCCCCAATTGGATCCTCTAATTGAGCTTAGTATAGAGCAGCTTCCCATAAAATTAAGGATGTCTTCTCTAATACTGTGGTTGCACAGAGTACATTCATCACTTCCATCAATTTTATTTGGCATATTGTTCACAACTGGCTTTGAATACTGTTGAGGTTGCATCTAAACTGTTTCGATCTGTTTTTCTCTCCAAGGTCACTTGGCTTTGTTAGCTTTGCCTTTTGAATAACTCCCGCATGGATCCCTCGATCTTAATTGGTAGCTCCTGCAGTGCATTTCCTAAGTTTGTTTCATCTTCGAGTACTTCGTGTATGGGGCACATTAAGTTCAGCCTTGTCCTTGTCCATTAAGTTCTTGCCTTGTTCATTCGGCAAATAGAGGTTTCTATTTTCGAGTTGCATAGCAAACTTGGTTGTGATAAAATGTTCGAAAAATTTGTATAGTGTCCCTGGAATCAACAAGAATGAAAAGCAGTGATTTCAAAATTTACTCTAGTTTCACAGTCATGTTGAAAATCTGCCTACTTTCAGCATCGTTACGTTATAGTCATTTCTTCTCGACAACAATTTGTCTGAATATTTCAAAATTTTGAATATTTTGTAGTTTTTCGATATGAATTTGCCCTTCACCTCCCTACGCTACTACGTTATATCTAAGTCTCGACTATATTAGTATGTGGTACAGTTGCTCTTGTACACACATCGTCGCCTTGTACTGCAGACAAGCGAGCGCAAAACAAGGACCTTCTTGGCTTATTCCGTATATGATTTATATGTGGCTTCCAAAGAAAATGGCAGTCAAAGATGGTGCCTTGATACTTGTAAGTATCTACGACTTCAATTTGCTCACATTCAGACGCACTGGGACATTTAAAGGTCTTCAAAACAATTTGTGGCGCTCTGGATAGGGCTATGAATGTTCGTTAGTTTTGTTTTCCACACGTCTATTACTAGGCCGTTATCATAGCACCATTTTTCTGCTTCTTTTAACTCCTTCTGCATCACCTTTGTGATGTCTTCCAGCGACACTTCTGACGACACACAACAACTGCCGTGTCATCAGCATATGCAAATGGTACACTTTTCTTTAAGCATTTGAACATTTCATTTATGTACAAAATAAATAGTAGAGGGCCAAGACTTAAACCTTGCAGTACTCCATATCGATCTAGGATATAGGAACGACCTTTGAAGTGAAAGATATTGATTGCAGGGACTTGATTGCCGCTTGACTGTCAGTGGAAAAGTTAATATCGCTGACAGATATTACATTGCATTCCAGCCAAGACAGGGCTTCCTTGATCGCCATGATTTCTACCCCAGAGGGGGTGGTTCTTAGTGCTCCGCTGATATACATGCAAGCAGATCTTTGCAGCTTGGCTAATTGAGTTAGGTTGAGAGGAGCCCTATCAAGAGCCGGCTACCAAATGACCACGCCATACAGTAGTATAGGCCTGATGGCAGATACGCATAGCTAGCGTATAATACGATGTTGTATACCCCAGCTCCTGCCTATGGCCTTTTTATAGAAATAATGAACTACATTTGCTCTCTTTACCCGTTCAAGAAGATTGTATATCTACTTTAGCTTCCTGTCAAGAATAAGACCCCAGTACTTTGCATTTCTTGTGATGGAGAGACTGGTGACATTTATCGAGATAGGGTTAACCCCCAGTCCACATTTAGATGCGAATCTGGTGAACCAAAAGAGAGCATATTGGAGGATTTCCCTCAGAGTGTTTGGATGCTTTCCTGACGTTGCAATTGCAGTATTATCTGCATAAGCAATCACTGTACATCTTGTCCTTTCCAAGTCAACTAATTGCTCATTGACTAGCAGATTCCACAGAAGCGGGGACAAGACTCCACCTTGGGATGATCCGCAGCTGTCAAGTCTTCTATAAAATGCACCACCCACTGTGTGTTAATAATCCTGCATGTGAGCAATTGATTGATCAATATTCTGAGCGACGCACGTCCATAGCACAATGAAGATAAGTGCATCCGTCCTTTCTACCTTCGATTTCGACTGAGTTGACCCTTCTTCTGTTGCATCTTAGACGAAATCTGCCCATAGTTGACAGAGTTAGTCTCCATGGCCCTTTGACTGCACCAATATATTGCCGAACGTCTATAGCTAGTGTCTTATATCTTCCCAGCACTGGCTCTTAGTCATAAGTCGCCAGATTCATTGACAACTCTCCAGATGGTCATCGACTGTAGGTAGTTAACCAGGATCGAGTCGACTGGTTGTGCAGTGTATCCTTCTTTGCAAGCTCATCCATCTTCGAGTGATGGCGATGTACCTAGCTCATATGATCTCAAATTCAGTAATCAAAAGAGACCTACCTTTGTGGTGATCAGTAGTGACGAACAAATTGCTTTTGGACAAGAATTCCTCAGAAAAACCTTTTCCTTTTGGCACATTTTCGAGAACTGAAAGCTTCACCGTCCTTTAACCCTTTCCCCAACGGACAGCAGATGGTGAATTGAGAACTACCTCATCCACATGAGGAACACATCGTCGCAAAACTTCAAACGCCAGATGTGCACCAGCATTACAAACGTCTTTTGCTGCAAATTCCGAATTGAGTGACCAAAAAAAGGGGAACTTCTTAACCAAAAGGACCCAAGAACAGGTGTCGTCTACCGGATGGAGAAACTCCAACAAAACTGCACCAAAAAAAGTTCAAAAAACACAACACCAACCGACAAAACTCAACCGGCATATAATTATCTGCAAAATTCTTGACCAAACCGGTCTCTCCTTCTTTGTTTCGCTGAACCAATACACCGATACACGCAGACTTTGAAGTAAGAAAAAAAGGACCCAACTGCAATTACTTAAAAGATCTCTTTTTTCTTTCTTTCCCTGCCATCACCAATTATGTAGAGGCAATGACGTGAAACTTTCACTCCACGAATCTTCCCAGAAATTACCTTCACCTTTGAGCCATTTGTTTGGATTAACATTCCACCTTTCAGCTTCCCATTGCCATTGCCCATCCAAGTGCCCATAAATATCGATAACAATTAGACGATGTATCTAATTATACGCAGATACACTCTACACTCAGTGTAGATTCGGCCATAAACAGATCACTACAGCGTGCAGCGGCTCCTTCTCGATTGTAACTCCCACAATTCGAAGAGTGTATCTGTATCTGCATCTATTAGGTACCCCGGAACGGAACTCTCGATTTCGCATTGAAGTTGGTTGGTTGAATTGGTTTTTGGTCGTCGCCGCATATATTAGTGTAACCTCCAGCGGCCATCAGTTATTCCTGTATCCGTCGGCCAATGTGTGCTGAATCTTATTGATTGGGGTTAGGTCTACGATGGTGATGGTGGCTTTCCCCGGTGCGGTTCAAGATGATGCGCCCACTAAATCCACATGGTTCGAGATATAAAGTCACGGCGCCAAATTGCGAAATTAAGAAGAAGAAAACTTTTGCTTTTGGCCACCAGTCACTTTCACTTTTTGTATCTCTTCGTTGTTGTTGGTGTTCCTGTTGATGGTGGCGTCGTTGGTGCTGCGTAGTGGATCAGACGCGTGCGTTTTCATCTCTCTCCTGGTATTGTTCGTTTTGTGTTTGTTTTTCGTATTTTCAACTACTTAATGCAAATACTGAGGCGAATGAGAGAGAGATTGTTTTGGTTCCTAATATTTCCAGCTTTGAAGCACTCTAGAAGCATTGTCGTGAAGCCCTTATCTTTGGACGGACTTAAGTGATAAATTGTGTGGAATTTATATTTAGTGTGATAAGGTTTAAATGTTTTTTGCGCAAAAGATAAAGCCAGACAAACTGCAGACTCATAAAACAAAACGTTGGATTGTGTACTTTTAGATTTGATATAGCGTGTAGGAGTTTAGTGTACTTGACATCGCGGGGATTTTCATTTGCAACTCAAATGCTCATATGAGACTGCGTCGCTTTCTATGAGAAAAGCTCTAGATCACGTGAATGTGGATCCCTCACTCTTAGACTGGGTATGGAATGATGGTCAAAATAAGACGCATAAGCTCAGAGATGACAGGGTGTAACGCATATGCTCTGGCCTTCAGAACTATCTTTCAAGTATCTTTAAGTATCTTGCAATTATGACGACGGCGAAATACTTGGAAGAAGTACAGGGCATTTGTAAAGAATGTATCCAAATAGTCAGGCAATGGCTGTCGACTAGCTGAAAGAGGTAATCACAGTCAGGGTAGGTGGGGTTAACATAATATCAAACCCAACCATCAGATACCAGGGTGTGATGGCCGATACCAAGCTCAACTTCAGACAGCCTGTAGAATGATCATGCAATGTTATCAAGGATAATGGCAAACGTCGGAAGGCCCAAAGAAAGCAGAAGGTTTCTTTGATCGAACGGTGTGTAATCCATTCTTTTGTATGTGTGTAGCCGATTTGAACAAGAGCGCTAAAGACGAGGTACCCAGTACCTCCAGGTTGGTGTTAGACGATGGGAAAGGCGTTTTGCAGCATAGTCAACTAAGAAAAATGAATCCATCGACAGACATGGTAAAACATTTGAATAGTCTGCTGCGAATAGGTTGAGGGTACCTTAATAGGTTTAAACATGATGTCATCCCCATCTGTCTGAAGTAGCCAAGACGAAGCGGAATACTCGTATGCATTCTCTGACTGCTCAATCAATTGGGGAGGCCTTTACCACAGAAAACATCGTGAATAATGTGTCATCATTCAGTGAAAAATGAACTAAAAGAACTTCGGCAAATGGAGTGGACTGGAATAAGGGAAAGTTCAAAAATGTGTAAGCCAAGCACATAAGACTGAAGCTCCATTCGAGATAATATGCTTGGCGACAGTTCCACTAGCAGAACGAAGTAGAAAGTGAGCTGGGTTTAGTAAGCTAGAATCTCTCGCTGCTTCTTGGTACGAGTTCAATTTCGTTCTTAGAGGATTTTCTCCTTCCAACGTAAAAAAAGGAACTATTAGCACCCTATAACCACCCAAAGTTCGATAGTCTGAAACTGATCGATCGATAAGCAACTCATCGTCGATCAAGTCAAAGCTTTGTCACATTGATCTCAAGTCTCTCACCTCAAATAGTAACATCTAATCAGTTAGATCCCATGACAAAGGATGGTTACGAGAGGGTTCATGAACTTGAAAAAAAGACTCAAAAATGGAGCAACCAATGCCCAATCCAAGAAATCATTGGAAACAGATGGAACGGTCTCCCATTATACCGCATTTCGAGAAAGCTATGGATCCACCACACTCAACACTTCTTATAGGTATCGTTACCAGCACAGATCTTAACGGTGGCCTGCCTTAAAAGAGACTGTGTAAGTACAGCAGATTTCTGCAGACGCTGTTGAGGCGGACATGTAGAAAATGGCATGGTATACTTTCTGCGTGAATGCTCACGTCTTAAAAAAAAAATAGGAACTCTACCTTCAGAGCGAAGCCGCCAAGCGACATTCTAAAGCTCGGTATAGTGGTTCCATCTCTGCTTTATTCAGGTGCAGCAACGTACATAGGGCATATTTAATCCACAGAGATCCTTGTAAGGCCACTGCATCCAATACGGATCAGAATAGTGCTAACGAGATTTCAGACATCGGCAGTCTCAAATTTCAGTATCTGCTGAAAAACATCTTTCAGACCTCTTGAGCTAGAAGCCTTTCTGATTTAAGCCTGGTTATGGCTGCATTGACTTTGGTGAACTGATGTCATTGCTTGGATTTTATCATGGCTAAACACTTCTTACTTACTTACTTAAGTGGCGCTACAGTTCGGGATGAACCTGGGCGGGGTGAACCAACACTCCATTTAGCTCGGTCTTTAGCTAATTGCCTCCAGTTGCGCACTCCAAGTTGGTCGAGG
Source organism: Brachypalpus laphriformis (assembly GCA_945910035.1). Classification (NCBI taxonomy): domain Eukaryota; kingdom Metazoa; phylum Arthropoda; class Insecta; order Diptera; family Syrphidae; genus Brachypalpus; species Brachypalpus laphriformis. The sequence goes on from OX246756.1 coordinate 63,039,241, forward strand.
TCCCTTTGAACTTGAGCGCGCCACCTACGGCGATGATTCCCTCTACTGCGTCGTCCCTCGGGATTAGATTCGAAGACTCTGCGGGCCGGAGTGTTGGTGTCCATTCGCTCTACATGTCCTAGCCATCTCAGACGTCCAATACGCAGTTCTTTGACTAGGTCGATGTCGCTACACAGCTCGTATAGTTCGTGATTGAATCTTCTCCTCCAAAACCCGTCAACGCAAACGGGACCGAAAATCTTACGAAGAATTTTTCTCTCGAAGCGACCAAGGATATCTTCATCCTCTTTTAATAAAGTCCATGTTTCAGCACCGTAAAGCAGGACTGGGATGATCGAGGTCTTATATAGAGTCTCCTTAGTTGTTCGAGATAGGGCTTTACTGTTGAATTGCCTTATAAGCCCAAAAAACAGCGATTGGCAAGAGTTATTCTTCGATTGATTTCTGCACTGATTTTGTTAGAAGAATTTATAGCAGAGCCAAGGTAGACAAAGTCCCTTACTACCTCGAAGTTATAGCTGCCCACGGTGACGTTTTGTCCAATTCGTCGGTATTGGTTTTCCCTTCTAGTTGACAGCATATACTTGGTTTTGCCCTCGTTTATCGCCAAACCCATTTTGACCACTTCCGCCTCAATGCTTGCAAACGCACCGGTAACAGCCCGCTGAGTTCTTCCGATAATGTCTATATCGTCGGCGTATGCAAGCAGTTGTACAGACTTGTAATAGATTGCGCGTCCGGTGTTGGCTTGTGAGTTCCGCACAATCCGTTCAAGTACAATATTGAAGAAGTCACATGACAGCGCGTCACCTTGTCTAAAGCCTTTTTTGACATCAAAGGTCTCGGTGAGGTCATTACCGACCTTGATGGAGCAGCGAGCGTTCTCCATCGTCAGCCTGCACAGACGGACAAGTTTGGCAGGGATGTCAAAACTAGACATGGCTCTATAAAGCTCTTCTCTATAGATGCTGTCATAGGCGGCCTTGAAATCGATAAAGAGGTGGTGAGTATCGATTTGGAATTCTTGGGTTTTCTCCAGGATCTGCCGAAGTGTGAAGATTTGATCGATGGTGGACTTTCCTGGCCTGAAACCGCACTGATAGGGTCCAATCAGGCTGTTGATAAAAGGTTTCAGGCGTTCACACAATATCGCAGAAAAGATCTTGTATGCGATGTTGAGAAGACTGATGCCTCTATAATTGGCGCAGTTGAGGGGGTCTCCTTTCTTGTGGATCGGGCAAACGATGCTGAGATTCCATTCATCAGGCATACACTCGTCTGACCAAATATTAGAAATGAGTTGGTGTATGCACTCTACCAATTCATCCCCAGCTGCCTTGAAAAGTTCGGCCGGTAAGCCGTCAGGTACAGCAGCCTTGTTCGATTTTAGCTTGGATATTGCTATCCTCACTTCGTTTTGGTCAGGTGGACGGAAATTTTGACTATCATCGTCTATGTTGAATGGTTCATTCTGCCTGACAGCGGGATGTTGGTCTTCGTCGCCGTTATACTCGTACAGTCTACAGAAGTAGTTTTTCCATATTCTCAGCACCGACTGTGATTCTACTACATTTTCATCTCTACAGGTTTCTGTACGGGTATTACTTCTCTGACACGTTCTTTTTACCTTTTGGTAAAACCTCCGTACATTGTTCCTGGAGTATAGACTCTCGATATTCTCAAACGCGCGCTTCTCATGCTCTTTCTTCTTCTTTTGGAGAAGCCGATGTTCTTCCCGTCTCTTTTGCTCGTAGAGCTCACGAGCAGCTCTCGTCTTCCTTTGCAGCGCCGCTTTGTATGCCTCTTGTTTTGCTGCATGGACTCGCCGGCATTCTTCGTCAAACCAGGGGTTTCGCGGTGGTGGGCGAGCGAGACCGAACACATCAGTCGCGGCGTTTCTGATGGCATGTTGGCAGCGTTGCCACTGGTTTTCGGTTCTTGATGCTGGCGGCAAAGGGGTGATTGAGAGATTTCGGGATACGCGTTCAGCGAAGAGTCTGGCGGTCTCTTGCGATTGTAGCTTTTCGACGTTAAATTTTCTCACAGTAATTCTTCTTTGTTGCTCAGATTGGGATATCCGCATTCGTACCTTGGCTACAACAAGGTAATGATCCGAGTCTATGTTGGCCGCTCGGAAGGTCCGGACATCCAGAATACTGGAGGCATGCCTTGCGTCGATTGCAATATGATCAATTTGGTTGATCGTGACATGATCATTGGACCGCCATGTCTGCTTATGAATATCGAGATGAGGAAACCATGTGCTTGCTATGGTGACATTTCGCTCCACAGCGAAATCAATTAGCCTTAGTCCGTTATCAGACGTGGTGTCGTGTAGGCTATGCTTACCGACTGCCCTACCAAAGACGTCTTCCTTTCCTATTTTGGCGTTAAAATCGCCCAATACGATTTTAACGTCGTATTTAGGACATTGCTCGTATGTTTTGTCGAGGACCTCGTAGAAACACTCTTTGGTGGCAGGGTCCTTTTCTTCTGTGGGGGCATGAACACATATTAGGCTTATGTTAGCGAATTTAGCCTTGATCCGGATAGTCATAATACGCTCGCTCACGTGTCGGAAGCTTAAGACTTCTTGCCTAAGTCTGCCGCGTATGAATAAGCGTTGCCTGTTGCCTCTGTAGCAATCACCGTAGTAGATGTCACAGTTTTTCATCCTCTTTTTGCCCGGCCCATCCCATCGCACTTCCTGGATGGCGGTAATATCTGCTTTATAGCAGTCTAGGGCCTCTGCTAGTTGTTCGGCTGCACGTGGTCTGTAAAGGGACAGAACATTCCACGTACAGATCCGAAGGTCGTTGTCCTTATTTCGTTTGCTGGGGTCGTCATTAGTTGAGTCATCCTTATCCGAGGCTTTTGGTTGTTTCGAAACCATGCGCTTTTTACGTGGTAGGGAAGTTACCCCGACGGCACAACCCCCAACCTGGAGGGCCAGTTCCTTAATTATTCCCCTAGGACGAGGGGCCGGGTACACTGGTACCAGTAGTCCACAACGGGAGTATGAGCGCTGCCGTTGGCCCATTAAGGGCTCCTCCGCCACCATCTCTATTCCAATGTCCTGACCAACATTGGAAATTCCTTACCGACCTGTGATCCGAATACGTCGAAGCAGCTTGCGCAAGGTATTCACTAAGTTCAACCTAACTGGAACTATAGACGCCACCGTTGACTCCGTCTAGGGAATTCGTCCGCTGCCGCCTGGAACAGGAAGAAGTGCTCTAGTGAAAAAAACACTCTTCCCCCCCTCTCTCATCTGCTGCCACCAAGAACCCGCCGAACGGGGTTGGTTACCCATCTCTTGGATTAAGGTACTAGGCACCCGGCTGTCACCGCGTGGAGGTTGAGAGTAGGAGTTGGTAGGCCTCAGCTGAGTGAAAACGCTTGTGTTTTCATATGATCGCTTGCACTACCGTTTGACCAGCCATCTTCTGCAGGTGCTCGCAGGATAATTTTCCAGTTTGCGGTGTTGAAGGCATTCTCACATCCAGCGCCATGATTGCGCAGAACTGCCGTCTTCCCACCGTCTTACAGGTATAAAGACACGTCTAGGTCTGGTATCCTTGCCAAACTCGAACTTTTGGCAAATGCCAGCTGCACAATCAAAGTTGGAAAAGACAACAATGAGTCCTTCACTGTCGAAAATGCCACATGATAGGACGATGCGCTGTCATGTGACTTTTTCAACATCATACTCCTACTTGAAAGAATTGTACAAAATTGTACCTCCGTGGCATATTCTTTCAAAAATCTGTGCAACTACTTCCAAACGCTGACTACATCGACATCATTGGAAGAACGCAGTCAGCTGCCACTGAAGTGGTAAGGATAGGCTTAGAGCTGAATAACCGTCATCAAGGAGAGATAGTCAACATCGATGCCTCTGACTGGATGCCAAAATGAATGGCTATAATCTGAAGGTAGTAAAGGACTTTGTCTTGTAACGGAGATCAAACGAAGAATTACTCTTGCCTTATCATCCCAATTTTGCTATATGGCACAGAAGCTTAGCCTGAAAAAAAGGAAACGTCAACCATCACGGTTGTCTTGGACAAAAAATTCTCCCTTTGATATTCGTTCCTATTTGTATCCATGATGCTTGGAGGAGACGTAGACATAGTCAAGATGGTTAAAATTAATCGACTAAAGTGGCTAGGATATGTAGAGCGAATGAACACAAGCGCATCCAATAAAAAAAAATATATGAATTACAAGCCAACTTGGCGTATGAAACTAGGGCGAGCTTCTTAAGGATTGAACGAGCTGGAGAGGTATGTTAATTGAGGCGTAGGTTTTCCCTAGACAGTAAGTCCCACCTAAAGCAAAGCAAAGCATAACTTTTTTAGCTGCCTTAAGAAACAACGTTAGTTCTTCGGTTGATGTTTGCGTTGGCGAATATCATTACTCGAACTTATGGCGAAGCCTAAGCAGATCAAGTCCTTATCTTTTTTAAGGTTATTGCTGTCTCTGTTGAGGTTTTGTCCGATGAAGCGATTTCGAAAGTCCTTCCTCAGTTTTTCCCCAAAAGAAAAAATCAGTATCTTCGAAACTGATGGAAAAAATGTCCAAGATGCTTTGAGAATCATCTTGAATTGTCATTCGCGATACCTACTTTTTCATTGAGGAGTTCTTCTTCCTTTACCTTTTTCGATGAGACCGGTGTTTCGGGGTAAAAATTCCGGAGTCCGATTAATTCACAATATGGCGGAGTATACATTTTATATACGTTTTGTGCTTCAGACTATATGAATGCAGCAAGAGTTTTGAAGCATACTGTGCACGTAACTCTAAAAAACTAAATATCGAAAATTACGTGGCAGCTCATACTGGTCGTGATCTAATATTCCTGGGATTTTTGCAAGATCATAGAGATGATAAAAATGAGAGATTCTTGTTTAAATATCTCTCACATACATATCCATACAATTAAGTCATCCACTCAAGATTCCAATTCATTCGATAATAATCCATCCATACACGAGAGCTCAATAAAAACTCCCTGAAATTAGAAATTATTATCAACGTGCATTGAACTTCTCATGGTCGGCTATAAAAGCAAAAATTTGAATCCCTCCGTTGGAAGGAATCTAGAAGGCCCCAAAGCAACAACTTGTTCTTCACAAAAAAAAAAAATAAATAAAAGTAAAGATACAAAACCTCTAGCTCAACTATAAAACACGATACAACCAGAAAAAGGAAAAAAATAATAGAAATTCACTTTAGAGCTGTTGGAGCTGTTTATCTAAAACCTAAACCTGTCGCGTTCTCATTTGAATTCATGGCTTATCAGTGAGCGCCATGTGAGACGATGTACATGTGTAGTTTCGCGAGGCCATGAGCTGTGCTTTGATTTGTTTTCGCGAACTTAGTAGATACAATGTTTGCCCAGCGGATAACGATTAATTTGTTCATGTGTACCTTTTGTGTGACTTTGGCTTGACTTTATCTGAGGTATTTTATCTAAAAAAGTCTTTATTTTACGATTTTGATTTAGAGGTCTTGTTAGAGATGGTTCTTTCACTTTTCTTGAACATAAGCCGTATACAAATTTTAACGAAAGTATCTCAACCTTCAATTCCGTGGAATTACAAAGGCATTCTTGATAGAATTACAACTCATGGGAAGGAGGAAAGAATGAAAGATACTCGTACTTTGTTCGTTTCTTTTTCCTTTTTTTTGTTTTGGATTGCATAACGTGTACGCAAGTTACGGCTGTGCATGGTAATTTCTGGGTTTGGTAGTGGGTGCATGGATTACACCACTTCGCGTTCGATACGTGTGTTCTTTCTTGAAAAATAAAATAAAATGTACTTTCCTCTTTGGTTAGCGCATGCATTATGTAAGAGATGTTTATTATTGATAATTCGGCGGTGTCACTTGTCTAGACGGTTTGATTGTATACCGTATGGTATGTCTTTCCCTTCAGTAACAGTTTTTATTTTTAAATAATTCAGAAAGCATTTCTAAGCTTATATCATTAGAAGATCATTAAAAGCATCATATGATGGTTAGTAATGTATTAACCGAGATCACGGACCTCTAATCGTTTCAAAAAGGTAAACTTTAATGTTTTTGGCGCCTGTACACTTATTTAAATTTTATGGGCAATATTGTTTATAGCTTTTGTGGTCCATTAAAGCTCGAAATAGTAAACCTTATCGCTGAACAGTAAAAAGTATTAAAATCTACAAAAAAAAACAGTCAATTGGACTATAAAAATTCCAAATCTGTTCCGTCATCATTGGAAACTTTTTGTGGAGTTCTGCACTAAGAGGAAAACTCTTTGGTCGTCTAATCTTATATATTAATACATGAGCACGAAACTTGTCGTACTATTTATTAGTATTTATTATAAAGGAAGGGGGATGAAACTTATATCATTCGAAAGGTACTGTGCCATAGATGTGCAGAAAAAGAAAACCATGTGCGTATGTTACATTAAGTCAGGTAAAATAAAGTGAACATACACGCATGATTTTCCCATACAAAACGCTTTAGTCAATTAATTGAAAGCATTTTGATCACTTTCAAGACTGTATGAGCTTAGATCCCTTTGCTTCCCCTGCACGGGAGAATATTACGAAGACAAAAACACATGTAAACACATAGCGTTATTTCCCTCGCTGTTTGTTTTTTCCCTTCGGTCGAATTTGGATCAAACGTGATACCTAGTTTGAATAAAACTAAATTACACTGGGACCAGCCTTAAGGGCCACAAGTCGCAGTGAAGTTCGAAGTTGCACGGATGCTTTTCAAAAGTATTTTCTACTACCATGACATAATATGGATACACCAAGCGTCTCTGTCATGTCACTTGCAGGTAAAATCCAATCAATCGGTCGCAAAGTCATTGACACAGAGCAAAAAAGTCGCCCGAAATATAAACATAGTCATCGAAGAATTGAACATATAATGCAAATATGCCTTGGAAATAGCTCCCATGCCAATGAGCTCTAAGTCGCAATACTGCATGAGGATGAGAGAAGTATAGCAAAGTACGTGCCTCGACAAGCCGTAAGCAGATACGACAGAGAAACCGTCCACAGAACAACTAAAGACAGATAGACTCGCAACCAGTACGCTGGTACTAGATTATCAAAGATCTGCATGTATGTATGTGTAGCAGAAGTTCACTAAAAACGACTACATTATATTTCAGCTGCTGCCCTGAGATATATCCAAAAACAAATATTTGGCGCAACAGCTCTTTAAAGTGCCAGGGCCTAGCTTCTCGCAACCACTCATGTTGTGTGCATTATATTTTTTCACACGAATGGAAGGGACCTACAGTTTAATGCCGAATCCGATCGGATGTTTGTCAGACGCTCGCGAGAGGTGGGACCGTGAAAAACTTTTTGGTATTTTCTGGGATTCGAACTTGGAACCTCATGCGTAGCGATCCGACACACTAACCACTTACGCCACGGCGCCCACGATATATCCGTCAAACAGATAGCTACCAGTGCGGCTAAAAACCTCCTCGCAGTAGTCCAGTTATCACATTGACCACTCTTCGATCCTTCATCCTCTTAACTTTAACTATGAAAACATCGATTACACCCCGCCGAAACTGATATTTGATCGTAACTTCCGGGCGACCATCTTTGACTGCAATGAATGGGATAAAGATCTCACTGTGGATGGTAGTTCAGATCACTTCATCACAGATGGTTCAAGACCGAAAGTTGGATGGGTTGTGGTGTTTTCTCTGAAAAGCTTAATCTGGGCATTTCTTTTCGCCTCCCAGATCGTATGTAGCGTATTATAGGAATATATTTCACTGACATTTAAGCGGCAATCAAGTGACTGCAATCGTGCTTTTTCGCTTCAAAGGTCGTTTTTAACTGCCGTTTGTCTATCATGGAGATGATGGAGCAACTCAACATTCACCAATGTCAGGCTACAGATGAGTTCCGGGCAACTGCGAGGCTGACGAGCTCGCCAGACACAGACAGGGTACGAATCTAAAGATTCTACCGATATGGAGTACCCTAGGTATGACCCTCGCTACAAGTTAAGATTGGCGCAACAGCCCATAGAGGGCCTAGGCCTAGATTCTCGTAACCATTCGAAGCATTCCGGGCAACTGCGAGGCTGACGAGCTCGCCAGGCACAGGCAGGGTACGATTCTAAAGATTTTACCGAAATGGAATACCCTAGGTATAACCTTCGCTACAAGTTAAGATTGGTGCAACAGCCCATAGAGGGCCTAGGCCTAGATTCTCGTAACTACCCTTGTTGTGTGCGTTATACATTTTTTTTTTTTCGCATGAATGGAAGGGAACTACACATTTGTGCTGTATCCGAAGTGCAATTTTTATTTTGCTTTTGAGAAGCTTTCTCGTGACAACAATGAGGTGGGACCGTGGACAAACTTTTGGTGTTTTCTGGAATTTGAACATGGAACCTCACGCACCGTGGTCCGATACACTAACCACTACGCCATGGCTTAACGTGTCATATTTCGAGACAGACCTGGCCTAGGCTAGATCAGAAACGAAGTGCTGGGCTGGTTATGTTAAAGCGATCACCAATCAGGTAAGTTATCGGTGCCCTCAGTGGACACTGTCTAATAGCCCAACATGCTGCAAGGTCGGGCCTTCTTTCTAATGACTTCTACGGGAGTTGTAGAGACAAAAAGGAGGAGGAAATCGTCCTTTACCTCTTATGCACGTGTCCAGTGCTGTGTCAAAAACACTGCTCCATTTAGAAGATCCTCTCTTTGATGACCTCGGCGAACTGGCGTCTTAAGGCGGCAGTAGCATCCTTCGCTTCATTTAAAGCTCTAGTTTCATTAATCTCTAGGTATTCAAATGGAAAAATCTATGGTATCACAATGAATCTCAACAGCGCCAACCTAACCTATCCTAACTCTGTCCGAAATCACCGATAAGTTCTGCATCAGAATCGAATCAGAACATTTCTTGCATTTCTTTCCAAGTCATGTTATAGTCAAGTATGCATTTAATATAGTTCGCTTTACATCAGCTTGAGGTTGTACTCCTTTTAATCTCGAAGGCTCATAATTCGGTATCACCATTCATTGAGAGCTTTCGTTTATTCGCCATCCTGATGCCAGTTTTTTGAGTGTGAAAATAGTAGTTCAGTGAATTTGGATGTGGCAGCTATTTCTCTGTTACAACAAAGATAGTGTACATGGAATGCACCACTTCAAAAAGCTTTAAAATTCCAATTTCTCAAGTCTGACCTTAATCCCTTAGCGTATTCTGCTGACACCTGTTCATTTAGGCTCCCAAATACAAAGTGTGAAAGACCTAAGCGCTCATATGTAACTATTAGGTCTACAGCTCATTCTCTAGTCTAAAGGTACTTCCTTGTCTTCCTATTCTGTCCGTTAATAATCACACTAAGTCTAGCTAGCTGAGAAATAAGTCTGCCATCTTCCGTGCTATAAAAACAACTCTGCATTCGATGAGCTAATACCACAGCAGCCTCACCAAACATCGATGTTCTAAGTTCAAGTTCAAGTTCAAGTTTCAAGTTTTATTTTATTACAATTACATAATGATACAATGAATATTACGTTAAACATTTTTTGTAAGTGTACAATAAAATAAAAAGAATTAGATTGTGGCATTGCCGTCTGTCTGATTGACTCGGAATAAAATTAGTATTTTCAATATATATTTATGCTCGTGTTTAATTAGCAACATGACCATCATATTTAATGTGTTTGTATCTAGTTTAGGAATATTGAGATATAATGTTTCTTCTGTAGGCCAATGCAGCCTCCAGGTACTTATATAAAGATTTCCAATTTTCACCGTTTAGTATTTTCTTTGTTTGCTCCATGGTTAATGATATTTTACCGAAATGGATAACTCTGAGCTCTTTATATATAGGTCAGACAGATATAAGATGAAAACTGTCTTCCTTTGAATGTAAATTGCATACGGTACAGAGGCTTGTAGAGGATTTTTTTGTATGTCGAACCATTTAGATTAAGCATATCGCTCCTTGCTCTGTAGATCAGGGATATCGCTCGTGTACTGAAAGAGTCATTAAAATACTTATATACTAAATCATAGTATATACTAAATATTGTCAGTGCATATGCTCCCCACGATGGGTACAATCAGAGAGATAAAGATGCATTTTGGCTAGATTTCCACAATCTCCTTAAGGACATCCCAAAGGAAGAATTTCTGTTTGTTGGAGGAGATTTGAATGGACATGTCGGGAAATCAAACGAAGACTATGAAGACTGCCATGGAGGACTAGGATATGGCACCAGGAACCTTCCTGGTGAAGACATCCTAAGCATGTGCAAATCACACGGTCTTATCGTGTTAAATACCATGTTCATCAAACAAAGCCGACACCTGATCACTTACAGCAGTGGTGGAGATGAAACTCAGATTGACTACCATTTGGTAGGCAGTTTCATGAAGCCTCGGGTAAAAGATTGCAAAGTGATCCTGGGAGAGGCAATCGCTCGACAACACCGTCTCCTGCTAACAGAAATTTTTATGAAAACACCAAAGAAAAGCAAACAAACAAGGGTCTCTGAGAAAATCAAGTGGTACAATCTGGACAAAGAAAAAGGCGAGGCTTTTGTTTTCGTAATGAAGAATTACCTCTCTCACACCATCAACGGAGCTGAGGATGAAGAGTGCAGAGCACAAAATATGTGGGATTCCCTACAGCGAACTTGCTTAAAGAAGGCCAAATCACTGCTAGGAGCTTCAAAAGGCCACCATCAACACGCCAAAGAAACATGGTGGTGGAGTGATGAAGCTAAGAAAGTGATAAATGAGAAGAAAGCGGCTTTCAAAGCTTGGTCAAAGTGCCCCTCTAATAATAGTGACGAAAAAGCTCGCCTCGAAATGGAATACAGATGCTGCAAGAAAAAAGCGAAGAAGAAGTGCGCTCAGCTTCAAGCAGAGAGTACGGAGGGCCTGTATCGGGAGCTGGAGAAAATATTTTCCCCGGTTGCTGATGCAAACCAGGCTATCCAGGAGCTGCGAAGACACAATATGAACAAGAGTGCCACTATCTTCAAAATAGCCGCCCAAAGAAGGAACAATGCTCAGGAGATTCGTTCGCCAAAGTTCATTAGCAATGCTCATGGCCAGCTTCTTGTGGATGACGACAAAATTCTGCAGAGGTGGCGACAGTATTGTGAAGAGCTTTTGAAGGAACAGTTTCCCCGACTATACTTTCCAAGAGCCACCCCTAACTGTGAAGAAATACCCGACATTACAGTCGAAGAAGTTAGTGAGGCGGTCAAATACTCCAAAAAACGAAAAGCAATTGGGCCAGACGAAATACCCTCTGAGTTCTGGAAAAAGATGGGAGATATCGGGTTCAGATGGCTCAGAATTCTCATCTCCAAATTCGTGAGAGGTGATCCAATGCCGAATGAATGGAGGGAAAGTTACCTTCTCCCTGTATACAAAGGGAAGGGTGATACGCGAAACTGTGATAACTACCGTTCGATCAAGCTGATGTCACACACCATGAAGATCGTTGAGCGGGTATTAGGTGGCCGACTGCGAAAAATAATACGGCTATCTGATGATCAGTGCGGGTTTGTCTCGGGTAAATCAACCACAGATGCAATCCAAAGTATAAGGATCATAATGGAAAAACATCGTGATTCCTTAAGGGATTTGCATATTGTATTGGTTGACTTTGAAAAGGCATTCGACAGACAACCACGAGATCTGATATGGGTGGCGCTAAGACACCGAGGGGTTCCAGAAACCTATGTACAGATGATTATGGACATGTACGAAGGAGCAAAGACAAAAGTAAGATGCCCCGCTGGAGTAACCGAAGAGTTCCCAATCAAAGTCGGGGTACACCAGGGAAGCGTTTTAAGTCCTTTGCTCTTTATTACAGTCCTTGATTATCTGCTTGAAGGTAAAGTGATGGACCCCAAGGTATATCAGTTATTCTTTGCTGACGATGGAGCCATCATAAATGAGGATCCTACATCCCTGTAACGAGCACTTGATGTGTGGGATGACGCTCTGGAGGGAAATGGGTATCGCATTAGTTCAAAAAAGACAGAGTATTTGTACTGCCCGTTCTCTGATCCACTCAGGCCTATTCCAGACATTTACTTGAATGGAACAGTGCTTCCCAAGTGCGATCTATGATCAATAGCAAATCAACTTGTGATGACGACATCAATCATCGCGTAAGCGTAGGGGGGATGAAGTGACGAGAAAATTCCGCTATCTTCTGTGACAGAAAAATGCCACCTAAGTTGAAGGAAAGGCTCTACACCGCAGTTGTACGTCCAGCGCTCACATACGGTTCACAATGTTGGACGATGTACAAAACGTATGAGAGCAAATTAACGGCAGCTGAGATGAAGATGCTTCGCATGACAGCAGGAGTGACAAAGCTTGATCGAATAAGAAGTTCGAAGATCCGTGAAAGCTTTCACATCAAGGAAACCATCGTACAAAAAATAGAGCGCGACCAGCTCAGCTGGTATTGCCACGTTCAAAGAAGAGATCATTTGAACCCTGTTAAAAATGCAATATCAATGCACGTTCCAAAGACATCGCGATGTAGGAAAGGCAGGCCTATAAACGCCTGGATCAGACAAATGCGACGACATCGGCATTTCATTGGCCTCAGTAACCGAGTGATCCAAGATCGGCGGGCCTACCGATATTTTCTGAGGTCAAATAGGCGAACCCCACAGGCGGATCAGTAGAAATGCGGTGAAGTGGGAGGGTTGTGATCCCTTGTTTTCGGATCATGGCCTCGCTGATAAAAGGAAGAAGAAGAAGAAGATACTAAATCATAGTTTAGGTTTGGGTAAATCACCCTATTTATGGTTGAGGTCGCACGCTCTATATTTTCATTCCATTGGTAGATATCGACCGCTTCTAATAATGTATACAGCTGCCTTTTTAGCGTGATGACATCGGTGTATTGGATATCCAGCTCAACTCCGCATTTCAACGCCAACTCCCTCCATTCATTAATCCACTCTAACTTATTATCAAAAATATATTTTGTTAGGACAAAGGGTATTCTGTCCGATAAATACTTAAGTACTTATAGGATATAATCGCAATGGAGCTTAAGCGTATAAATGAAGAGAGAAGGAAGGCCAGTCTCAAGCGCTAGCACGTAATTAGGCGTTGTTGGTGGCATGTCGAATAATCTTTTAATAAAAAATCTTTGGAGTTTTTCAACTTCCCCATATGGTTTATATCCCCATGTTTGGCAGCTGTAACACATAACGGAGCGCATTACCGCTTGGAACACTCTGTATTTCGCAGAGGAAGGTATTTCTTTTTTTGCAATTACCTTTTGCCAAGAAGCATTTATTAAACTTTTTGCCGCGTTTAATTTCTTTTCGAGGTGCTGGGTTAGTTTCATATTCTAGTTTGATAGTTTCATCTATTGACTCACCGTTAAAGGACCAGTTTTCGTTCCTTCCAAGCTTGGTTTGTCTACTCCGTACTAACATAATTTTTGATTTCTCAAGGTTGACAGTGAGACTCCATGTTTTGCAGTAATTATTTAGCTTATTGATCATGAGCTGTAAGCTTTGGGGCGATTCTGCCAGCAATACAATATCGTCAGCGTACAGGAGGGTTTTGATATTCAAACCAGCAATTTGGATGCCCGCAGGGAGAAACTTAGATATATTATCTATGAACGCTGTGAAGGCAACCTTGCTTTACCCCAGACGTCGTTTCAAACCACTCCGAAATAGCTTTTCCATCCCAAATTGTTTGGCGTGAATCTGTGTACATATTCTTAAGGATTCTTAGAACTTTTGTTGACATTCCGTTCATCGAGAGTTTGTAAAACAATGCTCTACGATCTATAGAATCAAACGCGGCTCTAAAGTCAACAAAGAATATGTACAGTTTCTTGTTTTGTCTTAGAAAGTATTAAGCAATCGTGGTTAGTGTGAAAATGTTATCGACTGTTGAATATCCCTTGCGGAACCCTGACTGATATTCACTCATTATTTTGTTTCTATTGATCCATGCAGTTATGCGATTCAAAAGCATAAATGAGAATATTTTCGCTATTGAATTCATAAAGGAGATTCCTCGATAGTTGTTTGGTATGTTACCATCACCCTTTTTGTAAATGGCGAAGACAATAGCATCTTTAAACGCCTGTGGTACATCTCCAGTTTCAAAGATGTAATTGAAGTAATTAAGAATCCGCTTTAAGAAATCTAACGGTGCATTTTTGTAGAATTCATTTGAGATGCGGGCAGATCCTGGGGCTTTTTTGTTTGGAGCGTTGTATAAAGCTAGCTGTAGCTCGTTTATTGACATTTCCTGATCTAGCAATTCCAGTATTAGAGGTTCAGCATAGTGAAAAAAATGCAACGTTGAGCTCGGATTAAGTAAAGACTTAAAATACTCAGCCAGTTTTGAAGCATTCAAGTGGATTCCACATACGAAGTCTGATCCTTTTAATTGTTTTAATTTCTCCCAAAACCGTTTTCTCGATTTGGCACTTGATAATTGGAGTGCTAATGATCTAAGGTACTCTTTGCGTTTATTCCTGCACAACGTCTTGTAATGGTTATTTGCTGTTATATATTGTTTTGTTAGAGTTTCATTGAGATCTGTCGAATTTCTCACTTTCCTTAACAAGTTGAATGATAAATTCCTTGCTGTATTGCATTCCTGGTCAAACCACTTCTGCCGGTAGTTGCATGTTTTTGGATAGACGTTTGATGGCACTGCTTTTTTAATACAGTTACTTAGCAAACTTATCTTTTCTTCGGCGGTTTCTTGTTCATTAGTGGTTTCGCAGGTTTTCTGAATTTCAATAAGTATTTTGGTTTTATACATCTCCTTACGATTCTCTTTCCACACGAGTTTGGGAGGTAGTTCTAAGTCTATACCTAATTACCAGCGCTTGAGAATAGTTCTTTTTACTTCCCTTAGCCAATTTACATGACATAGTAGGGTTTTATGTTATAGCATATGATATTCATATTTTTCAGTTATCTGACTTTACTTAAGGCCGTGTCTCCACGAGCAATATGTCATAGCTTGCCATCTGTCACTTTTCATAGAAAGAAAGAAAGATAGTATGCCATGAAATTTCGAGTGCTATCTTGCATTCTATGAAATATTGCTCGTAGAGACACCGAGTAAAATAGAACAAGTAGCTTGATACTGTGTAGCGTTATGTTCAAAAATGGTATCATTCTTTGGGGAGCATTACATATTATACCAACCCAATCAACAGGCTTAAAAATTCACTATCTTATGACTGGCAAGGCTCACACAAATTTGTCGGCTTAAGCTCCAAGCCATTCAATTGTTCGAGTAATGAATTTAAATAACGATACCAAACAACACCTAAAGTAATCAGAAAAAGTAACCGAAAAAAAATTCTGTGAATTAAAAATAAATGCAAAAACTCGCCTACTCCCTGAGCATTTCGGACACCACCCATGGAGTATGCAATAAGACCTTAGATTTCTAAATCCACTGCACCTCAACATATATCTCTTTCCCATCAGTTTGCTCATTGTGAACTTACACCATACAATTGCATTAAAAAATTTAAACTCTTGGATGCAAATTGTTCCTTAAAAAAGTGTGTAAGAACCTAGGTGACTCCTTCTTTTGTGGATCAGTGCTTCGCATTCCATAAGAAGGTGTGCTGGTGTTTCTGCGAAGTCCCTGCAGAATCTGCAGTGCCCGTCTCCCTCTATTCCCAGTTTCGTAAGTTGTAACTTAAGTCTGCAGTGACCCGTTAACATGCCTGCCAAGATGCGAAGTCGATTCTTGCTAGCTTTTCGGTAGGCTCTGCTTCATTTCTGGTTATATTTCCCCAGAAGCTCTTTTGCTTATAATACATATTTGGGGGATAACGTCCCAATGTTCGGCCCATTTATACTTTTCGTCTTCTCTTAAGTCTTGGCGTATTTTGTAGGGTCCTATCCCATAAAAGGGTTCTGGTCCAAGGAACGGCATGTCTGATCTTTTTCTAGCTAGTTCATCAGCTGCTTCGTTCCCCTACACTCCTACATGTCCTAATACCCAGTAGAGAGCCACTTTGTTTGTTTCTCCCAGTTTGTTGATTCTGGTGAGACATTTCCATACTAGTTTGGATCTGATCTCGTGCGAGGTCAGTGCTTTAATAGCAGCTTGGCTGTCTGACAGTATTTCGATGTCCTGCCCACGATATTTCGGGGTAATAGAAAGTAGATCTATATACCCCGTCATGCAAATTTCGATTAGACCCAGAATTATCGTACCACTACTGCGCAGGCTAGTGCAGGTCGGACAACCAAAGCGTACAATTAAAGCAACCTTTTGAGTATCCGCTGGCAGCTCTGGCCTTATATGTGGCGCTAGATTCAAAGTGCTCGATTAAGTCTTAAACCTTCTTTAGCTGTCATTCCGCCAACACTACTTCTTTCTCTCAGTTTTCAAATACATATCGAAGAAGGTTCTTAGTTTGATTGCGAAAGACTGAAATGACCTTTAGGTCATCATGATGACCATAGTTAGCTTCGCATACTAACAAACTGCATTCACATCAATATCAGTCCATAATTTCGGCATCAAGAGCTGTACGATTACCGCCGTTTCTAGCTGGTACAAACACCTTCTTGAACATTATTGCAGTATATACAGCATCTCCAGAAAGTGACTAGGCATCTCTGAAACTTTTTCTTGCAAATTGTTCTCTCACATAGGAAAGTTTTGGCCCTAAAAATGTAACGAGCTTCTTTCCAAATTATTTATGAAATGTAAAGTTGGTCAGATCGACTATCGCTTTTACAAGCTTTCTTACTCTACCCAGGCTGTTCTTTGCTGCTTTTATCTTGCTCCCCTTCTTCCAAGTCACCGTCTGATTTTGTTAAACAATTCTTTTGTTCACTAATCTTATATCCATAATAAAAATATTATATCCATACTTTTGCAACGTTCATGTAACATATTATCAAAAACTCCATCAATAAATCGAATGGGTTTTCTTTTTATATAATTTAAGCGCCTTCAAGGGGTTATGAATACCCTTAACACATTTTTACACAGTCTATGCATTGGAAAGGATAGATAGAGAAAGAGAGAAAGTTTTGGTGTAGTGGTTTGAAGCTCAGTTGTTTATGCTTCAAAGAAACTCCGCGGGTGGCGCCCAGATAACTGGAGAGATTTTCCGATATTTTTTGTCTTTGCTTCTGATTCGCAGTATTTTTTCGAGCAACTGCCAGTGTTATGCTTGTGCAGCAGCGTTCGCACAAGCTTTTTCTATATTATATAATATTTCATGAGAAATAAATAAATTCTTGCTGATATCAGGATTTGAAACCATGAACTATTAGGGTGGGAATTGACGACGTTATCACAACATCACTGCCACCTCCAACACATAACTACATAGCATGATAATAAAATTGTACCAGAATTATAATACTAGTAGTGGCCTATATGCGCAACCCTGTGGGACCCGTCTTTGGAGCTATTATTGTTCTAAAAAATATCAAATTTCTAAACTAAGCAAAAGTATCTATGTTAAGGCTTTTCCATTCCTTAATTTGTTGCTGTTCAATAGAGAAGATACTTTTTCTATTTCTGACTCATATTTCCTTCGACTTCTGTGCAGTATCTCTTAGGGTTTCCACACAACTTTTTGCAATACAACATCGAATGGTAACATCCAACCCCTCTAGAATACATAATCTAAATAATCCCCTTTTTGACTTGTTTCAGGTGTATTTTAAATTAAAAATAAGAATAGTACGATACATACTAATTTAAGTACGAGTTTCTGAGCGTCAATCTCAGTTGAATACCAAACAATACAAAGACAGTGTTACCTATATGACTCGATGAGATTGACTAGAGTTCGTTATAAAAATGATTGTAAAAATGGATCCAGATGAACTGATTACGCTGAGGGTACAGTATCTAGTCGATACTGATCCCTTGAATTGCACATCAATGTATCCGATACCGACGCGTGCACCAACCTACGCATTTGCCAGTACAATGCCATTGGCAACACAGCTCGGAACAATACTACGCCTGCTGGGAGCACCACAGAGGGTGAGATAATCATGTTTAATTTTTTTTTTTTTTATTTATAAAATTGGTTAAACGAAATAAAATCAACGAAAAAGCAGTTCAATAATCGATCGAAATAGATTCAATAAATTACTTTTGTTTACATCATCATCGTAGCACTTCAGGTAGAACATACTCGTATTTTATTTTGTTGAATCAGCGGGCAACACAGTTAGGACAGTCAGTCAACCTTATCTAAACGTGTAGACTCGTTAAAGATAAGAAAACAATGTATAGATACTGTCAGATACAGAATGAGATACTTTTTGTGTGTTTTATTCAAAATTAGCGAATATTCATTGCTCCAAGGTTATCCGCAAAAAGTATCAACCATCAGTGGGAAAGGGGGCTATCTTAAGGAGTCTGAGAGATATTGTGTAAATAAATCAGCTCAACACTCCATTTTCAATTCAATTCCGATGATCGTTCGTGTTGATTGCTTGTGCACATGGAACGAGAGGTAATAGCCCCCACAGTATTTTTTTCATTAACAATTCAAATTTATGCGCGTAATTTGGATCTTTTGCTGGTGCAAAGATTTCCCGGTTCACGGATAAATCCCCACACTTTACGGTCTGCCACCGAATGATTCAGGAAAAGTAGTTGTTCGGTTCGTGTGAAAAGTCCATGAATCTGTGTTAAGACAACAGCAGAACCGGAAAATGAAAATATCAAAGTTCAGTGCTGAGGATGGTGGTGAAAAACGGCCACACATGGCTTCCATATGTGAGAATATTTGGGCCTTAGATGTTGCTCAGATGAGTGTGTGTATTTTTGGCAAAACTGATGGATTAGTCGAAGACATAAATATGCTTTCAAGAGGTAGAGCATGTTTTGGCTTTTAGGTCTACGGATTGATTGAAGTTGTTGAGGCATAACTTGTTTATTTGATGGATTTGTGCGTGTTTAGATTTTTTTCTTTCTTTTTGCCAAACGATGTTTATTGCTTCCACAGGTAAATGGATATCTTAATCATCAGGTTGTACAGGAAGGCAGACGTGTTTGACAACATATGGCTGCTAGCATGATGGTTTTATGGAATGCAATGACTGAATGAGTCACATGTGGCCATTTAAAGTCAAATAGCAACACTTTCCATTTCATTGTCATAATTAGCACGATGTTTTCCCCAAATTAAGTGAATTCTTTGAAAATCGTTTTCACTAGAGTTCTTAGCACTTTCGATTACTAGGTGTTGGTCATACTTTCGATTTAAGTGGCATTCGTGGATGGAAACATTAACACTTACGGTTTAATGAACCGACATTGAGCTGGTAATTAATTCGATTAGTCAACATTCTCTAGTCTAATGCATTTATCCCTACACATGGTGCTAAACGATTGTTTTAGGGCTTCTTTATGACCTTTGGGGTATTAACGGGGAGTTCTCTTTTTTATAGCCTTGAACGAATTGGATAGTTGGTGTCAATATGTTGTGTGTGGAAAGCAAGTTGATATTGGGGGAGAAGCACCTTAAGGTATAATTAAAGTGCTATGAAAGTGAGAATATGTAAAACAACGTAATGCAGTAAAAACTCCCTTAACGGACATCTTTCATAAGCAGCCAACTCTGTTAAGCGGACAATTTATCCATGAACAACGAAAACCTAAAGAGCTTCAAAGCAGAGTTTCGGGAGACCAGACGTAGGTCCTAGCGCAATTTTTGTCAGAGTATTGACAACACATCTCAATCCTCTAGACTGCGAAAAGTTCTCTCCAAAACACCAACCGTACCAAGCGTCCTCAAGAATCCCAATGGATCATAGGCAGAATCAGACGAAGCATCGCTCATGGATATTAACTTCCCTGGCTGCACGCCTATCTCCAGTGATGACCGTGCCCTAGTAAATCTGGCACGCCCACCGACACTTAATCTGCTTAATGAGTATGAGCTCAAATGGGCGGTGAACAGTTTCAAACCATTCAAATCACCGGGACCGCACGGTATTTTTCCGCCACAGCTTCAGACGGCCTTCAACATTGTATGGCATTATCTTTTCTGCATTCCAAAGGGATATCTCAAGTTCGGAACAACGCCAACTGCCTGGAAGGAGGTAAAAGTGGCTTTTATACCCAAAGTGTTCAAGACATCGCACACCATCCCCAAAGGACCTAAGACCAATCAGTCTAACGTCTTCTCTTCTCAAGATTCTGGAAGCATCCTAGATCTACACATAAAGGCCAACATTGATAGCACCATAGTATCCACGTCACAGCATGCCTACCAAAAAGGAAAATCTCTTGAAACGGCTCTACACTCCATCATCCGACCCATCGAAAAATTACTCTCAATCAAAGAGTTGGCCCTAGTGTCATTTCTGGACATAGGGGGAGCTTTCAACAACGTTGAAACCAATTCGATTCCGAATTATCCTATAGAATTGGTCAGGCTGGATCAATTTGGAGATAGCTTGGTCAAGGGAAGGCAGAACTTAGTGCTCAACCTAAATTATAGGTTTCGAACTCTAACCTATGGTTATGAAATTTGGGTAGTGACCGAAAGAATAAGATCGCGGATACAAGCTGCCGAAATGAGGTTCCTTCGCGGTGTTGCTGGAATAACTCGTAGGGATCACCAAAGTACACGAGGCGTTCAATGTTGAGCAACTACTTCTCCGAACGAAACGTTCTATGCTTCGATGCTTTGGTCACGTAGTGCGTATGCCCTCAGACCGGCTTCCAAGATGGTGGGCCTAAACATAGATGATTGGATCAAGTCCGACATCTCTCCTGGAGCCGTCGAGCGATTCCTCCTGATGAGTTGGAGTCAATAGCGGAGGATCGAGAAGGATGGAGGGTCCACCTGAGTATTCTACCCCCGCGACCCTCATGAAGGATTAGCGGGCCATTTAAAATGTATGTATGTATGTATGTATGTATAAAACATTGTTCCTTCGTATAGCGTTCCATATTGACTAATTGCAATTATTATTTATAACATTTGTAAAAAAAAAGCAGAAGAGAACTGCCAACCGTAAAAGAAAAATATGGCAGGATCGTATGTACATATGTCTGATTCTTGAAAGCAAACTGAACTTGAAGCTACATTTGCATAAGAAGGTGAATGATCTATGGTATTTATATGTCTACACTCTTGAGCCAAATATAATACGTTGACCCTACACAGCTGTTGGTAAAATGGGTGAACCTAAAAACTGCGAATTACCAACAAGAATACAAAAATTAGCATGTCTACCTATGTCACAATACGAATTACATCGAAGTTCTTCCAACCACAGCACCAAAGACAGGTTCCTGCCTGGTAGTACAATGGACGGGAAAGTCTGAGTCTTAAGTCTAAAGGAACGGTTTAAAAAATCTCGTTTGCAGCCCAAGATCATAAGTAAAAAATGGGAACTTGAAACCAATGGTTTGTAGATGCTCGTTCTCTAGAGAAGGGCTAAATGTTGCTTTTTTTTCTCTCGTCTCTACATCTCCTGCAAATACGAGTATCTTCAACAAATAGGTTAT
This sequence comes from Brachypalpus laphriformis, assembly GCA_945910035.1. Classification (NCBI taxonomy): domain Eukaryota; kingdom Metazoa; phylum Arthropoda; class Insecta; order Diptera; family Syrphidae; genus Brachypalpus; species Brachypalpus laphriformis. Next base: position 63,060,777 of record OX246756.1, read on the forward strand.
TAGCAGATTGTAGTTTTAATGGTACATGGTTGGGCATACCTATACCCTTCGAGTATATTGCTTACTTGTCGCTCTAATACTTCTTCCTCTGTATCTCTTAGGAGTACGCGTCCATCTCTTAGCTGCAATCCTGATCCCAGCCCCACTGCAGCTCCTAATGCAATCCTGTGCTTAACTCTTAGCAAACTCAACTCTCTAGGGCACTGCAATGATTAGGTACTGATTCAAATGATATCACATCGTAGTTATCCCCTCAAGTGCCAATTATAAAAAACTCAAATTCTACTGTAATATACGGTTGATTCTAAAATAGACTGTGCAAAGAATATATGCACAGTGAGATAACTGGAGCAAGCCTAAGCAAATGCTTAACCATTTTTCAGGCAAACATTTGCAAAAAACCACTGTGTATGCTTAAACCGACAGTCTACAAACTTAATTCAACTTTTAACAGAGACAGTCAAAATGGTCTCAGAACTGCTAGGAATTGCTAAGAAAAACTTGTCCATTCTGCAGTAGATCGCTCCACATGAAGGTCATCTATGCAATATGCATAAAATTAGGTTAGCTAACAAAAAATTTCTACACGAACAATCTAAATCCAGTGAATTCCTATAGCAACTAATGGAACAATTTGAGTAATCTAGGAATCGGTAGACAAAAGCCTAACGCCCTAGATAGCATCAATAGCAATGCCAATGCCAACTTCTTAACACCACAAAGTGGATGTAGAATCTCAGTCGAAGAAACATATCCTGACCAAACAGAGGAAGCGGATAACTCGTTTAGTCTCGCCAAAATTATTCCAATTCCGATGAAAGGAAATGGCAATTCAGTAGATTATAGGCCAATTGCAATTTTAGCACTCCTCTCAAAGGTATTTGAGAAGTGGTGTTTAGACAGATTCAAAAGTTTTTAGATATTATTAATCCTCTTCTTCGATGCTCAGTCTGGATTTAGAACAAACCGAAGTTGCAAGACTGTGCTCTTGTATATTGTTGACGAATTACGAAAGTCATTGATAGGAAAGAGGTTAGCTTCCACACTGTTCTCGACACAGTTGATCACTTGATATTATGCTCCAAGAACAATTTCCGGTTTTCGTCAACTACTTCGAAACTGTGTCAGTCGTATCTAACAGGAAGATATCAGTGTGTTGTCATCGAAGAAAAGACTTCTAGTCTACTTCCTGTTTGCTATGGTGTATCACAGGGCTCAATTTTGTGTCCCATTTTCTTCGTCCTCTATATTAATGATCTCCCGCAGACTCTAAGGTATTCATCTATCAAAATGTTTGCTAATGATGTACAGATATCAATAAGCAGAATCCTTTCAAAACTCTCTCAAGCCGCCACAGCTATGAACGATTATCTGTTACAAATACAACTCTGGGCACAACAAAATAAACTAAGTCTGAATCAAATGAAATGTAAAATGTTGGCAATTCACAGCATTAGAAAATTAGATACGACTCAGCTCCCTAATATCATATTAGGATATACCGTCATAAGTTATGTCCAAAAAGCAAGGAATCTGGGCCTTGTTTGTAACGAGACCCAACCAACAAACTTCGCCAGCCAGAACGGTTATGAACTAGCTGCCTCCAGTTGCGCACGCCAAGTTGGTTGAGGTCCCCCTCCACGTGTTTGCGACACCTACCGCGAGGTCGTCCTCTACTGCACCGTCCATTCGGAGTGAATTGGAAGACTTTCTTGGCGGGAACGTTGGGATCCATCCGCTCTAAATGGCCCAGCCATCTTAGTCGCTGTATGTGAACTCTTCTAGCTAAGTCGATGTCCTTATACAGGCCGACGGGACCAAAGATCGCTCAAAGAACTTTTCTCTCGAAATAACCAAGGGCATCCTCATCCGGTTTTGTCAAAGCCCATGCCTCTGCGCCATACAGCAGGACTGGGATGATCAGTGTCTTATAAAGAGTTACCTTAGTAGTTCGAGATAGGACTTTGCTACTTAATGGCCATCTTAGCCCATAGAAACAACGATTGGCAAAAGTAACTGTTCGTGTGATCTTCCCACTGATGTCATTTGCAGAGTTCACCATAGAGCCTAGGTAAAATCCTTTACTACAAAATCCCTTACTACCTCAAAATTATATCTGTCTATTGTGGCGTTCTGTTCAAGATGCCGGTGTTGGGTGTCCCTTTTTTGTAGACAGCATATATTTTGTTTTGCTTTCACTGACCGCTAAACCCATCCTTGCTGCCTCGATCTCAATACTCGTAAATGCCCGCTAAGTTCTTCCGATTATGTCAATGTCATCGGCATAAGCGAGTAGTTGTACAGACTTGTAAAAGATTGTACCTCCGGTGTTGGCTTGTGAGCTTCGTACAATTCTCTCAAGTACTATGTTAAAGAGATCGCACGATAGCGCGTCACCTTGTCCTTTCCTGACATCGAACGGTTCGGTGATGTTCTTACTGACTTTGATGGAGCAGCGAGAGTTCTCCATCGTCATTCTGCACAAACGGACGAACTTGGCAGGGATGCCGTGACTAGACATGGCTCTGTATAACTCGTCTCTATACCTATGTACGCTATCAGAGGCAACTTTGAAATCAATCAAGAGGTGGTGCGTATCGATTTTATATTCATGGGTTTTTTCCAAAATCTGCCATAGTGTGAATATTTGATCAATGGTGGACTTTCCTGGCCTAAAACCGCACTGATAAGGACCTATCAGGTTGTTGACGATCGGTTTTAGGCGTTCACATAATACGGCAGACAGGATCTTATATGCGATGTTGAGGAGACTTATACCTCTGTAATTGGCTCAGTTTAGAGGGTCTCCTTTCTTCAGGATCGGGCAAACGATGCTGAGGTTCCATTCATCGGGCATACCTTCGTCCGACCAAATTTTACAGATGAGCTCGTGCATGCTCCTTACCAATTCATCTCCTCCTGTCTTGAAAAGTCCAGCGGCAAGGCAGTCGGCTCCAGCAGCTTTGTTGGATTTAAGTTAAGATATCGCTATCCTCATTTCATTCTGATCGGGTTGACGGGAATCTTGACTGCCATCGTTGCTGTAGAATGGCTCATTCTGCCTGACTGTGGAACATTGGTCATCATCACCGTTTAACAGTTTGCCGAAGTGTCCCTTCCATATCCTCAGTACCGACTGCGATTCTACTATTATATTGCCATTTTCGTCCCTGCAGGCTTCTGTTCTGGCTTTGAAACCTTGGCATGTTCTCTTTATCTTTTGGTAAAATTTTCGAACATCATTTCTGCAATAAAGTCTCTCAATCTCCTCGATCGAGCGCTCCTCGTGCTCTTTTTTCTTCTTACTGAGAAGTCGATGTTCCTATTTTCTCCTCCGCTCGTAGAGCTCGCGAGCAGCTCTAGTCCTTCTATGCAGCGCTGCTTTGTACGCCTCTTGTTTAGCTGCATGTGCTTGCCGGCATTCCTCATCAAACCAGGGGTTTCGTTGTGGTGGCCGAGAAAAGCCCAGTACATCAGAGGCGGCATCTCTGATGGCTTGTTGGCAACGCTGCCACTGTTCTTCCGCATTTGCTGCTGGCGGCATAAGACTTAGATTAAGAGTATCGGAATACTCAATTAAAATCTTTGGCTGTTCTTTTGAAAAATATTTACAATTTAAAGCCTTATGTCTTATTCATCAAGTCATGCGAACGGATCAGCCGGACTACCTTTATAGTAAATTCGAGTTTCTAATTGCACAAAGATCATGTGCATTAATCCAACCAAGATACTCCTGTTTGACATCAGAATGCACTTTCTTTGTTTACACCACCCGTCAATGGAATTCTCTGCCAATTGAAATAAAAAGAATTGAAAACTACGCAACCTTCAGAACTTCCCTCCTCAGACACCTCTCTTTGACTTAACTGCCTCTTAAACATTTGTGGCAAGAGGCCACGAGGTGAGACGAGACAAGACACCTCAGAACGTCCCGCCCTTATCGAAATGAGAAAACGAACTGACCTTTCTGGCAGCATCTGAAGTGATCAGTATGCTGTAGAATTCAACTGGTCGCCAGAATAGGCCTCTCCAGTTAAAACAGAAACTACTTTGAAGAACTTTAGAACCCAACAATTCCCGTACAATATGCAGAGCTTAGATATAAGAACCTAAATGTTAGAGAATACGAATCCCGTCTGGTGATCTTTTGCAACATCAAACGAATAACCCGCCGGATCACTGGACTACCTACCACCACCACAAAATCGAATGCAAAATCCAATCAGGCCTTACAATGAAAACTGGAGCAATAATGCAGGAGCAAGGATATAAAAACCAATTTTATTTGCCCATTAACACAATTTAAGTCTAGAAGTCACTTTGTGCTAATTAGCATCCTTTCACTGATTTGCAATCCACGCAGAAAATGTTTTTCAGTATTATTGCGTGTTTACCAAGAAAATTATCATCTCATGTGTCAGTGCACTCGAAGAATATCTCAAGATTGATTGAACAAATTGAAAATACAAAGAAAAATGCAAATATTTTCTTCCCCATCTTAATGGGAAACTTGAAATCAGTCCACCTACCTCTCTGCACAGTCTTGACATTTCCACTCCATCCCCCCATCTGAATGTGCATTTCACCACAAAGTATGATTCAACAGATGACCGACACGACGCAATAAAGATATTTATAAAAGCTGAAACTGAAAAAGTAAATAAATACAATTATGAACGCAAGGCACAGACACTAGCGAGCGGTCCACTTAAAGGCCCGTAAAACTTAGCCGATGAACTTGACTCCTCTTTGTGGTCGAATGCTAATGCGGCGGGTCCAAGTTGTGGCTATAAAAATAAGCGCGCATGTTTGTCTAGAATTCATTTGCATTTCTAACCTTTCATCGGATGCTAGAGATAAAGATACAAAAAGACAGCTTTTTTTGTGTCATAGTATCTATTGGATAAGACGGCTTGTTAATGTATTCATGCGATAGAATGGTGGTTCTGTCGCAAAACCGGTTCCGGTTATTTGTCAAATATTAGATGAGTGTTTATTTGGAAAGCCCCGCCAGGTAATAGTGTTACGTGATTTGATTTAAAACCAGAATAGGTACGTACCACGCAACCGGTGGATACAATTAACCATACAATGAACCGCAATGAACTTCTAAAATGCTTCAATGCTCCACGAATTTTTGTGTGTTGATACCAGCGAGTGACGACGGCCGGCCGGCGTGGTGGCGGTGTGATTAAAGATTCAAATGCTATGCTGGTGGTAGGACGTGTTAGAATAATCATACCGAAGAGAATGCATTTCTGAATGATGAATGACACACAAATTGGTCATTGAAGATCCCATTCTACAGCATCTATTCATGAATGTTAAATATTTTTTGGGGAATTTGTCAAGCCTTTGAGATGCCGAAGCATTCTAAGGCACTTCCTGCTCTGTGGGTATAAAGCCCTTTTAAAGTTCTTTCACTTCGCCGACGGTTAAAATTCGAACTAAGGTTGGTGTCGCTTTTCCAATTACGCACATCTAGGAGATATCACTCGTACAGCGATCCAAATAATTGGTTTAGATGTGAGTAACGAACTGAGTAACATACTTTGGAATGTGCACTTTGAAGCTGATAAGACGTCTAGCGTAACTTACTAACTTAATATAAATTGTTGGAACTTATAATACATGTGCATAACAGGCACTTAGATTAGTTTAGGTTAAAGGGAAGTGCACTTAAGTGCTCTTCACAGGGGTCATACGGTCCATTGCGTTTCCCTTTTTGAATATGGAACCTATAACAAAACGCTTTATTTCTCGGACTGTTGTGAATCAGTCTGCGCTCTTTATGAAACATATAATATTCCTTAGTGGAACTTGCACAAGATCCCTCATTTCGTCAAAAAGCCCATTTCCCATATGGCGGAGGCGGTAGGTTCGAAGATTTGGGCTCAGCTCTTGCAGTGGTCGAGTGAGATAATGCCTAGTTTCGCGGCCATTGGCCCTATCGTGCAGTGTCCTGTAAGTGCACCTATCAAGATATGAACTTCGTTCTTATTCATTGTCAGTAAGCTTTTGGTTCTATCTTCATCCAATGCATATCTTCTTCTAATACGTGAGTATCTTCAATTTCTAATGCTCATCCCTTTTAAGCTAGGTCATCTGCTATCTCATTCCCCCCTTTATTGCTGTATTCGGTAACCCAGCAGAGACTTACACCATGGGTATTGCATTTTGTGCAGGATGTTGCGGCATCTGGAAACTGCTTTTGATCTAGCTTCCTCGCTATCTAGTGTCTTGATTGCCACTTGACTACCCACGAAGAGAGTAACACCAAGATAATCAGAAACATCTCAGTATTCCAACCCAATCGCAATAGATGAAATGGAAGTAGCCTTGGCTTCTGTGAAGATGGGTAAAGCAGCTGGTTTCGACAACATTTACCCAGAAATAGTGAAGCAAGCAGGTCCCAATACCCCCGATGGCTAGCGTCCTTATTCTTGAAAATATTAGAGACGGGGGAACTTCCAAAACCGTTTAAGGAAACAATGATAATTGCTCTCCTAAAACCTGGAAAACCGGCAAATAAATCCGAAAGCTACCACCCTATTACCCTTCTGAGTTCATGTTATAAGCTACAAGAACGAGCTATGTTCAACAGAACCAGTCCAACCATAAACGAGTACATTCTCATTGAACAAGCCGGGTTTCGTACTGGCCGCGTCTGCGCCGATCAGGTACTTTCTTTAACGCCACATATCGAAGCGGTGTTTGAAAAAATGCTCAAGAGATCTGTGACGTTTATCGATCCCACAGCAGCTTATGACACGATGTGGAGACACGATCTACTCTACAAGCACCTAAAGAGTATACTCTGTCGCAAAATAACTCAGCTGGTGAGCAATATGCTGTCACACCAGAAGTACCAAGTTTTCCTGAATAATGCTAAGCGCGATACGAAAAAGATTAACAACAGATTACTGCAAGGATCGGTATTGGAACCAACTCTGTTCAATCTGCATACCTACGGTATACCTCCAACCCTGTCAAGAAAGTTTTCATATGCCGATGACATCCCTATAACCACCCAACACCAAAATATCACAGTAACCGAAAGTATTTTGAACGACGACCTTGAAGTGTTGAATAAATATGTTAGAGAATGGCGTCTATGTCCAAGCATGATGAAGGCTGAGGTTTGCTGTTTCCATCTGAATAGTAAGTTGGCATCTTACAAACTAAGAGTTCATTTCACGGTACACTTCTAATTCACAAACCACACCCAGAGTATCTTAAAGTAATGCTAGATACAGCATTAGTTACCGAGAACATCTCACGAAATCAGCTGGAAAACTAAGGACAAGAAATAACATCATTCAAAAACTCGGTGGGACATCATGGGGAGCTAGTTCTTCATCACTTCGCTCTGCCGCAATCTGACTCATGTATTTGGCAGCTGAATACTGTCCCGCTCACATACCCCAAAAGTAGATGTTCAACTTAACAACACCACCCGGATCATAACAGGAACCCTGAAGTCTACACCAACACGTTGGCTTCCAGTGATAGGTCACATAGCACCGTCGATCTCATGCGCTGTTCCAAAAACACGCCAAAATAGTAAACAACAACCTGCTGCCTGTTCACAATGATATCTCCATTCTTGATCAGCCTTCGTGACTCAAATAAAGAAGACCAACCTTACGCAGCACCATCGCCTTAGTCACAACCGAATTTGACGTAAGCAGCGAATGGATAACCCAATGGACGAATAGTCATACAACTGGATTAGTCCAGATTGTGGACCCTACAATACCTCTCGCTGGCTTTATCTTACCCTGAAATGTACTGGTACCACTTAACCACATATGATCTAACTGTGGCATATGTGCTGATACACTGCATATCCCGGAAACCTGTCTGATTTCGCAGACGCAACATCTAGCTCAATAGACTGGCTCAAAGAAGTTGACATCAACTTGTGAAATTCTTATAGTAAAAGTTGTACTGTGAGAGTTGTTATACAAGTAACTTGTCAACACTTCCTGTTTATTTGTATCTCTATTTCTGTTACTGTAAATTCCATAAATGAATACTAATCTTGGAAGGATTTAGTCTCTTTCTATATATAGTTTATACAGCCCTTTCAATAGCGAAGACTTCGGCTTCGTTGTCGTTGATTTTGAGCGACTCGCAGAAAACACCAGAGCCGGTTCCAAAATCCGTTTAGATATTTCAGTGTAGAGTTCAGTTGGTATTGCCACGTTCAAAGAAGAGGTCATTTGAACCCTGTTAAGAAGGCAATATCAATGCACGTTGCAAAGACATCGCGATGTAGGAAAGGCAGGCCTATAAACGCCTGGATCAGACAAATGCGACGACATCGGCATTTCATTGGCCTCAGTAACCGAGTGATCCAAAATCGGCAGGCCTGCCGATATTTTCTGAGGTCAAATAGGCGAACCCCACAGGCGGATCAGTAGAAATGCGGTGAAGTGGGAGGGTTGTGATCCCTCGTTTTCGGATCATAACCTCGCTGATAAAAGGAAGAAGAAGAAGAAGAAGAAGCTGACTATCCTGTTCATTAATTAATGATTTGGAGTCCCACTCTTGTCTGACGGGAATAATAATAATAATAAAACCTGGAATAGTTCTTATCGAAATTTATGTAGAGTACGACATAATCTGTTGTTTCTGAAGATCAGTTATTCTATATCTATGGTGTACAGATCCATGACCATAGGAGCATTGCTGCTCCGCAACCGATTGTTTCAGGTGAATCGCGCTTTTGGTCCTTTAAGTGCATCCCTTAAAGGTACAGTGCTCTAAAGAGTAGCATTGCCTACAACAGAAGCCCTCTTCCACAACAGACGCTCTCATCGACTAAGAAATAAATACATAATAGAATTGGCATCTATCCTCCTGGCTACTCCTTAAGAAGTGATCATCGACCAATGTATTCAACGCGTGCATAACTGAGAAGGTGTTTTCTGACCCATGGAAAATATAGCGGGCTGTATTACTTCCTAAGGGAAACAAGCCGTCCTCATCGCTTGTTGGACACTGATGGAAATGTGCTAGAATGAATAATTTGCGAAAGGCTATAGAGTGGCATCGAAAATACAGGGAGCCTATCAGAACTTCAATATGGCTTTCGAAAGGAGCGGTCAACAATAGACGCAATGACGAAAGTCGTCAGTATAACAGGGAAAGTTCTTGAGGGGAAAATATGGAAAGAGGGGAGCAAGCACTGTGCTGCAATAATTCCAGATATAAGAAATGCCTTAAGTACTGCAAGCTGGAGGCGTATGCTAGCGAATCTTCGGGGTCACAAGAGAACTAGAAAACCTTATTAAAATATGTAGTGTAAAGCTATTTCAAAAATAGAGTCCTTCTATACAACTCCGACAATGGGGAAAACGACACAACGACACATAAGGGCGCAGTTCCAGAAGGTTAATCACTGGCTTCTCTCCTGTGGAACATAATTTATGATGACATACCATATTACGACTCGAGGTCACGGGGAATGCAAAGATCATTGACTTCACAAACGATATTACGAGTACAATAGTCGTGGTAGTTAAACTGCTGGAAGATGTTGGGCACTTCAGCAACGAGATCATTCGAATGCTACAACATTGACTGACATCTATGGGTCTTAAACTGGCGGAACAGTAGGAAGAAAGCTGAAGCCATAATACTGATAATAATGATAGATGACATTCAAACAATATTTGGAGTACACGGCTCAAAAAGCAATAAATGTGGATTACCGCTCGCTGGCATCAGGCATCAGGTCAAACATTGACGAATCGAGCTACAGACGGCGACTTCTACTAGCTGAGATGACTAAATCCATTGTATAATACTCAACGAGTCCTTATGAAAGTGAAAACCAATAGAAGAAGTTCAGGTAGTTTATCGCCTTAATTTGTTTCAGAACGGCCTCTTATGAAGCGACATGTGTTGTTGCTGGGATGATGCCAATAAGTATTGTTACAAGTATATAGGGGATTAATTCAATTTATTTGGATTAAAAGTAAGCAATACAATTTTAGGGGAAAATAGAAACCACGATGATCGCCGCGCCTGACAGTCGTCACTTCTTAACCAACAAACCCGCTCAGCTGTCAAGTTGGAAGCCGATGAGTTGGTAAGTTGTTGATTGGTGAACTTACATCCGGATTACTTATGTAACACGTAACTTTCTCCCCCGCGTAGACTAAAACCGGCTCGGTTTCCTGACAGTTCGATTGATTTCGCATTGTGACGTTTTTGCCCCGGTATTCTGAAAGCCTGTCAATGTGCACGATCTTCGTTTTGTTGTTTTTCTCTTTAGGCCCTTTCTAGCTCCACATATGTCACATTCCGCGCAATAATCTACCACATCACCTCTAGTACCAAAATGGCCACCACCAACGCAGTCATGGAACACTTCAGCCCATTTTCTTTCATCGCAACTGGAATAATCGGCAACCATTGCTCGTTCTGATGAGAAGAAAATGGAACCCAACGTTTGCAGAGTGCATCGTTAACTAAGCCGAAAGCGACAAACTGGGCCCAATACGCCTTGAGTTCGCCCGGTTCACTTGAAATCTCTGACCAGTCGGGTCGCTCACCAGCAAGTATCCAAGACCTGACTGCACTCGTTACTTCATCTGCTTTTTGATGCTCTATCAAGTCTGTAAGATTGAACTCACAATTAATAGGGGTAATTACCTGCCCCGTCCGAAATTTAGACTCTTTTCCATCATAATGAAAGCAAGTTTGTTCCCAACAAGGACGTCCTGACAGGGCATCAGCATTTGAATTGTCATCCTTTTTGCAGTCGATATACTATTCGTTCACAAAAACCGACTCAAACTCATCACAGGAGGTACTCACATCGCGGCGACACTTCCGATGGGCTGATCCTTTGCACTCCTTACACTTCCAGAGGGAGGAACCAGCTAGTGCAATACACTGTCCAGCACTGCTTCCAATGTCCCGCAAACTCAACTCTAACCGATGTGTTTGGTATGTCCTACGTTTGCCGGTACTAAAGCGCATGACGCTCGAACTTCTTCCTGCATTGTTTCCTGGCTTCTTCTTTAGAGGAGACTGAATGGTTCCAATTTTTGACGGTGTGACTGGCGCACTTCCAAGAGTTGATTTATCAATGTCTTAGACATCTGCTTCTCTCGCTTAAGCTCCTCCTGTAGCGTTCTGTAGAGAATCGATGACCCGACTATGTTCGGTGGGATGTGTTCCTTTTTACCGGATGTGGTTCCATCCTTTTGTTCTTTTTCTGACACAAATCTTCCTCTTTTAGTTGGAGGTAATCAATCAACTTCTTGTGCTAAGCTAAAGTGAATTCACTCTTGATATCTCTCTGGATATAGTAATTCTGCCTCTCGGCCAATGTACAAGTGAGCTCTTCAATCTCCTGCCTTAGATCCGTCACATCATTTCTAGCCGACAAGTCAGCTATCATACATGCATCTTGGACGGGATAGACTGTTTGACCAAGGGCAATGGCATCCGTATGCTGCTCTGGAATCAATCGAATTTTGCATTTACCTGCAAAGAGCGTGTTAGATCCGAAGTTGATCACGCATTTTAGTGGGACCAGAAAATCAGTTCCTATGATTCCATGGCCTTTACCTGGAAGTTGGAAATCGAACATACGTGTTCCATTCACCAATACTACCTGTACTACCGCTGAGGTAATTTTACAGTTCGTCGGCTGCAAACGAATATTCGATGGAATAAGACTTCGGTGTATAAGCGTTATGGAGGAACCAGTATCCACCAAAAGTTCGCATTTGATGCCACCGACGATAGTCGACAATTTAAAGCCACCGCTGTGATCACTCGTTCTATGCCGCCATTGACGCCTATTCCACTGCAGTTGTGTGTGAATACCTCCACTCACCTCTGCGGCACGTGTTGTGTGACTTCACAGTGTACTTAGGCGTGCGGCCTCCAATCCAATAGCTTTTGTTAAAGCTTCCGACAGAGTCTTAGGCTCAGAAATGCGCACCATGTCTTGTACGTACATATCCGAAATCCCATCAATGAATTGCATTGTGGCTATTTTATCTTGGGCTTCTCGCGGACACTCTTTAAATATTGTGCGAACTAGCCGTTCTACGTCCGTAGCAAAAGCGGCCAACTCCTCCTTCGGGCGCTGTACTCTCGCATGCATTTGTGCATGTGAAACCTGCTTTATCTGACCCAAAATCTAAGCTCAAGTGCTTTGAAAATAGAAACCACGATGATCGCCGTGCCTGACAGTCGTCACTTTTTAACCAACAAACCCGCTCAGCTGTCAATTTGGAAGCCGATGAGTTGGTAAGATGTTGAGTCGATTACGTTGTTGATTGGAAAATTTACACCCGGATTACTTGTGTAACAGTATTTTATCCACAAAATCAGTGGATATGCGGACTGACGTGCAAACATCCTCAAGAGAGTGCTGTATTAACGAATGGCAACAACAGTGGAATCGTTTTGCAAAAGGCAGGTGGACGAACAGATTAGTCCCCAACGTTGACGTCTTGATAAGCAGGAAGCGTGGGGCGTAAGATTTTTACCTAACGCAAATTCTAAAGGGACACGAATGTTACTGTGTGGACCATGTAAAAGATTTCGAGCATATAAGCTTTGAAGAGCCGCGACGTGCAGTGGAATGTCTGAAGTGAGTTTAACGGGTAGTATTTCCGATGAAAACTGAGCCCATATCTAATAGCAGTGTGCGATTCGCACCTACTAAATCCAACTCCGCCTTCTATTCCCTTTCCTTGCTGACCTGCTTTCAAGCATTGTATCGTGAGGTAGACTCTAGCTTTATGTATTTGGCTGGCGAATTATTGCTTTCTTCTGATATGCAAAACAATGGCCATATACGACAGGTGGGATTATTCGGAATGTCCATTCCACTACATTTTGGTATCTTTCTGATATGTACGAGTATCTGTTTTTCCTATTCGAATTGATTAAATCATCTGTGTAGTGTTGCTGGGGGAGGCATTTTTTTAAAATTGTACTGAAAAGCACAGATTGCTTTTAGCGCGCCTATTCGATAAATTTGGGCAATCCTTGTGAGTCTGTCAAGACTAGTAATAGCAATCATCGACTCTGCCTTGGTCCTCTATTATTTGGAATGATACGAGCAAAGGAGCATTTGCACTCACGGCTATTTGACTTACCAGCTAAAGATGCTCCTTAAAGAACAGCTGCATACCTATCGTGACTGATGGATACTCGAAGTGCTATTTGAATCTAATTTCACGAACTCCAACTGTTCAGGTAATTGTATCCCTCTTTCTACTGGTAATGAACACCGCCTACGTTTTGGACTCCTTTAGGGTTGTACCCGCCGTAGTAAACCACTTTCGAACGATTGTTTCCAGCAATTTGACAGTGAGGGAGATGGAAATACTTTCTACAAATCAAATTTTAATTCCGCAGGTGCTAGGAGCCATTACACGCTATAATACATCATGTTCGATAGTAGTGGTCCCAGCACGAATACCTGTGGTACACCCCCAAAGTCTGTGTTATTTAGCAGAATTTTGTGCCTAAAGAAAACCTTCACTATTTTGGTAATGTAAGTTGGCACTCAGGAAGGAGCACTAGTCTATTTCTCTGCCTTCGATTCGAAAGGGTTTCCTTCTTTAGGTAAGAGTCTATCATTTCGACAAAGATATCCCCCCACCATTTAATTCCTACTTTGAGGACTCTCTTGTCTTGACTCTTTGTTTTTAAGAAACTCTGGACAAGTGAAGATCGTTCGTTGTGATGTCTTGAGCTTTTCAAGCTGCCTGAAATGCACTCCTCCAGTGATTTGTATTATCAGCATGTATGTATGAGTATGAAGGTAGAGGATCTACTACACAACTAGAAGATTGTCTTTTTCTCATCATTGTAGACTAGAGCTGGTATCACGGATAAGGCAGAACGTTTTATTCAAGTAAATTTATTTGCTAGAGTCATCCGACTCTACTCATACCTTCGAAAACTCTTGCGCAGTCTTGAAGATCTTTAGAGGCTTTGCACTTCAAATGCGTTCACTAAAAAGTTCTCCCAGACTGGAATTAAAATAAGCACCATTGCAAAAAGGTATCTGCAGTGATTAGAACCCAAGTACTAGGTTGAGGTACTAGGCATCTAAAGGAGAAGTACTAGGCAACCGAAGGAGATCGAGCACAGGCACGCTTCTAATCAAGTGACTGCTTAGCTTAGATTTTACCCAAAAAAAGGAACGTTTCCTTAAGCAATGTCATAGCAAAGCGTATTGTGCACATTTGAAATATTCTTTCTACAGCCAGACTGTCTAAGAGCAAAAATTGCTTAGCAGGTTCTGTCACCCATGACACCTCAGATATGAAAATCTTTTTCGCAGAACGATTCTGAGAAATATGGCGATAACACATTCAGAGGAAACAGCGGAATGGTGTATGAATCTTGTCAAGAGAAAGTTGATCGCTGTCATAAAAATTCTTGGACTTTTCGAAAGCAAGCTCAAGACTTTTTTCATTTCAAAGATAATAGAACTTAGTGAGTTCTTTAGAAGAAGAAGCTAAAGCCCTGAATCAGCCAGAGCTCCAAGCAGAAAGTGTGTTAGTCTAGTCAGATTGTCTCCATTGTACATGCACAGGCTTTAATCTACCCCCCACTGTGACTCAACTTCCTAGTACACCCAAGTATTTCTAATTCATCAAATATTGCGTAATACCCCCACGCTTCACCACAAACTGTCACTCAAGTTCTGCATTAATTGCGATTACAAATTCAATTCTTCGCTACACTAGTGCGACATTTGCAAACAAACAACAGCCACACAAGCCTAAGTAAATATCAAATGACCAAGCCGTTTGTCATGTGTGAATATCATCGATTATCGCATCGGCTGTCCGACTAAGCATGAAGTTGCTGGAACATTGGAGTACACTTGAGCCTCCTCTCTGTTTCCATATCTTCCACACGTCGCACCACCACCTACAACTAGTCGCACCTACTGTGTTCCATAATTCAACTGAAGCGCGTAAAATTGCAAAATTGACATATTCCCTCAAATCATGTCAACGGCAGGTAGGTGAGTACTGAAGAGGAGACGGATGGCCGGCGGCGTCGGCAACAAGTGCCTACTTTACATATTTCCGCTTGGCTTGGCTTGGACAAACAGATGAATAAACAGATGACTTGTGGCAGGGAAAACCATCACCTCCTCCTCCGCCGCCGCACCGCCTCCACGTGCGACTGTGGGAAAATTATTTTTAAATTTTATTGTGCCTCTTCTGCTTGGGATTCTCGCCAATGCTGCCCACTGGGGAGCACAATTACACAATAATAGCCCTCTGCCAAGTGCCATTAATCATGAGAGTACAATGGTTCGCCACAAAACTGCACCCTTTTGTGTGGAGAGGGGCCATCTTTTTCTATCGCAAATTACTGCAACAAATAGATGCAGAACCGCACCCTCCTCCTAAAGGATTCTACGACTGACCAACCACCTTTTGGAATAATAAACTGCACCTATCTTAATCTGACCCTTTACACCGTGCTGGAACAGCACATCATCGTCGTTATACACTCTGTGTATCTGCAGGTCTGCAAATGTCGCTAAGTCACGATGTCCTTGGTCACTGACCACACCGACCGACCAGCGCGAACATGCAGGCCAAAACGATTCTCCCAGTGCCTGGCTCAGGTCCATAGACACTCTCCTATCCATTTGTACCTGTTTTATGGAAGAGGATTGCGCTTTGTTGATGTTGTTAGCTGTGTGTAGTGCAGTTGGTTGGTGCAGGACGTTCCAGTTTATTTTCGTGGCAACTAAGTATCTTGTAGTATTCCTGCCGCTTATCTTTCTCTGTTCCACTGGGAGGGGGTCTTTGTTTTGGTCGTTCGCTTTGGCTGAGTTCTTTTAGCGAATTAATACCTCTTTGGCGTGGAGCACTTTCGTCGATGGTTGCAACTAGCATGCGGCATAGATATCACACGGAATGTACACGCAATCATATCCGCTCGGTGGTAATCCACCCGGCAAATGGGTGAAAGAGAAGTGTTAGCTCACAGAAGTGAGACAGCTTCACACAGTGGTGGCTTTCAATTCGAAAAGGAGTAGCTACTTACTTAACCGTCTGCATTTGATTCCCAGTTTGTGGGTTGTCGTATCCACAAACTGGGGGCGATTGCTGTAATTAGTTCAGTTTTGATTAAACCGGGATTTGATGACTTTGTTGGCAATTCACTAAAATTGTAGTAATCCAGTAGCATGTATTCTCCAATATGCAATGGAACCCTTTAACTCAGGATGGCAGAAGACCTGCCGGTCCGAGGAGAACATGGCGCAGAACAGTCGAGAAGGGGGCACGGCAGTTGGGGAGAACTCAGACACATTGCCAGAAACCGTACACGAGGCCCTAGGATCCACAAGGGGATACAGGACATAAGTATGTATTCTCCGTGTGCAATCTTTCCTGGTCCTGCTTAGGCTTAGGCATTTGCATAGAAAATTGGCCGTGTCCTTATTCGCGTCTTCACCCTCACAGCCCCTGTATAGGTCTGTCCTATTAAGACGTATTTCCCTTAGGCCTGTGATGATACCTGTTAAAATTGCTAATTGTGGGCTAATAAACGCAGTGAGTCCTTTATGCTACCTTCATTGTAATGCGCATCAGTCTAAGGTTGCACTCGGTTTCACAAGAGCCATGAGTGTCGAAATTGAGTTGTCAAAAATTGATTGATCCAGTTTTGAGCCCTTTCCAGATAATTCGTCGTCTATCTTGTTACCCCCACGTCTCGAAACCCAACAGAGTGATTTATGTGGCTAATAGATAGTGGACTTAGCTCTTCATGTCAGCGCTTCGCTAGTTTCGACGTAATGAGAGTGGATGAGAAAGCTCTCATGGCTGCTTAGCTTGGCTGTGGATAGGCTGTTGATAGACCTCGGCCATGGCTAGGTTTTTCTCTTGGAAAACACTGGCCTGGTGCGTAGTCTTTATTTAATATGTGATGTCGGATTCTGGATACCGCAGCCCATGCCCTCTTCTATTTGGACCATTCATGAAGGTTTGCTCATGCTTTCACGGAAACAAAAGGACCTTGCCACCAGATATATAAGCAATGTGGTAGATACGACGTAGGTGAACCCCACAGGCGGATCAGTAGAAATGCGGTGAAGTGGGAGGGCTATGATCCCTTATTTTCGGATCATAACCTCGCTGATAAAAGGAAGAAGAAGAAGTGGTGGATACGACGTTATAATCGATTTTGACGTCAAAAGAGGAAAGGCGGACGTCATTGGTAGGGCAGTCGGTACACATAGCCTAAACGAAACCACGTCTAACAACGGACTAAGGCTATTTAATTTCGCTGTGGAGCGAAACGTCACTATAGCAAGAACATGTCTACCCCATCTCAATATTTACAAGTAGACATGGATTTCTAACGATCATGTAACGATTAACCAAATTGATCATATTACGACCAATGCAAGAAATGCTTCCAGTATTCTGGATGTCCGGATATTCCGAGCGGCCAACATAGACTCGGATCATTACCTTGTTGTAGCCAAGGTACGAATGCGGATAACCCACACTGCAAAATAAAAACTATCACGAATTCAATGCTGTAAGCTGCAACACCATGAGACCACCAGAGAACTCATAAGCCAACACCGGAGGTACAATCTTTTAAAGTCTGTACAGCACCTTCCATACGCCGACGATATTCATATTACTCGAAGAACTCAGCGACTGTCACCGGTGCTTTTGCTAACATTGAAGTAGAATCAGCCAAAACGGGCTTAACGATAAGCTAGGGCAAAACCAAATATGTATATGCGGTCAACAAGAAGGGACAATCGACACCGACGAATTGGACAGAACGTCACAGTGGGCAGCTACAACTTCGAGGTAGTAATGGACTTTGTCTACCTCTGCTCTGCTATCAACTCTGACAATGATATCAGCGCAGAAATCAAGCGAAGAATAACTTCTCATTCGCTGTTTTTACGGGCTAATAAGATAATGCAACAGTAAAGCCATATCTCGAGCAACTAATGAGACTCTATATAATGCCTCGATGATCCCAGTCCTGCTTGACGACGCTGAAAAATGGGCTTTATTGAAAGCGGGTGAAAATGTCCTTCTTCGCTTTAAGAGAAAAATTCTTTGTAAGACATTCGGTCCCGTTTGCATTGACGAATTTTGGAGGAGCAGATTCCAAGACGAACTATGCGAGCTGTACATCAACATCGACCTAATCAAAAAACTGCGTATTAGACGTTTGAAATGGCTAGCACATGTAGAGCGAATGGACACCGACACTCTGGCCCGCAGAGTCTCGAATCCAACCCAGAGAGACATGGCACTAGAGGACCTTCGAAAATTCAAGGGGACCTCAACCAACTTGGAGTACGCAAGTGGAGGCAATTAGCTAAACGCCGAGCGTAATGAAGAGGATTGTTGGTTGAGGCTCAGGTTCACCCTGAACTGCAGCGGAACTTAAGTTAGTAAGTAAGTATGTACAGCGTGGTTCTGTAGCCCTTGCCAGTGACAGCGGCGTCTCCGAAAGAGTAGGGCACAATCGTTGCGCCACACAGTAACTTTCAGTGGCTGTTAAGGCAAATCTTGAATACGGGGGTTTTAACTGCCCAGAAGCTTCTTGTTTACATGTCCGGATAGATGGAAATGTCCTTCTTCACTCATGATTATCTTAAAGGCAAATCGTCCTCTTCATGGATAGGGTTTATGATGCACAAGCTGTATTGCAGATGGGCTTGGTGATCTGCGTGCAATAACTGATGCAACATCTGAATTTAATACATCTACAAGTATTTTAGTAGAATACTCTGCGAAGACCACTTGGAAATGACCAATTGTGTGTCCCGTCGTCTCGTGGAAGTTTCTGGGCACTCTTCCACTCTTCACTCTACTTAACCGCCTATTCTTGATCTGCCAGTCCTTGCCTTATCTCGCGTTGAGCCAGTCTCTTCGAGACATACGCCTAAGGACCAATGCACACGGAGCAACTGGAAAAAAGCTGATCAGCGATGCGAATTGGCAACTAGTTTGCTTTGAGTCATACCCTGTGTAATCAAATGGGACGCCGCACACGACGCTACTGGTTGAAAACTCGTTTGCGATTCACAAAAACCAGTTTGTAACCAGTCGTCTGTTGATTTGCATGTCGGGTTGCCTATTGATTTCAGTTTCTAGTTTGTCGAAGATGAGCGAACAACAGACCAACCTGTTGCTGGTGGAAGAGGTTGAAAAACATCCTATTTTGTACAATTATCACCTTCCCGGCTATTCGAGGAAAAATGAAACAGAGAAGGCGTGGATAAAAGTCGGAAATGTCGTAACAAACGGTTTTGAAAATTGTTTTCAAGGTATGGGTGTACCCAAAACATTCTTACTATTCTTCTCCTCCTCCTGAGATAATAATACAACATGATGGTTTCATCATCGCTCGAGTCTTCCGAAGACATTTCACGCCCGGTATCCATGACGACACTGAACGAACTAGAGATTTTGATTGGTGATGAGTTTCCTCGTGTATGGAGTCAAGTCACCACTGAGTCCGTAACTGGTCTGTTACCCGAGTTGCCAACCGGTTTAGTTTTTGTCCAGTTGCTCCGTGTGCATTGGGCCTTAGTGTCGAATTGTGTGCTCAGTCAGATATCTTAGACGAAATTCACATTGCATTCTTATGATTGATAAATTATTCCGCAAAAAAATGCACTCGTTCTTCCTGTGTTCTACTGTTTATCGTCGTGCTTATTGCATCTGTTTGCTACACAACTGTCAATATCAGACGCCATTTGCAGATATCTTAGAGAACTCATATAGGGTCATTACTTTTGCGCCACCTTGAGCATATTCGAAAGATGCTTGTTCTTGAGTGCTTTGAGGACAATTAAGCCTTAAAGGAGCATTGAAAATAGATTTGCCGCTTCAATGTGCGGGTGGCTCTCTGGTGGCTTTTCCCAGACCTCGGGCTTATCTATTTAAACCGTTGTAGCTTCAATTGATTGTTTATGTGAACTGATGTTTAGTATCACAGTACCACCATTGGCATTCCACACGACGTTCAGCTAAAGGATGTAATTGATTTTACAAAACCTCTAAAGTTCCCCTTATTAACGGCACTGTGTACTAGTAATCTTTGACACTGGCCAGCAAGAAAAACCACCATCACTGGGGATGAGTTGCACTTCTCAGCCAATGTGTGTTGGCTTCTCTCTTAATCCCAAGCTTACATTTCAAAGTCTATGTGGCTTATTTCATTCATTTATTTATTTTTTTTAATATTTCTTGGTTCGATTTAACGATTACTTGGACCTAGAGAGCCACCACCACCATCACCATAGTAGAAAGGGCAATCCCAAAACAATGGAGTTATCAAATTCTGTAAGATCTCCTAAGTGTACGCTTCAACACACCATAACCACCGCATGAGGAGGAGACCAAACGACCAAAACACGCGTGTTCACATGCAACAAACAACAGAACGCCCGGACAAACAATGCTGCAACTGCCACAACAACATACCGCCATCACCGCCGCCGTCGATCGGTTCAACCCGGGCTGCAGGAACAGCAATTACAAACAATAGATGCTAGGAATTTATATTGTCGGTTGTATTATTTGTAAATGATGTATTACAAGCGTAGCGCTCTAAAAATAAACCTTGAATTCGTTTCGCAGTTCCGAGATGCGGTCCGCGATCCCTTAGGGGTTTCGCGCTTGCGCCCGCGCGCCCGCTCTCTTTCAGTCGAGATGGAAAAGAAGAGTTTATTGCACTCGCAGCGGAGCCGCACGTCGAGAGATGCGTTGAATGGGGAGTGTGTGTATCTCCATCTCTATAATAGTGGGAAGGTTATAATGGGTATCTCTTAAGATGACATTGGTAAGAAGGGCGATGACTCTTCTGCTTGTGTTCTTGCCCACAAGGAGAGGGGAGTTTTGTTTATTTATTTTTCGCCTGAAGCTATTGTTGTTTTCGGTGGAAATGTTGACGTCTGACGATGAGGCTTAATGAAGGTGTACGACGATAACTATTGTTTTGGTATACAAGTCTTAGAAACACTGATGTTTCTTATGATGTCTCTGGTACTTCGCACACTGTATGATACAAGAGCGCTCAAAGTTCGGAGTCTCAATTCAAGTTCCAAGAGTACGTAAAAAAAATATTAATTGCAGGATCAAATATTTGCAATCCAATGAAGCTCAGTCTGGTCTAACGGCGGATCATCACCGGACCCTTAGGAGCCTAGTATGGTTCACCGATGAGTCAGAAATGGAAACGGGAGTCGGTGCTGGCGTCGTTGACCTTAGACCAAAATCTGGATACCACCAGGCTTATGTCCTAGTGTGTTTCAAGCTGAGATTTATACCGTTGAGATCTACGCTAGAATAAACCTTGACAAAGGTATTAAATGCGCTAGAATGCATAAAGGTATGTTCTCCGATAGTAAAGCCACACAAGCTAGGCGAACCCCACAGGCTGATCAGTAGAAATGCGGTGAAGTGGGAGGGTTATGATCCCTTGTTTTCGGATCATAACCTCGCTGATAAAAGGAAGAACAAGAAGAAGTCAAGCCACACTATTCTCCCAGTAAATTGACTCTAAACTAGCCAAATACAAACAAAAGTTATACTGATATCCCACACCTCATAGGTTGACCGCATTACTTAATTGTGGGATCGATACAAGTGTAAACACCCTAAAGCGAGGTAAAGAAAAAAGTTAGGTAGCAACCCAAAATGCTTACTGGGTTGGGGTCTAGGTCACCAAAGCATTGTAGGTATTTAGGTAGCGGATGAGTTAGCAAGGATGGGCTCAGCAACTGAATTCGTAGGTCTGGAACTCTTTCGCGATGTCAAATAGGCAGAAGCCCTAACAGCGATTAATAAATGGGAACACAAGCTTCATCTAATCCATTGGGATACTATACCAAGACTTAGACAATCTAAAACGCTTATTAATCCGTATTCCTGCAAGAAAGTTCTTACACTCGATAACAGCTGTATTAGGAGTCTAGTGGGCATCCTCACTAGCTATTAGCTGAATCTGGTTCCCGAGCGCCGCCTCTATATGAAGGAAGAGGAAACATCCGAGCAGATTCTTTGTGAATATCTGGCACTACGCTTGTTGAGACGCTGTATCTTCAACAGAGAGTTACTCACACTCGTGGAGCGTAGGACTGATTTACCAAAGACTTACTCACCTTCACACAGGAAGTGGTGATTATCCTAAAATTATAAGCACTCTTGACATAATAGATGCTTCAGGTCACAGGCATCGCGAAACACAGCATTACAAAAGAAATTTGCTTGAGCCATTGCTGAAGTTGAAGGCGAATACGACAACTCTGCCTTGCACTGTTTGTAAAAAGCTGGAAGATAATCACAGTTCAATTGGAAATGTGTTGAGATCCCATGGGTCCTTCCAATCTATTTGTAATAGGTATATCATATATATAATATGACGGTAATATTTGCCTCCGTTTGCAAAAAGTGGATGCATACATGCACTTACAACCGGTTCAGTAACAGACCCAAACCTACTCCACCAAAATTGTGGTATTCTCTGTAATTAGCCGTAATACCAAGCTGCCACCTTTCCGTTCAAAAATGAAAAACGTTTTACATATGTACTACTCATATGTTATGTACATAGCTACACAAAGTGATCACTCACTTACTTATTTAGGTGACGCTACAGTTCGGGGTGAACCTGGGCCTAAACCAACAAGCCTCTCCCTTTAGTTCTGTCTTTAGCTAATTGCCTCCAGTTGCGCACTCCAAGTTGGTCGAGGTCCCCTTGAACTTGTGGGCGTCACCTACGGCGAGGAGGTCCTGTACTGCGTCGTCGCTCGGGGTTAGATTCAAAGACTCTGCGGGCCGGAGCGTTGGTGTCCATTCGCTCGACATGTCCTAGCCATCTCAGACGTCCAATACGCAGTTTTTTTAAAAGGTCGATGTCGCTGTACAGCTCGTATAGTTCGTGATTGAATCCTGTCCTCCAAAACTCGTCAACGCCAACGTGACCGAAAATCTTACGAAGAATTTTTCTCTCGAAGCGACCTAGGATACCTAAAAGAGGATGAAGCTCTTTTAATAAAGTCCATGTTTCAGCGCCGTAAAGCAGGACTGGGATGATCAAGGTCTTATATAGAGTCTCCTTAGTTGTTCGAGAGAGGGCTTTACTGTTGAATTGCCTTATAAGCCCAAAAAACAGCGATTGGCAAGAGCTATTCTTCGATTGATTTCTGCGCTGATCTTGTTTGTAGAATTTATAGCAGAGCCAAGGTAGACAAAGTCCCTTACTACCTCGAAGTTATAGCTGCCCACTGTGACATTTTGTAAAATTCGTCGGTGTTGGCTGTCCCTTCATGTTGACAGCATATACTTGGTTTTGCCCTCGTTTATCGCTAAACCCATTTTGACCACTTCTGCCTCAATGCTTGCAAACGCACCGGTGACAGCCCGCTGAGTTCTTCCGATAATATCGTCGGCGTATGCAAGCAGTTGTACGGACTTGTAATAGATTGTGCTTCCGGTGTTGGCTTGTGAGTTCCGCACAATCCATTCAAGTACAATATTAAAGAAGTCACATGACAGCGCGTCACCCTGTCTAAAACCTTTTTTGACATCAAAGCTCTCGGTCAGGTCATTACCGAACTTGATGGAGCAGCGAGCGTTCTCCATCGTCAGCCTGCACAGACGGACAAGTTTGGCAGGGATGTCAAAACTAGACATGGCTCTATAAAGCTCTTCTCTATAGATGCTGTCATAGGCGGCCTTGAAATCGATAAAGGGGTGGTGAGTATCGATTTGGAAATCTTGGGTTTTCTCCAGGATCTGCCGAAGTGTGAAGATTTGATCGATGGTGGACTTTCCTGGCCTGAAACCGCACTGATAGGGTCCAATCAGGCTGTTGATAAAAGGTTTCAGGCGTTCACATTGAGGATCATGTCCCTTACTTCCGCCAACCTGGCTGATGAGACGGGCCTCGCAGATTCCTTTCCAGTTATTGTCGAGATTAAATATATCGGAACACATTCACCAACCAGGCTGTTCTTTGGCTCCACTAAAACTTTTCCCACGATGTAGTTTGGAGAATTCCTTCCTGAATCCGGCTCCAATAGGTAGAATCGGTGGCTCCCAGAATCACCCTCTAGTTTTGTCCAAATGATAGTCTCGGAAGATAGTGGTAAGACTTCATCCTTGCTGAGTATTGTCCAGAAAAGATCTTGTATGCGATGTTGAGGAGACTGATGCCTCTATAATTGACGCAGTTGATGGGGTCTCCTCACCAATATCACCTAAAACCAGTGCGTTTAAAGCATTTTTTTTTTTTTTAAATGTGTACTAACGCCTAAGCATATGCCGTTTTTAATGCAGCTATGTAATTGAAACTAACACCATCCTCTTAGGTATGAATGACTTTATTCCTAACAGAATAAAGAGCATCAAACCTAAGGCAAACTCGTGGTTTGATAAGAGCTGCAAAGAGGCTATCAGGTTAAAAGAGGTAAGGTTTCGGTTTTATAAAGTCAACAAATCTGAGGAAAACCGAAAAAAGTTTAAACAAGACAAAAATGACTGCAATATTCACATTCGACGTGTAAAATTCCTAGATGACCAAAAATTGAGGCAAAAGATTCTACAATGTCCCAAAGGCAGTAAACATTATTGGTCTTTCGTCAAAAATATAAAAAATTCTGTCTCCTCTGCCATCCCAATGCTCATTTACAATGACATTCCAGCTGTCAGCTCCTTAGACGAAGCTAATCTGCTTGCAGCTCACTTTGCAGCGAACTCCACCCTGCCAGATAGTGCTTTGTCTCCACCTGTACTTGAGAGCGTCGAATTTTCCATGGGACAAGTCCACTTTCGCACTCGTACAGTTGCAAGAGTACTCAAAGGTCTTAACATACACAAATCCGCTGGCCCAGATGGTATCCCCCCATAGTTCTGAAGAGGTATTCTTCCACGCTGTCAAAACCTCTGCGTAAGCTTTTCTGTCTATCCTACCCTTCTGGGCTCTTTCCGAGTAGATGGAAAACAGCATTTGTCTAGCCCCTCCCTAAAAAAGGTGAATCTTCCTCCACGTCCAATTACCGACACATTGCACTTACGTCCCTTCTTTCCAAGGTGGAAACGCTGATAAATCGTCAGCTTATGAAATATATTGATTCAGGAAAACTCCTCAATGACCGGCAGTATGGTTTTTGTAGCAAGAGGTCCACTTGTGATTTGATGGCATATCTCACCGATGAGTGGAACCAATCTCTCCATCACTTCGGCGAAACAAGGGTGGTTGTGCTGGATATTTCTAAGGCAATTGACAGAGTTTGGCAACAGGCTCTTTTGTTGAAAATGCGTGCATATGGCATCGATGAGTCTCTTCTTTAATGGATTAGAAATTACCTTTCGGACCGTTCAATACAAGTTGTCTTGGATGGTTTCAAGTCTGCAATTCACCATAAAAATGCTGGTGTTCCCCAGTGCTCCGGTTAGTCTCCGACTCTCTTTCTTATTTTTATAAATGAGCTCTTGTCTGCTACTTCTTATCCAATCCATTCTTTCGCTGATGATAGTACTCTCAATTTTTCATATTCGTTCCCTAACTCACGTCCCTGCTCTTCGGTCGTAGAAGAGGAACGTTAACATATGTTAAACACATTTAATTCCGACCTGGACATCATAACCAAATGGGGTTCAACCAATAGAGTGGAATTTAATGCATCCAAAACACAATGAATTCTTCTGTCTATCAAGCGAAACCAAGACACCCAACCATTATCCATGAATGGTACTTGCACCGCGGAATCCAAAAAACTTGCCATTCTCGGTATGTATATCAATAACCATCTTCGATGGAACGATCATATATTCGAGGTCGCCTAAAATGCTGCAAAATGTCTAGGATTCCTTAAGCGGTGCAAGAAATATTTTACCCCGTCTGATCTGGCCTCCATCTATAAGGCATTCATCCACCCAAAGCTGGAATATAACGCCCACATCTGGTCTGGTGCACCCAAGACCGTTCTGCACATTCTAGATAGGGTATAGAACCGCGCGTTAAAACTTATAGGTGATAGAGACATTGTGAACTCCATAGGCTCACTTGAACATTGTAGAAATGTCTCATGTCTTTCCCTATTTTATCGCTTCTTTTAAAAAAAAATGCTCCACGCATTAGCCAGTTGCACTCCTCCCCTTCAAAACTTCACCCCCAATACGCGTCATGCTTCTAATGCACATCAGTTCACCCTCAATCCCAACTTCGGACGTACTGTCAAATATAGGGATTCCTTCAGAAGCCGAACAACACATTTGTGGAACGAACTACTAGCCTCTGTATTTCCAAATCATTACAACCTACAAACATTTAAAGCCAACGCAAGCCGGCATCTCCTTCGTTCCTCTCTCCCCTTTTCCTACCCGCCCGTGCCCTGAGCATCAGTATAAGGGTATTAGTACTACCTTAGACGCGCGCGTATTATAAAAATAAAAAAAAAATAAAAAGACCTAAATTGGAAATGAAGATAAGAAATTAGAAAGAGGTATATTTACAGGCGATGTAGTCTTCAACTTCCGGTTCAAAACTCCATAGGTGGCACCCAAACTAGTGGGACAAAAGCAAATATTTTCATTCGTTTTTGATTCACAGTATATTTTTCAACTACAATCATTTTTTGTTGTGTAGCTGGCAACGAACATAAATCAATAATCGAATACGTTACCAATACACCATGCCATCCATGCGTATTCTGGCCATCGGTACCCCACATAGAAGTGCTTCCTGATAGAATGGCACTCCTTCTGATGTGATTTTATAAAAGCGAAAATAGCAATGATTTTATCATACCCAGCAAAATCCAATTTTCTACAGAAGTATAGAGGCGAACAGACAACAGTTGAAGATCACGTCCGTTGGAGAAGAAATTGTCAGATAAATACATACATTCTTGTTTGCCAAGCTCCATGAATTTATAAGATATTATATCTTAATGTGTGCGCATATAAATAATAAATAAATACCAAATACTACATGATCTAAGACCCATAGGGCTACAGAGGATCCAAGCAACTGAATACAGTCTGTGCATAGTTGGGCAAAAACGTTTGCATCTTAGTTACTATCAGGTGTTTGGTATCTAAGAGCATTTATACTCGATGTCTACTCTGTCTTGGACAATGGACTATATTGTCCAAGGCAGAAACCAGTCTATAGTGCAGTGGTTAAAAAATGAGATGCTAATACGTTTTTCTTCTCAACAGGCAAATACTCTACCCACAGCACCTTCTTCTTCCTTTTATCAGCGAGGCTATGATCCGAAAACAAGGGATCACAACCCTCCCACTTCACCGCATTTCTACTGATCCGCCTGTGGGGTTCGCCTCTCTCTACCCACTCTACCCACAGCACCATTGCCATCTAAATATTGGACATAACAACCCTAACCCAATGAAGCTTGTATCGATTTTCGCGTTGCGCTGACTATTGATAAAGTTAGTTTTTGATACCTGAACGACCTGCTGATCTAAATATCTTCAAAAATCTAAAGATGACCTTTTTCCACAGCCTGGTAAGGAACACCAGTTTGGTCGTTCTCTACGTGCTAGAAATATCGTCTGTTCAAGTGAATGTGTAGGGATTTATGTACATATACAATGTTATCTTTACCATTTTCATAGCTCTCGTGTGAGATGCATTCTACCAGCTCTGTAGATACAATAGAAAAAATAGCTGAGACACTAATCAGCATGTTCCGGATCAGAGCTTTGAATGCCTGTGTCAATGATTGCTATTGGTCCTGTAGGTCTAGAAAGCAGCCTTGAAATTTCATAACAATGAATGCGTAAACTCCTGTCAAACTCTTCTAACTTCTCGAAAAGCATGTGCTTAAATCACACCTTAGAATGCAGAAGCTATGCATATCGCCTTTGCAGTTCAAAAACCTGCGCATAATCCATCCAGCAGTACCATGGCAATAATTTATACATCTAAACCTTCCCAATATAAAAATTTATGAGATTCTTCCTGCTCTACGATGTATTATGGAAAATATTTACCATCTGTTCTCCAAAGTATCTGTCCAAGACGACAGACCCCAGTAGTTTCTCAGGCCATCACTTTCTAGAGAAAAATATCGATTTACATGCAACCATCCAACTCCGAGCAGAGGTAGGATGCGTAAATCTCTAAATGGAACCGAATCCGTGTGTGCTTAATCCATTTCCATATTTATCTCTCGCCATTGTCAGTCACCAGCAGGCAGCGTCTTGAATGTTCCTTTACACTGGAAACTGGAGTCTAGGAGGGAATCACTTGGCAACATCCAAACGGAAGCATTAAATTAGAGATACACAACCAGCGATGGGTTGACCGTTGTGTGTGTTGTATCTAATTTACTACGAAGAAATATGCTCCACTGGAGTATCTCTAACCTCTTTGTCGTGCTGCATCGAAGAAGAGTTCTCCACTAGCCAGTGGTGGTGGTAGGTTGTTTATTGCCAAAGGTGAATGTATAAAATTTGCCAATGACGGCGGCAGCAGTTGTTCTACGCTGCTGCTGCTGTTGCTTTAAATTGTGAAGTGTTTTGCATTTAAATCGTCGTTTAGGGTTGCACTTTGATTTCCTTTGTTCGAAGAGCACGGATGTCTTATACACGCGAGGCTTTGTTTGGTAATAAAAACATCAACCATCTAAGCAAACCATCTGCGAGTAGAGGAAGTGGGTGGCACGACATGTGATTAATTGAGACTCTTTTACTGATGTGTTTATTGCTAGAGTCGTTTTGTTAACCTAAACTAATGGTCTTTCGTATTTTGTTTCTTTTTAGCTCGATGATGCTGCTTTGCAAGTTTACAAGGATGGAGACTATGGAGCTTATCTTGATTTGGAATCCTCCTTAGCTGAACAATCCGAAGAAATTGAAGGGCTCAATACAAAGTAAGTTACGTTTTAAATAGTTGCATAGTGCGGTAGGTTCTAAGAGTTGTCAAGGGGTTGCCAGCTCTCAATATTTACCTTTTGACAAAATTACTTAACTCCTTCATTATAACAAATGACAGGATTTGTGTTTGAATTAAGTAGAAATAGAAATGTCTATTTGTTGCAAACGGCAGTCAGTTAATTATTTTTGGTTAAATTCGAGGAATTTGTGAGGTCTTAACATTCCAGATAGCCTTGAGAAAATAATAAGTGATAAAATTAATCGCAAGTGATTACTCACAGTTAAATGTCACACTGTCACTTTTTGAGAATTAACTTTTCATTTAGCTACATATATACCAACACAAATGATGAACTACGCTTTTATCTTTGTTAATTGTTGAATTATGCTTGAAAGACTGGTTGCCAAATGAGATATAGCAGATGAGGACATACATAAATCCTATGAGCAATTAATATTAACACAAACAAAGTCACTCCTGGAAACTTGTGCCATCACCAGGAAGCTATAAGGTAAGTAAGGACCGAGAGAATTATTTGGAAAGATAGGGAATCCCTTTCTCCGAAAAGCTCAAACTGAGCATCTCGTTCCGCCGCCCTGATCATTGTAGCGTTTTTCAGGCGGAAATCATGGCGATTAAGGAAGCCCTGTCTTGGCTGAAACGTAATGTATTATCTGTCAGCGATATTAGCATTTTCACTGACAGTCAAGTGGCTATCAAGTGCCTGGAATCGTGCTCTTTTACTTCAAAGATCGTCTTAGACTGCCGTTTGTCTCGTACAGAGATGACAGAGCAGTTCAATATTCACCTATGCTGGGTGCCAGGTTACAGAGATATTCCAGGAAACTGTAGGGCGGACGAACTCGCCAGACAGGGTACTACTCTAAGGATTCTGCCAGATAAGCAAGCCCTTGGTATGCCTCTCGCTACATGTAAGCATCTACTGAAGCTGAACGCTATTACCAAGACCAACCTTAGGTAGGATATTGGCTCAACGTGTCACATTTCGAGGCAGATCTAGCCTAAGCTGGACCAGAAACCTAGTGGCGAGTTGGTTAAACTAAAGCGATTACCGGACACTGTCTAATCGGCCAATATGCCAAAAGACTTGGCCTCTTTTCCAATGACTTCTGCAGGAGCTGTAGGGACGAGGAGGAGGAGGAAACCATTCTTC
Source organism: Brachypalpus laphriformis (assembly GCA_945910035.1). Taxonomy (NCBI): domain Eukaryota; kingdom Metazoa; phylum Arthropoda; class Insecta; order Diptera; family Syrphidae; genus Brachypalpus; species Brachypalpus laphriformis. Next base: position 63,090,865 of record OX246756.1, read on the forward strand.
ACTTCCTTCACTTCCATTGCGTACGTACAACTCCCTCTGTGGCACTGGACATTCTGTTTCATCTGATAGCCCTCGATATTTTTAGCAAGCAAATGGCAGCGAATGCAGCCGTTCACCTTAAAGCTACCCAACAGTGGTCAAGAAAAGAATTTGGCCACGCTTCCATTCTGAATAAATTCAAAATCTCTCCCGAAAACACGGACTACACCATCCTTTCTTTTCTGCATTGTGCTTTTAAGGCAAGATGGTCCCTGAATTGTTGGCGCACTTGGGGAACCCTGAGCCTGTCAGTGTTGAACCTGGTAATGTTGAGCAAGTTTAAGCGGTTGCTGTTGACGGATGCAGTACGAAGGAAAGGGATCTTTAAATCTCCCTGTAACAATGTTGTACGCCTTGTCTCACATATCTCCATCAAGTTGGTCGTAGAGGTTCTTAAAATACAATCGCTATCTTTAGCCGAGTTCGTGCTTCTCGATGTATGTATTTCCCGTAGCTATAGGGTGTTTTCGGCAGGGTAAAAAGGACCGGATTATGTATGTGTGTGTGCATATGTATGGATGGTTGAGGCACAGGGAAAGTTCTAAAACAGTGGTAGTTTGTTGCTTTTAATTGCCAAAAATCAAGCAAACATTTGTAAAAGTATCTTTCAAAGATTTCTATCAAAGAAAAAACTTCCCACCTATTATTGGAGATAAAGTGTTTTAAAGTGACAAACTACTTTAGGTTAGGTTAGATAAGTGGGCTGGCAGGGGGGGATGCTCTCTGCCACATTCAGGTCAGCGTTGACCAATTGTGATACCCATGGGGGAAAAAGTGATCCCTTACCAAATGAAACTACAAATTTAGCTCAGTCACTTACTTCATTTCCGCATACAAACCAGCCTGATGATTTCATGAGCATCAAGTTCAGCATGAGGTTCCAAGTTCGAATCCCAAAAAACACCAAAACGTTTTTTCACGGTCCCACCTCTCGCGAGCGTCTGACAAACATCCGAGAGTATTGTTGTCACGAAAAAGCTTCTCAAATCGCCGTTCGGATCTGGCATTAAACTGTATGTCCCTTCCATTTATGTGAAAAATATAACGCGCACAACATGAGTGGTTGGAAGAAGCTAGGCTCTGGCACATTAAAGAGCTGTTGCGCCAAATATATATATACTATATATAAGTTCAGCATCTTTCCTTTTGAAACGCCGGAGACCTCCTCGAGATCCTGGAAGAAATATTTACGAAGGAACTTTTTCCTGGAGTGTTGAAGACTCGGACAGTGGCACAGGAAGTGGGTAGTGTCCTCAAAAACTTCCTCGTTACCACAGCCTCTACAGAGTTCCTCCACCGTCAAGCGTAGTTTCTTCATGTGGTACCGCAGAGTGTTGTGCCCCGTGATGATGCCCACGAGGATGGAAAGAGATTTCTTATCTTTTCGAGTAATTTTCTCGATCCTTGCTTTGTCGAAGGATGGCCATAGCTTCCTGGTGATGGCACAAGTTTCCATATAATTTCATCTTGTGTTCGCCTCTTTAATGACTTTATTCTCTGCATCGAGCTGGAGTGTGCAAGACGGGATACACACAGGGGGGTCAACTTGTTCTGGTAGGGCTGCTAAGCTAATTCTCGCCAGCTCGACAGCTTTCTCATTGCCTGGGATATCCTCGTGTCCAGGGACCCAACAGAGCGATACCTTGTTCTGTGTTCCAAGAAACCTGAGCTCTTCTCGACAACACTTCACAAGCTTCGATTTAATTTCTATGGCAGCAATCGCTTTTATAGCTGCCTGGCTGTCGGTAAAGATAGTGATACCTTCTGGCGGTATTGCCCTTACCGCACACTCACGGGCGGCTGTTGCCACTGCTAAGACCTCTGCTTGGAAAACGCTGGTATGGTCTGGAAGTCGTATTGGTTTCGATATACCTAGGGGGTCGGAGAAGATGCCTGATCGTACACCAGTGCTCATTTTTGAGCCATCTGTGTAGATAGCTATAGACGCAGCATTGGGTATATGATCGCTTTTCCATTCTTCCCTGCTAGGGTAGGCGGCAGAGAAAGGCCTTACAAAGTCTAATAATGGCGCCATGTAATCCGCTATGGGCATGAGGCCAAAGTTATCAAGTAGAATCATCGAGTGACCTATTCTATTTGGTTTCCAGTTTGCTGACTGACTAATTCTCACAGCATTAATAGCCGCTAATGTGCGTATAAAGATGTCTAGCGGTTGGGGTTGTCCTCATTGCACTGGTATTCCCAATGCACACTAGTCTTTGAACTTTGGTGATTGTCTTTAAGTTGGTGGATCTGTTGACAGCTGGCCACCATACTAGATAGTCGTATGTCAGTATGGGTCTAACTATAGCCGTATACAACCATAGTATGATTTTGGGGGAGGGTCCCTAGGTTCTACCAAAAATTCTACTAGATGAGTAAAAGGCTATTTTTGCTTTCTTAATTCTTTCCTCTATATTTAATCTCCAATTGAGCTTTTTGTCCAGTATAGGGCCCAGGTATTTTGCGCTTTCGGACAATTTGAGTGGGATACCATCAACAGAAGGAGTTCCAAGCTCTGGTATTTTCCTCTTATTCGTAAAGAGTACGAGTTCAGTTTTTTGGGGATTAACCTTAAGACCGCAGTTCCTGGCCCATATGCTAAGAGTATTTAGGGCTCCGTCAAGTTGTTCGCTAAGGCTAGGCTGGAATTTACCTGTTGTAAGCAGCACAACGTCATCCGCGTAAGCTGTAGCTCTGACACCACTGTACCTTAGTTGTAGTAGTACCTCGTTAAGAACAATGACCCAAAGCAGTAAGGAGAATATACCGCCCTGGGGGGTACCCTTAGAGGCGTATGCTTCGAGCTTTGAACCCTTTAGTTCGGTGGTTATACCATTTGTCTTTCCTCGAGCATGCTGACAATCCAATTAATTAGATTGATGTCGATGTCTAGGTTTCTTAGGGTTATTTTAACCGCTTCGGTATTTACATTATTGAAGGCTTCTTCAATGTCCAAAAATGCAGCTAGTGTGAACTCTTTATGTTTAAGAGATTTTTCTATAGAGCCGACAACATGATGTAGGGCAGTTTTCACACATTTATAAGCATACATACATAAGTATGCGTATTCTACTACGTATGTAAATGTCAAGCAATCTTTCAAATGTTTTCAGGATAAAATAGGTAAGGCTTATTGGCCTGAAGTTCTTTGCATTGGTATGACTAGCCTTGCCCACCTTTACGTCTCTCCATGTTCTTGGTATGTGACATTGTTTAAGACTACTGGCAAATAGCTCTTTGAGTACTGGGATAATAATTGGTGTAGTTTTTTGCAGCATGATCGGTAAATTTTCTTAAAAATCATAGATGCTACATCTAAGTAGCAATTTATCGTTGTATCGAAGTATCCTTACAATTTGATTGAGCAGGGTTAGGATGAACAGAGAGAGTACCACACAATCCGTTCCACAGGAATTGTATCTTTTCTTTATGTTTTCAATTAATTTCACTTGATCCTAGACAGAAGTCGAAAGTAAACAACTGAGTAGACCAACATTTCTATTTATTTATCAACATTCACTTAAGAACCCATGAAATGCAAAGTTTGTGTAAGAAAATATCAATGTGGCTTTCGCGAACGAAAGCTGACGTCAGTGCTTACCGGTGCATGGCAATGCACTCTAATTTAAACAATAGCCACAAAATGTGATTTAAATTGAGTAAAACCCAGTATATACGAGCAACACATGTCAGTAAAGTGACGTTCATTCTACGTGTTGGAGTCGCAATTACAACACACAAAATGTATCTCAATGCTGACGTACTGAAAGTGATATACACTTTAATTTCATCAGAAGATCTCATTCGCATTGTGTACACTCACTTTATAACCACCTGGCTCTAGACTCGAATCTGTTATACCTCTGTGGGATGGTATCGCTCTGTGGGTGTACGTGAATTTTGCGAAATTTCCCATATTTTGTTCATAATTTTCTGCTAAATTATGCACTTTCAAAAAAAAAAAAAAGAAGAAGAAGCGACGACTACCTGCGTGCTGATATCATATTTCCAGATGACAGGTTGCCTGAGATGTCTTAAACGCTATAAAAGTCATAAATTTCGATAACAGCGATGCTAAAAACTTCATGAATAATGTAGCGGAGTTCAAAATACACGCATCTAATTAAGATTATGATAGTTCGTTGAACTTGGAGATACATCGTTTTTTTTTTATTGCAACCCTTAGGCAGTGAGATTGATTTCCATGCATCACCGACCGATTGGCGAACCAGTGAGGAATAGATACAAAAAAAAAAGGCAATCGGACGGTGTGCTCTACTTTTTCGTTTCACGGTTACTGGTTCCATGGACTTCGTGTCAAAATTTAATTTATTCAAAAAATTCAAAACAGAGAAGAAAGACAGAAACATAAATGCATGACAATGATGTATGTTAATCGGTCATTTTAACGGTTTTAAGTTGTAATGCTCATTTGAATATGTTTAGCATATTCTTCCAGATGATTGGGTTTTTCTTGTGGACAGACCTAAGCGCTATTAGTTTCCGATAGTGTTAGGCACATTATTGTTGTTTTTGTTTTTAAGTTGATTTTCTTCTGCTCGAGTAGAAGAACTAGGTGTTTTAGGAAACATTTGGCTTTTGAAAATGTCACAAAAATGGGTCACGGGCGACAACTGCAGTGATAGAAAAGTTATCAGAGTACTGAAACACTAGCTAAGGAGAAGTGATAGCACTGAACAATTAAGGAGATAAGCGGTTAAGACTTACAGCGATTGAAGGCATAAAAGACATAAAAGGCCCAGGAGAGAGGACTGGGCGATGGCAAAAGACATCTGCACGAATCAAAGGCTAAGTTGGGCTCTGAACACCTTCCAGCCATTTAAAGCACCGGAAGCGGATGGAATATTCCCTGCCCTACTACAACAAGGGCAGGAAATCATGATGCCGCACGTCCTAGGACTATTGAGAAGCAGCGTTGCACTTGGGCATATACCAAGAATAGGGAGAAGGGCAAAGGTCATATTCATTCCGAAAGTGGGAAAAAAAGACACCACTTCACCAAAATCCTTTAGACCCATCAGCCTGACCTCATTCAAGCTAAAGACGCTAGAAAACATGATAGATAATCACCAAAGAATGACTGTGTAGGAAAGAATACCTCTCCACCACAATCAACATGCCTACAGAGCAGGAAGATCCACCGAAACTGCGCTCTACCAGCTGACTAGTTGGGTTCAGGATGCACTGGAGAGCAAGGAAACAGCAGTATGCGCATTTCTAGACATCGAGGGAGCCTTCGATAACACCTCCCTTGAAGCAGTTAGGAGGGGTCTCGAAATAAAAAGAGTAAATCACACCACAAGTAACTGGATGTGTGATATGTTAAGAACTAGGACTGCTGAGATAGAGGTGGGACAAAAAACCATCACAATAAACACCTCTAGAGGCTGCCCACAAGGCCCATTGATGTTGAGCCTAGTAGCAGATGAACTACTGCACAAACTGACAGATGCCGGCATTACGTGCCAGGGGTACGCCGACGACATAGTCATTGTCGCAAGAGCGAAATTTGAAGAAACGCCATGCGAAATCATTCAAAGGGGTCTACGAATCACACAGAAGTGGTGTAAAACGGTAGGACTTAGAGTGAATCCTACCAAAACCACTCTGATACCCTTCACCAAGAAAAGACAGCTAAAGCGTATGCAACCTATCCTGTTGGAAGGGATCAGGGTTGATCCACAAAAATAAGTCAGGTATCTAGGTCTAACACTAGACAGCAAACGCCTCTGGAGAGAACATGTTGAAATTAAGGTAACCAAAGCCACCAGAGCACTTATGATGTGCAGGAACATTTCAGGAAAAACCTGGGGTTGCAGCCCAGCCACACTGAGATGGATGTATCTGATGATAGTAAAACCCATCATCACATACGGGGCAATGGCATAGGTTAACAGAACTAGACTAACCACGATGAGGAAATCCCTTAACAAAGTGCAAAGATTAGCCTGCATATGTATAACAGGAGCATGCGAACCTGTCCTACAGCAGCACTAGAAGTGATCGTAGGTATACCTCCGCTACACATAGTGCTAGAGCGGAGTCGCCAAGGAGACCATATAGAGAATCAGCAAAAAGGGTATAGGGAAAGGAACATGCATCGCAAATAAAGAGCGAGTAACCTTATCCAAATCAGTGCCGCTTCTGGATTGGCCCAGAGATGATATGGTTAAGAAATACTGCTTTGAAAGGAAATTTGACTCAAAGCTGAGCAACAAAAGAGACTGGAGCACCGAATCCGATAAGTACCAACTAAAACTACACACAATTAAATGGTACACAGATGGATAGAAAACATCTACTGGCACTGGGGCATGAGTGTGTGGGCCCAGGACTAGATACTCAGAATCACTGGGAATAATCCTCAGTATATTTCGAGAAGAAGTTCACGGGATCGAAAGATGCGCGCGATTCAACCTAGACAGGAAATATCGAGGGCAGGACATCGCAATACTGTCAGACAGCCAAGCCGCTATAAAAGCACTGACCTCACACGAGATCAGATCCAAACTGATATGGGAATGTCTCACCAGGATCAACAAACTGGGAGAAACAAACAAAGTAACTCTTTACTGGGTACCACGACATAGCAAGAAACCGATCAGATACGCCGTTCCATGGACCAGAACCTTTTTGTGGGATAGAACCCCACAAAATATGGGAAGATTGAGGGAAAGAGGAAGAGAACAATTGGGTTAAGCATTGGGACGATATCCCCCAACTAAGACAGGCAAAGAACTTCTGGGGAAATACAACCAGAAAAGAAGCAGAGCCTGCGTAAGAGTTAATAAGAATCGACTTCGCATCTTGGCGGGCATGTTAATGGGTCACTGCAGACTTAAGGAGCACCGTAGGAAACTGGGAATAGAGGGAGATGGACACTGCAGATTCTGCAGGGACTTCGCAGAAACACCAGCGCACCTTCTTATGGAAGGCGAAGCACTGATCCACAAAAGAAAGAATCACATAGGTGCCTACCTCCTATCAGAAATGGATTTACGTTCGCTGGATCCACAGAAAATACTCCGGTTTGCTGTAGCAGCTGGACTTGAGGAAGTGCTCTAGAACGATTATATCATCGGCTAGAGCCGTAGTATGGGGGGGCACAATAGATCTTCTATTGATCGCATTGCACTTGCACCTCACTATCATATACATCTACCTCTACAACAGCGATTGAATCACTCTTAAGATAATAGTTTTTATTTTGCTTATATTTCACTCTGTTTTTTGAACGTAATAAACAATTTTTATTTGTGATTAATGTAACCTTTCATTTGCGATTAGAAATGAATGAAAATAAATCAGCGGGAATTGATGGCATTAGAGCGCGCGATATGAAAAACAATGCAATTGTTTTTGCTCCGATAATCTCAAGGCTCATAAATCTTAGCTTAAATCAATCTAAAGTTCCTCAAATACTTAAGACTGCAGTAGTACGCCCTATCTATAAAGGAGGAATCAAGAGCTTGCTAACCAATTATAGACCGATATCAATATTGCCGGCTATTGAGAAGTGTATGGAAAAGTAGTAAAAAGGCGGCTCCAAAAATTTGTGGAAAACCATTCCCTTATCCACAAAAACCCGTTTGGCTTTCAAAAAAACAAAAGTACGTGAAAACGTATGGGAGAATTTGCGGATGTCATCAGTGGTAGCTTGAATAAAAACTACCATGCACTAGTTTTATTCATGGATTTCAGTACCTAAGGCATTTAATACGCTAAACCATAAAAAGCTAATAACAGCGTTAAATCGATTAGGCATCCGAGGCATACTGGCAGACTGGCTGTACGACTATCTAAATGAAAGGTCGTTTCGAGTGAAGGTGGGAGACAGTTTCAGCAATGATACACCAGGTCTATTCGGAGTACCACAGGGATCGAAACTGCGACAATTATTGTTCATCCTTTTTACCAACGAGCTATTTCGAGTTTTCAAAAACAGCACCCCTTTTGCATTCACAGATGACACGGCTCTATTCATTCAACATAAGTGTCTCGATACTGCTACGAGAATAATGCAAAAGTTTGATAAAGCTGTTGAATGGTATCACGACAATGGACTAATGTTGAACCCCTCCAAAACCAAGATGATGCATATTCGGGGGCCGCATCATAGATCAACTCAACAGAGGATTAGTTTTTGTAGCAGTGTCTGTCAAAATGCGCTTTCGAAGCAAATCATCGAAGTTGCCGAAAGTTATAAATATTATACCTAGGGGTCACCATCGACAGGCATTACATTTGGGACAAGCACATCGGCAAACTACGCTCAGAATTCAAAAAGGCACTGTTCGCATTATACCATCTGGGATATTATTCAACGCGTCAGGTCCAGAAGCAAGTTTACTATGCACTAGTCGAATCAAAATTGAGGTACGGGATACTCGCTTGGGGCAACGCATCAAATTCACATATCAACAAGCTGCAAAAACTTCAAAACACCATTCTGAAAAAGATCAACATAAGACATCCATCTTTCAAGGTATTGACAGTGAAACAAATATTCAAGTTGACACTGTGCCTAGAACATTATGATGACATCCGATTTAAAAGACCTGTGGGTGTTCATCACAACCCGCAACCATTGGCAACGCGACGCCTCATGTTTTTCTCATCGGCTTGCAGCTCAGTTTTGGCATCGACGATTTTCCGGTCAAGATCTTTCCTGGATGGTGACAACGAGGAAATCTCTCTCTTCCTTACTTGCAACTCCCGACGACTGGACGTGTTTTTTGGCAGTGCTGCGACTCTGAGCACTCGACTCGACGTAAATCAACCTAACCTAATAATCTAAGTTTGTAATTTAAAATATCTACCTACCCCTTTCTAATTTGTGAATTTTCCTCCTTTTTATTGTTAAATAAATTATATAATTATTTCATCTTGGACGTGATTGGTTTGTTGAGAATCTGGCTTTCATATAACAGAAATCGGACGTTTCCCATATTGGCTATTTTCATCAAACCTACATCAGACATCTAAAGACCCATCGACCATCAATACAATACGAGAAGATGACTAAACATATAAAAGATTCGACAATGAAGAATCCGAGGGCTTGGCAATGTTGGTTATGGGTATTAGCCCGGGCCTTCGTTGGAATCAGCAGATTATACATGCTACAAAAGTTATCGCTAGAGGCCTTGGATTCCTCAAAATAAATATGATCTGTGAAGCTTACACTCCTTAACTTGAATATCGCATATTTAAGTGGAGGCTACCAGCACGTATCAAGCTTTTAGATTGATCTGTGATCAGTCTATTACCTACCAAATTCTCTACTCTTACATCAACGACAAACTCGCCAAGCAGGGCACTTGTCTACCGATCTCGTCGAGCAATGCGAATATCAGCATGCCACTCGCTATAGTGAAACTACTACTTAAGCTCAACAGCATTAGCACGACCAATCGCAGGTGGACCAGCGCCACTACGTGCATCATTACTAAACAGATCTGGCCTAAGCTGGATCAGAAATGCTCCAACTGCCTTATTGGGCTAAAAGGTCCCTCATCGCAACTAGAGTAGGTGTCATTCGTTTATCCCTTTACTACCAAAATGTAAGGGGACTCCGCACAAAAACGAGAAATTTATTATTATTATCTCATGCATCGATCCATGATGTGATTGCGCTGACAAAGACTTGGCTTAATTTTAGCTTTCTAAACACGGAATTATTCTCCTCAGTCTTTGAGGTATATCGTAAAGACAGATATTTAGATATTGAGCATCTAAGGGGTGGTGAAGTCCTAATTGCTGTTCGAAACTCTTTGCAAAGTTGCATTTTTCCAATTCCTAATACAGACTCGCTGGACGTTATTTGTGTGAAATTAAATTTAGGATATAGGTTCATTATAATTATTAACATTTATTTTCCTCCTGAAAGCTCGATCGAGGTATATAAACATGCCATAAATTATGTATCGGAAAATTGTAATCCTCTCGACGACATTTTATTGGTGGGTGACTTTAATCTACCCAACTACCCAAAGTGGACCCTTTCTGACGACGAACTTAGTTTTGTGGTGGCTCATGTGTAATGTCTTGTGGATTACTGCAACTAAGCAATATAGAAAACTTTCTTGACAAACAACTTGACCTGGTTTTTTATAAAAATTCTAGCAGTTGTATTGTGGAACCTAGTTCCACCACGTTGAGTACTATTGACACGTATCATCCTCCACTTCACGTTATTCTTTCTCATGACGACGTGGTTCATGATACTTTTGAAAATTTTACTCTTGAATTTGATTTTAAGAAATCAGACTTTAATTTACTGAAAGAACTAATATCTAGCATTGACTTTGTGGGAATTTTCAGAACAAGCGATTATAACCAGTTTGCTATCCTCTATAGAGACTTTCAAATCTTATCGAAAAATCTATATGATAGTTACATTAATAAAATGCGTGGCTCACTTCTTTACGATCCCAAAGTTTTCTGGAAATTTGTAAACAGTAAGAAAAAAACGGATGGTTATCCTGCCAATATGTCTTACTTAAGCGAATCAAGCAGCAGCCCTCTTGTAATCTGCAATATGTTCTCTTCATTCTTTGGTCTATCTTTCTGTTCTGACAACTATTCACCTACCCAAAGTAATCTGCAATATGTTCTCTTCATTCTTTGGTCTATCTTTCTGTTCTAACAACTATTCACCTACCCAAAGTAATTTTGCCCACCTTGAAAGTTTCTCTAGCAGCTCAATGGGCCAGATTTCAATAATTGATGAAGATGTGAGAGAGCATTTAGCTTTACTTAGCAACGACACTACCTGTGGCCCTGATGGAATTCCTCCGATTGTGCTAAAATATTGTTGCAATGCCTTGGCAAGACCCTTAGCCATGCTATTTCGGGCATCATTAAATCAGAGCATTTTTCCTAAAATTTTAAAAAACTCTTTTATCATTCCATTACACAAAAAGGGAAATCGAGGTGAAATTTCTAATTATAGACCTATTGCCAAGCTATCATGTGTGCCAAAACTGTTCGAGGCTATAGTTTGTAAAGGTTTTTATTTTGCTTGCAAACCATTTCAATCAACCAAGCAGCATGGGTTCATGAATAGAAGATCCACTGTTACTAACCTGTTGGAATTTATTTCTTTTACAAACAAAGTTGTCGAAGAGGGTGGTCAAGTCGACTGTATTTATACAGATTTTAGCAAGGGCTTTGACAAACTTTCTCACAGCTTAATTCTGTTTAAAATTACGTCTTTGGGCTTTCCATATCATTTCGTTCGATGGATATGCTCTTATCTTGAAGAACGAACTTATCATGTTTTATTTCGGGGAATAACATCCGATGCAATCCCCGCTACATCCGGTGTACCCCAAGGAAGTCACTTAGGCCCTCATTTATTTATCATTGCGATCAATGACGTGGTGGCAATACTTAAGAGTACTCGAATCTTATCTATGCTGACGACATAGTCAGTCTGATTGTATAGCTATGCAGAATGATTTAAATACGTTCGCTGAATGGTGCTGTAATAACAATTTATTTTTGAACATATCTAAATGCCAGTCGATGATCTTTTCAAGAAAACGTAATTTAATAAGTCATGATTACAATCTCAATGAATCTGTACTTAACAAAGTCACATCAATATGTGATTTAGGATTACATTTTTCTCAAAATATCGACTTCTATTTTCACATTGAACAGATTGTCAATAAAGCGAATTCATTGCTTGGCTTTATAAAAAGTTTGAGTAAAGAATTCAAGTGTCCTCTTATAACATCCACGCTTTATAATACCTTTGTCCGTCCGCAGTTAGAGTATGCGTCTAACATTTGGTCTTCAATGTATGCAGTACACATCAACCGTATTGAATCGGCACAGCGTAAGTTTGTTCGATTTGCACTTCGCCATTTAAACTGGAATGACCCTGCACGTCTTCCACCATATTGCGACCACCTTCTTCTCTTAAATCGTCATTCTTTGGAGAAACGTAGGGAAGTATGTGATGAAGCATTTTTACACCAGCTGGTAAATGGTCTTATTGACTCGCCGGATCTTTTAAATGAAGTCGGTTTTAATGTAAGATGCTACAACTCCAGAAATACCGAGATTTTCCGCGTAAATTTCTACGGAACGAACTACGGTTCTAACGAACCTCTTACGCGCATGGCGAAGGAAGTGAATACTAACCGCGACAAATTTGATTACAACCATAGTAAATCAAAACTAAAACATAAGTTATACGAACGATACTAACTTCTTTGTTGTAAGTGTTTAGTGTAATGTTTGACTTATGCGTAGCACATTAATTTTTAGTTCATACTTATGTTTAGTATGAAATCTGCTTTTTGTTTACTTGTCCAGTCTTTTTGTGTAAGGTGTTAGGCTTTATAAATATTCACAATACTAACAACTAACACCACGCTAAATGATGACTGTGACAAGCTGGATATTTGTTACAAAATGCTTGCCCTTAAGCAGTACTGATAGCGTTAAATTACAGGGCACAGTACCATCGGTAAGCATGCCGTCAGGCTAAGAATTGTAGCAAATGATTTGTAAACAAGTTGCATGGACGAGGGGGAGGAGGAAACCATACTACACCTTCTTTGTATGTGCTATGCCCTGTCCGCTGGCAGAAGACTACACTTAGGAGCCTACCTCTTCGACAACTCGCAACTTGCAAGGCGAGCTAGCTAACGACAGCATCGGCAGCTTCCAGCACTTTATAATAAGCTCCCAATGGTTCCAGGGGTAGTTCTCGCTGGATGTAAAACAGTTTCGTCTGCCTCAAGACAGTATTCATATAGACCTGAGGTTCTAATACCAATGGCTTAAGATGCTCGTTCAAGAACTTAACTCATTGACGAGGTTCACTAGAGTTCTCAAGTCACATCTGTTCAACTCGGGCAGGTATTAAGCTGTACCCTCTTTCGGTCCGTCCAGCGGCCTTTTCGAATGCCGGAATGAGCTCAGTCCGTATCAGTATCTGCAGTGGTGGAGACGTGGCAGCTCAGAACCGACGAGCAGCAGCCTTAAGAAGGTTGTGTGCGAACAACCTCTGCTTTCTCATTACCCTGAATACTTGCTTGGCTAGGGACAGGCTCAACTCCAGACAGACATAACTACTGACAAGCTTAAATCCAGACAGGCTTAACTCCGGCTCCCTAAAGGCCATCAATAAGGGAACCAAGTGTGTAAACGACATTATTACCTGGCTTAAAATTAATTCACAGCTGATTACTGCAATGGTACTAAGAATAACAAAGATCTTAGTTTGAAACTGTTCCTGGGTAGTAAAAATTAGCGCAGTTCATTGGCGATATACATCATCTTTTTGAATATAATCCTCTCTTCCATGACTTCGATTTTTCTGCTGCTAACGATGTTGTCTACCTTTATTCAAGGCCGCTCTACTGAATCTGTTCTTCTGTATACCCATCACCACACATCAGGGAGATCTTTTTTTTATGCATATCCAGAAAGGATCAAAAAGGCTCCAACTGTTTTTAGAAAGGAGCAGTTTTTCGAAAATCTCCTGGCACCAAAAGTATATTGCATCTATTTCATAGTGAAACAGGATCCTAGACTTATCAGCTGCGATTGCTTTGCAGCAACGATCGCCCAGGAAATGTGTCTTTTAAATCATGTCCTTAAAGTATTTTTGTTTTGAGAAATTACTAGAGGGATCGCGAAAGGTCCCTCATGAAAATGGCCCAAGATTCATCTGGCTACAATTCGAAGCGATTGTGCTCAGTAGTCCCACAATTTGAGTGATTTGAAGCTCGAACTATTCAATGCGGCGCTATCCTTTAGACGAACCTTAAGTGACGGAAAAAATATTTGACTTACAAAAAAAAATTGTAAAGGGAAATAAAAATGCGTGAAGAATGCAACGAATCTTCACCGATGTTGCTTAGGAATAAGAAACGCGTTTCAATGCTATGGTAAGGTGATGAGCAATGCGGCTTTCGTCCTGGCAGAAGTACTGCCGGTCAGTTATTCACACACAAAATTGTGCTTGAGAAGGCCTACGACTTTGGTGTCTTCAGGAGTATTGTGGATTTGGAAAAGGCTTATAATGCGATTCCTTCAGTAAAACACTGGAATGTTCTACTGGAGTATGAGATTGATATTTACTTACTTATGTGGCGCTACAGTCCGGGGTGGACCTAGGCCTCAACCAACAAACCTCTCCAGCGATCACCGTTACGAGCCAGCTGTCTCCAAGTCTCCAAACCATCTTCCAAGAAGTGTCATGGTAGAGATTCTTCCTAATGAGCTGGATTCGATGGTAGAGGATTGAAAATAATAAAGAGTTCACGTGAGCATCTAACCCTGACGATCGTCATGAAATCTAAGCGCCCAACTACTTACCTACTTACTTAGGTGGCGCTACAGTTCGGAGTAAACCTGGGTCTCAACCAACAAGCCTCTCCATTTAGCTGCGTCTTTAGCTAATTGTGTCCAGTTGCGCACTCTCAGTTGGTCGAGGTCCCCTTGAACTTGTGCGCCGCACCTGCGGTGAGGAGGCCCTCTACTGCGTCGTCACTCCGGGTTAGATTCGAAGACTCTGCAGGCCGGAGCGTTCGTGTCCATTCGCTCTACATGTCCTAGCCATCTTAAATGTTCAATATGCAGTTTTTTGACTCGATTTGGTCGATGTCGCTGTACACCTCGTATAGTTATTCGTTGAATCTTCTCCTCCAAAACCCGTCAACGCAAACGAGACCGAATATCTTACGTAGAATTTTTTCTCGAAGCGACCAAGGATATCTTCATCCGCTTTCAATAAAGTCCATGTTTCAGAGCCGTAAATCAAGACTGGGATGATCAGAGTCTTATATAGAGTCTCCTTAGTTTTTCCAGATATGGTTTTACTGTTGCATTGTCTTATTAGCCCGAAAAAACAGCGATTGGTAAGAGTTATTCTTTGCTAGATTTCTGCGCAGATCTTGTTTTTAGGATTTATAGCAGGGCCAAGGTAGACAAAGTCCCTTAATACCTCGAAATTGTACTTACTTACTTATGTCCTGTATCCCCTTGTGGGTCCTAGGGCCTCTACTACGCCTACGCGCCATCGTGTACGGTTTCTGGCAATGTGTCTGAGTTCTCCCCAACTTTTCCCTAACTGCCGTGCCTCCTTCTCGACTATTCTGCGCCATGTTTTCCGCGGACCGCCAGGTCTTCTGCCATCCTGAGTTAGAGGGTTCCATTGCATAGCATGGTTCGCTATGGAGCTGTCACCCTTTCGGAACGTGTGACCAATCCACTGCCACTTCCGCCGTTGGATAGTTGTGCCTATTGGTTCCTGACCCGTTCTCTCGTAAACGTGTTCGTTAGAGATACGATTGGGCCAGAAAATCCTTAAGATATTGCGCAGACACCTATTAACGAACGTTTGCAGCTTTCTGGTGATAGTAGTGGTCACTCTCCACGTGCTGCAACCATATAGCAGCACGGATTCAACGTTGGAGCGGAACAGTCTTATTTTGGTGCTCAAACTGATTGCATTGCTTCGCCATATTTTGGACAACATCCCGAACGCGGACTTTGCTTTGGCGATCCTGTTGGCTATATCCAGTTCGGTTCCACCATCGGTCGAGACAATACTCCCAAGATACTGGAAATCCTCTACTCTCTCTACCGGTTGTCCAGCAATGCATATTTGAGCCGATGAGTTAGTTCCAAGGCTGATGATTTTAGTTTTTGTCGTATTAATTTTCAGCCCGACGACACCTGCCTCCCTCTCCACATCTGCTGTCATTTGGTGCTCGCTACTGAAACCGACACTATGCCTCGGATAAGGACTGATCACATGTTGACGACTTTTGGCTATTGTAACCGGACAAAGATAGGTTTCTGGAATGTAAAGACGCTCCTCGACTCGGGAAGAGAAGGTCCTTACAATGCCAGATTCCTCCAACTGGAAAAGGAATTCATGCGATATAAACTGGACATTTTGGGGGTAAGTGAAGTAAGATGGTTAGAAGCGGGCGAGTACCAGTCTCCAACGCGTAACACTGTACTACTCTATTCTGGAAGACCATCCGGAAGTCCGCGGGAATATGGAGTCGGACTACTGCTAACAACAACAGCACGCAAGGGCCTGATTTCCTGGCAGCCTCATGGTGATAGGATTTTGACGGCCAGATTCCGGACTAGAGTACGACGCGTCACCATCATACAGTGTTACGCCCCAACGAATAGTTCGTCTGAGGACGAAAAGGAGAGCTTCTACAATCTCTTAAGCGCCGTCTTCAACACAACACCAAATGGAGACATTGTCATAGTGATGGGGGATTTGAATGCCAAGGTAGGCAGCGACAACGAAGGGCTCAAGCATGTAATCGGGAAGCATGGACTAGGCAACCGCAATGACAACGGCGAAAGGTTTGTGGATTTCTGCAATGCCAACCGCCTTGTGATAGGTGGCACCATGTTTGAGCACAAGACCTGCCACAAAGTCAGCTGGGTTTCCAATGACAGGCAAGCAACCTCCAACCAAATTGACCATTTTGCTATCAGCCGCCGATTTAGAAGTAGTCTCCTGGACGTCCGAAACAGACGAGGGGCAGATGTGGGGATAGTACGTGATCACCATCTTATGATAGCTACTCTCCAACTACGCACTGCTGTAGTTCGAAGATCCCACGACAACACAAGAATGCCTAGGTTCAACATCGATAGACTTAGTGATCCCTCAGTGCGCCAGCAATTAAGGGAGCACTTTTCGCAAGGTGTGGAAGCAATCAGCAGCTCAATGCCCGCAACCATCCAAGACCATTGGTGTGCTGTGAAAAATGTTTTTACATCTGGTGCTGAAAGAATTGTCGGTCGATCGCAGGGAAGACATAGGGCGTGGCTTTCCGAGGATACCTGGAGACGGATTGACGAACGAAAACAGCTAAAAGCTCGCGTTGCAGCTACCCCAGCAGCAGGGAGAAGCGAGCTAGAGTCCCTATATCGCATGAAGATGAGAGAAGTTCAGCGTAGCGTACGACGTGACAAGCGCAACTACATCAACGCGCTGGCTACAGAAGCAGAAGAAGCTGCACGGAGGTGCGACAGCAGGACTGTCTACAGAATCACGAAAGAGCTGACAGGTGGTCGCAGCTCCAGCCAATACCTAGTGAAAAGCCTAGACGGCTTCTTGCTCATTTCGGATGAGGACCAGCTCAAGAGATGGAAAGAGCATTTTGCTACGGTTTTGAACCGTGTATTCGCTAGCGATATGCTCCCAAATCAGACTGAGATGCCCGAGGTGAGAAGTTCCCGAATACGCACCACGACTCCCAGTAAAGATGAGATCATTACCGCGATCAAGGCACTCAAAACCAACAAGGCGGTAGGACTTGACGGTATTCCAGCAGAGCTCTTACGAGCAACGCCAACAACATCGGCTGAGCTTCTGCTTCCACTTATAGATAGAGCTTGGGAAGCTGAGAGCTTTCCTAACGAGTGGAAAAAGGGAATGATCGTCAAGCTTCCTAAGAAAGGAAATTTAATGGAGTGCGGAAACTGGAGGGGTATCTGCGTGCTGCCTGCTGTAGCTAAGATAATAGCTAAAATCATCCTTGAGCGAATCAAACAACATCTCGAAGACACACTCGATGCCGAACAAGCAGGTTTCCGCTCTGGATCCTCCTGTGCCGACCACATCAACACCCTGCGGATTATCATCGAACAGTGTGTTGAATATCGATCGCCACTGCACCTGCTGTTCATCGATTTTGAGAAGGCGTTCGATAGTGTCAACAGGGAGTTTATTTGGCGTGCCTTACGCAGGAGAGGCATTCCCGATAAACTAATTGCTATTATCAAAGCTACATATGAAGGCTCCAAATGTCACGTTCTGCACAGGGGAAGGTTGTCCGAGGAATTTGAGATCCAAAGTGGGGTAAGACAAGGCTGTATCTTTTCACCAATATTATTCCTATTGGTGATTAGCGATGTGCTTCATGCAGCTTTGTCGACGGGAAACGGAGGAATTCGATGGACTCTTACATCTCAACTGAAGCATCTTGACTACGCAGACGATGTATGCTTACTCTCCCACAGAATTATGGACCTCGAAATTGTAGTCGGTGTTGATTGTCCCTTCTTGTTGACAGCATTTACTTGAGTTTGCCCTCATTTATCGCTAAACCCCTTTTGACTTGCTCTGCTTCAATGCTTGCAAACGCATCGGTGACAGCCCACTGAGTCCTTCCAATTTTGTCAATGTCGTCGGCGCATGCAAGCAGTTGTACAGACTTTTGATATATTGTGCCTCTAGTGTTGGCTTGTGCGTTCCGCACAATCCGTTTAAGAGCAGTATTAAAGAAGTCACATGACAGCGCGTCACCTTGTCTAAAACCTTTTTTGACATCAAAGGTCTCGGTGAAGTCGTTACCAACCTTGATGGAGCAGCGACTCTTCTCCATCGTCATAAGTTCAACCTAACTGGAACTGTAGACGCCACCGTTGATTCCATCTAGGGAATTTATCCACTGCCGTCTGGATCAAGAAGAAGTGCTCTAGTGAGAAAGCACTCTTTCCCACTCTCTCGTCTGCCGCCGCCAGGAATCCTCCGAACGGGATTAGTTACCCATTTCTCGGATCAAGGTACTAGGCACCCATCGTGAATGTTAAGAGTAATAGTTGGTTTAGCTTGTGTTTTCATATAATCGCATGCACTACCGTTTGACTGCGGCCGACTGGAATATATATATGAATGTATCTGAAGCTGCAGCTGTGCCAGAAATTAGGCTTATTTAGTTGGTAACCGCAATTTATTAACTATGAATCGACAGTACAAGTTTTTACGGAAGATCCTTTGAAAAAAATGTCCTAAGCACTTGTGAAACTTAAGAGTTTTTAGATGTATCTAGTAGTTATGACGAGCAAAAAACATTTTGTATTATTTATTCAAATTCGTAATGAGTAAATGAATTTATCTACTTAATTATCAAAATTGGAATGACGGTCATTGGTAATGGATATTGGACAGTACCAAGTCCGTTTACATAGCTAATTAAAAATCTTCTGTTTACCTTAGGTCAATATCACTTCTAACTACGCACCTTAAGGGCTCCACACATTCTCGTTACAACATCAACATGCCAGCTAATTAAATGCACACTTCATAGCCACATATGGTATACGTAAACATCTTGAATTTCCCGAAAAAATCGTTCCCAATTGGGAGAAAAAATTCGAAAGTTCGATTTCACTCCTCCAGCTGAGAGGAATATGAAAAGTCCATAATTAAGTTGTCATGTGTACTATTGCAAATTTCGTTGAATCCATCAAAAGTAACACTTATGGCCATTTCCTTGAGAGTACGAGTACATTTGTCTGAAGCCGACTTGAGCACCCTCAGGGCGTATACAGAAATTTGATTGCCAGGTCTTTGAAGAAATCACTGCGATACAAGTATAATTGTCGTCGTCTTTCGTCGGCAATGGCTTTGTCTGACTTTGGCCAAATAGTTTTGTGCAAGTTTGAGGCATTGCCGGCGAATGAGTAATACTCACTTCACTTTGGAGCGTGTAACCCTCGTTTGCAATTTGCTTATGCAAATTAGTTACGTGATACAAAACCAAATGACAATACTTTGTCTTGATGGCGGTTCTTATCGGCTGGTGTACATCACCAGGCTGTTGAGTCATTCATAATTTTCGGTTTTGATTTCGAGAAATGTGAAGCTTGGCTTTATGGTTCGGTGCCGAACATGGTGATAAGGTATTCGGAGATAAAAATTCTGTCGTTCTGATGATGTTGCTGTGTTTTTCAATGGAAAAGATATGACAAACGCACACACGAGGCTTGTGGTAGCCATTCTTTGACGACCATCAAAAAAATATCTTTTGCGGATATGTATCTGCAAATTTGAATAGTCAAACCAGATCTGGTTCACAAAGCTTAAAAGCATTCCAACTTGAACTGTTGGGGAACTT
The DNA here is from genome assembly GCA_945910035.1 of Brachypalpus laphriformis. Taxonomy (NCBI): domain Eukaryota; kingdom Metazoa; phylum Arthropoda; class Insecta; order Diptera; family Syrphidae; genus Brachypalpus; species Brachypalpus laphriformis. Next base: position 63,110,832 of record OX246756.1, read on the forward strand.
TCAAACATTTATGCAGATAATACGGGTATATACCTATACATTCAAATGAATGCGAAGCATTCAAACATGAATCATCAGTCTGATCTGGCTGTTTAAGCTTACGAAGTAATGGGGAAGTAATCCACGACGTCACACTCTGGTCAATGCAGACCCATTGTGATACCCATAGGGGAGTGAAAAAGATGTTCCTTATCCTTTGATTAACCTTGTTCTGCTCCTGATTTAGGTCCTTACTGTGATGAACTTATAAACCATCCAGTGGATTTGATAAGTTCAAATTGATTCCTGAAATGAATGAGACCTGAGACCGGCGCTCTCCATACAACTTCTATGGTGGCGCTGGAAACAATGTTACATATCATTCCGGTAGATATTTGCGGAAAGGAAGTACCAGTTAAGCTACCTAAGTCGGCTTTGCGACTGAAAGAATTATCACAGTGGATCAGTAATGATAAGGGCATGCCAAAATCCTAAGCTAACGTAGTAGAAATCACAGATTACTTAACACCGTCCCTAGACTTCAATATTAAATGCAACACAAACATTCTCAGTTGACAGAATTGGGCGGAGGATGTTATCCTAAAAGATTACGCTGTGGAGATATACACCAATGGGTCTAACACAGAGGATGGATAATGGGCATTCATGCTTAGATTATTGCAGTGTATTCCAAGCGGAGGTTAAAACTATTCGTGAAGCGGCTGAATGGCTGTCGATGAGATCGGTATCGGACACGGACCGAATACTCTAGAGACTTCCTGGGTTGCACCCTGAAACAGTACATCGACGCTAGAAACTGCATATTTTTACACAGAATCATTAATTGTAAATCTCCGTCATATTTGTTTGACAAACTACAGTTCTCCCGTTCATCCAGATCCTTAACCTTAATTCAACCGCGTTCTAAACATTTAAATTCCTCTCGTCTATTTTTCGTTCACGTCACTAGATTATGGAATTCACTGCCCTTCCACTTAAGGGGTATTTCAAATGCAGCAAGCGTTAAGAATGCAATTCTCCTACATTTTTCGATGCAATCTTGAGCTTATAATTCTGAACTTTAACTTTCTCAATACTTTTTGCTCTATCTCTTGTTTAATTTAATTTTTATTTATTTTATCTGAATATCTACCTTGGTTATTCGTACTATAAAAGATTAAATCTTAATGTACATTCCTATCTTGAAAATAAATTGAAATTGAAATTGAAATTGACATCGTAATTTACACCCACAGCCAGCCAGCTTTAAAGGCACTCGAATCACCAATAATAAGATATAAATTTGTAAAGCAATGTCGCGCATCCCTAAATAGGATATCGACTTATTCCAATATTACTCTGTGCTGCGTTCCTGCCCACTTGGACATTTCAAGTAACTGCAGAGCAGAATTAGCTAAAAATGGCACGAAACAGGAGCTATAGAAATGGCAAGATACAAAATCTCTATATCGGCACTGAATCAGGCCAATGAGAGATGGCGCAATCTTGGCACATGTAACCATGCGAGACAAACATGGCCACAATCAAATAAATGAAAACAAAACGCCTGCTATTGATCAGCAGACCACGCATAGGTATCCTAGTTGGACTAAGGTATTAGGCAGGCAAGTTAGTACTAGGCAGGCTCTCCACAAGGCTTGGAATTCTGGTCAATGACTTTTGTCGCAGCTGCATGAACGAAGAAGAGGAGGAATACCCCCTAAACTGCTGCAGCTCCCCAGTACTATCCTAGACGTGAAGGCAAACTCTTTGAGGAATTTACGGATATCGCCGATTCAGCATCTGGAAATTAGTACAAAAATAAAATGGTTCCAAGATTAACGGAAATAACCGGCTAACGTTGTAACACAATTTCATTTCATTTGGTCTAAGTGAATCCTAGCTATTACGGAGGATATCCACCTAAACTAACCTAACCTGGATGAGACCTAGACAGTGACAGCGAAAGTGAATTGTGACCTCATTAGCTTACTAATATCCACAGCCCTGACATAGGTCTACTTCCAATAAACGTTATAAACCTGTTGAGATGAAAATGAAAACCTCGCAGTAAAATCACAGTCGGTACTGAGAATATGGAATAACGGCGATGAAGACCAACAACCCGCTATCAGGTAGAATGAAGCATTCAACATAGACGATGATAGTCGAAATTTCCGTTCACCTGACCAAAACGGGCGCCATGGCGTAAGTGGTTAGTGTGTCGGATCACTACGAGTGAGGTTCCGAGTTCGAATCCTACAAAACACCAAAAAGTTTTTTCACGGTCCCACCTCTCGCGAGCGTCTGACAAACATCCGAGAGTATTGTTGTCACGAAAAAGCTTCTTAAATCGCCGTTCGGATTCGGCATTAAACTGTAGATCCCTTCCATTCGTGTGAAAATTATAACGCACACAACATGAGTGTTTGCGAGAAGCTAGGCCCTGGCACTTTAAAGAGCTGTTGCGCCAAATATTTGTATTTGTATTTTGACCAAAACGGAGTGGAGATACCAATATCTAAGCTGAAATCCAACAAGACTGCTGGACTTGACGGCTTACCGGCCGAACTTTTCAAGGCAGCTGGTGATGAATTGGTAGAGTGCATACACCAACTCATCTCTAGGATTTGGTCAGACAAGTGTATGCCTGATGAATGGAATCTCAGCATCGTTTATCTGATCTACAAGAAAGGAGACCTCAACTGCGCCAATTATAGAGGCATCAGTCTCCTCAGCATGGCATACAAGATCTTTTCTGCGATATTGTGTGTATCAACAGCCTGACTGGACCCTATCAGTGCGGTTTCAGGCTAGGAAATCTACCATCGATCAAATCTTCACAGTTCGGCAGATCCTGGAGAAAACCCAAGAATTCCAAATCGATACTCACCACCCCTTTATCGATTTCAAGGCCGCCTATGACAGCATCTACAAAGAAGAGCTTTATAGAGCGATGTCTAGCTTTGGGATCCCTGCCAAACTTGTTCGTCTATGCAGGATGACGATGGAGAACGCTCGCTGCTCCATCAAAATCCGTAATGACCTCACCGAGACCCTTGATGTCAAAAAAGGTTTTAGACAATGTGACGCGCTGTCACATGACTTCTTTAACATTGTACTTGAATGGATTGTGCGGAACTCACAAGTCAACACCGGAGGCAAAATCTATCACAAGTCTGTACAATTGCTTGCATACGCCGACGATATAGACATTATTGGAAGAACTCAGTGGGTTCTCACCGGTGCGTTTGCAAGCACTGAGTAATAAGCGGCCGATAAACGAGGGCAAAACTAAGTAAATGCGGTCAACAAGAAAAAACAGTCAACACCGACGAATTTGACAAGACATCACAGTGGGCAGCTATAACTTCGAGGTAGTAAGGGACTTTGTCTGTCTACCTTGGCTCTGTTATAAACTCGAAAAACAAGATCAGCGCAGAAATCAAGCGAAAAATAACTGTTGCCAATCGCTGTTTTTGTTGGGCTTATAAGGCAATTCAATAGTAAAGCCCTATCTCGAACAACTAAGGAGACTCTGTAGAGGACCCTGATCATCCCAGTCCTGCTTTACGGTGCGGAAACATGGACTTTATTTAAAGAGGATGAAGATATCCTTGGTCGCTTCGAGAGGAAAATTCTTCGTAAGATATTTGCTCTCGTTTGCGTTGACGGGTTTTTAGGAGAAGATTCAATGAATAACTTTACGAGCTGACCTAGTCAAAAACTGCGTATTGGACGTCTGAGATGGCTATAACATGTAGAGTGAATGGACACCAACGCTCCGGCCCGCAGAGTCTTCGAATCTAACCAGAAGGGACGACGCAGTAGAGGACCTCCTCGCCTTAGGTGCCGCACACAAGTTCAAAGCGACCTCGACCAACTTGGAGTGCGCAAGTGGAGGCAATTAACTTAAGACGCAGCTAAGTGGAGAGGCTTGTTGGTTGAGGCCCATGCTCATCCCGAACTGTAGCGCTACCTAACTAAGTAAGTAAGTTAAACGTAGCTTTTTCATGTGAAGCCGCATAGTATTAACCTCTGTGATGACTTAAAGCAGGGTAGAAAGGGATTTTCCATCCTTTTGCTATTTCGAAGTACGGCCATATTCTTCTTATGGTTGAACAAGTATTTATGTACTGTCGTCTATAGTTAGCCTCCTTTAGGACCATAATCCCTACTTCGAGCTTCAGTGTGCAAAGCTGTATGTTCCTTGTGCTATGTTCTCCGAACTTTAGTGTGGTTCGGGAGGGAAACTTATTTAGATATGCCCAGTGGTTCGAAGCAGATACCTGATCTTATGCCTGTGTCCATCTTCGATCCATCCGCCTAGATAGCGAAGCATTATCCTGCTCTGTAATGGTGTTCGAGAAAGGTCTTCTGAAATCCAGGCATGGTTTCATGTAATGGTACACTACATAGATTTTTTTTTTTTTTTCAGGATCGTAGAATGAACCGTTGTATTTTGTCTCCAGCTCGCTCATTCGCATATTGCACTTATAGCTGCTAAAGCCTTTACATAGACGTATAGCAGAAACTGGCTGAGCATAGCCTCCAGACCCACTGTAGGTGTAGTTCTTATTTCACTGGTGATGTAAATGCACTCCTGTCTCTATACCTTCGTGATAGATATTAGAATGGTGGCTTTACTAAAAACCTGTCACAATACGAGGCTGTCGTAAGTCAGTATAAGTCTTGCTGTAACCGTATACATCCATAGTATAATTTTGGGTCTTTTTCCAAATATTCCGGTGTCTAGGTTCCTATCAGTCACGAGACCAGGTATTTGGCGCTGTCCGAGATTCTAAAGTGAGTGCCCCGTTTTGTTGGTGAATAGTACCACCTCCATTTTCTGTGGATTGACTACAAGTCCACAATCCACATTTCTTCGTCCAAGTATCAAGGATCTTCAGCGCTTCTTACAATTGCTAACTTAGTGTTGGGTGGTATTTAACCATAGCTATCAGTATAACGTTATCCGCAAATGCAATGGCAAATTTGACGTCCCTGTATCTAAGTTGTTGGAGTATTTCATTTAGAATAACAACCCACGGTAGTGGGGGGATAATTCCGCGTTGAGAGGTACTTCTAGAGGTGTGTACTTTTAACTTTGTTCCTCCGAGTTCAGCTATTATATACCTTCTATCCAGTGTATAGTATCTATAATCCAATTTTACATATTTCGTATTTCACATCCGAGTTATTATAGTGATATAAGGTTACCTAATTCTTCTCCAAATTCTGACGTCTGAGTCTTCTAATTCCGACTCATGACCATATTATGTAGCTTTTCGTTTTGGATCACAATGTGCTTAATACAACGGGAAGACATTAAGACGGATTTACAGGCCCACATCTAGATTGGTTCTACCACCGTTTTCGGTATAACAGTACAAAAAATATTTAAGAATTTGATTGATGGACTGTGAAACCCTTAGAAGGTGTGTTCTTAACGTTTACCTTTAGCCTCGCTTTATTCGCTTCGCTTGACAAATTTAGCATCATGCAAATAAATTACAAGTATGTATTTGTGACAACCTTAATGTTGTAAATAATAACAGCGACATGGGTTACGTCACCTGGTTAAAAGGTATTTAGTTAGGTAAGAGCATCTAGTGGGCACCGTGGCGCAAGTGGTTAGTGTGTCGGATCACTCCGTGTAAGATTCCATGTTCGAATCCCAGGAAACACCAAAAATTGCAATGCAATTGAACCTTAGCATTGCTTTGTTTTGCTAAGAATGCCGATGTATTTCTTCCCGATGCAGAAAGTAGTATAATTGTTATAGTAGCTAAACCAGTAAGATTTTGACGTAAACCTATATATACTTAAAATGTCTGTTTTTGACGGATTACTTAGATATTAAAAAATGTATACTCCTAGTTTATTCTTCAATAGAGTACCTAGTGATGAGCAAGTGCCTACGCGGTGAAAACTATGTTCTTCTTTCTCTTCGTCCCTTCAGCTTCTTCAGACGTTATTGCAGAAGACTCCAATTCTGCTGCCAAGTACCTATATTTATGCTTCTATTGTAACATTTTCGGTGTTTTGTGCACTGAGTCATAGGTCCCCTAAGGATTTTTAATCGATTTCTTTCCTTATTTAGCGAAGAGCAATCCGCAAAAAAATGCATTCTTTTGCTGTAGATTGTCTGTCAATTAAGTTCCCATGACAACAACCGAAAAATAATTCACCAAATTTCTTTTCAAGTATCTTTGTATCTTCATTCTGCGGTAAACGGGTTCAATTTCCTTGAACCCTATAGCAATATGTTCCCCGATTTTGCAGAGTTACATGAAATTATGCAGTCAATGCAACTCAACTCTTCTGCTGTTCTACTCGTATATGCCTTGTTTGTATCCATAGACAGAAAAAAATATCTTCAGTAGGTTTCTGGGGCACTTGATGGCCTTCTTGCATCAATGCGTGTACAGTGGGTGTTCGGACTCCAAAGTGTAGAGCCTTTCACTTGACTTATTGTACGCAGAAAAAATAAAATATTAATTTAATTTTTAATTGAATTCCGCAGAGCAGAATTGTTGGTTACGCTGGTGCACACGCTGTTTTTTGTTTTTCATTGTGCAACATAAACGTATGACGCAGATTGAGGAAGACTGGATATTCATTCACTCTAAGGGTAAATGAAATTAAAGAAGGTCGTTATACAAGTCGATACCATATTGTGGTTGTAATTAAGAACTAATTGGTGTTCATTTCAGGTTCATGCGCATCAAGTTTGTGTGCCTCGTGAAAAGTTCTTAACGACTTGTGTGACGTATTTTATTGTGACACATTTTCATAGATTAGTTAGTTCGCATTAACTTTCCGATTTATGAACCATAAGTGTCGATACCAATTGCACTTAGAACGACTTTCAGTGAAATAAATTCTTAATCTAATCAATTCAAAGTCATGAGAATATTCGAGAGATATTGCAGATTGAATATTACCTTCTATGTTAATCTTATCCACGTTCATTCACCGGAATTAGTGATTTAGCATTTGAAAAACACAATTTCCTGTTGACCAATCGAGGCTATAAAAAGCTGCTAACTGTGAATATTTTTCAGCAAGCTTTCGAGAAATCCATTGAAAAGTTTCAGGAAACAAAATGAAATAATCACATTTAGCGACTAGGTAACTTTTTGCTAAAGTATTAGGGCTCAGGAGGCCACCGAGTAACTTGATCCACACGTACATTGAGCTATTCGGAAACTCTAAAAGCCTAAAGTCTATATGTGAGGAATAGCTTAAGTTAGGTAAATGGGTATACCCTCAGAGCAGTCACAGCTCACAATGACCACTACTTAAGCAAATGGTGTCTAGTTTTTGATTACTATTGGAGGCTGTATGAAAAAATCGATGCGCTAGATGCACTCAAATAATGATGCGAATCACAGAAGTTCTCTTAGAGTTCTCAGAGTTCTCAGACATCTATTGTCGCAGATGATGCATAGGTCCAATTTCATTTTCCGATCCATAAGAATACCAAGGCCACAGTGCCCGGTAATAATGGCAGAGACTCAGTGCACCAATGCCAGTGTTATGCCTTCGCAGTGGTTTTCACACATGCTTTCAAAATCGATCGGACTGATTTTATATATATCATGAGAAAGAAAAATGTGCTTGCCGACATCAGGATTTGAACCATGAACCATTAACGTGGCAATTGACGACGTTATTATACCACTACACCATTGCCACCCTTGATTTTCCCGGATTTCGAAATTGGCCAATCTATAACTATACCATAATATGGCATACTGTCAGAATATCTGTCATGCTTGTATCTGTAGTCTAGCCAAAAGTCGGCTACTCGCTTTCAATGACATATCAGTGTAAGGTCTCCTGCGTAAGGTAAGTGTAAGGTGTCCTTGCGCTAAGCAAGTAGTTCAACTCATCAACGCTGAAGATTCACGGCTCCGATGTCACCAATGTGTCACAGTAGATCGATTCTTTCTGGAAAATGCGCCAAATAGGACCTTTCTCGAATTGAAATTCGTACCGCAGCGGCACCACAACTACACCGCAGCCGACACCGCAGCAGCACCACAGTAGCACCGCAGCTACACCGCAGTGGCACCGCAAGTCCACCGAAGGGGCACCACAACTACACCGCAAGTCCACCGCAGCCGCACCGCAAGTCCACCGCAAGTCTACCGCAGCGGCACCGCAACCGCGATGCTAGCATTTGAAGAGAGATTTGATACAAGAATTCCTGACAGAATATACTGGAAAAACCGAAGAACCATAAAGAAAAAGGAACTGGCCTTCTTTACCGACGATTCTAAGATGGACGTTGACACGGGAGCCCTAGTTTATAGTGAAACCCTAGGAATAAACCACTTCTTTAGAATCAGCGACAACTGTAGCGTCTTTCAGGGCGAAATCACAGCTACTCGATGCTGCTGAAATAATACGCGAGGGTAGTACGTTGGTCAAATGATCACTGCAGTATATACAAATAAATTTTTAACGAGATAACTAGAGCCAATGCGGTGACCCTCTGCTGGATACCATGGCATATGGATATCTAAGGAAACGAAAGGGTTGATGAGCTTGCTAGGAGGGGCTCGGCGCTGTATGTATCGCAGGGTCTTGCTTTTGTAGTTATCCCAATTAGTTCCTTACGGAAGAAAGTAGAAGATGAAGCCACCGGTTGAGCAAACAGACGCTGACCAGGGCGATATGGCAGACCCTTAGCAATAAGAGATCAACGTCTCTGGTGAAACATAGTCGTCATAATGCACAAGTCACTTGCGACATAATTACTGGTTACTGCGCCATTGACATTCATGCGGAACGACTCGGTGTGCTGCACAACGACTACTGTAAAAGTTGCAGGGACGAAGAAGGAATTGAAACGGTTCGTCACCTACTGTGTGATTATCCTATCCTATCCGTCAGAGGAATGAGGACTCTTAGTAGTTACTTCTGGAGGACTTAGGTAATGTAGAGCTGACGAACCTCCTGAGATTCATATCACTATCTGGGTGGTTCCAACAACAGACCATCTTTACAGCGCTTCCAGCGCTAACTTATTGGGCACAATGATCCCTAACTGTTGGTCTAAGTGAGCAGTGACTCTTTTTATCACAAAGCACCCATCTACCTAACCTAACCTTACTTCGTTTCATACTCCATAGTTACAAGACCAAACACTAACAGGGCATTGGCAAAAGGAAATATGGCTTGGAGGCAGGCGAACCCCACAGGCGGATCAGTAGAAATGCGGAGAAGTGGGAGGGTTGTGATCCCTTATTTTCGGATCATAACCTCGCTGAAAAAGGAAGAAGGAAAGAAGAAGGAAGGAAGTATGGCTTGGATGTTCCTCCAGAGTAGTTCGAAATGGCAAAGCATGGAAATTTGTAGTTCAATTTAGATAACTTTTTACAGTTTCCAGGAGGAATTCACCTCGTTACAGTTCGATGACTAATATCTTAGGTGACTGTTAAAAGAAAATGTTAAACTGTCAAAATAGTATCTGTTCCTATCATAGATACACATGTAGATACGCGGAAAAAATGATTTATATCAGATAACCTCAAAAAGTCAAGTTCCCCTGGTTTGTTTTTCGTGAACTCAACCACAACAAGTAGTAAACAAGTTTAACTACCTCGCCACACACCCGACAAATGGGTTTTATACTTAATAAATTGACTCCATTTCTGTACCGTTAATCACTCATTAAGCAGACGAGATGCAATATTTCAATTTTACTACGCATTTATCGTTTTCTTTTTAATTTCCTCCGCATTTTCTCATTCTTTCCGCCTTTTTTTGTATCTTTTCAGCCGTAAAAACTCGTTGGTGGTTCGAACACAGCTCAGCGTACGAGTTCACGCAATTATCGGTAAGTAACCATAATTAAGCACTCTGATCTCATGCACAGATACTCTTGTATAGAGATAAAAAAAACATTTTATTTGAACATCCAATCGAAGTTTGATTGTGATTTTGCGACTGAGTTTGGCACATAGACACAGTCGGATGTGTGCGCGCCTGTCCTTGACTTGAATTTTTCTCGTTTGACGATGACGATGGATATGATTCCGGTTTGTGTATCTTTTTGATTAACTTCTGACAGGAAATTTTCTGCTACCAAATAGAAAGCTCAATGGTGCGCATAGAGACCTAACTACCTACATTCGGATGGTTTTTAATGCATTTTTCCTCCGCATACACTCCGTCGAGCATTCTGGTGCAGCAGCAGTAACAGTCGCAGACGAGGAGAATAACAAAAGAACTTGAACTCACCTAATAGATACAACTTTCAAATGTTGTATTCCATAGAAGAGCTACCGGTCTTGAAAGCCAACCTCAAGAGACAAAGAATAGAGAAAAGCAAAAAAAAAAAAAAATCAAAAAATCATTAAAACCAGCAGAAGCACCAGACTAAGACTAGATAGTATCTGTGAAGTTGAAGTGAAGAGAAAGAGAGAACACAGAGCAAAAGTAATGATGCCACTTTAGTGACTATTAATAAAACGTTTACCTAGTCATTTTGCCTGGCAGATTTGAGGCCGTGTTTTGAGTCTGTGTATCGCAAATGAGACCTAATTTCCACAGTCCCGTGTAGCTAGTGGTTTGGGTGTATATGCAACCTGCACAGTGGCCACTTGGGGGCTAATAGTAGCTTTGAAGATCGCAGTCTGCCTCTGCTTTGTACTCGTTGATTTGAGTAATGACCAGATTGAGCTATCATCTAGTGAAACGTTTTTTTTTTTTTATTTTTTATTTTGTATCGAAACCTGACATATGGATAGTTAGACGGTGGAATACACCTCTCGTTCAGTGTGTTTCTAGATAAATGGTCAAGTTCAAGATAGACCAATCAACCTGCAATCGCGTTTGTGTTTAGGGGGCACAGTTGAATTGTTGCGTTCGCCTTTGGGAGATGGTTGGACGAAACGAATATGCAATGAAATGTATCTTTTGGGTCCCTTGCGGAGGTTTTCTCTTTGCTTGACTATATAATTTACTCGTCATGGGTATGGTGGGGAGTGCCGAGAATATTTCCAATTTGACATCAATGAACTTAAGACCTATTTTGTGAGTTAAAATCGTTTGCTATGCCTAGTCGATTAGATTTGGGGCGGGAAAAATGATAAACGAATGTAAAAGTTTTAGTTTAGGTCGAATTGGCTCTTAGGATTGTAATAGTAGGTAGGTACGATGTGCCTGCATGATATTTCGATTGATTTGGTTGACGTGCTTAGTCGCTTTGGATAGGTGACAGTAGTCCTTTCAAGTGTCAGTGTCATCGTCTGGAACCTCCAACTGCCAAAACACCGTAATGGCGGTTTTGTTTTTAATCTTTGACTGAAAGAATAGTCGGGATTCAGGATTTAGGTTTAGCTGGTGCCACTAGTCATGACATGGCGAAAAATATATGAACGATCCATTGGCTTCAGGCACTTTCTTTCTAGTCTGTGATTTTATTTTCAGCAATATCGGTTCTGTCAGTCTGTCAATCTTTCCCATCCCTGTAACTTCTGAGCCATTTGACTCAGAGAGCTGACATTTTTAGTTATTAACTGGGGTTTCGTCATATGCCTTCTTCCATGCTCTAGGAGCCTTAACTCAATTGTACTTGCTTACTCTGTTTCATTTTTCCTGCAATTGAATGGTTTGAATTGGCATTTCTTCCAGCTCCTTTCGCAGTGTGTTTCTTTGGCCTTCGAAGCAGGAGAGTGAAGGAACAAATCTTCCACATTTTCTTCAGTCCCTTCGCAGGATGGACTGTGCTATGATGTTTCATAGCAGTTGACATAAAACTACCCCTGGTACCCCTCCTGTGATGGTGTGCCATATACGCGTCGTTTTGTGTCTTTCTTCGGTTTCTTCCTCGCGATCATCCTGAAGTTCTTCGTATACGCGACAAGAGACTTCAACCGCATCCAGTTCCGACGTAGGTTAACTGGAGGAAATATAAAGGACCTCTCACAGACCCTCCTACAATAAACGGCACCAGTCTCACCTTCAATGAAAATGTAGAATACTTGGGTCTTATTTTGCACAGAAAACTAAACTGGAAAGCCAATCTACTAGAACGCGTAAGGAAAGCTAATGCTGTCTATTCCTGTAAAAAGGCTATAGGAAGGAGCTGGGGTATGAAACCTCAAATCAGTCGCTGGCTGTACGTATCCATTATCAGGCCTTTACTACTCTATGGCGTGATCGCATGGTGGGCTGCTCTTGAAATGGCTGGCCATCTCACTCAACTAGGTCTGCATGCATGTGTATCAGTGGTGCACTGAGAACTGCTCCTTCTGCGGCACTGTACATTTTGTTCCATTTGATGCCCTTACATATTTTCGGCAACCAGATTGCTGCCAATGCGGCCATCTGAATAAAAGCCTCCTCGCAGTGGTCTAGCTATCACATTGGGCACTCCTCGATCCTCGATCCTTCATCTTCTTAACTTCATCCATGAAAACACGACCTACACCCCGCCGAAACTTTCGTATTAGTATCCCTGAACGTGATGAATAGGACAACTTCCCCCCTGTAGACGGTAGTTCGGTTCACTTCTTTGCAAATGGCTCTATGACCGAAGGTGGGGTGGGTTGTGGTGTTTTCTCCGAAAAACTCAACCTGAGCATCTCATTCCGCCTCCTAGATCATTGTAGCATTTTTCAGGCAGAAATCACGGCTATTAAGAAAGCCCTATCTTGGGTATAATGTAATGTATTATCTGTCAGGGATATTAGCATTCTCACTGACAGCCAAGCGGCAATCAAGTCCCTAGAATCGTGCTCCTTCACTTCAAAGGCCGCCTTAAACTGCCGTTTGTCTCTTACGGCAATGACGGAGTAGTTCAATATTCACCTATGCTGGGTGCCAGGCCACAGGGACATTCTGGGGAACTGTAGGGCGGACGAGCTCGCCAGACAAGGTACCACTCTAAGGATTCTGCCCTGGGTATGCCCCTCGCTACATGTAGGTAAGCATCTACTTAAGCAGAACGCTATTAGCCAGACCAATCACAGATGGGAAAACGGCTCAACGTGTCATTATATTGAGACAAAAACGTAGCGTCGAGTTGGTTAAGCTAAAGCGATCACAGATCAGCTGCGTTATCGGTGTCCTCACCGGACACTGGATTATAGACCAACATGCCAAAAGAGTTGTCCTATTTTCTGACGACTTCTGCAGGAGCTTTGGGAACGAGGAGTAAGAGGAAACTATCCCATCCTTGCACATGCCCAGCCCTTTCACGTTAAAGAATGCTCTATCTAGGGGTCCCCTTCCTTGATGGCTTCGGCGATCTACCGTCCTTAAGCATAATGAGTATCCATCGCTTTATCAAAAGCTTCGGTTGGTTTTAATTAGTTCCTGAGTAGTCTAATGGTTGCTCTGTGGCATCACAATGAGCCATTACTGGTCTAAGTGTGTCTGCGTTCTCGTGCAGGCAGCTAAACCTTACCTAACCATTCTCTGAAGGCAGCACCAATATGTTCTTGGTACGTAGTGAGAATTGGATAAGCCCTTTTCTCAATTCAACTTTTATTGAAGACTATCAGGAAGGAAGGTAAGCAAATATCTAGAACAAATAAATAACAATGTTCACTGCAAGAGCGGTAAGAACTCCAATGAAGGTTCAATGAAGCTCCTTCTTGACTGGGAGATTTGTAGAGGCAACCTGATACTATTTAAAACAGGGTTTCTTAATTACGATCGATATTACTTAGGTGGCGCTACAGACTGGGGTGGTTTGGCGCTTGACAGAGTATGTTTAAACATTCTGGGTAGTTTCCCGGTTAGTTTTAGTATTTTTAAATTTCGATGTGGCAACTTAATTTTAGTTTTCAAATTAGTCGTCAAAAAAATGCATCGTGCTTAAAAATTTATTAAAATTAATTTAGTTGATAAAAATTATATTGTCCATAGACTTTCTTCTATTTTTGATAGCGAGACGACGTGCATTGAGAGCGCCGCCGACCCGCTACAGTGGACATGGGCCTCAACCAACATACCTCTCCAGCGAGTCCGATTACGAGCCAGCTGCCTCCAGTTGCGCACACCAAGTTATTTGAGGTCCCCTTCCACTTGTTTGTGCCACTTATCGTCCTTTACTGCGCCGTCCACCCAGGGTAGATACAGTAGCTTTCCGGGCTCAAACTTTAGGATTCATTCGCTCTACATGACCCAGCCATCTTAGTCGCTGTGTGTGAACTCTTCTGGCTAAGTCGATGTCATTGTATAGGCCCTATACTTACTTACTTATGTCCTGTATCACCTTGTGGGTCCTGGGGCGTCTATGCGCCATCGTGTACGGTTTCTGGCAATGTATCTGAGTTCTCCCCAACTGTCGTGCCTCCTTCTCGACTGTTCTGCGCCATGTTCTCCTCGGACCGCCAGGTCTTCTGTCATCCTGAGTTAAAGGGTTCCATTGCATAGCACAGTTCGCTATGACTAACTGTCACCCTTTCGGAACGTGTGACCAATCCATTGCCACTTCCGCCGTTGGATGGTTGTGCCTATTGGTTTTTGACCCGTTCTCTTGTAAAGGTGTTCGTTAGAGATACGATTGGGCCAGAAAATCTTTAAGATATTGCGCAGGCACCTATTAGCAAACGTTTGCAGCTTTATGGTGATAGTAGTGGTCACTTTCCACGTGTTGCAACCATATAACATCACGGATTCAACGTTGGAACGGAACAGTCTTATCTTGGTGCTCAAACTGATTGCATTGCTTTGCCATATTTTGGACAACATCCCGAACGCGGACTGCTTTGGCGATCCTGTTGGCTATATCCAGTTCAGTCGAGACAATACTCCCAACATACTGGAAATCCTCTACTCTCTCTACCGGTTGTCCAGCAATGCATATTTGAGCCGATGAGTTTGTTCCAAGGCTGATAATTTTAGTTTTTGCCGTATTAATTTTCAGCCCGACGACGCCTGCCTCCCTCTCCACATCTGCTGTCATTTGGTGGAGGTCTATAATTCTGTGGGAGAGTAAGCATACATCGTCACCGTAGTCAAGATGTTTTAGTTGAGATGTAAGAGTCCATCGAATTCCTCCGTTTCCCGTCGACAAAGTTGCATGAAGCACATCGCTAATCACAAATAGGAATAATATTGGTGAAAGGATGCAGCCTTGTCTTATCCCACTTTGGATCTCAAATTCCTCAGACAACCCTCCTCTGTGCAAAACGTGAGATTTGGAGCCTTCATATGTAGCTTTGATAATAGCAATTAGTTTATCGGGAATACCTCTCCTGCGTAAGGCACGCTAAATAAACTCCCTGTTGACACTATCGAACGTCTTCTCAAGATCGATGAACAACAGGTGGAGGTCAATGCACTGTTCGATGATAATCCGCAGGGTGCTGATGTGGTCGGCACAGGAGGATCCAGAGCGGAAACCTGCTTGTTCGACATCGAGTGTGTCTCCGAGATATGGTTTGATCCGCTGCAGGATGATTTTAGCTATTATCTTAGCTACAGCAGCATTCAGTTTCCTCTCTTGGAAACTTGACGATCATTCCCTTTTTCCACTCGTTAGAAAAGCTCTCCCTATGAGTGGAAGCAGAAGCTCAGCCGATGTTGTTGCCGCTGCTCGTAAGAGCTCTGCTGGAATACCGTCAAGTCCTACCGCCTTGTTGGTTTTGAGTGCCTTGATCACGGTAGTGATCTCATCATTACTGAGAGTCGTAGTGCGTATTCGGGAACTTCTCACCTCGGGCATCTCTGTCTGATTTGGGAGCATATCGCTAGCGAATATGTGGTTCAAAATCGTAGGAAAATGCTCTTTCCATCTCTTGAGCTGATCCTCATCCGAAATGAGCAAGGAGTCGTCACTGGATGTTGGCTGGAGCTGCGACCACCTGTCAGCTCTTTGGTGATTCTGTAGACGGTCCTGTTCTCGCACCTCCGTGCAGCTTCTTCTGCTTCTGTAGCCAGCGCGTTGATGTAGTTGCGCTTGTCACGTTGCACGCTACGCTGAACTTCTCTCATCTTCATGCGATATACTGACTCTAGCTCGCTTCTCTCTGCTGCTGGAGTAGCTGGAACGCGATCTTTCAGTTTTTTTCGTTCATCAATCCGTCTCCAGGTATCCTCGGAAAGCCACGCCCTATGTCTTCCCTGCGATTGACCGACAATTCTTCCAGCACCAGATGTAAAAACATTTTTCGCAGCACACCAATGGTCTTGGATGGTTGCGGGCAGTGAGCTGCTTCCATACTTTGCAAAAGGTGCTCCCTTAATTGTTGGCGCACTGAGGGATCACTAAGTCTATCGATGTTGAACCTGGGCATTCTTGTGTTGTCATGGGATCTTCGAACTGCAGCAGTGCGTAGTTGGAGAGTAGCTGTCATAAAATGGTGATCTCGCACTATCCGCACATCTATCCCTCGCCTGTTTCGGACATCCAGGAGACTTCTTTTAAAGCGGTGGCTGATGGCAAAATGGTCAATTTGGTTGGAGGTTATTTGCCTGTCGTTGGAAACCCAGCTGTGGCAAGTCTTGTGCTTAAACATGGTGCCACATATCACAAGGCGGTTGGCGTTACAGAAATCCACTAACCTTTCGCCGTTGCCATTGCGGTTGTCTAGTCCATGCTTCCCGATTACACGTTTGAGCCCTTCGTTGTCGTCGCCTACTTTCGCATTTAAATCCCCCATCACTATAACATTGTCTCCATTTGGTGTTGTGTTGAAGACGGCACTTAAAAGATTGTAGAAGCTCTCCTTTTCGTCCTCAGACGAACTATTCATTGGGGCGTAACACTGTATGATGGTGACGCGTCGTACTCTAGTCCGGAATCTGGCCATTATAATCCTATCATCATGAGGCTGCCAGGAAATCAGGCCCTTGCGTGATGTTGTTTTTAACAGTTATCCGACTCCATATTCCCGCGGACTTCCGGATGGTCTCGCAGAATAGAGTAGTACAGTGTTACGCGTTGGAGGCTGGTACTCGCCCGCTTCTAACCATCTGATTTCACTTACCCCCAAAATTTCCAGTCTAAATCACATGAATTCTTTTTTCAATTGAAGGAATCTGGCATTGTAAGGATCTTTGCTTCCCGAGTCGAGGAGCGTCTTTACATTCCAGAAACCTATCTCTGTCCGGGAACAATAGCCAAAAGTCGCCAACATGTGATCATTCCTTATCCGAGGCATAGTGCCGGTTTCTGTAGCAAGCAGAGTTCGGCAACGCAGGTTGCTGGCCCACATTACCTAGTCTAGAATCAAAGCCCTAGACAAACCGCACTTGCAACTTTAGCCTACACGTATAAGGGTTTGTATGTACCATTAGGAGGTAAAGCAAGCACTTCATCACGAACTTGATTGTTACGCTACTGGCGCAAGCCAAGTTTTGAGCAGTCAGTAGTTTCCCGATCAATCGCAATGCAGGTCCCCAATAGGCCCTAAAGTTTGGCATTATGCCTTCTTCTCCACTCGCCACCTATGCTCACAGGACCAAAGATCACTCGAAGAACTTTTCTCTTAAAGTAACCAAGGGCATCCTCATTCAACTGCGACAAAGTCCATGTCTTTGCGCCATACAGCAGGACTGCGATGATTAGTGTTTTATATAGAGTTGCTTTAGTATTTCGAGACAGGGCTTTGTTACTCAACTGCCTTCTCAGCACATAAACGTAGCGATTGGTTCAACGTCTCATTATGCAGTGTAGTCCTTGCATTTTCAACAAGCTAAGAGGACGTCGAAGGTTTACCCTGTGTCCGAGATGTGTTGCGCCTGTGCAACATTGATAACCAGGGTCTGAGCAAATGTCAACCCTTTTTGAAGGGCAGTTGCTTATCTCATATCCCTTTTTCTGGCATTTGATACATAGTGGCAACCGTTTGGCAATTTTGATCATACACTCAATTTTTTTAGATTTGTTGCTATCCACTATTACATGATGCGATGATTTGCAAAAGTACATGAATAATTGGGTACCGGTAATGATTATATAGACAACATTGTCTGGATCTCATATCTAATCTTCTAGGGTAGGCGAATTAACGCTTTGCTTCTCTGCTTTTCAAGAACTGGCAACGTTTATTTAGTAGAGTGATACAATTGGTCCATTTTAAGCGTCCTTCGGCACCACTTAGTATCTTTAGCAATTCGCTCAATTTTAGCATTCGGTTTCTGACATGCCTCAGTGCTCTTATCGAATGAATCACATCGCTTCTCTGTGGCTCTGCAACAGTCCACCTTAGTTTAGGGATAGCAAATCATTATTTTCCTTCATCTTAAGTGAGCTCAAATGTGTCTTGATGTTCATTACTTTTAAAATATCCTTTCATCAATTTTCTACGCCATTTTAGCCATAACTAACTCCACCTCATTCTTTCACTTTTCTAGAGAAACTCCTCACATCTGAAGGAAGTGAACTCCGCCGGGCGCTATTCTCGCTGAAGCAAGTCTTCCAAGAGGACAAAGATCTAGTCCATGCATTCGTCGCATTGGGCGGCCTCAACTGTTTGGTTCGTGTTGGCAATGGAGCCGATCAAAATTACCAGAATTATATATTACGCGCCCTTGGCCAGGTAAGCGAGGAGCGCTGAGCTCTGCTCCCCCAAAGAGTTCTATCTAATATCCACAATCTGATCAATCATTCGCTCAGATAGTGGCGATGAATTATTTTCATTCAATTGTACATTAAAATTGTTTTTTTCTTTCTTTTTTGCAATCAACAGGTTATGCTGTACGTTGACGGAATGAACGGTGTCATGAAGCATGAGCCAACCATGCAATGGTTGTATTCACTAATAGCCTCTAAGTATAGGTTGGTGGTGAAGACCGCGCTGAAATTACTGCTGGTGTTCGTTGAGTATGTGGAGACCAATTGCTATCTGCTGGTGAATGCCATACATGCGGTGGATAGTGCTCAGGGCACATTGCCATGGTCAAACATTATGAAGTAAGTTCTTTTACTTTGTATCCAACAGATTGTTTGATTTGATTTATTTTATTTGAATGACCATTCGTATCTGCGTTCGGTTGATCGTATCTATTGATTGATTTTATTGCATAGTTCTAGGGTTTATCGATTAGAAGTGAATTTATTGTGAACTTTTAGGAGTAATCGGCACTTGTAATCGTTTCAGGCTCCTAAAAGACTACGATAACGCGGACACTGAATTACTGATCTACGCTACATCGCTTATAAATAAGACCTTGGCGGGCCTTAACGATCAGGATAGTTTTTACGATGAGAGTGATCTGTTGGAACAGCAGGGCATGGAGGGTGTCATTCAACGTTATATGTCTAGACCCGGCACTGATTTAGATCTCCTCGATCAGTTACAACTTTATGAAGCTGTGCTGAAGTAACTACTCATAGATTGTTAAGTGGGAGGATGAAATACATTTCCTTTTTTATTTCAGATTTGAAGATGGTGAAGCTGATGGCATTCGCTTACCGGATAATTCTCTGCGAAAAACCTTGCGATACCGTCCGAGTACGGATACCGCAGAGCGTCGAAAATCACGCCGCCATAGCACTGGAACTAGTCCATCCGTTAACAAAACCATACAATCACCAAAGAGATGCCCACCACTAACACATGGTGTCCTAGATGAAGATAGTTCAAGTTCCAACAACTCAAATGAGTACGGCAATGGTTTTATAAAAGGTGAGCAATACTAACAAACCTCATCGGCAAGGGAATGTTTACAAGCTTCACCTGTAACATTTTTCTGCAAGTGTATAGTTTAGTGTATACTTGTCCCATAGTGTGAAATTTATATGTATACACAGGCAACCGATACACCCTACTGGAATTCTTCTACAGTATTTAGGAAATGCAGAATTTGGACTAGGGCTTGGAAGAAAAGCTCCACCTCAACTGTGTAATTTAGACATGATGCAACGATCCCCATTGTTAGCTTACTTAAAGGTTTTCCGACCCTCGAAGAGCCTCTGCCTCTCCATCCTCTGCACGCTGCTTCCAGTTGTGAAGACCAAGTTTTCTGGCATTCGCGACAGCTTGGTCTTTATACCCGAGGTTCGATCTTTTTCGCCGTCTTGATCCTGGGGGCTGAGATTCAAAGATTCACTTGGCTGGAGCGTTGTTGTACATTCGCTTAATGTAGTTGAGCCAATGTAGTCGACGTGTCTTGGCTTTTTGGACTACATTCACATCCTGGTACAACTCAAAGAGCTCGCGGTTGTATCTTCTCCTCTATTCGCCCTCCTCGCATATGTGACCTTATATCCGACGAAGTATTTTTCGTTCAAAAATACCTAATATGTGCTCTGATTTCTTATTTATCGTCCAGCACTCGGCTCTATAAAGCAAGACTGGTAGGATAGGTTAGTGGGGTGGTGTAGGGTCGAAAGTCCTCTACACCACACTCAGGTCAGTATAGACCTCAGATTGTGATACCCATGGGGGAAAAGAAGGTAGAAAAAAAATGCCTTCCTCGTGAAGAAAAAATAAACGTCTCTGTACGTAGTCTAGTAGAAAGCATATAGTACTTACTGTGCCCGAGATATAAACCATACAGAGGATTTGTGAAGTTTGCGATGTCGTTAATCGGTCTGTTGGACAATTCTTCTAAATTCTTAAAGAACTGTTGTCCAAGATATCTATTTCTAAGGTGGAAGAGGCCTGGGCAGTGACAGAGAAAGTGGGTTGTGTCCTCGTGAACCTCCGTGTCGCCGCAGCCCCTACAAAGGACTTCGTTTGTCACACGTAACTTTTTCATGTGGTATCGCATAGTGTTGTACCTCGTAATAACTCCTATGAGAGTAAAGAGTGATTTTGATCTCTGCATGAGTTTATTGGTATTTGCACTGTCAAATGTAGGCCATAGCTTCCTCGTGTTGATACAAGTATCACAAGCATCTTTTTTTTTTTTTTTTTTGATTGGGAGGGGTAATCTTCAAAAGACGAAACTCAGTACGTCCTGAGTAACAGTGTGGGACTCTTACCCACTAAACCCCCCTCCCACGACCGCCGCATTCCCCGCGGTACTGCCGTCAAGCATTTCATCGCGGGGGGGTTTTAGTCTGATGTATTCGACTAGTGCATGTTTGCATTTTCCTGCTCAGCATTTATTGTATTTCGCCGGTCTGATTCTTTCCTTTCTATTTCTAGGGTTCTTAGAATATTCATTATGCGCATTGTGCTCCCAGCGACTGCGTCCCATGCCTCCTGGCTTTTGAGCATTTCGCCAACGATGTTTTCTGGCGTCAGTAGGTGGCCGAGTTCACTCCTTAGTGCATTCCTTTCGTCGAGGAATCTTGGGCATTCAAAAAATATATGTTCTGCGTTTTCTACGCAGTCAGCGCAATGCGGACAGTAAGGGCTATTGTCGTGTTTATACTTATGTAAGTACGAACGAAAGCATCCATGGCCCCTTAGGAACTGCGTTAAGTAGAACTCAAGTTCTCCATGTTGCCTGTCGAACCATGGCTGGATTTGGTGTATGAGCCTATGGGTCCACCTGCCTTTCCCAGAAGCATTCCAGCGTTCTTGCCATTCTCTTAGGCTTTCTGCTCTATAGAGCCGGTTTTCGCTGGCCTCGTTTCTTTCTCTTCTTGCGCAGTATTGACGTTGCTGTTCTACTGCCAGGATATCTATTGGGAGCATTCTCGCTACCACGCAAGCTGCATCGCTAGAAGTAGTGCGAAATGCGCAGCTAGCTCTCAATGCACATATTCGATACACAGATGTGATATGTGATCTGTATGTTTTAATTGCCATGGCCCCGGCCCAAATTGGTGCGGCGTATAGGATTATAGACGTAACCACTCTAGCCAGCAGTAACCTACGGCTATGTCTTGGTCCTCCTATGTTGGGCATGATACGCGCGAGTGCAGCACTTGCTATTGCACCTTTTCGGCCTACATATTTAAGGTGATCTCTAAGTGAAAGTCTCGTATCTATCTTGATACCTAGGTATTTGATATGCGGTTTAGATGTGATTTCATGGCCGCCGACTATAATGGTGAGAGTTTCTACCTTCTTTCTACTACTTATCAGGACTGCTTCAGTTTTATGCTCCGCCAGTGTAAGACCAACTGAGGTGAGCCATTTCCGTATTATCCTTATTGTCGCATTGCTTATCTGTTCCACCTCCTCCAACAGTTTAGCAGTGACAATAATGGCGATATCATCAGCAAATCCCACTATTTTTGTTTCTTCGGGTATAGGAAGTCGCAGTATACCGTCATACATAATATTCCAGAGCAAAGGGCCAAGGACTGAGCCCTGTGGTACTCCGCCTGTGATCTTATATTCCTTGGGGCCGCGGTCTGTATTGTATACCAAGATTCTGCACCTGCAATAGTCAACAATAACGTCTATGAGGTATTGTGGAACTCTCATCCTTCTAGGCGCTTGTAAGATGTGACTCCAATTTGCCGTATTGAAGTCGTTTTTTATGTCGAGAGTTATAACCAAGCAGTACTTTTTGGAACCGCCTCTCCATCTTCTTCCCTGTATAGCCTCTTGTGCCGTTTTAACTACCACATCTGTTGTTGAGCGCGCTTTTCGAAAACCGTATTGGTGTTCTGAAAGACCTCCAGATTCTTGAATTGCTGCCTCTACCCTGTTACAGATGATTCGCTCCAATATTTTGCCAGCCGTATCTAACATACAGAGCGGGCGGTATGATGATGGTTCATTTGGTGGTTTCTTACCTTTGGGAAGAAGTACTAGGTTTTGCCGTTTCCACTGATCCGGGCAGACTCCTTCCTTCAGGCACGAGTTGTAAACGTTAATAAACATTTCTGGGCTTACTTTTATAGCTGTCTTGAGTGCTATATTTGGGATACCATCTGGTCCAGGTGCTTTTTTATCTCCAATTTTATTGCAAATCTCGATTATTTCTTCAATGGTTACCTCTCGAATTGTTGGTGCCTCTACTATTGGTCCATCCGAGAATGCGTTCTCTTGTTGATGAGGAAATAGTCCGACCACGATGTTGTGTAAGAATTCTGGGCATGTGGAAATCTGTGGCTGGCACCTTTTCAATTTTTTCATGACGATTTGGTAGGCTTTGCCCCAAGGGTTTTCGTCAGCTTCATCACACAGCTCGGCGAAACATTTCCGTTTGCTCTTTAGTATGGCTGTTTTTAGTTCCTTTCGACCCTGTAGTCTTCTTGCAGTTCACTGGAGACGGCCCTCGCTCTAGATCGCGTATACGCCCTTCTCGCTCGATGACACTTGGTACGTAAATGCGCGATTTCTTCATTCCACCAGTAAACTGGGGGACGATGTTCCATGGCCTTTCTTCTCCTCATTGTGACGTCACATGCCCGTGTAACCTCATTTATGGCCTGCATTGCTTTACTGCCCGCACGACCCGTCAGTACTGCGTTTCTGTTGAAGATACATGTGAATGCTTCCACGTCGAAAGAGTCTGATTTCCAGCCTTTTTTCTGGGGTAGCCTGGCTAGCGGTGTTTGTCTTCTTGCTTCCGGCAGTACTTCACATATTATCACCTGGTGGTCGCTATGAGTATAGAGGTCACTGACTTCCCACTTTGTTCTTCCTATCAAGGAGCTACTTACGTATGTGATGTCTATAATAGAAGCGCCGCTTCCTCTGCAAAACGTGGGTTTATTTCCGCTGTTTACTAGTACCACGTCTGGGGCTGTAAAAGCCTCCAGTAGGGATCTTCCTCGTCTGTTCGTTTCTTTGCAACCCCATTCAGCGGCCCATGCATTAAAGTCGCCAGCAATGATCGCCGGTTTTTGATCATCATCACAAGCATCTAGAGAGGACCATCTGTTGTATGCCTCCTTTAGGGCTTTGTTTCCTGCCTCAAGTTTGAGTGTGCAAGGCGGGATGTACGCTGAGGGGTCGGTTTGGTACGAGCTTAGTGCTAAACCGCCTCTAGCCAGTTCGTCAGCTTTCTCATTCCTTGGTATACCCTTATGTCCAGGAATTCTTCAGAGCACTACCTTGTGCTGTGTTCCAAGAACCTTGAGCTCTTCTCTACAACACCACACAAGATTCGATTTTATTGTATTTCTATAGCAGATATTTCTTTTATCGCTGCCTGACTGTCGATGAAAAAGCTGATATCCTCACCTAGTATTGCCCTCACCGCAGTCTCATGGGCTGCTATTGTCACTGCTAAGACCTCCGCCTGGAAAACGCTGCTGTAGTTCGGAAGCCTGACTGACAAGGAGGTACCAAGCGTTTCAGAGAAGATGCCTGCGCCGAGACTCGTTTCTATTTTGGATCCATCGGTGTACTCGGCTATGGTTTTCTGGTTGAGTGTTCTGCCAGTTTTCCATTCTTCTCTGCTCGGGTAGGTGCTTGAAAATGGTCTTGTAAAGTCTAGGTGTGGCGTTGTATAGTCTATACTGGATACATTGCCAGGTATCTGTGTAGGATCATAGTATGACCCATTGCATTTGGTCTCCAGCTATCTGTTTTACTTAACCTCTCGGCACTAACAGCCGCCAATGTTTGTATAAAGATAACTAGCGAAAGCAGGTTGAGGATGGCTTCTAGCAAGACTGGTAAGATGAGCGTTCTATCGAGCATTAATTTGGTCCATAGAGTTAGAAGTTTTGTCTTGCCAAACCGAAGTAGAAGCGGCTTGGTAGGGTTATTCTTTGTCGGATCTCCACGAAGGTGTCATTTGTGGGGTTTATGTTTACTCCTAGGTAGGTAAACTGCTTAACCATCTCGAAGTTGTAGTTATCAACAGTGACTTTCTGTCCAAGGTTTTGAGCAAATAATATTTTGTTTGTTGACAACATGTACTTAGTCTTATCCTAATTTACCTCAAGACCTACTCGTTTCGCCTGTTCTTTAACTGACGTAAATGCCTCTACAACAGCTTGCCGGTATCTTCCGATGATGTCAGTATCGTCCGCGTATCCCAGCAAGTGGAGGAATTTTGAAAGATAGTGCCTTCCGTATTTACTTCTGCCCTACCCACTATCTGCTTCAGCACAATATTGAAGCAGTCACAATATGACAGCTCATCTCCTCGCCGGAATCCGGTATACCTACATATATTTCGAAGAGTTCGCGTGTTTTTCAGTGTTACGCGATACATTTGGATAAGTTTTGACGGTATCCCGAATTGCGCCATCGCTTGGTAGAGCTCAAGATAATGAATACCGTCATGAACGGCTTTAAAGTTGATGAAAAGGTGACGAATTTCGACTTGATGTTCCTTGGTCTTTTCCAGGATTTGCTTTAGTGTACAAATTTGGTCTATTGTCGATTTGCCGGGCCGGAAGCCGCACTAGTACGTCTTGTAGAAATGTTTTAGACGTTCACACAACACGTTGGAGAGGATCTTATATGCGACATTTAGCAGGGATATGCTCGATAGTTCTTACAAGACATAGGATCACCTTTTTCCAATATGGGGCATGTAGAGCTGATACTCGAGTCGTCGGGCATGCTTTCCTCTACCCATACTTAGCTGATGACTTGGTGCATGCACCTTATAAAGACATCACCTCTGTATTCAAAAAGTTCAGCTGGGAAGCCATCAGAGCCAGCGGCTTTGTTGCTTTTTAGGTTTCTGATGGCTGCGCTAACTTCTTCAATACTGGGTGGTTGTATTGGTTCATCATTGACGGGAAGCGGGTTCTCTTGCCCTATCACTCTCTCTGTTTGGTGCTCGTTAAGCAACTGCTGGAAGTGTTGCTTAAACACATTAATAATTGCGTTTCGGCGACTATGTTGCCTTCGCTGTTACGAAGAGCCTGTGTTCTGGGTTTGAAGCCAGCTGCCAGCTACTTGGCTTTTCGATAAAAATTGTGGATGTTGTTGCGCTCGCGAGACTCTTCGATATCCTCGAGCTGTGGAGCGCATAATTTTCTTCTCTTGCCTTCTTCCGCTCATGTTTTGCACCGCAGCGCTTTCTTATGTGCATCTTCTGTTATCTTCTTCCATTGCACGCACTTATATTTATACCAAGGGTTCCTTTTTGTTGGTGGCTGGTAGCCAAGGGTGGTCATGGCTACCTCCTTGATAATGTTGCGGTATTCGGTCCACTGGTTTGCATTTCTGGTTGGTGAATGCACTACAGAGAGTTTCTCGAACAGGTGTTCTTTGTGGGATCTGGCTCCTTCTGTCATGCTAAATCGTCCAACTTTAATCTTCTTCTTCTGTGCGGCTCGCAGCTTTTTCTCGTTGAACAACCTGGATCAAAATTTAACTGCATCAAGAAAATTATTAGAGTCGACGTTGGCCTCCCGGAAAGTGCGCACATCCAAGATGTTGGACGCGTGCCTTCCGTCGCTTAGCATGTGGTCTCGATTTGGTTGCATATTCTACCATCAAAGGAAAGCCAGGTTGGTGTGTGGATTCTTAGTCTAGAAAACCTAGTGCTACTACTTCTCACCATATTACGAGCTGCTGCAAAATCAATTAGTAGGAAACCGTTGTCTGTTGTCTTGTCGTGGACGCTGTGCTTAGCGACTACTCCGCCAAAGATGGTATCCTTACCAATTTTCTCATTAAAGTCCCCGACTAGAATTTTGACTGCCTACGGAGCCGAACAAACTCTGCAGGCACCATCCAGGAGATCATAGAATTCCTTCTTGACAGGGTCTTCGATAGGGGCGTGTGAACATATCAGGCTGATATTGTCAAATGTTGCGCTGATACGAATTACAGCCAGGCGATCATTTACAGGCTTGAAGTCGATAACTCTTGATCGTAGCCGATTTCCAACGCCGAATCCGTATCCGAGACTGTACACTTTTTCTACAGCTGTAATAAATGTCGCAGCTGGGTCATTTTTTACATTCCTGACCCTATCCAGCGTATCTCCTGATTAACAGTAATATCTGCCTTGTATGGGGTGAGGGTGAGATTCAAGTTTTTGGAAGGCACCCGGGGTATACAGAGATTGTACATTCCAGTTGCATATCCGTAAATCGTAGTCCGCAAACGTTCCAGATCGATTTGCCAATTAGGGTGATGCTTGTTGTTACTCGAAGCTGGTATCTCTTTCATAACTAGATTGCCAAACGTATTAGGCACCATAAGAATTCTTCCAGAGAAGAATGGAAGAACGGAAGCGTTACCCGCAACTATGATATATGGATATACACGGATGGTTCGAAGATGGACTGCGGAGTCGGCTCAGGCATCTTCTCTGACCAGCTGAATATATCAAGGTCCTTCCGTCTCCCAGACTCTGCTAGCGTTTTCCAAGCGGAGCTTCTTGCGATTCGAGAAGCCTGCCGCCTGCTAAGCAATCTTCCAACATCTAATCACAATATCGCTATTTTTTCGGATAGCCAGGCTGCCATCAAGGCCATTGATGCGGTCTGCATCTCTTCAAAACTGGTAGAGCAATGCCGGTTTGAATTGAATCAACAAAGCACTCACTCGAGAATCACTCTCATCTGGGTCCCAGGGCACAGCAACCATGAAGGAAATGAGCGTGCTGATGAACTGGCCAGGCGAGGGTCGGCCCTTAACGGCTCTCTAGCAGAAAGAGTCGACACTCCGCTTGGTGCCGTTAAGGGCTATATTCACCTTCACTTCCTCCAGCTAGCCAATCGCGGGTGGAACAACCTCACAAGCTGTGTCATATTTAGGAAGACGTGGCCCAGTTTCAACAAACCCAGGTCAAAAGAGTTACTAGGCAAACCAAGACCAGTTATTGCCAAAATCGTAGCTATTTTCGCAGGCCACTGGCCAGTTGGAGAGCTGCAAGGATAATAATGAGAAAGAATCTCTATGTCATTTCCTTTGCAGATGTCCGGCCCTGGCGAGGATCAGACAACAAACTCTTGGCAAACCCTTCTTCGAAGATCTGAGAGAGATAGCGGACAAGAGGATTGGAGAACTAATCCTCTTCCTGAACTCCACGGGCTGGGTTTAAACTTAACATCCCTTTTTTTTTCTTAACTAACCACTACAACAGGTAGACACAGGTTGTCCGTGGTAACAAAACGGCGCACTTTAAGCGCTAATTGGGTTCTTTTTGGACCGCCACTTTACCTACCTACCTACCTAGGCACCATAAAAAAAATGTGTTTGCCTAAGATTAAATGGATAAAAGGGCAGAAACAGTTTTATTCCTTGGGTGGCTTTATTTAATATTGATTTCTAATATTTTGTTGGTCTTCCTTTAGCTAGATTTGCGGCTTAAACCCTTTTTGGCATATTTTCGACACAATTTCTTCTTACATTTCCTGGAAGTGATGCTTCTCCTCATAACGTAGATTTGATGCCTTTAGCGGATGTTATGATGTGGTCCTTTATTCGTTGCCTGAGCATTGACATCAGGACTGCGACTTATCACGTGTACATATTTCTTTCGATCTAAATACCAATTGTGATCTTAAGAATGATTAAATCGCTGCTAGTCTTAACTGCTCTTTTCCTAAATTGCTCTCTGTGTCTACAGCACACTGAAAATAACACTTAAGCCGATCTGTAGTCAAGAAACATATGGAAAACCCGTTTTAGAAATATCCCAAGCATTCTTTAAAACCAGTTTGTCTAAAATTGAAGACGTTCATTTAAACCAAAGCTCTATCGTTATCTATGTACATTGTCCGTGGGTGTAGGTTAGGTTAGGTTAGATTGGCTGTCTGCACAAGAGTGCGTACACACTTAGACCAGTAAAGGTCTATTGTGATGCCAAGGATCTACCATTAGACCACTCAGGGACTAATAAAACCAACCGGAGCTTTTGATGAAGCGATGGATGCTCATGACGCCCAAGGACGCCAAATCGCTGAGGTTATCAAGGAACGGAGACCCTAGATGGAGAATTATTTTACGTGATAGAGCAGGGCATGTGCATAGGGGATGAAGGGTGGTTTCCTCCTCCTCTTCCTCATCACTACAGCTCCTGCAAAAGTCGTTGGCCTATTAGACAGTGTACAGTGAGAACACCGATAACGCAGCTAATCTGTAATCGCTTTAGCTTAAGCAACTCGGCACTACGTTTCTGGTCCAGCTTAGGCCAGATCTGTTTCGAAATGTGACACGTTGAGCCAATTTCACACCTATGATTGGTCTTGCTAATAGCGTTCAGCTTTAGTAGATGCTTACATGTAGCGAGGGGCATACCCAGAGCTTGCCTATCTGGCAGAATCCTCTGAGTTGTTCCCTGTCTGGCGAGCTCGTCCGCTTTGCAGTTTCCTGGAATGTTTTTGTGGCCTGCCACCTAGCATAGGTGAATGTGGAACCGCTCTCTCATCGCAGTAAGGGACAAACGGCAGCTTAAGACGGCCTTTGAACTGAAAGAGCACGATTCCAGGGACTTGATTGCCGGTTGACTGTCAGTGAAAATGCTAATATTCCTGACAGATAATACATTACACCTTAACCAGGAAAGGGCTTCCTTAATCGCCATGATTTGCTCCTGAAAAATGCTACAGTGATTATGGGGAGAAACGAAATGCTCAGGTTGACCTTTTCGGAGAAAACACCACAACTCACCCTACCTTCGCTCTTAGAGCCATCTGTGTAGAAGTGGACCGAATTACCATCATCAGGGGGATAGTTATCCCATTTATCCCGTTCAGGGATACTCGTACGGAAGTTTCGGCGGAGTGTAGTCCGTGTTTTCATGTGTGAAGTTGAGAAGATCAAGGATAGAAGAGTGGTGAATGTGATAACTAGACCACTGAGAAGAGGCTTTTAGACGGATGGCCGTACTGGCAGCAATCTGTCTGCCAAAGATATCTAGCCGTAGCAGGTTGAACAAAATGTCTAATGCTGCAGAGGGAGTAGTTCTTAGTGCGCCACTGATGCACATGCATGCAGATCTTTGCACTTAGCTAACTGAGTCAGGTTTACAGCCCTATCAAGAGCAGGCCACCAAACGAGCACGCCATAGAGTAGTATAGGCCTGATAACGGACACGTAAAGCCAGCGAGTGATTTCAGGTTTTATACACCTGCTCCTACCTATAGCCTTTTATACAGAAATAGAGACCTACATTGGCTTTCCTTACGCGGTCTAGTAGATTGGCTTTCCAGTTCAAATTTCTGTCCAGAATAAGACCCAGGTATTTTGCATTAACAGTGAAGGTGAACCTGCTGCCATTTATCATAAGAGGGTCTACGAGGGGAACTTTATACTTCCTCGTGAAGGGAACGAGTTCTGTTTTATGAGGGTTATCGCCTAATCCACATTAATTTGAAGACCAATTTAGTGAGCCGAAAGACAGCATATTGAAAGATTTCCTTGAGATTGTCTGGGTGCTTTCCAGGCGCATCAATGGCAATGCAATCATCACAAACAATCACTCTACAGCCTGACGTATCCATGTCCACTAGTAACTGGTTTACTACCAGATTCCACAGAAGAGGTGGCAAGACTCCACCTTGGGATGTTCCTCAGCAGGCAAGTCTTCAAGCCGATGCTCTGCCCAGCTGTCTGTTGATAATCCTTCATGTTAGCAATTGATTGATCAACACTCCGAGCGAAGTATCCACTTTCAGATTTGCAAGTGTGTCTCTGATTGCCTTTGGTTTGACATTGTTAAAAGCTGCCTCAATTTCAAGGAAAACCACCATAGTATATTCCTTAATGCTCGGAAATTCTTCAGTGACGCGCACAAGCGAGTGTAAGGCTGTCTCGACCGATTTGCCTTTGCAGTACGCATGTTAGGACGGCGAGAGCAAAAACGAGCTAATGCTCTGTCGAAGGTGGATATCAGCCCTTCCAACGTTTTCAGTAGAAAGGACGATAAATTGATAGGTCGGAGATCCTTTAGTTTCACATACAAGCTTTTACCTGCCTCAGGAATGACGACGACTTCTACCTCGGCCCTCAGTTTGGGAATGTAGACCAGATTTAGACAGCCCGATAAGATGACTTTGAGCCATGGGAGTACAATATCCTTACATTTTTTAAATTCTGCAGGAATGATACCGTCCGGTCCTGGGCATTTGATAGGCTTGAAACTACGCATGGTCCAGCGGACCTTTTCTGTAGATAGTATAACCAAAGAATTGCTGCACGGTGGAAAGCAAGTACGGGTATTACCCGATAGCGAAACGGCAACAGGAGAGCTACCAGGGAAGTGAGTATCCAGTAAGATGCCAATGGATTCCTTAGCATAGGTGGTCCAGTGACCATCTGGAGGTAAAGGGTAGCTAGGTGTTGAAGGGCTTTTAGAGACGATGTTTCGCAACCTAGAAGCTTCCGAGGATTCTTCAATGATGTCGCAGAAAATTCTCCAGGAGCGTCGTTGCTCTTTCCGCAGTGAGATTTTATATTTCCTGAGAGACAGTTTGTAGGTGTCCCAATCGGCCATCAGATTTAAGCAAGATTAAAAAGGAGTCTGCTGTCTTTCCTAAGAGTACTGCGATTTGCATTCCATCAAGGTGGTTTCTTCTTTACTTGAGGAGTGCGGTTTGGACACGCCACAGACAAGGCACCATTAAGTGCCAATGTTAAAGTGTTGACCAACCTGTCAAGATCATCAGTGCTAGTAGGTTCAGTAGGCAAAAGGGAGGATATATGTGCATGATTTCTTTTTCTCTGCCAAATATCTCGTGTGGGCTGTGTCATTCGGGCTTAAGTTAAGTTATGTTGAGTAGGGTTATGAGGTTATCATAAAGGACTAAACGCCATAGTGGGTCCAGCGCGATCCCTAGGAAAACTTAACTACTAAAAACCTAAACCGATTCTCCCATGCACTTAATTTCCCTGCAGTATTTGAATAAAGAATTGTCTTGATTCAAGCACCCAATCTTTTCCAAGCTGTTGTAGTCTACTCCGAGCAATGCCTTGGTATTCACAAAGCAGCCATTTAATTTCACGATAATCATAATCTCATGTCATGCTTTCTCAAAAGGCAATGACCAGAGAATATCCATATCGCTGTTCTTGACCGTGATCTGCCTAATTTTATTTTCTTCCGAATTGTTTGCAATTTAGCATTAGCTAGAAGGCGTTAGATACCTATGTTGGATCATCTTAGGTCAGCCATTGCTTATTGAGAATAGTTCTCTTAGCAACGCACATTGGTGGTTTTGTGCCTCCAACTATCTTACCTTTTTTGGCCAGTGTCCTTCCGTTGCCCTCGATATGGAAGTGTCCAGGTACCCAATATAATATGACACGGTTCTGCGTACATAATGTCTTAAGCTTTTTTTTTTCTCTTGTACAATCCATGCCCGAGTGGCAACGACACTGCGACTTCAAAGATCTATTGTATCGAAAGGTTGGAGTTAATCTACAACAATTACTACCTCCCTTATGAAAGTAAGTATGTTTTTAGTAGCGGAGCTTTTCTGTTCCACTGCAGTAAGTATCTCCTTGTGGAGAATACGTTTCCTTAACCAGTGTAGTGCCGGGCATTCGCAAAGAATGTGTTCGGAAGTTTCATCCTCCTTCAGACATGCCTTAAGCATAGTGCTTATATAAAAAAATAGGCTAAATAGTATCTAATTATATTGTATTTAATTTCACAATAACAACTTTCTTTTCCCTTCTTCTTAAAGACAATCGCATCGACAACAGCATCACTCCAGGCTTTCGTCGCCGTCGTGAACGTGTCGAACGACAGAAGAGTTTCCTCCGCGAACAACAGGAAGCTGCAACAAATGGCATTATGGCCGCTTTCGAGAAACGTGATGAAATGGGTATGTATACTGCCGCAAAGGCTGCCATCCTTCTAGCCAACATCCTTAACCTCATATCTGTGGAGTGCTGTCGCAAATTACATTACCAAAACCAAAAATGAATATAAATACGCTGCCACTTCGCCCTAATAATACGAATAATGCCTTTAATGCCTAAAACAATTTACAGCTTATATTGGTTTTTTTTTTTCTTTCTCTGTTTCCTCTTTTTTTTTCTGTTTTATTTTTTTGTAAAATAACGTAAAAAAAAAAAAATTTAAAACACGCCCGTCCAGGACAATTAGTAACCGCCATGCCAGTTCATTTGAAACAAAACAACGAAAGTCCTCCAGACTCACTTGTTCTAACAAATGACGCCAATAATTGTAACAATGCCACTAACAATAGTCTCACCAACACCACCATCAACAACAATCAAAGCTACAGCATCAACAACAACAACAACAACGGCTTAGAGTATAGTCCTTCCAAAACCAGCATATCCGTCATATCGAATGGTTTCAATAGAAACCGTCAACCACAGCCGATGGATCTATCCAATGGTAAGCAAAACGGTTCACCAGAATTCCTAAGCAAGAAGAACCTCCTGATGAAGAGTAATGCCACCATGATCAATGGCATGATGAAGAATATCAATCGCAATGAGAGCGAGAATCGGGATGCAATCTCATACAGTAGTCACAAAAAGTTCGAGAACGATGCGAATCGCTTGAACAACTTCTACAGTCAGCTGAGTACACCAAAGAGTCATGCGGTGTTGTGTCAGAAGAATCACAATGCCATGTCGGAGAATGTATCGAAACCGTCCACACGGACGACGAATGTGATAACCGGAAGTAATGGTGGTTCGCCATATCATCGTTTGAAGGAGGTGCAATCGCCACCACCCATGATGGCAGAAATCGGAGGTTTGGCCATGGTACCCGAAGCCGTAGTGCTTAACGAACCAGTGTATGCACCACCACCACCGCCCCCACCTCCACCACCGCCACCACCACCAGATTTGTGGATGACGATGCCAGTGTCAGTGCCGGTGACACCACCGCCAGCAAATGGTAATAGAATGATAGCCGAAACGGTGACATCCAAGAAATTGAATGAGGACGGATCAGGTGAGTCTTGTGCGCTTTCTACTGTCCCCTGTCTATTTTTTTTCACAAAAACTCTTGGTTACTATCTATACACGCATCACATTCATGTCGATTTTATAAGCTAACGCTTTCGGATTTTTTTATTTATGAAATAGAATTAAGATTTAATTTTTAACAGGGTGGACCCAAATAAATGGATTTGTGCCTTATTTTTGGCAGTCGATATGGGACACCCTTCAACAGCTTGTTTTGCAAGAACTCATACAACTGATATTCCTTTTGATAGATTCAGACAAAGAAGAGAAGAAACTCCTGCTGCAGCTGAAGAGGGATCACACGGTGAAGGATCTGACAACGAAACTCAGTAACTTACCAATGAGTCCAACACAGGAGGATAAGTTGCAGAATCGCATTGTTGGCGATATGACCGGACTGATTTCAAAAGCCAAAGAAGGACTCGCTAAGAGCAAGAGCAAAGGAGAGATCTCAAGGTAAGTTTCTGTGTTTCCTTAGTCAACATCATTTCAAAGTAAATCAAGATGCGAAGTCGTTTTTAAAACCGAAGTCGAAGTTTTGAAAACTTTTGTTACTTAAACGCTATCAGTACTGCTTAAAGGGAAGCATTTTGTAACAAATATTACTTTGTACTGAGAGATAAAAACTCAAATCAGCTGCTAAGTAATATCCAGTTTGTCGCAGTAGATGTTAGTATTGTGCATATGTATAAAGCCCAACATCTTACACAAAAAGACTGCACAAGTAAATAAAAAGCAGATTGCGCCCTAAACAAAAGTATGAACCAACAATTAATGTACAACGCATAAGTCAAGCATTATACTAAACACTTACAACATCAGGAAGTTACTTACTTAGATGGCGCTACAGTCCGGGGTGGACCTGGGCCTCAACCAACAAACCTCTCCAGCCAGCGCGGTTACGAGCCAGCTGCCTTCAGTTGCGCACGCCAAGTTGGTTGAGGTCCCCCTCCACTTGTTTGCGCCACCTACCACGAGGTCGTCCTCTACTGCGTCGTTTATCCGGGGTGGATTCGAAGACTTTCTTAGCAAGAACGTTGGGCTCCATCCGCTCCAAATGACCCAGCCATCTTGGTCGCTGTATGTGAACTCTTCTGGCTAAGTCGATGTCCTTGTAACATCAAGAAGTTAGTATCGGTCGTATAATTTATGTTTTAGATTTAGTTTACTATAGTTGTAATCTCCTGAAGAAAGGAGACCCTCTGAACTGCGCCAACTACAGATGTATAAGTCTCCTCAGTATCACATATAAGATCCTGTCTGCCACATTATGTGAGCGCCTAAAACCGATCGCCAACAGCGGTTTCAGGTCGGGAAAGTCCAACATTTACCAAATATTCACACTACTCGTACGTGCATTTCGTTTTTCATCTCGGCGAGTTTTATCCGCTTTCTACTGTAATTCACACGCAATTTTATAGGTAAGGTTAGGTTAGGTTAAAGGGGTTAACTGCATCGAATCGGTGCAGCCTGCACTCTTAAACGGATCCATTGTGCTCCCCTGACGTGGAGTTTCCTGGTTGAAATACTAAAAAGACAAAAAAAAAAACAAAATAGCTAGAGTTCTGTGTTAATGGAACGGCCCCCCTCTAAACCATCCTGAAAGAGTTATAAATTTCATGATGGTGGTGAAGAAATACTCTCCATCTTTCTGGTGTTGCCGAGACTATGGCATTTGCAAAGGAAGTGTTCTGTATCCTCTTCTGCATCTGTGTTGCCGCACCCTCTGCCGAATTCATCTGTACTTAGCCCCATTCTCTTCCGGTGGGCCACCAATAGGTTGTGGCAGGTAATGATTTCTATTAGAAGCGCCAAGTTTTGTCTACTTTGAGTGATTATGAGCTTGGTTTTCATCTTGTCATGTTTTGTCCAGATGCTTCTGGAGATGCGGCATGATAGGAGGGCTCTCCATGGTTCGTGTGCTTGTCGTTTGAAGTCAAGTGCTATGTTTGATTTAACAAGGCGTGCAATGGCTGGGCTTTGGACCATTGATTTGTCTTTTTCTGATCCCTTTCTTGTCGGCTCATCCGCCATCTCGTTCCCTGGAATTTCTTTGTGTCATGGGACCCACCAGATCGTTACATGATGACTATCGATGAGCGTTTGACCTTTGTGCATTTCTTGACATAGAAAGTGCTTTTGATAAAACTGGTTATGAATCCATCCCTAGTGCTATGAGACGCAGGGGAATAGACGAACCTACTACCAGATGGTAGTGCGATAGCCGCATAATAACATCTTCGTCTGGAGAGGTCTCTGTGACGGTCTCCGCGGCCAAGGGCTGCCACCAAGGCGACGTCCTCTCGCCTCTCATATGGTCACTCATGGTGGATGACTTATTGAATAGACTTAATAGTTTAGGTTTCACAACTATAGGCTATGCATATGATCCTGTGATCATCATCAAAGGCAAACATGAAGACAATGTGTGTCTACTCATGCAAAATGCACTCCTTATAGTATCGGACTGGTGTGCTGGGGAGAGCCTATCGATTAACCCCAGCAAGGCAGTCGTTGTACCGTTCACAAGAAGAAGAATTGGCTCAGGGACTATAAATGGCACAACCATTCATTTTTCCGATGAGGTTAAATATCAAGGAATTACCCTGGACAAGAAACTTAACTGGAAATCCCATATTAAGCATAAAATTGCCAAGGCGACTACTGCCTTGTGGGCCTGTCGCCGTATGTACGGCAAGACCTGGGGCCTACCCCAAAGGTCATATTCTGGTTATATACCACGGTTGTAAGACCCATCCTTACACACGCGTCCGTTGTCTGGTCGACGAAAATCAAGGAGGTCACAACCATCAACAAACTCACTAAACTTCAAAGACTAACTTGCCTTGGTATCACAGGTACTATGCATACTTGTCCCACAACAGCCATAGAAGCCATAATCGGACTCACTCCGTTACATATATGTATTTATAAAATAGCTCCAATTCGCAGTGCAGTTAGTCTTCGAAAGTCAGGTGGTAATAGTAGACGGGATCATGCGGATCTCATAGATCTAGAGCTAGATATGTTCAGCACGGTTTCCGACTTTACGCCCAAATCACTCTACTTTGGTAGAAGGTTTGAGATTGTGATCCCAAGCCGTGATATACGGAATAATGGCAGACCGTCGTTTGATCCAAAAGGAATAGTGTGGTATAATGATGGATCAAAAATGGATCCAGGAGTTGGCGGCGGTGTATATGGACCAATTCATAAAATTTCGAAATCACTTGGAAAGAGTCCTAGTGTTCTCCAGGCCGAGCTTTACGCTATTGAGACTTGTGCTAACATTTACCTGCACTCAGGCCTCTATTCATACACCCACCGATAGCCAAGCGGCGCTTAAAACACTGATCTCGCACTTGATCAGTTCAAAATCAGTTCTAAGCTACTTTGACAGTTTTTAAAACTTGGCCCGACACAATAAAGTAAAATTGTGGTGGGCACCGGGTCATGTAGGTGTTGATGGCAACGAAACCGCAGACCTGCTAGCTAGGAAAGGCTCCTCTGAGTTGTTCATTGGACCTGAACCCTTCTGCGGAATATCCGATTCCGCCTTTAAACTGACCCTAAACATTTGGGAACGCAACATGTGCATCTCCCACTGGAATAACTCCCAAGGTGTCACACAAGCTAAAAGAGCTGTCCAACCTTAAAAACAGGCAATTGATATCCTAATATATGGCAGAAACGACATAAGAAGGCTTGTGAGCTTCCTTACCGGTCACTGTTAACTACTTTACCACCTTAACAAAATGAGAATTACAGAGGATATCACGTGCCGCCTCTGCCTAGAAAGTGGCCTCTGGCACAATAGATCCCCTTGGTCGGAGTGCCCACACACCAATTGAGCGTGGCCACACATCTGTTAAAAAAAATAAAAATCGATCAGCGTTTCAAGCTTTGATTTTATTACCTGAAATGGCCTTTATAGCAGCTTGACTATCTTCTTTTCTAGTAACAAGTTTCGTGGACAGTTCTCGTGCTGCCTCTGCTATTGCTAGGACATCCGGTTCAGGGTCTGCTGAGTAGATACCTGAACCCACTCCTTCGTTTGTTTTGGACCCATCAGTGAAGACTGAAATACTATGCGGGTTAATGGCCCCACCGTCTTCCCAATGTTCACTTGATGGGGCGACCGTTTTCACGTTTAGTCTAAAGTCGGGGGATGGCGAAAGATAGTCAGTGGTGGCGTCTAGGTGAGTCCACCTTGCAATATTACTGTGGCCCATGTGCCTCTTTTTCCATAAGTTGGATTTTTTTTAGGAGCAGGGCACACATCGCAGCTGATTTCTTAAGAAATAAGTCCAATGGAATCAATCGGAGAACTGTTTCAAGTTCTGCAATCGGAGTGGTTCTAATGGCACCAGTCTCTGGATTTTAGTCAACTTCTTGAGATGTGTGGTTTTATCGTGCTTTATCCGAGACATGGAGTGGAGTGCCACCGAGTTGTAGTGGCCGGAATGCTGTGGTTATTCTTTTGTTGGTGAAGAGGACCACTTCTGTTTTCGCCGGTTTACGGATTAGTCCACATCTTTTCGCCCAGTTATGGAGGGTTTTTTTTTTTTTATGTTGCGCCAAGGATTGGTAATCTTTATAGATACTAATAGCCCGAGTGCTACTAGTAGCATGCACGATTCGCAAACCTGAGTAATACGCCTACGTACTAAACACACACCCTACACCCTCCAACCACTCTCCCCGCGGTACTGCCGTTAGGTATTTCTTCGCGGGCCTGGTTAGCAATTATGCTCTAGTCTCCGAGGCCGCCTCTTGAGCTCTTCTTCGGGCTTCTGCTCTTCGCAGCGCGTTCTGCACCCATACTATGAATGAGCAGATCTCCATCCACTCGCCCTCTGATCATGTCATGTGACTTACAAGATTTTCTGGACTTGGCAGGTTTGCTCTATCTTCTGCAAAGCGTCTGCAGTAGAACACTGCATGCTCCGCGTCTTCCTCTTCGTTTGGACATTCTGGACACAGGGATGAACTATCGTGTCCAAATCTATGGAGGTATTTCCGGTAGCCGCCGTGTCCGGATAGGAACTGTGTGAGGTGGTAGTTACAGTTCCCCCTCGCTCTCTCTGTCCATGATTTTATAGTGGGAATGAGCTTGTGTGCCACCTGCCTAGTTATGGAGGGTATCCAGGGTCTATTGCAGAAGTTCGGTGATTGTGTCGAGAAATTTGACGGACATAAGTAGGACGAGCAACTTTTACTCCGCTATGTCCCAATTTTAAAAGGATCTCGTTTGCGACTAGAGTCCATAGTAGAGGAGATAGGATGATTTAGGTACCCCCCTTTGGGTTTCATTATATATAGAATTAATAAAATACATTGAATCGAACGTTGGTTAAGCTACTGATAGTCTTTAGAGATTCTTGGAAACCTATTTTTGCTGTCAAGACCCGATTCCAAAATCCATCCATATAGAAAAGAAAGTATCTGGTCACACAAATAACTAAGCGGGACCACTTATTCCACAAACACAAATTACTTTTCAAATATCGGAGTGGTATATTGCTAAAACTTTTTCTTAAGGAAGTAAAAAAAACATACTTTATTCAATCTATTTCATCCAAAATGTTAGTATCTTTCAAATTTCAACTCAGTTCAATCAGCTTTTATGACTTTAAGCGTATGTGGGTGCGTATTTCTCATAGCACTGCACGTAAGCAGCCTTGGCAGCATCCAGAGACATTCCTTTGCGGCTATTCCAGGCATCCCATTTAGCCTTGCCCTTCAGATCAACACCACCTGGTTTGGCAACATTGCAGTCTCCAACGGTAGCTTGCTTGTACAGACCATAGAACTCGAGGAAAATATCATCGCTTGGCTTCTTGGTGAAGGCCTTTGCTTTCTCACAGGCTGTGTTGAACTGCAAATATTTAATCGATTAGTTGCGTACTAAAGCGTCCTTCTTGTTTCAACTTACATCGACCATTTTTACTGTATTGGAGTTTGCTTTGGAACTGTAATTAAATTCAAAAGAGATTTGCTAAAACCACACTCATGTTTATAAAATCCCCACTTACCAGTTGCAATGCTTTCGGAATGAGACTAATGCTTTGTTGCTGAAATTACACTTGTTTTTATAGCAAATAGCGGTTATCTGCGGTTTAGTATAGAACCATTCTGCATGGTATTATCTACTATCGACATTCAAAAACAAATCAAAATAAAAAATAAAAAATGCATATAAGCACCTCAAAACAGATAAAGATATTTTTATAACAATATTACTAGCCCATCGATGATTGATGAACTTTTTCTTTCACCTCATATCTCTAACGGACGAGGTTATCAACAGGCTATCATTTATATACCTAATTGATAGAAAAGGCTATAAACTAATTTTATTTTATTAAATAACACATGGGGGGACTTAACTTACCAAAGGTCATATTAATTGCAGTTTAACCGGCTAATCTTGATAATAAAAAAATAAAATTACTTTGACGGTTTTCCACAAGTGTGACACGATTTAAGTACTTCGGAGGTGGGCAGTTCGGAGATAAGATACTAGTTTTGATATGACTTTACAAGTTTTTGGTGGGACCGGATGCACCATCTTGAAACCAAAAAAAAGGGGGCCAACCTTCTTGATATGATGAACAGGTGTACATTGTACATGCGAAAAGCATTCTTTCTTTGATGGTTTCCTAAAACGCTCGGCTGTCTTTCAAAGAAGGACTAATTAACAGACGAATGTGAAATCGAAGATGTTGAGCTTGGATTGAAAGCTAAGTACCATTGAGAACTATATGGTTTCACGAGCCATAACCCGATTTTTGCTATGAACGCGGCTCTCTTAAGCTTCCAGTGACCACTTCTTGGAGGCCATCACAATTAAATTCGAAAGGCGAATGATGGAGATGTTTGAGCTCCTTCTTTCATGGCTATGATGACGTGGATCTCGCTGGACAATGGGTGACTGACAGTGAAAACGGTACTGAAACTCCACACTTTGCCAATCTACTGTGAATCACCATTTTAATCGATTAAATACCTTGCTGCAGTCGGTGTAAGTAACATGGTTTATCAAACTCACCTTCACCTGTTGCTATCATCGATAGTCCTGTAATCGAAGTCTGAATGTAGCTTATTCCTAAAAAACTACGCGAAAGTTCACTTATTAATAAAGTTCCAACTGAATACGAACTGTTCAAATAGAGGGCAATTGAAAATAGTTGACGAGATTGCTAAACAATTAAAAATTCACCTTATCTGCATACCGAGACATATGAACAGACCCGAGAAAGGGGGCTCGGCATACTTCTCGCTGAAAGGAAACTCTTACTTAAACTGAATGCGATTAGATACCAGCGCCAACTACAGATGGAAAGATCGCA
Organism: Brachypalpus laphriformis; assembly: GCA_945910035.1. Lineage (NCBI taxonomy): Eukaryota > Metazoa > Arthropoda > Insecta > Diptera > Syrphidae > Brachypalpus > Brachypalpus laphriformis. Next base: position 63,151,807 of record OX246756.1, read on the forward strand.
CTACGTACCATCTCACTAGATAGATCCTCTCGATCCTCCGCCATTGACTCCAACTAATCACGGGGAATCTCTAGACGACTCCAGGAGAGATGCCAGAGTTGATCCAACCATCTATTTCTAGGCCTACTGGGCGGTCGCGTATCTGATGACACGGCAATCATGGCATGTCTTGAAGGTCAGTCTGGGGGCATACGCACTACGTGACCAAATCATCGAAGCATAGATAGTTCCGTTTGGAGAAGTAGCTGCTCGCGTACACTGGTGTTGCGCGGAGGAACCTCATATCAGCAGCTTGTATCCGCGATCTTATTCTTTCGATCTCTACCCAAATTTCATGACTATAGGTGAGAGTTACACCGAGCTATAAACTGACAGCTTAGCTTGAACACTGAGTTCGGTCATCCTTATAACAGAGCTCTCTCAAAATTGATCCAGCCTGATCAATTCCACAGGATACCTCGGCATTGCTCTTTCCATCACTCGTGAATAAGACTCCAAGGTACTTAAACTTTTCCACCTGCTTCAGTGGGACTCCACTAACATGCAGGGTACACTGAAGGGGTGTTCTAGAAACGACCATTGCTATTACTATTAGACTCATCATCAATAAAAAGGGCAAACTTGATTGGACTTAGAACACAACCTTGAGGCATACACGACTTAGTACTAAAAAAAACTTGACATAGAGCTTCCATTTCATACAGCCGCGCTAGTGTTAGAGATAAATTGTTTTTAAGAATTTTGTTGACAAACCTAGAGTTTCAATTTGTATGCATAGTAGGGCATTTCTGTTTATCGTATCGAATGCAGCCTTGAAATCGACGAAGAGAGCGAATAACTTTTTATTTTTATCGATATACGTTTTACCTATACTTGCAAGGGAAAATATTTGGTCCACTGTCGACATCCCAGAGCGAAAACCTGCTTGAAAAATGCTAGCGAGGTTAATTTCTTCCACTCAGTTTACCAGACTGTGATAGAGAATATTGGCACACATTTTCCGAACAGCACTGAGGATAGAGATACTCCTGTAATGTTCCGCGATGTTACAATGGCCTTTCTTATATGTCACATATATTAGACAAATTAAGAATTTGAGAAAATGTTGGGGGATTACTTTCTTGCTTAGAAGCTTGTTGTAAAGCGAAAGAAGGACATTCGCAAAAGCCTTAGTGGGTATACCATCAAACCCAGCGCGCAGCTGTATTATTTTTCATTCCTTTTATCTCAGGCAACGCGGTTGGTGCATCTAATTCTGAAACAGACAAATAAGGTAATGCGTACTAGAAGGATACTGGATTTGTAGCAGGATTAAGGAGTTCCTTGTAATATGTACGTTGCAAGGGACTCAACACTGATGGTTGATGAAAACAAATTTGTTAGACTCGCAGCTACACCGTTTGTGCAACGTATTCGCTTATTTCTACAAATCTGCTTGAACTATTTATTGGCGACTATATAAAGTGCTTTAAAAACATGGATCTAAACAGATCAAGGAACAAAAAAGCTTTTTTTCTGACTTTTTGTTTCAATCAAAGTCAAACCACTCCATGACGAATTAGGCTCTTCCGGGGAAAATGTTTGGTACAGCTCAATATATAAGGGACTGCAGTATTACCTCTGCTGTCTGCTCACAATCACGAATTGCATGATAGGGGAGAAGACTAATTTGAACATCAAGTCTACGCTGGTACAAATCTGCCCTATTCGCAACCCAGATCAGCTTGTTATCGAATTCTGTTGCGACGCTGGCTCGACGTTCTGAAACTTAAGCGATGTTAATGTAATGAAGAGTAATTTGCCAGAAGTATCTTTGAAACGCCAATTTTGAGCCATTCGCCCTTAACAACCCAATAGTCGATTATCGTGTAGCCCTTCTTTTTTAATTTGATGCGCAGGAAGAAGGGAAAATCCTTTATGGATACTTGTAGCCCATGCAACGAGCTATGCCCGACTCCATGCCCCTGCATAGTTACGTGCTAAAAAACCTCTCCTATTTCTCTGTTTAGTTGTTCCCCTGCAGCACCGCCAGTCGAGGCATTCCTTCGCTGGGGCAGATTTGACATATCTTTACTTCATTTTTAGCTGCCAGAGCTGGCAGGATCTTCGTTCCTTTCGTTTCTCCTTGCTTGTTCCTCTATACGCAGTTGCTGCATCATACTCGTGATTACTTCGTTCAGAGTCTCCCAGCCTTCGCTTCTCTCCAACATAAATAAGATCAGGCTTCTTGGCGTCACTTGGCCACCAATTGCTCTTTTTAGGATGTTCCTAGCCCTTGTATAATTTTGGCATTCCATCAGTACATGCTCTGCGTTCTGCACTTTTTCTTCACAATGACAGAATGGGTCATCCGCGTGCTTGTACTTTTAGAGATACTTCCGGAAGCATCCATGCCCCGGTAGAAATTGTGTTATGTAGTGGTTTACCTCCTCGTGCTTTCCGCTTATCCATTCATCAACTTCGGGGATCAATTTGTATTTCAATCGCCCTTTAGTTACGATGTTCCACCTATCTTGCCATTCTACTTTTAAAGCTTCTACAGTTGTTGTTCTTTCATTGTGCTCATTTTCACTTAGTGTCGCGATTTTCTTCGCATCTAGACCGATGTGCATTCGCCCTGATATTACACTTATCGCATCCGCTGACACAGTTCTAAAGGCGCTGCATACCCTTAAAGATGCGATTCTATGCACCGAATTCATCGTTCTAATATACAACTTACGGTGCGTCGCTGATGCCCATATTGGGGCTGCAAACAGGAGTATTAACTTACTCACGGTCGTCAGAAGATTTCTGATTAGCTCCTTTCGTCCCCCAATATTTGGCATAAGTCTGCATAGTACCGCTACTGGCCGAGAGGCATTCTCGCCTGCGTACCTTAACTCTTCAATTCTCATAACTATGTTAATAAAAAATATTGCTATTTCTTTTAGTAATTGGTACTTAGAGTTGACCAAAAAAAATGTTTTAAAAAAATTGTATCTCCACTTTTCTTAAAAAAAGTGCTGTCATCTACAGGTGACACTGGGCATTATTTGTACTTCTTGTACCAGCTTGCTTCTTATACACTTAGCGCGCATTTTTCGTGTACGTTGGTGACATTATCCGCACCGCCGTTGGGAACAGTCTGTTTCTACGTGATCATCGGCGCTACCTGCAGACCTCACCTCTCTTGAGATCCTTATCTGAACTGGAACTCCACAGAACATATCACGGGTTGGAGGCTTTTCATACATTTGGAGATAAGTGGTAACTACATTTTTGCGAAAATCACAATAAGTCCAGTTACTTGCTAATTGCTTTTTTACAAGCCAAGCATTTTGGCGAGCAGCATCTAGACCAAGAGCAAACAAAGGGTACCACCACGAAGACTAACCCTCATGGAGTCAACGTCTTCGTCGAAACGGTCAACTCCTCCCATATAGTTACTTGTTATACATCTTGATAGCAGCTGGGCAATCAACCTGCATTTTTGACCGTTTTTTGTTTATAAGTCCAATCCAATCGACTTTTGAGATAGGAGTCAATCCTTGGCAATTTGATGCAACTGCAACAATACTATTATCGTGCCACTTAGCTACAATAATTTCACTAGACGTTTGATGACATAGCTCACCCCTAGGCTTCTTTTTTATGTCTTTGGAATTCGGCAGCTTGCAATTTTCCAAACGGTTTTCCCGGATACTTCCAGCTCCTCCAACATCATGTTCTCGCAAATATTTTAGTAGTGTGTGAAAAAATTTGTCAAAGTACAAATGGTACTATCCTTATTCTTGTTGTAATCTGGAATGTAGCTCCAAAATAACTGCGGCTCCTCGCCCATATTCTGGTTGCAGCTTCAGAGTTAGACCGGACGCACCTTGATATAACTCACAGTTTACCAAATATCCATGACGAGTAGTTGCTGACCAAAGCTTATAACCAAACCTAATGGGTTTTCCGTGAATATGCTGTTTTGTACCGTGCCTCCCGAAGTATGGAACTATAGTCTCATCTATGGAAATGTGTAAAGAACCGGCTTTTTTCAAATTGAATGCAGAGTTTTCGTTGAGTTTTATGAAATACTGCCGAACCTTAGCAAATTTGTCGTTGGTCGGTAAAGAAGTACTGTCACATAGATGTAGATACTGTTGAATCTCGAAAAATCTATTTCGTCTCATGCTGGAAGCTACTAGTTCATTGTGGGTATCACTCTTTACTTAGCTCCCCCGGATAATTTAAAACTTCTTCATTACAGTCTCCTTTACCACAAGCAATAAAAGAATTGTTGTTGGACCATCTTTTTATAGTATCCTCTTTTTTCTTCCTTTTCTTCGGTGCAGAAAAACTGGCTTCTCCTTCTTCTTCCTGGCTGTCTTTATAAATGTTTACCGAAACAGATGGTCTGCTTTGTAGTTCTACTCGAGAACTAAGCATAAGACTAAGAAGATGGAGCAAATTGGCTTCGGTTTCGTCCCCACTTTCTTCGTCATTAACCATACCGTCGTCAGGGGGAAATAAAATTATATCGCCAGGGTCCTCTCCAGTCTCCAAATCCTCAATAATTTCATCTAATGTCAACCTGTAAGACGTAAACAAGCCCTAAAATCCCATCACCATAAAGCGGTAAAATAACGCTAAGCAATAGTTTTGTTATAACACTGCCCAGTTCACCTACAGGTGACACTTCATATTTTGGACATTGTCGTAACCATGCTAAGTGTAATCTTTATTTTATTAAAGTACAATTGTTATATGTTGCCCGTGCAGGGACGGGTTAAGAATATCACTGCAGCGCCCCCCAACAACTAGCGCTTGTCGTAAAAGGCGACTAAGGGGACAAATCAGATCTAGGCAATATAACACCAAAGTGAGCCTAGCGACACATATACTACCATAAAAACCCTCCCACAAGTGTGCATGCGAGTCCGTGGGTTGACACGACTGGAGATCACCGGTGTCATAAAAGAAAGATCAAACAATACTAAAACAGGAGCATGCACGTGTCAAACAACAAACACCATCGCAATATGGTGCAAAAATTGTATTGCAAAACTGTATCATTATGATAATACTTGCAAAAAGGAAAGGCACTACCCCGCCAGGCACTACCACTGCTGTGCATGGTACTGATCCTGGACCGAGCAGAAATGTTCGGGTCAGAGCTATACGGATTCCGGGGGCTAGCAACATAATGAAACAGTTTGGATGCAATTTAAGGGTCGCGAGTTGGAACGTTGGAAGCATGACCGGTCGAAGTTACGAGCTGGAAGAGATGATGAATAGAAGGCGGGTGGACATTTTGTGTGTCCAAGAGACGAAATGGAAAAACACCGGGAATCGGGCGCGTTTCTTGGACGTTAGGACAAAAGATTACAAGATGTTCTACTACGGAACGGAAAAGGCTAGGAACGGAATCGGTATCATCCTTGCGGCAGAGCTACTTGGAAACGTCTTGAGCATTTCGAAGTCCAGCGACCGTTTGATGTCTCTCAAACTAGTAATACAAGGAGAGGTGTGGAATATTGTCAGTGCATATGCTCCCCACGATGGGTACAATCAGAGAGATAAAGATGCATTTTGGCTAGATTTCCACAATCTCCTTAAGGACATCCCAAAGGAAGAATTTCTGTTTGTTGGAGGAGATTTGAATGGACATGTCGGGAAATCAAACGAAGACTATGAAGACTGCCATGGAGGACTAGGATATGGCACCAGGAACCTTCCTGGTGAAGACATCCTAAGCATGTGCAAATCACACGGTCTTATCGTGTTAAATACCATGTTCATCAAACAAAGCCGACACCTGATCACTTACAGCAGTGGTGGAGATGAAACTCAGATTGACTACCATTTGGTAGGCAGTTTCATGAAGCCTCGGGTAAAAGATTGCAAAGTGATCCTGGGAGAGGCAATCGCTCGACAACACCGTCTCCTGCTAACAGAAATTTTTATGAAAACACCAAAGAAAAGCAAACAAACAAGGGTCTCTGAGAAAATCAAGTGGTACAATCTGGACAAAGAAAAAGGCGAGGCTTTTGTTTTCGTAATGAAGAATTACCTCTCTCACACCATCAACGGAGCTGAGGATAAAGAGTGCAGAGCACAAAATATGTGGGATTCCCTACAGCGAACTTGCTTAAAGAAGGCCAAATCACTGCTAGGAGCTTCAAAAGGCCGCCATCAACACGCCAAAGAAACATGGTGGTGGAGTGATGAAGCTAAGAAAGTGATAAATGAGAAGAAAGCGGCTATCAAAGCTTGGTCAAAGTGCCCCTCTAATAATAGTGACGAAAAAGCTCGCCTCGAAATAGAATACAGATGCTGCAAGAAAAAAGCGAAGAAGAAGTGCGCTCAGCTTCAAGCAGAGAGTACGGAGGGCCTGTATCGGGAGCTGGAGAAAATATTTTCCCCGGTTGCTGATGCAAACCAGGCTATCCAGGAGCTGCGAAGACACAATATGAACAAGAGTGCCACTATCTTCAAAATAGCCGCCCAAAGAAGGAAGAATGCTCAGGAGATTCGTTCGCCAAAGTTCATTAGCAATGCTCATGGCCAGCTTCTTGTGGATGACGACAAAATTCTGCAGAGGTGGCGACAGTATTGTGAAGAGCTTTTGAATGAACAGTTTCCCCGGCTATACTTTCCAAGAGCCACCCCTAACTGTGAAGAAATACCCGACATTACAGTCGAAGAAGTTAGTGAGGCGGTCAAATACTCCAAAAAACGAAAAGCAATTGGGCCAGACGAAATACCCTCTGAGTTCTGGAAAAAGATGGGAGATATCGGGTTCAGATGGCTCAGAATTCTCATCTCCAAATTCGTGAGAGGTGATCCAATGCCGAATGAATGGAGGGAAAGTTACCTTCTCCCTGTATACAAAGGGAAGGGTGATACGCGAAACTGTGATAACTACCGTTCGATCAAGCTGATGTCACACACCATGAAGATCGTTGAGCGGGTATTAGGTGGCCGACTGCGAAAAATAATACGGCTATCTGATGATCAGTGCGGGTTTGTCTCGGGTAAATCAACCACAGATGCAATCCAAAGTATAAGGATCATAATGGAAAAACATCGTGATTCATTAAGGGATTTGCATATTGTATTGGTTGACTTTGAAAAGGCATTCGACAGACAACCACGAGATCTGATATGGGTGGCGCTAAGACACCGAGGGGTTCCAGAAACCTATGTACAGATGATTATGGACATGTACGAAGGAGCAAAGACAAAAGTAAGATGCCCCGCTGGAGTAACCGAAGAGTTCCCAATCAAAGTCGGGGTACACCAGGGAAGCGTTTTAAGTCCTTTGCTCTTTATTACAGTCCTTGATTATCTGCTTGAAGGTAAAGTGATGGACCCCAAGGTACATCAGTTATTCTTTGCTGACGATGGAGCCATCATAAGTGAGGATCCTACATCCCTGCAACGAGCACTTGATGTGTGGGTGGACGTTTTGGAGGGAAATGGGTATCGCATTAGTTCAAAAAAGACAGAGTACTTGTGCTGCCCGTTCTCTGATCCACTCAGGCCTATTCCAGACATTTATTTGAATGGAACAGTGCTTCCCAAGTGCGAAAAGTTCAAATATCTGGGATCTATGATCAATAGCAAAGCAACTTGTGATGACGACATCAATCATCGTGTAAGCGTAGGGTGGATGAAGTGGCGAGAAAATTCCGCTATCTTCTATGACAGAAAAATGCCCCCTAAGTTGAAAGGAAGGCTCTACACCGCAGTTGTACGTCCAGCGCTCACATACGGTTCACAATGTTGGACGATGTACAAAAAGTATGAGAGTAAATTAACGGCAGCTGAGATGAAGATGCTTCGCATGACAGCAGGAGTGACAAAGCTTGATCGAATAAGAAGTTCGAAGATCCGTGGAAGCTTTCACATCAAGGAAACCATCGTACAAAAAATAGAGCGTGACCGGCTCAGTTGGTATTGCCACGTTCAAAGAAGAGATCATTTGAACCCTGTTAAAAAGGCAATATCAATGCACGTTCCAAAGACATCGCGATGTAGGAAAGGCAGGCCTATAAACGCCTGGATCAGACAAATGCGACGACATCGGCATTTCATTGGCCTCAGTAACCGAGTGATCCAAAATCGGCAGGCCTGCCGATATTTTCTGAGGTCAAATAGGCGAACCCCACAGGCGGATCAGTAGAAATGCGGTGAAGTGGGAGGGTTGTGATCCCTTGTTTTCGGATCATGGCCTCGCTGATAAAAGGAAGAAGAAAAGAAGAATTGTTATATAGGCTATAGATTCAATTACCATATGCTGTTACAAAAATGTGAGCGTCGTGGCGTAAGTGGTTAGTGTGTTGGATCACTACGCATGAGGTTCCAAGTTCGAATCCCAGAAAACACCAAAAAGTTTTTCACGGTCCCACCTCTCGCGAGCGTCTGACAAACATCCGAGAGTATTGTTGTCTCGAAAAAGCTTCTCAAATCAAATTGCCCTTCGGATACGGCACAAAACTGTAGGTCCCTTCCATTCGTGTGAAAAATATAGCGCACACAACATGAGTGGTTGCGAGAAGCTAGGCCCTGGCACTTAAAGAGCTGTTGCGCCAAATATTTATTTATTTATTTATTTAGTTACAAAAATGGGAATATTTACGTTCTGGACATAATTATATCAGTTTTTATTGCAAGAATAACACCAACACGACAAAACTTGGATAACGGCGGAAAAAATTGAATAAATTTGACAGATAACGCAAAAACAAAAAAAACATGATATAAACGTACTTATTAGCTTTCTGGTTATAATGGTAAAATGCAAAAATGTATTTACCTTGTAATAAAAAAAAAATTTAAAACATCTGTCACCTACAGGTAGCACTGGGATTTGAAGAGTTAAGTAATCCCTGAAGCTGAGTCTGTGGACCAGCAACTCTCCCAGGATAAATGTGAGCTGCTCTCTGTTGTCGCTTTTAGTAACACCATTAAGCACAAACAGACCATAGGCCTCGAATAAATCAATCCACTCCCGTTTAGTGTCTTGTCCAAGGACCTTCTCACACTACCGAACTCATTTGCTGCATGTTCAGCCAAAGATGTTCTGTTCAGAAAATCCCCCATTCGACCGTTTAAATCACCTAAAATCGGTATATTTGGAAAATCCATATCTCTTAAAAAACTATGAAACTCATGAAAATCAAGATTCCAGTTTAAGTAATTTAAGTGGGTTGTAACAATATAAAAGCACTCATGCCTATGTCTAATTTCGATTACAGACTTGGTACTGTCCGTATTAAATCATACATACGAGTAGTTCAATCTGATAGCGCTAATCCCTTGCATACTTTGATAGTGTAAGCCCTTGGTACTTCTGTTAATATTTTTACTAGAAACTAGAAAATCGTCTGAACAAAACACGTAGATGCTCATTCTCTCTGGTGGGATAAAGGTAGGTTTATCCCAATCACCTATACATGAAACAATCCATTGTATTTAAGCCCCTAGTAAGCATCTAGTCAAATTGGTAAAACGCAATCTTGGTAAAACGCAGAATCTTGACCAGTGAAAGAGACTGGATTGAACCCATTCCCATAACATAGAGACCCTTGATGTGCAGTCTTGTTCTTGCAAAGGCTAATGCCCCATTGTATCATCGCTTTCGAGGTAAGATTCCCACGTAGGGTTTGCAATGATTCCCATGTCGGTCATAGGATGATCACATACGTTGTTTCATGTACTTAGCCCAACCATAGCTCTGCAATCCTTGCCAATCAGATTGAGATGGAATTTGCACGGCTTTTATTAGGCCCATTCCACGAACAATAGGACCATCTCAACTTATGAAAGTCGATCCAGTACAGGATTTCTGCCAAACTAAAACCAATTATCGATTCTGGACTTAGAGGAAGAGTGTCTAAATCCTCTTTTGCAAGCGACTCAGAGATTTAATTGCCTACAATTCCGCTGTGACCCAGTATCCAAATAAGAGAAACCTACGTATTTTAAAAGCTTGCTAAGATTGTGTTTACATTGTAGAAGACGCAAATTTAACGAATGAATTTTCATGACAGGTCTTTTGTAGAGAGCTTGTAGATTAAAGGGTTTCTATTGATAGTGTCGAACGCTGCCTTTGAATCTACAAAGAAAGCTTGCAGCTTCATTTTCTTGTTAATATACCTCCTCGCAATACTTTCCAACGGGAATATTTGATCCACCGTTGATAAGCCTGCACGAAAACCTACTGAGTCATTGGCGCTTTTCGTTACACCATTTAGACAAAGCCTTCCAACATCGCAACCATTAAAAGTCTCATCCAATGATTTTTCTATTGTTCGCACCACCTCGTGAGGAGCCTTTGAGATATTATATATACTGAGATTCGGGTAATCATGCTTCTTCTATTATACCCAGCAGATGGTTATCTAGAATACGTTCAAGAGTCTTCAGTACGAAGGAGGTTAAACTGGTCGGGTTGAAATCGTTCGGGTATTAATGACCCACCTTTGGAATGAAAACCACTCGCACGCGTTTCCATGTGTGGGTTACATGGTTATTTAAGATTGACCCTCCCATACTCTTGTTTATTGATCACCTTTTGTCGAAGCAATTCTTACATACTACCTTATTGCTTATAATCGTTTTTCTGGACTTTGTGAATCTTTTTGCCATGAATATCTAGATCGAATGCAATGTAGTCTAATTTCTGACCCCAAACGGTTTTACCAATTCATTGATGTTAAAAGAAAACCCGATGACCTCCCTTTCACTTTAAAACTATCTAGCAGACTTTCGGGCGACCCCGAAACTACCGTCAATCTCTTTGCAACCTTCTTCGGTCAGTCCTATACTCATCACTTGCAAGAACCCGCTCCTGTTTATTTTAGCTACTTGAACAACTGTGCGCAAACTTCTTTTGTCTCAATTGAGGTTACGACGAACATGGTTCTTGAAAAGATCAGTAGGCTCAAGGATAGCTGTTCCCCTGGCCCTGACGTTCTCCCCGCTATTGTTTTTAAGAATTGCATAAATGTCTTATCACAGCCTCTTATGGCCATTTTCCAGCTCTCACTCTCTCAAGCCGTTTTCCCGTTACTGTGGAAGGACCCTCTCATTTTCCCCATCCATAAAAAAGGGAATAAAAACGAAATCTCAAATTATCGACCCATTGCCAAACTGTCATGCATCGCCAATCTCTTTGAATGTATTGTTTACGACTCATTGTACTTCCATAAACCAATCTTCTGTAAACCAATCTTCTCCCCATCTCAACATAGATTTTTAAAAGGTAGATCTACCACGAACAACCTAACTGGACTTGTTTCCCGAGCACTAGAGAACGGCAATGAATCTCACAAAAAATTACGAAAATTATCCTTGAATACGCTAGCCAAGTTTGGTCGCCCTATCAAGTTACGCATTCTTTGAGAATTGAAGCTGTCTAGCGAAGATTTATCCGTTTCGCTCTACGTGGTCTCTCTTTGGGTGTAGATATAATTTGCCCCCGTACGAAGATCGGTTAAAACTGATTAGTTTACAAACTCTTGTAAAGCGCCGTCGCTGACATACTCTTGTCAGACTGATTGGGCAGTTTAATCTTTTAATTTACATGAGCTCTCATGTCAGAATGCGTGAATATGTTGGGTGACATCTTCCGGCCTGTGTCCAAAAAGTTATCTAGTAAGTTCTCCATGTGTCTTTAAAGGTAATTATTCCTGCATGAAGGACATGATCATCTGTTAGAAAATACCACCACTAATATCACGAAGATTTGCAGACACTTTTCAAAAGATCGGAAACACCTTTTAAATTTCGTTATCAATACTAAGTACAACAGACACTCTCTTTTATCATATCAACAAACGCTTTTATTTTAATTTAACTTGACAGTCTTAAGTCCCTAACTCACTACTAAGTCGTATATAGTTTATACATTTGCACTAATATAGTAAAAATCAGTGAAACCCTTTAAGCGTATTGTGGAGCATACTTTTCGTAAGTCCTGATGTAAGCAGCCTTGGCATCATCCACTGACAGTCCCTTAACTTTATTCCATGCTTCCCATTTGGCCTTGCCCTTCAAGTCTAAAGCACCAGGTTTCTCGACATTTACATCACCAACGGTAGCCTGCTTATAGAGGCCGTAGAATTCCAAGAAAATCTCATCGCTGGGCTTCTTGGAGAAAGATTTGGCTTTTTCGGAGGCGGTGGCGAACTAAAGTGAGTCACAATTATAAAGGATACTTCTCAACAATAATGCTGTACTTACATCCATTTTGAGTTTTAAGTGTTTTGTTAGAGTACTGAAAGTTACAAGCCAAACGAATGTGTCAGAAATTGAGAGAAAAAAAAAAGCGAATTCTAAGCTTACCTCTAGATATAGTCAACAGAGAATGTAGATTGATAGCCTGAATGACTTCGCCCAAACTTTTATACGCAATGGGCTGCCGAAAATAAAAGTTTAATTGCACAGAGGCCCATAAAAATTGATATGCGTATCGTATACACGTATCGTCTATGTGTTTGACTCACAGTCGATATAATTTCCCGATATGCACTTTATTGATAACCAAACGCAATTAGCCACATTGTCATATTTTTCTTTTTACTGATAAAACATTTATATTGATGGTAAATTAGTAGCCGGTACAAGGTTCGATACTATTATTATCAAATTAAACAGAATAAACATTGTATATAGAAATAAAAAAAAGCCGGTGATTATCGCATCCGATAAGTATGAATGAGCGAATCACCAGTAGAGCAGGTTTCACCGACAAGATAAGATGATCTCCGATAGGAATATGGATATCCTGAATAAAGATTTTCACTCAGTCATTGAGTTGAGTTTTAAGAATCTACGTAATTAAAAATAACTTTCAATCCTAGGAAACCAAATAGCTCTATTCTGAAGACACTAAATTTTTCAAATAAAGTTGTTTCCCCGATCACTCCGACTTAACACACTGCCCATAGTACTCCAGGCAGAACCCTTTTTGTGGTGTAGTGGTTCGAGAAATCATGAAAGTAGGAATTTCTCTTTGAGTGGCTATTGGCTGTGGTTCTCCGCTGGAAGTCAAACCTGTACACATCGAACCACAAGCAGGCATAGTAACGACTAACCATTAACACCAATCCCTTCTGTTTGCGTCGGAAGGTAAGAATCTTTCAAGGACGAAACTAAGTCCGTACTCAGTAACAATGTGGGATTTCTACCCACCATGTAGGAATTTCTCTTTGAGTGGCTATTGGCTGTGGTTCTCCGCTGGAAGTCAAACCTGTACACATCGAACCACAAGCAGGCATAGTACCGACTAACCATTAACACCAATCCCTTCTGTTTGCGTCGGAAGGTAAGAATCTTTCAAGGACGAAACTAAGTCCGTACTCAGTAACAATGTGGGATTTCTACCCACCATGTAGGAATTTCTCTTTGAGTGGCTATTGGTTGTGGTTCTCCGCTGGAAGTCAAACCTGTACACATCGAACCACAAGCAGGCATAGTACCGACTAACCATTAACACCAATCCCTTCTGTTTGCGTCGGAAGGTAAGAATCTTTCAAGGACGAAACTAAGTCCGTACTCAGTAACAATGTGGGATTTCTACCCACGTCCCCTTCTACCCCTGGTCCGCGCGGGACTGTCGTCAAGCATTTCATCGCGAAGGGGGACTTCACCCTCAGGTACTCGGCTCATACGTATTGACAGCTTCCTGCACTGCGTTTCGTTATTCGCTTCTGTCTCCGTTACTCCTTCATAATGGTTGCCACAGTGTCGCTAACTGCTTCCTAGGCATCTTTCCTGCTCATCATCTGTCTGGTGATGTTGGCTGAAGTTAGATCCTCACCCAGTTTGTTCACCAGCGGGTTTCGTTCTTCATAATATCGTGGGCAATGGAACATGTTGTGTTTCACCTCCTCGACTGCTTCTGAGCACATTGGGCAGTAGGGGTTGTCGTCGAATCCAAACCTGTGGAGGTAGGCTCTGAAGCAACCACGGCCTGTAAGTATCTGGGTCAGGTAGAAATTAATCTCTCCATACTTCCATTTGATTCAAGCATATATATTGGTGATCAGTTTCTGCGTCCACCTGCCTTTATCAGAGTTATCCCATCTCTCCTGCCATTCATCCAGACATGTCCTTGGTGGTACCTCAATAGCAATTCGACTCGTCGCTGTTTATGTCGCTGTCCGCCTTGCACGGTATTTTCGTTGGGCTTCTTTAGCCAGAAGGTCTATTGGTACCTTGCCAGCCACAACGCATGCCGCGTCGTACGAGGTTGTTTGGAAGCCGCTGCGTACTCTCAGTGCGTTGATTCTATAAGCTGTCTTCGTCTTCCTTCTGTATGACATCGTTTTCATGGCACAAGCCCATATCTGGGAGCCATAGTGCATTATCGATGCCGCAACTCTTGCTAAGAGCAGTTTCCTTTTGTGCTTTGATCCGCCGATATTAGGCATGATCCTTGCAGCGGATCACAGCGATAACCTTTGCTGCCTTCTCAGCTGCATACTACAGATGTTGCTTGAAAGTTAGCATTGCATCTATAGTCATGCCAAGGTACTTCAACTCTGGTTTAGAAACTACAACGTGATCGACCACGGTTACTCTTATAGTTTCCATGATTCGCCTGCTGCTGATGAGCATTATTTCTGTCCCTTCCTCTGCAGGTTATAGTCCAATACATAGTAAAGTAAAGCAAAGTACTTCAACGAGAGCCATGTCGATCTGCGAGGCCTCCTGCCCCATCGATTGCACTCTCTAATCTATCACTTACGATAGGCTCCAGTAATTTCCCGCGGTGTCTAACATGCATAGAGGCATACACGAGACGTGTGCGAGGGATTTCGACCTATATTAAACTTCATCATAACCACTTGATAGGCTTTCCCCGATGCATTTTGATCAGTTCCGTTGCAAAGTTCGACGAACCTTCTCTTTTTACTGTCTTTAATTGTACAATCGGTATAATCAGCACACCCTGTGACACTCTGTGTGCAGTCTTGCGATTTCATCGTTCCACCAGTATACTGGTGGCTGATGCTGTTTACCACCAAAACCAAGGTACCGGCATTCACCCCCCAAAAATAAATACCTAGCAAAATACCTAGGCACGGTTCTAGACCCGAAACTTAGTTGGAAACTCAATATAGAACAACGAATTAAGAAGGCAAGCGTAGCCTTCTATGCCTGTAATAAAACATTCGGTAAGAAATGGGGACTCCAGCCAAAGATGACCCTTTGGATGTACACAGCCGTTGTGCGTCCAATTCTTACTTACGGCGCCATCGTTTGGTGGCCAGCTTTGAGCAAAAAGTACAATATCGACAGAATAAAAAAAGTACAGAGATCGGCGTGCGTGGGTATCACAGGAGCAATGAGGTCTTGTCCAACAGATGCTCTCAGTGTGATCCTGCATCTGATCCCTCTCGAACTACACATCATACACACAGCTATATGCAGCGCAGTCCGGCTCAGGGAATATGGATGCTGGACTACAAGTCCATATGGTCACGGCAAGGTCCTGGAGACGATTCCTAGTGAACTGGTTGCGCCCTCTACCGACTACACGATACCCAAACTCAACTTCAGAAAATCGTTCTTAGCAAAATTCCCTTCCAGAGAAGAATGGAAGAACGGACGCGTTACCTGCAACTATGGTATAGGGATATACACGGACGGTTCAAAGATGGACTGCGGAGTCGGCGCAGGCATCTTCTCTGACCAGCTGAATATATCAAGGTCCTTCCGTCTCCCAGACTCTGCTAGCGTTTTCCAAGCGGAGCTTCTTGCGATTCGAGAAGCCTGCCGCCTGCTAAACAACCTTCCAACATCTAACCACAACATCGCTATTTTTTCGGATAGCCAGGCTGCCATCAAGGCCATTGATGCAGCATCAATGCATCTCTTCAAAACTGGTAGAGCAATGCCGGTTTGAATTGAATCAACAAAGCACTTACTCGAGAATCACTCTCATCTGGGTCCAAGGGCACAGCAACCATGAGGGAAATGAGCGTGCTGATGAGCTGGCCAGGCGAGGGTCGGCCCTTAACGGCTCCCTAGCAGAAAGAGTCGACATTCCGCTTGGTGCCGTTAAGGGCTATATTCACCTCCACTTCCCCCAGCTAGCCAATCGCAGGTGGAACAACCTCACAAGCTGTGTCATATCTAGGAAGACGTGGCCCAGTTTCAACAAACCCAGGTCAAAAGAGTTACTAGGCAAACCAAGACCAGTTATTGCCAAAATCGTAGCTATTATCACAGGCCACTGGCCAGTTGGAGACCATGCGGCCAAGCTTGGAATCCCCCACAACACCTTTTGTAGGAGCTGCAGGGATGTTAATGAGAAAGAATCTCTATGTCATTTCCTTTGCAGATGTCCGGACCTGGCGAGGATCAGACAGCAAACTCTTGGTAAACCCTTCTTCGAGGATCTGAGAGAGATATCGGACAAGAGGATTGGAGAACTAATCCTCTTTCTGAACTCCACGGGCTGGATTTAAACTTAATATCATTTTCAACTAGCCACTACAACAGGTAGACACGAGTCCGTGGTAACAAAACTGCGCACTTCAAGCGCTAATTGGGTTCTTTTTGGACCGCCACTTTACCTACCTACCTATACTGGTGGCTGTTGTGTGTTTGCCGTTTTTTGTTGCTCTCGCCAATCCTCCTGTGAGCTGAATCACCTTGTCGACAGCTGATCCGCTTAGGAATATATCTTCCATCATCAGCTGGACTACTTCAACGTCCAGTGTGTGTGGTTTCCATCTCCCTTTCTGTGGCTGTCTTCTGTGCTCTCCTCTATATTTACTTACTTACTCTTCATGCAACATTTCTTACCAAACACGTGCTCTTAAAGGATGATGTCTACTAATTACCCTCTTCCGTTTTTGCTGAAGGGCAGCCCGCTCCCGGAACACCAATCAAGGACCTTCTTGTTATTTTTGCATTATGTTGCTCATGTAAGCAATCTATCGATGCAAAACACCGGAAATCGGGCGCCTTTCTTTGGCGGTACAGGGTAAGAATGAAGTCAGTATCACCCGTAGCAGAGCTACTTAGTAATGTCTTAACCATTTCGAAGTCCAGCGGTCGTTTTATGTCTCTCAATCTCAAGAAGTCAAAAGAAGACAATGAAGACTGCCATGGAGGACTGGGAGGACCCATCCTGGTGAAGATATCCTAAACACGTTCAGGTCACACGGTCTCATGGTGTTAAATATCATGTTCATCAAATAAAGTGGGTACCTGATCACTTAAAACAGTGGTGGAAATAAAACCCAGATTGACTACCATTTGATAGATAGTTTCATGAGGCCTTGGATAAAAGATTGCAAAGTAATCCGGTCAGAGGTGAACGCTCAGCAACACCGTCTCCTGCTTACAGAAATATTTATGGAGACAGCAAAAGAAAGCAAACAAACAAGGGTCTCTAAAGAAATCAAGTGGAACAATCTTGACAAAGGAGGATGAAGAGTGCAGAGCACAACGATGTGGGATTCCCTGCAGCGAACTTACTTAAAGAAGGCCAAATCACTGCTAGAAGCTTCAAAGGGCCATCAGCAACACGCCAAAGAAACGCGGTGATAGAGTGATGAAGCTAAAGAAGTAATAAATAAGAAAAGCGGCTTTTAAAACTTGGTCAAATCTAATACAGATGAAAAAGTCCGCCTCGAGGTGGAATACAGAGGTTGCAGGATATTGTATTAGTTGACTTTGAAAAAGCATTCGACAGATAACCACGAAATCTCGATGGGACGCCGAGAGGTTCCAGAAATAAATTTACAGGTGATCATGAACATGTTCGAAGGCGTAAAGACAAGAGTATGATGCTCCGCTGGCGTAACCTAGGAGTTCAAAATCCCAGGAAGCGCGTTAAGTCCTCTGCTCATTATTGCATTTCTTGACTATCTACTGGAAGGTAAAGTGATGGACCCCAAATTAGACCAGTAATTTTTTGCTGATGATATAGCCATCATAAGTGAGGGGAACCCCACAGGCAGATCAGTAGAAATGCGGTGAAGTGGGAGGGTTGTGATCCCTTGTTTTCGGATCATAGCCTCGCTGATAAAAGGAAGAAGAAGATAGCCATCATAATTGAGGATCCTATGTCCATGCAACGAACACTTGACGTTAAGTGTACGTTTAGGAGGAAAATGGGCCCCGCATTAGTCCAAAAAAAGACCAAGTACTTGTGGTACCCGTTCTCTGATCCACTATGATTCCAGGCATTTATTTGATTGGAACGGTGCTTCCTATGTCCGAAAACTTCAAATATCTGAGATCTATATGCAATAGCGAAGCAACCTGTGATGGCGAAGGGTATCAATAATAGCGCAAGAGTGGATGAAGTGGTGGGAAAACTCCGCTATAATCTGTGACCAAAAAATGCCCCCTAAGCCTCCACACCACAGTTGTGCATCCAGCATTTGTGCATACGATTCACAATGTTGGACAATGTACAAAACTTATGAGAGGAAATTAACGGCAGCTGAGATGAAGATGCTTTGCATGACAGCAGAGCTATGAAGCTTGATCGAATAAGAAGTTCGAAGATCACTTGTCGCTGTTTCAGTAATCAGCTGATTACAGCTAAATTCAGCGATAGTATACATACTAAGGAGTAACAAACCATCAAATTCTTCAGTGGCAACTCCATTATTCTTTAATTTGGCTGCGTTATTATCGCGCTTAAGAGCACAGCACTGGGCCTTTGATGTATCGAATTTGACTCGGTCTTTACACCCCAATTACTTACTTACTTAAGTAGCGCTACAGTTCAGGGTGAACCTGGGCCTCAACCAAAAAACCCCTTCATTTAGTTCAATCTTTAGTTAATTGGCTCCAGTTGCCCACTCCAAGTTTGTTAAGGCCCCCTTGAACTTGTGCGCGCCACCTACGGCGAGGAGGCCCTCTATACTGCGTCGTCCAATTGATCTAACTCGTAGACGGCGCTATTGTGTTTCAGGCATAAAAGCAGCATTCGTCTTTTAATTTATTCTTTCTTCTTTATATAATTTCCAAATTTCCTAGAAATTATTTTAAGCTACTTAGTGAAATTAACTACAAAAATTACAATAATCATTTTTTTTATATGAAATATTTATCTATTTGCATGCTCTTCAAAGTACGGGACTAACAAGTACACCGCCAACCCCGTTAGTATAATAATTTGTATACCTATTTACCATTTAAATGAATTGTGTCCATATACTCGTAATTGTAATGCTTATGTGTTAAAACATCTATACTGTGTATAATTATTTATTTATTTATTTATTCGAAAAATTATCATTTCATTGCTTTTGCATTTTATTTATCCTCATCATTTAAAATAGAAGTTTTAAAAATTAGACATTAGCTAGACTTTTGCAAGATAAAGCTTAAACCAAAGTTACGGAATACTCTGAGCGAACGATGAGCGATGAGCGAACGATCTTTCATGTCGGATCATCGGCAAATTCGCTTCGACATTAATTTATGCACTAAAAACTCTTAAACTTATAGACAGCCAAGATCCACAGATTGGGACCAATATAGTTTAGAACTCATGGATAGATTGAACCCTTGCAACAAGAATATTAGAGACATAGATAGCCTAGAACTTGGTTGTGAGAATCTAAACCTGGCAATAAATCAGCCTACCACCAAGCTTGCCAAGAAAAAGAAAAATCAGACAATCGCCTCACCCTGTGGTGGAACAAAAAGGTCGCCAATCTAAGAACAAAAACTTGAAAATTCTTCAATAAGGCGGAACGCAGCAATGACTGGGCTTCATATTCTGAAGCTCTAACCAAATACCTATATAATCTCGAGATAAGAAGAGCTCGAGAGAAGAGAATCATGGAAAAATGTCTACCAAGGTCTTTGTGACATTCACAGCAGTGACCGCATCCACAGACTCGTCTCTAAACAACACACTAATCAAATCGGGTTAATGAGAAAGCCAGATGGTACATATGCGGCAAATTGTCTACAGACGCTACAGGTTTTAGCCAAAACGCACTTCCAGAGTAAATAGTTATCCCAACCAGAGAGGACTAACATAGATTAAACGAAATTTTCCATAAATTATTTTTTCTTTTTAAAGCCCCTGGAGAAGACGGAATATTCGCTGCTATCCTTCAAAACAGCACCCCACATTTAACACCGATACTTATCAACTTATTAAGAACACGTTTTGCGTGGGGTAATACATCAAAAAGTTGGAAAGAAGTCACGGATAAATTCATTCCTAAAGCAGGTCATAGACCAACAGAACTACTGCAATCATATTGTGCAATAAGCCTTACCTCTTTTTTCTTGATAGACTTCTATATTTTTGATAGACTTATAAGTGATAGAGCCCACACTATGAATCTTCTACACAAAAACTAATAACTGACTCGTGCCAAAAAGTCGGCATTAACGTCAACCCAAAAAAAAAAAAAAAAAACCATAGGTATTTGTATTCATCAAAAGAAGAAAGCGAGAAAAATTAAAATAACACACACGCTCTTTGGTGAAGCAAAAGAATTCTCTAAGAAGGTCAAATGACTTGGCCTAACACTTGGTGAAAAACACTTGACAAAAGCCATGGATAAAGCCAGGATCTCATTATGGGCTAGCAAAAGTCTAATTGGTATAAATTGGGGCCTAAACACCAAGATGATGCTACGGCTCTACACGGCAATAGCAAGGCCAATTGTCCCATATGCAGCACCAATATGGTGGCAGAGAGCAAACAAAGGTCTACGCAGGACAGGCTCAATAAACAGCAAAGACTAGCCAGTGTATGCACAACAGATGCAATGGAAACTCCTCCTACTGCAGCGCTAAGCCTACAACCTCTTCATCTTCATATAAAGAAAGAAACTAACGCCTTTATGCTCATCGCAGAAGATAACTCAAGTTCCAAAATAATTCACTCGGATATTGCGTATGAACTCAACAGCAATGGACTACCAGGAATAGCAATTGCGGACAAATGTCTGCCAAGATTTAACTTCAGCCACAACTTCCCAAATCGCAATAACTGGGAACAGAACAAACCTACATTTGCCAATAACTCTCATGTATGGTACACAGATGGATCCAAGATAGATGAAGGAGTTTGGGCTGGAGTATACGGCGCTACTACAAAAACCTTCACCCACTCGTGCATGGAATAAAGTAACTCCGTATTCCAAGCCGAAGTATTCGCTATAGAACTATGCAGCAGAGAAAATATAAGCATATCTATAACTAACAAGAACATTTACTATGTATCATCGTCAGATAGCAGGGCTGCTCTATTAGCAATTAAGGCATATAAAATAACATCCAAACTAGTACGGAACTGCCTTCAACTACTCATATCACAAGCCAGAGTTCATCCCATTTGGGTGCCAGGATACAGCGGATATAAAGGAAATGAAAAGGCTAACTTCCTAACCAGAACATGAGATGCATTTAACTCCATAACGCCAAGACCATTCCGTGGATTGCCAGTGAGTACGACAAAAATCTGAATTACTGAATGGAAACTGAAGGTAACAAACAAGCCAAGATCTTTCTGCCAAATACTTCCCTCAAAAGAACCAAACAAGTCCCACAATTAAGTAGGGGTCAGATTCGAACAGCCACAGGTTTTCTTACAGGCATTGTAGAGTGAAAAACATCTCATGCATATGGGAATAGCATAAGAAAATATTTGTAGAATGTGCAACGAAGACGTAGAATCAGCAGAACACATCTTATATCACTGTAACTGTCCAATCAGAACACGTCATCGTTACTTAGGTAAATTCTTCCTGGAAGCAGAAGGCATAAATATCTGCAAGCTCACTCAAAAGTATAGCAGATTTCATCACCAAATCAGGCATATTGAATAAGCATTAAGATTAGAGGAAATCACTATAAAGCCCCATGTGGCCGCAGTGATAAGGCGACCTAATTCCACCTCAAACAACAATCTTCGATCTAAAAGTCGATGTTTCGGCGATCGCAATCATTTAATACTCGTATCAACTTATCATTATAGATTGGACTGGATGACTTTTGATCCTTGGATTCCTTGTGAAAGCGAATAGACTAGTCAATCGTTTGCTGCTTACGTTCTTCATCATTGAATCCATTTAAACTCAAACTAGCTTAGATCGACACTTGAAAGAAAGGGTTTGATATTACTCCGCCTAATATAGGCAAATAGTATAGTTAGAAGGGGCAGATAGAAGCTCGCTTCTCTAATGATGTCGCGATTAGTGCAGCCTTTACCTACCTCATCTACCTTTCAGTTACATAACATTGTTCTATGACTCCAACCAGAATAAGGATGGCTACCATCTGTCAGCGATCTCACTGAAGGAACCACGACATTGTTTAAGTAACTTGGATCTTATTGCTAACGATTTAAAGTCTTTTATTGCGACTTTTGCTAGATATAGATGAATTCACCTGTAAATATCTCTACCGCCGTGTCATTTAAAATTCCTTTTCTATACGAAACTGAGGTAAATCCGCAAATGACAATGAATTACTGGCAATCCTAGAGCTATATTTGCGGCCGATAATTTTCCAGACATTTAAAACAATTTTGAATTTAGTTCGGAACTGAGTTCTTTATGTAGGATTCCTTATCCTCAGATATTTGACGTTTACTGCAGCCCCATGCCTTGAAGTATTTACTCATTCACAGAAAGTTTAACGAGTACCTTTTTGTGAATATGGTAAGCTTTGTCTTGAAGAGGCTGACCCCAAGGCCAATTTTATTCACCCACCTTACCTGGGTCAATAACTGACAAATTCCATATTGTTGCTTATCGTTGAGGGAAACCTGATACTCGATCATCTCGTTCTCCATAAGGTAGTATTTGCATAAGATTGCGGTTCTAATTCGACTGAATGTAAAGTCGTTTCATTCCCCACAAGACAGCATGAGTGCTAGACCCGAGCCTCTTATACCAATAGTTCTAAGATGCTCACTAAAGGGACTAAGCCCAGTGACGAGACCTACTAAAGTTCTTTATTCACGTCCGTTCAGTCTGAGCAAGTGCTTGGGAGTGCTTTTTTTTTGTCCTCTTGAAATGCTGGCATGAGCTCAGTCCGTGGCAGTATCTGCAATGCCATGCATCCACATCTACATCCGCAGTGCTGGAGATGTACTACCTCAATCATTTCATGTTTGTGAGCCAATAAGCAATAGCGCAGGTTATGGGCTCGCAAAACGGTTCTAAACTTTTCCTGGCAAGTGCATTAGCTCTTCCATTATGCTGAATACCTGCTTGCCCAAGGACCCAGGTCAGCGTCACAGAGTTTCATCGCCCTATTTGATTCAACTTAACAATAGCCTCTTCCACGATTTCAGAGCTAATTATTAAAACAGAGCAGGCTTTGATAGGGACTTGGCTATCTAAGTAGATATAATGGTTTTACCTTAAACTCTTTTCCTTAAAGGGATGTGCGCTGCAGTGGCGATCGCCTGAAAAGAATGCAGATTGTTTGGTTACAGATTGATTGAGCTCAGGCCCCAGAGAGATCGTGAGTAAGCAAATCATCTGTATACAAAATCCGGAAAAAGACCCTGAAAGCACCGCTCAAAAATATGTTTTGAGCATACTAGTGGTCCCTGCTGATGACTCGGTTTGCCCGTAAACCCTCCAGCCTGTCAGCCCTAGGCTCCCTACTTGCATAGATTTGACATCAGAGTAATACACTTATAAGATATAGAGACTTTCTGGCCTCACTTTCAATAATGATCTGCAAGGAAGGAAGGCAAAGCAACACTTCTATAGCAGCTGTGGTAGATGCTCTCTGCAATGCGAAAGCTCACAATGTATTCATCAGTATGTGAGCTCTGGGGCTACCAAAAAACCGCTCCATATATTAGATACGCTCTAACAATGCAGGTCTATACCCAGTGTACCAATCTGACAGAAAGTTCGCAGGTTCTGCTAAACATCCCTCGACATTGCCAGAGAATGTTTGTAGCCTTAGTGGTTTTTAGCTCCTACACACATATCTAGTGAAGATCCAAGAGGAGGTTAGCTGAATGCCCAATAAAATAGGCCATCTGGTAGTTTTCTTCTTCTTGTGAGCAGCATCATCTCCAAGGTCTTGCAATCAATCATAAATAGTACCTATGTGCGCAATATCTGTATCTATACTTCGATATAATTCGGTTAACTCAAGCCTAGACCACAAAACAACCTAAGACTACTTAATTACTCCGACAATGCTGACTGATTAGGTTATTTTTTATTTTATTGATTTATTAGTTCTGCATTTAGTTGCTGTTCCACCACACCCAAGTAGATTGTATGTGCTGTACACATATAGATAAACTTCATATCTTCGCTACTTCACTGATAAAAAAAAAAAAAACACGTCACTGTACTGCTATCACCATGAACTTTGTGTTACCACCCCAATGGTTTAACTCAAATTAATCATAAAACATTTTCCGTTTCAGATCATCTAGCGTCGATCAAGAGATTAAGAAGGCTGAACCGAAAAAATCCGAAAATGAACTCCATTGGGAGGAATTGGTTAAGAGTATGTCCCGCCCGTTGAATCTCTGCGATTTGGACTTTACCGATCTGAATTCTGAAGATGAAAAGGATGTCCTAGCTCCACGTGGTCTGGGTGGTGGTATACCACCACCGCCACCACCACAAGGCATCCCACCACCAATGATGATGGGACAAATCGTATGCCCGCCACCAATGAATATGCCACCGCCGCCAACGAATTTAGTTCCACCTATGTTTAGTTACAATCAGGGCAGCTATAGTAATAGTAGTAGTTTAAATAATTCAATTAACGGTGATGTCAGTGGTACATCAACGATAAAAAAGAACAAGAAAACGGTAATTACTTCGATTGATTGCTTTTGAATCTAAAAGTGAGTGTATATGGTTTTTTTTTTAAAGGTTAAACTATTTTGGAAGGAAGTACGAGAGGATATGATTCCCGTTGCAATTGGTAAAACAATATGGGATGAACTACCAAAATCAAATGTAGATACACAGAAGCTGGAGCATCTATTTGAGTCAAGAGCCAAAGATTTAATGACTAAGGTGGGGTTTTGAAATATTTTTCTTTTTTTGAATTTAGTTATTATATTTTTATTTTACTTAATTTTAAGTTTTAAAAGAAGTTTTTGGAAGAAAGTTTTGATAGGTGGCAGCACGTATTTTATTTAAATGCTGCCATCAGTTGACGTTTACAGCGACAGATACTTTTAATCCAAGACTTCCATCATTAGAGCTGATATTCCGAAAGAAATCGCATATGTTGCATTGTTGCATTGTATTCGTTACAGCCGTATATCAAACATTGTGAAGAGGTCTTCAAAATATTTGTCTTCCACTGCTAATCAACTAATTACTGGACTTTCCCTACTATCAGATTTCATGTACTATCAGTTGGATTTGATTTGATTGTTTACAATTTTTCCATGAATCAGTCACTGTTATCAGTCGCAAATGTGAATTAGAAAAAATTTCCCACAACTTTACGTTGGAAACTTTAAATTAAGTAGTTTAGACAAGTTAATATCAAATCAAGGAACCGTTGTTAATAAATTATGGTAAACAGGGAAAGAAATACGTGAAGCTTAAGAAACAGCCTTTAAGTAGGTATTTCCACAATACTCCGAATTGGCATTCTGAATATCATTTTAAGTGGTTTCCTAACCTGTGATCATAATCAGTTTTTAGCTAAATATCACTAGAAATGGAAGTAGCTATATACGCTGGTGAACAAAAGGTCCCCTTGAACTTGTGCGCGCCAGCTACGGCGATGATTCCCTCTACTGCGTCGTCCCTCGGGATTAAATTCGAAGACTCTGCGGGCCGGAGCGTTGATGTCCATTCGCGCTACATGTCCTAGCCATCTCAGACGTCCAATACGCAGTTTTTTGACTAGGTCGATGTCGCTGTACAGCTCGTATAGCTCGTGATTGAATCTTCTCCTCCAAAACTCGTCAACGCAAACGAAATTTTCTCTCGAAGCAACCAAGGATATCTTCATCCTCTTTTAATAAAGTCCATATTTCAGCGCCGTAGAGCAGGACTGGGATAATCAGGGTCTTATACAGAGTCTCCTTAGTTGTTCGAGATAGGGCTTTACTGTTGAATTGCCTTATAAGCCCAAAAAACAGCGATTGCAAGAGTTATTCTTCGCTTGATTTCTGCGCTGATGTTGTTCTCAGAGTTTATAGCAGAGCCAAGGTAGACAAAGTCCCTTACTACCTCGAAGTTATAGCTGCCTACTGTGACGTTTTGTCCAATTCGTCGGTGTTGGCTTTCCCTTCTTGTTGACAGCATATACTTGGTCTTGCCCTCGTCGCTAAACCCATTTTGGCCGCTTCCGCCTCAATGCTTGCAAACGCACCGGTGACAGCCCGGTTAGGGTTATTTTGCACTGCGACCTAGTGGTCTATTGTGCCCCCTGCTAATACCTTGGAGAGGTTTGTTCCCTCGTTAGAGTTCCCCTCGCATTGCAATTCCTTCGGAACTGTGTTTGAAGGTCATACACTCTTACTTTGCCTTGGCGAGAATAGTTCACCTTAGAGCTCCCTCTCCAAACCAGTTTCTTTTAAGAATCTGAGAATGAGAAGTGGGTCCATGGTTGGCATATCCTCTTCTGATATTTGGTATCTCCCCAAGTATTTCAATCTTTTGTGGGTCAGTGCCCCACAAGCTTCCAGAAGGTGTTCCGGAGTATCTTTTTTTTTTTTTTTTTTTTTTTTTAAACAGGTGTGTGGCCACGCCCAAATGGCGTGTAGGCACTGCGACCAAGGAGATCTATTGTGCCATAGGCCACTTTTAGGGCAGCAGTACTTCTACTCTCCTTATGAAAGCTATAATTACGGCTGCGGAGGTGTTCCTAAGATCTTTTGGAGATATGATCTCTTTGAGGAAAAAGCTTCTCCTAGTTCAACACAGAGCTACACACTCACATAGTATGTGTTCTGCGGTTTCGTCCTCTGCTAGGCAGAGGCGGCAGGTGATATTCTCCGAAATTCTCATTTTGTTGAGGTGGTAGAGAAGTTGGCAGTGACCGGTAAGGAAGCTCACAAGCCTTCTTATGTCATTTCTGCCGTATTTTAGGATATCAATTGCCTGTCTTTGGAAGGGTTGGACAGCTCTTTTAGCCTGCCTGAGACCTTGGGAGTTATTCCAGTGGGAGATGCACATGTTGCGTTCCCAGGGGTTTAGGGAAAGTTTGAAGGCGGAATCGGGTATTCCGCAGAAGGGTTCAGGTCCAGTGAACAACTCAGAGGAGCCCTTCCTAGCTAGTAGGTCTGCA
Organism: Brachypalpus laphriformis; assembly: GCA_945910035.1. Taxonomy (NCBI): domain Eukaryota; kingdom Metazoa; phylum Arthropoda; class Insecta; order Diptera; family Syrphidae; genus Brachypalpus; species Brachypalpus laphriformis. Next base: position 63,179,032 of record OX246756.1, read on the forward strand.
GTTTCATTGCCGTCAACGCCTACATGACCCGGTACCCACCACAATTTTACTTTATGTTCCGGAGTCTCACTTGGCTCATTGCAGAATCTGCAAAGGCCTTCATTTGTTATATCTAGTTTCCGTAAATGCTCCCTAAGTTTGCAATGCCCCGTCGTTCACAAAGCGTTTCGATGTACAATTCCCTACAAGAAAAGATTGGCAAGATGGACAGGCAACTAGTGGTTTCGATCTAACAGTCTACACCGATGGGGTCAAAAATGGACTGTGGGGTTGGTGCGGGTGTTTTCTCGGAGTCCCTGAACAACGCAAGATCGTATAGACTCCCGGACGCTGCCAGCGTCTTCCAAGCGGAATTACTCGCCATTCGCGAAGCCTGTCGCCAAATCAAGTCATACACAAATACACTACCAAGGCAAAGAATCGCTATTTTAATCGATAGCCAAGCTACTATCAAAGCCATTGCCTCGGAAACTATTTCCTCAAAACTAGTACTAGAATGCCGACAGGAGCTGGGCTCGCTAGATGGCCAATGCATGGTGACCCTAGTCTGGGTTCCAGGCCACAGCAACGTTGATGGCAACGAACGTGCTGACGAACTGGGCAGGCGAGGCTCAGCCCTCCACTGCTCACTTGCGGAACTTGTTCACACCCCGCTTGGAGCAATTGAGGCAAACATCTCCTCAATCTTTCTTAGAAAAGCTACCTTAAATGGTCTAGGTTAACGAACTGCGTCATATCCAGAACGATGTGGCCTAACTGCAACAGGACCAAAACAACCGACCTATTGAATAGAACGCGCAAAGACATTGCCCGTGTAGTCGCGATAATCAGGGGACACTGGCCGGTAGGAGAGCACGCAGCCAAACTAGGTATCCCATATAATACACACTGCCGTAGTTGCAACATAGCCACCGAAAAGGAAACAATTATCCACTACATGTGCACTTGTCCAGCACTAGCTAGGGCTAGACATCAAGCATTAGGCAAACCCTTCTACAATTAACTTGAGGAGATCTCGGGTAAAAACATAAATAAGCTAACCCTCTTCTTAAACTCCACAGACTGGCTCTAGATTGTCCTCACCAACACACATCAACATTCAAGGTCGCATGAGTCGTGGTATCAAAACGGCACAGCTGTGCTAATTGGGTCTCTGTTTTACAGAACCGCCACTTCTACCTACATACCTACCTTGCAGTGCCCCGTTAGGAAGCCTGTTAGGATTCGTAGGTTATTCTTGCTAAGGCAGATACTTGCTTCGAATCTTTTCCGGTAGTAACATTCCAGTAGTTTGTTAGCCTGCCTTAGACTAATGGTGTTGTTCCAGGTTCTTGCCCTGTCTTCTTTCTCCATTTTCCTGAATTCCTCACATATGGTGTGTTCCCACATTTCGCAGAATGGTTCAGGTCCAATGAAGAGATCTGCAGCCCCTTGTCTTGCCAAGGCGTCTGCTGCTTAATTACCTTTTATCCCGACATGACCGTGTATCCAGTAAAGCCTAACTTTATTGTTTCTGTCCAATTCATTAATTTTGTATAGGCATTCCCACACAAGTTTTGACTTTATGACATAGGAGTCAAGTGCTTTGATAGCTGCTTGGCTGTCTGCCAGTATTGCTATGTCGCAGTTGCTTTATCTTCTTTCGAGATTGAGTTGGATGCATCTATCTATAGCACATATTTCAGCTTGAAAGATGCTGGTACTCTTGCCCATGGGTTTTGAGTGCTTCGTCCTTGCCCCAAAAACGCCTGCCCCTGTGCCTTCTCCGATTCTCGAACCGTCTGTATACCATTTTATTGTGTGGTTGCCCAGTCCGTATATCGTGGATTCGGTGATCCACTTTTTCTTGTTACTGAACTTTGTACCCAACGTTAAATTTTCTGATACTGTCGTCCCTGGGGACGGCCAGAAGGGGAAGTTTTTTGAGAAGTGCATCATATTCTCTCGAACCAACACATTTCTCCCTTCCAATACCTTCTTTTGCCATCCTTAGGATCGTCCGCTGTGCATTTTGCTCCACTACAAGATGGAGCGGTGTTAGCTCCAGGAGTACTTCCATGGCTGCAGTTGGACACTTTCTCATGGCCCCAGTGATGCAGAGGCACGCAAGTCTTTGCACTTTAGTGAGTGTCTCTCTCGTTGTGACTAGACTAGTTCGCTTTGTCCATGCTATTGCTCCATAAGTGATCATTGGTCTCACAATGGCAATATACATCCATCTTAGGATGGTTGGACTAAACCCCCAAAACTTACCCGCTAGGCTTCTGCATATCATTAGAGCACGGGTAGCCTTTTTGGATATCTCCACTCTGTGTTTCTTCCACAAGGGCTTACTATCTAGGTGTAGTTCTAGATACTTCACTTCCTTTACCGGTGTCAGTATCAATGCCCGACAGTCGTATTGACTTCAGTTCATGTTTTCTTTTTATCGCGAACGGTACTATTGTGGTTTTAGCCGGGTTTATATTGAACCCAGCCATGCTGCATCATTCTTGAGTTACTATTACGCCCTTTTGTATAATATCACATAGGATTTCCTCAAATTTCCCCCTGGCAATCAGTACAATGTCATCAGCGTAAGCTTGACAATTAAGTCCAAGGTTTGTTAACTTTTCAAGAAGCTCATCCACAACACGATTCCACATTAGGGGAGATAACAGTCCTCCTTGTGGGCATCCTCTTGTTGTGTTGACCTTGGTAATTCTACGTGAATTTCTGCTGATCTTGTTCTCAGCAACTCATACATCCACTTAGATACTGTTCAGCTAACTCCCTTTCTGTCAAGGGCTCATTTAATAGCTTCATGTGAAGTGTTATCAAATGCCCCTTTAATTTTTTTTTTTTTTTCCGAGGGTAGGTGAAAATCTTCAACAAGACACTATGAGGATCGACAGCGCGTGCTCATAGTAGTGTGGGATTCTTACCCACTAAAAAACCTCCCTTCAAAACAGACGTGTTTTTATTTTTACTACAACTAAGTATTCGACTTATCAAGTAGTTTTCGTTTCGCGAAATAATGACGTTTTGCAGGCACCTTCCCATTAGAAGTTCCTGCCAGCTCCGCAGTTTAGACGCGGTTACTTATCGCGCTAGGTCTAAAGGTTTGGTTCTTTGTAGACGGCGCAGTAAATTTCTTTCTTCCAAAAGTTGGAGGACTGTAATATTTACGTGACTTTCTAGTCGACTTCTATGCTTTCTCGCGTAGGTTTGAATTTCGTCTTCGATTGTTTTAATGCCAAGGTCTCTGTGGATATCGCTATTTCTGATATACCATGGCGCATTTACAATACCTCTTAGCACTTTGTTTTCAAAAGTTTGTAAAATTTTAATATTACTTACTTTGGTACAACCCCAGAGTTGTATACCATATGTCCATACAGGCTTTAGCACTTGCTTATATAAAAGCAGTTTGTTATATATATTAAGCTTGGAATATTTTCCAAGTAACCAATACATTTCTCGATATTTGTTATCTAGTTCTTTGCGTTTTTTCTTAACGTGCGTTTTCCATTTCAGCTTTGTATCAAGTGTCATTCCAAGATACTTAGCCTCGTTTGCAAACGGGATTTGAACCGAGTTTGAAAAGATCGGCAAATTATTTATTTTTTTATAAGTAAAATTTACATGAACAGATTTGGTCTCGTTGAGTGCGATTCGCCAAATCTTTGTCCACTCATTTACTCTATTCAAAGCTTCTTGCAGTTTTTCTGTAGTATCTTCGACCGTTTTACCTACTGTCAAGATAGCAGTGTCGTCGGCAAATGTAGCTAGCTCAGTGCCTTCTACTTGCGGTATATCACGAGTGTATAATAGATATAAGACTGGACCAAGAACGCTTCCTTGCGGCACCCCAGCCATTATTTCCTTAAAATCAGAATATTCGTTTCCACATTTGACGCGGAATAGCCTATTCGTAAGGTAGTTCTTCAAAATATTATATAGGTGGTCTGGCAGAACTTGCCGTAATTTAAACTTTAAGCCTTCGTGCCAGACCTTGTCAAAGGCTTGAGAAACGTCAAGGAATACGCTTGAACAAATCTTTTTTTCTTCAAGTGATTTTTCGATTACATGTGTTATTCGATGTACTTGTTCAACTGTAGAATGCTTACTTCTAAATCCGAATTGATGATCACGGATGAGATGCCCTTCTTCTATAACCGGCTGTATTCGCCTAACCAATATTCTCTCGAACACTTTGGATATAATTGGAAGAAGCGAAATCGGTCTATAAGACGTTTTTTCATTCGGCGGTTTTCCAGGCTTAAGGACCATTATAACTTCGGCGACTTTCCATTGACTGGGAACATATTCTAGTCTAATCGCGGCGTTTATAAGGAACAGAAGCTTAATTAGAGCTTTTCTTGGTAGTGCTTTAAGAACCTCTCCCGTAATTAGGTCGTATCCAGGAGCTTTCTTAGGTTTAAGTTTCTTTATTTCTTCCTTAAGTTCGGTAAGCGTTGCATTTCTTATTACGCTATTGTCTATATACGACGTATTTATATTTTCAATAAGAGCTTGTCCATCAAACGGTTTGAAAGTTTCTTCCAGGTGGGCGGCAAAAACTTGCGCTTTCTCTTTATCATGCCTCGCCCATTCGTCTTGATTTTTCCTAATTGGCGCGGCTTGAATTTGAGGTTTTTTAATACCTTTTATAGCCTTCCAAAGCGAATAGTTAGAATCTTTTTCTGCCGTTAAGCTTTCTAGGTAAGTTTGTATTTCATTATTCTTAAGGTCTTTAATAGATCTTTTTAGTGAGTTGCACAAACGGTTAAGATGTGCTTTATGTTGCGGAGCCCGAGTTTGTTGCCATCTTTTACGCGCTTTTCTCTTCTCCTTAATCATCTCTTTTATTTCCTGCGGATACATTTTAATGTAACTGGCCGGGGTTCTCTTTAGTTTGGGAGTATTCTTCCACGCGGCATCCTGTAAGATTTCGACGAAGCGATCTACTTCAACTTCAAGTTGATAGGGCGTTTTAAGTGATACGCTCAGCTCAATATTTGCTTCAATATCTTTTTTAAAGCCGTCCCAATTAGTTTTCGCGCCAGTTAATCTGGCCGGTCCTACTTTTTTAATCAAAGCTTCGCTTATCGTCATAATGATTGGAGAATGATCAGAGGAGAGATCAAAGCTTTCTTCAACTTTTATACAGTTGCTAGATATTCCTTTAACAACAAAGAAATCAATCAGATCTGGTATCTTATTTCTATCAGTTGGCCAATATGTTGGTTTACCCGTCGAGTAAAAATCACAACTGAATTGCATACCCGCATTATAAAGCTTTCTACCTTTCTGAGAGGCGTACCTTGAGCCCCAGAAGGGGTGTTTCGCGTTGAAGTCACCACCAATAATAATATTTGGTTTAAGGAAGTTGAAGAAGTTTGTGAAATCACTTTCTTCAAGTTTACATCGCAGTGGACAATATATAGACGAAATGTTGAAAGCAAAATGTCTATTTCTAACGCGTACCGTGCTTACTTGCATTGCTTCTAATTCAATTTGTATTTCCGCTGAGTGTTCGATATTTTCTTTTATAAACAAAGATGATCCGCCTCTGGCTCTTTCCGATGGGTGAAAGGCGTGATTGGAAATGCCCCTTTAATGTCTAAAAAGGCGCAGATTACTATCTCTCTTGTTTCGAGAGCTCTTTGGATGGTTTCCGTCAGCTGATAAAGAACCAACTCAGTGGATCTGCCCACTCTGTATGCACGCTGACGGTAATGCAGTGGAGATGTATTAAGTACATCCTCTCTTAGGTGGTTATTTTTTTTTCTTTTTTGTTTTTATAATATGCGCGCACTCAAAGGGTTATGAATACATTTAACATGTTTTACACACAGTGCGGGCGTTGGATAGGATGGATAGAGAGAGAGAAAGATTTTTGGTGTAGTGGTTCTTGAAGCTCAGTTGTTTATGCTTCAGCTATTCTCCGGGGGTGGCGTCCAGACAACTGGGGAGATTTTTTTGGTATTATTGTCTTTGCTTCTGATTCACAGTACTTTTTTTCCCGATAACCGATGTCAAGGGCAAATCATCATCAACAGAGCGAACAATTTTTCCAGCCACATAACCAAGCTACTGCCAGTGTGATGCCTTCGCAGTAGTGTTCACAGAAGCTTTTGCAAATGATCCGACTGACTTTATATATTTCATGAGAAATAAATAAATGACATCAGGATTTGAACCATAAACCACTAGCGTGGCAATTGACGACGTTACCACTACACCATTGCCGCCTCCTAATGATTTAGGCTGTGTCATACTTTGGCATACTTTTGATAATGTTTTCGATCCTATCCTGGGGTATTTGGTCCCATGTATCAAGCAAAGCACTTTTAAGCTCCTCCAAAGTGGATGTGTCCAGATTTCTTTGCTTTAACTATCTGCCAAGCATGTCCCAGATACAGTCAATGCGTTCTTATCTTTCTGCTACGTAGCACGATTAGGATCTAGTTTATGACCAGAGGAGCTATATTTTTCCTGATCACAGCCTTTCTTATAGCCTTGTAGGAAGCCAATACAAAGCAATATCTCCTCTGTTCCTCTTCCCACTTTTTCCGTGCCCTAAGAATTATTATATTATAAGAGTATTAATAAACCCTTGGGCGCATGCAAATTATATTAAAAATAAATAATAATATTGCTGTTCCACTATGCTATCGTAATGGTACATATAGAAGTGCTACCAAACGATTGTGCATCTTAAAAGGAATTCCATCAGAATTGTCGATTTTCAACATCTTGTAGATCGTGGTAGGACTTTGTGTCATTTGCCACATTTTTCACTAAAAACAACTCACAGCTCTCAAGCTCTTTAGGTACTTTTTAAACCAGTCTAAATTTGCTCTTGTCCTCATTTGAAAAGCTTAAAAATGTTCTAGATAGATAGATAGATAGATAGATAGATAGATAGATTGATTTATTATCAATTTCCAAAAGTACAATTTACATACAATTTTTTTTTATAAATCATTAAAGCATGGCTTTGCCGTCTGCCCTATTGACATTACTTTACAAAGTAAATGGTAGTTTTTTAATAACAAAAAAGTAATTCAAGAAGTGAAAAAATGAAATAAAATAAAAAATAAAAAAGTTTTAGAAGGCTTCATTCAAAATTCGATTTCTATATGCAATTGCTTTCCTATAAAAGTTATAAAGCTGATTTGCATCACCCTCACAGTTTAGGATCGCTAGTACTTCTGCTTCAGTTTTTAGGTCGCTGCCAAGAAATGTTCTCCTTACTTCTTTCAGGATCGGACATATTCCGATGAAATGGACAACGTCTTCTCTCACTGACAGGTTACAAAGACTGCAAATAATTGGCAAATCCTCACGGTGAGGGATAAAGTTCAACCTTACCAGCTCTCCTCTCATTTTAAATATAGCTGAAATTAATTTCTGACTATGTTCAGATCGAAAATAATTCCGTTCGCATAGATTGTGTTGTAGAATACTGTAAGTTGATCTATGTACAGACGAAGTAGCTTCGTTGATACAGTCTAATCTATATTTTTCATCTACTTTTTTGGCGAGGTCGAAAAGTGAATTTTCAAGGTCCCTACTGCTACTTCCCTGCATGCCAAGGTCAAAGTTTGTGCCGCAGTAGTCTGCAATCTCGCTTAGCTTCCCACACCATAGATTTCTCTTTCCAATTGTATACAGGGCTACTATTTGTGCCAATCTTCCCTCCGGCATATTAAATACTTTCAGTAGATACTCCACGTGTAGTTTGAGCGTTTTGATGTACAGTGGTGACAACCCGGTTTCGATGGTTATCATATAATTTGGAGTATTTTTCGGTAGTTGAAAACATCTTTTGACATAAAATCTTAAAAGTTGTTCTACCGTCTCGAATTTCTCATATCCCCACGTTTAAGCTGCATACATCATCACCGATTCGGCTACTGCTACAAAAACCTTGCACGTTACGGTGTGGGCTATAAGCTTGTTTGAAAAGCATTTCTTCCAAGCAATATTTATCACGCTTTTAGCTTTCACGAGTCTATCTTTTAAATGTTCTATAGATACCTATAGTGCTGTGAAATAACTAGTGCAGTACAAAGCCGATCACGATATTAATTTTTACAAAACGAATCCGACATTTTGCCAAGCGAACGAAAAGCTTGTCACATTGATTTCAATTTGGACTAGGAGAGAAAGTCTTCTAGAAAATTACAATAAAATCCTATAACCTTCGAGAAAAGAATGCAACAAGATATATAAGTAAATAAATAAAAACAATGTATCTTAATTTTTTAACTTGCGCTCGAAATAAATTTAAGATTATAAATAGATACGTATTAAATGGTGATGGTTTTGCAATACAAAAATATTTATATAAATAGTTTTCATATTATAACATTTTTACATATTAATAACTCTTTAAAAAAATGTATTTATAAATATAATTAATAATATTTAAACTGATATTTGCTTATGCTACTTTCACGCGTTACTATTCTGCTGGACTATGCAACTCAAAAAATATATATAATTTATATGAAAACAAAAAAATATTAAAAATAAAAATTATATAAATCATCTAACGCAAAAATAACATTAACAGGAGGTGAGTGCAGTTGAAACAAAAAAATAATAATAATAGTTACCCACATTCCGTTAAATTCTGTGTTCCATACATTCGTGGTTGTTGTGTCATGTAGAAAAAAATAAAAACCTAACAAGAAAAACAATCTACAACTACTGTATTCCATTTTGTATGTTTCCATATTCAGTAATTTTGGTAGAACTAACCAAACTTTTGTCCTACACACCTGCACAATGAAACACCTTCAAACATCATGTAGTAGTTGTTGTCGTTTTATTACACAAAATGCACTAAAGATTCCCCACAAATGAATTGAAATTTTATTGTATCTCGGAAATAAAAAAAAAACAAAATGTATCTTCAAACCTTTTCAGAAACAACAAGAAATGAATAAAAACAAAGAAATTATCGTTTTGGATCACAAGCGTTCGAATGCGATAAATATCGCAATGACTAAACTGCCACCTCCTCGAGCTATTAAGGCGGCGATTCTGAAAATGGACGCAACCGTAGTCACCCGTGAGGGTATTGACAAACTATTGAATATGTTACCAACCGATGAGGAGCGGGGAAAAATTCAGGAGGCTCAGGTAAGAAATTGTTTTTGAAAATGGGGTTTTTGAAACATTAGTTCATTTTTCTTTTTTTCTTTTAGATGGCAAATCCCGAACTCCCGCTTGGTAGTGCTGAACAATTCCTGCTTACATTAGCCTCAATATCAGAACTTGCCGCTAGACTAAAACTCTGGGCTTTTCGTTTAGATTTTGAGAACAGTGAGGTAAGATAGGACTTTTTTTTTTTTTTAGTTTTTGCTGTAAAATTTTTGGAAACATTTCAGAAAGAAATAGCTGAACCTCTAATGGATCTGAAGCAGGGAATTGAACTACTTCGCCAAAATCGTACCTTCAAATGTATTCTCTCGACACTACTGTCAGTGGGAATATTTTTGAATGGAGCGCCAGTTAAAGGTTTCCAAATTGAATACTTAGCCAAGGTAAATTATAAAAATTCTTAAAACATTAAACACGTAAACAATTTAAAAGATCTGTAGATGTTTTGAGTCTTTTTTGATCAGTTTGTGTTTTATGATTAGTCTTGCCGGTCTTGACTTGATATGTGTTTCTTTTTGGTGAGGCTATGATCTCAACTCAAGGGATCATAACCTACCCACTTCACCACAATTTCTACTGATCTGCCTGTGGGGTTCGCCTGTTTGACCTCAGGAAATATCGACAGGCCTCCCTATTTTGAATCACTTCGTTATGGAGTGAACGAAATGCTGGTGTTGCATTTGTGTGATCCAGGAGTTTTTAAGCCTTTGCATTTTAATTGAGACATCCACGTATTAATTCTGTTGTTATGGCGTAACACTAGCAGTAGAGTTTTTACATAGGATTCTCATATTATTAGATAACGTTCAATCATTTAATTGCGGAGTGATAATTCTTGTGTCTTTGTGTTTTGTAAATTATAAATAAATAAGTAATAAATAAATAAACATTCGAGGTTGCGTTGACTGAGGCCGTGTCTCCACGAGCAATATTCCATAGATTGCTATCTGTCACTTTTCATAGAAAGAAAGAAAGATATCATGCCATGAAATTTAGGACTGGCATTTCATAGCTTACTATTTCAGTCGTCCAAATGTCGCAAAGGAAAGCACTTCGATGTGTTTACGCATTGGAGACATAAAAATGAATTAAAAGAATTGCAAAAAGAAACGCCAACAAACAGAAAAAGTCAAGGTTTATTTTTAGATCTAATCTTTTATATTCCGGACTTTAAAAATTCCACAAACACTCAATTTGTCGATAATTATTAATAAATTTAATAATTTCTTCCATTCGCCACTCAGCCAACGCAAAAAAAAAGCACAAATTTCAAACTAAAATGACAGCCCAAAGAATACTATCCATAGCGTGCTATGAGCTGAGCAATATATAGAAAGAAATTTCTCATAGAATGCTATTTGTCGTCTCCACGAGCAATATTTCATAGAATGCAAGATAGCATTCTATGGAAATTGCTCGTGGAGACACCGGGTAATGTTCGCGGGTTAAGAAGCAACTTCTTTGCTGTTGCTACCGACCTATTCAAGCACGAACCAGCGGTTATGGCACTAAGTGAAACCCAGCTTAGCAATGACACTGATCCCACTGAATTTGCTGCAGCAGGCTATCAAATGGTGTCATTATTTGTGCCGCATAGAGGTATGGCGCTCTATGCTAAGAATGAAGTTGGCTTCCAGCTGCAGCCCCAATTTGGGTGCTCAGATGACCCATTTTTTCAATTTTTTGGGTAAAATTTATTATCAGGAAGCACACCATTCACTTCTGCCTGCTGTACCGAAGCCCAAATTCAGAAAAGGAATTAACATATAAACACCTCGACCGTATTTCGGAATCAATAACCGGTATACGTTCCCGCAATCCCAAAACTGAAATCGTTGTCGCGGGAGATTTTAATGTCCACAATACTAGTTGGCTTCGTCACTCTGGACCAACCACACCTGAAGTTTACTACACCGAGATCTTCTTCGCTGAGTCTAACCATCTCACTCAGCTTGTAGACAGGCCAACACACATTCCTGATGTTGAAAGTCACGGCCAACATATTCTCGACCTGTTCTTGACCTCTCTTCGGGACAAATATTCAATTGTGGTTTCTGCCCCGATTGGAGGCTCGGATCATTTTCTGGTGTCAGCTAAATTCTCGTACTCCAACCAACATTCAGTTAACAAGAAGTACCCTAGAATAACAATCGAGCAATACGAGAATGCGGTCCTAATTCGTTCTTTAGGGATTTTAACTGGTCTCTATGCTTCCTCGATAGAGACGTTAATGCCGCTGCTGACATGATCACAGACCTAATTTTACTCGGAATGCGCTCCTAAATTCCAAGTAAATCAGTTAGCTTAAAACCAAAACAAGAACTTTGGTTCAATCCGACTTGCGCAATTGCTGTCCGAAAGAAAGAAGAGGCTTTTGCGTTATGGCGCCAAATACCTACTCGTATGACTGTAACGTCACTTTGAAGTGTGCTCAATTCCAACGAGACCAAAAAGTGAGGCAAAAAATACTGCAATGTCTTAAAGGTAGTAAATTTTGTTCGTCTTTCGTTAAAAGAATTAAAGGGTCCCCCTCATCTCAGCTCTTTTTTACAATAATATGAATATCACAGACTCCAAAGAGAAAGCTGATCTGCTTGCTGCAATATTCGCGGCAAATTCCACCTTACCAGACAGCTCTCTTTCTCCACCTATGCTAAACCATGTTCAATATTCTCTGGGGTAAATATTTTTCCGAACCCGTTCAGTAGCTAGAGTCCTTAAAGACCTCAACTGCAATAAATCTTCACGTCCAGATGGAATTCCGACCCTTGTTTTGAAGAGGTGTTCTACCCTGGCGAAACCTCTGCTCTACTTCTACTTATCCTATTCCACAGGCACTTTTCCGGATAGGTGAAAGCTAGCGCATATTCAACCAATTCCCAAAAAGGGCAATAAAACCTCCCCTTCTAACTACCGACCCATAGCTTTAACGTCAGTGCTTTCTAACGTCATGGAGAGCATTGTCAATTACCATCTCATGAGATACCTAGAAAGAAACCATCTCCTTAATGGCCGCCAGTATGGTTTCAGGCAACAGTGTTCCACTAGTAACTTCATGTCTTACCTGTTGGATAAATGGTACCAATGCATCCATCAACATGGTGAATGCAGAATAGTTGCCCTTGATATTTCCAAGGCTTGGATAGTGCATGGCGTATTGCCCTGGTTAACAAGCTACAAGCTTATGGTGTTGGTGACAATTTCTCGAAATGGATTGTGAGCTTTTTAAGTAATCGATCAATACAAGTTGTGTTAGATGGATATACTTATACCCCCTTCTCAATTAATGCTGGTGTTCCACAGGGCTCAGTCCTCTCTCCGATCCTTTTTCTAATATTTATTAACGACCTACCCTCTCTTACTCGCAACCCAATCCACTTCTTCTCGAATGACAGCACTTTTGACTTCGCTTATTCTTTAACGACTCCACGACAAGGGCCCCAAATTGTAGAGTCCCAGCGACAGCGAATATCAACCGAACTTAACTCTGATATTGATGCAATCGTCAATTACTGTGCTAAAAACCGAGTTGAGTTCAACGCGTCAAAAACTCAGTGCTGTCTCCTGTCTCTCAAGCGTGGCACCAGCGTGGCCAAACTAAAAATGAATGGAGTTGAGCTAGAAGAATCGAATGGTTAAAGTCGTAATCATAGGTTGACTCGCTATTGATCGTAGGTCCCAGATATTTGATCATCCCGCACTTGGAAAGTACGGTTTCATTCAAATAACCCATACATCAACTACTCATTGCATGGACATAGGACCCTTACTTATGATGGCTCCATTGTTAGCAAAGAATAACTGATGTATTATACTTTGGGGTCCATCACTTTACCTTCCAACTGGCAGTCTGCAATAAAGAGCAAAGGACTTAACATGCTTCCCTGGTGAACCCTTCGGTTACTCTAGTGGTGCATCTCACTTTTATGTTTGCCCCCTCGTACATATACAGGATTTTCTGTACATAGGTTTCTATGAACCCTCGATGTCTTAGCGCCACTCATAGCAAATCTCGTGGTTGTCTTTCAAATGGCTTTCCAATTTTTATTAAAACGACCACAAAAATAAACTCTACATCTTGTATATAAAACTAAGTGGGAAAAAGCGTTTGTGTCCCTCTACCGCTCGGAATTTTCAACCAATTTAGTTGGTTTTGTTTTAATGTAAATAATTACGGTACAAAGGTGAAAGGCAAACAAAAACATACAGACTTAGCCCCAGGCGCCTGCCTGACAGTTGTTTTTGATTTTTTGTTAGACACAAGATAGTTTGTTTTGAAATAAATTACTCTGATACCGTGCAGTATGCGCTGCACTTCTATTTTCTCGCACATTATTTAACTTCAAGTGCATTGGTACAGCATGAACCATAATTGGATGGGTAACCCTTGTCAATAGCTGTCACCTATTCTGCCTTGGCCTCCTATCATTCTCAGGAACTTTGTTGTTATACATTATGTCCACAAGATCGATCGTAGCACCACCTGTAATTTGCTATATTTTCTTTATTCCATCATTTCTGTTATATTTTAGGATTCTGTTCCTTATTCTTGTTCCATCACAATATTGATGATATGTTCAGGTACCGTCATTTTCCGAAGCAACTCTAGTATATGGTCTGAATTTGCCTTATTGAATGTTATTTTTTCGTGCATCCTTTCCATCTTATCCGATCTACGCGTATGTCAGTTTCTGCTATAGCAGTCATTGTTTTGATGACGTCCACTGTTTAGTGTGCTTTCTGAAACCCATATTGAAGTTCAGTTAGTCCTCCAACTTCATCGATAACTCTTTTAAGCGGACTGCATATGATGCGCTCTAATATATTATTTCCGTGGCGTCAATGATACACAGCGGGCGATAGGACGATGATGGTCCATCTGGTGGTTGTTTCCTCTTGGGTAGTACTACATCCTCGCTTTCTTTATTGTTTCGGGAAAGATATCAGCAAATAAATAGTTTGAAATGTTGTATAGTCCCGGCATTGTTTGTCTCTTACTTTGATACAGACGCAGATGAGCTCCTACGTGCTGACCATATATATCATCTGCACATCTGTTGTAAGTTCTGTATTGGCAGTATTGATGTTCATTGCTGAAGAAATAAAGATCAAGTAGGATTCTGATCCTAAATGTTGGACAAGTGGACGATAAGACTCTTCAATTTGTTAGATTTGTCATGACTACCTTATTTCTGTCTACGAGTACTTATTCAGATAGCTCAGCAAAACGATTGTACTTATTTCGGTTGGTAGTTATGTATCTTTAATTCTCTGTTTCGCTGCGATTGTCTATTTCTCTCGCTCACGACATAGTCATCTAGCACAGTGATATACTCTACGAAGTTCGACTATTGACGCATCGCAAGCGGTGTTTCCTATTTAGGTCGATTTGTCCGTCGCTGAGCCACCGCAGAACATATCCTCGTCTAGTGTTTCAGATTTCCAATCCTTGTTTTGTGATTTGCTTTTATTGGGCGTCTCGAAGATGATTCTTCGTGGGAAAAATCACGCAATTTTGTTATGTGGTCACTATGAGTGTAGTTGTGACTGAGGTGCTATGCTGATCCTCGGCCCAAGGAGCTACTTGCAAATGTAATATCATCAACCGATCCCATGCCGTTTCTTCAAAAGATGTTCCTCGTTACCTGTATTCGAAATTACCACATCCAACAAACAAAGCGCTATTCAACATTCTTTGAAAGCAGTAATATTCACGGTCTTCTCTTTGTGAACCTTATTCCGGAATTCCTCACCAAAATCAAAACGTATCCATATTTTAGAAATGGAAGAATATATATGATGCACGTTTGGATTAGGCCCAAAAAAGCTCTCACATATCAGAGCTATGGCAACTCTGAATAATCGTAGGTCCAAAGCCATTTTTGGCTTATATCTTAGCCATCCTGAGAAAGACGGATCAACGTGTCATATTTTCTACTGACTGTAGCTATAGGGACGAGGAGAAGGAGGAAACCATCCTTCACCTCCTATACACATGTCAAGCCCTTTCCCATAAAATAATGCTCCATTTAGGGGCCCCCTTTCTCGATAATATCGTCGTTCTTACACGTCATGAACATCCGTCGCCTTATCAGAAGCCCTGGTTGGTTTTAAATAGGCCCTCAGCAGTCTTGTGGTAGATCCATGGCATCACAATGAACTTTTTCTGGTCTAAGAGTGCCATCCTAACATAACCTTGGACCTTGGCCATTCCGAATTAGACACCATACGTACTAGTGCAGCACCTATCCCACATGTCTCCAATCTATCATCACTACCAGATCCAGATGTTATTAAGCGTGTGCCAACGGTATGGGTGGTTGGAAGTTTTTCAGGTATTGCTTCAGTTAGCCCGCATAGCCTTCTCAAAAAATATATGTTTCCAAAACTCGGATGGTTTCCAGTTAAAAGGTGACCAAGCGCCTAAAAATAGCGTCCTAGTTGACGAAGTTCTGAGGACTAAGGGAGTTTTGTAATGGCCTAAATCAGATGGAGCTGTGGTGAGTACGGTGGATGGTGCAATCTTAATAATTTTTAACGAGCAGCCAAAGACATTGTGAAAAATTACACAATAGCTCTCGACGAATAAAACCTTTTGAAAACACAGAAAACGCTATCAGTCCCACCATATTGACGTTTCAGGATGCAATCCGATCATTACAGTAAGCATTGATGGCTGATTCTTCCTATTCCGTGTTTTTTCCCTGGTTACGTTATTCTTCAGAACTGGCCTTCAATTGTCGGCACCACATAGTTTTTTTACATGTTACCCTGAACAGTTCTCCCCAGCGTTTACAGGTCTAGAACGCTGGATAGATGATATTCAGTCAAAATTTACTTTTTTTTTCTGAACTTGCATCTGTTCTAATTTCTGAATTCTCTCTCAAAAGGTACCTGAAGTAAAAGACACTGTACACAAGCATTCGCTCCTGCATCATCTGTGTCATATGGTTATGGAAACGTGTACGGATACGACTGATTTGTATTCCGAAATCGGGCCAATAACTCGTGCCTCTAAAGCCGATTTCACCGATTTGGCTCACAATCTGATACAAATGGAGACTGAATGCAAGGCATCGTGGGATAGACTGAAACTAATTGCCAAGCATGATTGTCCGCCACAACTCAAACAGAAGTTGGTTGACTTTTTGGCCGATTGTGCCGAAAGGATAATCATATTGCAAATCGTCCATCGGAGGATTATAAACAGGTAATCATTTATTTCGATAAGATCTCCATAATCTTACACTTACACCCACTTACCATCATTAGGTATCGAAAGTTCCTTTTATGGCTGGGAGTGCCACAACACAGTGTAGCAGAGTCAAGGCCAAATGAATTCTGTCGAATCGTCTCGGAGTTCGCACTAGAATATCGAACGACACGAGAACGTGTACAGCAACAAATCGAAAAGAAGGCCAACCATCGTGAGCGAAACAAAACGAGAGGCAAAATGATCATCGATGTTGGAAAATTCCGTTCCAAGGAAGATCGAGCTGATGCTGAATTGAAGTAAGTCTATCCTCTATGATTAATTATTAGGCATGGATTATAACCTCCATTAAAACAGAGAACTCCTCGGTACCCCCAGCCCGGGTAATGCCAGCCTTGATGGCACTCTAACTTGGCGTCGACGACGTGCTGAGAATCTCCGATCACCGATCATAAAACAAAACGATGATAATTTCACCGATGGTGATGATGAAATCCTAGAATCCCTAGTTAAGACGGCAACAAAAACATCAGGCCCCAGACCGACACCACGTGAAAGAAAACGTACACGACACGCCGATCGCAAATCATGTGAGTGAGCTTCTCTACCCTCATTTTTTCTATCAAAAATTAGACTCATTCAAAATTTAGTTCAAATTCGAAATTCATAGACTTATTTTGGTGATGGTTTTTTCGAACTTTTTGTTTTATTTGCTAAATTAGTTATTTTTTCTATAAAAATAGTGCTTACAATTACTTTTCTTTTTTTATTTAATTTTTTATATACGAATACTTAATTTAAAATCAAAATATTGCTCAAAAATTGTGACTTTTGAACTCAATAATCGGGAAAACAAATTCGAATTTGTGTGTTGGGGTAGTGAAGAGATCACGAACGAGAGAAGGATTCACAATTGAAAAGGCACCATCGCCGTAGATAAAATTTAGACGGGATTGTGGTTAGTTATAAACAAAAAAAAAAATAAAAATTTATGTTTTTTTGTTTTTGGCTTATAATATTATCCTTCTATGCGTTTTATGCTGAGTTTGAAAGCGATCTCCCCGCATGCTTGATATAATTTTCGAAAACCTTTTCCTATGCGAAATTTTATGTAAATATTAAGTGTTTTGGATCTGGTAAATAATATTCCCAAGAGTACATGGTTTATGCACATCATCGACTGTATCAATGAGGATCTAAAGCATATCTCACCTCGGTCTCAAATGAATGACCTTTTGTTATAACCTATGGAATCAGAGTGCTCAGTAGTCTCAAACACACCTTTAGATCTTTCATATTTCCCATCCATTGTAATGGACAGATCCCATTGAGTACATTGACTCAACTTTAACCCAGGACAACCATATTATCCATTTTATTATTATAATACCAACAAGTTTTTTCACGGTCCCACCTCTCGCGAGCGTCTGACAAACATCCGAGAGTATTATTGTCACGAAAAAGCTTCTCAAATCGCCGGTCGGATTCGGCATTAAAACTGTAGGTCCCTTCCATTCGTGTGAAAAATATAACGCACACAACATGAGTGGTTGCGAGAAGCTAGGCCCTGCACCAAATATTTTTTTTTTTTATTTTAACCATATTATCTTTGGGAAAACCTCAGTACCGTGCTGTGATTGATGAGGAAACTACTAACTACTCAAAAGATGGCTTTGACCAGTATTTTTTTTTTTTTTTGTCGCAATAGGAAACTGGAGAACTCAGCCACAGCTGGTTCAGAGAGCAAACTCTGGTTCTCGCATTTTATTAGAATTTCTTTGTCTTTCAGTTATGTGGAGCTTATAGTACCAGCACTCACCACATCAGCACCGAGGATCTGGAACCAGATACGAGCAAAGGCCGGACACTCGCAGAGATATTGTTCCAAAGTGTCGTCGCTTTCTCCACAAGATTGTAGAGTCACTTAAGCCTAGCACGTTAAGGTGCTTGGCGAAAGCAAAGTGGCCTGTAAAGATACCATTAAGTCGTCTGCAGTCTTTTCTGCTCAGAGACAGCAAGAATGCCTCTGATTTCTCACAGACGTCAGGGGTATTTTTTTAGTCAACTTACTCGTATATCTTGGAGAGTCATGTCACACACAATTGTGTTATGAAAGACCCAATCATTAATAGAAGCTCTAACCGAGGACAACTAGTAGGCCAGTAGCGCAACAATCAAGTTCGTGATGAAGTACTTACTTTACCTCCTACTGGTGTTCCCCGGGCGACTATAAGTACAAACCCTTATATGTGTAGGCTGCAATTGTAAGTGCGGGTTGTCTAGAACCTTAATTCTAGACTAGGTAACGTGGGCCAGCAACCTGCGTTACTGTACCCTACTCGCTACAGAAACCTACATTACGTATCGGATAAGAAATGATCACATGTTGATGCCCTTTGGCTATTGTATCCGGAAAAATTATAGGATTCTGGAATGTGAAAACGCTGCTCGACTCGAAAACCTCAAAGAACCTCAAAATGCCAGATGCCTCCAACCGGAAATAGAATTCAAGCCATATATGTAGACTGGACATTTTAGGGATAAGTGAGACAAGATGGTTAGAAGCGTGCAAGTACCAGTCCCCAACGCATAAAACTGTACTACTCTATTCCGGAAGACATCCGGAAGTCCGCGGGAATATGTAGTCGGACTACTACTAACACCAAAAACTCTCTTCGAGGTGAGAAGTTCCCGAATACGCACCACGACTCCCAGTAAAGATGAGATCATTACCGCGATCAAGGCACTCAAAACCAACAAGGCGGTAGGACTTGACGGTATTCCAGCAGAGCTCTTACGAGCAGCGCCCACAACATCGGCTGAGCTTCTGCTTCCACTTATAGATAGAGCTTGGGAAGCTGAGAGCTTTCCTAACGAGTGGAAAAAGGGAATGATCGTCAAGCTTCCTAAGAAAGGAA
Source organism: Brachypalpus laphriformis (assembly GCA_945910035.1). Taxonomy (NCBI): domain Eukaryota; kingdom Metazoa; phylum Arthropoda; class Insecta; order Diptera; family Syrphidae; genus Brachypalpus; species Brachypalpus laphriformis. The sequence goes on from OX246756.1 coordinate 63,198,322, forward strand.
ATTTAATGGAGTGCGGAAACTGGAGGGGTATCTGCGTGCTGCCTGCTGTAGCTAAGATAATAGCTAAAATCATCCTTGAGCGAATCAAACAACATCTCGAAGATACACTCGATGCCGAACAAGCAGGTTTCCGCTCTGGATCCTCCTGTGTCGACCACATCAACACCTTGCGGATTATCATCGAACATTGTGTTGAATATCGATCGCCACTGCACCTGCTGTTCATCGGTTTTGAGAAGGCGTTCGATAGTGTTAACAGGGAGTTTATTTGGCGTGCCTTACGCAGTAGAGGCATTCCCGATAAACTAATTTCTATTTTCAAAGCTACATATGAAGGCTCCAAATGTCATGTTCAGCACAGGGGAAGGTTGTCTGAGGAATTTGAGATCCAAAGTGGGGTAAGACAAGGCTGTATCCTTTCGCCAATATTATTCCTATTGGTGATTAGCGATGTGCTTCATGCAGCTTTGTCGACGGGAAACGGAGGAATTCGATGGACTCTTACATCTCAACTGACACATCTTGACTACGCTGACGATGTATGCTTACTCTCCCAGAGAATTATGGACCTCCACCAAATGACAGCAGATGTGGAAAGGGAGGCAGGTGTCGTCGGGCTGCAAATTAATACGGCAAAACTAAAATTATCAGCCTTGGAACAAACTCATCAGCTCAAATATGCATTGCTGGACAACCGGTAGAGAGAGTAGAGGATTTCCAGTATCTTGGGAGTATTGTCTCGACCGATGGTGGAACCGAACTGGATATAGCCAAGAGGATCGCCAAAGCAAAGTCCGCGTTCGGGATGTTGTCCAAAATATGGCGAAGCAATGCAATCAGTTTGAGCACCAAAATAAGACTGTTCCGCTCCAACATTGAATCCGTGCTGCTATATGGTTGCAGCACGTGGAGAGTGACCACTACTATCACCAGAAAGCTGCAAACGTTCGTTAATAGGTGTCTGCGCAATATCTTAAGGATTTTCTGGTCCAATCGTATCTCTAACGAACACCTTTACGAGAGAACGGGTCAGGAACCAATAGGCACAACTATCCAACGGCGGAAGTGGCAGTGGATTGGTCACACGTTCCGAAAGGGTGACAGCTCCATAGCGAACCATGCTATGCAATGGAACCCTCTAACTCAGGATGGCAGAAGACCTGGCGGTCCGAGGAGAACATGGCGCAGAACAGTCGAGAAGGAGGCACGGCAGTTAGGGAAAAGTTGGGAAAGACTCAGACACATTGCCAGAAACCGTACACGATGGCGCGTAGGCGTAGTAGAGGCCCTAGGACCCACAAGGGGATACAGGACATAAGTAAAGTAAAGTAAAAACAGGCAATGGTCTGATTTCCTGGCAGTCCCATGGTGATAGGATTATGATAACCAGTATTATGCCCCAACAGATGGCTCCTCTGAGGACGAGAAGGACAGGTTCTACAATCACTTAAGTGTCGTCTTCATTACTACACCAAATGGAGACATTTTCATAGCGATGGGGATTTGAACGCCAAAGAACACAACGACAACGAAGGGATCAAATATGTTATCGGGGAGCATGGACATCATAAAGGGCGGCGCCAACAGCCAGTGTGGAAGTTTCCATTAAAATAAGCACACATTTATTGTGAAATCAATATAAAACTTTACTGATAAATGAAGATCCATGGCAATTATGAATGGAACACAATATCGTTCATGCGACCATCATGGCTTCTGTTGCAAGCGACTATCCGAGGGTCAAAATTATCGATGACTTTTGAAGAATAAGTGAGTAAATAGCCGCAATTTCAGTTTGGAAGTTATGTTTGAGATCCTGAATTGTCGCTGGGTTATTGGCATAGACCTTACTCTTCAAATAACCCCACAGGAAGAAATCTAAAGGTGCCAAATCGCATGACCTTGGAGGCCAATCAATTTCTTCTCTAATCGAAATGATGCGATCTTCAAATTTCGTACGCAATAAATTGATTGATCGATGGCTTGTGTGGGCGGCAATACCATCCTGTTGAAACCAGTGATCGTCCAGACCGAATTCATTCAATGTTGGGAAAAAATAGCCGGTCAACAGCCGATATCGAACCAGTTCCTCCAAAACGCTTCACTATTCCACTAATTCCGGACTCACTAGGGCGTTTATGTTGACCGAAAATTTCACGAATTTTTCGAAATGTTACTTTTACAGATCGCCCATTTTCGTAATACGATTGAATAACAAATATGCATTGGTGCGTAGTAAAAGACTGCATAACTAAAATTGTCAAAGACTGTGCTTGACACCTGTTAAAAAGATCAACCACATTGAATTCAGTGCATGACAGTAATTGACAGCCAACATCCACACCATCTGTTGGCTCACCCTATGTATGAAGGTACATGGCGTTTATGGTTCTTATCTTATTTTGCATACAACGGATAATGATAGGCGGATTTCTTGTGTTGAACTATGTTTTGAAGCATAATTTTCTTTATTTCATTGTTTTCCATTAGTTTCTAAGTATTTAAGCAAATAATAAATTCTTCTCTATGTTATCATTATTTGTAAACAAAAATTAACCTTTGACCAAGCTTAAGTACACCACCCTGTACAAAATGAATTAAAGCTTTTGTGAAATAAAACTCTTAAAAGCTCTATGTCAGCTGCTAAAACTTTTGTAACGTTCGCTTTTGTATGAAACTAAATATGAAAGAGCAGCCGATATATGGTGAGCAGAGCTACCATTCGTTTTTTTTTTCTTTTAATTGCGGAAGTTTTGAGAGATATTTATGTTTGGGGAAAATTCTGGGGAAATGTTTTTGCAACACAAAAGAAAAACAAATTTAATAATCGCATCAAATAAAAAAATACAAATATTTGGCGCAACAGCTCTTTAAAGTGCCAGGGCCTAGCTTCTCGCAACCACTCATGTTGTGTGCGTTATATTTTTCACGCGAATGGAAGGGACCTACAGTTTAATGTCGAATCCAAACGGCGATTTGAGAAGCTTTTTCGTGACAACAATACTCCCGGATGTTTGTCAGACGCTCGCGAGAGGTGGGACCGTGAAAAAAACTTTTTGGTGTTTTCTGGGATTCGAACTTGGAACCTCATGCGTAGTGATCCGACACACTAACCACTTACGCCACGGCACCCACAATCTCTGAATTATTTTCTGTAATCAAAAATCAAATCACACAAAAATCCACGTAAACTAAACAAAATGAATCAAGATATCGTTTAAAAAAAAATTGTTAAATGAGCTCTCATATGCATACAGCACTCATATCTCGTAAGACCATTCGATTATACGGATCACCCGAGTACAGATGTCTTGATCCTTTAAATCATTCGATTATGCTAATCAAAAGTACAAACTTATCAGTTTATACAGATGCAAATCTAATCCATTTAGGTTCAAAATATGGAGTCATAATTAAAGTTTTTGATCAGTGGGATGAACTGAAAGTTCATTGCGCTCTAGCTAAAGATAAAAAAAAGGTGCTGGGTGGCTGCGCAGCTGCACGAAATATTAACAGCGGGTTGTACGAGTAATAAGCTTTATCTCCTGCTTCTTACCAATGTCTTTAATTCTGTCACAAACGAAAATAAAGAATTTCAGTCAAATAGTTCACATCCCTCTTTTTTTAACATGCTGATACCACCTGCTCGCGTACAGATAGTCTCCCAAAGTGAACGCCACCCGGACTAAATGCAATGAGCTCTCATCAGCCGGTTAATTTTCGTCCGAGGTCTCAAGACTAAAAAAACTCAGCAAGCACTCCTTTCCAGATATTTCATGACTTGTAATTGCATTGCTATCTTTGCCATTTTCGAATGCATCAGTCGAAAGAGCATTTTCTCTGGTCATCGTGTCCAAAAATTAAATAAGAAATTCGATGTACGTCGACGCTGATAATGCGATATTGACAATGAGGATGGATACTAACGGTTGTACGGATGCTGCAAATGGTTCTAAAATTTTACTTTCAGATGCTTACAATCAAGATAGTAGTTACAATGAGGCTGATGACACCATTCAGAGTTTTGCCGAAGAGCATTTGGAATAAAATAATCACTTCATCACTACATAGTATAAAACATCACAAAAACAAAGTCCCCAAAATCTGTATGTATGCGCTAATCTCGAGAACCACTGAAGGAATTTCGATACGGTTTCCACTGTTATGATATGCATTTCTCGGGGAAGGTTGTTGTGTACCAAAAATGACTCTACCACTTACAGGGCCCAAACATTCGAGGAGTAAGTGACATAAAGGGGGTTAAAACATATTTACGCAATCGTAACTCAACAATGGCTTATTCGATTTAAAAACAAAAGAATTTGTTTTTAGTAAATTTATCACATTTGAGCTATAAATTATCCTTCTGTGTTATCTTGAAGCCAAGCTATGCTCAAAACAAATCATTAAATCATCGCCGTTTGCTGTTTTCTTTTTTTAAGTGATATGGTTGTTTGATCCAGTTCATATTCTTTAAAATTTGTTTTAGTATTTATGTATATTGGGGAATTTTTTTCCGGCTGGTAAAAATTTCAGGAAAATGTTTTCCTGATTTGGGAAATTATATTTCTATCACCTGACAGCACTATTTGTGAGTCAAGCGATCGGGTAACTTTTAGTGGGAAAGTGTATGGGGTAAGAATACTGAAATTAAGTGTGGAAGAAAGATAGAAAAAAACAACGACTCGTTCGTTATACAACTCTTTGCGAGCACGGCCAATTATTATAAGAAACTTTGAAATAGATTTTTGTAAGAAAGGGAAATGAAGATAGATCCACAAATGAATACTATTTTTGGGTATAACCGTATATGTATGTGTATGTAGCTGTTGGGGTGGCCCGCCTCGCCTCTTAACATTAGTTTCTCATTACCCTTCTTTTCAGGATGCTCCTATTTCTCTGTTATATCTTTTTCTTCTCTTGTCACTTATCCGGACTTAAGGAAAAGCAAAGCGAAATTCTTGGTGACTCTTCTGTGGTAAAATAAAAGAAGCCTCTGAGGCATTCAGTCCAAGGGAAATTCTCTCTTCAAATCCAATAACACCCGGTTACCTTAAGAAAACTGATGGGTCTTGGACGACTTCCAGCGAAGATTCCCTAAGCTGTTGGCAGTTTCCAATTTGTTAGCAACGTGGCTTTCAGCAGAGCATCTACACAAATAAGCAACTCATAAAAAATTTACTACACAGAGCAAACTGCATTGGGCACTACATAGCTTTAACCCATATAAATCCGTGGGACCAGACGGCATAATAACTGCCGAGTTACAGAAGTCATCGGACATAATCTTGCCAGTGCTTGATACAATTTTAAAAAGTTGTCTAGATCTCGTATATACCCCAAAGATATGGAGAGAAGTTGAAGTTGTCTTCATACCAAAAGCGGGTAAATGCTTTCACACAAATCCAAAAGATTTGAAACCTACGAGTATTAGTCTGTCGTCATCCCTCCTAAAAACATTAGAATGAATGAAAGATTTCCATTTACGCAACAGTATTCATAAGAAACTACTGTCGGTGGCCCAACATGTACGAGTATATTGCAAAGGTAAATCAGTGGATACGGCATTACACTCACTGGTGCGTAATAGTGGAATATTCACTTTCATAAGGTGTATGCAATGATTGCTTTTCTGGATATATATATATAATAGAAGGCGCTTTTTACAATGTCAACACATTAGCGATAGCAGATGCACTATCAGACGTGAAGGTCGACAGCTCACTTTGCGAATTGATCAATCTACTGCTCAATGGTCTGATTATCAACTCTAAGCTGGGTGGGACGTCTACTAAAAGGTCTCTCAGTAGAGGCATTTCGCAAGGACGTGTTCTATCCGCCCTTTTGTGTAATTTGCTGGTCAATGAACTATTGATAAATCACGAAAGGTGAGAGTTGGTCGCTTCGAGAGAAAAATTCTTCGTAAGATTTTCGGTCCCGTTTGCGTTGACGGGTTTTGGAGGAGAAGATTCAACCACGAACTATACGAGCTGTACAGCGACATCGACCTAGTCAAAAAACTGCGTATTGGACGTCTGAGATGGCTAGGACATGTAGAGCGAATGGACACCAACGCTCCGGCCCGCAGAGTCCTCGAATCTAACCCCGAGGGATAACGCAGTAGAGGACCTCCTCGCCGTATGTGACGCGCACAAGTTCAAGGGGACCTCGACCAACTTGGAGTGCGCAACTGGAGGCAATTAGCTAAAAACCGAGCTAAATGGAGAGGCTTGTTGGTTGAGGCCCAGGTTCACCCCGAACTGTAGCGCCACCTAAGTAAGTAAGTAAGAGAGTTGCACGGCGATCGCTGGTGCAGATGATGTTGCTTTGGTTGTCTTGGGAAAGCACCTTACTACTCTAAAAGAACTATTACACAACGCTTTAAATAAGCTCACTAGATGGGCGGTTCGGTGTGGATTGGGCGTTAACCCCCACAAATCTGAACTAGTACTCTTCTCCAGGAAATATAAAATTCCATTTGTCGGCCCTCCTTCTCTCAAAAGTATCAGCTGACACAGCAACATATTTGGGTCTTATCCTGGATAGGAAATTAAGCTGGAAACCTAACTTTGAAGAAAGAGTAAAGAAAGCTACAGTAGCGCTTTTCTCTTGCAACAAAGCAATGGGAAATAGATGGTGTTTACAATCCTGAATTTGGCTCACTGGCTCTACATCTAGGTCATTAGACCGATACTTACATATGGGGTGATTGTCTGGTGGGCAGCCTTAGAAAAAGCCATAAATCGCGATTATCTAAGTAAAGTCCAGCGTACAGCTTGCCGTGCATAAGCGGAACACTAATAGTGATGTAAAATGTGAATACATTTTACTACTCGTACTCATTACTTTTCCGTAAGTACTCGGATAAAAGTAACGAGTATTTAATACTCGCGAGTACCACCTACAAAACATATATACACGGTCATACACACTCACTAAAATGAAAAGAAGAAGAAAAAATAAGAGAATGAATCGTTTATAGTATTGGTGTATGGTGGGTAAGATAATCTCTTAAAATGCTACTTGTGGTGTGGGTAGTGCAAGAGAGAATGAGTACCTCTTTGAATACATATCTGTGGCGAATAAGATTCCTTTGCAATGTTACGTGTGTTGGGTATTGGCAGTGCAAAGTGGATTGAGTGGGATCTGAATACTTTGGAAGTAACGAGTACGAATAATTACGTGGCAATAACGGATACATTGTACCAAATGAGTACTTTTTTTACACCACTAAAGACTATGTACAACTCCCTCTGCACCACTTGATATTATGTTTCATCTGATACCCCTCGATATATGTATTTAGCAAGCAAATGGCAGCGAATGTAACCGTTCACCTTAAAGCTACCCAACACTGGTTTAGAAAAGTATTGGCTACGCTTCCATTCTGAATAAATTCAAAATCTCTCCCGAAAACACGGATTACACCATCCCACGTCAAAATTTTGACAAGAACTTCCTCGTCACCATCCCTTCTAGATGTTTGCTCGAAGTTTTTTCAACCACTGCGCCAAAGAAAGGTTCCTTATTGGTAGTACAATGAACCAGAGAGTCCATGGGATCTGGGTTTCCTTTTTTAAAAGGAAGTTGAGTCGATTCACTTCTACACTGACGAGTCAAAAACCAAAGACAAAGTTGGTGCAGGTGTTTTCCCTTACAGGCTTAATCTTAACCTCTCCTTCCGTCTTCCAAATTATTGTAGCGTGTTCCAGGTAGAAATAATGGCGATTAAAGAAGTCTTATCTTGGCTTAAAAAACCGCGATATCTGCTAGAGATATCCGCGTCTTTTCAAACAGCCAAGCAGCAATCAAATCACTGGAATTGACCTCTATAAATTCCTTAGTAGCTCTAGACTGCCGATCGTCTCTTGCGGAGATGGCAAAGCGGTTCAATATTCACCTATATTGGGTGCCGGGGCATAGTGACATTCCAGGGAATAGTAAGGCCGATGAACTTGCCAAAATAGGAACAACTACACCCATCCTGCTGTATAAAGGCACCTTAGGTATACTCGCAAACTTAAATTTAAGCTGGATGCTGTCGAGATTACAAATCTTAGGTGGACAAGTGGATCAACATGTCTAGAGAAAAAACAGATCTGCCCGAAGCTGAATCTAAAACGTTCTAATAATTTTATTTCTCTCAAGAGATTGCATATCGGCGCTATAATATGTATCATCACTGGACACTGTCTAATAAGCAAGCATGCTACAAGGCTAGGCCTTATCGCGAACGACTTTTGTAAAAGCTGCATGGATGAAGAAGAGGAAGAAACTATTCCTCACCTTCTTTTTTTCTGCTCAGCTCTCTTCCGTAGAAGGAAGCTTCACTTAGGAGCCCCCTAGTACAACGATTTAAGCGACCTGATAGATATTGGTATTAGGAGCTTCCTATGCTTCATAAAAAGCTGAAATTGATTTTAGCGAATAGGTAGAAAGAATTTCTTTCATGATCCATGTGGTATCACAATGGACCTATTATTGGTCTACGTGTGCTGGCGATTCTCAGCTGGGCGCCACTTAATCAACCTAACCTAACATAACCTAAAGTGCCTTCAATTTTGGGATTAGAATGAAACCCCAATTTCACCTTCAACTACGATTTTGTCGACTAATTGAAAGGAATTCGAAGCTGTATGTACTCGTACACGGAGCTTTTCCGAGAACGCCTGGCTCTGCTCTAGATGCTTTGATGAACTTACCTCTTCTTGATACTTATATCATGGGATGCGCTATCAAAGCCATACCGTCTTAGGCGGGTGGTTTTTGGTATATTCCACAGTGGGAGTTTTGATGAACTTGTGCGACACTTACATATCTTACGACTCCGGTCTCATGGATATGCCGTCTGATGCAATGACACCAGAACTTCAGCTGATGCGCAAATTCAGAGTCGACTTCCTCGAGTTCAGGAATGGAATGCAGTCGTATTTTCACGGACGTCTGCAAACCAGTCAAGCGTCTGGCACTGGTGTCTTCGTGGAAGACGACAACATTAGACTTCTTTTCGCGTTAGGCAAATAAACGTCTGATTTCCAAGCGGAAACTTATGCAATCCTAATGACCATGAACTATGTTGTGAAGAACAGGTGAACGGGCCTAAATATTTGTGCCTGTAGTGACAGTCAGGCTGCGCTTAAGGCATTACTTAATCTTTTAACCAATTTCAAAATAGTTCGTGAAACCAATCTCTTTGAACTCGGTCGGAAGGCTGAATTTTCTGTCTCTTATCTGGGTACCAGGTCACGAGATTGCTAGACAAGGCTCAGTAGATGCTTTCTTAGGTCCCGAACCCGCATTGGGTCTCCCTGTGTCTTCAGTTAGGGCTTTCAGTGACAAATGGGTATCTCATGAACACAATTGTGTATGGCATGACTCTCCAAAATGTAGGTTGACTAAACGAATGTAAGAACGTCTGTAAGAAATCAGCAGCATTCTTGCTGTCTCTCAGCGGAAAAGACTGCAGACAACTTATTGTCGTCTTAACAGGCCACTTAGCACCATAATGTGCTGGGCTTAAGTGACTCTACAATCTGTGACGCTTGTGCAGAAAGCGACGACACTTTGTAACATTATCTCTGCGAGTGTCAGGCCTTTGCTCGTATCTGGTTCCAGATCCTCGGGGCTGATGTGGTGAGTGCTGGTACTAGTTAGTTAGTTAGTTAGTTAGTTAGTCTTTTTATTAACTTCATATAATTTTCACGAACAGTATATACATAGTCGTTTATGGTTTGGCTTAAGGCCGTCTACCAGATTGACAATATGGTTGCTATTTCTGTTTAAAAATCGCCTTCCAAAATACGGGCTCTGTAGCGGATTGCAGCTGTAGCATAGTTGTACAAAACATCCCAACCATGACTTCCGTTCAGTACGTTGATCACCTCATCCAAGTCTAGCGGAATTACTCCGAAGTATCTCGCGCGAAATTCTCCTAAAATGGGACATCTTCCGATGAAATGGTAAACATCCTCCCTCTCTTTAAGGTTGCACAGGTCACATAAAATTGGCAGATCGGTTCGATGTGGAATAAAATAAAGACTTGTTAGTTCACCTCTAAGTTTGAATATTGTGCTTATCATATGCAGAGAGTAACGATTGAGGAAGTACGTTGAGTCGCTTTCAATGTGGTTATAATTCAGCCTACTGTAGATCAGCCTATGTTGCGATGAATGTGCTTCAGCTACAAATCTCTCATACATGGAATTACCTGCATTTTTCAAAACATTTGTAAGCATAGGTTTTATCATTGAAAGTTGTATATCAGATGCAATATTTAAGCTCGCGCCATAATTTGCTGCCAACTCCTCCCACTTTTGAACCAAATGCCCTCTTGTCGAAAGTATATGCTTCAGAACAATCCTGGGCAGTCTTCCATCATCCATCTCCACTACTTTAACAATATAATCTATATGCAGCTTTAGGGTATCTAAGAAGAGAGGAGGGACTCCAGTTTCTAGATGCAGCATATAGTTCGGTGTACATATTGGAAGTCGAAAGATTCGTTTCAAAAAGTACCTTAGAAATTTTTCAACTTCTTCAAAAAAGCAATAACCCCAAATTTGGGCTCCGTACAGCAGTATAGAGGCAGCAGTTGTACGAAATAGTTTATTCTTCGCTGTGTGATCGATAAACTTATTGTCGACGCAACGTCCCCAAACTGATGAAATAGCTCTTTTAGCTGCTGCTAGCTGACATTCAAAGTGTTTTTTCATATTGAGGTTGGATGTAATTAGCACACCTAAATATTTATACTCTTTCACTATTTCAACGTTTTCACCTCGATAGAACCACTTTTCGTTGCGGGAGTATCTTCCACCGCCATTTCTAAAAATCATCATCTTTGATTTTGATAAATTCACCGTCAAATTCCATTGCTTACAGTAGTTTTCAAGACGGTTCATAGTAAGCTGCATCCCTTCAACTGTCTCCGATAAAAACACTATATCGTCCGCAAATTTTAGCGCCGGTATCCGCACACTACCAAGCTCGATCCCTCCTCCTACTTCTCCTACTATGTCGTTGATAAATATGATGAAGAGTAGCGTGCTTAGGATGCATCCTTGCTTAACTCCCATTTGTGTTCCAAATCCTTCCGATACATTCTCTCCATTCCATACGTACGCCACGTTGCTCTCATACATCGCTTTTAGCACATTTATCACTTTACTTGATAAACCAATTTTGTACAGCTTATAGAAAAGAGCTTCACGCGCTATGGAGTCAAAAGCTGCACGAAAGTCAACGAAGAAGACATATAGCTTTTTGCTACTTTGTTTAAAAAAAACTCTGCAATGTTGGTGAGAGTAAAAATTTGATCCAGTGTTGAATAATGCTTTCTGAACCCCGCCTGGTATTCATTTAAAATTCGATTGTTTGCCATCCATTGTGTAAGCCTATTAAATATCAAAGCACTAAATAGTTTTGCCGAAGTATTCAAAAAAGAAATGCCTCTGTAGTTAGCTGGATTATCTAGTTCACCTTTTTTGTGCAATGGGAAAATTATCGCTCTTCTAAAGCTTTCTGGGACATTGGCTGTTTCAAAAATTTTATTGAATTCATTTGTGAGTGCAGTGAGAAATTCTGTGGAACTGTTCTTGTAGAATTCGAAAGGGATCCGATCGTCACCTGGGGCTTTCCTCGTTTTAGAGCAATCAACTGCGCGTTTCACTTCCAAAAGAGTAAATGGTGAGTCTAAGAGCTCGTCTGTGAAGAAAGGGGCTGCATATTGCGGTAACGGAGAAAACTGTGGAGTGTTGAGTAAATTTTTGAAATACTCCCTCAGATCAGAAGCTTGTAAAGTCGACGAAATCAAGTTAGTTCTTCCAGTTACAATTTTAACCGCCTTCCAAAAGTCTGCTGAACACCTTGAAGTATTAAGAACTGCAATGACTTCCTGGCTAAATTTTTTCCTTTTTTCTATACAAAGACGCTTGAAATATTTATTTGCTTCTGCATAGAGTTCTTTGACATGGTCATTATTTTGCTTCCTTAGGCGCCATAGCAATGCAAATGATCGTTTCCTCGCCTTTAGACACTCGATATCGAACCACTTCTGTTTACTGGCTACAATACGTCTTGCATTGACGTTAGACGGTACAGATCTTTTTATAATTTGCGTTAGGACGTCAATGTGTGGAGCTGAATTATGTTCCATCAGACTCAAAAGTTCCGTATTCAAATTACTTTGATAAGAGGCACGAAAACTGTTATTCCAAACCAACTTCGGAAGGAGAGCCAGCTGCCTTGAGTTAGACGTATCCCCTGCCTTCCAAATAGTGCACGAAATTTCCAACGGCATATGGTCGGAAAATGTTTGAACAGCTATTGAAAAATCGTTGACAATTGAGTTCCAATTACCGGACATAAAACAATAATCTATTACGGAGCACGATGTTCCACGGATGAACGTAAATTCACCATCTGAGTCACCGCTGCAGCTGCCATTTAAGATCTTACAATCGTACGCATCAGCAATTTCCATAATTTTGGAGCCTTTTCCATCGCAAAATTCATCTTTGGAGCTCCGAGTTGCGTTTATAATTGTTGACGCAGGTCCACTTGCAAAATTATTTTGCGATAATCCTATTCTCGCGTTGAAATCACCAGCAAGAAGAAGGTCCGTCGAACCTAAGATCTGCAGCATATCGGAGAGTTTATTTTAATCTCGCATCCAGTGAGTGCAGTTCAAATAAACAGGTACTATGCAAAAAGTTCCGCCATTGATCCTTACATCGACAACACAGGTTCCTTCCACCATCTTAAAATGTATGTCCACCTCTTTAAGAGATTTACGATAACCCATAAAATCACCACCGCTTCCTCTTCCAAAGACATTAGTTTTAACTGCTGGAATCCATTTCGTTTCGAAGTCCAGAAAAATACTCTTAAACCTAATTTCTTCACTGACTAAAACATGTGTTTCATAAAGCATAAATATATCAAATTTTTTAATATAATTAAAAAAATCCGAAAAAAATAACTTGTTTTTCAGGCCTGCAACATTATAACTTAATATTTTAAATGACAATACTTCTTGGTTTTTAATTTCTTTTATACTATAATTTTCATTTTCATTGCTTAATGTTTTTCTATTTTCTATTATATTTTGGCAAACGGCATTACTATTAAATATAAGGCTGCGGCGCCAAAAACGAAGAACTGCTACTTGTGTTTCCACCCAATGCATTTCCACCTTCGGCAAATTCGCTTCTGACAGTTGCAGCTGCCACTGTAGAACTGACATCAACCAGCTGTTGGAGAAGTGTCATCCCACATTCACTGACATAACCCTCACATCGGAGGATGTTATTATTGTCGAAATAAAATGTTTTGTTTCCAATTTTCAGCTTTTGTCCATTCACTACGACTTTCGTGTTCTTGTTTTTGTTCTCAATGTCTATTTTTAGCTTTAGCATGCGTTTTCTTCGATTGCGCGAAGCTTCAGTGTAGTCTCTGTGAATAGTTACCTTGGTGCCTCTAAGTGTTGTTGTGTTGTTTAGTACGCGTACAACGTCATCCTTCTTTTGCAATTTTACAACGATATTTGCAATGTTGTTGTTTGGCCTCATGGCGCGAACGTCGGATATTAGTGATGAGTCGTCGCTTCCCAGCAGCTGCAGACACAGACTTTTCGCCCTCTCCTCCGAGTTGACTCCGGTCTCCTCAGGCATATGCACTACAAGATTGCTTTCTAACGCCTTTCTCTCCAACATCTCCACTTTGCGTTCCAATGAAGAATAAGAAGCTTCCATCACCTGCAGTTTGTGACGTAGTGTTGTGTTGTCTTTTTGAAGTGCTTGGATTTGGACGAATACTCCTTCTACATCAGCTTTAGTTGCAACGTTGCTGAGTTTATCGTCGAGTAAAGCTGTCATAGAACCCTCAATAAGGGACTTTAGATCCCAAATTGACATATTTCCCACTGCATTTTGTTTTGAAGTGGTAGGTACAGCATTGTTCGCCTCTGGTGACGTTTCGACGATACGCCGCTTGCTGCCGTTCGCTTGCGAATTGTTGTTGGTATTCTTCGGCGGTGTTCTCCGTATTCCACCAACCATTGTTCTCCAAGTTGGTTGCAGGACTTAAAGAAGTGGGTACTTAACAAATAAGTTGACTCACCAGGAAATTTTAGCAGGTATTGAGGGAGTGTTTTTGCTCTACACTTTGCACTACTTTTTGAGTAGATTTTTAACTTTGAATATAAAAAATATCAATTTACTTGGACGAGCGATTTTACTTGCGTATAAGCCGTCAAATGTCCGCGTTGCCAATCGAGTGCTGGTACTATAAGCTCCTGATCACTGAAGTGCTTGCTTGGCTTTCTTAGAAAGACAAAGAAATTCTAATAAAATGCGTAAATCAGGGTTTGCACTCTGGTAGTACAATGGACCAGTTGCGTCTAAGTTTTTTTTTTTTTTTTTTCCGAGGGTAGGTGAAAATCTTCAACAATACACTATGAGGATTGACAGCGCGTGCTCATAGTAGTGTGGGATTCTTACCCACTAAAAAACCTCCCTTCAAAACAGACTTGTTTTTTATTTTTACTACAACTAAGTATTCGACTTATCAAGTAGTTTTCGTTTCACGAAATAATGACGTTTTGCAGGTAGCTTCCCATTAGAAGTTCCTGCTAGCTCCGCAATTTAGACGCGGTTACTTAACGCACTAAGTCTAATGGCTTGGTTCTTTGTAGACGGCGTAGTAAATTTCTTTCATCCAAAACTTGGAGGACTGTAATATTAACGTGACTTTCTAGTCGACTTTTATGCTTTCTCGCGTAGTTTTTGATTTCGTCTTCGATTGTTTTAATGCCAAGATCTCTGTGGATATCGCTATTTCGGATATACCATGGCGCATTAACAATACCCCTTAGCACTTTGTTCTCAAAAGTTTGTAAAATTTGGATGTTACTTATTTTGGTACAACCCCAGAGTTGTATACCATATGTCCATACAGGCTTTAGCACTTGCTTATATAAAAGCAGTTTGTTCTCTATATTAAGCTTGGAATATTTTCCAAGTAACCAATACATTTCTCTATATTTATTATCTAATTCTTTGCGTTTTTTCTTTACGTGCGTTTTCCATTTCAGCTTTGTATCAAGTGTCATTCCAAGATACTTAGCCTCGTTTGCAAACGGGATTTGAACCGAGTTTGAAAAGATCGGCAAATTATTTATTTTCTTATAAGTAAAATTTACATGAACAGATTTGGTCTCGTTGAGTGCGATTCGCCAAATCTTTGTCCATTCATTTACTCTATCCAAAGCTTCTTGCAGTTTTTCTGTAGTATCTTCGACCGTTTTAGTGCTCCAGTCGAGCGTTTCATATCATAACAAAAAAATAAATAAATACACACGGACGGACGGACAGACAAAATCTACTTTTCTAAGATTCTCTACAATATTGACAGTAATAACAAAGTCGATCAAAATTTCGAGATCTACAATTTTCACAAAAGACTTATTCAATTAATAAAAATAAAAAGTGGCATTGCCGTGCCATCAGGTAGACGACTTCGCGGAAGGCCCAGAAATAGATGGTTGGATCAAGTCCGACATCTCTCTTGGAGCCGCTTAGGGATTCTCCCTGATGAATTGGAGTCAATGGCGGAGGATCGAGAAGGATGGAGAGTCCACCTGAGCATCCTACCCCCGCGACCCTCATGAAGGATTAGCGGGCCATTGAAAATGAATGAATGAATGAATGAAAAGTGGCAGCACTACCTTTAACACATCACATTTCATGCCATTGGTTGTTGCCATACAGTAATTTAATTGGACTATCAGCTATCTTATGTGAACCTCATAGGCGGATCAGTAGAAGTACAGTGAAGTGGGAGGGTTATGATCCCTTGAGTTTAGATCATAACATCGCCGAAATAAGAAGAAGAAGTCGACTGCCTTCATGCCAACACCCTAAATAAAGTGTTGCGCCCAACAGAAATTAACCAGAATTTGTTTATGTGGTTGGTTGAGGAGGAGCAAAAGATAAGAAAACAATTCACTATCAGGGCGTTTGAAAGAGAATAGAATACGTAGAACTGGTAGGTCGTATTTCCCCATAAAACCAATAGCAAATATGATTAGTAGAAGCTAGATAAGATCAGATAAGAATAATTTGATGAGGAGGCGTTTATACCGCCGCCGCAAACTGGTTGGTATCTTCCCAAAATGATAATTTCTCATTATGTACTCGTAGTTTAGACAGTGAAATGTTTGAACGGAATTTCTTTTCTCTTACCGCACCTGATCTGATATAACGGGTGGGCCATCTAGTGGTTTCTTTTTAAATCATAGGCTATTTTGACACTGACAGCTGTTCCCCGCTCGAAATCTTGACAGAAAGTCAGTATCGTACATCCGCGGAACGAAATGAGTCGCTTTATGCTTGAACAACATTGGGAAATATTGAAAACTTATTTCCAAAGTGAGTGTTGTGTAGCCCAAACAGTGCGTTTTTTGAAAAGAAGTTTTGGCCGAAATGAAGCACCCACCGCGTCTGCTGTACGCAAGTTTGTGCAAAAAGTTCGTGAGACTGGTATGCTAGTGGACAACACTCATGGTCCCCGTCGTCGTACGGTGCGCACAGATGAGAATGTGGCTGCTGTAGCCGAGAGTGTGAGACTCAATTCACGAACATCAACTCGTCATCGATCTCAACAGCTCAACATTTCACGCACTAGCCTGAGGAGAATTCTGCACAAAGATCTGGGATTATTCGCTTACAAGGTCCAATTGCTTCAGCAATTGAAAGCACACAACCATCCGCTTCGTTAGCGCTTCGCAGTTTGGGCTTTAGAGCAGCTTGAATTGGACAACGGTTTTGGGCGAAAAATGATCTTATGTGAACCGGCTACGGCTACGTTAACAAACTAAATTGCCGCATTTGGGGCTCGGAAAACCCGCACGTTATTGTCGAGAAGCCAATGCATGCACAGAGAGTGACAGTTTGATGCGGATTGTGGAGTGGTGGCATCATTGGACCATTTTTCTTCGAAAATGAGGCTGGGAACAACGTTTCGGTGAACGGTGGGCGTTACAGAGCCATATTAAGGACTTTTTTTTTACTGAAATTGAAGACATGGATTTGGAGGACCTCTGGTTCATGCAGGATGGCGCGCCATGGTTATCAGCCGTCTTGGCGATGTCAATTGGCCGCCTCGGAGCTGCGATTTGACCCCTTTGGACTTTTTTTTGTGGGGAACCCTGAGGGATCGATGTTATGCCAACAATCCCGAAACGATTCAAGCACTTAAGGCCAATATCATCCAAGCAATCCGTGAGCTACAGCCCGAAACCATCAACAAGGTCTTGGAAAATTGGAGTGTTAGAATGCGGTACTGCGAGGCCAGCCGAGGCAGCCGCTTGATCGACGTTGTATTCGATAATTAATGGGAATGTTTGCTCTTACTTACAAAGCCATAATACATGGAAAAAATTTCATTTTGTTCATTTTATTACATTTCAAAAAAGAAACCTGTAGTTGGCCCACCATGTATATTTGCATAGAATCGTTATATTTTTAAATTTTATACATAAGTTCAGTTAAATTCTTTGGTGGTACATAGTAAAGTGGAAAACATTTTTTGAAAAAAGTCAAAGATCATAATGGACTTGGTGTCTACATATTCCGATACCTAAGTCATAAGAGTGTTATGCCTTCTCATTGGGCGTTTATGGGAGCAAGTGATGAATTAACATTTGCTTACATTAAGTTCGAGATGATTTTTCTGCCATCAGAGAGAAAATCTGTTTAGGTCATCTTGTAGTGGGCGAGAATCGGTGGGAGAAGATATGTATCTAAATATTTTCATGTCATCGGCATAGACAGAGAGATACGAGTCTTTGATAATGCAGTCTACGTCATTGGTGGTCAGGACGAAAATTAAAGGACCAAGGTGACTGCCCCGAAAGACACCCGAAGTGGTCTTAATGGGGTTAGAGACAGAAGACCTAAATACAGGGTGTCCCAGTTAAGCAGTATAATCCTTTAAGAGGAGATACCCGAAGTTCCGCCGAACAAAAAATTGTATGACAGGGGGGTCTATTCTCACCACATTTCAAGTTATAGCCCATCAAAGTGGGTGACCTCTTATTTGGAGGTGTAACCACTTTAAACGCTATAACTTCTAAACTATTATAGGTACAAAAATATTTTTATATGTTTTGGAAAGACAATTAGTAGCGCATACAAGTTTCAAACACATTGGGTACAGCTAAGCAGCTACAAAAAAGTTATGGCTCCTTAAACTCAAAATAAAGAAAATTTGTTGTTCCATTTTCTCACTTAAAATGCATTTTTCTCAAAATGTTTACTTAATATTTATTTTTTTTAAGAAACTTTTATCCGTAAAAGATTTCCTTAAAATTATGTTAAGCAACTTTTTTACGTACGATCAACAGAAGTTGTAGTAAAAGACGTTTTTTGTTAGACAAAAATGGTCAAACAAAATTAAGTGAGAATAATAAACTAACGTACCTAGGCGAACCCCACAGGCGGATCAGTAGAAATGCGGTGAAGTGGGAGGGTTGTGATCCCTTATTTTCGGATCACAACCTCGCTGAAAAAAAGGAAGAAGAAGAAGAATAAACTAACGTACCTATGAGCAATGTAGTTAACAGTTAATTGTTAAATAGAAAAAAAAAGCGTAACAAAGAATTATTACAGATTTGCAAATGTGCCACATTTTGCTCTGTAAGGTAACAGCCGATCCCCACAAAATGTATTCAAAACGTGAATACGCGGAAATAGTGTTTGTATTCGGGTTCTGCAATGAAAACGCTTCATTGGCAAGATTGACGACGAATCGTAGAACACCATGAACACCGCAGCGGTGCAGCTGCGGTGGACCTGCGGTGCCGCTGCGGTGGATTCTGCGGTGGACTTGCGGTGGAGCTGCGTCGGAGCTGCGGTGGAGCTGCGTCGGAGCTGCGGTGGACCTGCGGTGCCGCTGCAGTCCAGCTGCGGTGGATCTGCGGTGGACTTGCGGTGGAGCTGCGGTGCAGCGGCGGATCCTCTAATTTCAGGTGGAGTGAAGTGAGAGAGTATAATAGAACTTGTTCAGTCTTCATCGCGTTAACGGAAATGCCGCATTTGTCAGTCCATCTGAGCAGTTCTTTAAGAGCAGATTGCATGATATCGGCTAGCGTCTGGTTGTATCTGCCTGTTATTAGGTTAGCGACATAATCTGCGTAGGCAATAACCTTGCATCTAGTTTTCTTTCGATTTTCAGAAGCGCTTCGTTGAGCAGTAGATTTCATGGTAGTGGAGACCGTATACCTCCTTGAGGGGTGCCTCTATGTGCACGTCATTTGACAGTGCTGCTTCCAAAGATGCTGATATTACCCCGTTCGTTTAGCATGTACTCTATGAAACATCAGATGGGTTCGCAGATGTTATTGCATGTTAGAATTGTTAATCGAATTAGTTTCAACGTTGTTGAAAGCTCCCTCTATGTTCAGAATTGAATCTAGGGTAAACTCTCTGATTTAGAGTGATTTTTCGTTGGACTGGACAGCCGTTTCAATAGATTTGCCTTTTTGCTAAGCGTGTTGTGACGTGGATGGTAAGTTGCTATCAATGTTAGCCTTGATGTGTAGGTCTAGGATTCTTTCCAGAATCTTGAGAAGAAAAGACATTAGACTGATTGGTCTAAGGTCTTTTAGGAGGGTGTGTGATGGCTTATCTGCTTTGGGTATAAAAACCACTCTCACCTCAGTCAAGGCGGTTGGAGTAATTCCGAGCTCGAGACATGCCCTCATTTTACTTACGATGCAAAGGCTTGTTTTGTATCATGTGCGGGCTCTCAGTTCCCCAAACGCTAGTTCATAAGTTTAAACTTATGATGAGTTTCTTGTCAAAATCGGCAATTTCTTCGTAAAGTTTTAAGCTGACCTGCGTGTACTGTTCCACGATTCACTCTAACTTAAATCTATCAAAAACTGTTCACAAATAAGGTCACTTACAAATAGCAAAGCTGGAAATTTATTTAAAACCCGCCCTGTATATACAAAATATTTTGCAATGAAACATTAATCATTTACTATACATTTTTAATAAACAAAATCATCTCGAGTAGTTTAAGAAATATGTATAATACGTACTAACCACAAGTCCTAACTAGCATTACTATAAGTACGTACAAGTCCTTTTTTTGTGAAATTGCCATGACTAACAAACAGCCAGCTAAACTAATTTTATGTTCTTTCCCTTTCCTTATAAACTTTTTCAATATTATGATAATGAATTTTATTTTTTAGTGCGTCGTACCTTAAAGAATGGCCTCACTGAAGAGGAGAAACAACATGTTGCCGCCTTAATAAAAACGTACTAGTTATCGGATTGTAATACATAAACCGAGCATATTAACAATCATCACTATCGTCATCTATAACATCATCTTTAAACACCATAAACCAACAGCGGGACCTTTCGAACTCACACTTATAATGGATCTTAAGTATCGAAACGAAATCAACTAAAAAACAAACGATCTCAGAAGTTTATTTATGGTCCATGTGTCCTTGTCTATGGAGTTCTCTACTGTCACCCATCCATTTACAATCGTCCGTATCCGCATGCCTTATGTGATATCGTGAAATCAAGTTTACACTCTGAGAATCATAGATTTTAGAAAAAAAAAACAAATCGAAAATAAAATACATCCACACATTAAACGATTTTTTATTTCTCCCACTTAAATTTGTTTGTTAATTTTATAAAAAAAAAACTAATGAAATTATTTACCTTTTGATTAGTTTCCTTTTTTTAATTTTCTTGTAAAGTATTATCGTATAGTTAACTGCAAACAATTAAGCTTAAGTGTTGGATGTGGATTTTTATGTTGGGATTCCTGTTTCTCATTATTTTATTTTGTATATGAATTATTTAATTCAACATAGCATCACATTAAATTTTTATTTCTTTTAATATAATTTTTTTTTGTTTTGTTAAATTCAAAATCGATATAAAAATGTATCAGTTATTAAAAGAAAAGAAAATTGTAATATTTTAGAAATATAGACGTAAGAAACCTGTAATTTAAAAAAAAAAATGTTGCTTTATTTATCTTAATGGACTGTCGCTATTAGGTTAGGAAATGTGACGTTGTGGCTCATAGCTTAGTGATGCACGTTACATCATGGTGTTTCATGATGCATGAATGATGCATACAAATGTACATTCTCAATAGTCTGCTAATCCTTCATGAGGGTCGCGGGATTTGGATGCTCAGGTGGACTCTCCATCCTTCTAGATCCTCAGCCATTGACTACAACTCATGAGGGGAAATCCCTAGACGACTTCAATAGAGATGTCGGGCTTGATCCAACCATCTATATCTAGGCCTACCTAATGATACAGCAATCATTGCACGTTTTGGAAGCCGCTTCGCGTACTCTGGTGTTGCGCACTCGATCCCTACGAGTTGTTCCAGCAACACTGCGAAGGAACCTCATTTCAGTAGCTTGTATCCGCGATTTTATTCTTTCGATCATTACCCAAATTTGATGACCATAGGTGAGAGTTGGAACGTACACCGAGTTTAAAACTGATAGCTTAGCTTGAATACTAAGTTCGCCCTTCCTTATAACAGATTGGCCAAGCTCTCTCAAAATTGAGCCAGCTTGATGAATTGCACAGTATAACTCGTGAATAAGACCCCGTGGTACTTAACTTATCCACTTGCTTAAGTGTGGTGGTATTTAACTTATTCACTTGCACTCCATTAGCATGCAGAGTACACTGAATAGGTATTTTTGACACGACCATTACTTCCGACTTGTTCACGTTTGCCTCCAGTCCAGCATCATCACAACACTCCGAGTGCACGCTGAAGCTCGGTTTGAGAGGACCTAAGGATGACCAAATCGTCCAAAAAGAGCAGACGACCAATCCTTAAGTCTCCCACTTTGAAACATTCGCCGCCACGGCTGCGCTGTAACATCCAGTCAATACATACAATGAAGAGGAGAGGTGACAAAACGCACCCTTGGTGGAGTCCAAGGCCCACAGTAAAAGGTATTAATTTAACGCCGGTTATAAGACACAGCTTCTAAGGTTTGTATATAAAGACTGAATCGTCGTTAACGGGGAACCATATACTCCTTTAGAACACACCAGGAGCCTTATTTTGTTCTGCTTTCGGATTCGGATTGCCATTCGAAAATGTAATCCGATTCTAAAATGAATGGGTATTTTGTATGGTTCTCGGATTGGGTGTAAGTGCTTCTAACTCAAAATCAAACAATTCGGAAAGTTAGATTGTCAAAACATTTATCAAACGTCACTTAAATTACTTGGAAATTGAGTTGTATACACTTGCTATAGAAACGCAATACAAAATAAGCCCCCAGAGTTTGTGTCGAGGAACCCTATCATATGCTTTCTCCAAATCCACAAAACAAATGCAGACAGGTTTAGCATTCCCAGGTCTTCTCAAGAACCATTATAAGAGTGAATAACTGGTCGGTTGTGCTTCTACCAGGACGAAAACCGCATTGCTCATCCCCCAAACTGTCTTCAACCACAGCTCTGGAACGCGTTTCTAACACCTTAGCAAAGACTAATAAATGATTTTAATATAACAATTGTCAAAACCATGGTCATTTATGCATCTTTGGCCTGGTAGCTAAAAACCTTACAAGTCAAGACTCAGGAACAGTTAAACAAAATCTATCCTCTAGCCTGTCTGGGTATCACAGGGGCAATGAAAACGTGTCATTCATTTTCATTTCATTTTTAATGCATTTTATTAATTCAATTCATTATTTCTTACGTGCTAACAAAAACGCTTAAAACTAGCTTAATTAACTTAACTATCTTATTCTAACTTACTGGCCCCATGCGGACGCTCTAAGCTAAACTTAACTCTTAACCTATGTCTTTCAACGTAACCTAACTAAATTTATTTATTATTGTTTAACTAATTAGCAAATTAACAACTAAGAAAAATGTTTGTTGTATAAAAAAAAAAACTTAGTATATGGACTGTTTTTTTTTGGAAACTATTGTAAACTAGATAAAACTTATAACTACCTTAAAAAAATAAACTTAAGCTAACTTAATTACACTTCGTAGTAATTAAATACACTCTTTTTTTTTAAGCCAAATGCTGTGCTTTATTTTTTTGTTTTTTTTTTTTTTTTAGCCAAGTGCTGTGCTATTTTTATTTTTATTTTTTAATTTTTTTTTTTTTTTATTTTTTTTTTTTTATATTAGATAAACTTAAGACTACCTTAAAAACTATGTAAGCCGGCCATGGCTATTATATCAAAATAAATAATAAAAGACGACCCGCTCTGTCCCGTTACAGGCTATCCCGGATTAGCGGGAAACGATGATGGCGTTCCCTCTTCTTCTTTAAGCCACCAAAATTAGTCATGCTGCCTACTAACATCTTTAATGTCGCGGTTGGAAACCGCCCTACTGTACCGGAGACGCTCTACACTACTCTGTGCGACGTCTCGGTCGTAGTTGAGTCGCCTATCCACAGCTGTTCTGGCGACGTGGAAGATTAGCGGCACCGCTAACTTATCCTGGATCAGACCTCTCTGATCAAGGTATAGGAATGCTTCTGGTGGGATAAAGCCGTTAAGGCGCACACTCTCGTGATACATATTGTTGGGGTAATATGCCCCAAAGATCAGGCTATTCATCGAAGTCATTGCTCTTGCAATGTGCCTTCGAATCATCTTGATCAAGAAATTATCCACTCTGATCAGATTCGCCCTGTTGTACAGGACCTCATTACGATAGAATTTTATGTACTCAGACTCTGGTGTTCTATACAAACGAAGGCAAGCCCTAAGGCAAGCCCTCTCAAACACCCGCATCTTTTCCAATAAGCTTGGCCCCACGTTGAACCACACGGGACATCCATATGCGAGCATAGGCCGAATGAGGGCCATCTAGCAGATTACCTTCACCCTTGCATCGAGTTGGCTGCTATAAAACAGTCTCTTTGTAAGGGCGAAAGCAACTCTGGCTCTGGCCAGAGCAGCATCTATATGTTTGTTAAAATATAGATATTGATCTAGCCAGACCCCAAGGTATCTGACTACACTTCGACTCGCAAGTGGCTGTCCGTGCTGTCCCACGATAGAGAATTTTCGCCAATTCTTTCTGGTGTCCCTAGAGGCCCCAGACAACGGCGTTCTGAACAGGATGGTCTCCGACTTCTGAAAGTTAATCTTCAACTTCCAGTCGTCGCAGTATCTCTTGATCTTATCGAAGTCACTCTGCAAGAGTATTGCAATTACCTCAATCTTAGGCCCTGATCTGTACGCGACCAAATCGTCTGCGTACGCTATGGCATGGTGAAGTGAACCTATGAGATCACTCGTGTAAATATTGAAAAAGATCGGCGAATTAACCGCGCCCTGTTGCAGACCATTTTTTACTTCAAAAATTCCAGCAGACGTCACATTGCCATTCTTCACAATGAACTTCTTACCGTTGAGCATGTCATAAAGTATGTACAGCAGTGGTTTACTTATGCCTAGCCTGCTCAACTTGTAAAAGAGTCCCTCTAACCATACGGTATCGAAGGCCTTCTCCAAGTCAACCAGGCAGGCACCCGTGCATTGCTTCTTGCTTTTGTTCCATTGGATATCCGATACCAGTTTAGACGCCGCATGAATTGTATCATGCCCCGCCTTGAAACCGAGCTGATTATCCGGAATTATGTGCATGTCCTCAACCCACTTTGTCAGGGCTCTATGGATCACTTTTTCGAATACCTTGCTGATGTTCGGAAGTAGACTTATCGACCGGAGATTCCCCGGATTGGAACTATCTTTATCACTTTTGGGAATGGGCTGCACCACCGCTGTTTTCCAATGCACAGGATAATGGGCATTATTCATTGCATTATTAAACAGGATGGTGTAAATGTTCACCGCTTCTGGAGGAAGATGTCTAAGCACAATGTTGGGTATACCATCGATTCCCACGGATTTCTTTTTCCTCAGTGATTCGAAGATCGCTTGGAGCTCTGCCTTCGAAATGAACGGGGGATGTACCCTTTCATCGGCGACGGCATTATTTGCCATATATCTTTCATTGAACACGGTGAAACCAGTGTTCTCAGATCGCCAGTGCTCCATGTCATTTCGAAGGTAGAAGTTGTGCACAAGGACCCGATTCTCCAGGTCATGTTTCGGGCAAACACTATCATTCACCTTATACACGTCCTGGAAGGTCGCTCCTATAGCCTCTACCTTCTCCTGCGGATCTTCGATCACAAAGAAATTGTCATCCTCAGCTGCGTTATCTGGATCTATACCTGCTGTCACTAGTATTTGTACATTGTTCGTAGTTCGGGGGATTTTAAGACGCGGAAGATCGTTTTGATTATTCCTCCGAAAGATCTTGTTTATTTTCGGGAACATACTCGGGTTATTGGATTTTACAGCCCGAATTTTCCTGTCCCAGTGCAAATTTACAGAAAGTCTGTAATTTTCTTTAATTAATTGCGAGAGGTTTTTAATCAACGACTTCAGCATCCTAACCTCCTCCGAGTTCTGTCTGTCAGTAAACTGTCTGTACAAGGTTTTTAATCTCGACAGCAGTCTACTTTTATGTTCGTGCAATGCGTCAATCGTTGCATTGCGGTATATGTCCACGTTATCTGTGTGTTGATACCGAGGTATTGTACTGTCCATCGTTCGTTTTATTGTCTCGTCCATTTGTTTTAGATATCTATCAATCTCCTCGTTTGACAGATTCCTATTAGACGGTAGGTTGAGCAAGTTCGAGGAGAGTGCTCTCGTCAACTGTCTGGAGAAGCGAGTCCAACGCGTTCTACTGTAATTGTAGGCCTGCAATTGGACAAACTCCTCCAATTCCGCAATTTCGTTGGGAATAGTTATTTCGGCACTGAGTCCGCAATGGTCACTGTCATACACAAAAGTGTGTAAGCAGTTTATCGTTTGTCGGTTCATGTCGGTCAGTTGTAACCGTACGTCGAACAGCATTAGATCCAGATCCGCTTCTAGGATACGACGGACTATCCGTCGCTTTTAAATCTAGTCGATACTCAACACTGTACCTACCCCACCAATTGAATAGCAGGTTCCCTCTAGAATTTGGTGTGCTATTTCCCCAATCTCTATGTTTGGCGTTTAAATCACCGGCTAAAATGTAAAAGTTCTCTTCCGACTCCAGCCTTAGTATTCGAAAAAGTGTCTCGAGCTCTGAAATGAAACTAGTGGATTGAGTAGCTTCAGGAGCATAGACCGCGACCATATACATCCTCTTTCCACTATGGAGAGGGATATACACGATACATGCTTCCAGCTCCCGGAATCTATGCACTTCACCGCAGTACACTACTTTATGACGTAACTCTTTTCTAATGAAGATCGCAACACCTCCTCCTTGTACTGAGTTGGGTCGGTCTCTTCTTATAATATTATAACTACTGTGCCTCAACTTGTGTTTCTGGGATAGCTTAGTTTCGCTAACCAAAAGCACATCGGGAGAATGGTCCTCAAGCAACTTGAAAAGTACGGTTCTACGTTCGATCCTAATCAGTGAATTCACATTCACCGCAAGGATCTTTAAGGGTTGCTCCGCCATGTTCGTACCCATTATGATTGGTGGTGCGTTAGGCCCGGCAGAAGCGCGTAGATCTGATCCACCCGTTTCGCCTGCTCCTGAATTTGTCGCTGAAGCTGGCCCATCTGCCCCTGTATAGAGAGCAAGATAGCCAACAAATCAGGTTCAGCCTCCGGTGCTCTCGGCTTTGGGGCCTGCGAAACAACCTTCGGCTGTGACTGTACCGTGTTCCCCCGGCCTGACGCCATTTGGGCGTAGGTCACTTGGGGAGTGACGGATTGTGCAGGAACACTTGGAACGGGCGGACGCTTCACTTCCACCTTCTGCTGGCGAGCCAGATTTACTTTTTTAATATACTGGAACTTAGGACAACCCCGATAGTTTGTGGTGTGCCCCGTGTTCCTACATAATGCGCATGTGAGCAGACTTTTTTCAGTCGCGCCGTCCCTACCTAGCGCGCATTCCTCTGCTTTGTGGTCTTTTCCACATTTCACACATCGAGGCTGCATATCGCAGTTCGACGCGGCGTGCCCAAACCTTTGGCAGCGAACGCATTGTAACATGCCTTCGCTCCTCTTTACTTAATGAAAACGTGTCCCATGGCAGAAATGGGAGCTATGCTTAGCCTCACACCGCTACACTTTGCAGTACAAAAAGAAGCTATGCTGATTGGTCTTAGGCTGCCCAAAATTTCGGGCCTTAGGTTAGGTTAGGTTAGGTTAGGATCGGCCCTCAATGAGGATGTACTTAGACCAGAAAGTAGGTCCATCGTACTGCCGATGTGTAAGGCGGGTGGATCACCCGCTTACTCTTGGAACCATTTGCTTCGTTGAATGAAGTCGTGAATTTTAGCCGTGCAGGCGTTGCCGAGATCATTAAGATCATTGTAGAAGAAGAAGAGCGCAGGACAGGCGCACAGGAGATGACTGATGGTCTCTTCTTCCTCTTCATCTCTGCAGCTTCTGCAGAAGTCATTATGAGGGATACCTTATCTTTGGGCATGTCTTCCTATGACGCAGTGTCCAGTAAGGACATTTGTTATTTTTGAGAAGGTTCCTCTCTTGTGCTTTAAGAGTCCGATGGACCTGTATTTATTGAGTGTCGGCCAGAGCTCTCTGGCGGTATGACATTGTTCTAGATGTTGCCATCGATGATTGGCTACTTTCTCGGCATCAATTTGAATAAGGTACTTAACATAAGACGCTGGCGCTTCGATGTCGATGATGCTTATGCTATCTGTACCAGAGGAGCCTTGTCGTGCTAATTCGTCGGCTGCACAATTCCCCGGTATGTCACAGTGACCTGGTACCCAGCAAAGGGTGAGGTTGTACTGACCAGCTATCTCGTTAAGAGGTATGTGACAGTCTTTCACTGCCTTAGATCTCGTAATGCTGGATGCGAGGGATTTGATGGCTGCCTGACTGTCGACATAAATAACAATATCAGGTGTTGATAATGTGCTAGCCGCCAGCCAGTCAGCAACTTTGCGAACTGCGGTGATTTCGGCTTGAAAAACGCTGCAGTAGTCTGGAAGGTTAAAGGAGAGGTGTATGTCCAGATCTTCCGAAAAAATTCCGGCACCGACTCCGTCCTTGGTTTTCGACCCGTCCGTGAAAATTGACAGCGATTCGTTGTAAACGACATTGCGTTGCGTCCACTCACTTCTGTCCGGTATCGAGTGTGTGTAGTCCTTGTCAAAACCATATTCAGTGGGCAGATGGTCAGTGGAATTGGGAAGATGACGGTGCATCGAAAGTATATTGGCATATCCCGTGTGTTGCTCCTTCCACTGCCTGGAGCATCTTAGTCTTATTGCCGAGCTGACAGCCAATTGCTTACTGACGATGTCAATCGGAAGCAGGTGGAGCATGGTTTGGAGCGCCGCTGTGGGAGAAGTTCTCAGTGCACCGGTAATACTGAGACATGCAACTCGCTGAGTTTTTTCCATTATGGATAGGTTGGATTTCTCCTCCAAGGCCGGCCACTATACCAATACTCCATACATGAGAATCGGTTTAATGACCGACGTGTATAGCCAGTGCATGATGTTTGGTTTAAGGCCCCAGGTGGAGCCTACTGCTTTCTTGCAGATGTATAGGGCGGTCAGCGATTTCCTGGCCCGTTCGACGACATTCTCTTCCCAAATTAGCTTGCGGTCTAGCTTTAGGCCTAAATAGCTAGCACTATTTGAGAACTTGAGAGTGGATCCCCTTATCTTGAGCGGAGTGAAGTCAAGTAGCTTGTGTTTTCTTGTGAATAGAACTAGCTCGGTCTTCATCGGGTTAATGGAGAGGCCGCATTTATCGGTCCATCTGAGCAGTTCATTAAGAGCAGACTGCATGGCATCGGCCAGCGTCTGCGGGTATTTGCCTGTTGCTAGAATGGCGCGTCGTCTGCATAGGCAATACAATTGCATCCAGTTTTTTCGATCTTTAGAAGGGCCTCGTTGAGCACTAAATTTCGGGCCCTAAAATCGGCAACTTTACAGGACATCTGAAGATTCTAGAGTATCGTCGCAGTTGTGTCTTTTTGTGTTCTTATGTTGTAATGATGAGGCAATTTAGGATTGATTTTACCAACATTCGTGGGCTTCGAACGAATTTCTTCGACTTGTACGCCCACGCTAATTCCTATAAACCAGCTGTTTTGGCACTTAGTGAAACACACTTACTTACTTACTACAGCTCGGGGCGAACCTGGGCCTCAACCAACAAGCCTCCCCATTTAGCTCGGTCTTTAGCTAATTGCCTCCAGTTGCGCACTCCAAGTTGGCCGAGGTCCCCTTGAACTTATGCGTGCCGCCTACGGCGATGATTACCTCTACTGCGTCGTCCCTCGGGTTTAGATTCGAAGACTCTGCGGACCGCAGCGTTGGTGTCCATTCGCCCTACATGTCCTAGCCGTCTCAGACGTCCAATACGTAGTTTTTTGACTAGGTCGATGTCGCTGTACAGCTCGTATAGTTCGTGATTGAATCTTCTTCTCCAAAACCCGTCAACGCAAACGGGACCGAAAATATTACGAAGAATTTTTTCTCTCGAAGCGACCAAGGATATCTTCATCCTCTTTTAATAAAGTCCATGTTTCAGTGCCGTAAAGCAGGACTGGGATGATTAGGGTCTTATACAGGGTCTCCTTAGTAGTTCGAGATAGGGCTCTAGTGTTGAATTGCCTTATAAGCCCAAAAAAAAACAGCGATTGGCAAGAGTTATTCTTCGCTTGATTACTGCGCTGATCTAGTTCTCAGAGTTTATAGCAGAGCCTAGGTAGACAAAGTCCCTTACTACCTCGAAGTTATAGCTGCCCACGGTGACGTTTTGTCCAATTCGTCGGTGTTGGCTTTCCCTTCTTGTTGACAGCATATACTTGGTTTTGCCCTCGTTTATCGCTAAACCCATTTTGGCCGCTTCCGCCTAAATGCTTGCAAACGCACCGGTGACAGCCCACTGAGTTCTTCCGGTAATGTCTATATCGTCGGCGTATGCAAGCAGTTGTACAGACTTATAATAGATTGTGCCTCCGATGTTGGATTGTGAGTTCCGCACAATCCGTTTAAGTACAATGTTAAAGAAGTCACATGACAGCGCGTCACCTTGTCTGAAACCTTTTTGACATCAAAGGTCTCGGTGAGGTCATTACCGACCTTGATGGAGCGGCGAGCGTTCTCCATCGTCATCCTGCACAGACGGACAAGTTTGGCAGGGATGTCAAAACTAATCATGGCTCTATAAAGCTATTCTCTTTAGATGCTGTCATAGGCGGCCTTGAAATCGATAAAGAGGTGGTAAGTATCGATTTGGAATTCTTGAGTTTTCACCAGGATCTGTCGAAGTGTGAAGATATGATCTATGGTGGACTTTCCTGGCCTGAAACCGCACTGATAGGGTCCAATCAGGCTGTTGATAAAAGGTTTCAGGCGTTCACACAATATCGCAGAAAAGATCTTGTATGCGATGTTGAGGAGACTGATGCCTCTATAATTGGCGCAGTTGAGGGGGTCTCCTTTCTTGTGGATCGGGCAAACGATGCTGAGGTTCCATTCATCAGGCATACACTCGTCTGACCAAATCTTAGAGATGAGTTGGTGTATGCACTTTACCAATTCATCCCCAGCTGCCTTGAAAAGTTCGGCCGGTAAGCCGTCAGGTCCAGCAGCCTTGTTGGATTTTAGCTTGGATATTGCTATCCTCACTTCGTTTTGGTCAGGTGGACGGAAATTTTGACTATCATCGTCTATGTTGAATGGTTCATTCTTCCTGACAGCGGGTTGTTGATCTTGGTCGCCATTATACAGTCTGCAGAAGTAGTTTTTCCATATTCTCAGCACCGTCTGCGAATCTACTACGAGGTTTCCATTTTCATCTCTACAGGTTTCTGTACGGCTATTGCTCCTCTCACACGTTCTTTTTATCTTTTGGTAAAACTTCCGTACATTGTTCCTGGAGTATAAACTCTCGATATTCTCAAACGCGCGCTTTTCATGCTCTTTCTTCTTCTTTTGGAGAAGCCGATGTTCTTCCCGTCCCTTTTGCTCGTAGAGCTCACGAGCAGCTCTCGTTTTCCTTTCCAGCGCCACTTTGTATGCCTCTTGTTTTGCTGCATGAACTCGCCGGCATTCTTCGTCAAACCAGGGGTTTCACGGTGGTGGGCGAGCGAGACCCAGCACATCAGTCGCGGCGTTTCTGATGGCATGTTGGCAGCGTTGCCACTGGTCTTCGGCACTTGTTGCTGGCGGCATAGGGGTGATTGAGAGATTTCGGAATACGCGTTCAGCGAAGAGTTTGGCGTTCTCTGCGATTGTAGCTTTTCGACGTTAAATTTGCTCACAGTGATTCTTCTTTGTTGTTCAGATTGGGATATCTACATTCTTACCTTGACTACAACAAGGTAATGATCCGAGTCTATGTTGGCCGCTCGGAAGGTCCGGACATCCAGAATACTGGAGGCATGCCTTGCGTCGATCGCAATATGATCAATTTGGTTGATCGTTACATGATCATTGGACCGCCATGTCTGCTTATGAATATCGAGATGAGGAAACCATGTGCTTGCTATGGTGACATTTCGCTCCACAGCGAAATCAATTAGCCTTAGTCCGTTATCAGACGTGGTGTCGTGTAGGCTATGCTTACCAACTGCCCTACCAAAGACGTCCTCCTTTCCTATTATGGCGTTAAAATCGCGGAGCTCGTAGAAACACCCTTTGGTGGCAGGGTCCTCTTCGTCCGTGGGTGCATGAACACATATTAGGCTTTTGTTAGCGGATTTAGCCTTGATCCGGATAGTCATAATACGCTCGCTTATGTGTCGGAAGCTTAAGACTTCTTGCATAAGTCTGCCGCGTATGACAAATCCGCATCCGAATAAGCATTGCCTGTTGCCTCTGTAGCAATCACCGTAGTAGATATCACGGTTTTTCATCCTCTTTTTGGCCGGCCCATCCCATCGCACTTCCTGGATGGCGGTAATATCTGCTTTATAGCAGTCTAGGGCCTCTGCTAGTTGTTCGGCTGCACGTGGTCTGTAAAGGGACAGAACATTCCACGTGCAGATCCGAAGGTCGTTGTCCTTATTTCGTTTGCTGGGGTCGTCATTAGTTGAGTCATCCCTATCCGAGGCTTTTGGTTGTTTCGGAACCATAGATTTTTTTACGGGGTAGGGAACTTACCCCGACGGCACAACCCCCAACCTGGAGGGCCAGTTCCTTAATTATTCCCCTAGGACGAGGGGCCAGGTACACCGGTGCCAGTGGTCCACTACGGAAATATGAGCGCTGCCGTTGGCCCATTCAGGGCTCCTCCGCCACCATCTCTATTCCAATGTCCTGACCAACATTGGAAATTCCTTACCGACCTGTGATTCGAATACGTCGAAGCAGCTCGCGCAAGGTATTCACTAAGTTCAACCTAACTGGAAGTATAGACTCTACCGTTGACTCCGTCTAGGGAATTCGTCCGCTGCCGCCTGGAACAGGAAGAAGTGCTCTAGTGGGAAAAACACTCTTCCCCCCCTCTCTCATCTGCTGCCACCAAGAATCCGCCAAACGGGGTTGGTTACCCACTTCTTGGATTAAGATACTAGGAACCGGGCTGTCACCGCGTGGAGGTTGAGAGTAGGAGTTGGTAGGCCTCAGCTGAGTGAAAACGCTTGTGTTTGCATATGATCGCATGCACTACCGATTGACCAGTTGGAACGTACACCAAGTTTAAGACCGATAGCTTAGCTTGAATACTAAGTTCGCCCTTCCTTATAACAGATTGGCCAAGCTCTCTCAAAATTGAGCCAACTTGAAGAATTGCACAGTATAACTCGTGAATAAGACCCCGTGGTACTTAAGTTATCCACTTGCTTTAGTGTGGTGGTACTTAACTTATCCACTTGCACTCCATTAACATGCAGAGTACACTGAATGGGTATTTTTGACACGACCATTACTTCCGACTTGTTCACGTTTGCCTCCAGTCCAGCATCATCACAAATGGCTACAAACACTCCGAGTGCACGCTGAAGCTGGGTTTGAGAGGACCCAAGAATGACCAAATCGTCCACAAAGAGCAGACGACTAATTCGTAAGTCTCCCACTATGAAACATTCGCCGCCACGGCTGCGCTGTAACATCCAGTCAATATATACAATGAAGAGGAGAGGTGAAAAAACGCACCCTTAGCGGAGTCCAAGGCCCACAGTAAAACGTATTAATTGAACGCCGTTTTTAAGAACACAGCTTGTAAGGTTTGTATATAAAGACTGAATCGTCGTTAACGGGGAACCATATACTCCTTTAGAACACACCAGAGTTTGCCTCGAAGAGCCCTATCATATGCTTTCTCCAAATCCACAAAACAAATGTGGACAGGTTTAGCATCCCCAGGTCTTCTCAAGAACCATTATAAGAGTGAATAACTGGTCGGTTGTGTTTCTACCAGGACGAAAACCACATTGCTCATCCCCCAAACTGTCCTCAACCACAGCTCTGGAACGCATTTCTAACACCTTAGCAGAGACTAATAAATGATTTTAAGATAACAATTGTCAAAACCATGGTCATCTATACATCTTTGGCCTGGTAGCTAACAACCTTACAAGTCAAGACTCAGGAACAGTTAAACAAAATCTATCGTCTAGCCTGTCTGGGTATCACAGGGGCAATGAAAACGTGCCCCATGGCAGCAATGGGAGCTATGCTTGGCCTCACACCGCTACACTTTGCAGTACAAAAAAAAGATATGCTGATTGCTCTTAGGCTGCCCAAGATTTAGGGCCCATTATTCTTTCCCCATCGCGGCTTTGCCATTTATGTCCGTAGTGATATAGCTTACCAAGTTCCACAACAGTATGGCCACTGTTACAATCCGGTATTTAATTACAAATGGCTAAAATCCACCGTTCGTAAGCAAATAATTCACTACTGCTTTATTTACAGAAGTCCTAGTGCGGATAGTAACTCAACTTTTAACGAGTTTGATGCCCTATCCGATTCCATCACACGAATTGTCTCCTTGTATCCTCATACTGAAGTCGTCATTGCGGGCGATTTCAATATACACAATTCGGATTGGCAACACCCGAGGGAAGGCATGTTGAACTTTTCGCGGAGATAAACAATTTGACTCAGCTTGTAAATGAGCCTACACGCATACCGGATATTATAGGTCATTTCGCCAACGTGCTGGACTTGTTTCTTACTTCGCACCCTGATAAATACACCATTTATGTTTTAGCGCCTCTAAGCCAGTCTGACCACAATATCGTATCAGCTAAATTCTCGTACTCCGACCACACAGTTAAAGAAAAAAGTCTTAAAGAAAAGTTTGGCGTTAAGAGAAAGCCAACTGGGACGGCCTAAATAGTTTCTTTAGGAGATTTAACTGGTCGCTATGCTTCCTCGATAGTGACGTGGATGCCGCCGCTGATATGATTACTGACACCATTCTCTTAAATATTAATGACTATACCATATTCCTTACAGAATAAAGAGCATTAAACCTAAGGCAAACTCGTGGTTTGATCAGGTTAAAAGAGGTAAGTTTTCGGTTTTATAAAGCCAACAATTCTGAAGAAAATCGAAAGAAGTTTAAACAAGACAGAAATGACTGCAATGTTAACATTCAAGGTGTAAAATTCCTACATCCATAAAAATTGTTGGTCATTCGTCAAATATATTAAAAATTGTGCCTCCTCTGCCATTCCAACGCTCATTTACAATGACATTTCAGCTGTCAGCTCCTTAGACAAAGCCAATCTGCTTGCTGCTCACTTTGCAGCGAACTCCACCCTGCCAGATAGTTTCCATGGGACGAGTCAACTTTCGCACTCGTACAGTTGCAGAAGTACTCAAAGGTTTTAACATACACAAATCCGCTGGCCCAGATGGTATCTCCCCAATAATTCTGAAGAGGTGTTCTTCCACGCTGGCAAAACCTCTGCGTAAGCTTTTCTGTCTATCCTACTCTTTGGGGCTCTTTCTGAGTAGATGAAAAACAGCATTTGTCCAGCCCGTCCCTTAAAAAGGCGGATCTTCCTCCCCGTCCAATTACCGACACATTGCACTTACGTCATTTCTTTCCAAGGTCATGGAAACGCTGATAAATCATCAGCTTATGAAATATCTTGATTCACGAAAACTCCTCAATGACCGGCAGTAAGGTTTTCGTAGCAATAGGTTTCACTGGTGATCTGATGGCATATCTCACCGAGAAGTGAAACCAATCTCTCCATCACTTCGGCGAAACAAAGGTGGTTGTGCTCGATATTTCTAAGGCATTTGACAGAGTTTACCATCAGGCTCTTTTGTCGAAAATGCGTGCATATGGCATCGATGAGTCTCTTCTTCAATGGATTAGAAATTGCCTTTCGGACCGTTCAATACAAGTTGTCTTGGATGGTTTCAAGTCTGCAATTCACCATATAAATGCTGCTGTTCCCCAGGGCTCCATTTTGTCTCCGACTCTCTTTCTCATTTTTATAAATGACCTCTTGTCTTCTACTTCTTATCCAATCCATTCCTTCGCTGATGACAGTACTCTCAGTTTTTCATATTCGTTCCCTAACTCACGTCCCTGTTATGTTAAGCACATTAAATTCCTATCTGGACAGCATAACCAAATGGGGTTCAACCAATAGAGTGGAATTTAATGCATCCAAAACACAATGCATTCTTCTGTCTCTCAATCGAAACCAAGACACCCAATCATTATCCATGTATCGTACTTGCATCGCTGAATCCAAAAACTTGTCATTCTCGGTATGTACAGCAATAACCATCTTCGATGGAACGATCACTTATTCGAGGTCGCCAAATATGCTACAAAATGTCTAGGATTCCTTAAGCGGTGCAAAAAATATTTTACCCCGTCTGATCTGGCCTCCATCTATAAAGCATTCATTCGCCCAAAGTTGGAATATAACGCCCACATTTGGTCTGGTGCACCAAAGACCGTTCTGCATATTCTAGATAGGGTACAGAATCGCGTGTTAAAACTGATAGGTGATAGAGACATTGTGAACTCCATAGTCTCACTTGAACATCGTAGAAATGTCTCATGTCTTTCCCTATTTTATCGCTTTTTTTTATAAAAAATGCTCCAGCGAAATAGCCAGTTGCATTCCTCCCCTTCAAAACTTCACCAGCAATACGCGTCATGCTTCGAATGCACATTACCCTCAATTCCAACTTCGGACGTACTGTCAAATATAGGGATTTTAACACTGAGCAGATGAGCAGTTACGCCATAGAACAATAATAATCAGAACTGTGTCCTGTGATTTGGTACGAGGGCAAGGTGAAAAGTTCTCGGCCTGACGCAGAGATAGCGTTCCAATCAGCAAAAAATTATGTTTCCTGCCTGGGTGCACTTCTCATTAGTTCGTAGTTTGTTTACACGAATTTTTGCAGTAGACGTCTTACGCGTTTTTCGTTAAAATGGATAAACTTGAATATCGCTCGGTCATAAAATTCTTCATTTTGGATGGGTTAACCCCTAAGGAAATTCATCCAAAGTTGACAAAAGTATAAGGAAACTCTGCTCCTTCCATGTCAACCGTTAAAAAGTGGGCAGCTGGATTTAAACGTGGTCGCACATCCCTCGAAGATGACCCACGTGAAGGACGGCCAAAAACCGCAACCACACCCGAAACCATCGAAAAAGTGCATGATATCGTGTTGGACGATAGGCGAGTGAATGTGAATGAAATAGCTGAGCCTGTGTGTATATCGGAAGAGAGGGTGCGAAACATCTTGCACAAAAACTTAGGGATGCGAAAGCTCTGCGCAAGATGGGTGCAAACGATTTTTGCGGCAATCTTTGGAATGCTTCAATAGGGATCCGACCGATTTTGTGCGGCGATTTGTCAGCATGGATAAGAAATGGGTCCACCACTATGTACACGCCAGAAACGAAACAGCAGTCGAAGCACTGGGTGGAAGCCGGTGGTTCAGCACCAAAGAAAGCGAAGTCGACCGCATCTACTGGAAAGGTCATGGCCAGTGTGTTTTGGGATGCGAAAGGGATTCTGTTAATTGATTACCTTAAGAAAGGCAGAACAATTACAGGCGAATATTACTCCAACCTTCTTGACCAGCTGGATGCAAAACTTCGCGAGAAGAGGCCTGACTTGAAGAAGAAAAAAAATCTTTCACCAGGACAATGCACCTGTGTGCGATGGCGATGGGAAAACTGTCGGATTTGGGGTACGATTTGCTCGACCACCCCCCCTATTCACCTGATTTGCCACCCTCAGACTTCCATTTGTTCCCAAACTTGAAGAAATTTGTTTCCGGGAAGCGCTTCGCATCCAATGCAGAATTTGAGAGGGCCGTAGATGAATATTTTCACAGCCTTCCAGACTCTCACTGCCGAGAAGGAATACTTATGTTGGAGAAACGCTGGACTAAGTGTGTTGAAGTTTAGGAGATTATATAGAAAAATAAAATCATTTTTTAACTGAAA
Organism: Brachypalpus laphriformis; assembly: GCA_945910035.1. NCBI lineage: Eukaryota > Metazoa > Arthropoda > Insecta > Diptera > Syrphidae > Brachypalpus > Brachypalpus laphriformis. Next base: position 63,235,829 of record OX246756.1, read on the forward strand.
ATCGCAGACTTTCATTGTCAAGCCGATAACTTTTCACCTTGCCCTCGTAGGTATTATACTTACACCGAAAAATCACAATTATCTCCTTCTTAGCAAGGTTAACAAAGTATACGATATTCAAGTTGGAGTTCATGAGGAGCATAAATACACATGTACAGATATACATATATATGTACACAAGTCTGTACAACTACTCGCTTACTCCGATGACATTGACATAATCGGAAGAACTCAGCGGGCCGTCAAAGGGGCTTTTGCTAGTATTCGTCGAGGGAGCAAAGATGGATTTAGCGGTCAATGAAAGCAAAATAAAATATATGCTGTCTACAAAAAAGGACACCCAACATCGGCATCTTGAAAAGACCGCCACAATAGACAGATATAATTTTGAGGTAGTAAAGGATTTTGTCTAGCTAGGTTCTATGGTGAGCTCTGCAAATGACATCAGTAAGGAGATCACACGAAGAATTACTGCCAATCGTTGTTTCTATGTGCTAAAACGGCAATTGAGTAGCAAAGTCCTATCTCGAACTACTAAGGTAACTCTTTATAAGACTCTAATCATCCCAGTCCTGCTGTATGGCGCAGAGGCATGAGCTTTCACAAAACCGGATGAGGATTCCCTTGCTTATTTCGAGAGAAAAGTTCTTTGTGTGATCTTTGGTCTCGTCTGCATAGACGGTGGCGGGAGGAGAAGGTACACTGCCGAACTATACGGCCTGTACAAGGACATCGACTTAGCCAGAAGAGTTCACACACAGCGACTAACACGGCTGGGTCATTTAGAGCGGATAGAGCCCAACGTTCCCGCTAAGAAGTCTTCGAATCCACCCCAGATGGACGACGCAGTAGAGGACGACCTCGCGGTAGGTGGCCCAAACAAGTGGAGGGGGACCTCAACCAACTTGGCGTGCGCAATTAGAGGCAGCTGGCTCGTAACCGTGCTGGCTGGAGAGGTTTGTGTATTGAGGCCCAGGTCCACCCCGGACTGCGCCATCTAAGTAAATATACACTGTACTACTCTATTCTGGCATACCATCCGGAAGTCCGCGGGAATATGAAGTCGGACTAATGCTAACAACAACAGCACGCAAGGGCCTAATTTCCTGGCAGCCTCATGGTGATAGGATTATGACGGCCAGATTCCGGACTAGAGTACGACGCGTCACCATCATACAGTATTACGCCCTAACGAATAGTTCGTCTGAGGACGAAAAGGAGAGCTTCTACAATCTTTTAAGTGCCGTCTTCAACACAACACCAAATGGAGACATTGTCATAGTGATGGGGGATTTTAATGAGAAGCGAGCTAGAGTCCCTATATCGCATGAAGATGAGAGAAGTTCAGCGTAGCGTGCGACGTGAAAAGCGCAACTACATTAACACGCTGGCTACAGAAGCCGAAGAAGCTGCACGGATGTGCGGCAGCAGGAACGTCTACAGACTCACCAAAGAGCTGACAGGTGGTCGCTGTTCTAGCCAACACCCAGTGAAAAGCCTAGACGGGTCCTTACTCATTTCGGATGAGGACCAGCTCAAGAGATGGAAAATGCATTTTGCTACGGTTTTGAACCGCGTATTCGCCAGCGATATGCTCCCAAATCAGACTGAGATGCCCGAGGTGAGAAGTTCCCGAATACGCACCACGACTCCCAGTAAAGATGAGATCATTACCGCGATCAAGGCACTCAAAACCAACAAGGCGGTAGGACTTGACGGTATTCCATCAGAGCTCTTACGGGCAGCGCCCACAACATCGGCTGAGCTTCTGCTTCCGCTTATAGAGAGAGCTTGGGAAGCTGAGAGCTTTCCTAACGAGTGGAAAGGGGAATGATCGTCAAACGTCCTAAGAAAGGAAGTTTAATGGAGTGCGGAAACTGGGGGGGTATCTGCGTGCTGCCTGCTGTAGCTAATATAATAGCTAGAATCATTCTTGAGTGAATCAAACAACACCTCGAAGACACACTCGATGCCGAACAAGCAGGTTTCCGCTCTGGATCCTCCTGTGCCGGCCACATCAACACCCTGCGGATTATCATCGAACAGTGCGTTGAATATCGATCGCCGCTCCACCTGCTGTTTATCGATTTTGAGAAGGTGTTCGATAGTGTCAACAGGGAGTTTATTTGGCGTGCCTTACGCAGGAGAGGTATTCCCGATAAACTAATTGCTATTATCAAAGCTACATATGAAGCCTCCTCCTCTGAGGAATTTGAGATCCAAGTGGAGTAAGACAAGGTTGTATCCTTTCACCAATATTATTCCTATTAGTGATTAGCGATGTGCTTCATGCAGCTTTGTCGACGGGAAACGGAGGAATTCGATGGACTCTTACATCTCAACTGAAACATCTTGACTACGCTGACGATGTATGCATAGCTGGACAACCGGAAAAGAGAGTAGAGGATTTCCAGTATGTTGGGAGTATTGTCTCGACCGATGGTGGAACCGAACTGGATATAGCCAACAGGATCGCCAAAGCAAAGTTCGCGTTCGGGATGTTGTCAAAAATATGGCAAAGCAATGCAATCAGTTTGAACACAAAGCTAACACTGTTCCCCACCAACGTTGAATCCGTGCTGTTATATGGATGCAGCACGTGGAGAGTGACCACTACTATCAACAGAAAGCTGCAAACGTTTGTTAATAGGTGCATGCGCAATATTTTAAGGATTATCTGGTCCAATTGTATCTCTAACGAATACCTTTACGAAAGAACTGGTCAGGAACCAATAGGCACAATCATCCAACGACGGAAGTGGCAGTGGATTGGTCACATGTTCCGTAAGGGTGGCAGTTCTATAGCGAACCATGCTATGCAATGGAACCCTTTAACTCAGGATGGCAGAAGACCTGGCTGTCCAAGGAGAACATGGCGCAGAACAGTCGAGAAGGAGGCACGGCAGTTAGGGAAAAGTTGGGGAGAACTCAGACACATTGCCAGAAATCGTACACGATGGCACGTAGGCGTAGTAGAGGCCCTAGGACCCACAAGGGGATACAGGACACAAATAAGTAAGTAAGTATAAGCCTGCTAGAGGTGAGATAACATCGCCTTGGGGTATTCCCCTACTGGCTAATTTGGTTACATTGGATTGTACAATATTATATTCCATTCTGGCCACACTAAGTGCAATAGTGGTTTCGCAATATCACTCGTGCTTATCAAATATGCTGTGGAATTTCCGATGACAAATTTTATTACCATTATTTACGGCGCGTATTTGTGTTTGTTATGCGGGAGTTCCCCATAATTTGTTCACATTTTTATGCATTCGAAGAAATATTGAGCTGATTGTCGATTGAAAACTAATATCTTGATGTAGATATGCATATTTACCTGATATCAAAATAATACATGGAATTTTAAAATTATGGTCAAAGATAACATAATTCTGTTGAATGCCCTCGATTTTTGCGTAATTTGATAGTAACTACAGAACTTATCGAAAAGTCGATCGATTTGGATGGTGGGAAATCAAATCAATTCAAAATGATACAAATGCATCTCAATATGAATGGACGGACATGGTCATATAGCTCAGCGTAAATAGCAAAATTTATTGTGCTGTATACCTATTGGTATAGTAGTCAGAAGTTGAAAATATCAAAAGTATGCGTACTTGTACATGTAGATGTACAGTTGGTGAGGTGCAAGTGCGACCTAGGGCAGATAAATTATACCCCCTCAAACTAGGGCTCTAGTCGATGACGTACTCGATGTACAGCACTAACTTCTCTCCCAACTGAGAAACAACATTCCCAACTGTTTAGGCAGAATCGGATATTCCGCTAAAGGGTTCAGGCACAGTGAACAACTCAGAGGCGCCTTTTCTGGCTGGCAGATCTGCAGTTTCGTTGCCATCAATGCCTACATGACCCGGTACCCACCAAAATTTAACTTTATTACTCTCCGATGTTTGTCAAAAGTTCGCGAGAGGTGGTACCGTGAAAAAGCTTTATCTGCGACTCGAACACTGAGCCGCACGCGCAGTGATCCGACATATTGACTACTGCGCCACATGACTCACTTCTATCTAGTTCAACTGTTTAGATAAACCGTAGTATCTGGAGTGTATCCAACGAAGGTATCTCAGTCTCTGATAGAACATAGACTCCTAGGTGATGTATTCTGTCATGGATTAGTGCTTTGTATTCCATTAGAATGTGTGCTGGTATTTCTGCGAGGTCACGACAGAAGCTGCATTGTCTATTCTTTTTATTTCCAATTTCTCAATGTGCTCCTTGAGTCAGCAGTAACCACTTAGCATGCATATCAAGATGCGAAGTCAATTTTTGCTAACTTTTAGGTAGGTTCTGTTTCTTTTCAGGTTTTACTTCCCCAGAATTTATTTCGCCTGTCTCAGTCGGGGGATATCACCCCAATGCTGTTCCCAATTGCTTCCTCCTTCTTTTCTCAATTATTTCCGTATTTTGTGTTGCCCTATCGCTGTTGTCTGAGCCGTTTCTTGCTAGTTCTTCAGCTGCTTCCTTTTCCTCCACTCCACTTAGTCGTCATAACACATAGGTCATCTTCCCCATAATTACTGAGCACTGTGCCATTGGTATTCATGGGGCACTCCTCGGTGTACACTTACTTACTTACTTAGGTGGCGCTACAGTTCGCTACAGTTGAACCTGGGCCTCAACCAACAAGCCTCTCCATTTAGCTCGGTCTTTAGCTAATTGCTTCCAGTTGCGTACTCCAAGTTGGTCGAGGTCACCTTGAACTTGTGCGCGCCACCTACGGTGATGATTCCCTCTACTGCGTCGTCCCTCGGGGTTGGATTCGAAGACACTGCGGGCCGGAGCCTTGGTGTCCATTCGCTCTACATGTTCTAACCATCTCAGGCGTCCAATGCGCAGTTTTCTGACTAGGTCGATGTCGCTGTACAGCTCGTATAGTTCGTGATTGAATCTTTTCCTCCAAAACCCGTCAACGCAAACGGGACCGAAAATCTTACGAAGAATTTTTCTGTCGAAGCGACCAAGGATATCTTCATTCTCTTTTAATAAAGTCCATGTTTCAGCGCCATAAGGCAGGACTGGAATGATCAGGGTCTTATACAGAGTCTCCTTAGTAGTTCCAGATAGGGCTTTACTGTTGACTTTCCTTATAAGCCCAAAAAAACAGCGATTGCAAGAGTTATTCTTCGCTTGATTTCTGCGCTGATCTTGTTCTCAGAGTTTATAGCAGAGCCTAGGTAGATAAAGTCCCTTACTACCTCGAAGTTATAGCTGCCCACTGTGACGTTTTGTCCAATTCGTCGGTGTTGGCTTTCCCTTCTTGTTGACAGCATATACTTGGTTTTGCCCTCGTTTATCGCTAAACCTATTTTGGCCGCTTCCGCCTCAATGCTTGCAAACGCACCGGTGACAGCCCGCTGAGTTCTTTCGATAATGTCTATATCGTCGGCGTATGCAAGCAGTTGAACAGACTTGTAATAGATTGTGCTTCCGGTGTTGGCTTGTGAGTTCCGCACAATCCGTTCAAGTACAATGGACGACTTAAGTAATATTGAGCTGATCGTCCTCCTAGGATTCATATCATTATCTGGGTGGTTCTAAGACAGCAAATATATATTTTTTATAGTGTTTCAGGGTTAAATTAACGGACACAATTGACTTTAGCTCTTGATCTAAGTGAGCAGTGACTTATTATGACAAGACACCCATGTACCTAATCTAACCTAACCTTCCCTCGACTCCTACATGTGGTGGTACTCAGTAGAGAGCGCATTTATTGCCCTGGCCCAGTCTCTTGATCTCGGTTGGACACTTTCACACCAGTCTAGATCTGATTTCGTGTGAATTGAGTGCGTCGATTGCGGCTTGGCTATCTGCCCGCGAAGTTGAGTTGAGCGCATCTTTTAATCGTAAAAATTTCTACTTGGAATATGCTGGGAAAAACTCATCGCCATATGGCAACTAGCACCATCCTGTTCTAAGCTTACCTCATTTGGATCAATTTCATACATATTCTCGAGAAAATATTGATTCATCATTCATTTGTTCCATATACCCCATCCAGCGGCTCAAAGTGTTCCGATGTAGTTGCATTTCTTCCGGTGTTCTTATTTCTCTTTTTGATGCGTTTGTATGTGATAATTATATTCAAACATTTTCGGTGATTTTTATTATACACTAGCGGGTACCCCGCGAGCGTTGCTGCGGCGAGCAAAAAAAAAGCTGTCAGGCAGGCACCTGGGGCAACAACTATCAGGCAGGCGCCTGGGGCTACGTCTATTTGAGAACACTTTTGTGCCGACCAACAGTGGGTAAGTGGTCCAACCTCAAATATACATATATCAATTTTTTGGAGTACTAAAGTACTATAACGCTAAACTAGTGAGCAAACTGCTGGACTGATGGTATCAGTCGTGCTGGGGACTTTTTTTTAGTACTAAAGCACTATAATACTAAAGTAAAGGACCTGTTTTAACCAAACTTCACAAGAATATTTGCGGGGTAGTACTAAAGATTGCCTAAAAATTTAAGCTCAATTGGTTAAGTGGTTTCGGAGTCCATAGCATACAAACCTAGGTACACACATTTATTTATTCCCATGGAAAAAAGCACTTTCAGTTTTTCCCGAATTTTGCAACTTTCGAGGCAACTTTTTCAATTTTTCTTTCCACAAAAACCTTATTCGGACTATGTCGAACATTCTAAAGAAAAATTGATCCAAATCGGTCCAGCCGTTCTCAAGTGACCAACGAACATCATTTCATTTTTATTTACATAGATAATTTAAAATACGGAAGTTCTTCTTTCATTTCCGGCAACAATTTTCTTCACAACACATCTTTAAATTTATTTTCCCGAGGTAAACGCTTGCTCATATTTCAATCTCGATAGGCTCAAAGCTCCCCAAGTGTTCAGGGATCATCTTGCCTTAGAAGCAGAAGCAATCAGCAGCACAATGCAGGAGAGCATGGATGACCACGGGAATGCTGTGGAAAATACTTTTACTGCTGGGGCACGCACTTGTGTCGGTAAAAGGCAGAAAAACCATCGCACATGGCTATCTGCAGACACCTGGAGACGGATCGATGAGCGTACAGCAATCAAGGCTCGGATTGCAGCAACCTCAGCAGTAGAGAGAACCGAGCTAGAAGCCCAATACCGTTCGAAGAATAAAGAAGTGCAGCGTAGTGTGAGACGTGACAAACTTCAACACATCAACTCATTGGCTTCAAGGGCTGAAGAAGCAGCGAGCAGGTGCGACAGCAGGACGGTTTATAGCAACACGAAGGATCTCACTGGGGGTCGGAACTCCAAACAACACCCAGTGAAGAGTTTAGACCGTAACCTTCTGATTTTGGATGAGGACCAGCTCACTAGATGGAGAGAACATTTTGCTACAGTTCTAAATCACTTAGACGATGGCGGTATGGTCTCGAATTCGAATAAGCAGTCCGAAGCAATAGATTCCCGAATTCGCACCGTACCTCCCAGTAAAACCGAAATAATAACAGCAATTAAGTCCCTCAAAAAGAACAAGGCGGTGGGTATTGATGGCATCCTTGTCGAACTATTGCGGAAATTGGAGAGGTATTTGTGTTCTTCCAGCCGTAGCCAAAATAACAGCTAGAATAATTCTGGAACGAATCGAAGAGCATTTAGATTCAATTCTCGACGTCGAACAGGCAGGTTTTCTTGCTGGATTCTCCTGCATCGACCACATAAACACCTTACGGATCATAATCGAACAATGCGTTGAGTACAGGTATCCGCTTTATTTGCTGTTTATCGACTTCGAGAAGGCTTTCGACTGCTTGAATCGAGATGCTGTCTAATTGGCCTTGTGCAGGAGAGGCATCCCAGAAGAACTTTTAGCCATTATCAAGGCTGCATACGAGGGCGGTAAATGTCACGTCTTATGCAATAGTAAAATGTCAGAGGATTTTGAAGTCCGAAGTGGAGTACGTTAAGGGTGCATACTGTCGCCACTATTGTTCTTGGTGATTATGAGCGATGTACTCCGTGCAGCATTGACTGAAGGTAATTATGGAATTCGTTGGGCTTTGACATCTTACCTTAAACACCTAGACTAAGCTGACGATATTTGTCTACTTTCACATCAGATGATGGATCTTCATTTGATGGCCCAAAATCTAGAAGCTGAGGCAAACAAAGTTGGGCTAAAAATAAACACAGCCAAGCAAAAGCCCCGAGCACTGCTTATACCTGTGCTCAACTTATCATTGGCGGACGGGAAGTCGCGAAAGTTGATAACTTTCTTTATTTAGGAAGTGAGGTCTCGGCTAATCGCGGTCCGCAGCAGAATCGGGAAGGCTAAAGCTACCTTCAGAATGTTATCCAAAATCTGGAGAAGTAATGTTATCATCTTAAGAACCAAGCTGCGACTGTTCCGGTCCAACGTAGAGTCGGTGCTGCTTTATGAGTACAGTACTTGGAAGGTGGACACCATTAATACACGCAAGCTGCAAGTCTTCGTAAACAAATGCTTAAGAATCATCTTGAGGATTTTTTGGCCGAACCGCATCTCCAACGAACAACTTTATACGAGAACGGGCCAAAAACCTATAAGCATTACTGTACGAAGGAGAAAGTGGAAGTGGATTGGACACACTCTACGGTGCGAAGACAACTCCATTGCGAAATACGGCATGCAGTGGAATCGCTCACCCAGGCAGGCAGAATAGCGGGACACCAACTTGGCGTAGAACAGTTGAGAAAGAATCGAACTCTTTAGTAATGAGTTGGAGGCAGCTCAAACGCATTGCAGAACTCCGAACAAGATGGCGCGCAGGCGTGGTTGACGCCCTATGCGCCCGAGGGGTTAAAGGATCTAAGTAAGTATATTTCAATCTCGTTGAAATTAGACGTTTGATTTGTGCGGCACTGAAGTTCTCCCTGAAACAAATACATATATGGTATGTATAATATATATGTATAATCCATAAAATAACTACTCTGAATAGTTAATAATTTGGTTTTATCAACTTTTTCTTCTCCTCCGCCATTTCCCAAGCCTTATTTGTGCAAATCATCAACAACAAATCATGAATTTTGCTGATGCTTTTTTCGTTGACGTTTGCATATCAGTTCATCCAAATCTGCAATAATGAAGCTTTACGAAGGAGTGATGCCAATTATCTGCATTAAAGAACATTAAGCAGGGCTGAATTTACCCTTAATGTCAAAAGACCGGCCAGAATGACCAGCTCCTTTTGACAGTTATCCATATCGTCTTTCTGATATTAAGTGATTCAATGATGACTTTGACAAAGCTGAATAGGTCGTATTAAGCCGTGATTGCATTTTTTTTTATGTAATCAATAGCTGGCCTTTCCTTCAAAATTAAAACCCCTTCCTTGTCGTCAAGTTTGCCTCACGTGCCCTTAATTTGAAGGAGAGATCCATATATGGTACAAGAGAATAAGAATACTTTACTTGCTTGTGCTTATTTATGATGCGATGTCAGAACTAAGATTTTGAGATTGTCCTTTACTGTATTATACTGTTACGCATTCGAGAACGCAGCCAGGCACCACCTTTTGATACCTAACAGATGATCGCCACGACTATGTAAACAACTGTCATTTTTCTTTTGCTTTTTCCGGTTGTTGACCGCCAATAAAGTTGTTCTCTAACATCGTGTTCTTTTTTTTATCGAATCGTAAATTCTTCTCGCCATCCCTCAACGAAGTCCAAGCAGTTACCCAAAAACGTAACACTGGTGTCAAAAGTGGGATACTTCGTTCGATATGACGGAAGAATTTTCTGAGTGCTTGGAAAAAATTCTTTCCAAACTAAATCTACTCACAACAAATGTGGAACAGCAAAATAGCGCCATTGCAGAGCTCAAGCAAGAGCAGCAGCGACAAAACAAAAGAATAACTTACCTTAAGCGGAACAAGTTTCGTCAACAAAGTATTCCAATGCTCTACGCCAAAGGAATCCGCTTCAACAGACCGCACCGTGGTTGCCACCGACCCACCTGCTGTGCATAGAGAGCAGTCAGAAGACCCGGACTCCCGTGCATCTGGTCATCCCCCGCAAGTTGACGCATCTCACAACCCGTGCACACTTTTTCCACCACCATTTGACAGCCACACAACACGTTGGCGTGACTATCAAGTGCAATTCGACATTGTTTCCGAAGCAAACGGATGGAATTCAAAAGAAAAAGCCCAAGCCTTAGCAATGTTACTTCGAGGAGAAAGTGTAGCTGTACTTACTAATTTGGATCCAGCCGATCAAGCAAATTACGACAAACTGGCTGCAGCTTTGCAACTACGATTTCTTAGTCAGGAAAAAGACATTTCTCACTCTACTTTTCGTTCTAGGCATCAGCGTTTAAAAGAAGATCTGGGTGCTTACGCTAGTGATATACGCCGACTCACGCGGATTGTGTTTGAAGATTGCCGAGGCGAAGCCCAAGAGCGAATTAAAATAAATAAATAAATATTTGGCGCAACAGCTCTTTAAGTGCCAGGGCCTAGCTTCTCGCAACCACTCATGTTGTGTGCGCTATATTTTTCACACGAATGAAAAGGGACCTACAGTTTAGTGCCGAATCCGAGCGGCGATTTGAGAAGCTTTTTCGTGACAACAATACTCTCGGATGTTTGTCAGACGCTCGCGAGAGGTGGGACCGTGAAAAAACTTTTTGGTATTTTCTGGGATTCGAACTTGGAACCTCATACGTAGTGATCCGACACACTAACCACTTACGCCACGGCGCCCACAAGAGCGAATTGCAATCATGCAATTTGTGGATGGCATTTATGGTCGTTCTGTCCAGGAGAACGTTAAGTTAGCTGACCCCAAAACTTTTGCTGAAGCAGTGTCTAGGGCTATAACAGTAGAAGCCGCCCGTTGCGCTTCACAGTCAATCCACCAAACACGCGCTATCGAAGTTAATAACGAAGGGAATCAGTCGAGCCTAAACAACAATCAACGCCATCGAGCATGAGCAAACCCAACTGTTTCCAATGACGTGGGGCAAGGCGCAACGTCGGAAATCTACCAGCGGTCAGCGACACGGGGTCAGCGCTGACAGCACGCAGTCGACCCCAAATCTACAATCTTCAACCAAATAATTCTCTCAGTGGACTAACGGTGTCGGCGCTTCTTATGAAATCGTGCCAATTGTTGGTGAATACGGGATCATCGGTGACGCTGGTGAGTCGAGCTATAGTTCCTTCAAGCGCCCGTCTTCAACCTGGAAATGTAAACATTCAAACGTTATGTGGCAATTCATTCCAAACTTCGCATATTTGGTCCACGGTGATTCAACTAGGTAAATTTAAGCGTCGAGTAAAAGTAATGGTGGTCGATTTCTCCCTTTCTGCCAGCTGTGACGGCATCTTGGGGATTAATGTATTGCAAGCCACGAAAAGCACGTTGGACTTTCCTTCCCACCAAGTCAGAATTGGTGGTGATCGCATTCAATTGACCTGCGAAGGCGCCCCCTCCTACTTACGTACTGGTGACGTGGTTCATGAAACTGTGCGAGCGGTCTTTCTTCGAACAACTGACGCACTTACTATCTGTCCCCGTGCCGTAACATTTGTGCCGACAATTGCTTCATCATCTCTACTTTCCCGCATGCAGGAAAGACACGTGGTAAACTCGGTAAGATTGATTAATAACGATTTTGATATGGACAGACTAAGGCATACGCAAGCACCGGATGGCACTTTGTCGACGGTATTGCGATGTGTGGTACATGGTGTTCGACCGCCATGGAGCAGTATTTCGGGTGGAAGCAGAGTTCTTAAAGCATATTGGGCCCAATTTGCTTCTCTTAGTTTGCAGAATAATCGTTTGTGCAAGAAATGGGTACCAACCGTACGTCATCATCCAGAGCGCCTACTCCCAATCGTACCTCGGTCTCTTACCAGTGAGATCATACAGATGTACCTCGACACAGCAGTTGGTGGACACTTTGGATCCAACAAGACCTTTGCCAAATTGAGATCTCGTTTCTACTGGGTCGGAGCAAGGAAGGACGTTGTACGCTATTGCACCGAATGTGATATTTATACTGCAAAACGAGGACCGCAAAGAAGAACTCAGGGAGAGCTACAAGTATATTTGGCTGGTGAACCTTTTCAACGAGTTGCGGTTCACGTGTTTTAGGGCCACTGCCACCTACCAAGCGAAGCAATAAGTACGTACTCGTACTGATAGACTATTTTTCGAAATGGGTGGAGGTTTCTGCTCTCCCAGACCAGACTGCCGACACTGTCGCTAAAAAATTAGTCAACGAAGTTTTCTGCCGCTTTTGAGTACCTCTAGAGCTGCACTCAGACCAGAGTCGTAATTTTGAATCCGTGGTATTTCAAAATGTTATGCAAATCATGGGTATACGGATAACTTGTACCACGCCATTACATCCGCAGTCCGATGGCCTTGTAGAACGGATGAACCGAACCATATTGCACTATCTTGCTAAATTTGTTGGTGATAAACAGGGCGACTGGGATGATCTTCTCCCTTTGGTTGCCATGGCTTACCGCTCTTCACAGCAAGACACGATTAAGGAAACCCCATTTGCGATGCTATATGGCAGAGAAATGCGACTTCCTCAGGACTTGCTTTGTGGACCCCTGCCGGAAAGCAGTTCTTACCGCGGGTTTACTCAACTATTACAGGACCAACTTAGAGAAATTCATGATCGAGCCAGACAAGAAGCACATCGATCTGCGCAGCGAATGAAAACCAGGTATGATTTAACTGCAAATCCTCTCAAATTCCACGTGGGAGATTTCGTTTGGTTCCACAATCCAAAAAGGCGAGTAAGAGTTTGCCCTAAACTGCTGTCTGACTGGGATGGACCTTATCGAATGGCGATTATAACCGACGTCACCATTAATATTCAAAAGACACCACGCTCCAAAGCCAAAATAGTCCATGTTGATCGTCTAGCGAGTTATCGAGGAACCAACTTCCGTGCCTGACATCCAGAGCAAAGGCTTTCGTCAGAAGAGACCCCAGTTCCAGAGGGGGAGGGTGTTACGCATTCGCGAACGCAGCCAGACACCACCTTTTGACACCTAACAGATGATCGCCACGACTATGTAAACAACTGTCATTTTTCTCTATCTCTATCTGCTACTCATATATTGTGCAGAGGGTACCTAAGTGGGCAATGACCAGTCAAGTAGCCTGTTAAGGTTCTTAAGTTTGCTTTCTTAAGCTCAAGTAGCTTCTTAGCAAGGTTGATTGAAACTTGTTTGCTTGTCTCAGACTCATTTGGTCTAGTATTCTGCAAGACGATCAGCTTCCCATTGTTATATTTGGAGGTTTTTTTTTAAACAGATGTGTGGTCACTCCCAAATGGCGTGACTTTTCAGGATAGCAGTACTTTCACTCTCCTTGGGAAAGCTATAGTTACGGCTGCGGAGGAATTCCTTCTAAATGAGAAATGATCTCTTTAAAGAAAAATCTTCTCCTTCTGCGGTTTCGTCCTCTTCTAGGCAGAGGCGGCAGATGATATCCTCCGTAATTCCCATTTTGCTTTTGCAGGTCTTTTAGCTCGTCTGAGGCCTTGGGAGTTATTCCAGTGGGAGATGAACATGTTGCGTTTCCAAATATTTAGGGTCAGTTTAAAGGCCGAATCAGATATTCCGCAGAAAGGTTCAGGTCCAGTGAACAACTCAGAGGAGCCTTTTCTAGCTAGCAGGTCTGCAGTTTCGTTGCCGTTAACGCCTACATGAGCCGGTACCCACCACAATTTTACTTTATTGTATCGGGCCAAGTTTCGTAATCTGTCGAAGCAGCTTAGAACTGATATTGAACTGATCAAGTGGGAGATCAGTGCTTTAAGCGCGCACCGCTTGACTATCGGTGAGTATGAGGATAGAGGCACCTTTGATGCCTGAGTGCAGGTTAATGTTAGCACAAGTCTCAATATCGTAAACCTCGGCCTGGAAAACACTAGAACTCTTTCCTAGTAATTTCGAAATTTTGTGATTAGGTCCATACACAGCGGCGCCAACTCCTGAATCCATTTTTGATCCATCGGTATACCACACTATTCCTTTGGAATTAAGCGACGGTCCGCCATTATTCCATTTATCACGGCTTGGGATCGCAATCTCAAATCTTCTACCAAAGTAGAGTGATTTAGGCGTAAAGTCGGAAACCGTGCCGAATATATCTAGCTCGGGAAAGTCGGTTAATAGATCCATGAGATCCGCATGATCCCATGTACTATTAGCATCCGACTTTCGAAGACTAACTGCACTGCGAATTGCCACCTTTTTTATAAAAATATGTAACGGAGTTAGTCCGATTATTTCTTCTATCACTGTTGTGGGACAAGTATGCATAGTACCTGGGATACTGAGGCAGGCTAGTCTTTGAAGTTTAGTGAGTTTGTTGATGGTTAGTGCTACTCCATGTAACTCCAAAATAGGATTCAGGACCGACTAGTGTGCGTCTCTTCTCGCCCTTGAAGCCTTCGCGTCTTAGTATCCGGGCCACAGTGACGGTGTTTTTTAATGCGAGGTCTTCGAGTAGGTTTAGATAGTCCCATACGAGTTTGGATCCTACCGTGCAAGGGTTCAGGGCCATAAGTATTTCCTGGCTGTTCGATAGGATGTAAATACGCGTGCCCTCGACCCTTCTTCGCAGGCTTTCTCGTACACAGAGTTCGATTGCATGGACTTCTCCATGCGATCTCCCAAGCGCTGCTGCACGTTGGAACCTGGGTTCATAAACGCCTGTGCCAGTGCTACCGTTTTCCAATCTGGAACTATCTATGAGATTGTCCTTTAGTCTCCCAACTGATATTTCCGTACCCAAAAACGATCAGGTACAAGTGGACCCACCGCTCTGAGACTACATACTTATGTCGCTTCAGAAGAAAGTACATCTGGGATCATTCTACGCCGGCATCAGTGAGTATTATACCACCAATCATTTGTCAGAAAACATTTAATTTAATGATAGCAGTACAAAAATTCCTAAACAATTTGTAAAACTTGTTACATATAAATTAACTTAAAAATTAATATTAATAATAACTATCATCCATTTGTACATGGTTGCTGAACGTAATCTAGACAGAAACCTCGATTGTCCACATCTAGAGGGGCTTCTATGCCATCCGCATGGAAATATAACCGGAAAGGACGAACGCTTGCTAAAAGATTAGAAAAACATTTTTTAACCAAAAAAAAAAAAAAAACATCTCATCACTGCATATTCAAACTCACTCTGAACAGTTCTCTGAATGGGACTAACTTCAGCATTAAACGTTCCTCCGCAGACCCGATCTTCACATGCATTTGCTGGTGGTACACGATCTGCTACTCTTATGCAACCAATCAAGAGCCAATCATTGGGACAGGTATTTGTTTGAACTTGAGTTGTTCCACTGCCAACCATTGCCATTGTAGGAGTATTCGAGTTTCCCGATAAAGTAAACGATCGGGATCGATTGTTTTCTTAAGAATAAAATTTGTTTATCTAAGATTCGAACCAAATATCTGTTAGTTTACCCTGATCCATGCATGCCGTGTACTGTATTCCACAGAAATTCCTCTCCGTTCTTATGCAAATGCTGTAGTCTTGATTGGAAAGCTGACGTCCTGATACCGTGTTGAAGTTAAAACTTCTCACCCGACCACTTATCCCAGTGTGATATTGCAAGCAGCCCTGATCAGCGCGATTAATGCTACCACAATGAATTTGGGTCACGCGAATCCGCCATAGACGAGGAGATGCACCACTCGTAATGACAGATATAACAATTGGATTACTCTGACCTAGTCCGGCATCAACGTACACTGAAAGCATGTTAACTCGATAAGAGGCTGCAGTGATAGGGGGCATTCTCAGACTTACTGTGATCTCCAGCTGATGATCCGCAAATTGTTGGAGCAGGACTACCGCCAGATATTAATAGTTGATCCTGGTTACATATATGATTAACTGGTTCCGGTGGGGCTAAAGAAAATATGTCCAAGTCCAATCTGTCAACGGAAAGATACATGTCAAACCCCACTATAAACCTTGCTATGAGCTAAATTGGAAGCCATTCTCACTTACTTCAGTTGACAAATATCCGGGTGGATTTTATGCACAGTAACTTGACAGCTTCCGGTTCCATCATATACATCCGGATGATTAGGGTTTACAAAATAGGTAGAGTTCTCTCGAATATTACCATTACAAGTCTGCATAACTGTTGAAGACCGTTTTAGAATATATATATCAGAAACACAAATTATATAAGCTTTACATAGGCAGCACAGTCCATAGCCACCGGCACAAGGTCCTGCCGGTATGCCTCCTCGCAGTAAGCAGTCTTTACTTGGAATGCAATTGCCAATTTCACCCGACGGCGCTGTACAAGTGCCAGGCCCCACTTGAACTACAGTAAAAATTGGCAGAACTATTATAAAATAGAAGATTAGTTCCTGTATGAAATGTTATATTTAAGAGTACAAAAGTACAAACAGCTAGCCGTCTCCCGAAACGTTTCAGGAATACCTGACATACCCTAGCTAGAAATAGGCGTTTCTGGTGGAAGATAAAAGAAGTTCGGTAATTCGTTTGTTTGCTCTTCAAATTCAGGTGGTATTAGTACTCCATGGTTGATATCCTAGCTAGTCGAGGATAATTGTTGCGACTTTTTGCATCCATTTTCGATTCCTAGCAACAAGCAGCGCTTACACGGACGCGGATTCCAACACATGAGCGAGCGTATTATAACAATCCGTATCAAAACTTGATTTCCCAACATAAGCCTGATATGTGCTCGTCCCCCCATGGAGCAAAAGAACTTTGCCGGACTACAGGACTCCGTATTTCGCCGGAAACTTAAAGACTATATTGTTCAAGATACAGAAGCAATCAGCGGCGCCATGCCGCCGAACATTAATGTGCACTGGAATTCTGAGAAAATGTACTCGTTACCGAAGCAGTAGGTCTTATCGGAAGAATACGAATAGGCCATGCCACATATTTATATTTATATACTTCACGGCGGCTACCGGAAATACCTCCATAGATCTGGACGCGATAGTTCGCCCCTGTGTCCAGAATGTCCAAATGAGGAGGAGGGCGCGAAGCATGCAGTGTTCTACTGCAGACGCTTTGCTGAAGATAGAGCAAACCTGCCAAGCCCAGATAGTCCCGTAAGTCACATGACGCGATCAGAGGGCGAGTGGATGGAGATCTGCTCATTCATAGTGTATGTGCAGAACGCGCTGCGAAGAGCAGAAGCTCTAAGAAGAGCCGAAGAGGCGGCCTCGGAGACTATAGCATAATTGCTAATCAGCTCCTCCAAGAAATGCCTAACAGCAGTCCAGCGGGGAGAGTGGTTGAAGTGTGTAGAGTGTGTGTTTAGTACGTAGGCGTGTTTCTGGAATCGATTACTCAGGTTTGCGAATCGTACATGCTAGTAGCACTCGGGCTAGTAGTATCTATGAAGATTACACATCCGTGGCGCAACCTTAAAAAAAAAAACATATATATCCATTTATATCTGAAAATGGATCGAAGAGCGGAATCAACTTAAAGTTCGCATTGCAATCACCCCTTCAGAGGGTATCTCGAGTCCTTGTACCTCATGAAGATAAGATAAGTCCAGCGTAGCGCGCGCATTGAAAAAAGAAATGCCATCAATGCAATGGCTGAACAAGCCGGAGAAACAGCAAGTAAATGGGACCGTAAAACCATTTACAGAACCACCAATGAGATGAGATGACCATAGGTGATCACAGCTTGCCCCAACACCCGATGAAGAGTTTGGACGAATCTCTGCTGATTTCTGAAGAGGACCAACTAAGGAGACGGAGTAAACCTTTTTTTTTTGCTCACTCCGTCTCACTTGATTACGAACAGGCAGTTTTTTGTTTTAATTTTACGATATTTTTCAAACCCTTCGCTAATCTGTGAAAAACCAATTGCACAAGGAATGAAGGATATATTATATTTATATTGTAAAAAAAAAAAAATGGGATTAAGTTGATAAATGCAACTTTTATGACGCTTTTCGCAAAAAGGTCATAACATTTTTTTTGTCTCACTTGATTGAGTATTTTAATCAGCATGGTGGACGATGGTTTGCCCCGGAATCAAAACGAGTTGTCCAACGCCAAAATTCCAGAGTTCGCGTCTCTCCTACCAGTAAGGATGAAATCGTAGCCACTATTAAAGCACTCAATACAAACAAGGCGGCAGGACTTGATCGTCTTCCCGTGAAGCTCTATAAGGCTTCGCCCGTAGTAACTGCGAACCTATTGCTGAAGAATTGAGGAAAAGAATGCTTGTCAAGCTCCCAAAGAAAGGTAGCCTAACAGAGGGTGAAAATTGGACACGCATTTGCATGCTTCCTGCAGTTGCAAAAATAATAGCCAATATAATCCTCCAACGCATTAAAACACATCTACGAGTATGTAGTACTCTCGACAGTCAACAAGCAGGTTTCCGTTCTGGATCGTCGGAAGAATTTGAGATCCGAAGCGGCGTTCGGCAAGGTTGCATACTATCATCACTACTCTTTTTGTCAGTAATTAGCGATGTTTTGCAGAGAAGAAGTGGAGGAATCCTATGCAGCCTTAAAGCCTATCTCAAACACCACGGCTATACTGACGAAGTTTGCTTACCATCACACGTAATCATGGATCTGCACCAAATAACCATTGATTTGGTGGCAGGGGCAATCTTAAAAGGGTTGAGGATTAACTCCGCCAAAACTAAAATCCTAAGTCTTCCTTCGAAATCATTAGCAACTCGCATTAGGACATTGCAGAACAACAGGTCGAGAGAGTAGAAAACTTCAGTTTCCTTGGAAGTGTAGTCGCGATTGACGGTGATATCGAATTAAATTTGATACTTGGCTGTGGTACCTGGCTGCAAATTTTCGTTAATCGCTAATTAAGGAATATGCAGGTATTACGAGTATTCTGGCAAATCGTATCTAAAACGAACAGCTTTATGAGAAAACAGGCCACGAACGTATAGATGTGATTATACAAAAGCAAAAGTGTCAGTGGATTGATCGCACCCTACGGTAAGACGAAAATTGTATTGCCTAACAAGCCATGTAATGGAACCCGCAAAGACAACAATTGAATACAGGGAGGTGCTCGTATAACGTGGCGTCGAACAGTCGAAAAGGAATCTCGGCAACTGAGAATGACCTGGTTGGAGCTGAAACACATCTCCAGGAACCGAACACGATGGTAAACAGGCGTGGTTGATACCCTAAGACCCATAAGGGGGCACACAATTTAAGTAACGATTGGATCCTGGCATCAGTCTCAAACTTTGATTATTTTAGCCCACGCAGGTTAGCAAGTGTTACTTGAGCAACAACAATTTGCGTATCGCAAGGGAAAATCGGTAGAGGCTGCCCTGCATTCGTTAATAGGAATCATTGAGAAATCTTTTGAGAACAAGGATTTCACTATGGTGTCCTTCCTTGATATTGAAAGAACCTTCAACAATGTCAAAACAGAAGCTATTTCTGCTGCATTTCTTAGCTTGAAGGTTGAAACTATCTTTGCTATTGGATCGTACAAATGCTTTAAAGCAGGTTCATCCATGCTGGGCTGTGATGAGCTGTTAGCTGTTGTCTAACCCGAAGGTCGGTGCACAGGGTACCACCCAAGGGGGAATATACATACATACATACATTTTCAAATAGCCCGCTAATCCTTCATGAGGGTCGCGGGGGTAGGATGCTCAGGTGGACTCTCCATCGTTCTCGATCCGCCGCCATTAACTCCAACTCATCAGGAGCAATCTCTAGACGGCTCCAGGAGTGATGGCGGACTTGGTCCAACCACCTATTTCTAGGCCTACCGCGGGGTCGCCTACCGGATGGCACGGCCACCATGGCACGTCTTGGAAGCCAGTCTGGGGGCATACGCACTACATGACCAAACCATCGAAGCATAGATCGTCCCGTTCGGAGAAGTAGCTGCTCTGCTTGTGTTGCACACTCAATCCCTACGAGTTATTCCAGCAACACCGCGAAGGAACCTCATTTCGGCAGCTTGTATCCGCGATCTTATTCTTTCGGTCACTACCCAAATTTCATGACCTTAGGTGAGAGTTGGAACATACATATCACCACTATTGTGGCTCATGGTAGTGAATCAGATACACCTTATGCTGGGTAAAGAGGGGTTCAGTGTCATAGCCTATGCGGACGACATTGAGATACAGATATCAGAGATATCTTACAGTTAGACACCGATGAAATCCGATCTAAATAAACGCTTGAAGTGGACAGATAGTGTCGGTCTCGGAGATAATACGTCGAAGACTGAACTAGTTTTGTACAAAATACCATACCATATATAACTCCTCCAAAACTCAAGGGTATTGAATTGCAATTTGCAGATCACGCTAGATATTTGAGGGTTATTCTCGATAAAAAAAAAAAACTTTGTTGGAAACAGAGAGACCGTGCTAGGAAGGCCTCGATTAGCCTCTATTCATGTAGGATGGCTATGGGGCCCAAACTGGGGTCTTCAGTCCTGAATTGATTACTGGACATATACGACATTCGTTAGACTCATTCTTATGTACGGAGTACTATTCTGATGGACAGCACTGGACAAGGAAAGCAACATTGCTATACTTGAGAAGGTTCAAAGGCTATCCTGCGTCTGTATTACGGGCGTCCTTAGAACCACTCGATAGCTGTACTAGAAACTATGGTCCATCTTCTTCCCGTTGATATCTTTGGGAAGCTGATTATAGCCAAAGTAGCATTACGGCTTAAAGAATCATCACAACTAGCTCGCAGAAAAATGGGCCACGCAAGCATCCTGAATGGCCATAACACTATTCCTAGTAATTTGGACTACATTGTCCCCTATTTGGACTTTAGCGTCGAGTATAATACCAGGATTCCTAGCGGAAGAAATTCTAACCGAATCTGCGATAGAGATTTACACAGATGAATCCAAGACAGGCGTCTGGAACAGGTCCGGGAGTTTACTGCAGTGCACTCGATAAAGTGCAGCGCTATTGTTTTCTATACTCGTATAGACAGTCAAGCTGCGATAAAAGCATTCAAGTTTGTAAAGCAATGCCGCGGATCTCTTAACGAGATCGCTGTCAGGTGCGACGTATCCCTGCGCTGGGTTCCAAGCCACAAAGATATTCCAGGCAATTGCAAGACGGACGAGTTAGCTACAGAGGGTGCAGACCGGAGCCCCCCTGACAATAGGTGGAACCGTCAGTACCTATTAAATCGATAAAATTTCAATTAGATAACGTAGCCATAAACAAATCTGGCCAGAGCTGGATTATAGAAAAACCAGTAGACTTACTTTCGTTAATAGGACAAATCTAAGAAAGACAATTGAGGGCCTCACGGGGTAGGTCTGGTAGGCAGACATGCCAGAAGACTTGGTGCTCCCTTAAACGATTTCTGTAGAAGCTGCAGAGAGACGAGGAAAATGAGGAAACCATGACACGCCTTCTGTATACCTGTCCTGCCCTGTCCGTTTCGAGAAGGAAAACCCTAGGGGAATGCATCTTCCAAGTTCGTCTCCGGGTCAAACGGGTTTTCTCCATAGTGGACCTTCTTTTGGTCTAAGTGCGTCCCTGCTGAGCGGAGACAGCCACCGAACCCAACCCAACCCAACAGCAATTTAAAAGAAAATCGTCCATAGCTCTCGGGTACGTTGTAAACTGGACGGATTTTAAATCCGGTTACTACTACCCATTGGCGTTGAAAGAAATGTAATTAATTTAGTATATCCTCCTCCATCAAGCTCAGTTATGACGTCACAGAGACCTTTGATGTCAAAAAAGGTTTTAGACAATATGACGCGCTGTCATGTGAATTCTTCAATATTGTACTTGAACGGATTGTGTGAAACTCACAAGCCAACACCGGAGGCACAATCTATCAAAAGTCTGTACAACCGCTGATTTCTCTCAACAGATTGCATATCGGTGCTATGATGGGTGTCATCACTGGACACTGTCTAATAGGCAAGCATGCTACAAGGCTAGGGGTTTTCGTGAACGACTTTTGTAGAAGCTGCATGGATGAAGAAGAGAAAGAAATTATTCCTCACCTTCTTTGTTTCTGCCCAGCTCTCTCCCGTTGAAGGAAGCTTCACCTAGCATCCTCCTATTACAACGACATAGGCGACCTGAAAAACATCGACATTAAGAGCCTCCGACGCTTCATTAGAAGCTCAAAATGGTTTAACGAGTAGGTAGGAGAAACTTTCTCCCATGATCCATGTGGTATCACAATGGACCTATTATTGGTCTAAGTGTTTTGGCGATTCTCAGCTGACAGCCACTTCAACCTAACCTAACCTATACAACTACTTGCATACGCCGAAGATATTAGCATATAGTCAGCATGCTGTCACCAGTGCGTTTGCAATTATTGAAGCAAGAGCTGGCAAATGTGTTTAGCGATAAGCGAGAGCGAAACCAAGTACATCCCGTCAACGAGAAGGGACAACCAATACCGACGAATTGGACAGAAAGTCATAGTGGGCAGCTACAAGTTCGAGGTATTAAGGGACGTTGTCTACCTTCTCTCTGCTATAAGCTCTGAGAACGACATCAGCGCAGAAATCAAGCCAAGAATAACTCTTGCCAATCGCTGTTTTTTTACGCTAATAATGAAATTCAACAGTAAGCCCCTATCTTGAACAACTCAGCAGACTCTATATAAGAACCTGATCATCCCAGTCTTGCCTCACGGCGCTGAAATATTGACTTTATTGCAGTCGGATGAAGATATCCGTGGTCGCTTCGAGAGAAAAATGTTTTCCAAGATATTCGGCCCCGTTTGCGTTGACGGGTTTTGGAGTAGAAGATTCAATGACGAACTATAGGAGCTCTATGGCAATATCAACCTAGTCAAAAGCTGCATATTTGACGTTTGAGAAGATTGGGACATATGGAGCAACAACGGTCCGGCCCGCAGAGTCTTCGAGGCTAACCCAGAGGGACGACACAGTAGAGGGCCTAATCACCCTAGTGCCACGCACAAGTTCAAGGGCATCTCAACCAACTTGGAGTGCGCAACTGGAATCGATTAGGTAAGGTTAGGTTGAGTAGGGTTATGAGGTTATCATAAGACACTAGGCACCAAGTTGGGCCCATTGCGATCCCTAGGAAACCTTAACGGCAAAAAGACCTAAACCAATTCTCCCATACACTTGATTTCCCTACAGAATTTGAAGATGTCCTTATTATGGTTCCGGGACCTTACCCCCATCTAGGTTATCGAAGAAGTATCTTCCAAGATGCTTTAGCCTTATTCTGGCAATGCTTTGGCATTCACAGAGTATATGTATTAAATCCTCCGAAACATGTAGGTCATTGCAGTACCTACTAACATTCATATTTGATAAACCCAGTCTCATAGCATGTTTCCTTATAAGACAATGGCCAGAGAGTATTCCTATCGCTCTGTTCTTAGCCCTAATCTTTCTAGTTTTATGATCTCCCTAGATTTCTTGTGGTCTAACACAGGCCACAAGGCCTTAGTAACCTTATGACCATCTAAGTTGGACTATCTTAGATTAGCTATGTTGATGATTCTATAATAATTTCCCTAGCCACACATCTTGGTGGTTTAATGTTACCGATTATGTCCCTATGTGGGAGCTCTGCTCCTCTTTTGGTCAGCTCGTCAGCCTTTCCATTGCCTTCTATATCGCAGTGTCCAGCTACCCAACATAATCTAACACGGTTCTGCGTACATTATTAAGCATTGTGCGGCAATTCCTGATGATCTCAGATTTAGTAACACAAGACTTTAGCGACTTTAGCGCAGCCTGACTGTCAATAAAGATGACGATATTCTTGTTGGATATTGATCCCATCTCAAGTAATTCCGCAGCCTTACGTACAGCTAGAACCTTTGCTTGGAATACACTGCATGTGTCCGCAAGTCTCAGGGCCAACTGTAGGATAGTGTCTCTCGAATATATACATGACCTTATGCCCTCTTTGGTCTTAGAACCATCAGTGTATATTGCAATCTCATTGTGGACAGAGACTGTCTTCCTTTGCCAATCCTCTCTAGCAGGATACATTACTGAGTACGGTGTGACGAAGTCTAATGTGCCAAGGATTTCGTCCGATTCGTCAGTGATGCCGGGAAACGATTCTTTAAGAATGGATCTATGTCCCACATTACTAGTCTTGAAGAGACCAACGTTAGTGAGCCGAAGCGCACTGTTGGACTCTTGAAATTTGATTTGTAGGTCCAATGGTAAGAGATACAGAATGATCTCAAGTGCAGCCGTAGGCGTTGTGCGTAAAGCACCTGTGATAGCAATACCGGTTGTTCTTTGTACTATGGCCAACATATCCCGTATGTTTTTCGTATTCGTTACCTTCCACCGCACAAGAGCCCTATACGTAAGAATGGGTCTGACTATCATAATATAACATATAGCCAGTGCATCATTGCAGGCTTCAGACCCTAGTTTTTCCCCGCCGTCTTTTAACAGGAAAAGAGAGCATTATAAGCTTTGCGAACTCTTTCCTGTATATGAAGTTTCCAGTTTAGTTTCATATCTAGTATTATTCCAAGATATCGAGCGCGATATGAAAGGGAAAGCTATCTTAGGCAGTTTGAAGGGTATTATCTTGTATTTCCTGCTGAAGAGTACCAATTCTGTTTTATCCGGGTTGATGTGCAATCCACACCCTCTAGCCTATTTTTCGAGACTATTAAGAGCTGATTCCATCATTTCACTTAATGTATCAAGGCCTGGACTTGAATCGCCACGACGTCCGCGTAAGCAGTGACGCTTATGCCTGTATTACTTAATTCTTTAAGTATCCCATCGATGACTAGAATCCAGAGGAGGGTTGAGATAACGCCTTCCTGGGGAGTCCCCATGGTATTGAACTATTTCCGATAGTGGAGTTAATGCTTCTAGTGCCAGGCATATTGCAGAGATAATTGATAATGTTATGTTCGACATTTTTAGTTTCTAGGGCATGTTTGATGTCCCTTCCTTCTACATTATTGAAAGCACCT